>OX463755.1:94008988-95469056 GCA_949824845.1 Rhingia rostrata | reverse complement strand
AAAATGTTATAGTGTGTCCTGTTTAAATGTATAATTTATTGCAACACATTGAGTCATTGCATGGTTATGTATTCCTAGAAAGGAAAAGTGAAAACTTGTAATGATGGAATGATGAATAAAAGATAAGTTGTTAATTGAGATTTTGTTTTTTTATTTTCAATGTATTATTTTATTGAACTTTCTCTTTCTTTTATTTTGATTTTCTACAATTTCCTTATTTAATTTTCTTATTCTAAAATACATTCTTGCTCTGAAAAATAGTTTTTTTACACTACCCTCGCATTCGATATTCTCCGCCAGATCTAAAAGATTTTTTAGGAAATCATTGGAGATGAGTAGATCATCCCCATTGACTCTTTAAAAAAATTCTTCCAGTTTTTTCATGTGGTTCATAAGTGCTGCGGTTGGCTTCGATAAACCTCCTTCATTTAAGTGGTTTACCCATGTAAATGTAGAGTCTTTCGATGCATCTACTTTTATGCTTGGAAACTGCTCCCCCAATTTATGGCAAATATAGCCGGCCAGATTTTCGAGTCCATCATGAGCTAGTGACTCTAATTCATTATCATCCAGATTTTGGACAGGCATGCTCCCAGGATTTATTTTAATACTCTTCAGTATTGTACCTTAAAGAAAATTAAATGTAACTAACAGAACATAAAATAGATTCATTGCAAATATACTTGTAAGGGTGCAATCAGAACCCAAATCGGGTGTGTCATCCACTGCAACATTTGCGTTGTTTGAAAGGACACCCTCGTTGTACCCAAGGATGTATGACCGCAGCCTGTATTTGAATTCCTGGCGATCAGGGTGGTCATGAAGGCCTCCTTTGCTTCGTATAACGCCGAAGAAGTTTTCAAGCACGTCTTGATTGAGACGATAAGTCAAAATATATTTGATATTAAACCGTTGCTTCATATCTTCTAGCAGCAGTTTAACAGCATTATTTGACTGAATAATGCCTAAAAATAATATTAATGAACATACCAATATAATAATGAATGCTACAGCTTCTTACCTCTTTGGAAAGGCAATAAATTTCCCTTGCCAATGACCCTCATCTCCTGCATAAGGTTACTCATTTCATCAAGTATGGAATTCTGTATCTCTAAAGATAAACCATATGCATGAGTTCGCTGTCTTGTGTCTGGATACGGTGTTCTCACGTTCATTGCGTCAAACCAGTCATTTGTCTAAAAATTGTTAAAGATTGCCATTAGAAGAGAAATCTTATAACTAAATAATGCAAGTGTGTATTACTAATTTAAATAGCTTCGAGCATTCTTCCCAATTTTGGTTTTTTAGATGACCTAAGCTTGCGGCCCTTGTTATTGCTTGGGAAATAGTATGAGAAAATAATTTCGTTGCCATTTTCACTTTCTGTCTTTCAGCCCCGACAACGTTTAGGTGACCAGCAGTGATTTTGTGTGTTATTGTTAATTCTAAAGATGTCGAGGAAAGTAGTGTGAGGATAATTTCCTTTCTTACCTCTTTGCCATTTATTTCAAACCCTTGATCCACGAAATGGTTTCGAAGGAGTTTGATTAGATGGGGAACATCCGAAAACACAAAGATCTTGTGTTCATTGTGTGTGAACCTGGAAAGTAAAAATTTAAATGTTATGTATATTAAATAACATATGTATAATGAATTCAATATTAACCAAGGCTTATCCATAGTCACATCAAGATTTTTAAACAATCCACGATTTCCCCCACCCAAGTCGCTAACAATAGCAACAGTATTGTAACCACAGTCTTGAATTTTGTCAAGAATTCGACTGATTATGTCTGTTGTCATTTGGCAATCGTAGGCATAAAAAACAGGTTGCTTCCACTTGGCAGTTAGTCCTAGGAATGATAAATAAAAATGTAATAATTAAATGGTATATGTAAAATGTATATTTACCTCTTAACATTGCCACCTGTACATAACTGGCGGGTGCTAACGTAGTGTCCGAAGACCTATCGTAACAGAAGACTTTGCGGATCTTCATCTCATCAAAGCTAAGGACACAAATTTTCTGCTCTTCGTCGAGTTGAGTTGCTGCAGACAGAATTTTCACCACTGGATCAATGATTCCTGGGGATATATCGAGCTTGTGTGCCCAACTTTGAAGTGTTCGGACACAAGGAAGAGGGAAATTTTTCTTTCGCAGCAATTTGTAAGCCTTAGCACTTGTTGAGTACAATGTGATAGACTGCGCTATATCCGCTTCCGACCACTGACAGCGTTTCAAATCCTTTTTTAATTTATTTACTTGACCTGAAATAAGTTCATATAGATGTATTTAATACATATACATTTTGAGTATTTTACCTTTTGTGAATATTTTTTGCAATTTATTCTCCATATTAATACGTTCAAACTCGGATTTGTTTAACATTTTTTTGAGTGAACATATTTGGAGTTGGTAATCTTTGCATTCTTTCGTCATAGTAAAATTCTCTAGCTTTAAGCTTCCACTAAAAATGATTAAAGTTGTTATTGTAGGTACTTATAAAAATAATCATCAACTTACATCTCTTGTTTTAAAAGATCAATTTGATGCTGCAACTGATTTGTAGTTTCGTCTACAACATCTACAACGTTGTTGTTCATCTCTATTTGATCTGCATCATCAGGTATGGCTGGCTCAGGAACAATTGGGGGAACTGGGGTTTCTGTCAATAAGCTTGCGATCATATTCTGCTTTGTTTTATGTAACATTCTCTTATCCCTGGATGAAGGTACCATCGTGGACTGTGGTTCAACGGTTGGACAAGTTTCCGGCTTCAACTTGTATCCGTTTGTTTCGCATAATCCTTTAATTATATATTAATGTGGAAAACCCATTGAATTTAAAGCGCCATCTCTTCGCCAACATAAAAACCAACCTAGAGTTGGCATTACTGACCACGAGTGGCAGCTTGGCATTACTTTGGCCGCGGTTGGCACTTCTTCCTATACTCAGCCATTTTATTTCGGCTTTACTTGTTTTATTCTCGAAGCCAAGGGAAGAGGTGCAAACCGCGGTAAGTGTCTACTGTAAGATTATTTCATTTTCTGGTAATATTTTTTCCTAGAAATAACCAACACATTTTAATTGTTTGAGCGTGCGCTTATTTCTTCCCAAACGAGAACATCTTTATTTCGCGTGGTTGTTTTGATTACGCACCACATGCTGAGTCGCACACCGCCTCGACGCAGTCCGCGTAACCACGCCATGGAATCGAATGTGCCAGCTACTTCCTCAGACGCCGTAAGTAGTGCCGGTGCTCCAGGAACATTTGAAAGAACTGCCTCAGCCGCCGCAGCCGCCGTGTTTCTTGCTCCGATTCCACCAACCACCGCTGAGAATCTCGAGTGCGCAGTGTCTGTGCAAAACTGTGAAAATGTTGCATCAGTGTCACAAGCACCCGGTGTCGAGACTTCAGTGTACAGTAACGACTATGGGAAACATGTGGTTGCTACGCCTGCCGCCATAGCCACCACAGCCACCGCAGTTTTTGATGGTACAAATGGTCCTGGAAATGCGCCTAATGCTCGGGAGGACCAAATGTACATTCTCTCGCTGCATGAACAGATTGCTGCGCTGGAAGGACAGCTCAAGGCAACGCGAGTTCAGTTGAGGAGTAGTGATAGGCAGTGTGACACGCTTAAATTGGCGATGCAGTCGCAGCCTGTCACACAAGGACAACTGTCAATCACACGTGGTCAGCCTACAGCCAGGCATGCACCGACGTCATTCATTCATGTCCAGCCGTCAACCACGTATGCACTGCCAACAGCTGAGCTTGCTCGGACACCAATAACCTACGCACAGCCTTCAATTACGTATGGTCAGCCGTCAGCCATTCTTGCCAATCCGCCAGGAGTACACACACAGTCGCCAATCTCACATGTGCCACATCCAGCCGCGCATGAACAGCCGCCAGCTACGTATGCACTGCAGACAGCCGTGTATGCGCCGCTAAGTTCATCCACGTATGCAACACCTTCGACAGTGCACATGTCATCAAGCACGTATGTATCGCCACCATTCTTGCATACACAGCCGCCAAATATGTACGCACCATCGCCACATTCGTACATACAGTCGTCAAATCTAGGTAATATTCCATGTCAGTGCTCAGGGACAAATGTACAAACCTATTACGCACCACGTAAGGTCCAGGATCTCCCTACGTTTTCCGGGAATCCAGATGACTTGCCGATGTTTTACAATACGTTCTTGCAGACGAACGCCGCCTTCAACTACACGAACTTGGAAAACAACCAGAGGCTTCAAAAATCTCTCCAAGGTGAAGCGAAGGATGCCGTCAAATCTCTCTTGATTCACCCGGAAAATGTAGGATGTATTTTGGAAGAATTGCGCTTTCGATTTGGTCGTCCGGAACAGCTCATCAACAGCCAGCTGAGTCATGTTCGTGACGTACAGCCAGTCAGCGAATCCAACATGGCGCGTCTCATTCCATTCGCCACAAAGGTAAGGAACTTGGCTGTGTTCTTACAGTCTGTCAACGGTCAGCAGCACATTGCGAACCAATCGCTACTTAAAGAACTAGTTTGCAAGCTGCCTATGACTAAGCGAATGGAATGGGCGAAACACGCAACAATGATTCAGCCATATCCAACGATCGTGAACTTTAGCGACTGGCTCTCTGACGTAGCCAGGTTAGTTTGTTCGGTCCAAGACAATGATGACGAGCCGAAGCGACGCTTGCCGGTGTTACATACTGCGGAACCCCAGGAACCGAGATCTCAAAAATGTCCTTTATGCCAAGAGGGACACAAAGTGAACGAGTGTAGAAAGTTCATTAAAGCGACGGTGCAGGAACGATGGTCGACCGTCAAGCAACATGGTCTTTGCTTCGCATGTCTCAAGAGAGGGCACACTACCCGTAGCTGCCGTGTGAAAAGTATTTGTGCTACAAATGGATGCCAGAGAAGACATCATAAGCTACTTCACGAAGTCCTGCCCAAGCCTACTCCGTTGCCAGAGGTTAGTCAACAGGTTCCTGAATGTTCCAACGCTGGTAGTGTGTTAGCTACACAAAGGATTCCCAGCAATGACCAGAAGTTCCTGTTCCGAGTTTTACCCGTGACTTTGTATGGCCCAAACAAGGCCGTCAACACTTATGCGCTTTTTGATGAGGGGTCCTCGATTTCTATTTTGGACGTGGGCCTAATTAAGGAGATGGGCCTCAAGGGCAGCCCTCGCCAGCTAAGTATGCAGTGGATTGCGGGAAAACAAGCACAGGAGCCTTCGTTGGTTGTTGACATGAAGGTTAGCGGAGCAGGTATGACGAAGAAATACGATCTTCGTAATGTGTATGGCGTCTCGGATCTCAAGCTTCCAACTCAAAGTCTGAAGGATGCGGATCTGAATTGCATATCAAGCCAACTGAAGGAATTTCCAATGCAGTCGTACTCCAACGCCGTTCCGAGACTTCTAATTGGGCTAGATCATTGCCACTTGGGCCTGGCTTCGAAACTGATGAATTTGGGAAAGAATGGACCATATGCAACGCGTACGAAGCTTGGCTGGGCTGTGTTTGGTCCCACACCGACGACAACTCACGCGAGCACACCCGCGTGCCTCCTGACATACACCAATTCCGCCGATGCCATTCTACACGACCTGGTTGCTGACTATTTTTGCATGGAGAGTTTTGGGGTAGGAGTTTTTCCACCAGTCGAATCGAAGGAAGACATTCGCGCCAGAAGTATTCTCGACTCTACTACAAAAAGAATCGATGGTCGATTCGAGGTTGGTTTGTTGTGGAATGCTAATGATGTCGTTTTGCCATCCAGCCTTTCCATGGCACAGAAGCGCTTGGTGGGAGTGGAACGAAAGATGAAGAGGAACGATGACTTTGCCGCTGCCTACAAATCAATTATGCGAGGTTATGTGAACAAATGCTATGCCCGAAAGCTGCAACCAGCAGAAGCCGCCGTCACAGGACCAAGGACATGGTATTTGCCTCACTTCGGGGTTATTAACCCTAACAAGCCTCAAAAGCTTCGGCTTGTGTTTGACGCTGCCGCTGAAGTGAACGGAGTGTCACTCAACTCCTATCTACTGAAGGGTCCTCAAGAGTACCAGGCACTGCCATCTGTTTTCTTCAACTTTCGGGAAGGAGCTGTCGCCGTGTGTGGAGACATCAGGGAGATGTTCCACCAAATTGGAATTCGCAAGGAAGACAGGTGTGCCCAAAGGTTTCTGTGGCGTGATGGAGATGACAGCAAGCCGCCTGAAGTTTATGAGATGTTGGTGATGACGTTTGGAGCTGCCTGCTCGCCATGTGCTGCTCAATATATCAAGATCAAAAACGCCTACGAACACAGCAGCATATACGATCCTCGTGCCGTCAAGGCCATCACTGATTTCCATTATGTTGACGACTTTGTTGACAGCTTTGGATCCGTCGAGGAAGCAATCGAAATTTCAACTCAAGTTCGAGAGATACACAAGGCTGCTGGGTTTGAGTTGCGGAACTTCAGTTCGAACTCTGAAGCTGTCCTCAACGCCTTGGAGTGTGCGAAACCAGCTAACGGAGAGACTCTTCTGCAAGCTGAAAAGGTCTTGGGCATGTTCTGGCAGCCATGTAAGGACGAATTCCAGTACAAGCTACAGTTCCACCGAGTGAGTAAGGACGTCATTGATGGAAACCGACGCCCCACAAAGCGGGAGTTGCTCAGTATCGTTATGTCGGTGTTTGATCCGCTGGGGTTCTTGAGCCCTTTCGTGGTGGCTGCAAAGCTGGTGATGCGTGAGGTTTGGCGACGAGACATACTGTGGGATGATGAACTGCCGGAAAATATATGGAACTTTTGGAACAATTGGCGCCTGCAGTTGCCTAAGGTCATCGAAATGGCTGTTCCACGTTTTTACTTCCATGGTGGTGCTCCTAAGGATATCCAGCTGCACGTGTTTGTTGATGGAAGTGAGGATGCCTTTGCAGCCGTTGCGTATTGGAGGGCAACGAATCAGGAGGACAAGGTCAAGATCGCGTTCATATGCGCGAAAACAAAATGCTGTCCACTGAAGCCGATGACCGTGCCTCGTATTGAGCTACAAGCCGCAGTCTTGGGATCCCGTCTCATGAGAACAGTAAGTGAGGGACATTCCGTCCATGTCACCCGAAAGATCCTTTGGAGCGATTCTTCGACGGTGATCAAATGGATCCATAGTGAGAGCCGACGGTACAAACCGTTCGTAGCCCATCGAATCGCCGAAATTTTGGATACCACGGAGCAGACTAGCTGGAGGTGGGTGCCGACAACCGAGAACCCAGCAGACGAAGCTACGAGGGCTAAGAGTCAGATTGACTTTAGTCCATCATCCAGGTGGTTGAACGGTCCGACTTTCTTGTGCCAACCGGAGGAGAACTGGCCAGTCAATATCAATGTCCAAGGTCACCACGACGCAGAGGAAGAGCTTCGCCCAAAATACACCCTCGTCGTGGTAAGTAACAGCTTAATCGATTGGAACCGTTTTTCCTCTTTCAGAAAGACTATTAGGACCATGGCCTGGGTACTGCGGGTTTTCAAGCGTAGTGAACATTGCGTACTAACAGCAGACGAGCTGGATGTCGCCGAAAAGCAGCTTTGCCGCCAAGCTCAACGTCAAGCCTTTAGCGCTGAAATAGATCTCATACAGCGTGGCTTACCAGTTGAAGAGGGGAATGAGCTGTCGAAACTTATGCCGTATCTGGATGAAGATCATATACTCCGTGTCTATGGACGCCTTGACGCTGCTTCTTGGCTGACGTATGCCACCAGAAGACCCATCATCTTGCCCGCTGTTCACCGTTTTACAACGCTTGTGGTTGCCCATTACCACGACGAGATGATGCATCAGAACACGGAAGCCGCCATCTGCGAAGTACGTCGCAAATACTGGGTGCCCCGAATACGCCAGGCAATGCGCAAGGTCATTGCAAACTGTAGGATCTGCAGATTTCGCAAAGCAACGCCAATCCCGCCACTTATGGGAGCATTGCCGGAGGATCGGGTCATGCCGTACTTGCGACCATTCTCATATACCGGACTGGACTATTTCGGACCCCTCACAGTATCCATTGGTCGCCGCACAGAGAAGCGGTGGATTGCGCTTTTCACTTGTCTGACGGTGAGGGCCATTCACTTGGAAGTAGCGCATGACTTGTCAACGGATGCGTGTATTATCGTCATACGCAATTTTATCAATCGCCGGGGAGTGCCGCTAAGAATACGAAGTGACAACGGAAAAAACTTTGTCGGTGCGGACCAAGAAGCCAAGCGTTTTTCTCAGGTTTTTGACTGCCATCGAATCCAAGACAAGCTGTCAGCGAAGGGGATTGACTGGCGCTTTAATTGTCCAAACAACCCGTCCGAAGGAGGCGCCTGGGAGCGCATGGTGCAATGTGTGAAGCGTGTTCTGAAGCACACGCTCAAGGAAGTTTCGCCGCAAGTGCATACTCTGCACTGCTTGATAATCGAGGCAGAGAATGTGGTTAATTCACGACCCCTAACTCACCTGCCAGTGACAGTCGACCAGGAGGAACCCCTTACGCCCAACCATTTTTTGCTGGGCTCAGCTAACACAGCTGAAACACCAAGGACGCTGATGGAACCTGATGAGAAGCTATGCCGTTTAAGGAAACAGTGGAGAGTCGCCCGCCAACTGAGAGACAGGTTTTGGAAGCGGTGGGTGCTCGAGTACCTTCCAACTTTGACACGCCGAGTCAAATGGTGCCATAGGACGAAGCCAATCAAAGTCGGAGATGTGGTTCTTATCTGTGACCCCAACGTTCCGAGGCGAGAATGGAAGCGAGCTAGAGTTCAGCGTGTACATCAGGGAGCAGACGGAGTCATCAGACGAGCCGACGTGCAGACGAACACAGGAGTTCTAGCTCGCCCAGTTTCAAGATTGGCTGTTCTGGATGTGGAAGCCGATGATGATGGTGAATCGGACCGATTCACGGGGGCGGGGATGTGGAAAACCCATTGAATTTAAAGCGCCATCTCTTCGCCAACATAAAAACCAACCTAGAGTTGGCATTACTGACCACGAGTGGCAGCTTGGCATTACTTTGGCCGCGGTTGGCACTTCTTCCTATACTCAGCCATTTTATTTCGGCTTTACTTGTTTTATTCTCGAAGCCAAGGGAAGAGGTGCAAACCGCGGTAAGTGTCTACTGTAAGATTATTTCATTTTCTGGTAATATTTTTTCCTAGAAATAACCAACACATTTTAATTGTTTGAGCGTGCGCTTATTTCTTCCCAAACGAGAACAATTAATAACATGTAAGCAAGGACTTATGTACAGGAACATACCCATTTCAAATTGTAGATTCCTCTCGAAATCTTCTGCAGTGAAATGTGCAGAGCAAATTCGCGACGTTTCAGGATTAAAGTTGTCTTTCCTCCGACAAAAATGTATCCATTGCTTCTGAATACCGCCATCCTTAGGAAAGCGATAAAAGCGGATATTTAACTTGCCTTTATTATTATTTGCACTGCAATTGAACACTGCACACCTCATATTGATTTTAAAATCTTTTATACTCAAAATTCAATGAAAAAATAATTTCCGTATAACCAATTCAAAATTAACGCGCGGAAATGATATATCAATGCCTACTTTCAGAAGGAAATAATATTCGCTTGTCTCCTGTGACGTAAGCAAGATAGCAGAAACGTAAACATAAATGGCGGACATGCGCAATGCGTAATCTGTAATACATCATTCTTGCAATTCAATCATATTTTGTGGAATGTAAAAGAGAGATAGCTCTTTTCAATTGATATTCCTGTGTTCATACTAAAGCCACTTCCATCGCGAAGACATGCCTTGGCGGGCAAAGGTTGATCGCAGTTCTTTTGTTCAGGAATGGAAGTTTGTGAAACAAATATGTACCTAATCCTACTGCTCTTTCTGAAACTAAACTACAAATACAATCCTATGAAAATGAAGAATAAAGGCAAAAAGGAGTACGGAATAAATAATGAAATAGAATTTGTTGACTTACATATTTTGCACTTTCAAAAAAAATGGATGATCTTTTCACACAAAAAAATTTGTAAGTGACAATTCAGTGCATGTTCTTGCAAAAAAAAATTGAATATGTACCTTTTGTTTATGGATGTAAGTAAGTATTAATCAACTGCAAAAAAAAACATTGTTTTGGGAAAGATTATTTTCGAGATGATATGTTACATGATACAAAAATACGAGAACATGATAAACAACAACATGATAAACAACAAACATGATATAAGATATTGGTAAGATATTGGTAACTGTCCAGAAATAATGCATGGCTATTTATCAATTGTACAGATTGTACAATTACTACAGACGAACTTTCTAGAATGAATGACGTATGTACTTACTTACAAAAATATATTATATAGCTATATTTTACGTTTCTATTGCAAATACACAAGTAGAGTTTTACAATCTTTTTCACTTTGAGCTTAGAGCATTTATAATGAGATATTAATCATGACCATCGACCGACAACCGCAGCGCATAAAAGTCAAACTGTGAATGTGGAATGATCATGCTGGTTCTTTCCATCGATTTTAAGATTGATTTAATTTTTAAATGAAAAAAAATGATTGCATACATTCCAGCTGATCGTGATCGAACTTGTTTTCAAAATGGAGACAAGTGCGAATTTAACTGCATATTGTTAGAAGCGATAAATTCAATGCATGTACTTGAATACAAAAAAAAAAAAGTAAAAATAATTCAATACCGTTTGTATGTAAATAGGTATTATCTAATAATCGAAAAAAACAGCATTGTTTTGGAAAAGATTATTTTCGAGTTTATATGTTACAAGATAAAAAATACGAGAACAGATATTGATAACAAAATCACACCAGGGAAGAACTGTTCAGAAATAATGCAGCACTTACCCACTGTATTTAATGTATAACTACGCAATTTACGTGCGATATTTTCGAAATAATATACATATATACAATTTAACAAATTATGCTTACTTTATAAATTTGAGCTAAGAACATTTATAAACAGAATATAACCACAAACATCGCGAGCTAAAAGACTGACAACCGAACCGCACAAATGTCAAACTGTGAATGGTTCTTTTTCTTTCCATCAATGTCTTAAACTTAAAGTTGACTTAAGCTTGAAACGAAAACAAATTCTTAAATACATTCCAGCTTGCAGTTTTTGAATGGTAAGCGTGATTGAATTTGAAAATTTTAGAGCGTTTTGAAAAATGGAAAGGGAATTGAACATATATGTGCATATTGAGAAAATATTATTCCATGTTTTTAATGAGAGTGTTGATAAATATATTACATAATCAAAACACGGGATCATATATGTGGGATTGGGACAAACTGACTGACGATACCCTATTTTACAACGTAGACACATAAGGTACAACGCGAACAAACATGAACGAACAAGAACGAACGATACAGAAAACAGTAGACAGTAACAGAAACATCTGGCGACGAATTACTACACACATGATGAGTGGAAAACCACAAGACAAAGGGATACAGTAAAATCACGCGACCGACCGTCCAGGCAAACAAAGGGTTAACCGTGCAAGAAAGTACATAAGACGACGACAACTGCAACGTACGAACGATAGACAGAGGGACGCACACACGTAGGGACGCAGGGGAAACGCAACAGACAACGACCGCCTGCGAGTATTTTGACGAACGGACGACTTAGAGGTACGACGAACAGAACTCCACACAGTTCGATGCCAGTGCTCACCAAAGCCAGTCGCACAACAGTCGCGAAGAATAAATGTAGAATAAGTTTAAGTTTAGTTTAACCATTAAGCACCTTAGCTGAGCAGTAAAATAAAGTGAATTTTAACCAAAGAAGTGTGTGTTATTTATTTGGGATTAATTGGAAATCCTACAATTGGGGGCTCAACCGGGATCCGATTTATGATTAAATTAATCAGCCGGGATCGTAAAAAAAAAATATAAGTGAAAATGACACAGAAAGAGTGAAGTGGAAAAGGACACGGAAATAAAATAGTAGTGAAAGAGACAAAAGTGTGAAAGAAAAAAAAGTTGAAAAGATTGCGAAGAAATGCAATAAAAAAAAAAATTAAAAAAAAAAAATAAGAAAGAGCATCAACTCAAGAAGGCGTTACCTGGTGCTATCAACCGTATCGCTGTTGTTTGCTCCAACGAAGGTGTGAAGCAGAAGAAGTCGTGCATGCAGAGGAATTCGTGTAAGCAGAAGAAGTCGTGTAAGCAGAAGAAGACGAAGAAGTGCATGCAGACAAAGAAGAAGAATAGTTTGACGAAGGAGCAACGTAAGCCGTCGATTAGATTATCTTAATTAGTAGTGTGTTTAGAACATAGTTAAATTCCATTAAGGATTTAAATCGAATTTGTTAAATTAAGAAATTTAATTTTGATCTATATTGTTGCCATTACATTTTAAAACTTTAATTTTATAATGATTTTGGAAGAAATTTTGGGCTTGACTGTGGAGGGACTTAGGGAACGACTGACGCAACTGAACTTAGTGACTACAGGACTGAAAACGGCATTACAGGACCGACTCATTAACCACTACGGTTTATCCCGCGGCGAAAATGATGGGTTTGACTCGGCAGCCGAAGATCACGACAGCTCAGGGGGCGTCGAAAGAAGTCTGTTCACTCTCCGCGATATACAGGAGTCCATGCAGTCGTTCGATGGAAAGGGGCACGTGCACATCGACACGTGGATCCAGGAGTTCGAGGACAATGCCGTAGCGGTAGGCTGGAACCGAACCCAGAAGTTCATCTACGCGAAGCAGTTGTTGGGAGGTGCAGCAAGATCGTTTGTGCGGGGCCAACCAGGGTTGAAGGATTGGAGCTCTTTAAAGCTCGCTCTCCAAGAGGAGTTCGGTGGGAAGGTCTCAGCAGCGATTGTCCATAAGGCGTTAGCGGGAAGGAAGAAGCAGTCCTTCGAGTCATTGTTGGAATATCTCTACGCGTTGGTGGAGATGGCGAAGCCGATTAGCATGGACGAGGGAAGTATTATTGAATACTTTGTGGATGGAATTCCTGACACGACGACGAACAAGGCGGTGTTGTATATGGCAAGCAACATTAAGGAGCTGAAGGTCAACATCAGGACTTATGAGAAGATGCGTGGTCCCAGTTCACAGCAACCAAGCTTGAGAGGGAGCCACAGGACGCCGTACGTGCCACGGGAAAGAGTGCTTGAGGATGTGAAGCCGGAGGTGAGTCAGAAGAAGTGCTTCAAGTGTGGGGACACAAAGCATTTAGCGAGAGGGTGTCCCACCAGTACGTTCAAGTGCTTTAAATGCGGACAGCCAGGACATCGAGCAGCAGCGTGTGGGCGTGGACCGACGCCTATGTCAAGGGATAGCAACGTTCGCACTGCATCAACAGGCAACGGAGCAGCATCGCTTCCCGAGGCTCGAGTTTCTTTGGCGGTCGGATCGAACCGCGTATTCAAGGATATATCGATCAGAGGCAGCACTTTGTCGGCTTTGGTGGATACGGGAAGTGATTTGAATCTACTTCGTTATGACAGTTTGGCGTTGATGGAGTACGTGGAGATAGACTCCAGTAAGAGGATCCTATACGGGATTGGTAAAGGGAAAGTGACTACTCATGGTAGTTTTTGGGTTGATTTGTTGGTGGATGAAGTTCCGATGAAATTGCGTTTCCATGTGGTCAGCGAGGGCGACATCCAGTATGCGGCCGTTCTTGGAAACGATGTGCTCGGGGATGCAGATCTGATAGTGACAGCTGAAGGTGCGGAGTTTAGACCCAGAGGTAGTTCTCCAGTGACAGAGTTGAAGATGAAGTTGGATGAAGGTGCCAGAGTGAGTTGTAGGACGGAGGTACCCTTTCATGATGCGGTAGTTGTTGTTGAGAGCCGCGATGTTGTTGGAAGTCGTGATGTTGGTGTAAATCGCGATTTTGTTGGTCCAAGGGAGAAAGGAACGGGGGTCTTCGAAGCGGTTAGTCATGCAGTCTGTAGAGAGTTGGACCAGGGGGTCGAAGAAGGTGACGCAGTATTTAGCGTGAGTGGTAAGATGGAAGGTCGTCGTGAGAAGAATACGGATGTAGAGGACGACGTACAGTTGGACCAAGGGGTCGAGAAAGGTGACGCAGTTGTTAGCGTGAGGTATGAGATAGGAGGTCGTCGTGAGGACAATGCGGAGATTGAGGACGACGTAGAGGTGGAAGGAAGCCGAGAAGAGATCGATGGAGTATCGATGTTGTCGAAGGAGTTCGGAGCCATGTGTCTGGCAGCGAAAAAGTGTTCATTTGTGACCGAAGCTGATGTCGGCCTTAGTCATTTGGGCGAAGAATTACGCGAGGTCCTGCAGCAGTTAATCGATAGCTACGTTCCTCAGAGAACTAAGCCGTCGCCAGTGGAGATGAAACTGATTTTGACAGACGAAATCCCAGTAGCTCAGCGGCCGAGACGAATGTCGTTTGCAGATCAAGGAGCAGTGAGGGAACAACTCAATAAGTGGATGAAGGAAGGGATTATTCAACCAAGTACGTCCGAGTACGCATCACCGATTGTGTTGGTTTCGAAGAAGGATGGTTCGAAGAGACTCTGCTGCGACTACAGGAAGCTGAACGAAAAGATCGTCAAGGACAATTTTCCAATGGTTTTGATGGACGACGTGCTAGAGCGACTTCAAGGAGCAAGAGTGTTTACGACGTTGGATTTGGAGAATGGTTTCTTTCACGTGCCAGTGGAACAGAACTCGAGGAAGTATACGTCTTTTGTGACGCATGAAGGACAGTTTGAGTTCCGGTATGTACCGTTTGGAATTTCGAATTCACCGGCAGTATTTGCGAGGTACATTTCCGCGATATTTCGAGAGCTGATCCAGAAAGGAGTTGTGGTGATTTACATGGACGATCTGATTATTCCCTCTAAGGATGAAGAAGAGAATGTCCAGAAGTTAATCGAGGTGCTGAGTGTAGCAGCGGAGTACGGGTTGCGGATGAAGTGGAAGAAATCCCAGTTTCTGAAGAGAGGAGTTGACTACTTGGGATACATCATCACCGACGGGACGATACGTCCATCAGTAGAGAAGTCGAAGGCAGTGAACGAGTTTCCAGTACCGACAAACAAGAAGGCGCTTCAACGTTTCTTGGGTTTGACCTCGTATTTCCGACGTTTTATAGAAGGGTTCGCAGTCATCGCAAAGCCCTTATCGGATTTACTGCGTAAGAATTTGGAGTTTGAGTGGGGAACGGAGCAGCAGGTCGCTTTTCAACGACTTAAGGCAGCATTAGTTACGGCACCGGTCCTGAGATTGTTCGACCCCAAGGCAGCAACCGAGATTCATACGGACGCCAGTAAGTTTGGGTATGGAGCGATTCTGTTGCAGAAGGATTCCGAGGACCAGCAGTATCATCCGGTCCAGTACATGAGTAGGAAGACATCGCCAGTGGAGGAAAATTATCACTCTTACGAGTTGGAGGTGTTGGCGATTATAGAAGCTCTGAAGAAATGGAGAGTGTACGTGATCGGAAGCAGATTCAAGATCGTGACGGATTGTAACGCATTTGCCATGACTATGAAGAAACAGGATGTGCCGTTAAGAGTATCCAGATGGGCCATGTTTCTTCAGGAGTTCCAGTACGACATCGAACACCGGTCAGGATCGAAGATGAAGCATGCGGACGCGTTGAGTCGAGTGTCGTGTTTGATGATGGAGGATTCGCTGAATCATCGGGTGAGAGAAGCTCAGTTGAAGGATGGGTGGATCAAAGCAGTGCGGAAGATACTAGAAAGAGATCAGTATGAAGACTTCTTTATAAAATCAGGGGTTCTGTTCAAAGATCCAGTTAAAGAGTTGGTCGTTGTACCTACGGCAATGGAGAAAGAGATCATCAGCATCGCACACCAACAAGGGCATTTTTCCGTTAAGAAAACGCAGGAGTTGGTGGAGAAGAATTTCTTTATCCCCGGCTTAGAGGCGAAAGTTGTCGAAGTGGTGAAGAGTTGTGTTAAGTGCATCATCACGGAAGCCAAAGCTGGGAAGAAGGAGGGTTTACTGAGACCCATTGACAAGGAGGATAAGCCGTTTGGGACGTATCATGTGGATCACGTTGGACCGATGGAACAAACCCAGAAGCAGTACAATCATATTCTGGTGGTTGTGGACGCGTTTTCTAAATTCGTGTGGCTCTATCCCACGAAAAGTACAGGCGCAGCAGAAGTGGTGGATAGATTGAGGAAGCAAGCAAGCATTTTCGGTAATCCGCGTAGAATTGTGTCGGACAGAGGAGCAGCGTTTACGTCGACCTTGTTTGAGGACTATTGCAAGGAGGAGAACATCCAACACTTGTTGATTGCAACCGGAGTACCTAGAGGCAACGGACAGGTGGAGAGGATGCATAAGATCGTTGTCCCAATGTTGTCGAAAGCTTGCCAAGGAAGTACGAAAAGTTGGTGCAAGCACGTGGAACGCGTACAGCAGGTCGTGAACAATTCGACGTCGAGGAGCACAAAGTTTCGACCTTTTCGAATCTTGACAGGCGTCGAGATGAGACTTCCTGACTATCCGGATCTGAGAGAGTGGGTTGAAGACACTGCCATCCAGGAGTTAGACCAGGAGCGTGAGAATATGCGGGAGGAGGTTCGCGAAAACATCGCTATCGTTCAACGCGAAAATGAACGAGAATTCAACAGGCGGAGAATAGCAGAGCGGAGCTATGGAGTGAACGAGTTGGTCGCCATCAAGCGCACTCAGTTCGGAACAGGGATGAAGCTGCGGCCAAAGTATTTGGGACCCTACAAAGTTACCAAGCAACTTCATCATGGAAGATACGAAGTCCATAAAATAGGGGATCATGAAGGCCCAATGAAAACGAATACCATCGCCGAAAATATGAAGAAGTGGAACCCTTCATTCGGGTCGAATGAGCCGTCAGGATAGCCGAATGTGGGATTGGGACAAACTGACTGACGATACCCTATTTTACAACGTAGACACATAAGGTACAACGCGAACAAACATGAACGAACAAGAACGAACGATACAGAAAACAGTAGACAGTAACAGTAACATCTGGCGACGAATTACTACACACATGATGAGTGGAAAACCACAAGACAAAGGGATACAGTAAAATCACGCGACCGACCGTCCAGGCAAACAAAGGGTTAACCGTGCAAGAAAGTACATAAGACGACGACAACTGCAACGTACGAACGATAGACAGAGGGACGCACACACGTAGGGACGCAGGGGAAACGCAACAGACAACGACCGCCTGCGAGTATTTTGACGAACGGACGACTTAGAGGTACGACGAACAGAACTCCACACAGTTCGATGCCAGTGCTCACCAAAGCCAGTCGCACAACAGTCGCGAAGAATAAATGTAGAATAAGTTTAAGTTTAGTTTAACCATTAAGCACCTTAGCTGAGCAGTAAAATAAAGTGAATTTTAACCAAAGAAGTGTGTGTTATTTATTTGGGATTAATTGGAAATCCTACATATATTGTCAAAAAAGACATACCAGAGAATAACTGGCAAAAGTATATGTACATATAATGTACAATAAGCACCAAAATTCATCAGCGAGCTATACCTATTTTGCGAAGTAAACCCATATCGAATATGGTCTCCGCGACTGCGCCTTATGAACGCCATGCTGTCGGTTAAATTTTGCACCACTTTTTAGAGCATATGCAACCTGGTTTGCGTAATTTGACATCTTTGGTCTACTTTTTGTGGGGTACGTCACTTAGAATCAAACATTCAAGGCGGACCGACGGGATGGCGTTTATAAGGCGCAGTCGCAGAAGCCATATGTCAGGAATAATTTTTAAACATTAAACGACATTAAATTTTTAACTAAGCCAACATTTTGGTCTTTTTATTGAACTTGTTTTATTTAAAAAAAATCTATGTGGGACGATTATGTTACACAATTGTGGAATGGATTTAAAGTTTCTCAGCTCCAAAGCGAAATAAAAAGTAGAAAATTGATCTAGATCAAAAACGCTATCAGATTTCAAGTAATAAAATCTGACAAACCTTTTGCTATATTTTGCAGGTAAATACAACTTTTAGCTGTTGCCTGTAAATTAAAAACATGAAACAAAACCACCCACTTCAAATTTATCCATTTATTTGTCATCTTGAAATGTACTTCATTCCATACATATTATATAAAAAGAATCCTTAAACTAAAAAAAAAATACTAAAACAAATTACACATATAGCTGTTTTGTTCTAAATATGTTTTACTGAAAATAATTAACAATTATTTAAAGAATTAAATTAAAACAAAGTAGGTGAGTTCGTGTCTGCTTTTCAATCGTTTTCTTTCCAACAAATCGGGTAAAAACATTTTTAAAAAATGCATCTCTACCAGATAGGACCTAAAACAATCAACAACAACAAGCATTTATTGCACGTAATATCAAGGCGATGCAGCGACACACTTTATTTTCGTTGCTTGTTTCCTGATGGAGTGCTATCCTCAACTTCCACATCTTTTGACGCCATTCTTTGAAAATCACAGTCTATAATGCGTTTCCGTTTCCTTAGCGGTCGACTACACTCACTCGTCGACGTTTGCGGCTCTGACACAGGCGATGCAATAGACGACACGTTTGAGGTGGCTGCGGTTATAAGCCGCTTGCTATGCAGGCGGGTTATTTTAAATTTTGGCAGTTTCTGCTTGCCGCTGTCATCTTGATCTACGGCTTTGGCTTCAGATGATGAAGGCTCAGCTTGTGTGGGGATTTCGGTGGGAACAGTATCCTCCTCCTTTGACTTGGTGAAATCGAGGGGCTCATCGATTTCTGTGCATTTTGAGTCCTTCGCGGGTGTGGTGCTGGCTTCGGATGAGGGAGCTGCATGAGGGTCCGCTTTTTTTTCCGCAGCTTTGATGAAGTCCATTATTGGCAGCGGAATCGGGATCGGTATGGGAAGAGGGATTATTATGGGGTATGGCACCATAACGGTAATTGGTGGTGGATTTCCCAGTAATCCCGAAACAACATCAGGCGGTGGATGAAGTAGGTGATGACCGCCGCTGAAGAATCTGGGATAAGCTTGTGGCATAAATGGCGGTCTTGGCGGAAAATACGGTCCTTGATAAAAACCCGACGGCAGGTTTGAGGGCCTCGTTGCAGGATGTTGGGGCGATGGTGTAGGACCATCGATTGGCGATATCGACGGGACACTAATGTGTTGTAAGTCTTGTACGTTCGGAAAGGATTTTTGTGGGAGCTGAGGACTTACATTGATGCTATTTACTAAAATCTTTGACTTGTGGCTTTGACTCAGGTTCATGTGGCTGTTAAGACTATTATTGTTGATACTGTTCGGATTGTTGTTGTTATTATTACTAGGGGCTGTACTTTCGGTTGCTGCACGCGATGGACGCTTTTTTCGACTATGCTTCGGGGACTGTCGATTATTCATGATGCCGGGACTTTTCGACATCAACTTCGAAACTGGCGCCACTGAAATCAGTGGTTTGTGGGGTTGTTGCGTCGATGACACCATTGCTTGTGGTGTTGTAGCTGTTGGTATCGGTGACACAGATACTGTGGAGGCTGGTGATGCAGATCTACTACGGCAGTTTCGCAGCCACAAATCCGGTGTTATTAAACCGCCACTTGCAGTCTCCAGACCTTTATCACGAAGATGCGGATTCATATCTAAGTGCGCCTGAGTTTCTTTGCAGAAAATCTGCATCTTATACTGATTTAGACACTTGTCCGAACAAAATTGTAACTGCGAAGCACCATCCTGAAAGTCGACATAACTGACCGCATGCCGTACATGTCGACACCAATCACATGTCTTTGCCTTCTTGAATGATGCGCGTCTACTTTGTGTGAAACAGGACTCTGAGCAGTATCTAGGACCATCGGCAGTTGTTAAGAAGTCCGTAGAATTATCCGGTACCGGTCGACGGCACCATACACAGTTGTTGTAATCTAAAAAAATAAAAGAGAAGGTTAAACTTTTATAATCATCAGTGCAATCGAGACGTTGTTGTAAACATTCGAGGCTTCTTAATAGTCCACCAGCATACCTATTAGTGTTCATATTATTAGAAATTGGATAGCACTCCCCAAGTATCCCTAAAAGTAACATCCTTCAACTTTGAATTTAATGAACATATAGCCGGGGTGAATCTCTGGAAGTGGGTGAGAAAATTGTTGATGGTTTCAAAGGTATACTCTTGCTACATGTGCAGAAGGATCGTTAGCAAAAGGAAGTGCATAGGTTAAAGTGAGGATACTGCTCATGTTTCTTCGAAGGATTTTGTTTTATATTACTGCAGTTTTAATGATTAGTACTTTAATACTTTCATGTTTCGACCTAGAACTATCTCCTCATTGGATGTGATGTGTGAGTCAAGTCACCTACACCGAACTTGTTTTTTTTTTTTTTTTTTAAATAGAAAATGTTTTCTACATGCAACATTACGAGATTCTATGGAAATGTGAGCACAGGGTTTTATCATCGTTAGAATATGAGATTTAGTGGCTGCACTGGCGAATTGATGAATGAATTTTACCACTACAATTTCTAATTAAGTTTAAACTGTAGCGGAAAACTTAATTACTCATTTTTCCATTCTTTAAATTTAAACAATTCTAAACATATGTATTTTAAAAATGTTTCCATTTTTGAAATTGCGATAACGTAAATCGATAATCACAATTTACACAGTTGGTCTAGTTAAGGACCATTTTTGTGACAAGTAGTACTAGAACAATTTGTCAAAGAGATAATCGTTCAAAATAGACAGACTTTGTTCAGACCAATGTCATATCTTACTATATTGCCATGTAATCAACGTGGTGACAATCATCTGCCGACTAGCACACTATCTTACTTACAACCAACATTCTTCTGCAATTATCCCGGTCCTAAGCCTAACGCCTGCAGTTGCGCCCGTCAAGTTGATTGAACTGGTTTCTACTTGTGCGCGTCACTTAAGGCTAGTTCATCCTCTACTGTGTCTAACGTCTGGCTGGGATTCGGAACTCTGCGAGCTGGAATTCTGTCGTGCATAAATACCTATTCACAAAAAGATGACGTAGATAAAAAGATTATAAAATGAACTTGTTAAGATACCACCAAGGAGATGTAATAACAGTTTTCCTCAATTGAGAATGCTTTGTATTTCTGCTCAAGAAAGGTGTTCGCATATAAAATCCTATAGAACATACTGTTCACCAACTCTGAAGCCTTTCTGCGACCAATTTGAACACTAAGGCAAATTCTGAAAACTCTCGCCTTTAGTAAGGTAGCACCTCATATGAACTATTCAAACATGTAATGGGTTATGAAAATTAGATGTGCTATCATCCGATTTCTTCAATTTCGAGCCGGAATAGGTAGTGCGTATGAAAGATGTAACAACGGAAATGTTTATCTAAACAAATATGTCCAGCTACTCGGATACGTAGACGATATATCGATATCATTGGTCGCTTCCATTGTTCTTTTGTAGAAGTATTTACAGCAATTGATGCACATGCGAAACCTGTTGGTTTTGTAGTTAATTGGGACAATACAAATTAGATCTGTAAACATGGTATTGTCGACCTACAACTTTGGACAAAATGTCATTATTGAGATCTCTGTGTAGATCTTCGTTCCTTATGTACCATGGCGCATTAGTATGTATTCTAATCTGATTGGCGGATTTGTAATGAAAAGACGCTTAACTAATGCTTTCCGAGGCAAATTTTTCACTTTTTTCCGAAGCGTCCCTAAATGGTGGCACAGCGAATAATGCGATTCCTTTCCGGCGGTTAGGATTTGCAGATAAGTTTCTACTGCATGATTTTTAAAATTTTTCATCGAATTTGATAGCAAGTTGATCAATCGATTGAGATGTCTTTTATCTTGCGGGGCTTCCATCTTTTACGAGATTTTTTTTGTCTAAACAAATATTTTATTTCCCGTGGGTACCTGATATGACTGAAGCTCTCTATTTTGCGTTGTTGAGGAGTATTATTCCATGCTGCTTTTATCGAACGTTATCGATATTGGCGTCATTGGTCGCTGCCATTGTTCTTTTGTAAAAGCGTTTACAGCAATTGATGTACATGCGAAACCGGTTGGTTTCATATACCCAGTCGAATATTATTTTCAATATCGTTTTTGAAGCATTTCCAGTAAAATTTTCCCGTTTGTTAGTCTGGGTGGGTTTTAATTTCTAATAAGTGACTTGCTCGTTGTTAGAATGACCGGAGAGTGTTCAGAGAAGAGATCAAAGCATTCCTTAACTTTGATTCGATTGGAAGGAACACCTTTTCCGATGAAAAGATTGATCAAATCCGGTATATTTGTAACATCTGTTGGCCAGTAAGTTGGTTTTCCCGTAGAATGAAATTCGGTATTGTACTTTCTACCTACACAATAAAGCATCCTACCTTTCTGTGATATGTATCTTGTTTTAGGCACATTAGGTATTTTAAATGAACTCTTAAGGGTCATCGTTAAGGTGGAGAATTTCTTTCCGAAGCTATTCGCAGAGTAGTTCGACTTTGTCGACTTGTTCGAAGAACGTAGTTTTCATCTTTAAGGATTTTATTTTTCACTGAGTCTCATCGTTCATGAGCCGACACTTCTGGCGTTGTCAAGCTCCTGGAGACGCATATATTTTTTTGAGGTCCAGATGTAGGTGACCTCATTACCCTTGAGCTTTTCCCGAAAGGGTAACAGAATTGAAATAATTGGCTCTCCCCAGATTCAGTAGAGCCGACCTCCGAAGAGGGTGTATTGTAACTTAGGGTATTATATATTTTTGTTGTATTGATTGCATTTTTTTTGTACACGCATTAAACAGGGTATACAAAGATTAGATATAAGTCGCCTTCTACGACAGGCATGCCTTACCTCGGGTGGTCACCACCACATCAAATGGGTGGAGAGCTGTGTTATCACAACGTCTATATTATAATAAAACCATGCAAATATATGAGTACATATATATGAAATGTATAATCACCCTCCGCGTTCGGAAGAATACTTCGATTCTAAACTCCTCCGAATCGTTCGAAATAGGAGAATTTTTCGCTTCGACGGATACCTCGCTAGGGCTGATTGTTTCGGGGTAGTACAGTAGGTACAAACATTTTTTTTTTGCGATATCAAGGGAGATAGCAACAAATTATTGTACATGTGAAGCCACTACATGTGTGAATCCAAAATGTCATACGACCAACAATCTAATACTTTGGCCAATATTCCAAATGCATGTTCCTTTAATCACAACGTCTATATTATAATATTAACTATGCAAATATATGAGTACATATATGAAATGTTTAATCACCCTCCGTGTTAAATAATACCTAACAACCAATACCTTCCATAAAAAAAAACATTATTGCACATGATAATTCGAGTACTCGGGATAGCAAAATATAAAAAAACAAGCAGGGAATAATTTTCACTGTTACACAACCATCATATGCATCCTTAAGTCCGTTTTAATGACCACCATCAAAATTGCATGTTTCATTTATCCAAAGTAATGAGTTCGATTACACAACCATCATTATTTTTCCAACTATGTATGTATAAGCGAACTCACAACAAAAAATGGCTTCCACCTTTGCACTCGTTATCCCAGCATAATTATAACTTTTCCAGAGTATAAGTTTTGGTTTTTTTATTCAGCAATGGACTATCAAGAACATTTTTATATTATCTAAACCTCAATTACCTGGTTTTTCATCTGTAGCCTTCACAGAAGTCGGACTCTTTGAATCTTCCCTTGAGCTTCGTGTATCATGATCTGATGTTGTACTATCACCACCACGTTGACTATGTCTACTGTTATTCAACCCATTTCGACTTCGACATTGTTCCATGTTATTTGGTATAGGTGCTGCTGTAGACTGTAATAGGCGAGAAGTTTTCGTTGAGAGATCTAGACGATCGACACCATCGTAACCGTACCACCCGAGAAGTTCATTCATGGCGGTTTCAGCGAATTCCTTAAAAAAAAACACATACCAAATAAAGAACAGATTTGTCAGGAATAGTATGGTTAATTATTGACGTATGCAAAAACAGTTTTAAAAAACAAAGATAATACTGACATAAATCTGATTTGTCAGTTGAACTAAAATACTTTATGGTACATACTTCGATATATGGCGTTTTGATTGGAAATAAAAATGATTTATCTTGGATTAAATCACACGCGCATATTCTTACAAGTATTGTGTAACTCTTAGTTAGTTAGTTAGTTAGTTCACTGAATAATTAAATTCTCTTACATGTTGAACCAAATGTATAGTTAAATTTAAATAATTTTCTATTCTTAGTAATAAGAAAATAAATTTATGTTTTCTGTCAATTATTTAATAATTGAATGTCAATTATTAAATAAGCTACGCTATTGGTATTTATTAGAAACCATGTCATTTCTTGGTATTATCACTGTGGTAAAATTTTATGAAATGAAACATAGGTATACGAATCAAAATATATGGCATTAAAGGAACAAATTCAGTCTCAAAACCAGCTTCTTCATTCATTTGAGTCTGAAGTCATATTTTGTAACCACAAAGTTTAAATAGCAAATTGTTATAGATTTCCCTTTTTGGTTTTGAATTTGTGGGATGACTATGAAGAAATCTCCCTGCGCCATTAATGATCCCAGTTTCTTCGGACTAAGAGGCCGATTTTCTATTAAGATATTAATTGAACTACTAAGGAGATTCTATATATCCCAATAACTACAACTTTACGACTTTAAAAATTAGTCCTTCGGTCATGTTTGCGAATCAGACTAAGGAAATCACAAACATTACTGAACACTAACCCCTGTTCAAGAAACTGTGTATAGTACATTTTAGATGACAAGGCCATGCATATCAATCAGTTTTTACAAGATTTATAAAGGAAATACATAGTAATAAGCTGATCAGTCTTAGATCGTGAAACGTGAAAACTTTGACAAGCATCACGAGACAAACTGCTTTTGGGGACTGTTGCCAACCGCAGAAGGATAAAATTCGATGAGTGCTTTAATTGTGCTGGGATAATGCCTTAGTTCGCATAGATCTGAAAAATCTAATATTTCGTTTTGTCCAAAGTAAATAGCAACCATGAAAAATAATAATCTGTTAGTGAATAGCAGCCTATTGACTGAATTTGTTTCCTATCTTATTAATGACCTATAAATAAAACACAAGTGATAATACAAGCCATTAGAGTCATTTTATCCTATTCAACTGCCAGTTTGACCCAATGTCTTTGCTTATTACACTCTCACGATTTTCTCCATCTAATTTTAATAACTATAGCTTCCTTTATATGGAAAGATGGTAGACCTACATTAATCCAGCTGTCTGCGGTGTGTTACATTTGACACCAAACATGCGCACAGCCACTGTGAAGGTATATGCCTTATAGGCTAATCATTTGTACACTGCGGTTAACCGTGTCTTTCGCTTTTGACTTCTTTAACGCAAAATGCTTGCTGACCATATCCACACCCAACTGCATGGATCGTATCCTTATGGTCATAATGTGTTGTGTCACTTCTACTCTCCGATACCATTTTGCAGACCTAACAAATGCTCTAATAATGCGGGTTTGTATATGCTGCAAGAGAGCACATCCCTGCTATTAAGGATCCGATTACATGTGTGTCTGTAGTCGCTGTTCTATTGTTGCATTAGATGATGGATAGATGGATGATGCATATGAAACTGAAACATTACACTCACTTTATACTCGTATCTGCTTTCAGTGGATATATGTACAAGTTACACAGCTCACACACACATGGGCTATGTTATGTTAGCTGTAAAACCAACGCTTTTTATATGTGTTTGACTTTTTCAATTAGTGAGTAGATGAGGTATGTCAACGGAAGGTGTTAGTTGCCATATGAAGCATAATGATTCCTCGACGACGTCAACAAGCTCTGACAGCGCAACTACGATGACAACAACGGCGAAGTCGACGACAAACGTATGCATGCAGTTTGTCTTCAATTACTCGCGTATTGAGTTACCTGTGAGCACCGTGTCAAGTAACTAGAAGGTGGGAAGTAGGTGACACTGGTAGCGAGTTCGCACGGAGAGTTTATAACGTATTTATGTAAGTTTTATTTTTTAGTCTGAAATTTTTCCTTTGGACATTGGTGCCGCGAGGGTGTCAGTGCTTTGTTTCAAATTCATGTGAATTAACGGTGTAGAGTGACTGTGGAAAACAAAAGCCCTATAGATCTGTGTACCTATTTCTGTATTAAGGTAGGGTAGTGCTTTAATCAGAGTACGATACTGGGTGGTGGACAAGTTAAACTGAATCCGATATAAGGGTCGATTTTTTTATTTGACTTAAATTGGTGTAATAAAAATAGAGGGCAATTTAGATTTAGATGTCATATTGAAAATGCATGTCTGTGATTGCAAAAATCTACTACGAATTTTTCTTTACTTTTCAATTATTGGATTTGGGCCTTTTAGGTAATCATTTATAATTAACGAATTTGAGAACCGATTCCTTTGCTCTACATATTATAAGGAATTGCTAAGCAAAATCGCAAGGTTTCGGAGAAATTTTGATTCCAATCTTTTGTTACTAGTTTCAATTATAGTTGAGAAAATAATACATCACCGCCTTTTTGCAATGAGTAAGAAATGCGCACATTCGGGGATATATATCAAGGAATAAATTTCGGAAGTTTTACCAAAATGTGAAAAGTAAAAGCTGGGACAAAATCCTGGTTGAGTGAATAATTAACAATGAAAAATCGCAGTACATTTGAAGTCGATGTTATGAATATAGAAAAACGAAAGATTTCCCGCTGGCAATAGTTAAACATACAAGGCTTTTATCGATACAACAAAATGTGTTGTGATGGTCTAGAAAACATTAATTTACGAGCTTAAACGGGTTTTACGGAAATTAAAGCCTTAAAAAGCTTCGGGTTATGCCCTAATTCTTGACGTGTCGCAAGCTTTTGTCAAAGTTTGCCATAGAGGCCTTCAGCGCAAGCTTAGACAAGTTCTGCCTGAAAAATTATATAAAAACCTCGTGTCGTATCTTGAGCATAGGCTCTTTTCTGTGAAACTTGGAAACATATATTCGGATTTTAAAGAAATATTGAGGAAACAAATATGAAATTATAAAACGCTCTTAAAGAGGTTAATGAATGGACAAAGTCCTGGCGGATTGTACTTAACGAGAGCAAATCGATTCATGTAGATTTTTCGTATAAACGGACAAACAATTTGCCAATATTTCTCAATATGGTTCGTATGAATGACACTCGATGCAAAATTAAATGGAAGTTGCATTTAAAAAAGAAAAACGAAGAACTTAAAAATAAATACAGAGAACTGTACTGGTTACTCGGAAAATATTCGATGCTTAACCTTCATAACAATCTGCTATTATACAAGCAAGTGCTCAAGCCGGTCTGGACATATGGTATACCACTAGGGGTTGTACCACTGAAACTAATCTAAATATTTCACAAACTTTTAAAAACAAAATGTTAAGATCGTTCGTCGATGCGCCGTGGTATATAAGGAATGATGATCTCCTCAGAGATCTGAGTATTCCAGCGGCTTAAGATGAAACGAACAATTTATTGGGACGCGTCAACTTTATTGCGGCGTCTTCAAAGAGCTTAGCACTTAGATTTTGCCCGATAATAACAAACCGCGCTAAAAATTGCGGAAAAAGCAGGAACTCTCACAGGAAAGTTACCTGCCAAACATTCATTACTTGTGATACAAAATTGCTAGATAAGTCGCATACTTAGTTGCAATACAGATACAAAAAGGGTGGTGGTTTTAGTGGGTTAAAGTCTCACACTGTTTTGGTCACGTGCTCATCGTGTCTTTCGAGATTTCCACCAGCCCACGGAAGTTAAAGTAGTTAAAGACTTTGTATACTATTTTACTCAAAGGTTGCACAATTAAAAACCGATCTCAACCAACTTCAAGCCTGCGACTAGAGGCAGCTTGCTCTTTGAAATAAAGAGACCGGAGTGTTAAAGCAGCGAAATCGTAAAAATATTTTCATAAAGCGCGAGGTATTTTTGCTAAGGTTTTAGCCGAAGCGTATTGACCATCGAATGTGTTTAGTATTCTCTGATTGGGTTCTAGAGTCGGCGGGATAGAGCGTCTTTGTCTGAACGGCTACGTGAACAAACAAAATTGTCGATTATGGAGCATTGAACATCAATTGAATTGGAGAGTAATTCGCCGAATTCTGTAATCTCAGAGATTACAGACGTCAGTGTTTCTTTCATTAACATATAAACCAGCAAAGATGTTTGAACTTAAGTTGTTCGTTTTATTTGCACGATTGAGGCCAACTTATGTGCACGAGTCATACAACACTTAAACTAGAATGACCCTTTAGAAACCGTTAAGCCTAGGCTTCCGTCTTCGATAAAGTAGAAACTTACCGATGTAAGAGTACTTGAACAAGAGAAATAAACACTGTATCTGGACAAAAATCATAATGTTAAGTAGGTTTATTATCTACCCACAATTTTGAAAAAAAAAACCAATCACACAAATTATAAAGAAATACAATAATTTCATAAAACGAAAATCCTTGAATCCTCTTAACATCGCAAAGTTCAAAAGTGAAATATTTTAATTTAAAAATAGTCTGCAATCCAATATCCTAGATGCTTTGAAAAGTATAATTTCTCAAAAGCACTCATATTACCCATACTCATGATATTCTGCTACACTGGATAGCATTAGCACTGCACAAGAGATCTCATTTTCATTTGTCCTCACACACTCGTAGATATACTACACCGTACAAAATCCTTATGCATTCTCAAATCTGAAACAGTTTTCCAATATTGAAAAATACACGCCATCTATGCAAAGTACGTCAACTGAATTTATATGTGATTCGTAAAATGTCAGAATTGTATACATATCTATATATCATGGCATGATATATAACACAACACACATTTTGTGTTAGATTGTGTGCGTATAAGGATATAGTATTACAGCCTAGTATTACGCTATGATGACGACGATCAAAGTGACAATGCCGATGGAAATTTAAAATAGGAAACTTGATACCTCAAAACTAGGAACACATGGTCAGTGTCGGTGCACGTTATAACGTATACTTTAGGAGAATAGTAGATTATGGTAGCAATCGCCTTAACACCTTGGACTGTAGAAAAGGAGCGATAAAACTGTAAGCATATTATAGCTCAGTGTGAGTGGTGAGAAGAATCATTTGATTTTTTTTTATGAAACTTAACACTTTTTTGTAGAAATATAAAGTGCGTTATAATTGCTTGGGTATATAGCTGCTGCGATAACATAAGGTTAGAGTCCATTTGAAATTTAAGGTGATGAGAGATTATATAAACAAAGTTGTTGCATTTATTTTCAAAATATGACTGAAGCAACATGTATGTAAAACTGTAGTTTAAGTGATAAGTAATTGTCATACATTTTCCAAATATGGATTAATGTTATAACTACTGATATTGTAACAGGTGTTGTCTTTGTTTTACTCCATTTCAAAGTTCTATACCTCTAAAAAAAACACCCTTTTA
Organism: Rhingia rostrata; assembly: GCA_949824845.1. Classification (NCBI taxonomy): domain Eukaryota; kingdom Metazoa; phylum Arthropoda; class Insecta; order Diptera; family Syrphidae; genus Rhingia; species Rhingia rostrata. Next base: position 95,439,511 of record OX463755.1, on the reverse strand, counting down.
TAAGGAAAACTCTTTTTGAGACGTCGCGTCGGTAGTTGTTTTGTGTCAAACTCATTTTCAAATGCTTCATTTGAAATGCTTGCATTGAATCTTGTAGAAGTAATCAGATTCTTTGAACCTGTCTGCGCTGTACAGACATTGCAACGTTTTTAATATAGAAACCAAAACGAAGAAGTAAAAGAAGTAATTTGAAAGCATCGAAAGTTCAAGACTTTAGTGTCCCGATGGTGCCGATACTTTATTAATACTAATTTGTCTTTTTGACTACACATCAAATGCTTATTTTTAACCTCCAAGTGTTAACCATCGGGTACTGGTCTTATCCAATCGGATTTGCTAAACGATAAGCGCGTGTGTTGATAACACGACGAAAAACAGCAACACTTTAAACAGCCAGGTCAGAATGGCACGGAATGAATACCCGGCCTGCTGTCCCATGCGAACCTAACAAGCTGCTTCGACATATCCGGACAACAGGTTGTCTAAGAATTTCAAGGGTTAGTCAGGCTCGTTAAACAGAGATGGTGGTGGATGAACCGAAAGGTTACGAAGCAACCAACAGCCTCGGTAAGGACTGATTTTATTGTTGACGACCCTGCTAAACGAAGAAAGGACAACTACCTTCGTACCTGTGAAAAAAATTAAGAAGAGAGGTGCAAGCGAACAACCAGCGGAAGCCCTAAAGTGCTACAAAGCAGACATTACTGCCATCCAGGAAATATGATGGGATGGGCCGGGCAAAAAGAGGATGAAAAACTGTGACATCTACTATGGACCGTGTTAAAGTGAGAAGAAACAGCGACTATTCGGGTGCGGATTTGTTATAAGTGCCAGATTTAGGCAAGAAGGCTTATGTTTCCAGGACATGAGCGAACGCATTGTAACAATCCGCATCAAGGCCAAATTCGCCAACATAAGCCTCATATACGCTCACGCCCCAACGGAGGAAAAAGATGATATAGCTAAGGATTGCTTCTATGAGCTCCTTGACCAAACCTATGAGCAACTACCGAAGTACGATGTTAAAATCGTGCTGGATGATTTCAACGCAAAGGTAGGAAGAGAAGACATCTTTAGCAGTATTGTCGGAGAACATAGTCTACACGACAACACGTCTGGTAATGGACTTAGGCTAATTAACTTCGCTACGGAACGAAATGTCACTATAGCCAGCATGGTTATGATTTAATATCGAATTTGATTTAATGTTGAAAGACTGCGATCGCAAGAGACCGACAAGACCTTTGCGCACAATACCATCAGGATAGAACGTCTAAGACCAGTCGCTCTCCAACTCCCGAAGTGGTTAGACGGCTTAGTTAGCGGAAGTGATTTAAAATCTAAAAATTAAAGCAAATAGTTTCAACTGGCAAGTTGGCCAGCCAGAAATTTGTAAGCCATTGGTGCAGTGCGTGTAGCATTCGACTGGTCAGTCGCTCTCCAACTCTCGTAGTGGTAAGTTGACTAGTCTGTGCGGAAGTATTTTTCAATTGTGATTTAGTGAACAAGTGGCAAGTAAGCCAAGTAAATTTTATCGTCCACGTGGAGTAGTGGTGCTATCACCTGACTCAGGAGTGGGAGTCGTGGGTTCGAGCCCAACCAGACCCCAGTACTTTTAAATTTTTTCCAAGTCATCCGGTGGAGAAAACAACCAAAAAAGAGTGTTTCGGCCGAATTACCGGCTATGGAAACCGGTGCGGTGAAAGAAGTCCCGCAAGAGGGTGGAAGTAGGTCGCCGACTAATAAACGGCAGAAGCTGGCGATGCCTGCATCGCCATCAACACCAACAACATCATCGGCATCTGCGACGGCAGGTATGCCAACAAATAAGGTACCAGCGACAACAAAAGAGGCTGCACCAACAACAACAGCAGCAGCAAGTGAAATGGCAACAACCCAAATGGGAAGGCGGAGGAAGCTAAATCCGATGCCTAATCTGAACGTGCGGAGATGTATGCAGGTAGCGGAAAATACACCGCTGCCAACAACAATGGAAGAAGAGGAGGAGTGCAACTCGGACCTCGATGAATCCGCGGTTGATGAAGGGGAACCCCGCTACGTTGGCGAGGGAAACCCATATAAAGAGCTCGCAGAGGTTGACGAAGCGCAGCCTGCTGTGAATGATGAGGAGGCCAAGTTGAGCATCCTCATCGCAGAGTTAACGGCTAAACTCGAAAAAATGCGAGAGGCCAGACAAAAAGATGCCCTCGCGGAAAAAGAAAGGAGGCAGAAGCAGAGACAACAACTCGAGCTGAAAGCGAAGCCAATGCTTCAGCAGAATAAACTGCAACCAATGCAGCAACGGTTTGCTATGCAACAACAACATCCGAAGAAGCAACGACAACAGCCGCAACAGCAGCAGCAACAACAGCAGCACCAACGAATGCAGCAACAACAACAACAGCCGCAACAACACCAGCAGCAAAGACAACAGAAGCAGCAGATGCAACCCGCAAAGGAAAAGAGGGAAGAAGTACCCCCCATCAACGTAAGTTACCTCAGTACTAGAGATAGCATAAAATTATGTAAGAGATACATTAAGGATTTCGCGGTCAAGCATATCTCGGCCCAAAATCATAAGATTGTTTGTAATAGTATTGAGGACTACAAAAAAGTCCGCAAAGCACTGGAGGGGGTTAAGGCAGAGTACTTCACGTACACGCCCAAAACCGAAAAATTAAAAACAATGATTCTAAAGGGAATCGATCCCGCCGCTGTTGATGCGGAGGAGCTCTTAAACGAGCTCAAGAGTTTTGATAGCGACGACCTTAAGTTCGTCGGTGTAAAGCCGTTTTCCGCGGTTAAGGGTAGGGGTGGTAACCGAAGGTTACCATTTTTCCTTGTACAACTAACCCCCAACAGCAAAATCGATAGTCTACGCAGAATCAATCGCGTATACTATCATGCTGTAAAATGGGATAAATTAAAAAGGACAGATCGCATATTGCAATGTATGCGCTGTCAGAGGTTCGGGCATGCCGCTTCTAACTGCAACATGCAGATTAGATGTGTTAAGTGCGACGAGGACCACATTTTAAACGAATGTCCTCTAGGTAGCGATAGAGTAGAAGATATGAGCAAGCTCATATGTGTTCTTTGCGGGAATGCGGGGCACCCTGCTAACTATAAGGGATGTCCTGTATTCCAACAGAAAAAGAAGAGTATGCTAGCTCGGAAACAGGCTGTAGAAGAAGAAAGGCGGCTTAAAAGTCGCTCTTTCACAAATAGGGTTGAGCCCAACATGTCCTATGCCCAAATGGCAGCTGGAACGGGTAGCTCCCAGACATTAAACAGGCCTAAGGTTGCTGAAAAAGCACCTGAAGCCGATTTGGATATGAAAAAGTTCTTGCTGTCATTAGATAGCAAGATCGATCAGTTCCAAAAACAACTAAACGAGCAAGCAGCTAGAATAGATCATATCTATTCGATGTTTGCCGTGTCTAGCGCGCCATGAATATGATGAGTACGCTGGATGAGGTAAACTTTAGGATCCTAGCTGTGAATGTTAATTCATTAGTCAGGGTCGAGAGAAGAACCGTCCTTACAAACCTGTTGAAAAACCAACTCCCGGATGTAGTTTTGGTCAGCGAAACTAAGCTAAACCAGAAACACAAATTGGGATACAGCAACTACCATGTAGTGAGAAGAGACCGACCCCACTCCTCCCAAGGGGGTGGGGTCGCTGTCTTATTACGCAAAGGCTTACGCCATAACATTATATATAGCGGGGATGTACGTAGGTTCCAGGTGTTGGAAGCATGCATCGTATGCATTCCTCTCCATAGTCGGAGGAGAATGTATGTGGTGTCGCTTTATGCACCTGAAGCAACTCAACAAACTCAATTTATAGCAGAGCTCGAGACACTTTTTCGTTGCCTACAGCTTCAATCGGATGATAATTATTACTTTTTGGCCGGTGATCTTAACGCTAAGCACGCGGCTTGGGGAAATGCAATCTCGAACACTAGAGGTCGACTGCTTCAAAATTGGAGGGAGCAAAATATGATTGAGTACAAACTTAGTTTGTACGCGACGGATATCCCGTCTTTCCCGAGAGGAAATTCTTTTCTGGACTTAGCCCTTATGGACAATAGACTAGAACTGACAAATAACGAACACGCTCGGAACTGTGTACGAGCATTCGATTACGATGACAGTGACCACCTCGGACTTGATGCCGTATTCAGGATCCCAAACGAGCAAACTCAACTGGAGGAGTTCGACCAAGTGCGTTCTTTCGACTATCGAAAGACGAACTGGCCGCGCTTCACCAGAGTCGTAAAGCGAGAATTACGTTTGAGCGAAATCATCCCTCCAACAAACAGAAACCTGACAAACGATGAAATTGACCAAAATTTATTAAAAATGAATGACGTCATCACAAGGTCAATGAACCTAGCTATCCCTGAGGTAACTAGTTCTGACGACCAGACGGAGAAGTATCGAACGCCAACAATCGATGCACTCCACAAACACAAATGTAGGTTGGTCTCCAGGCTTAAACGGCTGCAGAGACAATTTACGGACAGACGAGACCCGGAGATTCGGACATTGAAGTCATTGATCAAAAACCTTAAACAGCTAATATCGGAAAATTATAGAAAATCTGTAAGTTTGTACTGGGGCAAGAAAATTCAGGCTATAAAAACCAGTAGCCCGAATATGTTCCCGCAAATAAATAAAATATTCAGGCGAAAAGATCATAATGACATTCCATGTGTCCGAATTTCCCAAACGACAGAGAACAGACAGACGCTCACGACTGTTGGTATAAGTCCGGAAAGTGTAGACTCGAACGACGGATTTTTCACGATCGAAGATCCTCAGGAGAAGGCGAATTCGATAGGCGCTATCTTCGAGACCGTGTATACGGTGAACAGTCCTGTTCGCCCAAATCGCGATATTGAGGAGAGAGCCTTTCTGAATCACTTTTATCTACGTACCGAACTCCAAGCTTGGCGATCTGAGAATAACGGTTTTACCGTATTCAATGACGAAAACCCTTCAAATGGCATAGTCGCCAATAGCATGATGCTGTTCGTTCAAAAAGATGAACTCCTGGACATCTTCGTATCACTGAAAAATAAAAAGTCGGCGGGAGAGGACGGTGTCCCAAACGTCGTATTGAGACACCTGCCAGTGGAAGCAGTCGATATTTTCACCACGCTGTTTAACAATGCACTGAATAATGCACATTATCCGGTGCACTGGAAAACGGCGGTGGTACATCCTATCCCCAAAAAGGACAAGGACAAAACAAACCCAGCTAATCTTCGGTCAATAAGCCTTCTGCCGAATGTAAGCAAGGTATTTGAGAAAATAGTCAATAGGGCTCTGCTTGAGTGGGTCGAGGAAAATAAAATTATCCCGGAAAATCAGTTTGGTTTTCGAGCGAGGCATGACACCATTCATGCCGCGTCGAAACTAGTCTCCGACATCCAATGGAATAAATCCAAAGGACAATGCACAGGGGCCTGTCTGGTTGACTTTGAGAAGGCCTTCGACACCGTATGGTTAGAGGGGCTTTTCTACAAGCTGACCAGACTGGGCATGCGTAAGCCCATGCTATATATGATTTATGAAATGCTTATGGGAAAGAAGTTCGTTGTCAAATGTGGCAACGTAACTTCGAGTAAAGTCTTTGAAATTAAAAACGGTTTACAACAGGGGGCGGTGAACTCCCCGATATTGTTTAACATTTATACAAGTGATCTTGTAGGTTCTCTCAGACACGCTATAGCGTACGCAGATGATTTAGTGGCGTACAGATCAGGTCCGAAAATCGAGGTCATCAACATACTTTTGCAACGTGACTTCGATCACATTAAGGGATATTGCGATGACTGGAAATTGAGGATCAATTTCCAAAAAACCGAAACAATTCTGTTTAGGACCCCACTGCATAGGGCTTCTTACGATACCAGAAAAAACTGGAAAAATTTGTGTATCATTGGACAGCATGGACGGCCGTTAGCGGTGAGAAGTGAAGTCAAATACCTGGGCATCTGGCTTGACAAGTTTCTATATTTTAATAAAAATGTGGATGCTTGTCTGGCCAGGGCTAGGGGGGCTTATGCTCTGACAAGGCGATTGTTTCAAAACAGTCAACTTGATTCAAGGGTGAAAGTCATTTGCTACATGGCCCTCATAAGGCCGATCATCGCTTACGGTTATCCCGTGTGGTTCAATGTATCACCATCCTACATGGAAAGGATACGGCTATTCGAGAGGCGTTGTCTCCGATCCTGCTTAGGGTTGTACCGAACACCAGACTCCGAGTACATAAAATACTATCGGAACGAGGTTCTATACAATGGGGCCCAGTTGAACAGAATTGACAATTTCCTAATTAAGGTGAATCGAAGGCACGCTGCAAGGGCGATGGCTAGCGACAACAGCCTGATCTTCGGGGCTTATTACCCCAATGAAACATATATAGAGAGTGCGCTCATGTCTGGCTTTATTCCACCAGAGGCATTTGTTTATATCGATTCGTTAGGGTTGGTACAAGACAGGAACGGTATCCCGGTTTTATACCACCGCTACCGTGACGCGCGTGACAAACGGCTAATCCGCGACGGGTACGTTGACAATGCTCCGGAGCTCCTCCGCTTTAGCACGGCGGTATCGGATCGCGATAGGACCGAGGCCGAAAGGCAGCGCACCGAATTCTGGTGGCTACACGAGGGAAGTGATTCAGCACTTCCTCTAGACTTTGCGGACTTTTAGTCCAATAACTAGTTCTTCGACAAATTAATTCTAGTACTAGGTCTGTGGCGGGGATTGTGCTCCATATTGGCGTACAATATGGGTGGTTGCATGCTGCCTGTGGACCAAAAGACTCGATCAGGATGGCGACCCCTCGGGGCATATGCAGCGAGGGCTCGCCACCCAGATTATAATTAAGTTTAAGTAGTTAAGTAATCTTAAGTAGTTAAGTAGTCTTAAGTAGTTAAGTAGTATTAAGTATTTAAGTAGTATTAAGTAGTCTTAAGTAGATTAAGTTTTTTTTTATATAAAATTGTCATTAATCAAAGTTTTTTAAATTTTTCTTTGAAATATAAATTTATTTTAAAATAAAAAAAAAAGAAACTTGAAGCCGAAAGGCAAAATAAAAAACTGTTAGATGTAAGCTAACAGCGCCCGCTAAGGGCCATAATTTAGTTTAAGTAAATATGTTATTGATAAGTTAGATTTAAGCATTTTTGTCTAGTATTAAGTTAATATTTTAAGGAAATAAAAAATGAATTTAAAAGTAAAAAAAAGTAGCATTCGACTGGCATTCGAGCTATCCCTGGTTCAATCCCCAACCAGGCGAATGATTATTATTATTTTTTTTTTTTTTTTTTTTGTGTTTAACAAAAAATTATAATAAAAAAATAACAAGTGTTTTTTAAGTCGTCCGTGGCGAAACGTGTAGTGGTGTCGGACGGGCAGGCGACGGGTCAAGGGTCCAAGCCCAGGCCAAGTCAAAAATTATTGGAGGCGTTTTTCCACAATCGCGAAATAGCTAATTTCATCGAGTGGGAAAACCGCCAGATGGAGAAACAAAAAATAGCGGGGTTACCCGCTAATACGGGACCGACGTCGATGATGACAAAAAGGAAGAAAATGATGATGTGTACGCCGAATTTAGTGAAACGGCGTGCAAACACAGCTTCAGCCCCGCTGCCCGCTGAAGTGAAGGGGACGTCAGGGCCTACGACGTCAGCGGCAGCAAAAAAAATACAAAACCAGCTTGCCTTATCAGTGGATGATGCTGTAGAGGAAGTGGGATATGTATCCAACGAAGGTGAAGGTCGGTACACTACAGACGACAGCAACAGGTTTGCGGTACTATCGACTGATGATGACGATGAAGAGGAGGAGGATTTTCTAATATCAAAGATCGATAATCTTAAATCCCAACTAGAGCCACTCATTATGGCTCTAAAACAAAAACAGCAGGAACGTCGCGATAAGGAAAAAAAAGCCAGTGACGAAAAAATGCGAGAAATGAAACTGCAACAACAACAACAAACACACACAACAGCGGCACAAACCAGTGGTAAAACTGCGGCAAAACCAAAAGCCCAACAACCACAGCCAATGCCAGCAAAACAACCACAGCAACCGCAAACCCAGCTTAAACAACAACAAAAACAGCAAGCTGAGCAGCAGCAACAACAACAGCAGAAGAAGCAACTGCAGCAGCGACAACAACAACAGCAACAGAAGCAGCAACAACAGCAACAGAAGCAGCAACAACAACAGGAACAGCGGCAGCAGCAGCAGCAGCAGCGAGGACACCAGCAGCAGCCACAGCCGACTCAAAATAAAAAAGAAAAAGTGCCACCAATAAATACCTACAAAATGGACCTCAAGGAGACTATTGAAATATGTAAGTCGGCCATAGGCTCCAATTTTACAATTAAACGATTGAGTCAAGATAGGCATGCTATCCACTGCCTAACAGTGGAGCAGTATAAAATAGTTAAGCAATTGCTTGCAGACACCACAACGGAGTTCTTCACATTTACTCCGAAAGTAGAAAAGTGCCAGACGGTTGTCTTAAAGGGCCTAGATTCCTCAACGGATCCGCAGGCGCTGTTAAGTGAACTCCGCCAAGTAGCGACGGACGAGCTCGAAGTCGTAGGTGTAAAGCCATTCACCACAGTGAAGGCCAGACGGGAGAATCGGAAACTACCGATCTTCCTAGTACAGCTATCGCCCCAAAGCAAGATGGAAAAGTTGAAGAGTATCTCAGTCCTCAACTTCCAGGTTGTACGATGGGAAAAATTAAAAAGAGGTGACAGCATGCTTCAATGCATGCGTTGCCAAAGGTTCGGCCACGCCTCAGCCAACTGCGAAATGCGGTCACGCTGTGTTAAGTGTGGAGAGAACCACAACATAGGAGAGTGTAGTTTAGGAAAGGAGCGGGTCGATGACATGACCCTACTTAAATGTGCACTATGCGGTGGCGGCGGGCACCCCGCAAACTATCGGGGCTGTCCAAAGTTTCAGCAAATTAAAATTAATAAAAAAGCGAAGCAAACGGCTGTGTCGAATCAACCAGCCGTTCGCCCTCCCTCAATGTCCGTCAATCCCCAAATTTCCTACGCCCAAATGGCGTCAGGAAAGGGAAAAACGGTACAGCATCCACCTAAGGAAGCCAGACAGGCCCCCGTGCCTCAGGCTCCAGCAGTGGATGCGGATTTGTTGACTGCGTTGCGGGCCATTCAAGGTCAGCTAACCGGTCTTCAAAACCAGTTACGGGAGCAGGCGTCAAGAGTAGACTATATCTACTCCTTGTTGCCGAGCTTAACGCAAATTAGATCGTAATGGGCGCGCTGTCAGAGAGACCCTTAAAGATCCTGGCTGTGAATGTAAATTCACTGATTAGGATCGAACGTAGAGCTAATCTTTTCCAGTTGCTTACAGACCAAAGTCCCGATGTGCTTATGGCTAGCGAAACTAAGCTTAACCAGAAGCATAAATTGACTAATAGTAATTACAATATCGTAAGAAGGGACCGACCCAACTCCACTCAAGGAGGCGGGGTCGCTATCTTTATACGAAAAGGCATTAATTATAAGGTCATATATAGTGGTTAAGTGCGCCGATTCCGGCTGCTGGAAGCCTGCGTCATATGCATTCCTCTCCAACAAGGGAAGCGACTGTATGTGATAGCGGCCTACGCACCGGAAGCACCTCAGCCTACACTTTTTACAACAGAGCTCGGAAAACTTTTCGAATCTCTAAGACTGAACTCAGTGGAGAACTTTTATCTTTTGGCCGGAGATTTAAATGCCAAACACGAAGATTGGGGAAATCAATTACAAAATCCTCGGGGTAACCATCTTTACAATTGGATGGTCCACTACAATGTTGAATATAGGACCGACATTCTCGCCACAGATAGGCCATCGTTTCCGAGAAGCGGTGCTTTCCTGGATCTTTTACTGCGAGACACAAGACTGACAGTAACTAACAGAGTAGGTCAACACCCGCGAAACTGTTTACGGACGATTGAGTACGACAGTGATCACTGCGGACTCGCCGCCGTAATACAGCTTCCGAACGAGCTTGTGGCGCTGGAGGAGTATGTGCCTGTGCATTCTTACAACTACGGTAAGATGCGCTGGCCTCGCTTCACCAACGCCTTATCAAGAGAACTACGTTCGAGGGCCATTTCACCCCCAAACAACAGAAACCTAACAAACAACGAAATCGACGAATACTTACAACAAATGGACGAAGCGATTCAACGAACAATGAACAGGACGATACCGAAATACAAAGAACATGACATAACATCTACGTACAGAAACGCGACTATTGACGCACTACACAGACAAAAAAGCGGACTTCTTACAAGACTTAAACTCTTGTACAGACGACTGACAAACCCACGCGACCCGGAGATTAGAACACTGAAGGCGTCGATCAAAAACATCAACCAATTGATCAAGGAGAACTATCGGTTGTCCATTAATTTGTTTTGGAATAACAGAATTCGGGCCGTAAATTCCAGCGACCCGAGTATGTTTCCACAAATTAATAAGATCTTTAGGAGGAAAGGTCATAACGACCTTCCGTGTATTAAGCTCCAACGAACAACTGACAATACAAACATACTTTTGACAGCAGGAATTGATCCGGGGGAAGCCGTCTTCGACGACGATTTCTATGTTATTGAAGATCCTCAGGAGAAAGTGGAGGCAGTGGGGGCTGTCTTTCAAGAAGTGTATAAGGTGAATGATAGCATTCGCCCGAACCGCGTCCTGGAAAACAATGCCCTACTCCATCATTTCTATCTCCGAAACGACATAACGCAATGGCGATCTGAGAACCGTGGTTTCACCCGGTTTGATGACGAAAACTTGGCAAACGCCATAGTCGCCGAGCGAAGTGGGTCTAGTCCCCTGTTAATCTCGAAGGTGGAACTCCAGATCATCTTCGATTCCATAAAGAAAAAGAAGTCAGCGGGAGTCGATGGTATATCCAACATTGTACTGCGACACTTACCACCTGAAGCTGTGGACATTTACGCCACTCTGTTCAACAACGCGCTGAATAATGCATATTATCCAGTACGTTGGAAGACGGCGGTGGTTCATCCTCTCCCGAAAAAGGGAAAGGACAACTCCAATCCGGCGAATTTCCGGTCGATAAGTCTCCTTCCGAGTATCAGCAAGGTTTTCGAAAAGATTCTCAATCGAGCACTGTTTAAGTGGTCTGAGGACAATAATATTATACCAGAGAACCAGTTTGGTTTCAAGGCTGGACATGACTGTATTCATGCCGCCTCCAAACTCGTCTCTGATATACAATGGAACAAAGCCAAAAAACAGTGCACGGGTGCATGTCTGGTTGATTTAGAGAAGGCTTTTGACACCGTATGGTTAGAGGGCCTCTATCTAAAGCTGACCAGACTTGGCATAAGTAAACCACTGTTATATATGCTTCATGACATGCTGACTGGTAGAACGTTTGTTGTCAAAAGTGGCAATGTAACTTCTACCACAGAATTTTTCATTAAGAATGGTCTGCAACAGGGAGCGGTAAACTCGCCGATTCTCTTTAGCATTTACACCAGTGATATGATAGGTAGTCTTACTCAGGCAATTGCGTATGCGGACGATCTTATCGCGTACAGAACAGCCTCTACTGTCGAAGTCATTCGAACTCTTTTGCAGCGGGACTTTGACAAGATCCAGAGATATTGTGATGACTGGAAGTTGAAAATCAACTTTCAGAAATCAGAAACTATCCTGTTTAGGACACCGTTGTCTAGGGCCTCTAGGGATACGAGAAAGAACTAGTGAAAGCTGGTGATCGTGGGACCAAACGGACACCCACTGGCGAGTAAAAGTGTAGTAAAGTACCTTGGCATCTGGTTAGATCAGTATCTATATTTCGGAAGACATGTAGATGCTGCTCTGGCTAGAGCTAGGGGAGCATTTGCCCTGACAAGACGATTGTTTTATAGCAGTCGTCTTGACAGCAGGGTGAAGGTGATTTGCTACATGGCCCTCATTAGGCCAATGATTGCCTATGAGTGCCCGGTGTGCTTCAACGTTGCCCCATCTCAAATGGCAAAAGATACGGGTGTTTGAGAGGCAGTGTCTGAGGAGCTGCCTTGGACTTCACAGAACACCAGTATCTGACTACACAAAATACTATTCCAACCAGGTCCTATACAACGGGGCCAACATAAACCGAATAGACAATTTTCTGGTGAAACTCATTCGGTTTCACGCTGCAAGAGCGATAGCTTCGAACAATAGTCTCATCTTTGGGGCCTTCTATCCCAATGATGAATATTTTGAGAGTGCGCGTTTAAGCGGCTTTAATTCACACGAAGCTTTCCTATATTTGGATAGTCGAGGGCTGATACAGGATAGATCGGCGGTTCCGCTAATCTACCACGTCTTCCGACGAACTGTGGATAGGCCGCTCCTATACGACCGAGACGTCGTCGCTCAGGGCGGAGGAGAGCGCCTGCGGTTCAGCAGGAGTGTGTCCGATTGGGACCGTCGGAGTAGGTCACAACAGGAGAACCTGTTGTGGTGGTTGAATGATAGATAGGATAGTTGACTTAAAATTGTAATTTTATGGCCGACTGTGGCTTGCTGTGGCTGTTCTAGTTTTTAAGTTATTTTTAGGTAGTTTTAATTAATTTTAAGTAGCTTACGTTAGTCGATAAGTAGTTTTAATTAGTATGTAAGTTTAAATAAAATAAAAAAAGACGAGGAACCAAGTTTTTCAAAGTTTTCTTGGTAAAAATTTTGTTACTTTATATTTTTATATATTAGATAATAGGCCGAAAGGCATTAGAATTAAGTTATCGTATAATTTAGGGCACCCGCATAGAGAAAGTAAGTTAGTTAAGTAGTTAATAAGTAGGCTAGTTTTTTTCATGAATTTTTGTCTAGCATTTAAGATAGTTTTTAAGAAAAACAAAAAAAAAATGAATTGAAAAAAAAAAAAAAAAAAAAAAAAAATAGAACGTCTAAGAACAATGGCTACGATGCCAACAAGCGATAAGATCAGCCACAACTTATGTGCTAGATTTTTCGCGCTCACCAGCAAGAAACCCCTGGTTCGATGAGGAATTTATAGAGACGAACTATACCGAGCCATGTCTACTTTTGGTATACCGCCCAAACTCGTCCATTTGTGTAGGATGACGATGAAGAATTCTCGCTGCTCCATCAGGGTCGAAAACGACCTCAACGACACATTCGATGCCAAAAAAAGAAAAACAGGCGATGTGCTGTCATGTGACTTCTTCAATTTGATTCTTAAGAGGATTGTGCAAAACTGCCGAACCAACAACAGAGGCACAATTTTCCAAAAATCAGTGCAACTACTATCATACGCCGGCGATATTGACATCATTGGCAACACTCTACGGAGAAGGAAGCGGCAAAAATGGGTTTAGCAGTAAATGAGAGTAAGACTACAGAACGTCACCATTGACAGATTTATACTTTGACGTAGTACGGGCCTTTGTTAGCCTCGGCTCCACTATTAACTCTGTAAACAACATCTCGTCAGAAATTACAGGAATGAATAATATTATTGCCAACCGCTGTTTCTTTCGTCTAAGAAGGAGATCTAATATAAGACCCTAATCAACCCAGTCCTGCTCTACTGAGCTGAAGCATGGACCGTATCAAAAGCGGATAATGAAACAATTCTTCAAAAAATCGTCGGTCTAGTTTGCGTTAACGGGCTATGGAGACGAAGTTTCAACCAAGAACTATACGAGCTGAACAGCGACATGCCCCTGGTGCAAAAATTTCTCATTGGACATAGACATGAAGAACGAATGGACACCAATACTCCGGCCGGCAGAGTCTTCCATTCCCAACCACACGTCTGACCCCGTAGAGGAAGACCTCGCCTTAAGTGGCGCGCACAAGTAGAAACCGGCAACTGGAGGCAGTTAGCTAGAGACCGGGCTAATTGTAGAGGCATGTTGGTTGAGGCCCAGGTTCATTCCGAACTGTAGCGCAACTTAAGTAAATAAGTAAGTAATTCTAATTGCCGATAAAGTATTATTTCTCTGCTCATGTTGAGCGCTTTTCGACAAAAGAAGACGTTACCTTGGAGACTGGCTTAAGTGACCTGGGAAGCTATTCCCAAAAGCGCCGTGGATTGTATCAATTTCAAATGCCTTGTTAATTTTTCTATTTTATTAAAATTTGGTCGGTTTTAAATTTTTTTTTATTTACATATGTTTAAATGACTATTCTTATACGTAACATAAACAAAGAAAGAACAAACAATAATAATGCAACGGTAAATAATACAAAACCAAAACCTTCTTCATATTTTCTACTGTCAAGTAATTGTTTGCTATTGCAGAATGCAAGGTGTAGAGAGAATGAAAAATGATAACGGTAGTAAATCTTTGAGGCACGGTTTTGGTTTAAACATTCCAATTGCATTGTCTAGCGATTCAGTCATTATTTCAAATTTCCAAGAAGTGGACATCACAGTTTGTTTTTAAATTTTATCATGCCTGGAAAACGAGTTGATAATAATGTCAAACAATTGGTCTATTTTAATTACCAAAAAGGAAAATCTGTGAAAGACCTTTCCGAAATGTTCTCGATTAAAGTGAGGACAATTTACAACATAATCTCGAGGGCAGAGAAGGAAAATCGTTTGGAACTAAGGCATAGTTTCGGCAGGCCAGCCAAACTAAGTCGGAGAGATGAATCCAAAATTTTACGTGCAATAGATAACAACCCCCAAACTAGTCACAGGAGTTAACAACAACAATAAAAAACGATTTGGACAAAGAGGTCTCCCACGAAACAGTGCGCACAGTTTTAAAACGATACAAATTTACGTCTAGAGTAGCCCGAAAAAAAGCCGTTACTCTCAGAAGTTAACGTGATGAAACGAAAGTTTTTCGGACTGGACCTCATTTCGAAAGATATAACATACTGGGATGACGTCATTTTTTGTGATGAGAGTAAAATTATGCTCTACTGCCATGACGGTCCCAATAGAGTTTGGAGGAAGTCAAAAACTGCTCTACTTAAGAGAAATATTATCCCAACTGTAAAGTTTGCCAAATTGTCCGTAATGGTGTGGGACGATGGCTGGTATCTCAGCCAAGGGTGTCGGTGAACTTCGAATTATCAGGGACATAATGAACAAGGAAATGTATTTGGACATTTTGCGTAAGGAGCTAACTGAGAGCGCCAAAAAAATTGATTTTTTCTGCAGCCAGGATCCTCAAAAATTTCATTATAATTTATACCAAGATAACGACCCGAAACATCGCTTTTATGTAGAACCTGGGCACTGTATAATGTTGATAAGGTCATTGACACCCCTCCTCAAGCCCAGATTTTAACCCGATAGAAAACGTATTGGCTTTACTGAAAAAAAAGTCGCCAAATGGTCGCCGAAAACAAAAAATGATTTGGTGCGAATACTCAAAGAGGAGTGGCTGAAATTGCCGGAACATCTGGACTTCAAGTGGCTTATTGAATCCATGCCGACAAGACTTTAAGCCGTAATTGATGCAGATGGTGGCCAACCAAGTACTAATTCAAAATACAAATTAGTACCGCTTTTCCGTTCATTTTTCATTCTCTCTACACCTTGCATTCTGCAATTGCAAACAATTACTTGACAGTAGAAAATATGAAGAAGGTTTTGGTTTTGTATTATTTACCGTTGCATTATTATTTTTTGTTCTTTCTATGTTTATGTTACGTCTAAGAACAGTCATTTTAACATATGTAAATAAAAAAAAATTGAAAACCGACCAAGTTTTAATAATATAGCAAAATGAACATGAAATCTTGAAATTTTACGTTGTGCAAAAAATTGTTTTACAAACTGTATTTAGATATATCATGTAATATAGAACCAGGTTCTCCAGCTGAGTTTGTCTATTATCCCTCCGTCTGTCTATCCACCACGAAAGTATTTTTTCCCCACGACTTCTACACTGTTACATTGGTCAAAATGATCGATTGACCAATGAGAACAGAGATTTCATCTAAGATAAATTACTTAATCTAAAATCTGGAACACGGTCTATGACACTCAATGAAATAATAATAATAAAAATCTCTCTTATCCCTTATACCATATGTCCTTATACCAAACGTCCAAATTGAGCCAGTGAATAATAAATTAATGAGCTTCAGATCAGGTTGAAAATTTGAAATCTATATTCAACTGATTCTTTGTTTTCGAACGGATATACATACGACCGACCCGGAAAATTGTTACCAATCATCTCGACATCCATTGTCGAATCATTTTGGATATAAAAAATCCAGTCCCATGGATTGTAACCAAATTGCAGCTCCCATCATTTAATTGAAACTGAAATCCAAAAGAGAAACTCGATATCACCGATATCAATGCGTTTCGAATTTTGTATTATTCCTAAGAATGAAATAAACCTGCAAATAGAAAATCGAATGAGGCACTTCACCGGAAAATATAAAGCGAAAACCGAGGATGACGTTTAATTAAAAACCGAAACGATTCCCCTATCAGCCAGTGCGATTTTATTTCTGCATATTTTGTGTTGGATATTAAGTTCCACGCGAAGCTGACGTACACGGGATTTCCGTTTGAAATTTCATTTTTCGTTGCAGTGTTGCATGAAGTATGCATGCATGGAATTCTATATCCTTTTCGCGTGTCGTTTCGTTTTCAAAGTGGTATCCTTTGGGTCCGACATGGTGTCAGGTGGTTTGTGCCGTCTTTTTGACATGCGTTATGATCGACTCCGGTAACATCATTATAATCATGATCCACCAGAATCTCGATTTCAACGAACGACAGATAGAAAGAGAGCATGAGGTTGGGTTTGAACTTGATATGCCTTTGTGAAGGATGAGTTTTGATGTCGAATATAGTTTCAATTTTTTGGTCAGTCGTTTTTGTTGCAATTCGTAGCATTTATTTGTGATACTGAACTTCATTTGAAAGAGCATTTATTTTTGCAATAGCAATTGCAATTTTATTAAATATTTTTTCTTTGGAAACCAAGGGTATAAAAGTCAATTATGTTACCGTTGGGCATGTAATTTTTTAAACAAATACATATTCATACATATGTACAAAATTAATTTTTTCGGATTGTTATGCAGAATAACCATTCTTTACATTTATTTTCAAGCGTTTATTTCTTTTAAATGTTGATAGCATACGTCTTTTTTTTAATTTAAAATGTTTGATGATGCGTTTGATTATTTGATTATTTGGCCAATCATGCGGGATATGTTGGCTTAGAATTCCTCAGTCATAGTCGGTTTATGGACCTAATAATAATCAGGTAATCATCAGCCTTTTAAAAAACACAGGTATTTCAGACCCCGATAAAGCAGCTAAGTAACATTTACTCCGATCAGGTACACGCCAAAGTATCTTCGTTGCAAACGAAAGTGCTCGAAATGACCACGTAGCTCGACTGGTATCCAAAAAAAATATGCTCCAGATTTTGTTTAATGGTCTGCATTTCGGCATACATATATATAGTCTTCAATATTGTCCCTCAAAATTCCTATAGCATAGGGAAATCATGGCTATGGGAAGGTTTTCAGATGAACCAAAACTAAATGAATCTCTAGTAAGTCACGGTTGGAGCCATGTATTAAAAAGCAAAAAAAAAACTAGTATTGCCGTGGCTATTAACG
Source organism: Rhingia rostrata (assembly GCA_949824845.1). Taxonomy (NCBI): domain Eukaryota; kingdom Metazoa; phylum Arthropoda; class Insecta; order Diptera; family Syrphidae; genus Rhingia; species Rhingia rostrata. The sequence continues at coordinate 95,421,845 of OX463755.1, read as the reverse complement.
GATAGAGCTACAGATCGATGATAAGTAACTAAATACTTGTGGCATAAACTGCATAATATGGATAGCGATGAAATGTCATCCCACACAATAAAAATCAAGCAATTGATTATTTCGAAGTCCAGGTGTCGGACGTTACCTATCGAATTAAGCCAGATTTCAGGGACAAAGTCATAGAAAATTAAACTCCCCGAATATACGTACATATACAAATTCGTGGTTCCCCAAAATCAAAACAATTCGGTAGTGTTCTCACTTACATCTTATCAAGTAATACGCACTTGTTAGCTAAAATTAAACTCAAGACCCAATAACATCTTTGCTCCACCAGTGGAAGACTATCAAGTACCAATCCCAACCAGCAGCCGCACTTCCACTATCAGCCAATCAGACAACCATATAAACAACAGCCTCCTTTCCTCCCCAGAAGCAGTCAGACACCGAGTGTAGTTGGTGGATCAATTACCAGCACTCAGGTGCGACCCCGTCGTCATCATCAACCCATCGCCTTTGCGTCGTTGTTGTTGGCTTTGTTTGTGTTGAAATCGCTGTCATAGTCAGCGGCGGCGGATACGGCAACAGCACCGTATCACTTCTGTTGTCTTCATTTTAATTTATGTTTCGGCTTAAATTTCTGATTTGTGCTGCATGAAATTGATGCCAAATGGGAAAAATCAATTAATTAAATAAGCAGAACAAAAAAAACGCGCGCTACTCACACACATTTGTACGAGTACACATTCAGTCACAGTCGTTTTCACACACCCAGCTCACTGAACGACAAAAAACAAACCTGAGAAGGCACAAACATTCTCTGCGCTTAGATTTACGACTTTTGAAACCCAAGACAAAGCACTGGGAGAGCAAGAGAGCTCGGCTCTAGCATTACATTATATATACCATGCCATTTAGACCAGAGTATCGGTTTCAAGCTGAAAAAGGTACGAATATCTGCGTTCAATTCGTCGTTTGCCAGGACGATGGTGATATAGATACCCATCTTGGTTCTACAACCCTCGCGTGAAATGGAATGCCGCGTGCAGAATTTTTTCATCGTCTTCGGATTTTAAATTTATCAATATAATTTTTTTTTCCACCGGGACATTTGAAAGGTTGCTCTCACCAAATATGATCTAAGGCAACATCTGGTTGGGTCTGAGAAACGAAACTCTGCATCGTAAAGTTCGTGTTTCACATGAATTTACATAAATTGGAACATGAACACTTCAATTTAAGAACAATGTTATAAAATTCTTAAAAAGAAAACAAAATTGCGGTCGAGGCCGCATGAAAAAGCTTAAAGTAATGTGTGTGCATTTTTAAAAATTGTTTCTCAATATGAAACGTAGCTCTAAAACGTTCCACATATGCTTTTGTCGTACAGAAAAAAGTGAATTGTCTTGCATGCAACGCACACGCATGGAGGGGCGTGGGGCACGAAACAACAGAAATTCATAACAAAAAAATACAATAACAAATAACAAAATCATAAAAAAAATCATGTGTCGGAGGTAATTAAAAAACAAGCACGAGTGGCAAAAAGGAAATGAGAATCAAAATATTGTCAAGGAGGCGAGGATTCATTTACACTTATTTGCGAATCGTGTTCAAAGCTGTGCACCTGAGGACTGGAAAAGTGACCATCCGCGTTTTGTATGGGGTGTACTTTTCAGATTGCATTTGGCTTCAAGATCGTTCGTGGTTATGATTATAATCACCAACTTAACGCTGAAGTTGGGTCATCAGATGGGTAATGTGATGCTGCGGTTTTTGATATGCCAAGGTGTTTCTCAGGGGAGATTCTGTAATACCTGTGTTACGGTTGAGCGATTACGCCGACTTTTTGGAAATTAACCTTATAAATATATATATACGTTTTATACCAAGCTGGTTCCATAGACTCCTTTGGAGATAATAGCCGCTTGTGAATTAGTCTAATAATAAGGAAAGTAAAGTGACAATCTGTTTGATTAGGTAATGAGAAGCAAAGACAATAGAAAAGTTGTGTTGCTATCCTATGCATTCATCAGTCCAATAAAGGCCATCATTGACTGCAGATTTCCCACACGCGTGCCGTAAAAACGTTGATGAAATCAAACCTTAGAAGACTACAATATCTACATAGGTCCCAGACTTTTGAAGAACTCGTGTCCATTAACCTATCGGGTTATACCACACCAGCAGAATCAGATGCCTAAGACCATTGACGTTGCTTCAAAAAGCCATAAGATCGCTGGGTTACTTCTGCACAACAATTTAGTGTATTATGGAAAAACAACTTCTGTAAAACAGCGATGGTATGTCAGGCAATACGATCCGTTTATAATTGCAACGACTGGAGCTATTCCTAACCCTAACACCTAAACTTAAGACTGACGGAAAAGCAAGGATGAACCAATAATTCTTACTTACTGCTTTCATTTACCAACCAAGCTGGTTAAGTTTAAGACTTTCCATGTATTTTTTTAAGTGCAGTTACTTGGTAGCCTGATAATGATAACGCTTTTATCAAGCTATGCAACTTGTTAAACTTGTCTATGCCAATCACATTAATTAGCGGTGGGGGCCGTTGTTTAAGCTGTTTCGCTTTAATGATATTCTTTTTATCGTGGTTTATTAATTCAAGTGAGGATATAGCTTTACTTTTTTTTACTGGTCTTTTCTATAGAATCCAGTCGGTTTCGCGACTGAGTTCTTCTTCGTCGGTTGTTTTGAAAGAACCATATAGTTTGTACTCGGTTTTGGTTCATTAGGTATTTTTAATGATCTCTTCAGGGTCATGTTTTCATTGTTAAGGTGGAGAATTTCTTTCCGAAGCTCTTTGCAGAACAGTTCGACTTTGTTTAGCCTAGTTCGAAGAACGTCGTTCTCTCCGCTTGCAAATCGTGCAAATTTATTTCGAAAATAATGGTTCAGTTCGCGAAGTTTACCGCAAGCTGCTACCATTTTATAGTCTATATAATCGTCCGTCAGAGCAATTAATTCAGTTAACCATGGATCGTGTTCGCACTAAGTTTACTCTATGTGATAATACGCATCCGCAGAGACGTCGAACAGTGCGCATGGAAGAAACAATTGCCGCTGCAAAGTGTTAAAGAGGACCATAATGAATCCATTCGCCACCGTGTTTTGGAGTTTTGTCCATCAACTTTATGGAAGATTTTGCGCAAAAATCTTGGCTTACGACCTTACAATATCCAGCTTGTGCAAGAATCAAAGCCGCGGTTGAGTGGCTACTTCAACAAGCAAAATTGCCGCATTTGGAATGAGGAGAATCCACATGGGACTCTTGAGACGCCAATACATCCACAAAAACTGACTGTTTGGTGTGCTCTATGGGTTGGTGGAGTCGTTGGGACATACTTCTTCCGAAATGATGCTGGAGGGTCAGTTACCGTTAATGGAGACTGGTATAGAGCCATGATAACCGATTTTTTTGTTTCCGAATTGGATGGCATGAATGTGGATGAGAAGTGCTTTCACACAGCGCACGTTACAATCGATTTATTGAAAGAAACATTCGATGGGCACATTATTTCGTTGAATGGACCTGTCAATTGGATTATTTTCTTTGGGGATACGTTAGGGGACTCGGAAGCTGACTTTCGTGGCGTTATTGCCGACATACGGCCACAAATGATCGAAAAAGTGGTTGCAAATTGGACCTCTAGACTTATTCTAACCAGCCGCGGGGGCCACATGCCCGAAACCATATTTAAGCATTAATGGCATAAAATTATCCTTTCAATAAAGCCAAATTGTGTTTTTCGAAGTTCTATACCCTAAAAAAAACAACACCCTTTGCATTAATGGCACTTACGTTGAAAAAACCGAAAAGCTTCCCATGTGCAGAATGTGTGTTAGAAACAACTAACGTTGGAACGGCCAAATATTCGAGTTGCTAAAAACGCGGCGAAATGTGCTATCGCTGGAAACCAAAGAAAAAAAAATATTATCACATCTTGTCAATATTTTTGAAAGAATCATTCAAAGTGAGAACCTTTCAATCTTTACTCTCGCCTCTTGTGCTTAATCAACTTTATCAAATATAAATATGGCCTTGAACGATGCAGGTTTTAACTTTCTTTTGTTAGTATGTCCTTTCTCTGGAAATAAAAAGCAATTGACAACATGACAACATCGAAACCCGATGATGACCTTCTTAACACTCAATGATTAGCAAATAAGAATAAAATTGCGTCCTTGATACAAGTTTATTGATCCATTCACAAGGACGAAAATAACTAAAACAAAAATACCGCCAGATCCAAGACTGTGCCTTAAAATCCTATACAAACAGGGACATAGCCCCTACTAAAATTACGAACAAAAAACCCAAACCACCACATCCACCCTCCTCCGGTTTGAATTCATCTTCTCTCTGTATGTGTGTGAAATGTACACTCTGTGTGTCATGTAAGAACTTAAAAGAAGGACGACATTCAATCCTTAGCTATCAATATTCGATTACATCTCTCATAGAGAATGAACGGACACACTAGAACGCCAGACCAGCACGATAACTAGGCATGAGGACGCCTAGAGCTGAGTGTTTTGTTTTTTCGTTGCCAGCTTGCTGTGCACTGCTACCGCGTGGTTGTTCTAGCTTCCAACGGATGACGATGATAATGACGATGACGGTGACATTCGATAGCCGATTGTAAGTCTAGACTTTGCTTCAAAGTTTTAAAAGTGACTGCGTGAAATCATCATCATCGTAGTCGTCAACATTGCAGTCAGTCATCATCGTCATCCTATACCCAAAAGAGCAGAGACAGGGGCACGAAACTTGGTATTGAGAAGCAAGCCACTTCGAGGAAATAGGATACTTTTCTGGGGGTGTATATCAGATGGGTGGTGCACCCAACCACCCCATACATACCAACTACACTATATCCCGTCTCCCGCGCCCCTGGCTTTTCACGTACGTTCGAAAATATCCTTTTTAGAATACGAACACAAAACATCTCAAGTGAACGACGCTTCGCTCCCAAATCACTCATTTTAATTCTTCACTCTTTCTTTGGCTCGCTCTGTATGTGTGCCTTCATTTTTTGGAGTAGATCATCCCATATATAGGTGCATGATAGTGTATGTGTGTATATAACTTATTATTTTTGCTAGAATAATGAGTTTTATGAAATCGAATACTTTTAGGATATTATAGATTCCGCCATGTGAGATGTGAGCCGGTTGCCTTTCGCTCTTCGTTGCGGTGTAGTATGTAATGGATACGCATGCAGCAGTATAGCTTCTAGATTTGAACGAGTGAGGAAGGAGGCGAGAATATCCATTCATCATGATACAAGATACAGTAGCGTAAGCTACTTGATATACGAATTAGTTGAATGCAAGAACAACAAGGTCAAAAAATAGGTCTTGCGTTTATTCGCTGGGTGTTCTTGACAGAAATGGAAACTAGGATATGGTGTAGGGTAGGTAAGTAATTAAAACCGGAACTGTCACGAAAGCGCCTATAACTCTATAGTGATTAGGGGTTGTTGCCGTGCTAAAGTAATTTGTGGTACGCAAATACGAGTATTGCCAGTTTGTCGAATAGGGTGGATTCGTTCTCATACAGTACTGGGGTGTAGGATATCCTTCCATAATTTTGTGGCTGCCATACCACAAATACCACTCTAATCTAAAGTACTTTTGGCTTAGCTTTAGAAATTGGTTTTTATTTTTCGGTTTTAATAAAATATTCATTTTGAATGTCAACGAACTTCAAAGAAACTAACCGAAACCGAATAAGAAGAACTTAAAATAAATGTACAGATAAATAATTAGGGTATTTGGGATGCTATCAAATTATTGATTTCAAGGAAGAGGTCCCAACCAAGTCTTATTTTTTTTTTCAAATACTCTGCAAAGTTACGAATCGTATTTCGATGATCTTCTTTTATCAACAAGTTACAGGGTACCGCAACATAACTTTTTTTTTCAAAACGAAATAAAATATACCTAACACTGTTTTGCAAATCATATCAGCACTGCCATTTTTTATCTTTCGCTGGCGACCACGGCGTTCAAACGTTTTATTGTTTATATTTAACAATAGAAAACTACTTATTTGAAGTTTTGGTTGAAGATTGCACCAGCCTACAAACTCCATGATTCTCAAAAACGGTATCGACGTAGTTATCAACTTGGTTTGAACCTAGGAAAGTTAAAAAGTTATCAAATCTTCACACTTCAGCAGATCCTGGAAAAAATCCAAGATGTCCAAATCGGTTCCGACTTCCGATCACTTGTTCATCGATTTTAAAGACGCATGCAATATATTTCATAGGAACGAACTATAAACAACCGCGGTAGGATGTAGAGAATTATCGATGCTTCATCAAGGTCGTCGACGGCATCACATTTGATACATAACTGCCGACCTAATACCAGGGGCAAAATCTTCTCCTTAATCTTTGCATACGCCGACCATATTAACGAGATGTTAGCACCGCGTTTGCTCGTATAGAAAAGAAAGCGACTTAAGTGGGATTAGCATTAAAAGAGGACAAGGCAAGACTATGCTGTCAATAAGACTGATACACAACATTGACGAATTTTGGACAGGTGACTGTGTCTGTGTCTACCTCGAAAGAGTTATTTAGTAATAAAATCCTATATTATCATACGCAAATTATCCCATTTTTGATTTTAGGGAAGAGGACTCAACTATTTTTGTTTAAATACTCTACAACATGCAAAAAGTAATTTTGTGGGTTTGAAGTTTATATATAAAGGAAGCAGCAATGGTTTTCGTAAGATAGTATACGTAGTTTGAAAGTTATACCAAATATGAAACATATACAGAATAAGCCGATTTCCGACGATTGTCATGACTCGTACCAGCATTGCCATAGCATCACAGCAATCGGCAATTTCTTTACTGCTCAAGAAACCATACCAAAAGTGGATAAAGATATTTCCCCCTGATTGAGTTATAGGGCTATTGAGACAAATATTTAAACATCACGAACTTTGCAAGCGACATAGATCTGGCAAAAAAAAAAAAAAAATAGGTAGTAGAGATGGCTAGGACATGTAGAGTGTTTGGACACTATGACCGTCTTTGATTCTCACCTAGATGATGGACTTATTGGTGGAAGAGCTCGTCTAAATTGGTTTGCGTAAGTTAGATAAGGATCGGTCTAAATGAAGAGACATGTTTGTTGAGGCCCAGGTTCGTTTCGGATTGTAGAACCATTAAGGTGAGTTAAAGAGAGAAAACTATCTTCAATATAAACTAATACAGAATTAATAAAAAATTCATAAACCATTTATAATTATTGTTTTGTAATGGATAAGTGTAACTTAAATAACAAGATGGAAAAATAAAAAAATCGGTGTACGTTGCAGACGCGTTCAACTGCCCGATTTAGTGACAAAATTACATATAGCCATTCATTGATTTACTATTTTCTTTTATTTTTGTACACAGACAGCAATGAATTTAGTCAAGAAGTATTCATCTACCCCAAAAAGAAGCTATAATCTCATCAATACTAAAGTCACAAGACTTTCTTTTTTAATAAACAAAATTTAAAAAAAACACTGATAAAAAATGATTCACATGTGACTCACAATCACACCGCTGTGAGGTTGTGTGCTTTTGATGTTCTATAAGATTAAATCAAATATTCACCACCCCCTCCCAATCCGATTGCACATAATCGTCACTGAGAAAAGAGTCGGCTATCGACCTAATCACATCGCGCTACATAAATAAAACAAAAGTGCTGCTCATTGCCTGGTATCGTCTCGTCCTCAGCCGCCATCAACACGAGCATCGAATGGAAAATGTAAACATTGCCAGAGTTCAGAGAACTAATTAGAAATAGATTTTAAGTTTTTGTTTGTGTTTTATTTTTAATTATAGTGACAAGAACATTGTTTCAAAATTATATTGTTCACAAAAAACAGAGGAAACGGATAGCTATTTTTTTAATTTGACACTCTTAGCATGTGTGTAATCTTATCAATGTTAACTGATCGTGTGTTGCGGCTAAACCGAAAAAATGTGGCTACGTATTTTTTTCTGATTTGCTGTTATATGTATATATATATATATTTAATAAATAAAAAATATTGAATATAATCCCCAACAAGCATTAACTAACAGCCCAAACAGTCAGACAAACAAGAAGATTTTTATGTGCACTCGTACGTTTTGGATTAGGTTTCAGGCATAGTATTGGGTTACATGATTCCAAACAACGAAATTCATTTTCGTACCCATGGGCAACCGGACAGTGTTTTGTTGCCATCGAGTCATTCCTAGTGGGGCAAGCGGGTGGCTTAACGACCAAGCGCAGTAATGACAGCCCTCCAGAGAGAGCAGATGGCCAAAAGCCAAAGGCGGCACACTACTGCACACACTGTACCGAGTGCGCACTGCACAAAATTATCATATATCCAATTGCAGAGGTTTTGTGTTCGGATTGGGATTCAGATGATAATGACGATGATGGTGGATTTTATTTTTGTATACAAGTATAAGCTATGTACAGGAGTGAGTACGTTTATTCTACGATCGCCACTGTTATATATAGCCAAACCGATTGTGGTCGCTGGTAAGGTATAATTTGGAAAACGCGTTCCATGTAAACTCTATACCTCAAACCATGTTGGTCCTTGTTTTGGATGAATGATGTTATTTTTTTAATAATTTTAATAAATTTAATATGAAATCTAAATATATAAGTATATATTGGGTGCATAGGCCTAGTGCGTAGTCAGTTGCACTGTTAAGATTGAAATCAATAAATTCCTCATAAAATTTACAAAAAAAGCAATAATAATCCTTTGTAACAAACCTTTTAAACAAATTGCATCGCATTTTCAGATACAGAATACGATCTGGTAACTTGCTTTAACTCCACATTGGGCTGTTTTCATGACATTATGTAAACCCTGGTAATGAAGAATCACAAAGTGAAAACTTTGTTTCATTCTTAATCCCCAGTAAGCACACCAAACGTCAACTTGGAGAGTGTTGCCTTATCCTGGTGTTTAATTTTTTGCTATTTTTATTAAAGAATCAAAGATAAAAATACAAAATACAAAATACAAAATATGAATTTAATAACTTCTGACAGTTTTTGATTCAGTGAAACAACATTCTCAGAGACAAACTTTATTTTTTCATTAATTTTCCTATTTTGTTATTAATTAACGAATGCACATAGCAATTTTCTTACTTCACAGCAGATAAATATTATTGATTCCTTTTATGAAACATCAAAAATAAACACAAAATTGAAAAAAAAATCCCAGTTTTGGCAGCACTGCATGCAAATATGATAAGAAATACAAATGTCTATATATTTTCCTATTGGTACTCAATAAATGCCATCAACTCAAACTGATTTTGTTTTTGTTTGAAATTTAAAAATACCACATTCAACATTACTTAGTAAATGACAACAAGACATATAAAATGATTCTTAATTTCTGTTTGCCAACAAAATAACAAAACGCGTGTCACTCTCTATATGCCAAGTGTTTCACATTTTGGAGGTATTCTTAAAGTTTGACATATTTCATTGGACGGTCTTTGAAGAATGTTTTCATGAACAAGGTAATAGTCTTGAAAATATCAGTCATGGTTATAAGCGTACATATGGCAATTTAATTGCTTTGTTTGAAACTGTGCATATTTTGAAGATAGGTTTCGCATGGTGTGCCAATGACTCAATGATTCTTTTTATAAGTAGGTATGTAATGGTGGTTTTTTGTTCATATCATTGAGTTATTTTATATAAATTAGTCTATGTTAAGGCTCATATTGAGTGTGTCTGTCGACATTGTTTGTGTAAGACAATCGACGGAGATCTTGGTTATTATAAGTAAAAGAATTAAATAAATATTTTTTGGTCAATTGAGTTCAGATATTTAGCATTCTTCTCCCTCCAAAAAAAATTATACTAAATACCTGCACAAAAGATGTTATCTACCAAACTCGTGTCTTGTAATTATGTAAAAATTCATAACTATTAAATTGGATTGAAAATTAATGGAATTGGAATAAATAATTATTAAATTTGATTAAAAAATTATTAAATTGGATAAAATAATTAATAAATTGGATTCAATAATTATTAAATTGGATTAAATAATTATTAAATTGGATTTATTTAGGTTGTCTAGATTATAAATGATGCTATTTACTTTCTGTATGTATTGTGATCTACAAATAGAAAGTAGTAAAAGTGATGTGGTCTCATAAACTAGTTTACTACTTTTAATTATTTGTTTGATTATTGTTACTTAATTACTTTCTTTTAAAACTTTTTGAAACGATATTACTCGATCGCTTTCGCTTGCGTATTAATAGAATGTATTGAGATAAAAAAAAACGCCTTCTACCCGACCTGCCGATGGATCAAGCAGACCAAATTACTGAAGTTACTGAGACAGCTTTCGAAGAAAAGAAAATTTGCACTTTAAAAAAAAAAAAAAGTGGCATAAGGTCCTTGGGCGGCTCTCCCACTGAAGCAACAAGCAAAAAGCAACTGGCAATAGGAAACATGCGATATTAGCGCTAACCACTATTTAACATTGGATTAAACAAGATGTTTCACATTAAAGCAACTCAATATCGGTTGAACAAAAATCGTTGCTGATTACGGCAGCATTATTGGTGGCGCATGTTGAAAAGCGATATATAATATCGCGTCGTCGTAGTAGTTATCAATATTTGCGAGTAGTGACAGGTCGCTAGAGGCTCTTGCACTTACTACGTTTTATCAAAGATTATAAAGCCATTTAGATGACACATTGAGAACAGAAAACAGAAACTTTTGCGGGTGATTATGGTATGGGCGGCCGGTGTGCACGTGCAAACATGAGAAACGAGGTCCGCATTGAAGGTATACTACTTTGTTTTGCTGCCATTTTGGTAAACATTAGTCTTGACAATTCATATTTGGCAGCTATGAAGTATACACGTGGCAAATTTATTATGGAAAAATATTCGATAAACCAACGTGTTTTAATCTTTAAAACATTTTATAAAAATCAATCATCGGTTACTGTGACGATGAGAAAGTAACTTGAAATTTTTGGGAGAAACAACTTGTCAACAAAACGCACCATTTACCGTGTAGTGAATGATTTGACGAAAGAGGATCTGTAGGTGATAGGCCCAAGCATGGACCACAAAGTACTGCAAGATCGGCTAAAAACATTACTCCTTGCTTAAGTCTGGCACGTAAAAAATCCGCATCCGAATAGTCGGTGTTTCTGCTCAATATAACACGGTCCGTAGTAGATGTCACAGTTTTTCATCCTCTTTTTGTGCGGCTTATCCCATCACATTTCCTGGATGGCAGTAATGTCTGCTTTGTATCAGTTTTTAACTTCTGCTAGTTATTCGCTTGCACCTCTCCTGTTTAATGTTCTCACATTCCAGCTGCAGATACGAACATCATTGTAATTTTTTCGTTTAACAGGGTCGTCAACAATAAAATCCGTCCTTTCCGTCCACTCGCACTTATCGTTTAGCAAGCCAAGTCCGGTTGGATGAGATATATAATATTGTTAATCCTAATCAAAGTTCACAATACTAAAGAGAAAAACGAATGAGTTAGAGATTTTGGCAATAGATATCTTTTTCAAAGGGATTTTGTACAGTGGGGATTTTTTCGGGGGGGATCTCGTACCGCTCCCATATGGAGGTCTTACTTAACGCCTCATCTAGACGGTATACAACCCATCAAACAAAACCAAGTTGGAGTACAAAACAAATGTATACCAAAACTGGTGACAATGCTCTGACATCTATGGTATTTTCTAAGTAAATAAATTATTCTCCATCCAGATTAAAGTTATACAATAGATCCGTATTAACGAAAATTGTTGTATCAGATTTATTAAGATACAGCAACTTAGGCAATATAAATAGAATATAGTTCGACATTTGCTAAGTACCGTTTGTGATTCGGTTTGCACTTTTGCTTTCAATGGTTTTCTTGAATATTCTCGGGTAGAACATTTACAAATCGTAATCGTACCATGGGATTTTTTTTAGGTAGTTACATTGTATATTTGTCACGACAGATATTTAATTTTTTAATCTTAACTCAAGGAATAGGTCAGGGTTAGGAAATTTGATATCACCATGTAAATAGAACCAGTTTGGTACTAAAATGTCATTCTTCGCTTTTAAATGAACAACTACTGTTATGTACATAGCAATTGTTGTTGTATTGTATAACTTTATTTTCTTAATCCTTTTCTAGCCAATAGGCCAGTTTCACTTACAGAGCAAGCAGACATCTCCGAGATATCCGTAAGCAAAACACGATTCCTTAAATAAGACGTAACATTCTTTTATCAAGCGAAGAAAACAGAAGAACCACAATTTACAACTAAGGAATCGTTTTTTTATGTCCAAATTAGAAAATTCAGTGAGTGAGAAACAAATGAGATTTCAATGTTAACAATCTACTTTTAGAATTTGATATGATGTTTAATTAACCAAACGGAATTAGAATTAGCTTGGAAATCATTTAGCGTTTAAATACTTGAGGAACTTGTCTGTCATTTAGTTCACCGTGTACGCTATTAACTCTGACAACAACATTAACCGCTATTTCTTCGGGCTACAAAGGCAATTTAGTCCCGTTTGCGTTGACGGGCTATGGAGACGAAGATTCAACCAAGAGCTACAGCGATATGCCCCTGGTCAAGAAAAAAAACAGCCAGACGTCGGACGCTGTAGAGGAAGACCTAGCCTTAAGTGGCGCGCAGAAGTAGAAACCGATGGTTGGTGCGATGAACTGCATCGCAGAAGGTCTAGGTTCGTTTCCCAGCCGTGGCAAGACCTTAATGATTTTTTACTGGCCCTCCTCTCGTGACAATCTGACAAAACATCCGCGTAGTATGAATTGTCAAGAAAAGCTTATCTCAAATTCGCCGTTCAGAGTCGGCATAAAACAGAAGGTCTCGCCATCGTGCAAGAAGTACACACGCACACATGTATGTGCCCTGGGTACTAACGAGCCTGTTGCGACAAAAATTTGTATTTGTAGAAGTAGAAACCGACCTCAACCAACTTGGAGTACGCAACTGAATATTTTATTTCCAAGCAAGGTACGGAACCGAGCGGAACCTAAGAAAACAACTTCATGTTTGACTGTAAATAACTTACTTTGGTCATGGTCGAATATCTTGTGATCACGATTCTCGCGATTATCCTCTTGCGATAATCTGTCAATTTATCTGAGCAGTGTTAATTGTCAAGAAAATCTAAATACAAAGTGGAGGCCCTCCATCATGTAAGAAGCTAGATCCTGTAGTCAGACGTGCCTGTTGCGCTGAATTCGGTGAATAATCTATTTCTTAGTTAAATAAAGGTAAACTAACCCCCTTTCGAACTTCATAGTTGTTGTATTTTTTTTCAATACTAACAGTATTTATTTTAAGCTGTTTTAAATTTAATTTAATAGCTGTTGCATAAAAAAATAAAAAAAGGTAAGAACATCGGTATAAAGAAACACTTGTTTGAGTCGGAATGCCATGGATTTATTAAAAAATATAATTTCGGAACACGGCCTAAGAACAAAATAGGCCGTGTGTCAATTGCGTTAACATTTTAACAAGTCTATAACTGTTGACTTAGTATAGTGGAGCTCGTTAAAAATGTATCAAGTAGCTATTTTTTGAAGTTGGTATACCTACTTAGGATTGAGAGAGATGAAAAGCACATACGAACTCGAAGAAATCAACCATCTGATTTGTGTAGATTGTTTCTCGTTACCAATGTTTACATGTGGCGGGAAATAACACATAATGGAGAATATTAAACACAAAACAGTGAACATGTATTTTGTATCAGTGTACATATGTTTAAAATAAACTAAAATCCAGTTTTTAAAATGGATATTAGTTGCGTTTTATTTATACCTATAGAGATATCAAATTGACAATTTTAACGCAATTGGAACACAGCAGTAACGATAGTCAGCTTAAATTGAATTTGCTTTTATAAACTATCCATCAGTTGCTATTGAGTTATTTGAGTTTAAGGCAGCTCAAAAGGGGTAGTATTCGAATACTCTCTTGAAAACCCACGCACACATATTCACATTAACACTTTCAAATTAAAATTTAACACACTAGTCGTTAGTCTTATGTTTTGAATTTAAATCTCTACCAACCTTAATTTCATCACTGGGTAATTCCTTCTTTATCTTTACACTTCCAGTACTTGTGGCAGTAGGATTTGTTGTTGGCGGTGGCGAGGCTTTTGTTGTCATCTCACTGTACGTTTACAATGTTTTCGCTGTCGAATAAAGCAATTGTTCAATCAACGCACACCCTCTCCAAAGCACCGAAAGGAATCGATTTATTTACACACCAATATATAACTCAAAACGTGACTTTGTCATTCATTTATTTTTTTATTTATACTTCTTCGTCTCAGCCACAATTTCTTTTTTTGAATGTAACGCAATACGCACTGACTCTTCACGCACGCATATAGAGCAGTCCTGTTCACGCAGAATACACCGTACAACGGTGTCAAATAACAATTTCTCCTCTTCTCGTTTCTCGATTTAACGATTATATTCCTTCGTTCGAATTCGAATAACTTTTGTGTATTTTTAAGTACTAAAACAACATTCCAGATGTCAGCACTATATTTAGAATTTTTCTTTAATTAATATCACGCGATGCACTTGGTCGTATACGCGATCTTAGGGCTTAAAATTCGTAATATTTCCCGTTTTCACTTTTCAAAAAAAAAAAAAAGAACACTACAATTTTACTTTCGATAACATTAGAAATGTATCTATGACACTGCATGTGCATGTATCTATTTCAGTTCCAACTGCAACTTCATTATAATCCTTCTCCATACACAATGCTGCAAAGGAAACGCTTTTTCATCGTCTTTTAACTTTGAAAATGAAAAAGAGATGAGGATGAAGTGAAAAAAATGAAATTGCTTTTCAAATGAAATTTTACATCCGAAAATAGAACGCGAACAAGAAACGTTGTATATAGCGCGCGGGAGATTCAGGTGGTGGGGTGGATAGAGAGAATTTCGGATGTTCCCCCCCTTCGAGAAAAAATATAAATAAACACACCGAAAGCGAGATAAAAACGAAATTCTAAATCAGATTGATCATTCTCTCATCTCATTTGTTTTTTTTTTGCGTGAATTCCTTCCCGCGGAAGATATTACCATCATTTACTAATCGGTTGACAATTAAGATGAAATTTTGAAAAATTGCATTTGTTTTCGTTTTAAATAATTTTACTTTGTTTTGGTGAAAACAATTAGTTTACAATTTAATTTTGGTACACTTGGGTGACCGCTTCTAATTCCAAAAATAAACGCACTGCTTCAAATTAGAGAAACGGTTGTGCTTCGTTCGGGTGCTTATGGTACTACTGTGTGGAAATAAGTCCTTTTAGTTGGTTCACTTGTATTTATATTCTCTGTTCACTTGCTTTGTTTGGCTTAGTTGTTAATATCGCAATTGTATCTCATTTCGTTGATATCACAAATAATATTCAAATTAAATCCTTTGACTGGCATGACATATGCATTCGCGTTCGTAGTTAGAAAACTATTTTCGATTAAGAAATGAGATACTATCGCACACACTACACAGCGAATATACGAAACCAAAGACGTGACGCGACTACGACGAAACGAAACGTAAACGTCTTTCCGGCAACGAAGTCAAAGCACAACAAAACAGATGTTGAAAATGTGATTATGTGAATGTGAACAATGAACATGGGACCTGGTGGTGAATAAAAATTGGGTTGCTTAAGCATTCATTAGCAATAACTTGCTGATTGAAGTGAATTTGATGTGGTGAAATTTATATTTAAAATTGGAATACAAACTTATTTAAAAATATGCGTCATTTTGTTCGATAAATTGTTGCCTCTTTGAAGGTAGTTCCAGTAAGACTCCTAGAAGCGATCGTCCTTATTAGCAAAAAAAAAGTCTCCTTCCACAAGGAATTTTTCACCAGCAAAATGTTCCCTTTGAACAGGAACAGGTGGTAATCACTTGTATCCACTGGCTAATTTTTGACACTTCTGCAGTGGTAAAAAAAGTTGGCTTTTTGCTGTGTCAATTGAATTAAATGGGATTTTATTTTAATACTATTTTCAATAATTTCCCAAAAGAATTGAAACGCAATTCCTTTCTTTGTATTTTCTTGTTTTATAAAAATACGGAATAAATTTCAGAGAATTCAGAGGGTGGTGCATTTTTGAAATCGAAATAACCGGAACAGAATCGACGAGACCAAAACTGTTAGTGATTTGCATTATTAGGAACATAAACAAAACTTTTCGAGTAATGTATATAACAAGATATACAGATTACTAAAGCCGTCTGTTGCAAAAAAAGGCATTTATTTTTACTACACCTGTCATATCTAGGTTTAACCAAATCAAATATACACTAACGCTCTAGTTACAACTATCATTAAAAAGCATAATTGGAAGGGAACACAACACATGAAAGAACTTAATTTTGTTCCATTATCCATCATACGGGGTCTTTTTTGGCGACGATCATCCCTTTGATTGAAACGCAGCTTAACCTCACGTCTGTATTTTTCTGTAAAAATGCTCACTTAGGACGTGTGCGAATTGCGAATTGTGCGAAACGTCAAAATTCATTCAGTGCATTGTTTTTGACATAGAGACATGAAATGTTTTACTTGTTCAGGGCTGCCTAAAACTTAATGTTTGATGTTTGGTATACCTACTTAGGATTGAGATAGAGTTTGGGCACATTCTTCCATTATTTCTAATTGGCAGTGTTCATGTGTACCGGGAAGGCAACATCGTGCAATTTATTAAACTAAAAGCTAAGAACATATTTTGTGATTTTTTTTAGAAAATGTAATGCAATGCAAGAGGAGTTTTTATATTGATTTTGTACAAAAAATGAATTCAACTTCATTTAAATACCTTTAATTATTTACACAAATAGTACAACAAAATGTCATGTTCTGAAAATGATAAATAACTAAAAGGGTATTCTATTCAATCAACGACGCAATTTTACCACGTGCGAAAGATTGTAATTTTAGGACGACGTTTCATTAACGACCCTAAAACTGCACCACTTAATAATGAGATAGGTAACGCAGTGAATTCAATCTCGTTTCAGCAATATATTAATTGATACATAGAATCTTGTTCCTATTTTTCTCTTTTTGTTCTCGATAATTGATCAGATAATTGATGTATGAAAGTGACTGAATAATGTCATATAAGAGTTTTAAAAGTTTACAACGTATATTATACCAGTTATCACATCAAACTCGTGTGGGAAATTTTCGTATTGTCGTAAAAGATTTTCCATACAAATTTTGACAGTTAATTTATCACGTCATAATTTTCCAACGTTTAAAAAGAGTTTCCGACGTTGTATGAATACCCCTTATGTTTTTCTTTTAAGTGAAACTTCTTTGGGCTCGTCGGAGCTTAACCCAAACAAATGTGCAAAAAACAACAACATGCGACAAAAATTCAACTGTTCTTTTTATCACGTCATAATTTTCCAACGTTTAAAAAGAGTTTCCGACGTTGTATGAATACCCCTTATGTTTTTCTTTTAAGTGAAACTTCTTTGGGCTCGTCGGAGCTTAACCCAAACAAATGTGCAAAAAACAACAACATGCGACAAAAATTCAACTGTTCTTTTGATGAAGAAGGACTTCTGTTATTTGAGAAACGTCGATGCACGAAGTTTAACTTCAACCTCGTAGCACTATCTTTTTAATCTTTCTTATATCTATTTGATATTTCATTATTATTACTAAAACTGTGTATAAAGGGATTCGGGAAATGGGAAATTAATGAAAATATGTTTTTGAAAAATCTCTTCTTAATACAATTGACACATCTACAAACAAATACGTAAAAATCAAGCGAGTGCATAAAACGTTATGCACTGGCCGTTCTCCTGGTACAGATAATAACGAAAGAAATGATTTTACTTCGAACTGTAATAGAAGCCTTTTTGATTTCAGTATAATTACTTGAATCATATGTTCATTTAAGTATTTTTTTTAATTTTGTTGATAAATAATGATTATAATAATAGTTAATAAAAGTATATTAATATGAAAAAAAATAAATTACAAAATATGGGTTGGATGGTTGCGTGGCATAGTGTGATATTTACCTTACCATAATTTGAGATTTGCTGGTCCACATCACCTTACTCTATTTTTCAGTTGTCATCTAAAATCTGTAACACGGACTATATTCACCCTTATTCCACATGGCGTTTTTATTAAACGACAGATAGCGTTTTTTGAAATCGGTATTACAGCTGGCAAGTCTGAAGGCGTTTTATGTCGTTTAACGCTACGTGGCGTTTAAGTAGTGTGGAACGTAAGTTCCTAAAACGTCATTGCAGTTATTCGCATTCTAACAGTCGTTTTAGTTGGATAAAACGACAGGTAAAACGCCAATAATTGTCGAATAGAAATTTGCAAACGACTAGGTGTCGAATTTTAGTTAAAATGTGAGTTTCGATTAATTTGTGTATTAATTTAAGGATTTTATTAATTGTTATTTGTTCAAGGGTGAAAATAACAACCCCAGAACAAATGAAACGTTTGGTTGAATTAATTGAACAAAATGTTTCGCTGGCAAGAAATTTCAAAAGAGGTACTCCCCAGACCGATGATAACAAAAAACGGGTGACAGTCGGTAGCTGTGACACTAAATTATTTAGGACCACCCGTAAGAACTCAAAAAGAGTGGCAGAAGGTTAGCATGTAAAATCAAAATTGGAGTGTAATACTAAATGTATATTCACAGGTCTTAGATTAGATTAGATTTTGACCTGATTCTTCTTCTGATGTTTTTCATTTCTCTTTTTGCAATTTCATCTTCTTTTTCGTCTTCACTTTCCCATGATATAAACATTGCAATGCTATTCATAGTTTTTGTAACATTATTTTGTATTTTGAATTTTAAATAGGTAAAATAAATGTTCATTTGAAATTTCAAATTGCAAAACAAAAACGCCTATCTGTCATTTTTGTATCAGATATGTCTGTGGAACTCATGTGGAAAGCAAGAAAAATGAGAGAGGAGGCGTTCAGAGAATAGAATACCGACACTTAAACGACACTAAAATGAATCGACTCAAAAAACGCCATTTGTCGTTTAATAAAAACGCCATGTGGAATAAGGGTGATTGATTAATAGTCAAAAAATTATTCACCCTTATTCCAGATGGCGTTTTTATTAAACGACAAATGGCGTTTTTTGAGTCGATTCATTTTAGTGTCGTTTAAGTGTCGGTATTCTATTCTCTGAACGCCTCCTCTCTCATTTTTCTTGCTTTCCACATGAGTTCCACAGCAACAGCTGATACAAAAATGACAGATAGGCGTTTATGTTTTGCAATTTGAAATTTCAAATGAACATTTATTTTACCTATTTAAAATTCAAAATACAAAATAATGTTACAAAAACAATGAATAGCATTGCAATGTTTATATCATGGGAAAGTGAAGACGAAAAAGAAGATGAAATTGCAAAAAGAGAAATGAAAAACATCAGAAGAAGAATCAGGTCAAAATCTAATCTAATCTAAGACCTGTGAATATACATTGAGTATTACACTTCAATTTTGATTTTACATGCTAACCTTCTGCCACTCTTTTTGAGTTCTTACGGGTGGTCCTAAATAATTTAGTGTCACAGCTACCGACTCCCACCCGTTTTTTGATATCATCGGTCTGGGGAATACCTCTTTTGAAATTTCTTGCCAGCGAAACATTTTGTTCAATTAATTCAACCAAACGTT
The DNA here is from genome assembly GCA_949824845.1 of Rhingia rostrata. Taxonomy (NCBI): domain Eukaryota; kingdom Metazoa; phylum Arthropoda; class Insecta; order Diptera; family Syrphidae; genus Rhingia; species Rhingia rostrata. Next base: position 95,402,038 of record OX463755.1, on the reverse strand, counting down.
CCATTTGTTCTGGGGTTGTTATTTTCACCCTTGAACAAATAACAATTAATAAAATCCTTAAAATAATACACAAATTAATCGAAACTCACATTTTAACTAAAATTCGACACCTAGTCGTTTGCAAATTTCTATTCGACAATTATTGGCGTTTTACCTGTCGTTTTATCCAACTAAATCGACTGTTAGAATGCGAATAACTGCAATGACGTTTTAAGAACTTACGTTCCACACTACTTAAACGCCACGTAGCGTTAAACGACATAAAACGCCTTCAGACTTGCCAGCTGTAATACCGATTTCAAAAAACGCTATCTGTCGTTTAATAAAAACGCCATGTGGAATAAGGGTGATTGTTTCATCTCTGGAAATCTGACAAATGACAGCAGAATAACTCACCATGATGATTCGAGTATCGAACTTGCTGTATTCTGCACTCAGCTGTTTTCTGCAAAAGCAGCAAAGACCCTTTTTTTTTGTACTTATCCAGTCACTTTTATAATTGAAAATGAGTAAAGTGGCTAAAACCACATTAAGCTTAAAGCAGGTAAGACACTTGATTTATTAAAAATCACGATTCGATGCACAAAATTATACGTTTCATAAATTTTACCTTGTTTCAGTTCATGCTGCGTCAAGAAGTTCTAAAACTCTACCGTGAAATCTTCAGAACCATCCGTCAAGTGCCCGAAAAGTCCACACAACTTGAACTCCGCGACTGGGCGCGTTATGATTTCCGCACCAATCAACACCAAACCGAAGAGATTGCCATCAAAATGCTACTCCAACACGGCAGACGATCCCTCACCGAATTGCAGAACAGTTTGAACTTGAGTGGCAACACCAAAAGCATTAACTAAACGAATTCTAGTAAATAAATATTTATTTTCCAAACCTACACATTTTGCTTAAAAAAAATTCCTAATAACTGACACCCAGAGGACCTTTAGTACGGCACAGACAAACAAAAATGTTCCCATTCCTGTCACCAGTAGCACAATGATGTCTCGCTTAGCGCGCTCCGCTATCCGGTTAACTAGGAAACTGTTGATTATTGTGCTCGAGATATGGTATCCATCCATGCCGAAGCAGGGCAATGCGTTGACCAGCGCCAGCCCAAGAGAGAATACTATATTGTACTTGAGAAAAAGTGTGTAGGCATCTGCTAGCTGAGGTTGGAAGATTGATGACTTTGGTACGTATGGCGAGATGCGTATAGACCTTGAGACATCCGCAGGATGTCCCATGTAAATAACGTCTGGCTTGAGCTTTCTTTTAATGTTCAGGATTGTGGTGGTGTTTCTTAAAAGTGGCCGAATACAGAAACCTCTGTCGCAGGCTCCTGCACAGAAACCGTAGGAATCTCCGATTGTTAGACGAATGTTCAGGCACATATGCTGTGGGATCTCTATAGGTCCGTCATTGCTTAGGTCATCAATGTATTCGAAACAGCACAAGGCGTGGTTCTTTGCATCACAACACTGAATTATACCATCGGTCCCGTGGTGAGTTATTTCTACACTCTCATCATTTAGCCGAATGAAGTCGGATGAGACACAATAGCCTGGTTTTGTGCGTAGCGATTCCAACAGGCAGTCATACCATGAGTCGATGTCTCGAATGCGGCAGTCGTTTATTTGTGTTATTGTATCACTTGTCAATAGGCCACGTTCTCCGCGAAGTGGTGATTTTTGTGTCACTTCGGTCACGTATACAGCTTCATTGATACTGTAAAGAGGTGCTGACATGAAGCCAAATGTCGAAAACAAGAGATAGCAGAACGCGGAGAACAGAATATTGTGCCAAATGCCACCGCATAAAATGCGCAATTTCTTCATCCACTTTAGAGAATTTAAGTGATCCGAGCTGATTTCGGTGAAAGCCAGAGGAATGCAGAAATACACTCGAAATCCAAAACCTGTCAGAGGTATATCCTCCAAAACAGCCGCTAGAGCATGTCCCAATTCATGAACCACTGTTGATATCACCAAGGTACACACGTAGAACCCAATTTCCTCAAGCGGCAGATTAACTCCAGGTAGTAGAATCTCGATCTTTGCTTCAGCGATGCGCCCGCCCTCACTCTTGTTTCCATTGAAAATAGTCATAAATAGAATAATAAATGCCAGCGGCAGCATGGCAAGTGCTACTAGTACGCCGACAGTGAACGATTTTGTCAAGAACTTATTGCACCCTGAGCCCCATTTGAAGACGGTGCGATTGAAGGCTGTCGTATGCCATTTGAAGCGAAGAAAATTGATTGTTAGACCGGTGTTCTTGAGAAACTGCTCCCAGGGGTAGTGCATACAACTCTACAAATAATTTACCCATTAATCATCCTTACTTGGATTAAAATCTGACGATGCGACGACCACTCACCTTAAAGAAACAATCCAAGAAGAAAGCCATAAAATAGACGGCACAGATAATTGAAAAGAATATAATGGGATCCATGTTTGACAATTTGTTTTTAAATTCTGGTCTGTCGGATTATTGTGCGGGACGATTATTAAGTCATTTTTAAATCCCTAAGAAATGTAAATACGCGATTCTTATTCATTTATTTTGTCGGATTCGCGGCGATGATGTTGACATTTTTGCATTTATGATAGCTTTGACGTTTACAAAGTTCGCAGAAGATGGCTGTGGTTAAAAATGCGAGGATGAATCTTAGGGGTTACTGACACTATTGACGGCAATCAAGAATTCTCAAGTAGTCGCCATGAATTTCATAAAAAAAAAAACAGTCGAATTTTGGAAAAGCTAATTGGGGTACATTTTCCTCCTTTCTTTAATTAAGACTAATCCTGTATGGGTGGAAAGGGCTATAGATGTTTTGAGATACAAAGTTCGGAATACTACGTTCTCACTTCGGAGCACATTTCCAAATTCACCCAAAATGTGTTCTTACTAAGTTATCGAATTATGTTTGAAGTATTGCTATATTTCCGAAATTCATAGCTGCATATACAGAGCAATAAATGTACCATCAACTGTTTTATAAATATTAGACTTGAAAAAAACATTTTTTGGGATAAAGATTCCAATGTTTACATTTTTACTACTCCTACTTTGTTGTCATATGATATCCAATTTAAGATTTTTGTTAAGGGCCGCCCAGAATGCGTAAATGTAGATGATATCTTGTATCGCTGTCAAAAGAGAGATACATTTCTTGCATGAAGTTACTCTCCATTTAACTTCAAGCAGCAAATTCACGAAGATAAACATTGTGTAAGTGCTTATTACTACTGACTCAGATTTAAGCATCAGCTACACATTCTGGGCGGCCCTTTAAAAATAAATAAGGTTTGTTCGTTTGTTGGACCGAATATTTTATTCATTGACTTATTATATATGGACTGCTAGTAACCAACTTCCCGTATGTTCCAAAACTTAATACAGGCCACTATTTCACTGCGGAAAACTAAGTAAGCAAAAACGTTTGCTTTATCACAATTGAGCCACACCAATATTGTCATAATAAAAAGAAATGCCAATAATTTCCTAAATAATTTGTGTTTTATTCAAAATCACATCGGCCCTTAAGATTTAACCACCCTTTATTTTCTCGCTTTGAAAATGACATTTCACTAGCAGTCCATATATAATAAGTCAATGATTTGATCATATATGGGCCCAGTTATAGCCACCATTGAACAACTTCAGAGGAACAAAATATATGATGGAATTGAAACGTTACCTCCATAGCTTCTCACTATTTACTAATTCTGTTTGCTTGTTTAGAAGAAGAAGAAGAATTTTGAAAAACTGATTAAGTAAGATATCTACACTATGGGGCCTTTCATTAAAGCAAAAATATATGTTGGTTTAAGTTAGAGTAAATTCTATATTTCATATAGATAATTTAAGCCCACGACCACTTTTTGGAGTAGTTTTACAAAAAAAAATAATTTGATATCCTACTCCTTTAGCATATGCAGATTGATCTCGTAAGGAACGTTTATTTATTTTTTTATTCGTTTCCTCACCGGTTCTGGTAAAAGAGTACAATTAGTTATTTTATATGTACCATGTATCATTATCATCATTGGAACCTATGAAGTAAGGAAACCGATTTAAAAAAGGGGCCCCATACTGTGAAAGTTTTTCAACTGAAATTCAGTTAGTGAAACACGCCTAAAGGGCCAAACCCACCGAGCAACCGAAACCGAAACTTCGTTTTATTTTTTCATTTTTCTGTTCAATTATGACATTTCATTCCCACCGAACATAGCACAGAAACTGAAAAAAAAATTAAACGTCACATTTGACATTCAGTGAATTCAGAATGCGGATCTATAAATGAAGAAAATTTTGTTATATGTTGCGTTATATTTTGCAATGATGAAAAGAACAAAACGTTAAAAATATTGGATTCATCCCCTAAATCGAAACCGAAAAATTAATGGAGAATTCTACCGAATCTCAACAAATTTGGAGGAGTATCCGGCCCGGTATTTCCGATATCAGATGCTTTTATGTTGCTGTTTTTATATTCTTTGCAAGTTTTATCACAAATAGATTTATGAGATTCTACTTCAAGAATTAGTTTCGACTCGAAACTGTATAATTCCTGTTTTCTTTGAATGCTAGCATCTTTAGCTTTTTTTTTTGCTTCAGCATTTTCTTTTCTAATTTTTTTAATTAATTCCATTTCCATTTTTATTTTACGTTAGCTTTTCATCACACAAAAAAGAAGAATAAATAAAAAAAAACAATTCACTTTGACATAAAAAACGTCAGAAAAGTGACGTCTGCGAACTTCGGCAAACAGAAATTACAACGATGAAAAAAAAAGTTGCAAGTTTCGGTACGATGAATTGCAAAACTGCAAAATGAAAAAGTAACATTTCGGTACGGAAAAAAATAAAATCGTTTTATATAAAAATAAAAAGGCCTTTAAGAAATAAAAATAGATGAGATTAGTGTGGTTTATTAATATCTTTTATTTAAGAAGTATTTTTAACTGAAAAACACAGCAAATTTTAAGTAATTAGCAGTTAAAAAAAAAAGAAAAACAAAGTTTCGGTTTCGGTTGCTCGGTGGGTTTGGCCCTTAACAGAATTCGACAAAGCGTTGTGTTTTCAATTGGTAAAAAAATAAATGTTTAAAAAAAAATGGATGCGTCAAAATACTTATTTTGACAATTGTTGTGTTCCATTGGATAAAAAATAATCAGATTTCAGAACAAAATACAAAATCACCATTGGATTCTATAAAAACAAAATTGTTAACGAAACGCACTCGGTATAAATCCATTCAGTCAGATTTTAAATGTATTAAATCAATCTTTGCCTGACAGCTACTCTTATTTTTAGCTTACGTATTTATATTCAATCGTCCTTTAATTTGAGTTTTGTTTGGGCTACGATACCATCCTTCGAGTTTTCTTAATTTATAAATAATACGTAATAAAATACCTGAACTAAACAAAAATGGGATGTGACGGTGGTACTATTCCTCGCCGAGATGAATTAGTTCGTCTTAAGAAGAAAGCTGAACAAGTAATGACAATGTCAAAATGTGACCATTTCCTAAACACATTAACATTCTTGTTTTCATTCTCTTGCTTACTAGAAAGATAAAGACGCAGAAAGACAATTTCGCTGGCTACATTGCGCCTTAACTCAACAACGGCTCCAGGAACCTATAGTCATGTGCGCTCTAGGGCGTCTCTATTCCAAACAAAACGTTATCGAACAGCTTCTCGAAAAGGATAAAATGCCCGAAACGGCTCAACACATTAAAGGTATGCGTGATATTAAAGACCTGAAATTGACCCCTAACCCTGCGTTCAAAGATGAAAACAAAACTGAAGGTGGTTTGGATGCTAGAGGCGCCCCATACATTTGCAAATTAATGGGCATTGAGATGTCTGGAAAGTTCCGATTCGTTGCGTTATGGACTTGTGGGTGTGCGTTTTCTGAACGTGCTCTTAAGCAAATAAAAACAAGTGCATGCCCTCTTTGTCAGGCGCCCTACTCAATTGAGGATATAATTGTATTGAATGGAACAGAGGAAGACATTGAACTGATGTCGGTTAAATATGAAATGCGCTGTGCCAAGAAGAAGGCTTCAAAGAAATCAAAGTCGAAGGTAAAGGCTGAGGATGTTGCAAGTTTTTCATCGACTGTGGTTAGTGAGACTGTCTCTTTCCCCAATGAAGTAAAGGCGACTGCAGAACAACCAAGTACAGAAGCTACTCCAGTACTGGTAAGACAAGATGCAGATGAGCCAACTTGCAGCAATGTTGGCGTTAAAGTGACCAAAAACAAATTACTATCGAACAAAAGGCAGATAGTCGGAGGGAAGTCGTTGGAAGATCCAGAAATTAAACGATTAAAGGATGAGTATAGCGTTGCGCACGACCCAAAGGCAACAAATGTGTACAAGTCATTGTTTACGAGTCATAAGAGTGAACAGGAGCAGAATCGGGCACACTGGGTTACATATAATCCCTTTTACAATTAAATTTGTAATTTTATATCTGTAGACTAGTGGTCCCTCGACTTCTACTTCGTGACTCTTAGCAAGATAAACAATCATCGGGTGTACTTATGATTTTGATGTATTTTATATAGGAAAATAAATAAATAATGTGTTTGACTTACTTTGCGTGGTTGTTATCGTTAATTTCGTTGGTTAATTTATTATGTTGAATCGGCTTTCCGTTCGTTATGTTGTTAAAACCATCATCCCTTGGCTGTGATATTTAAAATGTTAAATGGATTCAACTTACGTAAAATAGAGTAAAACTTCTATAACTGGAAAAAACATGCAATAACTTTAGAAATATACATATAATCATTGTGTAATTTAAATTAACTGTTTAAATGTTGCATAGATTGACTAGCGACATTTCTTGGAAGAGCAGATATACCAAATCTTGATTGGCGATTGGTAAACTATGAAAGGCCCATCTGTTAATCATCTCAAAAGGAGTGGCTGACTAATCTTAATGATTACTTATTATATACTAATGTTCTTATGGGCAATGTTGTATGGGAAGCTCTAGTTAACACATCACCCACCAATCCGCCGTGCAAGTAGTCAAGTAGTCTTCTATGATACGCAGTATTAGTCAGGGTGTGCTGCAGATGTATTCTTGCCTTTTCATTTCATGGATGTGTACAGACGAAGTTATAAACTATAAGCAGAACTTTGTACGGAAACAAGAAAGTTCAATTGTTAGGATTATCGTGCTCACCAGTAAGAAGACTATCGATGTGTGTGCCAGCTTAACAAGTCCTAATAGACAAAGCTTCAGGTAAAATCGATAGCAAGATAGCGAAAAAATAGGTTATCGAAATGAAAAACCCCGGTAACGAACAATGTTCTGCCATTAGGCAGAAAAAATCTATACAACCGAAAAACTTATCTGTCGAATGACGGTTTATCTCATTAATAAAATAGCAGAATCTTTCTTTAGTAGCTTTGGTACAAGAAAGAGGGCATCTTCAACATTAAAAATATCACCAGAGAACAACATAATCCTTATCTTACATAAACCTTTGCAAATTCTAGCCTACCTAAGTCGACATTATCAATGGCACTGCCAGAAATCAGCCAGCTGATAATGCTAGAATACTTCATACTAGGCGGATCTTTAAAAAAAAAGTCGTAACCTAGGACGAGCATAGACATAGACTGCATTGGGGGTTTAAGGTGATTTGTACACCAATAGTATGGATAAGTCTTCTTTTTCCAGCTAAGAGAGAGGGGGCAATGGATGACAAACTATTCCTCACTAGTGGAACTGGGGACAGTTAGCTAAGGACCGGTCTAATTAGCGATTAAAATTGATTTAGACAACATGACGGACTCTAGCGCCATTTAAGTTAATAATGCATAGTGGTTTCTGATAACGCAGGGAGTATCTTCAGCAAGTCCCAAGCACATATGGACTAATACTGGCCAAGGGATTCTCTGGGCATGATAAAATACTTGATTCGGGCATGCCAACGTTTCGTGATGTCGATATTTGAACGATTCCTACATTCGTGTCGTTTCTAATGTTTTGCCTCCCGCATTGAATTAACAATATTGGAATAACAGAAATCCAGTATTGACGCTTCGTAACTTGAAGTATTCAGCAACAGCAGAAGCAACGAATTTTAACCTTAGATGTAACCCGAACACAACCAGACTTTACAAACACAATCTATATTGTTCTCATTGGATAATCTTTTATTTTTTTAAACTCCATGTAGACCCTTGGTTGTGATCTTTTAGCTCCACGCCATTCCGCTTTAAACAATCTCTAAGTTCATCGCAAACTTTAAAAAGATCCTTGCTTTTACCTGTTAATGCTCTTTGTCTCATCTGACTTCTTGTGTTGACAACGTCATCCAGAAATGTTGATAAATCCAAACCACTATCGGTCGACTGTGATGTTAAGCCCATCTCAAATCCAAACAAAAATATATAAGTGTTTATAAAGTTGCTCACAGCCGCCACAACATTCAAGCTGGAAGCAAACATTTTTCCATTTTCAGCAGTAGCATTCATCGATTTACTTACGACGGACGTAAGTTCAACTAAAACGCTGACACATCGCGCTGTATTAAAGTCATCCTTGAGGTGTTCATCTATCAGCCTTTTGGATTGCGAGAGATGCTGGAGAATGTGATTGGTGTCAATAGACACACCTTGTTTCTTCCCATCCATATACGCTTGAACATTGGAATTGAACTCTGTGAATCGCTTCAATGTGTTTTTAGCTGTTTGCATCATCTCGACACCATACTCCATTGAGCTCCGATAGTTGGAGAGCATGCATGCCATTCGAAACACATCGCTGGAGTAACTACGAAGCATATCATCGATGCTGATTGTGTTCTTTAGCGACTTCGACATCTTTTCTGCCTGTCCGAGAATATTTAAGTGCCCAGTATGCAGCCAGTAGTTAACCCATTGTGGAGTGTTATGGAAAACGCAACTCTGAGCTTCTTCATTTTCGTGATGTGGAAATTTCAAATCCAATCCACCCGCGTGAATGTCAATTCCATTACCAAAAATCGAACTTGCCAGCGCCGAACATTCAATGTGCCATCCCGGACGTCCCACACCCCATGGAGACGGCCACGATGGTTCATTTTCATCCTTTCTCGCCTTCCAAAGTGCGAAATCAACAGTCGACTGCTTTGTTTCGTGTGCCATTTGGTCTAAGTTCAGCTTTTGTAGCTTACCATACCCTAAATGACTGCTGACATCAAAATAAACCGATTTATCCCGAGCAGTGTAAGCTGACTTCTTTTGCATAATGCTTTCGATAAATACAACAATTTGTGGTATGCTTTCCGACACTCTTGTCTTAATATTTGGCTCTGTGCACCCAAGCTTCCTCATGTCATTCCAAAATTCTTTTTCATAGAACTTGGCGATCTCCTGCCAGGATTTTCCTTCTTCCAGGCTCCGTTTTATTATTTTGTCATCGATGTCGGTGATATTCATGGCAGTTACTAGGTTGAGTTTGAAATGACTCCTCAAAACTCTTTGGATTATGTCTAACTTAACATAGCAACTGGCGTGTCCCAGATGTGAGGAATCGTATACCGTTGGTCCGCATGTATACCAAGTTGCAATGTGCTCATCGCGCAGCACTAAGGGTACATTCGAACGTGTTATACAGCTGTAGACTTTTATACCAGTTTCATAGCCTATTGGTTTGTGCCATTGGTGAGTGCACTTTTGCAAGTGCTGCAATATCAATCCTTTGGAATACCTAAAACCAAATAATTGTAATTTCTAAACCAACTTTATTTAACCCTTTACCTTATGGTGAGCATTTCATACGCAAATTATTTAGTTGAAATAAAATAATTTATTAGACGAGATATTCCTGCCACCGTCTCGTCAAACAATGTATTATACAGACAGACAGAGAAAAAGTGTCAATTTGACAACCAGCTGACCGGGTGTTGTTATGACATTTCTCGGTTAGGAAAAATTCGGCAAAGTTTAGTGCAACTCCGCAACGACTATCGTATTTTGTAGTTAAAAAGAATTCCATCAATAAATTTTGCCAAGATGATGCGATATGAAGGAGACGAAAAACTAGAGGATTCATCTCCTTGTGCTGGTGTTCGAGCAGACCTAAAAATGTGTCTCCTGCAGTCCGATTGCTGCAAAAAGGTTTAGCTCCGAATAAAGCCGTTTTTCTACCAATTATTTAGGAAATAATTTATTTCTTTTAGGATAAAAACACTCCGAGGCAATGCTTGCAATCGCACTTGGTCCCAGAACAATGCCAGGTGCTTCGCAACACATTTTTCGAGTGTAAAAGGTCAATGGTAAGTTACTATAGGTTGTTTGAATTTTGTTGATTTTAATCAGTTTGTCATTTTAGTTGGACAACAGGCAGAGATTCCGTGGACGAAAAGGTTATTAAATGGTCAGTCATTGTATAGAATAGTCAGTCAATAAAGTTCATCTTCTTCTTCAGTTTGTAATACGGATCAAAAATATGTAATTTGGTATTTTTCTACAGTCGGCATTACATTTCGACTCTCGAAATTGTGGTGCATTCACACTAGGGATGAGCGATGTTCATCAATTCCATCATGTGCTGTGTTCCAATGAAGGTATTCAATGGCCCGCGCACACGAGTATGCTTTAACCGTAGTCATTATGGTTACTTTACAAACACACGGGAATATGTTCAACCGGTTGAATTTTGTGTAATAAAACAAGCTTCATTTGTGTGTGTGTACTATTCTGGTTTGTTTCTTCTTAATATACGCGATAATATACAACACAAACTATTAAAATCAACCGATGGCCTCAGTCACCAGTGCTGTTATGTGTCTGTAGTTCGATGCATTCATGTGCGGATTACTGTGATGTCAATGTCAATATTAAAATTGAGTGCTACCGATTTATTTTTTGTGCATATAACAGTTTTTGTTGAAATTCTTGTTTTTTTTTTTTATATTTAATTTGATTTACACAGAATTAGGCGTCGTCTTTTTTTACAAATGTGGGAAACACATACATGTGTTGGTAGATTACACGTCTTCAACCACTTAATTTAGGAAAAAAATGCTCTACAGTCCCATCAACAAACGTGAGGTTCAATCGATTGAAGCATCCTCGTGTACGAAGGCCCATTGATAGCTATATTAAGCCTTAAGTCTTTTTGTCTTGACTCAAATTTGACATTTCTCTTTTATTCCGCTTCACACACTGCGACTTTTTTCTCAAGAGTCTATGTGCAAAAGCAGACGTAGCGAAACCGACTCTCCAAGCAAAGAAATTTTATTAAGCAACATAACGATCAAAAGACGGAAGAGAAAAGAAAACGTCAAAAAGAGTTAAGGAAAAATTTATCCACGACTCACAGGTCAAAGTATTTTCCCTCTCAACTTTTCGAACTTTCTTTCTCTTTTGCACTCATGTGAGTCGTGACTCAAGAGTCAACGTGTAAAAGCAGACAAAGTACGTATAAATCGAGTAATCGATGCTATCGGCCATCGATGTTGGCAAAAGAGAAGAATTTGAATATTTTTTTTTTCGAAATCAAAGACCTAACATACGTTGCCTTATAAATACATATGAGCGATTAAAAAATATTTATTCATTTATATGAGAATACATACACGGTATGGCCGCTATGTCCATTGAATAGATATATTCATTTTTTTAAGTATGTCTATATAACATTTTTTTCCTCATTAATCGTCATTATATAAATTAATCGATTTTCGATGTTCAGCCTTCGATGTTTTGCCAACATTGATAATCCCTAATTCACACTACAAAATTGTAATAAATAAAATTACTCTATCAAAACTTTCAACTTGGCGGTGGGTTCTAAGTTCTGAATGATGTCTTAAGCTGTAAAAGTAATGACACTGACTTTCCGTTACAAAGAATTCGTTATTTTCATATGATCGATTAAAATCATATATTACTTTTTAAAGAGCAACTCACACGTTCTCAACGTTTAAGTCACTCGTCAGTAAAATCTATCGTACGACGTTCACACTGATACACATACAAAAAGAGTTTAAATAAAATTATTAATAATATATAAGTTATTTTTATAATAAGTATATTGTTATATGAAGTTAACACTGGATTTAAATTGCCTGAACACTCCTTTTTCGAGTTAACTCGAGTTTATTCCCGAAACTGGGATGATCTCGCACTTAAGAACCAGACCCGGTTTTTCAGTGCTGAGTTTACACAGAGTTAACTAACCCCGGAATTAATTTGATTCTGAGTGTGTTGATTTGATTTGGTAGCACATATGTATTATCGATTTTCTCTCAAAAAGTTATTGAAATTTATAGTTAGAATCTGCCATAGCTAAGTTTCTTGAATTATATTCAATTAAAAGTCCTTTTATAAGAAAACAAATGAAATATTGTTTATTGAAAAAGAGAAGTAAAGAAAGAATTAGATACATATATTTTAAGCACGTTGACACTCTGACAGATACAATCGTTATAATTCAAAAGGGCAACGACATTGCCATACAAAGAGAAAAGTAAATGTTGCCAGAGCGCTGGTTGATTCATCTTTATATCTCAACACGCCTTCCTCAAACAGTGCTCATTAACATGCTGTCATCCAGATGTCCTTCATACATCGATAGTGTGCTGGTCCAGGGAGTGGTTTGGTAAATACATCCGCTGGCATTCTTTGAGTTGGTGTGTAAGCGACAGCCATTTTTCCATCCTTTAACAGCTGACGCACAAAGTGATATCTGGTGGCAATGTGTTTTGTTCTGGAATGACAAACTGCGTTTTCGGCTATGTGTTTTGCTCCTCGATTATCAGTCCCAACAGTTATCGCAGCTTACTCCGGCAAACTCATTTCGGTCATCAGATTTCGAAGATATGTTGCTTCTCTAGATGATTCGGATAGTACAACATATTCTGCTTCCGTTGTTGAAATAGCTACTGATTTTTGCTTTTGAGAACGCCAGGTGATTGCTGCTCCACTTAGTGTGAAAACGTATCCTGTATACGATACTCTATCCATCTCGTCATTCGCATGATCAGCATCAGAAAATCCTCGAAGGCCGAGTGTGTCCCTTGTGTACACCAATCCATAATTTTCAGTACATCGCAAGTAGCGTAGAACACGCTTCGCAGCTGACCAATGCACATCTTGATAACTATCGTTGAACTGAGCCAGTCGATTTACAGTAAAAGCGATGTCCGGCCTGGTCGCTATCGCCAAGTACATAAGCGACCCTATAAGCTGCCGATATGGTTTTTCGACTTGATGTCGTTCAGAATGACGTTCTCCGCTCGGCAACTTCGCTTTAGCATCGCTCGGTGTGCTAACCGGTTTCGACTCATCCATCTTGAATTTGTTTAACAGCTCCTTAACGTATGTTTGCTGCTTCAGTCTTATTTCACTCCTCCTTGAATTATTTCGACGCCCAAGCAGTACCGCGCCAATCCGAGATCTTTGACTTCGAAAACTGCAGCAAGTCCTGATATAAAATATCATCGACGTACACTGCAACGACTGTGAACGCTTCTTTGCTTGATCCATAGTAAAGACATGTGTCATTAGTGGCCGGTTTCAGGCCTAGACCACGTAGTGCTTTGTCTAGCTTTTTATGCCACTGACGACCTGCTTGTCGAAGCCCATAAAGCGCCTTTTTCAGCCTACACACATTGTTACCTTCTCTAAGCTTCTGGATCATTTGTTTGGCCTTTCTTCCTACTTCATCTTCCTTTACTAGCATCTGCAATGCCTGCTGGAAGTATTCCGGAGGTTCCATGTAGATCTCCTCATCTAGGTCGCCGTTCAAATATGCCGCAACTACGTCCATCTGATAAACTGCCAAATTTTTACGAACAGCCAGTGCCATTAGAAGCCTTATAGATTCAAGACGAGCCACAGGTGCAAAGGTTTCCTCGAAGTCTATACCTTGGCGTTGCGAAAATCCTCTGGCTACAATACGGGCTTTCTTCCGATCCAAAGATCCATCTGGTTTCAATTTATTTCGCAAAACAACTTTACTGCTGACAACAGCTCTATTCGGTGGGCGCACGACCAATTCCCAAGTATTGTTCTTGAGAAGTCCTCGAATCTCTTCTTTAATCGCCTCCAGCCATCCTTGTGCCTCTGTTCCAGACATCGCATCCTTGAGTGACAGCTCCCCGATGTTCGCCATTTCAGCAGTTTCGACCCCATCTAGCGGATCGAAATAAACATCCTCATCTGTTTCCTCTTCCTTGTCGTCATCTAGGTTATGTTGTTCGAATTCGATTCCTTTATTCATGCTCCTGGTACTCAGAACCAACTTTTGAAACTTGCTGACAATCCACTGGCACCATCCTGACCTCATGCCGTTCACCTTCTTCTGGTTGCTGCATCGGCGTCTGCATTGAAGTTGGTTCGTGTTCGCTTTCAGATTTTTCATCAGGAATCACAAAATATTTTTCTTGATGCTTCATGTCAACCAAATCGTGTTCGATGAATTTAACATCCCTCGCAATAACTACTTTTTGTTTTTCAGAAACCCACACTCGGTAGCCCTTGGACGCTTCAGAGTATCCGACCATGATACCTTCACTTGAACGTGCCTCGAACTTTCCTTTGCCAGGAGCTTTATTGAGCACAAATGCTTTTGCTCCAAACACCTTTAGATGACTTAGGTCCGCAATTCTTTTGTTCCAACGTTCAAACGGTGTGCCGCCATTCAAGGTGACCGTAGGACACCTATTTCGCAGATAATTTGACGCTGCTACAGCTTCGGCCCAAAACTCATTTCCAACGCCCGAATGAATAAGCATGCATCGTGCCATTTCGACGAGTGTTCGATTCTTGCGTTCCGCCACCCCATTTTGCTGTGGCGTATGCGGAACTGTAAGTCGCCGCTTTATCCCATTCTTTCTTAGAAACTCGTCAAATTCATCGTTACGGAATTCTCGCCCATTATCGACATCAAACATTTTATTTTTCGACCAGTTTGTGTCTCTACGTGAGCTTTGTACTCCTTGAAAAGCACGAAAAACGTCGCTCTTTTGTTTCAGAAAGAAAACTTCGCACCATCGACTGCTGTCATCGATAAATGTTATGAAATACCTCGATTGGCCCAACGACTCTGTTCTGGAAGGTCCCCAGACATCAGTGTGAACTATATCCAACAGCTTTGTGCACCTCGTTGACTTTTTAGGAAAAGGCAATGCCGTCATTTTCCCACGAAGACATACGTCGCATGGCTTGGGCATTCTGTCATTGCTGATGTCTAGTCCAGTCGCCAATTTGTTTCGAGACAAATGTAACAAATCTCGTCTGTTAAGGTGACCAAGCCTGCAGTGCCATAACTCCAGATTTGAGGTTTTTTCATTTACCACACATGCTTTTGGAATACTTTCTTCAACGTAGTACAAATTTCCAACTCGATTCGCAATCACCTTAATTTCGCCATCATTTCCACGAACAATTGCTTTCTCCTTGTCGAATGTTATGGTGTTTTCGTGGTCCGTTATCCTTGCAACAGAAAGAAGATTCGTCCTCAAATTTTTCACTAATAACGTATTTTGGAGTTTTACTGACCTTTCAGACATCCCGTCTGTGGTGATAATCTCCGCTGTTCCCTTTGCATCAACTGTCGCGCAAGCATCATTCGCCAACATAAGCTTTCCTTGCACCATCGAAGGAGATGATAAAAACAAACGTTCCTCATTGCACATATGCGACGTACAGCCACTGTCCAGACACCATCGTCCTCGATCTGCACTCTTTAGTATCCCCAAAGCTTGATCATTATGTTCCTCTGTGTGGAAAGTACTTTCTGCTTTTGAAGAAAATTCACCCTTTGAGTGGTTCCGCGGTTTCTTATTTTCCGAGCAATCAGACGCCTTGTGGCCTACTTGGTGACATTTGTAGCACTTGTACTTGAACGCTCTATCTCCTTCTTTTGCATTATCATAGTTTTTTCTGTGCGGTGTACCTCGTTCAAACTTTGACTTGCTTTGACATGCACCTCGGCGGACAAACATCGCCTCTGTATCACTATCAGACTTACGTTGGTTTTGCGCTTCGTTCTTCTCAAGAATTTTTTCTCTTAGAACATCGGGTTTTGGCAAGTTGTCGTGTGATTCCATGGCACATCTGAATAATTCGAAGCTAGGTGGCAGTCCATTCAGCAGAAGTATCGACAGCAATTCTTCGTGTATATCAACATCCATACACTTCAGCTGTGTTACTGCATCGAAAAATTCCATTAAATTCTTGCGCAGATCGTCGCCTTCCTGCATTTTGTAAGTCGCCACACGTTTGAGCAGTGTCGCCTTCTTAACAGGTCCTGTGGAAGCGAATTCGGACTTGAGTCGCTCCCAGACACTCTTATCCGTGTTGAGTCCTTTCACCAGGCGCAACAGACTCGGATCGATAGCGATTATTAAATCTGACTTTGCCTTTGCATCATCTTCCAGCCACTTCTCCAGTTCCTTCTTCGACTCTTCATTTTCGTCCTTTAGTACTGGTCTCTGGGATCCTCCGCTCACGTGCTTCCATGTCACACACTTGGTCATCACCGCTTCAATTTGCATTACCCATGTATCGTAATTTTCGCTTGTAAGCGGCCTGATCGTATTCGTGTGCATCGACATCATGCAGCTTAATTCACAGCTCAGGAGTTTTATATTAAAATGTCTCTTTTTCCAACTTCCACTATTTGTTATGGACTGGGCCCATAAACTCTTGAATTATATTCAATTAAAAGTCCTTTTATAAGAAAACAAATGAAATATTGTTTATTGAAAAAGAGAAGTAAAGAAAGAATTAGATACTTATATTTTAAGCACGTTGACACTCTGACAGATACAATCGTTATAATTCAAAAGGGCAACGACATTGCCATACAAAGAGAAAAGTAAATGTTGCCAGAGCGCTGGTTGATTCATCTTTATATCTCAACAAAGTTATCAGCTGTTTGGTTTACTTTTAACCAAACAAATGAAGATGCTTTGGTCGCTATCTTACATGTCTTTTTCTTCTTCAAACAGTCAAAGTCAATATATAAAACAGTTTCGAGTTGCTGGGATCTGGATTTAGATATTATAGTACACGTATTTAGTTTCTTAAAATTTAATAAAAAGTCCACACAAATAGAATTGAAAATAATTGTTTGTTTTTTATTTTTCCATCTGTCAAAAACATCTGATCCTTTTGTCCCAGGGTGTTGGATTTAAATTGACTGAAAATCGACTTTATCGAGTTAACTCGAGTTTAATCCCGAAATTAGTTGCTGAGGTGCTAACTTGGCAGGAAAGAGAAGTTTCACTGTTGTTCTCTCAGCTATATCGTTCAAAGCATTCTCACCCTCATCATCATTCTTCTACTATGCCTTCTTCTTCTTCCAGAAATATGTCCGTATTTACAAAATGGCGTATTGTGGGCCTCCCATGGGGACAATTCTAAAATACCAAATGAAAAAAAAAGCCGTACTTCAGTGTACACATCTCATACCCATGGCTGATCAATTTTCCCCATATGATCGATTAGGGTACGCATAGTTTGCATATTTAGGGCCGTACCAATCATAACGGACTACACCGAATCTGCACCGAATACTTTTCGTCAGTCACATTTTGATCGACAATAAGCAAATCCGAGCCAAGATTATAAATCCTAACTTGAATTGCCCAATGGTTTTTATCTTTGTAAACATATCTTTGCTGATATCAGGGGCAAGTTCCTCTTCAGAGCATTTAATTTCATGGGAGGTTGAAATGGAAATCTGGCTTTAATGGCTATTGATTGCGTGGAAACCAATTGTATAGTTACCTGGTAGTGCGTTTTTTTTTTTTTAATTCATTTTTATTTTGTTTTTCTTAAAAACTAACTTAAATGCTAGACAAAAATTCATGAAAAAACTAGCCTACTTATCAACTACTTAACTAACTTACTTGCTCTATGCGGGCGCCCTAAATTATACGATAACTCAATTCTAATGCCTTTCGGCCTATTATCTAATATATAAAAATATAAAGTAACAAAATGTTTACCAAGAAAACTTTGAAAAACTTGGTTCCTCGTCTTTTTTTATTTTATTTAAACTTACATACTAATTAAAACTACTTATCGACTAACTTAAACTACTTAAAATTAATTAAAACTACATAAAAATAACTTAAAAACTAGAACAGCCACAGCAAGCGCTTTTTTTTTTTTTGCCACCATGTCTGCTTTGCACCGAAACCTAAGACTAAAACTATGTAAGTCGGCCATAAAATAACAATTTTAAGTCCACTATCCTTATCTATCATTCAACCACCACAACAGATTGTCCTGTGACCTACTCCGATGGTCCCAATCGGACACACTCCTGCTGAACCGCAGGCGCTCTCCTCCGCCCTGAGCGACGACGTCTCGGTCGTATAGGAGCCGCCTGTCCACAGTTCGTCGGACGACGTGGTAGATTAGCGGAACCGCCGATCTATCCTGTATCAGCCCTCGACTATCCAAATATAGGAAAGCTTCGGGTGGAATAAAGCCGCTTAAACGCGCACTCTCAAAATATTCATCATTGGGATAGAAGGCCCCAAAGATGAGACTATTGTTCGAAGCCATCGCTCTTGCAGCGTGAAACCGAATGAGTTTCACCAGAAAATTGTCTATTCGGTTTATGTTGGCCCCGTTGTATAAGACCTGGTTGGAATAGTATTTTGTGTAGTCAGATACTGGTGTTCTGTGAAGTCCAAGGCAGCTCCTGCCAGACACTGCCTCTCAAACACCCGTATCTTTTCCATTTGAGATAGGGCAACGTTGAACCACACAGGGCACCCATAGGCAATCATTGGCCTAATGAGGGCCATGTAGCAAATAACCTTCACCCTGCTGTCAAGACGACTACTATAAAACAATCGTCTTGTCAGGGCAAATGCTCCCCTAGCTCTAGCCAGAGCAGCATCTACATGTCTTCCGAAATATAGATACTGATCTAACCAGATGCCAAGGTACTTTACTACACTTTTACTCGCCAGTGGCTGTCCGTTTGATCCCACGATCACCAGCTTTCGCCAGTTCTTTCTCGTATCCCTAGAGGCCCTACACAACGGTGTCCTAAACAGGATAGTTTCTGATTTCTGAAAGTTGATTTTCAACTTCCAGTCATCACAATATCTCTGGATCTTGTCGAAGTCCCGCTGCAAAAGAGTTCGAATGACTTCGACAGTAGAGGCTGTTCTGTACGCGATAAGATCGTCCGCATACGCAATTGCCTGAGTAAGACTACCTATCATATCACTGGCGTAAATGCTGAAGAGAATCGGCGAGTTTACCGCTCCCTGTTGCAGACCATTCTTAACGAAAAATTCTGTGGTAGAAGTTACATTGCCACTTTTGACAACAAACGTTCTACCAGTCAGCATGTCATGAAGCATATATAGCAGTGGTTTACTTATGCCAAGTCTGGTCAGCTTTAGATAGAGGCCCTCTAACCATATGGTGTCAAAAGCCTTCTCTAAATCAACCAGACATGCACCCGTGCACTGTTTTTTGGCTTTGTTCCATTGTATATCAGAGACGAGTTTGGAGGCGGTATGAACACAGTCATGTCCAGCCTTGAAACCAAACTGGTTCTCTGGTATAATATTATTGTCCTCAGACCACTTGAACAGTGGTCGATTGAGAATCTTTTCGAAAACCTTGCTGATACTCGGAAGGAGACTTATCGACCGGAAATTCGCCGGATTGGAGTTGTCCTTTCCCTTTTTCGGGAGAGCATGAACCACCGCCGTCTTCCAACGTACTGGATAATATGCATTATTCAGCGCGTTGTTGAGCAGAGTGGCGTAAATGTCCACAGCTTCAGGTGGTAAGTGTCGCAGTACAATGTTGGATATACCATCGACTCCCGCTGACTTCTTTTTCTTTATGGAATCGAAGATGATCTGGAGTTCCACTTTCGAGATTAACAGGGGACTAGACCCACTTCGCTCGGCGATTATGGCGTTTGCCAAGTTTTCGTCATCAAACCGGGTGAAACCACGGTTCTCAGATCGCCATTGCGTTATGTCGTTTCGGAGATAGAGATGATGGAGTAGGGCATTGTTTACCAGGACGCGGTCCGGCGAATGCTATCATTCACCTTATACACTTCCTGAAAGACTGCCCCCCCTGCCTCCACTTTCTCCTGAGGATTTTCAATAACATAGAAATCGTCGTCGAAGACGGCTTCCCCCGGATCAATTTCTGCTGTCAAAAGTATGTTTGTATTGTCAGTTGTTCGTTGGAGCTTAATACACGGAAGGTCGTTATGACCTTTCCTCCTAAAGATCTTATTAATTTGTGGAAACATAATCGGGTCGCTGGAATTTAAGGCCCGAATTCTGTTATTCCAAAACAAATTAATGGACAACCGATAGTTCTCCTTGATCAATTGGTTGATGTTTTTGATCGACGCCTTCAGTGTTCTAATCTCCGGGTCGCGTGGGTTTGTCAGTCGTCTGTACAAGAGTTTAAGTCTTGTCAGAAGTCCGCTTTTTTGTCTGTGCAGTGCGTCAATGGTCGCGTTTCTGTACGTAGATGTTATGTCATGTTCTTTGTATTTCGGTATCGTCCTGTTCATTGTTCGTTGAATCGCTTCGTCCATTTGTTGTAAGTATTCGTCGATTTCGTTTTTTGTTAGGTTTCTGTTGTTTGGTGGTGAAATGGCCCTCGAACGTAGTTCTCTTGATAAGGCGTTGGTGAAGCGAGGCCAGCGCATCTTACCGTAGTTGTAAGAATGCACAGGCACATACTCCTCCAGCGCCACAAGCTCGTTCGGAAGCTGTATTACGGCGGCGAGTCCGCAGTGATCACTGTCGTACTCAATCGTCCGTAAACAGTTTCGCGGGTGTTGACCTACTCCGTTAGTTACTGACAGTCTTGTGTCTCGCAGTAAAAGATCCAGGAAAGCACCGCTTCTCGGAAACGATGGCCTATCTGTGGCGAGAATGTCTATCCTATATTCAACATTATAGTGGACCATCCAATTGTAAAGATGGTTACCCCGAGGATTTTGTAATTGATTTACTATTAGTCGATTTATGCTTCTGGTTTAGCTTAGTTTCGCTAGCCATAAGCACATCGGGACTTTGGTCTGTAAGCAACTGGAATAGATTAGCTCTACGTTCGATCCTAATCAGTGAATTTACATTCACAGCCAGGATCTTTAAGGGTCTCTCTGACAGCGCGCCCATTACGATCTAATTTGCGTTAAGCTCGGCAACAAGGAGTAGATATAGTCTACTCTTGACGCCTGCTCCCGTAACTGGTTTTGAAGACCGGTTAGCTGACCTTGAATGGCCCGCAACGCAGTCAACAAATCCGCATCCACTGCTGGAGCCTGAGGCACGGGGGCCTGTCTGGCTTCCTTAGGTGGATGCTGTACCGTTTTTCCCTTTCCTGATGCCATTTGGGCGTAGGAAATTTGGGGATTGACGGACATTGAGGGAGGGCGAACGGCTGGTTGATTCGACACAGCCGTTTGCTTCGCTTTTTTATTAATTTTAATTTGCTGAAACTATGGACAGCCCCGATAGTTTGCGGGGTGCCCGCCGCCACCGCATAGTGCACATTTAAGTAGGGTCATGTCATCGACCCGCTCCTTTCCTAAACTACACTCTCCTATGTTGTGGTTCTCTCCACACTTAACACAGCGTGACCGCATTTCGCCGTTGGCTGATTCGTGGCCGAACCTTTGGCAACGCATGCATTGAAGCATGTTGTCACCTCTTTTTAATTTTTCCCATCGTACAACCTGGAAGTTGAGGACTGAAATGCTCTTCAACTTTTCCATCTTGCTTTGGGGCGATAGCTGTACTAGGAAGATCGGTAGTTTCCGATTCTCCCGTCTGGCCTTCACTGTGGTGAATGGCTTTACACCTACGACTTCGAGCTCGTCCGTCGCTACTTGGCGGAGCTCACTTAACAGCGCCTGCGGATCCGTTGAGGAATCTAGGCCCTTTAAGACAACCGTCTGGCACTTTCTACTTTCGGAGTAAATGTGAAGAACTCCGTTGTGGTGTCTGAAAGCAATTGCTTAACTATTTTATACTGCTCCACTGTTAGGCAGTGGACAGCATGCCTATCTTGACTCAATCGTTTAATTGTAAAATTGGAGCCTATGGCCGACTTACATATTTCAATAGTCTCCTTGAGGTCCATTTTGTAGGTATTTATTGGTGGCACTTTTCTTTTTTATTTTGAGGCGGCTGTGGCTGCTGCTGGTGTCCACGCTGCTGCTGCTGCTGCTGCCGCTGTTCCTGTTGTTGTTGCTGCTTCTGTTGCTGTTGTTGTTGTCGCTGCTGCAGTTGCTTCTTCTGCTGTTGTTGTTGCTGCTGCTCAGCTTGCTGTTTTTGTTGTTGTTTAAGCTGGGTTTGCGGTTTCTGTGGTTGTTTTGCTGGCATTGGCTGTGGTTGTTGGGCTTTTCGTTTTGCCGCAGTTTTACCACTGGTTTGTGCCGCTGTTGTTTGTGTTTGTTGTTGTTGTTGCAGTTTAGTTTCTCGCATTTTTTCGTCGC
This sequence comes from Rhingia rostrata, assembly GCA_949824845.1. Taxonomy (NCBI): domain Eukaryota; kingdom Metazoa; phylum Arthropoda; class Insecta; order Diptera; family Syrphidae; genus Rhingia; species Rhingia rostrata. The sequence goes on along the minus strand of OX463755.1, from coordinate 95,379,558 downwards.
TGGCTTTTTTTTCCTTATCGCGACGTTCCTGCTGCTTTTGTTTTAGAGCCATAATGAGTGGCTCTAGTTGGGATTTTAGATTATCGATCTTTGATATTAGAAAATTCCCTCCTCTTCATCGTCATCATCAGTCGACAGTACCGCAAACCTGTTGCTGTCGTCTGTAGTGTACCGACCTTCCCCTTAGTCGGATACATATCCCACTTCCTCTACAGCATCATCCACTGATAAGGCAAGGTTTTGTATTTTTTTTGCTGCCGCTGACGTCGTAGGCCCTGACGTCGTAGGCCCTGACGTCCCCTTCACTTCAGCGGGCAGCCGGGCTGAAGCTGTGTTTGTACGCCGTTTCACTAAATTCGGCGTACATATCATCTTTTTCTTCCTTTTTGTCATCATCGACGTCGGTCCCGTATTGGCGGGTAATCCCGTTTTTTGTTTCTCCATCTGGCGGTTTTCCCACTCGATGAAATTAGTTATTTCGCGATTGTGGAAAAACGCCTCCAATAATTTTTGACTTGGCCTGGGTTTGGACCCTTGACCCGTCGCCTGCCCGTCCGACGCCACTACACGTTTCGCCACGGACGACTTAAAAAACACTTGTTATTTTTTTATTATAATATTTCGTTAAAACACAAAAGAATAAAAAAATAATAATCATTCGCTGGTTGGGGATTGAACCAGGGATAGCTCGAATGCCAGTCGAATGCTACACGCACTGCACCAATGGCTTACAAATTTCTGGCTGGCCAACTTGCCAGTTGAAATTATTTGCTTTAATTTTTAGATTTTAAATCACTTCCGCTAACTAAGCCGTCTAACCACTTCGGGAGTTGGAGAGCGACTGACCTGGTAGTGCGTTTACTGCATACCAAACACCACCACAGTAAGAGTAGTGTTTGGTATTTTTGTTGTATTTTTTTTTTTTAATTTATTTTTATTTTACTTTATCTTAAAACTAACTTACATGCTAGACAAAAATTAACTCTGGATTTAAATTGCCTGAACACTCCTTTTTCGAGTTAACTCGAGTTTATTCCCGAAACTGGGATGATCTCGCACTTAAAAACCAGACCCGGTTTTTCAGTACTGAGTTTACACAGAGTTAACTAACCCCGGAATAAATTTAATCCGGAATTAACTTATGAAACAGTTTTCAAAGTGGGATTAAATTTAATTCTGAGTGTGTTGATTTGATTTGGTAGCACATATATATGTATTATCCATTTTGCTGTCAAAAAGTTATTGAAATTTATAGTAAGAATCTGCCATAGCTAAGTTATTAGCTGTTTGGTTTACTTTTAACCAAACAAATGAAGAAGCTTTGGTCGCTATCTTACATGCCTTTTTCTTCTTCAAACAGTCAAAGTCAACATATAAAACAGTTTCGGGTCGCTGGGATCTGGATTTAGATATTATAGTTCAGTATTTAGTTTCTTAAAATTTAATAAAAAGACCACACAAATGGAATTGAAAATAATTGTTTGTTTTTTTATTTTTCCATCTGTCAAAAACATCTGATCCTTTTGTCCCAGGGTGTTGGATTTAAATTGACTGAAAATCTACTTTATCGAGTTAACTCGAGCTTAATCCCGAAATTAGTTGCTGAGGTGCTACCTTGGAAGGAAAGAGAAGTTTCACTGTTATTCTCTCAGCTATATCGTTCAAAGTATTCTCACCCTCATCATCATTCTTCTACTATGCCTTCTTCTTCTTCCAGAAATATGTCCGTATTTACAAAATGGCGTATTGTGGGCCTCCCATGGGGACAATTCTAAAATACCAAATGAAAAAAAAAGCCGTACTTCAGTGTACACATCTCATACCCATGGCTGATAAATTGTTTCCATATGATCGATTAGGGTACGCATAGTTTGCATATTTAGGGCCGTACCAATCATAACGGACGTATTCTACACCGAATACTTTTCGTCAGTCACATGTTGATCGACAATAAGCAAATCCGAGCCAAGATTATAAATCCTAACTTGAATTGCCCAATGGTTTCCATCTTTGCAGATATCAGGGGCAAGTTCCTCTTCAGAGCATTTAATTTCATGGGAGGTTGAAATGGAAATCTGGCTTTAATGGCTATTGATTGCGTGGAAACCAATTGTATAGTTACCTGGTAGTGTGTTTACTGCATAACATTCAGCTTACTGTGGTGGTGTTTGGTATTTTTTTTAAATTTTTTTTTAATTTATTTTTATTTTACTTTATCTTAAAACTAACTTACATGCTAGACAAAAATTCATGAAAAAAAACTAGCTTACTTATCAACTGCTTAACTAACTTACTGGCCGTATGCGGGCACCCTAAATTATATGATAACAACTTAATTCTAATGCTTTCGGCCTATTATCTAAATTTGGCAATATTATTTGATTTACAAAAGTACTTGTATTTTTATGTAATAATTTCACCGCAAAGTAAAAGATTTGGTTAAGTTGAAAAAACAGCTCTTTTATTTTTGATACTTTTGTTTTGTTTTTGCGTTTATTTCTTTTTTATTTGTGTTTCAGGCATTAGAGGGAATTCTCTGCAAATAATTCGGTGCAAAACTGTTCACGATAAGAAATCAACTGAAATTGAGTTGTCAAATGTGGACAAGAATAGTGCTGCCAAGTCACCGATTAGGGTTTTTTCTCCTTATCAATTAAACCTATATAGATTTAGAAAAAAAAAAACACGCCTGTTGTACATGCTGAACTTCTCTGCACAACACATAGATGCGTCCGTGAGGCTTGGTTGGAACACCTGCATTTTTAGCTACCCAAAAAGTGTAATATGTTTGGGCAGAACTGCCCGAGCCACAAAGATTATGTTTTTATAGTTGCTCAGATTTGAAAAAAAGAAAATAATAATCCTGCTTACAAGCACACGTGAAACTGTTTTAGCAATACTAAAAATCCTTAAATGTTATTTTTTTGTAAAAATAATTGCCTCTTAAAATATTTCAAGTGCATTGTGATTTAATTAAGATTTATTTTAATAAGAAAATGTGGTTTTAATATGTGTCTATTTTCACCATAGGAATTTTTAATCATTTTTGTGAGTAGTAAGTAGAGCGAAAACGAAGATGTGGATTTAATCCGTAACATTGAACGCACTCATTAAAACACAACAAAACACTTTTGAACGATACTCGATTAGCAGCGTCCGATGCTAGACTCGTGTTATCAGTGAAAAGGAAAACTGACATGTTGAATTTTGTTTACATCAATCAATTGACTCAATCGTTTAATAAATAAGAAATGTTTGTCTAAACATTACACACTCCGTCGCACGAATAGAAATTTATAAGAAATTCTAAATGGACAACGATAGTGATGCACGATCGGAGACTAGACACACCGCACCAATGCCAAAGCATATACCATTTCCCGAAATCCCCAGCAGTTCGGAGCTTCTCAATGAGTTGGTAATGTTTCTCTTCGTTCTATTCGGAGCTGGTATGCAGTTTTTGCATATATATCGGACTGTTTGGTGGATACCCGATTCATATACGAATCATACAATTGTAAGTTGAACCTGAAACCCACAAATATATTTTCCAATTTTATTTTTTTTTTCGTTCCAGAACTTTTACTTGATCGAACCGTATTTAGTGATATTCACAGTGATTATGCTTTCGCGGCGGCTTTTATATTGCATTATGAATCGAATTTTAGATATTTTCTACAACGATAGACAGTTGAGGAGGTACAAATTAATGGCAAAGTATATCTTTAGTGCAGTGTTAATTGGCATTCTGAGTCTGTGTATTGCTATGATTTACACAAGGCAAAACTATATGTCGTTATTTTTGCTGATGTATCCGTAAGTTTTTAAACCAATCGAATTGAATTTAAATTATTTATTAATTTTCATTTAGACTTGTAGTGTACTTGCTGATCTTTGGATTTCAAGTAGAACCATTTCTTCGCACGTCTTGCGAAGTCGCGGGTTCCTATTTGAATGGTTTGCCTATGCATTGTTGTTCATCTAGTCCCATCACTATCAGACAGGAAGTGGAAACATTTAAGAATGACTTTAACAACCGCATTAAGCAGGTCATCTTTACTTCGCTGGTGAATGCATATTACTGTGGATTCGTACCAATCTTCTTTGCCCAGAACTTTATACACTACAATGTACTGTGGGCCTCACAGCATATTGTGTTCATTTGGTTTGGAGGATTTACCATGTGTACTGTCTTTTGCTTCCCGGCCAAGTACAGTGACATACTCCATCGATCTGCTTTACACTTGGGCATGTGGTGTCGCATTGATAGACGGACCAGTGCTAATGCATCACAATTGATGTGGTCCAAGTCTGTTGCATGGACTCATGCAAGTGTGGTTAAGTACACGGGTGATCTCTACAAATCTCTTGGACCCGTAACCACTGCTTTGCCAGGAAATTCTACACATTATCGCTTTTTTGTAAGTATATCTATTTATACATTTTTCTAATATACTTACCTAGCATTTCCGCCGTTTGCAGAAACTCTTCACAAATCCATCGGCGATTTATCTGGCTCTTACATATACCCAGATATTTCTTGTTTTATTCCAAATCTCTATATTGTGGTTTGCCATTGAGTGGCACCATGTATTATCGCTAAGTTTCTTAGCGCTAACGAATCACTACACGCTGTTCAAAATTCTACGTGACTATCTAATTACAAAGAAGGTTTATGCAGCCGAGTCTTCGATCTCTGAAGGAAATAATTCACACTATAACTAAGAGATTTAAATACTACTTTTTGTTTTTTAATGTGATACATCTTAAGATATAAAAATACTTTTAAATGTTTAAGTAAACCAGATTTATTTGTATATCCGCTTTTGAACTGTCAGGTTCATTAATTGTGGATGAGGAGATGCCGGTAGTTTTTTTTTTTTTTGCAAATCAAACTCAGATCAATCATAAGAGTAAGGATCACATATATCGTATAAGAATCGTTGATTTTTCATTAACCATACGCAAGAAACCAATGTTCAAGCAAAGAACACTTACTACATTATATTGAAGGCCAAGCAATCTACCCTATAGACGGTTCATCTCATTCTCCAACCATTAGCTCAACGAAGACGGATAATGATAATGAAACAATTAAATATTTTGTTCCCCTTTCGACCAACTAACCGAACGGAGATAGACCCACCTCTTATTTTAAAAAAATTCTTGTATTGAACTGTTCTACAAATAACCGGTATTGTTTTTTTGAAGTATTCTTGCCAATATTTGAACACTTATATGTAACGGGTGTTATTTTTAGAGGTAGGTTTTTCGAATAGAGATAAATTGAATAGAGATGACATTTTGTGGTCAAATCGGGCAACTCTAATGTCATTTATAATCAGTTTGGTTTGCCATTTCATCATGTACAGGTTGACAAGTGAACAACGCTTGCAAATCGTGCAAATTTATTTAAAAAATAATGGTTCAGTTAGCGAAGCTTACCGCAAGCTCAGTCCATTTTATGGTCGACATAAGCGTCCATCAGAGCAATTAATTCGGTTAACCATGGTTTTCGCACTACGTTTATTCTATGTGATAATACGCATCCGCAGAGACGTCGAACAGTGTTGAAGAGTAGCCGAATGAATCAATTTGCAAACGTGCACAGCAATTGGAGCTTTGTCCATCAACTTTATGGAAGATTTTGCGCAAAGATCTTGGCTTACGACATTACAAGATCCAGCTTCTGCAAGAATTAAAGCCGAAAAACCATGCAATGCGTCGTGATTGTCGAGATTGATCTCGATGGTGATTTTCATCGCAAAATTTTGTTCAGTGATGAGACTCATTTTTGGTTGTCAACAAGCAAAATTTCTGCATTTGGAGTGAAGATAATCCACTTGAGACCCTTGAGACGCCATTTTTATACACAAAAACTGACTGTTTGGTGAGCTCTATTGGGTGGTGGAGTCATTGGGCCATACTTCTTCCGAATTGATGCCGGAGAGTCAGTTACCGTTAATGGCATGAATGTGGATGATGATTTATTGAAGGAAACATTCGATGAGTGCATAATTTCGCGGAATGGACCTGTCAATTGGCCAAAAAGATCGTGTGATTTGACACCATTGGATTATTTTCTTTGGGGAAATGTGAAGAATGAAAACGACGTTCTTCGAACAATGCTTAACAATGTCGAACTGCTCTGCGAAGAGCTTTGTAAAGAAATTCTCCATCTTAAGAAAGAAAATATGACTCTAATGAGTACATTGAAAACATCTAATGAGCCAAACCCATGTACAAACTGCCCCGTGAATTCCGTATACCATACGGATGAAGAAAGAACTCTGCCGCGAAACCAATTGGATTCTAAAGGAAAGACTGGTTAAAAAAAGCAAAGCTGTATCATCTCCTGAAATTATAAACCGATACAAAGAGATTGTGACAAAGAAACAGCTGAAACAACGGCCCCCACCGCCAATTAATGTGATCGGTATTGACGACTTAACAAGTTACATACCTTGATAAAATCGTTGCCGTTGTCGGACTACCAAGTGACTTCGCTCAGAAAAAATACATTGAAAACCGAGTGTGAAACAGCGAGAAGAATATATTTTGGATGGCTAAAAGTTTTTCGAAAGGTTGGAGATCATTTCTTCAAAAGAATGTACTGCCAAACAAATACAGCTTTTAAGCAAATATGTATGAAGAAAAAGAAAAGATTTTTTGAAAACGAAGCTTTAAAATTGGTGAACTGTAAAGATACAAAGGAGTTCTGGTGTGCAATTAAAAAATTCAACTACAGAGCACCCCAAATTGGCACTCAGATAGACGCAAGGACACTGATGAACCACTTCCAAACGCTATTGAACCCACAAAGTAGCATACTGCCGATTCACTACGCAATCCCATTAATTGAAAATGAAATTCTAGATGCACCTATTACACAGGGAGAAATATGTAACGTTCTAAAAAAAACTTCAAGATGGAAAGGCACCTGGCGCTGATCGGATACCCGTTGAATTTTTTAAGTATGCGACAAACAATTTTATCGACAAAATAGCGGTGATTTTCAATGGGATGATGGAAACAGGCAACCTACCCCAACAATTCAAACAAGCCATAATATATCCGATTCACAAAAAAGGTAATATCGCTGATCCCGCAAATTATCGTGGAATATCATTCCTAAATAAGATTTTCACAAAACTTTTGAATGAGCGTATGTCAATCTGGATCGAAAACAACCATTTGATCAAAGAATTCCAAGCAGGTTTTCGGAATGGTTATTCAACCGTAGACAACATTTTTGTACTGCAAAATATAGCTGGGTCATTCATCGAACAAAAAAAGAAACTATTCACCTTTTTCGTCGATTTCAAGGCAGCCTTCGATAATATCGATCGAAAAGCTTTAATATTCAAACTTTATAACGCTGGGATGAGCCAAAAGTTCGGGAAGGTTATCGAAAATATATACGAGGACAACCAATCGAGTGTCTGGAGCGGGACCGAAATAGAGATTGCGGGACATTTAATAAAGGCACTTCTATTTGCAGACGATGTGGTTCTATTTGCATATTCGCCAGAATCCTTACAATTAATGATTAATCGTCTTGATTTGTACTGCCAATTATGGAATCTTACGGTTAACCCTACAAAATCAAAAATTATGATTTTTAAGAAGGGAGCTGGTAGAGAGTGCAGAAATGAAAAATGGCATCTCAACGGACAGCCCATTGAAATCGGCTACATGGAAAAAATGTTTTTCAAATCAACTAATTGACCACAGCGTAAAATACAAGGTCTTTCAAGCTTTCAATCAGAATCTGTTATGATGTACGCAGCGCAGTCTTGGGGATATTGTCAATATGAAACAGTAGAGAAACTCCTTAGATACTACATAAAACGATGCTTTAACTTACCAAGCACAACACCAAACTATATGATTAATATCGAAACAGGACTATCACCGCTTTTCATTAAATCATTGAAATTGCATGTAGATTATGTAATTAAAGTTTTAGAACTGTCGGACGATAGACTTCCAAAAATAATTGCCAAGAAGGTAATAGAAAGAAATACGCTCTGGTATAAAAAACTCGAGGAGCTAGCAACATACTGCAGTTTCGAATGCAATTTAGCTTATGGAAATGATAGATACCATAAGGATGTGATTGGCAATCTTATTGCCAAAGTAGATGAACAATACAGAGCGGATTGCATAAATATGGCTTCATCATCCGTTCACCGAGCTACATACAGCGTTTTAAAACACAATCTGTCTGAAAAAATTACTTCCACAATGACAACAGCAATGAACTGATTTCGGCTCTCTTTAAGATGAGAGGCGAACTAATACGACTCAATTATATCCCACATCGTCCAGATCTACCAATTTATTGTAGTCTTTGCAACTTATCCGCGAGAGAAGACGTTTTACATTTTATAGGAAGATGCCCCATCCTTAAAGAAATAAGAAGATATTTTCTAGGAAACGACGTAAAATCTCAGGAAGAAATTATAGCATACCTAAACTGCGAAAGCGATGTAAAACAACTCTTTTATTTCTAGAAAGCTGCAACTAATTACCGTTGTAAAATTATATCTGAGAACTTTTAACTTTTTAGTATGTTTAGCTTTTTATATATTTTTTCAATCTTTTTAAATTCAAGAATATAATATACATTAAAACAAACTTGTTATTAAATGTTTAATCTCATGTCAATCAGGCAGACGGCAAAGCCATGCTTAATGATTTTTGTAACATAAATTATTTGTATTATAAACAAGAAAACAATAAATCTAAATCTAAAAATCTAATCTAAATCATTGAAAATAAATCTGAAATGCCTTTACGCGTTGTAGCTAGAGGGTTACATGCGCCGTGCTTTAAGGATGAAATTATTAACGACATGAAAAGCAGGCATTATAAAGTTATAGATGCCGTTAAAATTGTCAAGCGAGAAAAACAGCAAAAAGATGGCGAAGGAAATGTTATAAAACGCGGTCTTCCTTTATTTCGCTCTCACTTTCGATAAAGAAGAAATTTTTAATAAAATTTATGATATGAAAACAATAATTAATATTGTTGTAAAAATTTAACTCATGCCTAACGATTCCAAAGATATATTAATACGCAACCCTATTGTCAAAAAGAACCGAGGTGTGTAAAATATGCCAAAAATCATATGACAGTAGATTGAAAGTCAGAAAAGAAAACTCCTCCTATCTGCATCAACTGTAATAGCAATCATCCTGCAAATTATCGCGGCTGCAAAGTAGCTAAGGAGTTCCAAAAAAGACGGACGAAATTTATGAATATTAATTCACAAAAAATGCCTAAAACTCCGATTAAAAATGCGTCGAAGTCAAAGCAGGCTATAATTGAAAAACCCACATTTTCACAAACTACGCGGCCATCAGAAATCCATTCGGATCCTGTACATCCAAAACCAAATGTACAAACGTGTGCCTAAGCTATAGTATCCGATAAAGATAAAAAATATATCACACCTGACCCAGTTACAAACGTATTTTCGATTATTCTTTCAAAACTTGAGCAACAAAGTAAAACGAATAAACTTATTTTTGACAGGCTAGTTAAGCTCGAAAATAGTATTCACAACAACCGTACTCCACCTTCGACATGAATAGATTTCTTAAAATTCTTACGTGGAAATTGTATATGCAAGAAAAAGATATCGACATCTGTTTAATATGCGCAATTCAATTAATTCGAAATTAAAGATTAAAGGTTACCTCGGATATTATGCTCTATATCCATCGAATAAGGCTAGAGATGGAGCCTCACTATATATCGAACATTCGTGTATCGAACATTCGATTGATCTTAAATTAGAAATCGAAACAATGCAAGTAGCTCTATACAAGTCAGAAGCAGACAATCCTTAATGAAGATATCTTCTGTTTACTGTCCACCGCGATGCAAGATTGAGAAAATTGACTTTGAAAACTTGCTTAACTCCTTGGACAGCGTTTAATGCAAAACATACATTCTGGGGATCTAGATGCATATCACAGGAAAGAAGGATGATTTATGAAGTAGGTAGAAAGTACAATACCGAATTTCATTCTACGGGTAAACCAACTGGCCAAATGATGTTTCAAAAATACCAGATATGATCGATTTTTTCATAGTAAAATGTGTGCCGTCCAATCGAATCAAAGTTGACGAATGCTTTGATCTTTTCTCTGATCATTCTTCGTTCATTCTAACAATGAGCGAGTCAATCAATAGAAATGAAAACCCACCCAGACTAATAAACGGGAAAACCAACTGGGAAGCCTTCAAAAACGATATTGAAAATAATATTCGACTGGGTGTTTCGCTTAGATCCCCATTGGAACTTGAAGTCACGGTTGACTCCTTTATCGATGCCGTTCAAAAAGCAGCATGGAATAATTCTCCTTAACAACGCAAAAAAGAGAGCTATAGTAATATTAAGTACACATGGGAAATAAAAGATTTGGTTAGACAAAAAAAGAAAAGCTCGAAAAAGATGGCACCAAACTCGTGCCCCGCAACATAAAACAAATCTCAATCGGTTGAGTAACATGCTATCAAATTCGATTAAAAACTTAACAAAAAAAACATGCAGTAGAAACTTATCTGCAAAGCCTAACCGATGGAAAAGAATCGAATTATTCACTTTGGAAAGCAATTAAAGTCATAAAACGGTCAAAAAACGCTGTGCCACCAATTAGGGTAACTCAAGACGTTTATGCAAAAAGCGATATAGAAAAGCAGACGTTTTGCCGCACATCTTGAGGAAACATTTAAACCATTTAATGGTATAGAAAACATTAATTTATTCGAAACTACAACCGATAATAATCTAGTTAGATATTCAAGTATTGCCGAGTTTAAACGGGAAATACAGAAATTAAAGCCTAAAAAGGCTCCGGGTTATGACCTAATTACAGGAGAACTGCTTAAAATGATGCCCCGAAAAGCATTAACTAAACTCCTCTAAATTGTAAATGCAGCAATTAGATTAGAATACATGCCAACACAGTGGAAAGTCGCAGAAGTGTATGGTTCTCAAACCAGGAAAATCACCGAATGAAATAAAATCTACCTAATTCACTTCTTCCAATAATTTCAAGAGTTTTTGAAAGGATATTACTCGGTCGCTTACACCCCATTATTTATCAGAAACGCCTTTTACCTGACTATCAATTTGGGTTTAAAAGTAAACGTTCGACTGTGGACCAAGTTGATCGAATTACTAATGTAATTGAGAAAGCTTTCGAAGAAAAGAAAATTTGCTCAGCCATATTTCTTGACGTGTCGTAAGCTTTTGAAAAAGTTTGGCATAGAGGCCTTCAATGCAAGCTAAGACAAGTTCTGCCTGAAAAATTATATAAAATCCTCGTGTTGTATCTTGGGCATAGAAGAAAGAACTCTGCCGCGAAACCAATTGGATTCTAAAGGAAAGACTGGTTAAAAAAAGCAAAGCTGTATCATCTCCTGAAATTATAAACCGATACAAAGAGATTGTGACAAAGAAACAGCTGAAACAACGGCCCCCACCGCCAATTAATGTGATCGGTATTGACGACTTAACAAGTTACATACCTTGATAAAATCGTTGCCCCCCCCAAGGAAGCGTCCTTGGACCACTCTTGTACCTCCTATCTCCACGTGATATCCCTCAATCAAACGAAACAATAGTTGCCACGTTTGCTGACGATACAGCTATACTAGCAGGTGGAACAACAATTGCGGAAACAAATATGAAATTACAAAACGCTTTTAACGAGGTTAACGAATGGACAAAGTCATGGCGGATTGGACTTAACGAGAGCAAATCGATTCATGTAGATTTTTCGTATAAACGGACAAACAGTTTGCCAGTATTTCTCAATACGGTTCGAGTCCCTTTTGCAAATGAAGCGAAATATCTCGGAATGACACTCGATGCAAAATTTAAATGGAAGTCGCATTTGAAAAAGAAATGCGAAGAACTTAAAAATAAATACAGAGAACTGTACTGGTTACTCGAAAAATATTCGAAGCTTAACCTTGATAACAAGCTGCGATTATACAAGCAAGTGCTAAAGCCGGTCTGGTCATATGGTATACAACTATTTTTTTTTTATAATTTGCGCACACTCAAGGTGTTGTGAATACCCTTTATATGTTTTAGCACAGTGCGGGCGTTAAGGAAATTAGGGATAAGAAGAAAGGAGATATCGATGCACATTGGTTTTAAATGTCTGTAAGTTATAATGGAAAGGAAAAACAGAGTTTGGTAGAGCATTCCACATTCGTGTTGTTCGGTTTATGTACGAATCTCTATATTTCAGCATACGTCCGAAGATAGGCTTGAGGGTAAACTGATTTGCATTCATTGTGTAACGAGTATTGCGGCAGAATTATTGAATGGGAGGAATGCAGCTGGCTATTTCATTTGAACATTGGTTGTTAAAATAGCGATAAAACAAGGTAAGGCAGGAGATGTTTCGACGGTGTTCGAGCGAAACTAAGGAGTTCGCTATTCTTATGTCTCCTATAAGGTTTTTCGCACGTGTTTGAATCCTATCTAGTAGGTGCAATGTTGATTTTGGTGCACCTGACTAGACGTGGGCGTTGAATTCAAGTTTTGGGCGTATAAACGCTTTATATATTGTGGCCAGATCAGAGGGGACCTGTAAACGAATATGAGAAGCTGAGGGTACTGTCATCAGCGAAGGAATGAATTGGATTAGAAGTTGCAGACAGGAGATCATTTATAAACTATGGGGTTGTACCAGTGAAACGAATGTAAATATTTAACAAACTTTTGAAAATAATATGTTAAGGTCATTCGTGAATGAAGATCTACGCAGAGATCCAAAAATTTTGCACGCAAACAAAAAAAAAAAACGTTTATTTGGGACACGTTAACACAACGGTTGTCCAAATTCTTGACGAAGCAAATTTATTGCGGCGTCTTCAAAGAACCAAGCCCTTAGATTTGGCCCGATAGTAACAAACCGCGCTATAAATTGCGGAAAAAGCAGGAACTCTCACATGAAAGTTACCTGCCAAACATTCTTTACCCGTGATAAAAAAAATGGTAGATAAGTTGAACACTGAGTTGCAATACAAATACAAAAAGGGGGGTGGTTTTAGTTAGGGTTAAATTCCCACACTACTTTGGACACGTGCTCATCGTGTCTTTTCCACCAGCCCTCGGAACACAAAAAAAATATAGTCGCGTTACTTGAAAATGATAGTTTAAGGATTGGTTGGAGCAACTTCGAACACCAATCTTTCATCACTTTAAAAACGTCTAGGAGAGGATAACCCATCTTGAAATGATCTTGGACCCACCAATTTGTAACCAATTATTCCGAAAATATGTATATTTTTTATAATTTCGAAACCTTCTGGAAGAGCGTAATCCACCTTGAAATTGTTTTGGACCTACATATCTTTCATGAGGCATTGCTTATCGACCTTTAGAAGGGACGAATTATCAATTATCTCAGTTTTGAAAAAAAAAGTTTTCAGGACACTTTTGTTTTTCACCAGTTTTGAACTCATCAGGTTATCATACCCAACAATTTTTGCGGGTTATTGGTCTGTAATAACGATATAAAGAGCGGACAAAAAAACTTACTTCCAGGAGACAAATTTCCAAAAATCAAAAATCTCTAAAAAGGCATGCATCTAAGAGATACGTACAAACAAAATATATACCCGGATCGTAGAATTGTTTTAGAATGACTACTTCAGACGTCTTGTCGTTATGGTCGATATGAGTAAACTGTATCCCATATATTATAAAAAAATACCCTGAAATCATAAAAAGGCAAAAAAAAACCGATCATGTTATTTTGCCTATTAAAATTTTATTTTACTCGTATTCCCATTCAAAAGTTTCTTAAGCATTGGCAACAACCCATGACCTGAGAGCAGCAACATCGGCGTAGACACCTGGATATTTGGAAGCAGCGCATCCATAGCCCCATGAGACAACACCGACTTGTCCAGCACTAGTTGTCAATGGACCACCAGAATCTCCTTGGCAAGCATCCTTACCGGTGGCAGCAGCGCAAATCATAGTGGACTTGATTTCACTTCCATAGGAGTATGTTCCAGAAGCGCAAACGGTCCTGCTGATGATGGAAACGCTGACGGCTTGAAGAGTGGTGGGAATGGTGGAGGCTCCAGATTTCAAAGTACCCCATCCAACAACTGTGGCAGCAGTTCCGCCAGCGGGAGCGGAAGAAACCATGCTGATGGTCTTGATGTTGGTTCCAAGCGTAAGGGCGGTAGCAAGCTTGACAACAGCGATATCGTAAACCATTGTGTTGGCATTATAGTTGGGGTTGTTGGTGAAGGAAGCCACGGAGACCAATGAGCCACCGCTGTTCCAGGTGGTGGATCCAGCACGAACCTTTAATACACTGACCGCAACATTTTGTAAGCAATGGGCAGCGGTTACTAAAACCTTGTTGCTATACAAACTAGCACCGCAGGAGTGAGAGCCACTCCTTTGCAGTGAGACGACGTATGGATGCTTGGCAATGGTTGTATCAGCACCGCCGACAATACGTCCATCCAACTGTGGCAACAAACCCTCAGGGATTGCAGCTCCGAGAGCGCAGGCAACGAGTGCAGAGAAGACTACGAACTTGAACATTTTGTGTTTGTTCTGATGATGATGGAGGAACGAATTTACTTTTATATGCAAAAAGTGAAAAATTCAACAAAATTTATCTTTATCTCACTAAACTGGTATTAGCCGGTTATAATGAAATATCTTATCCGCCATTTTGTGATGGTTATCAATTGTATTGGCAGAAGATAGGCTTCGCAGATCACAGTATTAATGTTTATCTTATCTAAGGGTTTTGAAAAAATTCCGTTTTCAACCGATTATCTTCATACAACTGATTAAATTTCAGAGCTTCAAATTTAGAGAATCGTGTGGTAAAACAAAATTTGAAGAGCTGTGTAAATGTTTTTTAATTACAGAACTGCATACATAATTGTTTCATTTTAATTTATAAGCTCTCAATTTCGGATTAGATATACAAGATTGGTTACAAGTCTTTTCCTCCCTACTCCCTCTTAACGATATTTTTTGCTTGCCCGTATGTGTGGTTTATTTTATCGTCCTTTTAAGACGCTGGTAATCACCGGAACGTCAAACTGACGTATTTGCACGCACACTTCCGCCTTAGCTTTATGTTGTCCCAAATATTGTAAAGTCATACATATGACGCATTGAGAACAAAAAACAGAAACTTTTGCTCACCAGCTTCATGGTACGGGCGTGCAGTGAGCCCTTGCACAGATAAAAAGCGAACTCCAAACATATGGCGGGCTGCGCCAGTACGACACGACATAGAACAATTTTTCTTGTATGCAGTGCGTCATCTGTATAACTTATACCAAGGGTAATGGGATTCCTCGAATTTTTCTAAAGAATTGTGGATCAAAATTTAGACCAGTTTCTTTCATATTAGACCTAAAGTCAAAAAGATTTTCCGAGTTTCTTGAAAGTTGCACAAATCCAATGGATTTAAAAAAAGGTATTTATCAAAACGACACAGCAAAAGTCACAAACATTGCATATCTAATATACATAGTTCCAAAACGCAAACAAATTACTTGATGCAAAGTATATTTTTCTAAAACGCATTGTGAAAGCATCAAATGCGCAAACACACACAAAAAAGCATCGTTAATGTTTCTGATACATAACATATGCGAAGCAGTGCAAAAGGATGCATAACCATTCATAACCTGGCATTATTAAAGCAGTCCGCAGTGTGCATTCACAATGTTCATTTTTTTTTTGACGTATTGGAGTTCAGCTATAATTTCGATGGTAATGTATAACATATGAAAAGGCTGTGCAAACCTTTCACTAACCTATTTCATCAATTTGTTAAAATAACCATCTCAAAAAGTGTTTTGAAATTATGTATAAACAAAATATACCTAAGCTTTATTTAATGGAATGTTTAGTTAGTTTGGGAAATGTAGGAATGGTCGACAAAAAATGTCGATTGAGCAAATATAAATTTCATCGATTGTTGAAATGTCGACTGAAGTTGAGTCGTCAAGAAAATAGTTGACAATTTAAAGGTCTGCATTTTAAACTGTCAACTATTTTCTTGACGCTGCCCATTGCTTACAAAATGTTGCGGTCAGTGTATTAAAGGTTCGTGCTGGACCAACCACCTGGAACAGCGGTGGCTTGCGAATGCTTGCCAAGGAGATTCTGGTGGTCCATTGACAACTAGTGCTGGACAAGTCGGTGTTGTCTCATGAGGCTATGGATGCGCTGCTTCCAAATATTAAGGTGTCTATGCCGATGTTGCTGCTCTCAGGTCATGGGTTGTTGCCAATGCTTAAGAAACTTTTGAATGGGAATACGAGGTAAAATAAAATTTTAATAGGCAAAATAACATGATCGGTTATTTTTTGCCTTTTTATGATTTCAGTGTATTTTGGGATACAGTTTACTCATATCGATCATAACGACAAGACGTCTGAAGTAGTCATTCTAAAACAATTCTACGATCCGGGTATATATTTTGTTTTACGTATCTCTTAGATGCATGCCTTTTTTGAGATTTTAGATTTTTGGAAATTTATCTGCTGGAAGTAAGTTTTATTGTCCGCTCTTTATATCGTTATTACAGACCAATAACCCGCAGAAATTTTTGGGTATGATAACCTGATGAGTTCAAAACTGGTGAAAAACAAAAATTTCCTGAAAACTTTTTTTTTCAAAACTGAGATAATTGATAATTCGTCCCTTCTAAAGGTCGATAAGCAATGCCTCATGAAAGATATATAGGTCCAAAACGATTTCAAGGTGGATCCAAGATCATTTCAAGATGGGTTATCCTCTCCTAGACGTTTTTAAAATGATGAAAGATTGGTGTTCGTAATTGCACCAACCAATCCTTAAACTATCATTTTCAAGTAACGCGACTATATATTTTTTGTGTTCCGAGGGCTGGTGGAAAAGACACGATGACCACGTGCCCAAAGTAGTGTGGGACTTTAACTCTAACTAAAACAACCCCCCATTTTGTATTTGTATTGCAAGTATTGTAAGTGTGCGACTTATCTAGCAATTTTTTTTATCACGGGTAATGAATGTTTGGCAGGCAACTTTCATGTGAGAGTTCCTGCTTTTTCCGCAATTTATAGCGCGGTTTGTTACTATCGGGCCAAATCTAAGGGCTTGGTTCTTTGAAGACGCCGCAATAAATTTGCTTCGTCAAGAATTTGGATAACCTTTGTGTTAACGTGTCCCAAATTAACGTTTTTTATGTTTGCGTGAAAACTTTTTGGTTTCATATTTAACCGTGGAAATACCCAGATCTCTGCGTAGATCTTCATTCACGAATGACCTTAACATTTTATTTTCAAAAGTTTGTTAAATATTTACATTCGTTCACTGGTACAACCCCATAGTTGTATACCATATGACCAGACCGGCTTTAGCACTTGCTTGTATAATAGCAGCTTGTTATCAAGGTTAAGCTTCGAATATTTTTCGAGTACCCAGTACAGTTCTCTGTATTTATTTTTAAGTTCTTCGCATTTCTTTTTCAAATGCGACTTCCATTTTGATTTTGCATCGAGTGTCATTCTGAGATATTTCGCTTCATTTGCAAAAGGGACTCGAACCGTACTGAGAAATACTGGCAAACTGTTTGTCCGTTTATACGAAAAATCTACATGAATCGATTTGCTCTTGTTAAGTGCAATCCGCCATGACTTTGTCCATTCGTTAACCTCGTTTAGAGCGTTTTGTAATTTCATATTTGTTTCCGCAATTGTTGTTCCACCTGCTAGTATAGCTGTATCGTCAGCAAACGTGGCAACTATTGTTTCGTTTGATTGAGGGATATCACGTGGAAATTGGAGGTACAAGAGTGTTCCGAGGACGCTTCCTTGGGGTACTCCTGCCAACATTTATTTGAAATCCGAATATTCGTTACCAAGTTTCACACGGAAGAGTCTATGCCCAAGATACGACACGAGGATTTTATATAATTTTTCAGGCAGAACTTGTCCTTAAGCTTACGACATATCAAGAAATATCGCTGAGCAAATTTTCTTTTCTTCGAAAGCTTTCTCAATTACATCAGTAATTCGATCAACTTGGTCCACAGTCGAACGTTTCCTTCTAAGCCCAAATTGGTGGTCAGGTAAAAGGCGTTTCTGATAAATAATGGGGTGTAAGCGAGCGAGTAATATCCTTTCAAAAACTTTTGAAATTATTGGAAGAAGTGAAATAGGTCTGTAAGATTTTATTTCATTCGGTGATTTTCCTGGTTTGAGAACCATAATCACTTCTGCGACTTTCCACTGTGTTGGCATGTATTCTAATCTAATTGCTGCATTTACAATTTAGAGGAGTTTAGTTAATGCTTTTCGGGGCAACATTTTAAGTAGTTCTCCTGCAATTAGGTCATAACCCGGAGCCTTTTTAGGCTTTAATTTCTGTATTTCCCGTTTAAGCTCGGCAATACTTGCATATCTAACTAGATTATTGTCGGTTGTAGTTTCGTATAAATTAATGTTTTCTGGACCATTAAATGGTTAAAATGTTTCCTCAAGATGTGCGCAAAACGTCTGCTTTTCTATATCGCTTTTTGCATAAACGTCTTGAGTTACCCTAATTGGTGGCACAGCGATTTTTGACCGTTTTATGACTTTAATTGCTTTCCAAAGTGAATAATACGATTCTTTTCCATCGGTTAGGCCTTGCAGATAAGTTTCTACTGCATGTTTTTTTTTAAGTTTTTAATCGAATTTGATAGCATGTTACTCAACCGATTGAGATTTGTTTTATGTTGCGTGGCACGAGTTTGGTGCCATCTTTTCCGAGCTTTTCTTTTTTTGTCTAACCAAATCTTTTATTTCCCATGTGTACTTAATATTACTATAGCTCTCTATTTTGCGTTGTTGAGGAGAATTATTCCATGCTGCTTTTTGAACGGCATCGATAAAGGAGTCAACCGTGACTTCAAGTACCAATGGGGATCTAAGCGATACACCCAGTCAATTATTATTTTCAATATCGTTTTTGAAGGCTTCCCAGTTGGTTTTCCCGTTTATTAGTCTGGGTGGGTTTTCATTTCTATTGATTGACTCGCTCGTTGTTAGAATGACCGAAGAATGATCAGAGGAAAGATCAAACCATTCGTCAACTTTGATTCGATTGGACGGCACACAATTTACTATGAAAAAATCGATCATTTCTGGTATTTTTGAAACATAATTTGGTTAGTTGGTTTACCCGTAGAATGAAATTCGGTATTGTACTTTCTACCTACTTCATAAATCATCCTTCTTTCCTGTGATATGCATCTAGATCCACAGAATGTATGTTTTGCATTAAAGTCCCCTCCGATGACAAAACGCTGTCCAAGGAGTTAAGCAAGTTTTCAAAGTCAATTTTCTTAATCTTGCATCGCGTTGGGCAGTAAACAGAAGATATCTTCATAAAGGATTGTCTGCGATACACTCTTTTATATATAGTGAGGCTCCATCTCTAGCCTTATTCTTTAATTTTGAGTTGCTCTTTGCGTGAATTGCGGATATTAAACAGATGTCGATATCTTTTCCTTGTATATACAATTTAAGTTCTCCAAGTTTTTGCGAAAGGCCATTGGCAATCCACGTAAGAATTTTAAGAAATCTATTCATGTCGAAGGTGGGGTACGTTTGTTGCGAATACTATTTTCGAGCTTAACTAGCCTGTCAAAAATTAGTTTATTCGTTTTAGTTTGTTTTTCAAGTTTTGAAAGAATAATCGAAAATACGTTTGTAACTGGGTCAGGTGTGATATATTTTTTTATCTTTATCGGATACTATAGCTAAGGCACACGTTTTTACATTTGGTTTTGCATATACAGGATTCGAACGGATTTCTGATGGCCGCGTAGTTTGTGAAAATGTGGGTTTTTTAATTATAGCCTGCCTTTGCTTCGACGCATTTTTAATTTTCTGTGAATTAATACTCATGAATTTCGTCCGTCTTTTTTGCAACTCCTTAGCTACTTTGCAGCCGCGATAATTTGCAGGATGATTGCCTTTACAGTTGATGCAGATAGGAGGAGTTTTCTTATCTAATCTACTGTCATATGATTTCTGGCACATTTTACACACCTCGGTTCTTTTCGGCAATAGGTTTGCGTATCTTTGGAATCGTTACGCATGGGTTCAATTTTTACAACAATATTAATTATTGTTTTCATATCATAAATTTTATTCAAAGTTTCTTCTTTATCGAAAGTGAGAGCGAAATAAAGGATGACCTCGTATTATAACATTTCCTTCGCCATCTTTTTGCTGTTTTTCTGGCTTGACAATTTTAACGGCATCTATAACTTTATAATGCCTGCTTTTCAGATCGTTCATAATTTCATCCTTAAAGCACGACGCATGTAACCCTCTAGCTACAACGCGTAAAGGCCTTTCAGATTGATTTTCAATGTATTTTTTCTGAGCAAAGTCACTTTATAGTCCGACAATGGCAACGATTTTATCAAGGTATGTAACTTGTTAAAGTCGTCAATACCGATCACATTAATTGGCGGTGGGGGCCGGTGTTTCAGCTGTTTCGCTTTTTTAACAATCTCTTTGTATCGGTTTATAATTTCAGGAGATGATACAGCTTTCCCTTTTTTAACCGGTCTTTTCTTTAGAATCCAATTCGTTTCGCGACTGAGTTCTTATTCATACGTATGGTATACGGAATTCACTGGGCAGTTTGTACATGGTCTTGGCTCATTAGATGTTTTCAATTTACTCTTTAGAGTCATATTTTCTTTCTTAAGATGGAGAATTTCTTTACAAAGCTCTTCACAGAGCAGTTCGACATTGTTAAGCATTGTTCGAAGAACGTCGTTTTCATTCTTAAGGCTCTTATTTTTCACTGAATCTCGCTTTTCGTGTTGTGTTGCACTTCTGGTGCTGTCGAGCTCCTTGAGGCACATAATTTTTTTTTTAGATCTAGATGTAGGTGACCTCGTTACCCTTGAGCTTTTTCCGAAAGGTTACATAATTGCAATAATTGGCTCTCCCCAGAATCCGTAGAGCCGACCTCCGAAGAGGGTGGATTTTCAAGTGATACTGAATTGCCACCTGGGGTAATAAATTTGTTTGCATTGCATTTTTGTTTTTGTATACTCTTAACACTTGGTATACGGGGAGTGAATTTTAGTCGCCTTCTACGACAGACATGCCTTACCTAACACGAAGGGGAGACTGTATAACCAAACAAAATACACACCAAAACATAAGCTATTGACATATAATTCAAAGAAGAAGAAGCAGTGCAATAATTCATAACCATTCATAACCTGGCATTATTAAAGCAGTCAGCAGTGTGCATTCACAATGTGCATTTTTTTTGACGTTTTGGAGTTCAGCCATAATTTCGATGGTAATTAATAACATATGAAAAGGCTGTGCAAACCTTTCACTACCCTATTTCATCAAATTGTTAAAATCACCATCTCAAAAAGTGTTTTGAAATTATTCATGAACAAAATATACCCAAGCTTTATTTAATGGAATGTTTAGTTAGTTTGGGAAACGTACGAATAGTCGACAAAAAATATCGACTGAGCAAATATAAATTTCATCGATTGTTAAAATGTCGACTGAAGTTGAGTCGTCAAGAAAATAGTTGACAGTTTAAAATCCAGACCATTAAAATGTCAATTGAAAAGTTGTCGGTAAAAATGTCGATCTTATCTTAAATAAAACAGGAATTGCTGGTTGATATGATAAAAATAATACTGTAAATGTAAACATTAGCAGTTGCTCCAGAATCCAGAGTGGCTTGTTTATCGACAGTGGCAAAGTGAAGTAGGTACCCGAAAGGACCTCATATTTACAACGTTTACAACGACTAGTTAACGTGGTTAACTTTAATAACGCTATTTTGCCATGTAATCGGTCGCGTAATAGTATACCTAAAATGCTTCCGAAATGGTTTTCTTCCTTTATGTCAGAACCAACTACATATATATTTTTTTAATATGTACGTTTTGTCAGACGATTAAATAATTGACGCCATATTTCCATTTTTGACTTTCATTCAGTCCACAAATTATATTAGCGGTAAATAGATAATCGGTTGACACCTGAAATTTCTTCGAATCTCACAGATTAGATAAGTATTGAAACTATTAACATTACTGCCGTGTGCCAATACAGTTGATAGCCATCATCTTATGCCGGATAAGTTATTACATTTTGATCGGATAATATAATTTTTTTTCACTTTTTGCATATAAAAGCAAATACAATTCATCTAACATCATCAGAAAAAATCAAAATGTTCAAGTTCGTAGTCTTCTCTGCACTCGTTGCCTGCGCTCTCGGAGCTGCAATCCCTGAGGGTTTGTTGCCACAGTTGGATGGACGTATTGTCGGCGGTGCTGATACAACCATTGCCAAGCATCCATACGTCGTCTCACTGCAAAGGAGTGGCTCTCACTCCTGCGGTGCTAGTTTGTATAGCAACAAGGTTTTAGTAACCGCTGCCCATTGCTTACAAAATGTTGCGGTCAGTGTATTAAAGGTTCGTGCTGGATCCACCACCTGGAACAGCGGTGGCTCATTGGTCTCCGTGGCTTCCTTCACCAACAACCCCAACTATAATGCCAACACAATGGTTTACGATATCGCTGTTGTCAAGCTTGCTACCGCCCTTACGCTTGGAACCAACATCAAGACCATCAGCATGGTTTCTTCCGCTCCCGCTGGCGGAACTGCTGCCACAGTTGTTGGATGGGGTACTTTGAAATCTGGAGCCTCCACCATTCCCACCACTCTTCAAGCCGTCAGCGTTTCCATCATCAGCAGGACCGTTTGCGCTTCTGGAACATACTCCTATGGAAGTGAAATCAAGTCCACTATGATTTGCGCTGCTGCCACCGGTAAGGATGCTTGCCAAGGAGATTCTGGTGGTCCACTGACAACTAGTGCTGGACAAGTCGGTGTTGTCTCATGGGGCTATGGATGCGCTGCTTCCAAATATCCAGGTGTCTATGCCGATGTTGCTGCTCTCAGGTCATGGGTTGTTGCCAATGCTTAAGAGCTTGAACATTTGAATAAATAAACGAGTAAAATAAAATCTTAATTTAAAAAAAAATGTTCTGTTTATTTCCTATTCATCCAACCATCATATCAATAAATTACATAACAGCTTGGAAGTCATGGGGGTTTATCTACAAGAAATCCAAAGTTGTTACGTAATATTGTTACTTTTATACCGAGGGCGTTCAATAACGATCCAAATCGGCCCTTATTGTTTGCGGTTCTAGGTCAATGAAATCCGATATATTAACATTGACATTGACATTACAGTAATTCGCACATGAATGCATCGAACTACAGACACATAACAGCACTGGCGACTGAGGCCATCCGGCTGGGACAGATGAAGACATTAATACAACAGAGAGAGACAGATAGACACATAGAAGGAAAGACATATAACATAAACCTAAGTGGCACAGAGGAGGAGACATAGATTTATATTGTCTCATATTATCGCACAGGTGGCCTCAGATAAGCTGGCAATTTTCGTAGAAAACAAATGCTGCCGAAGCTGGGGCTTGAACCCGCAGCGTTTGGCTTAGCAGTCAACTACGCATTCCTCTGAGCCATGGCCACCTGCAAATCGGATACAAATCCTTATACATCAACCATAAGTTAGTGTATAATGAAGCCGAGCTTCGCATGGTAAAACGTTTTTCTGGTTTATGTTTAAAAATAATTTATTGAAACATTCGTATTTCAATAATTATAATATAAACAAAACGGTCATGACTTTACTCTCGTTGAACAATCCAATTACACTAATTTGAAATCAAGTTAAATTCGAACACTATTATCACTCCCCAAAATTCAACTCAGTTAACACTATTCAAATCACGTTCAGGGGACAATCTATACTAACATAGTGATCTAAAAAGAGATGTCATATCCTCGGAGGTTCCCGCTTCCCGCAGTTTCTTGATTGTTCATGAAATGGTTTTAACGATACCACGGTTCATTCCAGTGTTCGACTTGCACACATCATTGTATGTTCTCACACTATCAATCTGAATTTTTAACATCACCTTATACCATCCCATCTTTAAAATTAATATACCCAAAATGCTTTATGCCAACGAAATATTGAAAATTACATTGCCACGTTCATACAGTATGGGATATGGGGTAGGGTATACAATTGTAGGAAAACGCCTCCAAGAAGTGGGCCTGGGTTAAAATGAAATTTTGACGAAATGTTTATAGTATCAAAACCAATGATTTTGCATCAAAAGTTTTTTTTCTAATACATAAACGTCCCCAAAAATTAGGATTGTCTACATATGTTGTTCACACTTTTTTTTCAAAAATTTCCAACGTTTGACCAAAGTTACGTTTTTCTTGAAAAGTGCGTGACAGTGGGAGGATTTAAAAATGTGTTCACTTGTTCAGAACCAAAGCACAAGAATCCTATGTACCAAATTTTAATATTCTAGATCAAAATTTATGGCCTAAACATTGGTCACATACAGATGGACGGACGGACGGACAGATATTGCTCAATCGACTCAGCTAGCGATTCTGAGCACATACTCATTCAAAGAAGATTGGGACAACCTTCCACCGACTTGGAAGAGAGTTAACGCGATTGGTTCCCACGATCCATTTTAACCATCGATTCCTACAATCGATGCCGAACACTTTTAGTGTCTCATAGATGACACCCGACCCAAGCCACATGTGCGCAGTACGTTAGGACAAAACCCGATCCGACAGGACTCTATGTGACGATAAATAATCTGGTACCGATAATTTACGATCACCCACTTGACAGCGTCACCAGAGAAACCAGACACCAACGCAAACCGCACAAATAGACACACATTTAAAATTATAAAATCCTTTTTGATTTTAAAATTTACAAATGCTATTTTTTTGATGAACTCTGGGTCGTGGCCCCGTGACTTTTAAAATGTTTTAAGATTCTAACATAATTTTCTAAATCTTCAATTTAAATTGCGTTAAATTTTTCCAATGGCTATTTTTTGACATTTCTGCAGGGGTAAAAACAAATTTCCTTTTTACTGTAGAATTAAATGTGATTTTATTTTAATACTATTTTCAATAATTTACCAAAAGAATTGAGATACAATTCCTTTCTTTATATTTTCTTGATTTCAGAGAGATCATCAGAAAACCCTTAATTATTTATTATTATCAGTAACAAACAAATTTTTGTATGATACATGATTAAGTTTATACGTTCTACTTTGTTCAAGTTGATGTTTACGAATCCTATTATTTTTGTAACCATCCATTTTCTAAAGCCCATTTCTAGTTTAATTTAAAATGTTAATTTCATTTTCTTGTAAAAAAACAAATGTTTTAAAGCAATTGCAACACGGCCCTAAAATCAAAAAATATTTTAGAATTTTATATATTTCAATTTGTACAGTTTTGGTTAAAACTTTCAGTTTTTGATAATTTGTAATAAAAATTTTAAAATTAAGAAGTAATAAAATATGTTAGAAATTTTTAAAACATTAACAATTTAAAAAAAATTTAAATAAAAAGATATTATTAAATTTTTAACATTAAAATATTTTTATTTTTTATTTTTTTTTATATTTTTTTTTTAAATTTCAGAAATTTATGAAATAGTACAAAGTTAAAAATGGTAATCCAAAACTAAATTTTTTACCAAAATTGTAATTTTATTATTTTCATATGTAAAATTAAAAATATTTGTTGATCTTGAAAATTTATAAATTTTGGAAATATTAGAAATGTTAAAGATTTTAGACAATTTAAAAGTTTTAGAAAAAAAAATTTATAAAATCCCATATGCAGGAGAAAAACATTTTTTTGTCGAATCATAAAAAAATGTCGATGGTTAGAAAATTTACAAAATTTTCGAAATTGTAATTTATTAGAATTCAAAAAATATCAACAACTGATATTTTGACCAAAATTGTAAAAATTAAATTTTAAATTTTAAAATACCTATTTTGTAATTTCAAAAATTAAGAACTTAAAATAAAATATTAAAAAAATAAGGTAACAAATTGGGTCAAAAGTTTCCAATTCTAATTCATTGAGTTGTCGACCTAACTTGCAAGCTAAATGTCTCGAACAATCAGCCTGCGAGGAAGAGCTCTCGTGTACAGATAATGGAATGGAATGCATAAATGTATCTCTCTTTTGACAGCTATAAAAGATACCATCTACAGATACGCATTTTGGGCGGTCCTTAAGGGATAAAACTAAGTACCTAAAGCAAAAAGTTTTTTTTGTTTATTTACAATTTATTTGGCGACACTTACCATTAGCAGCATTTTTCAAACCTCTCAAACCAAAAACTACTCATTCAAACCAAAAGCTCCAAGGAAAAAAACCGTGCGAATAACCAAAGAGGAGTGCTGGTAACTCTGAATTAACATCAATAAAATGGGGGTTTAATAGCAACAGTCACAGCCACAAACAGCCAATGAGAGCACACTCAGATGCAATTGAAATTCAATGGCGGGGGTTCTTTGAATTTAGTATGGTGCAAAAATATGACCAGCGACTGATTTAAAAAAAAAGCTTCCCCAAAATATGTGTACTGCCAATTTTTGTTGGGCAGAGCATAATATAAAAAAAGACAAGTCAATTCAAGCATTATTTATTATCGGAAAAAATGGTCGAGCATTCGTGTTTGTATTAAGCAGCTGCAGATACAACCCATGACCGTAGAACGGCAACATTGGCGTAGACACCTGGAAATCTGGCGTTAGCGCATCTATAGCCCCATGAAACAACTCCGACAAGACCTTCGCTAGTGGTTAATGGACCACCGGAATCTCCTTGACAAGCATCCTTTTCGGGAGCAGCTGCGCAAATCATACTGGATAAAACTTCAGTTTCATAGTAGGAGTAAGGAGCGGAAGTGCAAACTTTCCTGCTAATGATGACGACATCTACGGCTTGAAGAGTTGTAGGGAGGGTGGTTTCTCCATAATTCAAGTTACCCCAGCCAATAACGGTGGCGGGAGTTCCGTCTGCGGGAGCAGAAGAAACCAAGTTGAATGTTGGATCCAAGAGTAAGGGCGGTGTCCAGTTTAATGACGGCTATATCGTTAGCCAAAGTGTAAAGATCGAATTTGGGGTTATTAGTGAAGGAAGCAACACCGACCAAGATGCCACCGCTGTCGGATTTGGTGGACCCGGCACGAACCTTCAATGCGCTGATATTAACTACTTGCAAGCAATGTGCAGCGGTTACAACAACCGTGGTGCTGTACACACTTCCACCACAGGTATGAGAACCACTTTTCTGTATGGAAACAATGTATGGATGCTTGTTTATGGTTGTATCAACACCACCGACGATACGTTCATCTGACTGTGGCAACAAACCGTCAGGGATAGCAGCTCCAAGAACGCAAGCAATGAGTGCCGAGTATACGAAAAACTTGAACATCTTGCTAAGTTTGATGGCCATATCAGCGTCAATTCTACTTTTATAAGCTTTTCTACTTTTTTCGCGATTTATCTGTTGCGAATCTTATCTGTTTGAGATTGAAAGTTGATTTGAATGCCTCACCCATGAAAATCGGAACAACCCAGTTTTATGCCGAATTTCCCTTTTATTATTGAACTTCGATTAGTGTACCATAGACACAAGAATAATTAGTTTTTATATATTGTGTGCGCCAACAAAATATAAATCGCCAATGAAACCTGGGAAAGAGATCTCTGCCCTGGCAATTGGTTCCCTGCCAGCCAACCACCTATAAATGTTGATGTCAAGGGTAAAGATAAGATAAAGACCTTGACAACGAAAAATCTTATTCGTCTGTAGATTTAGAGTCGGCGTTCTGCAAAAGGATGTCATTGAAGTGGTTATCAAACAAAAGGATATTTCTTTCGTACATTTATTCGAAGAACTCTGGAGAGACCTTTTAATTATATGTGCTATAACTACGCTCCTATTAAAACGGAGTTTAGGGCGAATGTAATGAAAAATGCTAAAAGAAGAACCTTCGTGCGGTACTATTGACAACCTCATAATGAACGAGCTAATAAACCCTTATCGATTACCAAACAGGAACACATTTAGAGCTCAAAAAACAGGCTCTGAGAACTGAGTTTTCGTTTACGTTTACGTTTTCTTAACATCGCTTACAAAATTCTATCTGCCATAGGTATAATGAAAAAAATTAAAAATCTCATCTCTCTCAAGCCTAGCTTCTCCATTAGTTTGTGTGTGCAACGAAATGTTTTTGCGACAAGCAATATGAGACCTCCAGTTTAAAGCCGATCTCGAACGAATATCTTTTTTAGAAGCTTCTCATGACAGTTTTATACTCTTGGATGTTTGTCCGACTTTCGCAAACGGTATTAAAAAATGCAATGATAACTTTTAAAATTTAAAATTTGTCTTATATGCTTTTAACCCACGCCCACTATTCGGAGGCGTTTTTCTACAAAAACCATTTGTATGCCCTAGCCATACCATATGCAGGAGGAAAACGTGTTTTGTGTCGAACCATACAAGATTTTGATAAACTGTCTGAACAATATGCTGTGACAAAATTTAAATTTCTATATTTCATCGCCATAAAGCCCTTATTTTGGGAATAATTTTAAGGATGGGATGGGATGGGATGGTAGTAAGTTTAGCAATCATTTAGGAATAAACCTAAAAACAAGCAAACAAGCTGTCAAATAACACGATAATGCAAAGAAAAAAATAAGAATAGCTGTCGTTTATGTTTGATTGCTACAGAAAAATCTTAAATCTTAGATCAAAATTTAATAACATTTTTTTGCTTCCAATATTTCATGAGTAATCATGGAACAATCGGAACGGAACAATCATTTTGCATTTTAAGTTTTTGTTTACGAGATAAGTTTATGTTTGTAAAGTTTAAATTTTTTGCTTAAACATTTTTTTTGTAATTCTTAGCTTGCAAACGACTTTTTCCATAATATTTCAGGTTCTCAGAATAGAATAGAATAGCGGCTTAAAGTTCTGATAATTAAAACGAATATATTTTGAAAATATAGAAATTAGGTATCTATCTGTGTTCCATTAAAATTAATATTAGTATCGTTGAGTCGTTTTGGAGATCATTTATGTTTTGCGAAATCGTTTTTTGTGATATACCATGCATTCAGACCTAGAATGACTGTTCAGCAAATCTTTCTTTGCATTACCCCGAGAACATTGGATATCAAAATTAGTTCAAAGACATTTAGTTTTCGCGCTGACCGCAAGAGTCAGTCTTTTCTATCATTGTTTTTTCGTTTTTGTCTATTCAATCCAATGAAGGTATGTCTTAAAAAAAAACTTAAAATCAATACAATTGCGCACTTTGAAAATTTCCCATAATGATAACGGCAATACAATTGAAAATTTTCATAAGATTAGATAATCTTGATATGTAATCGATAGTATATATTTATTTATTGAGATTGAATCTATTCAAAATATCCGATTTTAATTTTGGACATTCCCTGAACTTTATACTTCATACTGTGCAATAATGACATGAAATATCAACCAGGTACTAGGTAGTTTAAAATGTAAGTAATTTTTATATTATTGGAGAACTAAAGAAGAAATATATTATTAAATATCTTTTTAAATAAAAATATGTTGGGAAATCTACAATTGCAGTCAAATAAATACAATAATACATGCCTAGCTGACCTGCTGACGCCTTCCAACTTAACATTCACGCAGCTTCACTGTATTTTATACATTGATCGTAGATCCTATGGTAACAAATTAGGACTGCCTCACTACACCACACATGCAAAATAAAATATGCGGCTACCATCAAAGACTACACATGTTACGACTACACTAGATTTCCTGCCTCTGACCACTTCAACGCTCTGATACAACTTGACTGTAGTCCCCTGTTAATCTCGAAGGTGGAACTCCAGATCATCTTCGATTCCATAAAGAAAAAGAAGTCAGCGGGAGTCGATGGTATATCCAACATTGTACTGCGACACTTACCACCTGAAGCTGTGGACATTTACGCAAGCTGTTCAACAACGCGCTGAATAATGCATATTATTGTATTATATTTCCGGTCGATAAGTCTCCTTCCGAGTATCAGCAAGGTTTTCGAAAAGATTCTCAATCGAGTACTGTTCAAGTGGTCTGAGGACAATAATATTATACCAGAGAACCAGTTTGGTTTCAAGGCTGGACATGACTGTATTCATGCCGCCTCCAAACTCGTCTCTGATATACAATGGAACAAAGCCAAAAAACAGTGCACTGGTGCATGTCTGGTTGATTTAGAGAAGGCTTTTGACACCGTATGGTTAGAGGGCCTCTATCTAAAGCTGACCAGACTTGGCATAAGTAAACCACTGCTATATATGCTTCATGACATGCTGACTGGTAGAACGTTTGTTGTCAAAAGTGGCAATGTAACTTCTACCACAGAATTTTTCGTTAAGAATGGTCTGCAACAGGGAGCTGTAAACTCGCCGATTCTCTTCAGCATTTACGCCAGTGATATGATAGGTAGTCTTACTCAGGCAATTGCGTATGCGGACGATCTTATCGCGTACAGAACAGCCTCTACTGTCGAAGTCATTCGAAGTCTTTTGCAGCGGGACTTCGACAAGATCCAGAAATATTGTGATGACTGGAAGTTGAAAATCAACTTTCAGAAATCAGAAATTATCCTGTTTAGGGCACCGTTGTCTAGGGCCTCTAGGGATACGAGAAAGAACTGGCGAAAGCTGGTGATCGTTGGACCAAACGGACAGCCACTGGCGAGTAAAAGTGCAGTAAAGTACCTTGGCATCTGGTTAGATCAGTATCTATATTTCGGAAGACATGTAGATGCTGCTCTGGCTAGAGCTAGGGGAGCATTTGCCCTGACAAGACGATTGTTTTACAGCAGGGTGAAGGTGATTTGCTACATGGCCCTCATTAGGCCGATGATTGCCTATGGGTGCCCGGTGTGGTTCAACGTTGCCACATCTCAAATGGGAAAGATACGGGTGTTTGAGAGGCAGTGTCTGAGGAGCTGCCTTGGACTTCACAGAACACCAGTATCTGACTACACAAAATACTATTCCAACCAGGTCCTATACAACGGGGCCAACATAAACCGAATAGACAATTTTCTGGTGAAACTCATTCGGTTTCACGCGGCAAGAGCGATGGCTTCGAACAATAGTCTCTTCTTTGGGGCCTTCTATCCCAATGATGAATATTTTGAGAGTGCGCGTTTAAGTGGCTTTATTCCGCCCGAAGCTTTCCTATATTTGGATAGTCGAGGGCTAATACAGGATAGATCGGCGGTTCCGCTAATCTACCACGTCTTCCGACGAACTGTGGATAGGCGGCTCCTATACGACCGAGACGTCGTCGGTCAGGGCGGAGGAGAGCGCCTGCGGTTCAGCAGGAGTGTGTCCGATTAGGACCGTCGGAGTAGGTCACAACAGGAGAACCTGTTGTGGTGGTTGAATGAGTATTAAAGATAGTTGACTTAAAATTTTATTTTATGGCCGACTTACATAGTTTTAGTCTTAGGTTTAGGTGCAAAGCAGTCATGGTGGCACAAAAAAAAAACGCTTGCTGTGGCTGTTCCAGTTTTTAAGTTATTTTAGGTAGTTTTAATTAATTTTTAAGTAGTTTAAGTTAGTCGATAAGTAGTTTTAATTAGCATGTAAGTTTAAATAAAATAAAAAAAAAAGACAAGGAACCAAGTTATTCAAAGTTTTCTTGGTAACAAATTTTTGTTACTTTTTATATTTATATCTTAGATAATAGGCCGAAAGGCATTAGAATTAAGTTATCGAGTAATTTAGGGCGCCCGCATAGAGCAAGTAAGTTAGTTAAGTAGTTGATAAGTAGGCTAGTTTTTTCTTGAATTTTTGTCTAGCATTTAAGTTAGTTTTAAGAAAAATAAAATAAAAATGAATCTAAAAAAAAAAATACTACTTGACTGATATGATCTCGTGTTCTGCGTATCTTACGTAATTGACGCTCACGCATGGGCAAAGCCGTATTTGTAATAATTATATCATGTGATATTTGCAAGTTCCGAAAAGAAGAGACAGAATAGGGACATACGAATAATATATAACGCAAAACCCGTGCTTGGCGAGAGCACAGAAGGAAAGGGAAGGCCATATTATGTGTAGGAGATCACACAGCCTGAAAGCTTAGAAAAATCGAAGTGTCTTGCAAAAAAGGAAAATATATTAGAGTTCTATAAAAGAAAAGCCAAACAACCAGCACTTTAGGAGAATGTAGGTTCTATGTAACAGCAATTGACACATTTAAATAAATTTAAAAAAAAAATTTACAGCAAGTCCTAATGAGGATATAGAACAAGAGATCCGACAACTCCAAGTCAACGAAGACCATATCTCCCAATATAGACCAAATACTATACTAAGAAGACAGTTACTTCTGCAGACAAGTAAAAACTGACTTTAACTAATTTGGAGGGCTTAGCTGCAGTTAGTTTTAAATAAAAGGAGTAGGCTAAAACCAGAAAAAATAAAGCCTAGATTAGATTACACCTATAAACATTATTTATGACAGAAACGAAATATATGCTTGCTAATGAAATTGTTTTATTAGTATAAATCATTTATTTGTATTTGAAAGCCAAAACAAATAAGGCCGTTAAGCGTTGGATTGAACCCAGGACCTGAGTGCAGCAACATCGGAGTAAACTCCTGGGTATTTAGCGGCAGCGCATCCGTATCCCCATGAAACAACTCCAACTTGTACACCGTTAGCAACCAATGGGCCACCAGAATCACCCTGGCAGGAATCCTTACCAGGAGCAGCAGCACAGATCATAGTTTCCCTGACTTGATTTGAGTATCCATACGATCCGGAAGCACAGTTAGATCTGCTAACAATCTGCACGTTAACTTGTTGAAGTGTTGTTGGAATGCTGCTGGCACCAGAGGACCTAGTACCCCATCCAGTCACAACGGCATTGGTTCCATGACCTGGCGCTGAACTGGCCAGACCAATAGTCCTGACATTGGCGTTGAGTGCAACTGGTGAGGAAAGTTTGACGATAGCAATGTCGTTAACCATTGTGTTTGAGTTATAGTTTTGGTGATTTTTGAATGATGCTACACCAACCAGCGTGCCACCGTTGTTCCATTGCGATGATCCAACACGAACCTTCAACGAGCTGGGTGAAACGTTTTGCAAGCAATGGGCAGCAGTCACAACAACTTTATTGCTGTATAAGCTACCACCGCAGGAGTGGGAACCACTTCTTTGCAGAGAGATCTGGTATGGATATTTAGAAATTGAGGCATCCGAGCCTCCAACGATGCGACCATCTAACTGTGGAAGCATACCATCAGGGATGGAAGCTCCAAGAGAGGTAGCGACAACTGACAACACGACAACGAACTTAAACATGGTTAGCTTTGGTTTGCGTTGTAATGTCGATTTTGCTTTTCTTTTATACTAACGATTTATGTAAGAACAAATCTAAAGTGTACTTTAGGGATTAGAAGAGCTTCCTACTTACTTATCAGATAGCACAATCTATAACTTGTCTCAAGTACTGCTGCTTCAAACCCAACATTGCGTTTTTGATTTAGAAGCATGTCTAATGACGACAATTTATGGAATCCACTAAGTCCATAAGGGTCTGAAACAACTTGTGAAGTTTTATTTTGCTGCACTGACACTGAGTCTGAAGCGTTGATGTCCATTTAATTTCGCAGCAGGGATTACTTCAGATCGAAATCAGACAAATCGTTTGATTCTACGCCATTCTCTGAATTTGGGTATTTCCGGTATAGATAATGGCCTTAAACTTTACAAAATCAAATTACCTCAAGAGCTGAAGCCACTAGACCAATTGAAAAAAATATCATCTTCATCGAAGAAGCTCGTTTTTGGCCTTTAGCGTAGTAAAATATACATTATTGGACATCAACATCGCACATGTAGGTACAAAAAGTAACAGTGTGGTATGGATGGGGATTTGGATGAACTTCACATGAATATAGGCAGTTATAGCTATGTGCCCAGTTATAGTATCATTGAAAACCCTCAATAAAAAATTTCCTTAACTTCTTACGGGGTTTTTATAAATTCAATCATTGGCGAGTTGCTGTCAAAACAAAGCTTATGAATTTTAGAACATGATTATCGAAAAATAGCTTATTTTTTAATTATAGTTTTCGCAGAAAATCACTTCTTATTTTTCACTGATCAAGATTTATGTTAGTAAAGTAATGTTTGCCATTCCGAACTCAAATGAAATTTTCCAATAATTCCTATAATATGTCAATGGATGCCAGGTTATGAATGCTTTTGCACTGCTTCGCATTTGTTATGAATCACAAACATTCACGATGCTCTTTTTGCGTGCGTTTGCGCAGTTGATGCTTTCACAACGCGTTTTATAAAAATATGCTTTGCATCATAGTAATTTGTTTGCGTTTTGAAATTCATTGATAAAGCCGTTATGCTGAAGTACTGCGTTTTTAAATTCAGCCACGTTATTGATTACCTATACATTAGATTTACTAGTGCGAACTAGTGCACTCGCTACTAGCGTTGGACATCCCACGGACGTCCTTTCAAAGCAAATCTTATGAAACCTTTTTGTGTTCATTAATGTAACCCATTTTTCTGATTCCTATAACAGGTCCTTAATCGGCGGAATGTCTTATCTCAGGATGAACCAAACTGCGAAACGCAGATACAACTACTCCATGATGGACAAATAGTCCAAAAGCCAATCTCCAATAGTTGGGGAGAGTGCGTTTGCAATTTGAATTCCGTCTATCATGTTATAAAGAGATTTTTACTTTGCACTTATTAGAACATGTTTTCTTTAGGGCAGAAGTAAACATTTTAAATTTTCACACAAATTTATAAAAATCAACAAATTGTCATTTGCGAAAGGGCAAATCACAATCCAACTTGCCATCCTTAACAACGATAAATCAAAAACATTTATCGATCAAACAAATACACAAGTCTTCATTGCAATAACTAAACATTTAATTTTTAAACGAAACAATGTCAAAGTTTTTGGTCAGTGTGGAAGATTTGAGTTCTCTGAAAGAAGAATGTCTTGTTCGATTGAAGAGGGATGAGCTACATCAGGTGCGAAACGAAGCCAAGCTGAGAGCGGTGTACAGCAGCAATTCATATGATGAATTTAAGTAAGAACAAACAATATGCATGCTAATTTTAGGAGTTAAATCTACAAAATTAAATTTTTTATATTCAGAGATATTGTGGATGCAGCGCATTTAACACCAATAACACAAAACGATAAATCTGACGCAACAACGCGTTCTCGACTGTGGAACTCAGCTGCTAAGGAAGAATAGATAATAATCGTTAATCTATCCGAAACACAAAATAAATTTTAAATTTATGCAAACATAATAATAAGAATTTTGCTTTTGGCAGGCTTTTGAAGAGGCAAAACGCCATCACGGTGTCTGTGTAAGTCTGTTGTTATAATTTCTCAATGTTACAGACTACAAATATATCCAACCAAATATACTCTATCAAAAAGCATTTACAAAGTATTGATATTGAAAACAAAAGTAACGACATTCCATGTGTCCGAATTTCCAAAACGACAGAAAACAGACAGACACTCACGGCTGTTGGTATAAGTCCGGAAAACGTTGACTCGAACGACGGTTTTTTCACGAAGGACAAGGACAAAACAAACCCTGCAAATCTTCGGTCAATAAGCCTTCTGCCGAATGTAAGCAAGGTATTCGAGAAGAAAGTCAATAGAGCTCTGCTTAAGTGGGTTGAGGAAAACAAAATTATTCCGGATAATCAGTTTGGTTTTCGAGCGAGGCATGATACCATTCATGCCGCGTCGAAACTAGTGTCCGACATCCAATGGAATAAGTCCAAAAAACAATGCACAGGGGACTGTCTGGTTGACTTTGAGAAGGCCTTCGACACCGTATGGTTAGAGGGGCTTTTCTACAAGCTGACCAGACTGGGCATGCGTAAACCCATGCTATATATGATTTATGAAATGCTTATGGGAAAGAAGTTCGTTGTCAAATGTGGC
Source organism: Rhingia rostrata (assembly GCA_949824845.1). NCBI lineage: Eukaryota > Metazoa > Arthropoda > Insecta > Diptera > Syrphidae > Rhingia > Rhingia rostrata. Next base: position 95,343,508 of record OX463755.1, on the reverse strand, counting down.
AACGTAACTTCGAGTAAAGTCTTTGAAATTAAAAACGGTTTACAACAGGGGGCGGTGAACTCCCCGATATTGTTTAACATTTATACAAGTGATCTTGTAGGTTCTCTCAGACACGCTATAGCGTACGCAGATGATCTAGTAGCGTACAGATCTGGTCCGAAAATCGAGGTCATCAACACACTTTTGCAACGTGACTTCGACCACATTAAGGGATATTGCGATGATTGGAAATTGAGGATCAATTTCCAAAAAACCGAAACAATTCTGTTCAGGACCCCAGTGCAGAGGGCTTCTTACGATACCAGAAAAAGCTGGAAAAAATTTTGTATCATAGGACAGCATGGACGGCCGTTGGCGGTGAGAAGTGAAGTCAAATACCTTGGCATCTGGCTTGACAAGTTTCTATATTTTAATAAAAATGTGGATGCTTGTCTGGCCAGTTCTAGGGGGGCTTATGCTCTGACAAGAAGATTGTTTCATAGCAGTCAACTTGATTCAAGGGTGAAAGTCATTTGCTACATGGCCCTCATAAGGCCGATCATCGCTTACGGTTGTCCCGTGTGGTTCAATGTATCACCATCCTACATGGAAAGGATACGGCTGTTTGAGAGACGTTGTCTCCGATCCTGCTTAGGATTGTACCGAACGCCGGACTCCGAGTACATAAAATATTATCGCAATGAGGTTCTATACAATGGGGCTCAGTTGAATAGAATTGACAATTTCCTAATTAAGGTGACTCGAAGGCACGCTGCAAGGGCGATGGCTAGCGACAACAGCCTGATCTTTGGGGCTTATTATCCAAATGATTTATACATGGAGAGCACGCTCACATCAGGCTTTATTCCACCAGAGGCATTCATTTACATCGATTCGTTAGGGTTAGTACAAGACAGGAACGGTATCCCGGTTTTATACCACCGCTATCGTGACGCGCGGGACAAACGGCTAATCCGCGACGGGTACGTCGACAATGCTCCGGAGCTCCTCCGCTTTAGCACGGCGGTATCGGATCGCGATAGGATCGATGCTGCAAAACAGCGCACTGAATTCTGGTGGCTATATGAGGAAGGTGATTCTGCACTTCCTCAGGACTTTGCGGACTTTTAGTCCAACTCCATAGGTAAGATTTTAAATTAGGAACAAGGTCTGGGGCGGGGCTTGTGCACCATATTGGCGTACAATATGGTTGAACGCAGGCTGCCGTGGGACCAAAAGACGCAATTAGGATGGCGACCCCTCGGGGCATGCGCAACGAGGGCTCGCCACCCCGATTATAATTAAGTTAGATTTAAGTAGTTAAGTAGTCTTAAGTTAGGTTTAAGTAGTCTTAAGTTAGGCTTAAGTAGTTTAAGTAGTCTTAAGTTATATATAATCTAGAATAAGCTTTTATATAAAACAAAAAAAAGTCACTAAACAAAGTTTTCAATTTTTTCTTTGTAAATTAAAATTAAATATAAAACAAAAAAACCGACAAATCTAAGCCTAAAGGCAAAATAAAACAGCTAAATATAAGCTTACAGCGCCCACTAAGGGCCGAAAAGTTAGATTAAGTAAACCAGTTATTGATAAGTTAGATTTAATCATTTTTGTCTAGTAGTAAGTTAATATTTTAAGTAAATAAAAAATGAGTTTAAAAGTTAAAAATAAAGTATATACATAACAAAAATAAATACAACTTTTCTTATACGCCCCCCAGGTGGAATCGAACCACTTCGACGTTAATCGACTACAAGTTTGAAGCTTGCACCCCGGACCACCGAAGTTCAGTTGGGCAACAATTGTACCAATCACTTTTATATAAACTAAAAAGACGACGAAAAAGATTCTGTGAATTATATTAAAATTCAATCAAAGCAAGTACAAACGTGACGTATTACAAAATAGCTTATGATGACATAAATTCTTGCATTTATAGACTAAAAAAATGTATATGTATATTTTTAAATGTTCGAACGAGTTACGCTTCTGCAAAATTCGTTTAATATGTACGCATAAAAAAAAATTATAGTGATTTCGAAATTTTAGCTTAAGCAATAAAAATATCATTACCATGGCATTTCCTAAGTCGTAACTTCCTTCAACAATTAATGTTTTTTTTTTGGAGAAATGTAAGCCTGTTTGCAAATTTTATTGATGAAAGAGGAAATGACAATGCAGACTGCGGCTCAGTCAATTCATTTTAAAAGTAATACATACATTTATAAAAATTTATGTGAAAGATATTTTGTGATTGTCCCCAATAAAACTTTCATTTTCGTGACAAAAAAAAATCTCGTGCCGAGAATATCGCCGCTGTTGCCGAGGATGTCGAGCTGTCGACGGAAACATCGACCAAACGCCGTGTCTCGCAATTAGCCATCAGCCGGTCGTCCCTAAGGCGAATTTTGGTCAAAGACTAGCGCATGTTCCCGTACAAAGTCCAGTCCGTGCATCAGCTGCTGCCTGTCGACCGCCAAACACGTGTAACCTACGCCCAAGCCATCCTCAATCTCGAGGACGATTTTTCGACAAAAATTATTATTAACATGCAAAAATATCGCTCCTGGGGCACCGAACATCATCGAGCAATGCACGAATTAAATTATAATTACATCCGCTCAAAGTCATCGGGTTATTTTTTTCAAGAACGCCGCTGCGCTGGTCAAACGACAACAGTGGACGGTGCGCGCTATAGGGCCACGTTAAACGAGTTTTTTTCTGCCGCATTTGGACGAATTAGGACTGCAGGACATGTGGTTCCAACATGACGGAGCAACGGCACACACTGCGCGAGACACAACCGATAAAAATGAAAGCCAAACAACATAGGATGACTTCTTTTGGCCCACCTTATATACGTCATTAGTGAGTTTTCTTTCATGTGTTAAGGTGGTTCATGTTTTCTTTACACAAAGTTGTAAGTGTTTTTGATTGTAATAATTTAATAATTAATTATAATACTTTTTCAAATGCATGCCTTTTTAAAAACTGAATTGTAAAATGCGTTTTTAAAAAAAATTCTGTAAAGTTTGGTTTTATTTTTGAAAAATACCTTTCGGTGTCATTTCCACGATTTCCGTGACATATGTACATGGGAATGGTACATGGTAGGTACAAAAACTATTCAAATATTATATTTTTTTTTATTTTAAAATTAATATAAAAGGTAATCTGATTGTATTTTGGCACCTCGCAAAAGTGTAAATGAAACGAGTGGTGGGTGCACGACTGGGTCTTACGCAACTTTCTCTTTCACAGCGAGTTAATTTGACGTTTGTAACAATTTGGCCAAATACACAATAATATTTATTTCGATTTATGATGCTAGAATGATATAAATAATGTCGATAGGTGATTATACGAACGTTTATTCCGTAATTGAAAGTAATCGGTGTCCATGTGAATAATAATGATTTGCCGTTATTGGCCAAAACTGAAAATTGCGTTTGGGGATAATTAGGCTGAAACCAATTATGTGGAACTCATAAAAACAGTAATAGTAGTATAAAAATTAAATTTCATTCAATTTGGCAAATGCAGTTTTGTTGAAACGAATATGCTTGTAGCATATAAGAAGGTTAATCAAAATCGTAAAGCCGTTTTTGAGAAAATTGAGGTTATGTATGATATTTATATGGCAGGTACCAGTAAAAACATGGCTAAAAGCAAACAAAAAAATGGCCTAGAATTATCACCAAACAAACGCTGGATACGAAGTTTGAAGAAATTCGGTCTAACGATTTTGATTAAGCTTCTTATATGCTATAAGCATATTAGTTTCAACAAAACTGCATACCCAGTTTATTTAAAAAAAAAACGTCTGCGTTTTATTTTTTTATAAAATCTGTAACGTTCCATGTTGTTTCGTCATTACCATAATAGGATTTTGTCATTTTTATGTTAGTTATGTCATTCCCGTGGAAAATACAGTTTAAATTACTATTTTGTGTGGCCCATTAGCTTAAAATGTTTAATAACCTTTCCATGAATACAGAGTAACCTACATTTTTTTTATTTTGTTTACATCGGTAAATATCCATTTTGAAGATTTTTACATACATATAACAATGTTTTGAAATAGCGACCCATGTATTAAAGATTTGGGGTGGCATTATTACCCATAATCTTAAACAAATATGAAACCAACGTAAGGTCTATGGAGAGCAAAAAATTAATAATTGGAGAGGCTAAGACATTGAACTTTCAGCGTTTTTAGCTAGGTTTTTAGTGAACACCCAATTGGGACATATTTTGATGATTACTCTGAATTACTTTTGTCTGATGAGTGTTAAAATAAGGTTCCTTCATGGAGAAACTTTCTGTTAGTTTTAGTAAATCTTCAGACACAACGTAATTGAAATCCCCATTTAACACATTACATCGGAAAATTCATTTCTTTATTTCTCCTTCCTTAACATAGCAATATAGTGAACAAATTTTATTTCAAATTAAAAAAAATGTAGTGCGTGATTTAATAAGACTAAACAAAGCCAAAAATAAATACAAAAGTTAATTGAATTTATCAATTAACCATTTGAGTAAAATAAAAATAGAGCAATGCAAACAAAAAATTCAAGAATAGAAGAAGACTTTCTATTTAAAAAAATAACATTACCGTCATTGTAACATTGTATAAAAATATTTCACGGATCTCATATTTCAGTTGTTTCTGGTGTTGGGGTTATTTAATTTTTATGATAAGGTGCGCTTAAGCTCTACTTTCTTGGTTGTTGAATGTTAATTGCTTGCTTCATAGGGAAGGTATCTGGTGGTTTTGGTGAGTGCGCTACTTGGGCAGCTTTTGGTGAATAATCAGAATTACCCTTGACTGGAGCACCACTTACAGACATTGTATTTACACTGACGGGTTGCTAAAAAAAATATTTATTATGTATAAATAATTAGCCAATTCTTCAGAAATGCTATACTTACAGTAAGTCCTGTACAATCTTCAGCGTCTTTAGGTGCGCGCTCAGAGTTTGCTGCTTTATGCTGAACAATTCGCATACCACCGGCTTTGACTGAAAATAATAAATATACATTAAAAGGTGACACCAAAAAATAAATATATGGGAATATGCCCTAGATTTCACTGGTGCGTTTATATCCCGTTTCGAGGGAGGCAATTGTATATCTTGTCGTTAGGCTTGTTTCTTGTCGGTAGCTCTTTAATACGATTATTTTGAATTTGAATACATTATGAAGACGAACAGATACGTTTCTTTGTGGCAACTAGGTTTGCTTTTGTTAACTAATAAACGGTTGATGGTAGTTATTTATTTATACCCAGATATTTCGATTTATTTTCGTCAAACGGCACTCAGGACCAGCTATTCATTAAAAGGCCATCCTAGTTTTGGGATTAAACTTATGTTGACTCGGGAATCATGTTTTTTAGTCAATTTTATTATTTAGAATCCTCATGGTTTGTTTAGGGGCTGAACTAAATGAAGTTATAAGCAAAATTAGAACGAATGTTTCAATGTGCAGTGCAGGCAGAGTGTATAATGTAATTATTAAACCTCTTTTTTGTATTGTTTTGCACTCGTCAGTGTAACAAAAACAGATGCAAATATTGCAAAACAAAGCAATGCGAATAGGTCTTAAATGTGATCAGTTTACACACATAAGCTTTATATTAAACGCGTTAACGCAATGATACAAAAAATAAGAAAAAAAAACGAAAAACGCCCCAACTACGTGCACAATAATAAATGACGGGGTCTTCCCATATCCTGTCTATTGTGTACTCCGTATGGTCTGTTGTTCCCAACATTATGCTTATCTGAAAACTAGCTTTTGCAGTCAGCAAGAGAAGGCTGCTTTGTATTTAATTGTATTTAATGTATTTGTATTTAATTTAATATACAGTAACATATAATAATATTATTTATTTAATTTTTTAAATTTATTTAAATGAACTGTCAAAACAAAAACGTTAGAAGTATTCATGCAAAAAACGTGTCGTTCATGAAACGTCGTAGTAAAATTACGATCTTTCTCACATAGTAAACTTACAACATTGACGTTTTTACCCGTACGCTTTTGACAGTTTTTATTTTAGCTTGAGAGAAAGGTTTTAATTTTCTTAAATGAAGATGAACTTAGAACATGATAGAACAGCGCACATAGTATAAACTATCCGTACAGAAAATTACTGATCCTTTCAATAATAATAATATTGAAACATACAACTAGTCATTGACATTTAAAACTTTTCTTTTTGCTACTCAAAAGTAGGTGCTGAAAAACGTTGTCTGTCCAACTCAGGCTCATGACACAAAAAGCAGAACACTTTCGCTCAGCATAATTTCTAATGGAACTCAAAAAGCTGTACTTTTCTGATCTATTATTTTTATTAATTTTACTTATGTATGTAAACATTGAAATAAAATGAATGTAAAACTTGAAATAAAATGAATGTAGAATATTCGGCTAATAAAGTGCCAGTTAGCAATCAGCAAAACGTAACGACCCAGTAAATTGAAAATGTTCTTGCTATGTATTGTTTAGTCAATTGCTTTCTATGGATGGTATGCTATGGGCTGTCATTTCTGCTTAACGTTGTAAGATTGTTTGAGATAGTAAGCAATGGAAATGCCCACCCTACAATTTGAAGCATTCTATCATTATTTCTTTCTATGAAAAGTAACAGATAGTAAGCTATCAAATGTTGCTCGTGGAGACCCCGGTTTAACAGCACAAATTATATAGCCGTTGAATGTTTTATGAGTATGAGACATCAGCACGTCAGTAGCAACAAGAATTCGTTATGTTTGCCTTTTATAGACCAAATGACACATGTCGAAATTAAACGGCTTGCCTTTTTCCAATACCAACTCACGCTTTAATTTTTATCAACCGAAATTTCTGCAGTTGATTTTTTACAGATTTTATACAGGTACCTACGTGTAAATTTTACTCTCATTAGCTCTGTCTTTAGCAATTTGTGTTCTTATGGGAACGAAAATATAAAAATCAATAAAATTCAGTACGAATCAATAAAAATAGTATTGTAAAGGAACAGATCTCATTACTTTATTAATAAACATATACAAATCTATTATAATAACCCAATAGAGCTATTAAAATTATTATGGCATTATAAAGATTGAGTCGGTTTATAATTTTCAGCATTGGTCCATTAAAAATAAATGAAATCGAACATCTATACAAAGTTTAGTTTTTAATTTTGTAAAAAATACCTGCAACAAGATTCAAAATGTTGCAATGACGCAAGAACACAACTAACCGAATTCCATGAGGCGTAGGTTCAAAACTGAAAGACGTGTACTTTTTTTAAAAATTTGTTCTTATTATTATTATAGGCATTCCCATAACACATATTCAAAACTCCAAACACACGCTGTTAAACACAAAGTTGCTGCCCATGCCCAAGAACCGGTTTCAAAAAAAAAACCTGTGAACAATCATTTTCTGCCAAATGTTTGAGAGACACTTTTGCATAGAACAATGCAACCTCACACAACAAAATAATATGGAATTACAAAAAAAACACGGTCCAGACGGCTTTACTTAGGGAAAACGTGATAAGAAAATGACATGACGCCGCCATCAAATTTTGTGCCACATCTATTTTCTGCTTTTCTACGTCGTAGAATTTATTTTTTGTGCATTTCAATCAACAAAATTAATGTTCTTATCAATTCCATTTTCGTACGGGTTGTCTACTGATACCTATGGAAATTTTGCTTACACCGTTCATTTTGTATTGTATATGTATATAATATGTACGTTTGAAGATACGTATCGTTTTAACAAGGTTAATGCGCATTTAAAATATTTTTTTTTAAGAACTTACCTGCGGGAGGGTGACCGGCGAGGAGATTTGGTAGCTCATCTGCCATTATAAATGTTTTACTTTCCCTTGCTTGTTATGATATTTATATACTGATAAACGATTTCTGACACGACGACACAATTTAGTTCTGTCCTCTGCCTTTTAATTCTTTAACTATTCTAGTCTGTGGTTTCTGTTTGACTGTTTATCGTTGACTTTCTTTGAATTGGCTTCTCCAGCAAAGAGATGGAAAATAAAAACAACCATTTTAGGAGCTCTGTGTTGGTGAGCTTTTTATGCATTTGAAGCTTTTTTTGAAACCACCTTAGGTGAAAGCCACATCGTATTCCAATTCTCAAATGCATATGTATTAAAACATAAAATCCTGTAATAATAATGATGATTAACTAATTATTGACTATCATGGCAGCATTTCACATAAGAAATACTCACGCAAACTTCAAAAGATAATCACTGATTAGCTACTCAACAGCCAATAATACGGGGAATATGTACCCTAACTTTGATTATTGTGAGGGTTCACATGAAGCTTTAAAAGTTTTAGTAAACGCTGATTAGATAATCAACGACAGTGTTTTCCGAAATAAATACCCGCGTAAATGTCAAAAGTTAGTCACTGAATAGTTAATCAGCGTTTACTAAAACGGGGGTCTAGCCTTATACTGAAATATAAACAGAGTTAAAAAGTGTATTGATGATACATCGGAAAATGGTTATCGTAAATGTGGTAAACTAACGACCTAATAAAATGTCAAAATTTGTATAGGAAATCTTTTACAATGGGTGTTTTAATCCAAGTTAATGTCATTATCTTGAAACGGTATTTTGATATTTACACCGTACAAAAAACAGAAGATTAGAAAATAAAAATTAGATAAAAAAGGTATTTATACCTAATTACAGGAAAAACCGGCATGCATTGCAGTTCTGCAAGTCGTTACGATAAACAAAATAGGGTTACGCTGTTCATAAACAAAAACAGTGGTACTGCCCAAAGTAACATCAGAATCTTTTTCAACATATCTCTAAAAGACTCCTTCGGTAAGGAAACGCAGAACTGCCGCTAAGGAATTGATGATGGTTTTAGACGTGACGCAACTGTTTGCAGCAACATTTGGAAAGTCGATAATATGATATAAACCTAAAGGTGTATGTGTATGCTCCGAATGGAAATTTTAAATCAACTAAACGAAATGTGAAGCCATACTGTTCCGCACCACAATAAGACGTGGTAATTCAGATTTGAGACGCAACTGGAGAAATCTAAAAATAACGAGTTCAAATGAACAACAAAATAATTGACAATGTCATATAGGACCTTGTAAGGAATCACATTGCTCGTTCGGCAAGTTTAAGCGAAAACTAATTAATCTCTGGATTATTCCCAATCATACACAATGCTGCAAGGAGAGCAACATATAGAAGGATCCTTTACGAGCCTTTTGAGTCGGTGGGCTGGAATAATGATCCAATAAGATACTACACTTACATACCTGAATGCGATAAAAGTAACACTATAGGGATGAATAGAAACAAATACTGGTGGCTAGACTGGACTGAAGACGAAGCTTAGGCTTAAGTAAAACTAGACCCTGTCACATGATTTTTGATCTATATAGAATTAGATACGTTTAGATAGACTTAGATAGGTTAAGTTATAGTCTTCTAGTTATAGTTCTAGTTTTTTTATAATTACAAAAAAAATTGCGACTGTCTTCTAATAGGCTTTATTCACATTTTCCTATTTTAAAATAAAATGCACAAATATAATTAAAAAAAAAAGAATTACAAAATATCAAAATTTAACTAACCGTAGCTATAGAAAAAATATAAAAAAATGTTTTGACAAGCACAATGGTCATTTACCTTTTTCAGCTTTATATGTATAGCTTTTAAGTTTATTAGGCTGTTAATTATACCATGTGAATAAATATATACCATGTGAATAAATAAACGTTAAAAAAAATGAATGTCAAATTCATGTTTTGCTTGATTTCGGCACATTCGTTACGGGAATTATATTTTCGATTACAGAATTACTTAGTTTATTTATTATTATTATTAATTTTATATCAAATTACATAATATAATTTGATATTATATTAATTAAAATTAACTACAAATAAAACACCTGGAGTTCTTAGTAGGTAGTTCCAACCGATTAAAAAACAAATATTTTGTGAAACTAGAAAATTCAAAACCATTAGATTAGCTTATTATTGTTTGGTTCTTTTCAATGCGACATTTTTTTTTGTGTTATTAAACTCGAAAACGTGGTATTCAACTGAATTGAAATTAAAATCAGAGAGAAAGAGAAACCCAATCAAAACAGATATGTAAAACAAAAGTTATAAATACATAGCGGGTATGTAGTTGCATGATTTTTAGAAGTGCTTGCTCCAGTACATATGTTATTTATGATCAGTTAAAGTAGAAGTTTGTACTGAAAAAAATACATAGCCCTGGCTTAAATCAGAATTACCAAAAATAAGCCCTTAATGTGCTTTAGGTATACTTCAAGGTATTCAATTCAGTGCGCTAGCATACACGGAGGACGTTCAGTGTCGGCGTTAACAAGCTTATCAATCATTCACAAAATCCATTAAATAATATTAATTAATAGAAATACATATATGCAGGAAATTTACTTATGCCCCGGGTCAACTAATGATGTCCCATAAGAACCAAATTTAGCTGCGGGATTGCGATTCCGATGAGAATAACGCTTCCGATAATTTTTATACAAATAGAAAAAATAACACCTTATATAGCTAATCGATTTTAAGTTTTTAGTTATCAAATCAAATGTTGTAACAACAGAACAAACCATGAACACATACTCATTAAAAATGTCAGCCGAAAAGAAAAGTTGAAGAAAGTCAAAAGTCATCCAAACCACAAATGTCATGGGCATTAGTAGACTAGACTCCGCTAATAGATTCCAGCATACACTCATACAGTCGTTTCCATTCCTTTTTGCATGTTAGGTCCATTTGCCTTTTAAATTCAACATAAATAAAAAAAGCTACACATAATGAAAGACGCAACGGTAAGAAAGCACAATGCACACAATCTTACATCATGCACTCGAAAAATGTCTGGTCAATTAGCCGTATTTGCAGCAACTATGTTGCTTCATGCGCTTATCCATCCAACGATCGGCAATTTGAAAGTGATTAGGCTTTTTTTTTCTCGTTGACCGCAAACATAATTATTCGTTTAATTCTAGAATTTTCCTGAAATGAAGAACGATAATGTTCTGAGAGCAGCTCGAGGTGATCCAGTCAACAGAGTACCTGTATGGGTAATGCGACAAGCCGGGCGTTATCTACCAGAGTTCCAAGAAGTCCGTAAGAAGCATGAGTTCTTTGAAATTTGCCGTACACCAGAGCTGGCCTGTGAGGTGACTATGCAACCACTGAGGAGGTTCGATTTGGATGCATCAATTATTTTCTCGGACATCCTTGTTATACCACAAGCATTTGGCATGACTGTAGAAATGAGAGCAGGGGTGGGTCCAGTCTTTCCAGAACCATTAAACACTCCATCGGATTTAGAAAAACTAACTCCAGAGGGAGCAGTGAGTAGGTTGACGTATGTTGGCGATGCCATCACAATGATGAGGCATAAGTTGAATGGGAAAGTCCCTCTGATTGGATTCACAGGAGCACCAGTAATTAAGAGATTTATTTATACATTATTATGGTAACTTTTTTCCTTTTTGTAGTGGACTTTAATGGGCTACATGATCGAAGGTGGTGGTAGCAAAACAATGTCAAAGGCAAAGGGATGGCTGACAGACTACCCAGAGGATTCCAAGAAGCTTCTATCGATGCTCACGAATGCTATTGTCGATTACTTGGAGATGCAAGTAAAAGCTGGTGCTCAGATGTTGCAGGTATTCGAATCCAGTGCTGAACACTTAACCAAGGAGACGTTTGTGGACACTGCGGTGCCGTATATCAAAGAAATTCACGATAAGCTTGTTGAAAGGCTAATTAATCAAGGAATTCCAACAGTTCCAATGGTTCGAAACATCGTAGTATTTTTTTACGACTTCCTCTAATTGTAAATTGATTTTAGGTTCTCTTTGCCAAGGGAGCTGGCCACTCTCTTAAAGAACAGGCTGAACTAGGTTACGAAGTCATTGGAATCGACTGGACTGTAGATCCTATTGACGCCAGACGTGAAGTTGGACCCAATATCACTCTTCAGGGTAATTTAGCACCCGAGGATATGTATAAATCCCCGGTAAGTACATATTTCTACAAAATCTGTTCGTATAAGTAACATAATAACATTTGAAGGATGAAGTCCGAATGCTAACCACAGAGATGGTAAAGAAATTCGGTAAAACCCGATATATTGCAAATCTAGGTCATGGGATCACTCCTCAAACGCCCATTGTAAGTATGGAGACACTTGTGGATGCTGTACATTCCGCATTCTAAAAAAAACCTACATCAACATTGCCTTTTTTTTATTTGGAATATTGTTGTCACATAAAACTATGAACACTATTTTGAATAGTAGTCTACATTAAATACGTTTAGTTTTTCTTCCTTTAACTTGTCATAAATAATTAATGAAGTACCTAGGGCAACAAATGCAGTCCCGTATACTACATCTGAAAGTACAAGTGTTATAAACGGCTGCAAAGTGCCAACCTTATTTTCTTACTCTTCTTTGGAATCTTCTCTCCAATCATGTACCCAACTATAGCTGTGAACACAAAGCTCAACGAATTTGCTATCGGAACAGCTGCTGAAATGCTTGCATTTTGCAGAGTATATACATACAAAACACTTCTAAGTTGATTTAACATGAACGGTATCCAGTAGTTAAGTCGTGATCCAATGAAACGAATTTCGAGAAGAATTTTTTTGAGTTTTGAGGCAGTTTCGATTTTCTCAATACCCTGTGCACCGAGACGAATAAAAGGGTTTGTTGCACCCCAAAGAAATCCAACGGCAACAAGGGAAACTGAGGGCAGCAAGGGGTTAAAAGTCAAATTAAATTAGAAAAAGTAAGATCTTACAGACGGTATTTAACATTTTAAATCATTTAAAAAGATATATTTATTTTTTTAATAGACAACTGAAATGTCAAATCTTTTGGACGTGTTCAGTGATTTTCTTCATGCGTTCTCATAAAAGTTAGGAAGTGTTACAGAAATTTAAATTTATTTATTTATTGATAAATGTTTTGCAATCACTCTAGTCGTATTTTTAATGTAAAGTAGACATTTATATCGGCAGCTATTTGAAGCATTTTTTTTATTATTAAAATTTACATTATGGGAACATTGTTACTTTAGCTTCCAATCACTTTTTTCACTTTTTTTTTTTTTGTTCCACTCACTAAATTAAGCTAAAAATTTAGCAATTTTTTTTTGTCGCTCTCAATTAGTTCAAAAGTTATTAAACAATGAAATTTCCAAAAATCCCTATAGAAATCAACCAACTTTTGACAGTTCACACATAGCTGAATGATAAATATAAAAAAAAACACTCCAATGGAGCATTGCAAGATAGAAAAAAAAATATTACATATTTCCCAAAATGTAAAGAAATGTAAAAAATGTAAAAAATTTAAAAAAAAATTATTAACAATCATTAATTAATAATAAAAAATGACTAAACAAAATATCTTAAAAAAATGCCGTAACGAAAATTTAGACCCCCTCGAAGAATTTTTTAAATGTGCCGGCAAACTATAGAACTGGCAAGAAGGAATTCCAGAACCATGTTCTAATGATTCTGACGATTCATCATAAATTAGTATAATGTAATAAATAAATTAAATCCTAACTCAACAGTTTTTCTGTTAACCGGTACTCTGCGTGGCCCGCTTCGCGGGAACAAAGGATTTCAACTCTCTTTCTGTGGACAGTCCACGCTCACGCAACTTCGTTGCTCCGCTCAGGGTATTTAAAGTCGTCAGGCAGGCGCCTAAGTCAACAGTTTTTCTATTAAGCGGTACTCTGCGTGGCCCGCTTCGCGGGAACAAAGGATTTCAACTCTCTTTCTGTGGACAGTCCACGCTCACGCAACTTCGTTGCTCCGCTCAGGGTATTTAAAGTCGTCAGGCAGGCGCCTTAGTCAACATTTCTTTTTGTTAAAATATTTTTATTTGGTATGTTTTTTTCAACATGGCAATGCTGCGTACACCGCCGCAGAAAAAAAAATAAATGAAGTGTCAAACTACAAACAATTTGTATGGGATTATAACCCAAAAAGTGCAATTTCATTTTGTTAATAACTTTTAAACTAAACGTGAGCGACAATTTTTTAAAGCATATAAATGATCAGTGCGCAGAGACGAATCGATTAATAAAAAAAAAAGTGCAAAAAGTGAAAGGCAGCTAAAGTATAGTTATGCCACATTATGTTTATATTTAAAAGAAAAATTAAATTTGTTGGTTAAATTTCTATACAAATTGTTGTTTTTTGACACTTTAATTTTGTTTCTACTGCAGTGGTGTACGCAGCATTGCCATGTTGAAAAAAAAAGCATAACCCAAAAACATGATTCGCGTGTCCAATTCCAAAATACTTACCAGGCAAACCGTTTGCAACGGTTGCAAATCTAAATCCCGGGTGAGCAGGTTAAAATGTTGAAGTCTCTATTCACCATTCAAATTCTAATGTCAAAAATGATCATCATCATCATCAATGTCCAGGTTTCACGAAATCTATATATGCTAACGCTAATGTATTGTTGTATTTTAACGAACATTTTTTTCTAAGACTCCCATTGAAAAGCTTTATTGCAACACAAAACATGGTGGAACTGATATTTTACTTCAAAAGTTGGCTATAGCAAAGATTGTAAAATATTGTCATTCCCACCCTGTCATGGATGGATTTTTATGTGCCTAATGTTGTTGAGTGTTTCTTGTTTTTTTATATTGGCCTGTCATATCCTTAAAAATGACAAAACTATCAACAAATTTATTTCGGAAACGCCTTGTAAATGTTACGGCATGCACGGGAAAATTACGGTGGTAAATGCGAACTGTCAAAATTTGTACGAGAAATCTTTTACAACAATATCGGAAATTTCCCACATGAATTGGATGTGTAAGCAGAGATGGTAAACTTTGTAAACTTTTGAAAACCTATTTTGACATAAAGGCCCGGTTTTTCGGTGCTGAGTTAACTTTGAGTTAACTCAGAATTAGTTAATCCCAAACACTTGATAATAGCATCATTTACATTGTTGAGTCTGTAGGTAAAGAAGAATTACCATCTGAATAAATAATATTATATTATATTATTATAACCTTATACAGTTTATGAATAAGGCTCCAATGTATCTAGAACGAAAATAGAACAGAAGGATATATATTCGTATTAGTTAAAAATTAAGTAAAATGAGATTGAATCCAATGGTTTTTGACATTATTTAGTGGTGCACTTTTAGGGGCGTTCATGAAACGTCGTCGTAAAGTTACAATTTTTTGCAAGTTGTAAACTTAAAACGTTCCATGAATACATTTTTGTCTTTTTATGTATCTAATTATCCTTCGTACACGAGTAAGCTTTAACCAGTTAAACATGTTTGTCGGTTTGACAGGTGAGGAGGGATTATAGTTTGAAGATCAATTTTTCATCCAAAATTAAATGGTTAAAGAGGTTTAATCCACCAACAAATGCATGTTTTTCTGAAAATTGTGATATTAAAAATAAAAAGACTGGCTATAATGCTGTGTTGTGTTAATTGAGTTAAATAAAAAATAACGAGAATTTCAACAAACAAATATTATACACAGTAACCAGTGCTGGACTTACGCCTAGGCCCGTAAGGCCCGGGCCTAGGGCGGCATGATTTTAGGGGCGGCAAAATTTTGATAACCCTGAAAATCAAGAACCGTAAAATGTTAGAATACAGTCAAAATTCGATAACTCAAACTACTATTATCCACAATAAAAGCTCGACTTATCAAGACTTCGATTTATCCAAATTGTTCCTCAACATTAAAATAATCAAACAATTCAATATGTATCTGAAATACATATGCAAACACATTTTGTGCTTTTATTAAGTCTAACACATTTTACATTAATGTAGTACATTGGTATTTACAACATACATAAAATTATTGCCTGTATGTACATGTATGTATGTACTTACAACTTCCAACCAGCAACGAAACATATCGGTAATAAAAAAGTCAAATTTCTTAAACCTACATCATTATTTTTTTGTGTATGTAGGTAAGTATCTCATTTTCTTTTCAAATGAAAATTTGCTTCAAAAATTCGAATTTAAAATGCATACGTGATGTTGTTATTTCTTCTCACTAAATGGGAATTCCCCTTAAAAAGTTCGACTTGCTTGATGCATATGCGATTTTTTTGTTCGAGTTATCAGGGAAAAAAATGTATGGGATTTGAACTCTAAAGGTTGTTGCCACATGTTCGAGTTATAAAAAAATAAGGTTGTTCAAGTTTGACTGTAATTTGAAATTGATAATTTTTGTGGATTAATTTACCTTTATATCTATGAAAAATTTTGAACATAGGTAATTCCGACTTTACCCTTTAATTTGCCGGTGCAATACAATTTTTTTTTGATCAATATTATTGGCCGTTGAAAATAATACACTAAAAAATCGGCAGTGAATTTCTCAGTTTTTTTCAGTGAAGTGATTGCGGAATGCAAAATTTTTGTTCATCAGTTTAAAACAAATTCAAATTTACAAGTAAAATTGTCGCAATTCTGATATAAATTTATAATCAAATATGAGTGCATATCGAAATAAACTCAGTGGTGCTGAATATCGTAAAAGAAAGGCAGAAGAATCTACGAAAAAATGTAATTTACTAAAGAAAATCCCAAAAATATGTAATTTTTTAACAAGTTCGTCAAAAACTTCTAATAATGATCAACAGCCATTATGTTCATCTACTGTAAGTATTTTACTATAATTATCAACATTTTTTTTAAATTGAATGTAACGTTGTTCTTAATCTAAGGGCGGAATCACATTTGTAACGTGTGGTTTGTTGCTATCACTCCAATGAATTTCATATGCGTAGAAACATGTTTTTGTCGTGTGGTGCAGTGTGGCGCGTTGAGTCGATATCGCTCCTATTACGACTGCGCCACACCACAACGATCTATGGAGCAATAAAACGAGACAAATATACTATCTGAAATTGGGTATGTGAAAGATCTAGAAATCAGAATTCATTTAAATAAAAACCACAGCACACAATCCAAGTGTGCACAGAACGCGACAGGATACGCCAAACGTTACCTTTCAACCGTGGTTCCGGCTTAAGAAAATAAGAGAATAAGAAAAAGAGTTATCAGTTGTTTAAAAATAATGTATTTTTCTTCAGCAGAAAATAGACGAGATTTCAACACCAAATATCGAAGAAAGACAGTTAAGCCCTCCTTCACCAAAAGATACTGAAGAAATACAGTCAAGTTCTCCTTTAACTAATTTATTAGGTGACAGTTCAATTGCAGGTAATGTTTTAGGAATCAGTAGTGATCCCTTCTTATGGAATTTAAAAGAAGAAAATCAAGAATATATCATTTTAAACGGTGCACCACAAAATAATATTCATATTATTGATTTTAAAAATTCTAAAAATGTTTATAGTGATAAAACAAGATATTGCTCCAAAAATTTATTTCAACGAACTTTGAAGAATGGAGAGATTCAACGCCGTGAGTGGTTGATGTATTCAGAAACTAAAGGATCCGTATTTTGTATTACATGCTTACTATTTAGTAGATGTGGTGAAACAAATGCTTTCACCTGCGAAGGGTTCCGAGACTGGAAAAACTCAAAAGCACGCGTTGAAGGTCACGAAAACTCTGACGTTCATAAAACTAATGTTAGTAACTTAAAAGCTCGAGCGGTAGCTCAAGGACGTGTTGATCAACATTTATTAAAACAGCTCGACGAAGAAATTTCGTACTGGAAAAAAAATATTGTATCGGATAATTGCAATCGTTAAATCACTTGCAATAAGAGGACTGCCGTTTCGAGGGCATTCAGAGAGAATTGGAGATCCCCGTCATGGAAACTTCTTAGCATCAGTAGAACTTGTTGCTGAATTCGATCCATTTCTATCTCAACATTTAAAGTCGTGTGCGCATCCTGGTCGTGGCAACATATCGTACTTATCAAAAACAATCTACGAAGAAATTATATTACTGATTCAAAGTCAAGTATTAAACCACATTTCTACTGAAGTGCAATCCGCTAAGTACTTTGGTATTATTGTAGATTCTACGCCTGATATTGCTCATGTCGACCAGCTAACTATAATTATTAGATATGTACGTGCAAATGGTGAACCCGTTGAAAGATTTTTAGAATTTATACCTAGTACTGGTCATAAAGCAAAGGATATTGAAGATGCTGTATTAAACTCATTAAAAAAAATGGTTTGGACATTATGAACTGTCGTGGTCAATCGTACGACAATGCAAGTAATATGTCAGGGCTATATTCAGGAGTTCAAGCACGAATGAAAACAATCAATCCATTAGCAGATTACGTTCCTTGCGCTGCCCATTCGCTAAATTTAGTAGGCATTTGTGCAGCTGAATCTGTACCTGAAGCAGTTGATTTTTTTCTACTTTGCAAGAACTGTATAATTTTTTTACGATATCTACACATCGTTGGGAGGTCCTGGCGCAACAGACAAATTTAAGACTCAAAAGCCTTTCTCAAACTCGATGGTCTGCTCGACATGATGCATGCTATGCTTTAGAAAAAGAGTGGTGTGCAATAATTGAAGCATTGGGCTTTATTGGAGAAAGCAATGACGAGAAACCGAGTACACGATCTGAAGCTATTGGATTAAAACAGAAATTACAGCATTTAGAAACAGCAATACTAGTCATAGTTTGGAATGTAATTTTAGATCGTTTTAATGCTGTTAGTAAGAAACTTCAGGATTCCCAAATTGATTTATCATTTGTAGTCCGACTCTACGGTTCGTTGGCCTCTTTTCTTCAGGATATGAGACATAAACAATTTTTAGAATATGAAGAAAAAGCTAAAGCGCTGTCTGGAGTTCAAGATTATTATCGCTATGGTACTCGCCGCAGAAAAATCAGAAAACTTCAGCCGGACCGGTCACGGGTAAATGAAAGAGCACCTATTTCTGGCGAAGAAAATTTTCGTACAAATATTTACTACCCTATTTTGGATACTTTAAGTACACAATTAGCTGAACGTAAAAATGTATATGATAAGCTTTATGCACAGTTCAATTTATTTGATAATCTATCTGAAATCGATACGAATGAGTTGAAAAATGAATCAAATAAACTAGTCAATAAGTATCCTGACGATTTAGAAGAAACATTAGGAAATGAATGTATTCACTTTCATTATCAACTTAAAGATTCATTGGCAAATTCTGAAAATGTTAGTTCTGCGAAAAATATATGCAATATATTGCATTCACAAAATCTTTGTGATGTTTACCCTACCTTAGATATTGCTCTACGATTTTTTTTGAGCATCCCAGCAACAAATTGTTCTGGAGAAAGATCTTTTTCAACTCTGAAAAGGGTAACAAATTATTTACGTGCATATTTAAGACTTTATACGAAAAGTTGTACCTATGTTAACTAATTAAATGTTGTATTGAAGTTAATAAATTTGAATTCATAATAATTTAAATATTTAAAAATTTTATATTTATTGTTAATAATTTTTTCTCCATACAGCAAAAAGGGCGGCATATCTCACGGGGCCTAGGGCGACATCGAACATAAATCCGCCACTGACAGTAACCAATGTTGACGAGTGTTGCTTTGTTTTATCTATATTGGCTTGTAATAATCTGAAAAAGATCTGAAAAAGAACTATCGACAAATTGATAAAATATAATTTGTACTTATTCATTTCAATAACTCAATAAAGCTATGAGCCGAATGCGCATCAAAATAAATAGTTCAAGTGTAAATGAAAATTAATCTAACAACGAAAATAATCATTAAAGATCGACCACTTTTTGTCATAAGCAAAACTGCTTAATATTTAGTTGCTGCTGAACACAGCCTTCTTACGAACACTGACTACTAACATAAAGGATTTTATCTGACAACTAGATGGCGCACAATTTTACAATTGTCAACTCTTTTACGTCAGGCTTTCATTTCCGATAGGTTGGTTTTAATAAAATTTCTGTAAAAAAATCGAAAAACATCCGTGAAATTATTGCAATTTCCCACATAATGTTACATTAAATTACCGCTTTAAATTCTGTTCTACCTTATTCCGGTGAAATTTCAATAGTTTTTATTCGCGAAGCTGTGATAAAACTTATTTAAAATGAACAAAATTATTCGTCATCGAATTAGGGATTAATGAATGCTCTTCTCTCATATTGCAGGTCTGTGTGTGTAGCTTCACAAGCACCAAATAGCAAGAAAAATGGCAAAGACAAAAGTTGAAAAACGAAACAAGTCGGCTATCAACGAAGTTGTTACCCGTGAGTGCACCATCCATCTGTCGAAGCGTGTCCACAATATTGGGTTCAAGAAACGCGCTCCTCGTGCTATCAAGGAAATCCGCAAGTTTGCGGAGAAGGAGATGGGAACCAATGATGTTAGGATCGATACCCGGTTGAACAAACACATCTGGTCCAAGGGTATTAGGTGAGTTGACATCGCGTTCAGTGAAAAGTGTAGTGCAACTTAATTTGTTTATCAATCTGTTTACAGGAGCACACCATTCCGTGTTCGTGTGCGACTTGCTCGCCGTCGCAATGACGATGAGGATTCACCCAACAAACTGTTCACGTTGGTAACCTACGTCCCAGTTGGAACCTTCAAGGGACTGCAAACAGAAAATGTCGAATCAAGCGATGATTAGACTTTGGATTACGTTTTTTTTTAAACAATAAATAAGGAAAATTTTTATTTTTACGTAAAGTACATAACGCTGTTTTAAGTTTTACTAAGAACGATTTCGATAAGTGTGATGTCGTCGGTGGAAATCACAGCCAGTAGGTGCTGGTGACTGGCTTTCAGGTGAATTACGTTAAGTGCAGTTCCGGGTGGGATTGTGGATGACGCGACAATGGGTTGGAAGCCAATAACTCCTTTGTACTGATATATGGCCAGTGGTTCATCAAAGCTTTCGGTGAGTATGTTGAGTAAAATGTCTTGTGACTCAGGAAGAAAAGCGAATTCAACTTGAAGTGGACTAACTACATCGATGGTTTGCATATGTTCGAAGGAGGCATACTTTACTGCTCTGTGGGGGATAAATTGTTAGCAATCGAAGTGAACAAGGTGTTTACATACCTGTAGATGTCTACTGAACCATGATGAAATGACTTTGGTTTACTTTTTGAACATATAGCTATGTATTTCGTCGAATCTTTGTCGACCACTGAAGCAATTTGCGATGGGTTTACTGCCGGAATCTTCTGCTTGGGTTTTTCTGGCTCATTTGGCTTCCATATCTCTATGCAGTCCCCAAGAAGGATGGCTATATGGTCGTACTCTAAGGAAGCAATCTGAAAAACAAATAATTTTTATACAACTATCGAGACTATGCATTTTTTATCTACCTGCAGTACTCCATCTCTTCTAAGATCATTCTTCTTCACGAACTGCAGCCGGTTCTCTCCAATTTGAACACAATATACGCTCATAATGCCCCCAACATCTTTGTACACCAAAAAACAGTGTTCACCATCAAGTTGGAGTGCCTCGATAATTTTCGAAGTATTGTTTTTGAAGATCTCTTCTAGTCCCTTGGTCTCGGTTGATATGACGTGATGATAGAAGGCATTATGCAGCGATGTCTCAATAGCCAAATACTCCGTTTTACCAAATGCCACACGGAAAATATCAATAAGAGTTTTTTTACGCGGCAACCACGTAAGCTCTGGAAACAAAAAATTAAACCATGTTAAGTTTCTAAACAATCAATATATTCAATGCTAGCTTTAGATTGATTGCCATAGGCTACAGAAAACGGAAACTTATCAATCCCATTACAAGCCGCCCCATACACCCCTTGCTGGTTGACCACAATGAGTCCGCCCATAAACATCGGATGAAACTTAAGAATCCTCTGCAGAGCCCCACGAGCCGCTGTGGTGGGACTATCTCCTCGTCTTAAATTCTCTACCGCAACAAAGGACGGCAGGAAACGCATCATGACATCTCCATCTCCAGTTGCTGCAGCTGCTCCTACCTCGTTGTCAGCATACGCCCCAGCACCCGGAATCGGTGAATCCCCAACTCTTCCAGGAATCTTATGTGATGCACCATTCGTTGAAGTACCCGCAAACATGCTTCCATTTTTGTCAATGACAATCATCCCAATCGTGTCATGGTTACTTAACCCAAATCCAAACTTGTTTTTATCATGCTCTCCACTGTAGTGCTTGCTAACCTCATACGGTCCACAACTAAACTGCGGATCCGGTACAACATCCAACCAGAAATTTGGTTGACATCCGCCCTCCCACCAGTCTTTCCAAATCTTCTTCGAGTGCGAAGTCGCCAGTGACTCTCGCTTAAATCCCATCATCTGGGCAAACTGTGTTGCTTGATCACCCACCAACAATGTGTGCTGGGTGTGTTCCAATACATGTCTAGCCACTTTGATCGCATCTTTGACATCACGCAAAGCGCCCACTGCACCAATGTTCATTGTAGCACCATCGATGATCATGGCGTCAAGAGTTGTTTCACCGTGTTCATCGGGACTTCCTCCAAATCCAACGGTACCGTCACATTGGAGCCGTTCACAAGTAGCACATCCCTCAACAAGAGCGTCCAAGGCTGATTTATATGGTTTTTGAAGAGTCCTCCATGCTTCGTTGGCCGCTTCTATAAAACCCCAAGTGTTGATGACAATCGGTAGGTTATTGCAGTATATAGCATGTGGAAGGATGCACAAAATTAATGCCACTTGCATAAAGACGTTGCACTTGAACATTTTGTGACCTTTGAATAACTGCAATCTGTAGGGATTGGCCGTTTTTGTAGTTTTATTGAGACCATAACAAAGTAATCGCCCTAGTTGTCAATTGATTTTGTCAAAACAAGGATTGATAATTGAATTACAATAATTAAACACTGATAACATAAGCAGTGGTTCTCAAAACTTTAAAAAGGAGTTGGATTTTTTAACTGTTAAAGGAACCGGATACTCGTTGGACAATAGGCGTGTACCACTTTCGAATAAAAAAAAAAAAATAAATCCAACCACTTTCAAATCCCTCTAAGTTATCTCTGAATTTTTTTTAGAAGTTAGGACCCAGTAATAGCTATCATTGAATAACTTCATTGGAACAGCATACATGATTTATGAAATTTAAATCCATAGCTCGCTATCCGGGGTCTAAGGGCCGCCCAGAATGCACATCTGTAGCTGACGCTTGCAGCTGAGTCAGAAGCTAAAAACAATGCATGCAGTAAGCTCTTACACAATGTGTATCTTCGTGAATCTGTATTTTGAAGTTGAATGGAGGGCAACTTCATGCAGGAAATGTATCTCTCTTTTGACAGCGTGGGCGGCCCTTTAGATTTGCAAGTATTAAATTCAACTTTCACGTTATTTTTATGTGTTTGTGAAGTAATGAATGTCATTCCACCGAACTGAAACGGAATCGATGGAAAACATTATGATAAGGCTACAATCCGCTGTGCGGATCATTTGAGAGTTTTTTTTTTAAAGGAAAACGCCTTTGAAAAGTGTGCGTGGCTAAATTGGTTTCTTTAAAAGTTGAACGAAAATTGTTTTTTTTTTTACAGAAAACGCTCTAAAAAGCGAGCGTGGAAAAAAATTTTTTTTCAATATTCGTTACCGTTTGCTAAGAAAAAAACATTTTTCTTCAAAGTGAGCGCGCAGTGGGCGGATTTTGAAAATGTTTACACTTGTTCTATAGGCACTGATAAGGATCCTATATACCAAATTTCCATATCCTAGCTCAAAATTTAAGGCTTAAAAATCGGTGTCAAAATTTCGTTTCATGTTTTTTTGGATTTACCCCGACGAGCTCAAGGAAGTTTCACTACAGAAAATTGTTTGGACAAATTATTTGATTGAAAATCTAGTCGAATTTACTTGCTAAGTTATGGCTTTTGATAATTGGTAAAGCGTTCAATATATACTTATGTTGACATTTGCGGCTGATTTGAGTAACGCCAAACATGGCTGAATACTATTGTTTAAACTATTGGGTCTGTGGATCAGAAAGAAATCTTTTTAAATGCAAAATCATATAGTTCAACTATCAAACGCGATAAGCTTATGCACCCTCTAACCATAACCATACGGTTTTCGCATTTAGTCTTATTCATAATACGTTTATTCATAAAAGCTACACAACGATTACTACCGATTTGGACACGGTTTTGTACAACTTTTGGAGATATGTAGCAGAATCGTTTATGAATATAAATATGTACGTAGCTGAATAAAGGCTACGCGCTGTTTTATTGGCGAATGGTTAATAGAGACTTCAAAATTTTAATCTGCTCAACAGGTCGATAAAATTTATCCAGTGGCTAATTTTTGACATTTGGTATGTCA
The DNA here is from genome assembly GCA_949824845.1 of Rhingia rostrata. NCBI lineage: Eukaryota > Metazoa > Arthropoda > Insecta > Diptera > Syrphidae > Rhingia > Rhingia rostrata. The sequence goes on along the minus strand of OX463755.1, from coordinate 95,319,164 downwards.
ATGTCATAATATGTCATAATTTATCCACTGGCTAAAATTTTAACGCAATTATTGGTTACCTCTCAGAAATTTATTCAGCATACGAGAAAATATAAAAAAGGAGTTTTGTTTCAATTAAATCCCATTTTATCTAATTGACACAGCAAAAAGCCAATATTTTGTTTACCCTGCAGAAATGTCAAAAAATTAGCCAATGGATAAAATGTTACCCCCATATTAACGCAATTGATAAAAATGGATACATAGCTACAAATTAATATCATATTTTACATTAAGGGTGATAGCATAATAAATAGGCAATAACTTTAGTCCATAGATCAGGTGACAGATAAATTCCCCACCACCGCGGCCCAACCAGATACACACTTGTTTGCAGTTCTGGTCATTTATGTGCCGAAACGACAAGCGAGAAATCAAGTGATAGATGGGAAGACGTACTTAAATTTCCTATATCTTATTTACTTGATTTCTTCTTTAGTCATTAGCGATTCAGAGGAATTGACTGGACATATATGCAAGTATTGCAGTATATTTTTCCTACATACCAGCTACAGTAACACAACAAAATTAAATTGAATATTTATTTTATACAATTCAAATACAGGTTTGTTTGTCAAACTCTATTTTAACAAATGGCTAGCTAATCTATAGTATTAATATCGATTAATTTATAAACGATTTATAATAACTTAAAAGGGAAAGTTTGAGAGCTCCTGTTGCTCAAACAACTATCATCAATTTTTAACGAATAAACTGACATATCCTATCGAAAAAACCGCCTTCTGATGCATTCGTGTTTAAAACTATTTCAGTTAGAGAGAGCTAACACTAGTCCCATCCAAATACAGAACAAAAGCGAAAAAGGTAGAATTGCAAATGCTGCTGCTATTCCAATAAAATTTCGCTTGTCTTTGGCCGTTGTTTCAGTTTTTATTTTTGCCGCCGTTAAAAGTTTGTTCTCTCTGTGTGTTCTACGTTTTGCTCAGTAAATTAAAGAAACTGAAAATTGTAAAAAAAATTTCTGCCTCTAAACAAAGCAATCAAATTGTAAATCGTTATAATGCCAATTCAGTTGGATAAAATTCTGGCGGATATTGCCGAAGAAAAGCCACTGCATCCGTACAACGAAGCGTCCACAGCTAAGAAGGAACAAGATGATGCTTGGTCTAGAGTTGGAAAGAAAAATAAACTTTCCGGTAAGGCTATGGAAATATTTTTACAGAATTTATATTATTTTCCTTTAATTGTTTACTCTAATTGCAGCCCATGAAGCAAAATCGATTTTCAAAGTGTTACAAAAGAAATATGAACAAGAGAAGCTGAAGGCGGCTAGTACGTGGAAGTTGTTTCAGCTAATGCAGGATATATGTAATCAAAAGGAGGAGGAGGTGAAACCGAAAACTGAGTGAGTATTGTAACTCATTTTAGGCGGCTTAAAAGAAATTGTGAATTTTTATGAGGGGCACCTTTCGTCCCTACGGCAAAACAAATTGAACCTATGAAATTGTATGGTTGTGCCCACGCACTCGCTGAGCGGCAAACAATGCTTGCCCGCTCTGTCGCTTGGCGCTCAGTACATGACTCAACAGATGTTTTATTGTGCAAGCCTCGTAACCGCAGAAACTTATCTGTTTTATAAAAAAATTTCGTCAGATCTGCTTGAGCACGATCTCACTTATGACAAATCCGTTGTTGACTTTCACACTAAAAAGCGTTCACATGCTTTGCCACCTCCATGTTCCCAGTTAGTAGTGCCCTCGTTATAACTAATATTCGACAGTTATTGCCAATCATCAAGGACCTAGCGTATAGTGCATTTGGGTGCATGGCTCAAATTATGAAAGTAACAACACCAATTTTTGTCACTGCCTTACATTTGGCGAGAGTCTGACAACGACAAACATAAAAGAGTATAACGTTATCATAGGAAGCTTCTCAAATTTATCGTTCGGAGTCAGCATCTTTGTATAATATAGCTTTTAATTTACAAATGAAGGAGATGCTAGGACTGATGTCCTTTGTACCAGCAAGTAAAGGTCAACGGCGGGATATAGAATTGTTTACCAGTTGGGTAAAAATCTAAAATTTAAGGTCACTCTTGGTTTGCAAGTGAAAAGAAAAAAATTCTTTTATATCGATCCAATTCTTTTGGCTCGGTTCAAAACCATAAAATATTTTCCAATTTAAAATTATAACTGCAATTCAATATTATCTGCTTACCATCACGGTACCGTATAACTTTCTATTGCCGCCTGTCCATTTGAAAGAACAAACGCAGCAAACCGATAGTTAACTTCCTCTTCAGATTTACATATTTTCAACACCTTGCAATCGCAAACATATTTTAATACCTATCAATGTAAAAATTAAATAATATTGTTCTCCGCACTCAGCATTCTAACTCTTTCTACAATTTTGTTATTTACTTTGCCCAGAGCGGACGAATCAACCGAAATTGAAGAAGAGGCATTTGTCGAGTTCCTCGAAGTTCGCGATGAAGATGATGAGGACGACGCAGGCGATAGCGATAATCAAGATAAATCAATGAAAAGCAACAGTTCGACGGGTTCACCAGAAAAAGAAAACAATCCAGACATAAAGCCTGAGCCAAAACTTCTCAACACACAAATGATGATTCCTCAAATAACAACTCCAACAGCCAATCAGCAGAATAAACAACAAGTAAGTGCAGCATTCACAAACGCCCTTCAAAAGAAGGGCATCAGTATGCGAAAGACCGCGGTGCCAGGAGCAAAGCCATCAACAGCTGTGACTCCGAATTCATTAATAGCGACAAAGGTTTCCGCTAAACCACAACAGGAGAATCCACGATCAATAATTTTAACCGAAAACATGAAACGTAAACTCCAAAACGTGGAGCGACAAGAGAACGGACCGGTTAATAAAAAAAGTATCCTAAGCACTAGCCCTGTCGCCACCACACAAACACAACAGGCGTCAAGCACTGCACAAGCAATAAGCGCGGTAGAAATTAAACAAGAAGTTCTTGACGACCTGTCTACGGCAACATCTGCGGAACCCATCAATGTTATCACGATTCCCTCAAATCCCAGCTCGGATCTCACCAACGGAATCACAACGATCAAAACAAATGGCTTCAACACTCGAATCGGAGAACTCGACTTCCAGAAGGACATCATATTTGACAACAATCCACCAAAGCAATCTAACGCCACCGGGGAGATAATCAACATTGGCAACTTTGACAATCAGCTTCCTCCGACTTTTTTCAAGAATCTCTGCAACTCGAACAGACACGAAGCGCTGGGATTGTATGTGGCCAATGTTATGAATCGTGTTACAGGCAAAACGGCTATGAAACTTGAAATGAATATTTTAAAGGCGATCATAGATGCTCAGTCAGACGAATTGGGAAAGCCTTAGATGCTCTAGAGTATTCCCGAATTTACGTTATTTTAAAATTGTCTCTACTCTTTTTTTTTACTGACAAAGTATTTAATTTTGTTTTTTGTTTGAAAGGATTTCAACCATATTTTCAAATAATTACGGACTTATCATAGGCAACATACACATTTAAAAAAAAATCAAATACGGTTTTAATTTGTGCGAAACATAGATGATAATTAAAGCATCTATTCGTTATAATTTCAATGAGAGCCTCTATTAAACTAACAAAAATTATATTTCTGTAATTATATATAAGAATTTGATGAATAAATTAGTGTTAAGAAAAAGCGCACTAGTTACAGCAAACTGTTTTCTTAGAATTGATCAGTGAAGTAGGATTATACAACTACACTGTAATTTTCTGGTAGATTTCAAGCAATTGGTACAAGCGTTTTAAAGGCCTATATATTAAAACGATGTATAAATAGTTTTGATGGAGTGATGGAGAGTAATTCGTGTCCCGTTAAAGTAGACAACGACATCGATATAAATTTAAACAAGGGAACTCGATGCCATATGACAGCTACAACTTTGTATTTAAAAGGATCGTACGGAATTCCGAGAAAACTCAATTACTGAAAAAACGAAACAACTTTTTCTCGGATTTACTCTAGCTACTTAGAAATCAGGAGTTCCTTCAATATCCCTTACAACTGCAACGTCCTACAAACAGAAATCCTTGCTTTTCATAAGGTGGACCAACCTCAATTGATTTGTCAATAATTCAAATTGGTTTTAGCAATAACTAAGGTAAGTTGTCTATACCAACAGGTGTTTTTTTAGGGGTTGGTTTTTTGAATAGAGACAAAACTGACATTTTGTGGTCAAATCGGGCAACTTTAATGTCATTACTCATTTATGTTCAGTTTGGTTTGCCATTTCTTCATGAACAGGTTCACAAATGAACAACGCTTGCAATTTGTGCAAATTTATTTCGAAAATAATGGTTCAGTTCGCGAAGCTTACCGCAAGTTCCGTCCATTTTATGGTCGATTGATAATACGCATCCGCAGAGACGTCGAACAGTGCGCACCGAAGAAACAATTGCCGCTGTAGAGCAAAGTGTTGAAGAGGACCCGAATGAATCGATTCGCCACCCTGCACAGCAATTGGACCTTTGTACATCAACTTTATGGAAGATTTTGCGCAAAGATATTGGCGTACGACCTTACAAGATCCAGCTTGTGCAAGAATTAAAGCCACGACACCATGCAATGCGTCGTGATTTTGGTTTATGGGCCGAAAAGAGATTGATCTCGATGCTAATTTTCATTGCAACATTTTTTTTAGTGCTTATTTTTGGTTGAATGGCTACCTCAACAAGCAAAATTGCCGCATTTGGAGTGAAGAGAATGAGACACTTGAGACGCCATTACATCCACAAAATTGACTGGTTGGTGTGTTCTATGGGCTGGTGTTGGCATTGGGCCATACATCTTCCGAAATGATGCTGGAGACTCAGTTACCTTAATGGAGACCGGTATAGATAGATGATAACTGACTATTTTGTTCCCGAATTGAATGGCATGAATGTGGATGAGATGTGGTTCAAAAAAGACGGAGCTACGTGCTACACAGCGCACGTCACAATCGATTTATTTAAGGAAACATTTCTTGGACCCCGGAATGGACTTGTGAATTGGCCATTAAGTTCGTGTGATTTGACACCATTGGATTATTTCCTTTGAGGATATGTGAAGTCGCTCGTCTACTCAAAAAAAAAAACAGCAACGTTAGGGGACTTGGAAGCCAACATTCGTAACGTTATTGCCGACATACGGCCCCAAATACTCGAGTTGAAAATTTTACCTCTAGACTTGGCTTTATTTGAACAAGCCGCGGCAGCCACATGCCCGAAATCATATTTAAATTTTAATGGCATAAAATTATTCTTCCAATAAACCCAAAGTGATGGACATTAAGACGATTTTCTTGTGTTTTCTTTCAATTAAAAAAAAACAACACCCTTTATTATAGTAGGTACTCAGATGTGCTACTCCGTTACTCGTGACATAAAAGATTGTCTCTACTTTTTTTTTTTTACTGACAAAGTATTTAATTTTGTTTTTTGTTTGAAAGGATTTCAACCATATTTTCAAATAATTACGGACTTATCATAGGCAACATACACATTTAAAAAAAATCAAATACGGTTTTAATTTGTGCGAAACATAGATGATAATTAAAGCATCTATTCGTTATAATTTCAATGAGAGCCTCTATCAAACTAACAAAAATTATATTTCTGTAATTATATATAAGAATTTGATGAACAAATTAGTGTTAAGGAAAAGCGCACTAGTAACAGCAAACTGTTTTCTTAGAATGGATCAGTGAAGTAGGATTATACAACTACACTGTAATTTTCTGGTAGATTTCAAGCAATTGGTACAAGCGTTTTAAAGGCCTATATATTAAAACGATATATAAATAGTTTTGATTTGTCAAGAATTCAAATTGGTTCTAGCAATAACTAAAGTAAGTTGTCTATACCAACAGGTGTTTTTTAGGGGTTGGTTTTTTGAATAGAGACAAAACTGACATTTTGTGGTCAAATCGGGCAACTTTAATGTCATTACTCATTTATGTTCAGTTTGGTTTGCCATTTCTTCATGAACAGGTTCACAAATGAACAACGCTTGCAAATTGTGCAAATTTATTTCGAAAATAATGGTTCAGTTCGCGAAGCTTCCGCAAGTTCCGTCCATTTTATGGTCGATTGATAATACGCATCCGCAGAGACGTCGAACAGTGCGCACCGAAGAAACAATTGCCGCTGTAGAGCAAAGTGTTGAAGAGGACCCGAATGAATCGATTCGCCACCGTGCACAGCAATTGGACCTTTGTACATCAACTTTATGGAAGATTTTGCGCAAAGATATTGGCGTACGACCTTACAAGATCCAGCTTGTGCAAGAATTAAAGCCACGACACCATGCAATGCGTCGTGATTTTGGTGTATGGGCCGAAAAGAGATTGATCTCGATGCTAATTTTCATTGCAACATTTTTTTCAGTGCTCATTTTTGGTTGAATGGCTACCTCAACAAGCAAAATTGCCGCATTTGGAGTGAAGAGAATGAGACACTTGAGACACTTGAGACGCCATTACATCCACAAAATTGACTGGTTGGTGTGTTCTATGGGCTGGTGTTGGCATTGGGCCATACTTCTTCCGAAATGATGCTGGAGAGTCAGTTACCTTAATGGAGACCGGTATAGATAGATGATAACTGACTATTTTGTTCCCGAATTGAATGGCATGAATGTGGATGAGATGTGGTTCAAAAAAGACGGAGCTACGTGCTACACAGCGCACGTCACAATCGATTTATTTAAGGAAACATTTCTTGGACCCCGGGATGGACTTGTGAATTGGCCATCAAGTTCGTGTGATTTGACACCATTGGATTATTTCCTTTGAGGATATGTGAAGTCGCTCGTCTACTCAAAAAAAAAAAAAACAGCAAAGTTAGGGGACTTGGAAGCCAACATTCGTAACGTTATTGCCGACATACGGCCCCAAATACTCGAGTTGAAAATTTTACCTCTAGACTTGGCTTTATTTGAACAAGCCGCGGCAGCCACATGCCCGAAATCATATTTAAATTTTAATGGCATAAAATTATTCTTCCAATAAACCCAAAGTGATGGACATTAAGACGATTTTCTTGTGTTTTCTTTCAATTAAAAAAAAAAAAAACACCCTTTATTATAGTAGGTACTCAGATGTGCTACTCCGTTACTCGTGACATACTGATGTGACCCAAGCTAAACGTTTTTTGCCAATTTCTCAAAAGTGTCGAAAGTAAAGTAAGCCACTTATTGGATTCAGGTGACGAAATTGCTAGGGTAATATTTACAAGTGGGGCCCTATTCAACATGTTTGACTGGCTTCTTAACGAGTTTATAAAATGTAAACATAGTCCTGCGCTCACTTGTGATGCGAGTAGGTACATCTCAGTGAAATTAAGTGGATCGCTGCACTCTAAAGATCTTATAAGCTTACAGTGTTTGTTTGCATATTGAAAGTTAGTTTCAACAATATAATTGCTTATTTTTATTATAAATTACGTCAAGAATCTTCAAGCTTTAGTTTTTCTCTTTAATTAAACTCGAAAGTCGAATGTCAAGATTGCCCGGATTGTTCGCGATTGTTCTTGAAAAATCTTCTCGAGAAATATTTTATATTGTTGAAATTGATTTTAAGTTTTCTCAGAAAATCATTTTTTTTTATTTTTCAATGATCAAGACTTATGTTTGTGACGTCGATGTTTTTTGATGGTAAGGATAAAGCTGCCTGCCGCTCATTACATTCTCTTTCGTTAATTTTTTACCGCTAATTTACGGTTAAAATACTACAATGTCATTTTATGTGTTTCTGTGCATGTTCGTGTATATACACCGCGTTTAAAATAATGTTTATGAAATTATTTATCAGAGCTTAAGTCATAAAAATGTGTGAAACTTGAAACATATTGAAAACAAATTCTCCAGTACTTTTTTTTTGTTTCTTTAAAGTGCCGTTAATAATCGTCAAGCTACAGTCGTTTTTAGTTAGGAAATTGGGCACATAGTTATTTTGAATTGTTTGTCTACTCGTAAATTAATTCAGGTGATCAATTAGTTGTGGTAAAGGGGGAGGGCTATAACTTTTGGCTTCTATCGATATTATAACCTTGCCAACAAAGAGAAAGAAGAAAATAAACAAAACAAGTTATTTGCTGTTAAAAAATTGCAATCTGCTGACAAAATTGTTTTAAAATATATGAAAGTAAAAGTTTTCCGATTGTTCCAGAGAAAAATTCAGTGTAAAATCCTACATAGGTATTCATAAAATATTTCCCCAGAAAAAAGAGGGAAATCGTTTTGCATTGGCTGCTCCACAGCAGTGAAACACAACACAACACACAATTTCTTAAATATATATACAAAAACATTTTACCAACTTTTACAAATCTTTACTTAAAACCGTTCCTTGGGAGTCCTTGGCAAACCTCTCTTTGTTAAAGTGTGCCAACTTGTGAGTCATATCATTAACTAGAGCTCTTAGCATAAAGAAGCGATCTGACGTAATTCTCATAAATTCCTTCAAATAAATTTACAAAAAAAAACATTTAATACATTTAATACATAAATACATGCATGTGATTAAATACAATGCAACAAAGGAAAACCGAACAAGATTAAAAAAGTCAGAAATTATTGTAATTCCCATTTGAAACGTGTCAAATACCTATACGACCAAAAGTTGAGGCTAAAAATTCTTCAATGTCCCAGAGGTAGTAAAAACTTTTGGTCATTTGTAAATAATATAGTTCTACATTGCCAGATTTTGCCACGTCTCCTCATGTACTTGAGAACGTATATCATTCTATGGGACAAGTTCACTTTCGAACTCGTCAGTTGCAAGAGTTTTCTTTGATTTTGACGTTCACAAGCCTGGTACGCTAGCAAAACCACTGCGTAAGCTTTTCAATTTATCCTGCATTTGTTGAGCCTGTACCAAAAAAAGGCGAATCTTCTTCTCTCACCAACTACCGACCAATTGCACTTACGGCCCTTGCTTCCAAGGTCATGGAAACGCTGATAAATCGTCAGCTTATGAAATATATCGAAACGCGAAAACTTCTTAATGACCGGCAGTATGGTTTTCACAGCAACAGGTCTACTGGTGATTTGATGACATATCTCACCGAAAAGTGGAACCAATCAATACAACGTGGTGGAGAAAGTAAGATTGTTGCACTTGATAGGATTTGTCATCAAGCCCTTTTGTCTAATAAGCGTTGTTGTTTTGGACGGATTCGAGTCTGCAACTCACCAAATAAATGCTGGTGGAATCTAAACGACAACATATGTTAAGCTCATTGAATCCCAACCTTGACAGCATCATCAAATGGGGTAAATCCAACAGAGTAGAATTCAATGCATCCAAAACGCAATGCTGTCTTCTGTTGTTAAAGCGAAACCAAAATCTAGAGCCATTATCCATGAATGGCACTTACGTCGAAGAAACCGAAAAACTTTCCATGCTAGGTGTGTGTGTAAGTAACGACTTACTTTGGAACGACCGCATATTCCAAGTCGCTAACAACGCAGCGAAATGTCTAGGTTTCCTTAATCGATGTAAAAAAATATTACACACCTTCTGATCTGGCCACAATATAGAAAGCGTTTATACGACCTAAACTTGAGTTTAACGCCCACATCTGGTCGGGTGCACCAAAAACAACATTGCGACTCCTAGATAGGATTCAAACGTGTGCGAAAAAACTTATAGGAGACAGTAGAATATCGAACTCTTTAGTTTCGCTTGAACACCGTCAAAATATCTCCTCCCTTACATTGTTTTATCGACATTTTAACAACCAATGCTAAAATGAACTAGCCAGCTGCATTCCTCCCATTCAACAATTCAGTCGCAATACTCGTTACGTTATGAATGCAAATCAGTTTACCGTCAAGCTTATCTTCGGACGAACGCTAAAATATAGAGATTCGTACATAAACCGAACAACACGAATGTGGAATGCTCTACTAAACTCGGTTTTTCCTTTTCATTGTAACTTATAGGCATTCAAAACCAATGTGCATAGGTATCTCCTTTCTTCTTATCCCGAATTTCCTTAAGGCCCGCACTGTGCTAAAACATATAAAGGGTATTCATAACCCCTTGAGTGCGCGCAAATTATAAAAAAAAATGTATTCCTTATGCGCCGCATAAAGGATATGTGCAATTTTTCCTGTCCTGACTTGTAGTTCGGCAAAATAATATTAACAAAAGTTAAACTTACGTTTATCCATGATAAACTGCTGCTGGTAAAAGTCCCATCTATAAAACAGCACATTGCTATCGTCAGATTCCTTGAGTACACCGATTACATCCACAAACTCTTCACCAACTCGCAAAGTTAGACTGATAACCTTTTTACCAGATACATGCATTGTTTGTTTGTGTTCAAAATGGCTTAAGTAGTACTTATCATCTTAAAATAAATCAACCAATAAATATTCAACACCTTGTTAATAACATTACCCACCTTTGTAGACTTGCCCTATACTTTGGACAACATTTTTCAACTCTTCGATGGCACTTAATAACTTAGTTTCTATCAACTTAAATTCACCAATACTATCCTTTGTCTGTATAAGCTCTGTTCCACTATCAAAATGGTCCGTATACACAGGATTCACAAATGTTAGAAAACTTTTAATTTCTAACTGGGCATGTCCTACAGCTTGATAACCAAAGAACTCGTCAATATTTAATCCATTGACATTAACAGCATTCAATTCAGTAAAGGTATTCGAAAGCATCCGCTGCTGTTCCGCTAGTTTTGTAATAATTTTCACATTTCCTTGAATCACTTGTTCTCTATCACGAAGTAGCAAGTATTGTTCATTAAAGATGAAATTGTTTACGTTGCCAAGAGCTTGTACATCGTTGATGAAAATCACAGAGTCCACAGTTGTCTTTCCTCGAATGGTATAGTTTTCATATACGAAAACTGATCTCTGAATCCATTCTGTTGGTTTGACACCATTAACAGAACTTGAAGGTTCACAGTAAAGATTTGTAACGGTTGCAGATTGAAATCGTTTTGGTGCTGTGATTTGATTTTGAGGTAAATCAAGGCGTAGCACATCATCGGCTAGATTTAAATTATTTATTAGGACGTTGTTGAGATCACCTGAAAGTATCAAAATAAAAACAATATAGAAGTTAAATGGGGAATATTGCAATTTACCGGTTATTGCTCCTTCGAAGATTTTCCACTGTCCAGTAACACGTTGTTCTTTACCAGAGTTGAGCAGGGTGTTTTGGGTAATATTGTTGAAACTCATCTCCAAATTACTTAAAAAAAATTGGACAAACACAAAATTATTTTTTACAATTGACGAAATAAAACAAAAATTCAAAAAATAACGACCAACAAACGGCACAACGACATCTGTTGATAAGTAGAACTACCATTTATCTAACGCAGCCATTCTTTGTTTTGACAGCCAATTCCACAGGTTTTGAGTTGTCAGTGTCAGTTTGTTGAGGTTTTGCATTTCTGTGAATTGCGTCTGCATATTGTGTTTATTTTTATTTACATATCCAATAAAACGTAATTAATATATAAGTACTTAATCTTAATCTTTAATAAGTATTTAATCTTTGGTTTAATGCTATTTTGGAAAATAGAATGTCACAAATAACCTCTGCAGGATATATAAATTATTTTCTCAAACTATCGATTGGTTTTCTATTAAGGTGTACGATTTGAATTTGAAATGAAAACGTGAATAGGTACTAAGTTGTAAAGCACTGAATTTTCAATTCGAAAAAATATGGATGTTATACATATTTTGGTGGATTTATTTATTTGTCACGTTCTGGTTTGTGGGCAGATAGAAAATGTTGGTTGCATAAATCCAAAGCGGAGGACGTTTGATTGAATTTTTAAATTTTTCCATGACATTATCAAAATAAAACATCAAGTTTATTCCTGATGGACAACCTTCATTACACTAAAACTCACCTTGTTCTATCGATAATTGTCCCATACAATTGCAAATTCTGAACATCAAAGTCACTCTCGAATACGACATGCTTGGTAAATGTGATTTCTGCCGACACCTGCTGTGGCTTGGACAAGCTAAAGTAGTTCTCCTCCAAGTATTTCAAATTCATTCCATTAATTGGCCCCTTAAAAAAGTAAGCATTTTTAAAACCCCCAATTAACAAGCCAAGTAAATAAATTTACGTAAAATCCAAGTGGACCTTCAAAATACCCATCGGCAATCTCCACATGATGCTGCAAATCCACATCCGCATGAGCAAACCAAACAGAATCCATTGTCTCCTTTAGATTATGCGAATTGAGTGTGACAAAAGTTGGTGGGTGGTCAAAAATAGCATCATCTACAGTAATCGTTTCGAAATCACTATCTAGATAGTCATTCAGTTGATTTAGATGCATTCCATTGACACTGGACAATTCGCGAATAAGTCCATTAACATGCAAATTTTTATGACATGCAATAGCATTGTTAAGGACTTGCGGGTCTGTAGAATCCAGAAGTAAGATATTCTCAGGAATGTGTAATCCGTTTACCGTCGAGGTCATTAAAGCTGAGTTTATCTTAATTGAACTCTCTACAGAAAATCCTTTTTTTATTGGAGATGTTTTTACTTAAAAGGTAGCGACTTACCGAACACAACATCCGATATATGCTCATCATGTTTAATACTATATACACCATCTGTGTACTCTGAAATGTTGTATTGGTTTAATTGTCCAGTTAATTCGATGCCCCTTGGAATCCGTCCGCTATCGAAAATCTGTGGTGCTTTGAAGACCTGCTCCTTGTTCTGTTGTAGCCAAGTGTTGCCAAAATTCTGAGCAGTAATACCATTGAATTTGCCGGTAAAGGTTAGATTTGACACTTGCATGGGGGATTGGAATAACATTCCACCGACGTACTTCACATTTCCATTTAGTTGAGTGAGTAGTCGTTCTATGTTCTCAACAGAGTTTTCATTGATAAAACCTAGTACTTTGAGATTCTGTGCATGAATAGTGCCCTTGTAGTTTTTAAAGATATCCGGACTAGGGTTTGCGGATTTCTTATGGGTCACCGAAGCTAATTGATTGTCAAACACATTTTTATCAGTTTGGACGTTGCTAAAGGACGCGTGTTGAGCATTCAACTTGCCAATTGTTAATGATCCTACAGAAACTTGATCTGTGGATTTAGTGACCAAGTTTGCAACATTGTTTCCTTGAAACAGAAGCGACGGAGATAAAATTCTTAAAAAAAAGAAAATAATTAATTTGTTTTCAATATCTTGCTTACAAACCTTTTTGCTTTAAGCTTTTTAAATTTAAGATTTCCCGTGACATTTTGTTGTCCATCTTTTTTTAAGACGCCCCTTTCAAATTGGTCGACATCAATGTTATTGACAATCTTTACCTCGGCAAATCCTTTTGAAATTTGCAAATCTCCATTAAATGTCTTATGACCTCCGATGATCTGCACTTCTTCCGTATCAATTCGAACCAATTCTTGGAGATCAAATTCACTACCAAATTTTATGATAGATGAATTTGCTTCGATTGGTTCTTCAAAGTTCAGCTTTAACTTTTGAAAAGGTCCAGAAGCCGACAAACCTTCGTCTGTAACTCTTTTTAAACTGTACGTTCCAGATGCGCCAATAATATTCGAAACTGCGAGAAGTTCCTCCACGCTTACATCACCAGTGATCGTAAAATCCCCCGTCAAATTGATCGACCGATGAATGGGTTTAAATGGCGACATTATGTCCAGTTCGCCGAAAATTTTCCCCTAAAACAAAATTTAAAGTTAACCGACAGTCAGTTTACTTTTTCCAAACTTACCGATATTGTCACTGGTTCGAGTAGCTTAACATTAGCAAATGTCTTGCGCCCGGTTATGTGCTGTGTACCATCAGAATTGCGTAATAAAACATCCAACTTGTTCTGCAGTACATGAATGTTATTCAACCGATCGTTGATCGTGAGTTTTTCTGCATATATTGGCTTAGAAAACTGAATATCTTGGTTAATAACATAGCTCCCATGATCGATTTGCACCAATTTGGAAATGTTCTGATCATTTATTACACCTGAGGAGGTCACCATCCGATCAGTTGTCAAAGATGATATATTGACAGTAGTCTTAAGGAATTGCTGTCCTGTTTTCTTTAAAGTATTCGACTGTATATCGTTCCAGCTTAAATCATTAAGTTTTCCGGTTATCTTTAGATGATCTACACTTAAAATATCCAACAATTCGGGTATTGTATCACTTCTGCTTTTAGTTTCGACAGGTCTTTGGAAAACCCCATTAACGATTATCTTCGGGGCAGACATAGTTTTGAGTTGAATGTTTGAGAGATCGATACCATTGATTTTCTTTGCTTTAAGTTGTTTGCGGACAACAAGTGTTCCCACATTCAAAGTTTCATGTATGTAGTTGGAGATTTCATCATCAGCAGTGTGTCGTTTTGTGGAGAACTTTCTGCTGGCTCGTCTTTCCAACGTTTCGATTGCCTGATGGGCGTAAGAAAGAGCCGTCCAATAGCTGGTGGTTAGATTCCGGCTTAAGTAATTAAGCTGGAAAAAATAATTTAGTGAATGTTGATGGCGTTCGAAAATTGAAATAAATTGCATACCGATCGTGTGTAGACAATTTCAATTTCAGCCGATGTAACGTCAGTAATGTCAAGGGTTTTCGATCGATCTTTTTTCAAATTGGCAGTACTTATAACATTGTTTTTCAACTTCTCCACGTCGATCTTACTCAATCGATCAATTGCGGCGAATGTCCAATCAATGACTTGCTGACGCAAAGTGTTTGCATGCTCCTCTTGGGTGTAAATAGGTAGGAACACATTACTTTCATTCTCTAACATGCGTTCGTTTGCGATGACCAAATAGCTGTTCTCGTTATCTTTAAATATTCGCATATTAGACACACCTTTACTAAGTGCACCTTCTGTAAATTGAGCCTTTGATTCTTCGAATTTCCAGTCGTTAAGGTTAAAGACTTTGATATCCTGATTTGAGCAGGCAACCAAGAGAATAAACTTTTCAAGTTCAAGATTCTGTAATGTACAAAAAGGGGTATAGGTTTTTTTCAGTTTGAACTTGACGATATTATGTGATCACAGTGGGGTTGCTTCTGAGTCAAATTCGGATTGATTTAAATCATAATCAACTAAAACTTTAACAAATAACACATTTTATTACCCGATAAAATGCGGGCATTGTTAGAAATACTTCGAAATTACATCCACGTTACTAAACCCCTAGGCTTGGAGGACAATAATCGATTAATCAGAACAATACTGACTTTCAAAGTTTTAAGATATAAAAAAAAAAAATAAACAAATTGCAAATCAATATCGCTTTCAGGTCTTGATCATGTCTAAATAATAAAAGCACCAACCGATCATATGTGATGTGGTCTCTGTGTAAAAAGCAACTTTTAAAAAAAGACATCAACCTATCAATAAACCAATCAATTCTATCCATTAACAGCTCAGTGCTCAATAAAAATCATTACATAAATTAAATCATCAAAAGTTTAAATTTAAAAACAAATCTTTACCTCTACTGGAAGAAATTTCTGCACTGAATACAAAGACAACCTTTGGTAGGGAATAAAACCATCCTTTTCGAATATATAAATCACTGAGTCCGCTTCCATCTGATCTGCTTGATTTTTACTCGTCGATCTTGTGTTCCCTATTATCAGAAAATGTTGCTTTTTCACCTGCTCAAACGGAACACTAAAATATTTTACATCGACCGCTCCAAAGGTTTTGATCTTTTGAAACAGCACCAGTTGTTTCTTCTGCCGGTCAAACTTGTAAATCTCTGAGTTCGTTGCCATTTGACCATATTGATCTGCATAATTGGCTACAGCAACATAATTTTCCGAATCAATGACAAAAGGCTCAACACGATGCGCGTTGCTGCACGGAATCTTGCCAAGTTTGGTAAATCCATATCCAGCCCATTTGAAATGTGGACAAAATAAGTTCGAAGAAGCTATTGAGCTGTAAAACGTTTGCAGCAGGAACAGATCATTGGGTGTAACTCGAAAATAGACGTGTCTTAAGTGCATCGCGCCAAAGTACTGAATCGCTTTGATGCGCTCAGAATCGACTTGAAAAATCGGTGATCCTAGATTGGCTTGTTCGATTGGATTTGTAATGTTATACGCCAGCGCCACAAATCCTTTTTGACCGAAGGAACTGCAATCCATGCTAATTGCTAAAGGCGTTGTGATGTTAAGAAGTAGTTCATATGTTGCATTCTGAAAAATTACTTAAAAGTGATCATATAGGGGTCTTTGAAGTTGAAAAATGACTTACCTCGGCCTTAAAAACGGCAAAGTTCCTTACACCATCTTTATTCAAATGCAGGCAGGCGTAGTGCCTCACAGTTTTGACCATAAACATGCATATATCCTGGGGGAATATAATCGGGACAGATTCAATCTTCTCAAAACCATTGAACGAATAGGTGGCTAAAATATATAAAACAGATTTACAGAAAATAACTCATCCACACTCAACTGTCTCATTTAAGTTTTCTTATCACCATGGACCTCTACATGGAATGCGTACGTAAGCAACTCGAAGAAGTGGACCTGCTGTCATCAATCTACTGCAATCCAGGAGAAATGCACATTTACGATCCGCGTGTCATAAGTGATTTCAGCGAATACCTCAAAAGAACATCCACCAATCTTCGCGCTCATTTGGATTATGCCATCACAATTACGACATCAAGTGGCGCAAAGATCGAAATTCGTATTGAGTTACCGCATTTGTATCCGGCTATTGAAAATGCCATCGTTACAATTCACAGTACGTTGATGACCAAGACTCAAGAGGGTTTTGTTAAAAACGAAATCGAAAACTATGTCGCAACAATGGAAAAAAACGACACTTATATTTTTCAAGTGGTCTCCTGGGTACAAGAGCAAATTGACAGCTACCTCTCCAAAGATACCATCGATACAGAAAGTGCATCCTTACTTCCAGAGTACGTTGATTTTGAACGTCTGTGGATCTACTCACATCATTTAAAGAGCAAAACTAAGCGACAAGAAATTGTGAAATTAAGTCGCGACTTAAGCCTATCCGGATTTTCACGTCCCGGCAAGCCAGGCATCATTTGCGTCGAAGGACTGAAGGAAAACACACAGGAGTTTTGGAAAATAATCCGATCAATGCAATGGCAAAAAATCACACTTAGAAAAAGTGAAAACAAACAGAATTCTCGCGAGAAGATGGATAGCCAAAGACGATTCGATGGTTTTCGTGAAGAGCTATTCGTCGAGAATGGCGACGAGAAGGGCACAAAAATCAGCATGGGACAATTTATGACATTTCTCGAGCGACACAAGTCGGGCTACATAAAAAAAGATTTATTTGGATTCGAGTAGTATTGTATAAATTTGTTATTATTGTAAATATTGTTTGCAAAATAAATTTTCAGTTGTTAGTAGAAAACCGTTATGAGAGCACAAGCCAATGACATTTACCTTTATCAAAGAACTGAGTAATGTCGCGTTTGTTTATGCGGGTTTTAAACGGATCAACACGTATATTGTGATTTTCGTTGATGTTTACTTCTAGGCACAAAGCTCTGACAAACACATTAAATATAAGAACGAATGTTAAAAGATGCGTAGACGTCACCATTTTGGTGATGCCACAACGGGAGTTGAATTGAGACTGGCTAGATAGTGCTAAGTGCTATTGCTTGGAAACTTCTTAACGGACTTTCGAAAAGACTATGTTACTATGTATGTGTTTACATATTCTTTTTGTTTGTTTGTTAAACCTAACTGTCATTTTTATTTGTTTAGATATATACGCCAGCGTGGTAGGAGCTAGTAAAATGTAAGGCTTCCGTCAAACTAATTCAATGTTATCATTATGGTAGGGATTTAAATGTGAGAATATTTTAAAAACTAAAGCATTGTCCAAATGTTAAAGTTATTATAAAAAAATAACTGTTTGTTCATCCGATTTGTAGTAAAGTTGGACTAGAATGATTAGAGTCTCTTATGTATTTTCCCAATTGGTTTCAATAAAGGCTTTATTACCAAGTTTCCTTTTTAGTCTACGTCTACATTGTGTGCCTCTTCTTGTGGACAGCATATACTTAGTCTTGCTCTCATAAACTCTTGAAACAATTGTTGCCGCTTCTTTCTATATCCGTTGAGTTTTGTCAATAATGTCATTATCTTAGGCGTTTGCTAGCACAGATCTATTAATGATTATGTCGATGAGTCGGGAGCTTATCACAATCGTCTCTAGATTGATAAAAGAAGTCTGTACCTGAATCTTATTTTTGTATCGAATTAGTTGAGGTCGTGTAGAGCTGAACATTGCCTGGCCAGCTCGTCTGCACGCTCGTTACCTTCAATGTCACAGTGCCCTAGGACCCACAGAAGTGTGACCCTGAAGCGGTCGCCCAGGCGGGCGAGTTCGTCTCGGCTTTCCTGTACCAGCTTGGAGCATATGGTAGCCGAGTTAAGGCCATCAACAGCAGCAGCAACTGCAGCCGCTGCATCGGCAGCAATCGAACTTTTGAACTCACTTAGAGTTCCGGAAATATATTCCAACGTTTGATTTAAACCCCATAACTTTGAATTTATAAAAAAATAAAATATTGCACAAAGGAACAAAACATTTCCTATATGAAGCACGAACCGTTATAATTTCAACAACAAAAGAAATTTTGGTGTCCCATTCACAATTTTAAATATTTCCTAGAAATCCTCAACAAAATCGAAATCAAATACATTACCCTTTTAGCAACCAACCTAGAAAAAATTCCCAGACACCAAATCAATCTTATAACTTCAACCCACGTAATAGACCAAGACAGCTAACGCCTAATTTTACTAATTTTTTCTCCCCAAAAGCAAGGCAATATCAACAAATCCCTGTCTATGACAAGACAAGGTAACCCATATTTTAACAGACCTTTTAAATCAAACCCCGGCTCAGGCCGATTCTCGAATAGACAACCGTTACCCCCACCTGAACCTATGGAGGCAAGTACCACATACTCCAAGCTTCAACACAAAACAATTTGGGTCTGCAAAACAGCAGAACACCAAGCGATTTTTTTTAGACAAACAGGTCCTTCTATGGAACTACATAACATCAACGTTGAACACCCAGGAACTATAATACATCCTGAATATGAGTATCCAGATGAAACCGTTGACAACCCGGAGTTTGAGTGCAAAAACCCATACCTGAATCTGGACAGGTACTATAATACACAATTTCAACAAGACCTCGAGACGTTCCAAGAAATGAACCATCCAGAGGACACCGAAATTTTTCACGAACCAGCCTCTGGCAGCCAATCGGATATATAAACATGGAAATATATTACCACACATAAATATTTCCTCACCATTTGGAAGACCACTCAGATTCTTAATAAATACTGGTGCGTCTTCATCTTTCATTAATCCGGAGTTTGCCGACCCTCAATTTCAAATCCCCATTAATAACACAGCTATAAAAACCATTTTTAACGAACACACACTCAATAAAGCTATAATTTTTCCCTCCTTCTCAGAATTCCAGACACATGGTACACTTAGGTTCCTAGTATTTAGATTCCATGGATGGTCTTATCGGCTTAGATATTTTGACCCAAGTCAAAGCTAAAATAGACCTAGAAAAACAAAAATTGATAGCAGGAAATTCCAGTATTTCCCTACTTTTCAAACCAAATTCTACATCATCGCAATAAGTTATTATTATTATTAAATGGTGATATTTTCATAAGGCCAACTACAATTAAACCAAGCGTCTCTTCTTCACAGGTATGTAGCAAAAGATTGGTAAAGCATACTTGAAGTAACTTATACTTCAAACCAATAACAAACTTTTTTTCTCGAACACCCTATGAAAGTCTGTCCATATTCAATATAACGGAAACATACTCAACTATTAATAATTAAATTGTGCAAACAGTTTGAAGATATTTTTCTTTCAAAAAACCCATCATCTTACGTTCACCACTGCTGTTAAACATAAAATACCAACCAATGATGATGTTTCGATATACACCAGTTCGTACAGATATCCATATCTACATAAAATGGAGGTTCAAAAACAGATACAAGAGCTACTTAGACAAGGAATAATTCGTAAAAGCCATTCGCCGTGGAGGTCCCCGGTATGGGTAGTCCCGAAAAGAAAAGATATACCCACGAAAAAGTGGCGACTTGTTATAGATTTTCGTCGGCTAAATAAAAAAAAACAATTAGCGATAAATATCCCCTCCCAAACATAACGGAGACACTGGGTTAAGTTGGGAAATGCATGTATTTCTCCACGCTAGATTTAGCAAGCGGGTTTCATAAAATAGAGATGAACCCAAGAGATATATCTAAAACGGCATTTACAGTCGAAGGAGGTTCGTGCGAATGCCGTTCGGTCTCAAGAATGCCCCATCTACTTTTCAACGCGTGACGGACCACGTATTAAGCGGTCCTGTGAGAAAAGTCTGTTTGGTATATTTAGATGACATAATCATCTTTTCAACCTCCCTACAGGAACAACTTGAAAACCTGAAAAAAAATTTTTTCTTAAGATTACAAGAATTTAATTTTAAAGTTCAGCTAGAAAAAACTGAATTTCTCCACAAAGAAACAGCATTTCTCGGAAACATAATCTCCAGGGACGGAGTAAAATCCAATCCCGACAAAATTAAAGCTGTAAAGAATTTCCCAATTCCAAAGGCGCAAAAAGAAATAAAAACATTTCTAGGCCTCATTGGATATTACCGCAAGTTAAGTAAGGACTTAACAAGGCTAACAAAACCACTTACAGAATGTCTAAAGAAAGGGAAATCGATAACGCTTGACCACAAATACGTCACAGCTTTCGAGATGTGTAAAGATCTCTTGATCCTTAAATATCCCGATTTCTCTATGTACCTTCATACTGTAATATTAAACGATGTACTTGAGAACGATGATCAGGATAAATTGAATAACGATTACCATTTGAAAAACAAGAAACAAGAATTCCGAATTCCAGAAAATTCTGAAAAGCCTTTAGACATCATACACATTGATATCTATAGTATTAATAATCAAAAAATTCTTACGATTATAGATAAATTCTCTAAATTTGCAGCAGCATATACAGTTCCAGTTAGAAATAGTCTGACAATAATAAAATCCCTCCTACATTTTATGAGCCTTCACGGCATTCTAGACAAAGTTATTTCAGACCAAGGCGTAGAATTTACTTCTTCTATGCTTAAAGACTTCCTCAGACAATACAATAAAAACCAACATATAACATCGTTACAACAATCAAGTAGCAGCTCTCCCGTCGAAAGGTCGAAAGGCTTCACTCCACACTAACCGAAACATACAGAATCATTTTTGCGAAACATAACGACAGAAACCATGAGGACATTCTCCATTAAAAACAAAACAGGAAACCATATAAAAAAAAATAAAATTCAATCAAAACAGAGAAAAACCATTTAGTATAAAGCCGGGGTCATTTATTTTTAGAAAAGAAAATAGAACAAATAAATTAACCCCAAGATTCAGTAAACATAAAATTAAAATCAATCGGGAAGTAACCGTTCTTACTACTAACAATCAAAAACTTCATAAATCCATCCTATACAGTCGTAAAAAGTATAACAGGAAATTTGGATGCCGAAGACGCCCTGGATATAAATAAAAAAATAGAAATGCTATCACAAAGACAAGATGATATCGAGACGCATGAAGACGACCAGGTTAGACTTAACAAACAAATGATAGACAGATTTGACAACGTAACGAATCACAATAATACACAGCAGAAAATTATTGAAAAGTATTTAGTTAATACCGAAAAATCATTGGGGAACAGGATCAAATCAGAAGAAAATTCAATCAGATACATTCAATACTTAAATCAAATAAACTTCAATATAGAACTTCTAAAAACCATTTGACAAATATCGCAGAATCTATTATCCTTGAAAAATTAAATATCGTTTCAAAGCATATTTTAAACTCTGACGAATTAACATTTATATACAGTTCATTGAAAAATCAGTCTGTAGAAATTGAACCAATCGAAAACATGTATGAGTTATTAGAGCTTCGGGCTTAGTACAATCATTCAGATATAATATTCATTCACTTCTCAAACTGCAGTGTCAACGTCAACCAAGCTACATATGAAAGCACGAATAGAGTTTTCTTTGAAGACGTCCACATTTATCCCACTTCAATCAACAAAATGAACATATCTGCGATCCAATTAATCCATCTCCAATCGCTACAAAACTTCCACTTTGAAAACAAAGAAGCAATACGTTACCTGGAAAGACGCACCCACAAACATATAATCCTTAACTACGCCATTATCTCGACGATATCAACGCTAATCGGACTCGTCATCATAATATACCTCATACAACAACATAAAACGGTCAACAAACCTTCAGCACCAGCACTATTTAACAATAGTCAACAGACCCCAGCAATAAACTTAACGTTAGCTCCGGCAAAAGAAGCATACAGCCACTTCGACCGTAGCTCTCTCCAGGGGGGGAGGGGTTACATACCTCACCCGGCACACACCTCAACCCCGGTCATTGATACCAACAACCATAATCCTAATCAGCATTTTCCCACGATCACTTACTGATCTAATTTCAATTTGTCATTTCATCAATTTAATTTCAATGTTAACTTGACACTTCTCTTTCATAAGCTTACTTTTGCTTAATCAACAATTTAACAATATATAAAAAATGTAATACAATAGAATAAGTTGAGTTTGTGAATAAACGCAGCACTGAGCTGTTCGTAGTAAATAGAATTGCTTTTTTTTTATCAAACGCGAAGAATCCTACTTTAACAAGCGCTATAGGGCCATGTTAACCGATTTCTTGCAATTGGACGAATTAGGACTGGAGGACATGTGGTTCCAACTGGACGGAGCAACGGCACACACTGCGCGAGACACAACCGATATTCTGAAGGCCAAACAACATCCGATGACTTCTTTTGGCCCACCTTGTATGTTCAAGGGTCAGACTATCCCTTGAAATTTCTATGTACTATTGTCCGGATATATCATGTATTTTTTTTATTATTTAGGTAATGCAGCTCTGAGTTAAATATCTAAAAAAGGATTATTAGGGATAATGTTTTCCCCATATAGTTCCGCCTACGTGATTGTCTAAAAAATATCCTTATGTTCGCTCTGAGAATATAATTCAAATTTTTCCAAGTTCATCTATCCAAGTTTTTCCAAGTTTTTCAAGTTCATTTATCTTTTGGTAATTATTTTTAAGATCCGAAAGGTTTTATATTATTAACAGTTTACAAATACATATGAAAATCATAATAAATAACTTATGCCGTAGTTGGCAATTTAAACACGTGGGAACACACTTTTAATAATTTTATACATTTTGGAAATAATAATTACTTTAAATTGGTGCACTTAAAAGACCTTCTCCGCCACGCCATTTACATCATGGTTAAAATTAGAAGTCTGCCTTGAATCTAACATCGTTTGCTTTGTAATTGCCCTTATTTCTATTGGACTTTTGGGAGTTCTTGTTGTATTACCAGTGATGTTGATATTCCTTCTTCGAAAAATCATCCAGTCGCAAAAATTAGCACAGCAACAGGATGAACTCTTCTGAAGTTTTTTCTAAAACAGTGAATTTCAAAATTACATTAAGTTCTAAACAGTATATTTAAAAAAAAAACATACTTGGTTTGACTTATTGCGGATCTTTGGTCTGCAGAAACACTTACACAACGGAGTTTGATCATACGCTCTGCGAAAATTATCATTACTGTATCCGTAAATTAAAGGATTTATTGCTGAATTCAGGAACATTAAATAGTGTGCGGTATACCAGAGTATGCGATAGCTACTGTTTACAGCACCCGTGTAGGTCCCTAAAAGGTCTGCCCTAATGAAGATTAAAACAGTAAAAGGAACTCGGAGGACGATAAAAACAATGACCACAATGAACATGGTTTTAGCTACGGCTTTTTTGTATGACACTGTCAAGGGGTGATCTCGGTTTAAAACTTTCTTTTCATACAAGTCGAGCTGAAATAAAAGAAGCCAGTCTTGAAATATGCGTTCATAAGAAGATGTATAAAATAAACCTTGATAAATATAGCTGTATACGATATCAACATCACACCCAATGGGAACCACACCAGAGCACATATAAGTACATACCAATACTTTGGCAAAATATTTGGATTCTCCTTGCAATACGTTTCGGTAAAGTTTTTCCACGTTCGCACTTTGTACGTCCTGTAGATAGCCAAAGGTGTGGCAATACCAAAGCCAGCTAACCACGTAAATGCCATTACCACCTTAGCGCCTTTTATTGTCAATCGAGCTTCCATGGGCAGTACTATGGCTGTCAGCCTATCATAACTCACTGCTGACAGATTCAAAACCGCAGTTATAAGCAATGATGCCTCTATGAAGCCCTCCATTTGACATCCCACAGCACCGAGCATATAGTTTTGATAGAAATCATGGAACATAAACATAATTGGACAGATGAGGAGGGTAGCTGTATCCGCCACGGCCATATT
This sequence comes from Rhingia rostrata, assembly GCA_949824845.1. Classification (NCBI taxonomy): domain Eukaryota; kingdom Metazoa; phylum Arthropoda; class Insecta; order Diptera; family Syrphidae; genus Rhingia; species Rhingia rostrata. Next base: position 95,294,574 of record OX463755.1, on the reverse strand, counting down.
GGCAATTAATAAATTAGTTGGTGTCCTCAAAGCGCGATTTTGAAAGATCAAATAGATAAGAATGAGGTTGCCAGCGATTCCGAATAAAATCACCGGTATAAAAGTTCCCACTTTGAGAATGACTTCCCCTTGAGATATTCGGCCCCAGATGCGGTCTTCAGGAAAGTTTATGCTGCAATAATCCAGCTAAATAATAAAGAGATAATCGTTTAGAAAATGATCGCTCAATTTGTATAAAATATTTTTTTACCAATATATCTGTAGCCATGTTTCGACGTTGGCCTATTGGCAATCTGTTGCTCAACCTCACTATCGACTCACTGAGGGAAAAATTCGCACAGGACTCCACTTGCTGTTTCAATTCATTTATATCTACGGTTGATAAGACTGCGGATATCCAATGTAAGTGGTTAAAAGCTTTGCAATGACATGGAACGTGACAGGTTTGGCATGGGGGGTGATTACCAACTATGAATGGGAAAGACCATGTTTACTTAAAAATAATGTGAGTAGCTGTGGTGTCATCTAATCGGGTTATATAGTTTCTATATTCAGGATGAAGTTATTTGAAATATGTTTGTGTTTGTTTTAAATATCGAACCAGTTTATAGGTGCGTAGTTTTGAGTATTTGAAACTGACCGCGATGGATGCATTTACCATAGGACAACCCGTTAATGACAATTGCGTGGCAACCATCGCGTGCTTAGAATTTTTTTTTTACCTGTAATTTCTTCCTTTCTGAGTTGTCGGAATGGAGTAAATATTCCCTTTGTATACTCTAGCTATCTAAGATCCATGGGCACATATCAACAGAGCAACCCATTTTATTTTTTGTTCACCTAAACAAGCGAATGCTAATCCTCCTTTATAAAACACAAGTAAGGCCAATGCCCTGATTATGTTCTAATATTTGGAGATAAATCCCAAAGGTGAGATCCTCATCTTTTTGATTCTTCGTTTTTAGGGAACTTTAGTGCAAAAGGGACTGAAAATTAGTTCATCCGGTCCATGCTTCAGTGCCGTAAGGAAGGACTGTGATGACCAGAGTCGCATATAGCAGTAATAGTAAGACCTGTTCCTAAGAAACAGTAAAAACTACTGCAAAGGTGGCTCTTCCATATTTTTAGCATCGACTTTAACTCAAGTCCAGGTTTTCGTTGTTCAGCTCGAAAAGATTCTGTTCAGATATTGTAAATCAAGTTAAAAGTGAACTTCTAGTCATTACAGCCATTACTTCACAAAATACCAGAACCATCGAACAGTTTTGGTCAACACCGCACATTCTGCCTACTCTGCTTCATGGTCGCATCGTAAAAATATCAAGGCTGATTATTTTGCGCCAGTCAATCGGACAAGGCTAATTTTTTTAGCGCTTTTAAGTTTGGCAAATCAAATCCAATTGTATAATTATGCATTGAATATCATTGGGAAGTAAAATAAGCATTTGATATGTACTTAGTGTTTTAACACTGAACATGGCCTATTTATCCCCCACCCCGCGGGACTGTTAATTTGTTTGATTTAATGTATTTAACCACATTCTGTCAAGATGTTATAATGCCCTGGAAACGTCGCACTTAAACAATTAGTACAACAATTAACACCTTAGCCTTAAACTAAATTTATTATAACGAAACCCCCATCCAAACAAATTGTGTTCATCAGACCATTAGGACTCTTAATCCACATTCAGCTTTCTAAAAGACCCATCAACTCCGAACATCGAACCCTTTATTGCAGGCTTGCTTTCTCGAAGAATCTCATCACATCCGTAGGCTTCATCTTCAATGAAAAAATCTTTGTGTTTCTTCAATTTCACCTCCCAGTCATCAATGATGTCCTGAATAGAGTCACACTTGCCACCATATTCAATCGGTAGACAGTGCCTAGGTACGTGTTTGTAAAGGCTCGTTAAGTCACTTCCATGGAAATAAAACTAAAAAAAAAAAAGTTAAAAACATTTCTAAAAAAACATAAATATTAATCTGTTCTATAAAGGGGATTTTAGGTTTGCAACGTGGCTGTAAAGTTTTTGTATTTATAGCACAGAGCAGACAATTTTTTAGCAAACTCCGATTTATTTACAAACTCTAAGGATATTTGTTGTTAAACAAAATTGAACATTTTAAGGGCAAAATGCTCGTTGGGCCTTGTTGCCTAGTTTTTCTCACAACTATTCATTCATGGGCTTATAGCGTTTTCTTGACATTTGATACTACTCGAATGATTTGTGAGAAAATTTAGTTAAATATTTAAAACTCTTTCATTGGAAACAGTTATGAGCCACACCCTATTTTCTATTCGTTTTTCTAAAAATACTTTGTTTTGGTTTGGTTTTCGTGAACAAAATCAAACCTAACAAAAGCAAACATTATAATAATGGAGAAGCCCAAGAAAGTTTACCAAGCTTTTCTGTCCGTTTGTCGGTGTGTGGGTCAAAGATCTTGGCTACTCTTTCTTATTTTATGTAAGTTCTAAAAACTTTGGGGACATGTTTGGACAAGATGCTTTAAGAAGGCTGTGCTTCAAATTTCAAATATCTACGCCCACTCTTTGGAAACGTCCAACATGATTTAAACCGTATTGAAGATGCGAAGTATTGATCCCAGAAACTGATGCCACTTTGGTTTGGTGAAACGAGTGAGATCAAAACTCCCAACGGCAAAATCAGAATGCTTGCTCTAAGGGAAACCATAAAATGTTAGAGTTCAACTTAAGTTTGAACTAATGAATTTTCCATGAGGTTCGAGACTACAGCTAGGACCGATACTCCGTCAAAGTATCCGATCGCGGATGAAAAGAAGGTTGACTGAATGAGTGTAAACAACGTACCCTAGATTACAGAGAATGGAGCCAAGCTGAGACTATCGACGAGTTGGGAGCCATTGATAAATGTAAATACTATGGGGCTTGTAGTACATCCACATCGACATTAGCAGAACAATTATTTACCCAGTGTGTTTTTTGACGCGATGGTGATGGTTTGAATTGTTGACAGAGGGTCTATGTTCGATTTGCAATGTCTTGCGCTGGCCCTTCACTTGCGATTATTTTACAAATCATCCTAGACTTATCAACTTTCAAGATAGCCGGATTTGCTATAATTTGGTATATCCCACAATATTGCAAGAAGTGCACACGCCAAACATCAACGGATATGGTCTTATATAAGACCGACCTTCTTCTACCCGAATTCAATGCTTATATTTCCGATTGAAGGCAGTTTCGGTTAGTATTAGGGCATTTTTTTAATGAAACGTAGAATTGTTAATCAACGTATTGAATACCTACCCTATTTTGTAATTTCTCATTTATTGCACCCTTCACCATGTTAAAGCACTTTTCAAATGCCGGTATCACATTAATTACGTGAAATCCTTTCATTCGCGACGGTGATGACTTATTGGTTATTATTGTTATCTTCTTTGTAAACATTGGATCGAAATGAAACACATGATACGGTGTAACATGTGCCAAATCCACAATAGCTACATAACCTGCCACAATAGCATTATCATCATCATACAGCGACAAGTCTGCCATCATAGCGCCAACCCTTAAGAAATCTATGATAGAATACTTCTGCATGTCGAACTGTCCAGGACGTAGCATAACAATTCTAGGTCCATCTTCAGCGATTGGTTGCGGAAAAAGCAGTGTACCCCTGAAAAATAAAAATAATAAAATTACAATCGTATACGGGTTTATCCACCACCCCCACGAACCCCAATCTCAAGATCTCATAAACTTTTGGATCCTCTGCATCACGATTTCTGCATAATTCCGGGATTAATTCACGGCATGTGTAAAAGTTGTCAATCTTCTGCTTGCACTTCTCTAAACTAAACTTGCTACCGCGCAGAAACGCAATAAGGAATTGATCTTGAGTACGAGACCTGAGATGATGTTGCCGACTTAACCACTGTCGCAGTGTATCCAAGTAGTATTGCACATCGTTTGGGTTCTCATTTAGTTCCGCAGAGGCTTTTTTGGCCAAGGCTGCCGATAATGGTCTCAAATTGCGCATTGCTGAAAGAAGACAGAAAAAAGCAATACAAAAATGTACATAGATGTATTACAACAAGATCTACAAGGCCTACAAGTTCACTGTATCTCGACTGTTATATTCATGTTTCTGTGTTTAAATTTTAGCCTTGATTTGAGGCAAGTATACGGTTCGATGAATGCAACACTGGTGCTGCACTTTTTCTAAATATAATTCGTATGATTTGATAGGTATATATTTTTACAGGCGGTAAAGCCGGCAAAATAGTGATTACTTAAAACGTGATTGGGATTCATGTGCTGTATTGAATTTCATATCTATGTGGTTCTTGTGGATTCATTAAATTATATGGAACTACATGTTGTTGTGTGTAGATTAATCGGTTTCAAATACTTTATTAACAAATTATTTCAATTCGAAACAACATTCATGCATTGGAAGAATGGCATTCCTTGATAAAAAAATGGCAAACGAAAATGAAAGGATTTAGCTTGTCACAACATATCGGTGCAGCTATTCTAATTGTTGTTGTATTTAGGCCGTGATAGTATTGATAACAAAAGTTTGAATTATTTACACTGTATTTGAGTAACATAGGAAACGTACCTTATATGCTGAACTAAATACTAAATAAAACGTTCCAATCCCAATATATAATCACCAAAGAAAAGCTTTTCTGGCCCATTAAGTGTTTTAAACATTTCAAATTCCGAGGATCTGCGGAGGTGTAATTGAAATTAGACATTTTAGTGTGGGGGAATTATTACACATACCCAGGTCGTAACAACCCTACTAGCATGACCATTAACCGCCTCAACTTACTTACTTACTTAAGTGGGGCTACAGTCCGGAATGAACCTGGGTCTCAACCAACACTCCTCCAGTTGCGCATTCCAAGTTTGTTAAGATCGGATTCTATTTGTGCGCGCCACTTAAGGCGAGGTCTTCCTCTACTACGTCTGACGTCTGGCTGGGAATCGAAGACTCTGCGAACCGGAGTATTGGTGTCCATTCGTTCTACATGTCCTAAGCATCTTAAACGTCCAATGCGGAGTTTTTTTTTGACAAGGGACATGTCGCTGTACAGCTCGTATAGTTCTTGGTTTAATCTTCGTCTCCATAGCACGTCAACGCAAACGGGACCGAAGATTTTAGAATAATTTTCCTCTCAAATCTACCAAGGATTTCTCTATCCGCTTTTGAGACGGTCTATGCTTCAGCGCCGTAAAGCAGGACTGGGATGATCAGGGTCTTATATGGGATATCCTTAGTAGTTCGAATGAGGGATTACTACTGAATTGCCTTCTTAGCCCGAAGAAACAGAGGTTGGCAAGAGTAATTCTTCGATTATTTTCTGACTAGATGTTGTTGCCAGAGTTAATAGCGGAGCACAGATAGACAAAGTCCCGTAATACTCAAAGTTATATCTGTCAATGGTGACAGCATATACTTCGTCTTGCTCTCATTTACTTCTAAACCCATTTTTGCCACTTCCTTCTCTATACTAGCAAACGTTGCTATGACATCACGTTGAGTGCTACCAGTGATGTCAACATCTTTGGCGTTTGCTAGTAGTTGTACCGATTTTCGGAAAGTTATGCCTCTGGTGTTAGCTCGTGAGTTTTGCACAATCCTCTCAAGAATCAAATTGCAGAAATCACATGACAGCGCATCGCCTTGTCTAAATCCTTTTTTGGTATCGAATGTGTGAGGTCGTTTCCGACCCTGATGTAGCGCGAGAATTCTCCATCGTCATTCTACACAAACGCACAAGTTTGGGCGGTATACCAAACTATATAGTTTTGTATAGTTCGTCTCTATAAATACTGTCATATGCGGCTTTGAAATCGATGAATAGGTGGTGGGTATCAATTTGGACTTCTTTGTTTTTTTCCAGGATCTGCCGAAGTGTGAAAAGTTGATTGGTTGTGGACTTTCCTGGCTTAAAACCATACTGTTGTTGTTGGTAAACGGTTTCAGGCGTTCACATATTACGGCATATAGGATCTTGTAGGCAATGTTGAGGAGACTTATGCCTCTGTTGTCAAATATTTGCAAGCAATTTGCAAACCAAAGCAAGTAAAAACTCACATATTAATACAAAGGATCTACGTCCGGTCAGTCTATCCTCCTTTTCATTAAAAACATTGGAAGGATTAACATAATCAACATCAAGGCACACGTATTATTGCGTTCGCGCTTGGACCCAGTTTTCACTGCTAAGTTAACCCCAGATTATTTCATCTAGAGTTAACTCACCAAAGATGTTGCGTACCTCGTAGTTAACTCGTGGTGGCATCCTTCAAGAGCACCACCCTAGTTACTCCTCTATTTTGGAATCTAGCAGGCAACGAGTAAGTAGTACATATAGGAAGAAAAATGTACCTAAATAGTATATGTGACTTCAGTATTAAATTCGTAGAATCAGCCAAGTACATACGTCTGGCCAACAAAGAAAACTAACTGAAAGGTCGCCAATATAAGAATCTAGTATAAAATGCCACCGTAACCATTTATGTACATACGTAAAATTACAATCGGGCAGAGATTGGGCGCGCAGCCATACACCACTTAATGGCTTTACTATTTTAAACAATATACGGTGTTTCAATTCCACTGGCAGGTGGACTTCCTCCAAAAAGGTTGTCATAGAAAGATTATTCCAAGAACACTATTCTCATTTCAAGCATTCTCAAGAAGTGCGCATCTTTCTTGGGGCTCATAATTTCGTCAAGTAAAGTGAGAAACGATCCCAAGTTTACAAAGTATAATTTGGTCATAGAATATTAGATAAATATTGAGTTATACCTCTGCAGGGATCTATATTTTCATTTTTTGCAATGTAAAATATTCGAATTCGCCATTGTCTTAATTGAAATCGATTCAAATAAATGTCACAGGCTTACATAGCTTAGTTTTCTTGTACAATCATCCGGATTATATATAGTTAATTTTTTCAAATCAAAATATTTTTATTTTAAAAAAAAAATAATTAAAAAATGTTATTGTTCGCAACAAAGAAATTCAGTTGCCTATTAAATAGGTATTTTTTTTAATTTTACAAGACATTTAAATAATGTTTAACAGTCATTTGACCTAAGCACTCACAATGCAGTTGTTTTGGGCATAATAACAATTATAATGTTTTTGACTTAATTGCGCTGGTCATATAATTCCTGAAATGATTTTAAAGATTTTTTTTTAACCTACACCACATTACCTGAGTAGCTTGTAACATAGAAAAACAATTTAGGTAGATGTACCACAAAGTATGGATCGACTCAGATTCGCTAGCTGAGTCGATTAAGACATGCCTGTCTGTCCGTCCGTCCGTCAGTCTGTATGTCACCGATTTTTTAGGCCTTAAGTTTTAAGCTAGGATAGTGAAATTTGGTATGTACGACCATTGTTTGAGACTCCAAATGACCCCACGCGCATTTTAGAAAAACGCTCTTTTTGGTCAAACGGTTAAGAATTTAAAAAAATATCTGAACAAGATATTTAGACTATCTTAATATCTATACATCGCTTATATACTTAAATTACCGCACACTTTTAGGGGGCGTTTCTCTACAAAAACCATTTGTATACCAACCCAAAGCATTGGCAATAGTAATACGTTGTTTCTTGTCGAACCACAAAATATTTTGATAAACTGATGTTGTGACAATGTTAACGACCGGCACAGCGGACTGTAGCCTTCTCATATGTTTGTCTTCTTTTTCTGATGGTAATTTGGAATTAATTTTCCATTAGCAATTTCAGAAGAAAATTACATTTTTAGGGGTTCAGTTATTCGTGCGACTGATATTTCAGAACTCCTTTAATATATTATAATTTTTTATTTTGACTCGAAGAAATATTGAAAAGAAAAGAATCAATTTTTGGTGTTTGTTAAAGACGAAGTGGCTTTTATTTGTTAATTCAGATATTTCCACTTTTCATAAAAATTCATTGCCATCATTGACAAGGGCTGGCAATCAATTCAATTCAATTTTATGCTATTTCCATTTGTCATTTTCTTAAGTTTTTTTAATTTTCATTTACAAAGAGAATTGTATTGTTTACGTCAAAATGTTCGAACTCTAGATTTTGATTGATTCTTATATTACAATGATTGGGAAAGCCAAAAAAGTAGTTTTCGCATTTCCTTCCGAAGGCATTACGCTTCTCTGGCCTAAACAGCTAGACCGATTTTCTTCAATCGTCATATACCTGCACGTTTTTTTTTAAAATATTAGGTAGCGTTTTAACTCTTAGCCATTTTATTAACGGTACCTTTTATATAAAAGCTATACATTACATAAGTTTTGTCTTTTAAAGGTTAACATCAATAACTTAAATTAATGTGAAATGTTTCTATAATATGGATAAACTATGAAAATCGTCAAATTCTCGCATTCTTGGCATTTGATCATACGCCTGACTTGCAGTGAAAAACAAATTTGCATAGGGCCTGTGCACCAACCACTTTTTTTTTAATTTAAAAATAAAAATGCAATAATTTTGTTTACTATTGAGAATTTAACAAGGTAACAACAGAATACTATGCCCTCCTTTCAATCGTTATAATGAAAGATGCGAATGAAATGTCTAATAAATATTTTACTCAGACACTTGTTTTTTTTAATTTTTCACTTCTTTGCCAACAAAAATCGATGGCGTTAATTGAGTGGACTTTGAAGATATGTATACTTATTCTGCTTCGTCGGACAGAGAGTCTATATACCAGATTTTATCACTCTAGCTCAATATTTAATCGGTAACACACAGCCATACAGGCAGACATGGCTAGATTGACTCAGGTAGCAATTCTGATACTTTAAGGTAATGTCAAATATACCCCTATGGGATTGGATATAAACATTGAGGTAACGATGATTCACTGAGATAGTTTTTTTTTAGGAACATAAAACACAATTTTGACGAAATTTTTGTAATGTTTCTTTAGTGAAGCCAATACAAATGTAACTGCAGGCAAGTGTAATGTAAACAACTTAATCATTTCCCGTTCCGTATTTCGACATATTTTTTGCCTCTTAAAATAGTTCTTTTAAAAGGAAATCATTCATTAATTTAAAAAAAACCGCTCAAAAACAGATGGTAGGAAGTAATACTGCGAGATCAATTGTATGTTCAGTTTTTTGCTTTAAATGCAAATATCGGTATTTCTTAAAATAACGTAGCACTCTGGAAGGAGTATAAAAATAAAAGCCTTATTATTTGAATATTCTACATAGGATAAATTTAAGGCCTTAACAGTTGTGACAAAAAGACGGACGAACATAAAGACATGTATGGGTAGATTGACTTATCTATCGAGTCTGGGTCGACCCATATATGTACTTTACACTACGTCTTTCTTTATTATTTCTCTTATCTACATACAAAGTGTCAAAACTAACATACCCTAATGGAATAAGGTATAAAAACAATCTAGAAAGGGAATTTACAAGCAAATATTCGTGAGCAGAAAAATACTTTTCTATAATAGTATGAAATCATTATTCAATATTAAATTCCATTGTCATTTTCCACATATCACAGACTTTTATTTTTATTAACCTTTTACAATTTTATCAACGATTGTTTAAAAAAACAGTATAAAAAAAAACTGTTACTAAGATTACTTTTCCATTATTTCCTGTATTTCATTTGTCAAATCGTATTTACCTTTTTAAAATTCAACAATTGACGATTACAAAAATTAAATCCTTACAAGACACTTATAAAAAATAGATTCTATTTATAAAATAAGCTAAACCTCACTTAACCAAGATCCGTTTTGAAGAAAACCAACTGACTCAAACGGTAGTATAACAAACACTGTACAGCCTCTGAAATGAAGTTTACTTTCAAGCCTATGCATTCGCATCTCAAAGCACCCCATCGAACGCCTGCTCTCTCTAGTACGTAGTTTATGTATTTTATGTATTTATATGTGGCGTTGTGCAACCTACCACCTGATACGCATACGATTATGTACTACAAAATCTCTTCGCCATTGACAACGAAAATGATAAAACGCGAATAAGTACACAACCCTACTGACTTCAGAGAAGCAAACAGGTTTTTAGTCTCGTTGACTAAGGGTAGGCCATAATGATTGAATGTCAGGTAATCGGATAGTCCAGAGATGTGTTCGAAAGACATGGATTACAAATTATGTAGCACAGAATAAGTGATTAATGAGGGTAATTTATCGGCAGTTTGGAATTGGAGGAAAATCATGTTTTCCCACTTCTGGAAAGTTAAAAAAAAGCCTTAAATTTTCTTTATCGTTAAATGGCTGCAGGTGAGAGACTTGTATTTGCACACGTGAAGAAAACTGGAGGCTGCGTTACATAACTGTGTTTCTTTGAATTCGCAATATGTAGAGACGAGTCATTTAACTACACCAAGAGCATGCCATGCAGAGTTGTGCAATCAAAGGAAATGAATTGTCACTAAAGCCAGATAATAGAGTAGAGAAGACGTTGTTAAATATTAACGAGGTTGTTATCGGAATTTAACGGCTTCGAACTGTTTACCAACATCCTGATCGCCTTTAAAGATATCAATAAATAATACAATACAATACCAATAACAAAATTCAAATCGATAATCAGTAGGCAACTAACCCATTCCTCGATTTCAAAGACGAGTACGACATCATTTTTAGAGACGAACCATGCAGGGTCATGTCTTGTTTGGTATACCAAGATTTAACATTTTGTCGGCTCAATTAAGGTTGGCAATATCCGATATAAAAAAGGATTAAGGCAAGGTGGTTTGGTGTGACTTAATTAACATCAATCTTGAGAACTTTGTGGAAAGTCCCGAGCCAACACCAGCGGCACAATTTTCTATTAATTTGTGTAACTACTGACATACGCTGAGGATATTGACATCAATGGTTGGTCTCAATGAGATATTATAGCTACGTTTGCTAGGACAGAGAAGGACAAAATGGCTTTGACAGGACAGCTGAACACAATAAAATGCTCCAATAAAAAATCGAAAAATATCACATATTTTTGTATTTGAAAAAGTTTAAGTTAAATAAATGAAACCCGGATAAAAAAGATCGACCGATTGCGAAGAGAGTTAGCAACGAAAGTCCTAGAAAGAGTTAAAGCCTGAATCCTTTAGCTTCACACACATGCCACATGGTTGTTGTCTGTGACAGGTTTTACCGTAAATGAGAATACACAATGTATATGCTCTCAACGTAAATGGATACACATCATTGACGAATCATCGAACAGAACGTCACCATCAACTTTCACAACGAGAGGGGACACCTACTGCTCCGCCATTAACTCTGACAACGAAATCTTATCCGAAATCAAACGCAGAAGATTCACCAACCGGGATTATTTCGGACTAAGAAGGCAATTTATCTAATACTGAAGCTTTCCCCCGAATTACTCAGCATGATCTAATCGCCGAAGCGTGGACTGTGGACAAAAGCGGCTAAAGAAATTCATTTAGACTTCGGACGCAGAAGAAGAAGTTTTCGACTTAAGTGGCCTGCACGATTTAAATCGACCTCAAATTATTTGAAGCACGGAACTGGAGGAGGTTAACAGGGGAAGCTTACCTGGATCTATTCCGGAGAGTAGTAAATAAGTAAGTGTCTGGGGCAATAAGGAAAAACTAGTTAATCTAATTTTTCCCATTTTTGGAAATACAAAAACACTTTTCGTCACGTTCGTCCGCGTTCATCATGTCGCTTGGTTAAAGAACAAATATCTAGTAATTTAATTTAAATTAATAGCAACATCTGGGATAGTGAAAGGCTTTATCAAATCTCGAACTGAGATTGTGGAGTAGGTCAATATCACACTATGTTAGGATACGGAACACTTGCAAAATTTCAGGGGTCCGCTTGGATGATGTATTTGCTTAAATCTTAAACCTCATTATGGCGTTGTAGTCAACGTAGCTAATTGAAGTATGGAATGAGACTCTGAGACAACAGAGACTCTGTGGCGCAAACTTAAGGTACTTCTTTTAGGAATGCAGATCTTGTTTTCAGGTCGAAGTCAATATCGTTTAGATGAATATCGGTTGTACAGCGGTTGTATATCGAAAGATAATTATTCAAACATTCAGCTGAATTCTGTGTCTTTAATTTTCAGAAATATGCATTTGATGACTATGCTCAAAAAAAGAGGAGCTGTTGCAAAACATTGCTGTTAATAATGTGGAGTAGAGCATAACCTCATTATCGAATTGGACTACAAGTAAGAATTGTTCAATATAAATCAATAGCAATTCGTTGTGTCAAAAATGCACAAATGAATCGTTAAATACCAAGTAGCATTCCATCCTCAAAATAAAATCATAATCATACCCTCAAAATTAATATCCACAAAAAGTAGTCGTGTGTAATAACCTTGTTTGGATGACATATAGAAAATGTTGTTTTCTCAATATCTTGTTAAGAGATTCCTTGTGGTTTTATTTAAATCTAATTCATGAACAAAGAGCTTATATAACTACCAGATTTCATGATCCTATCTCAACATTTAGGACTGACTAATATACCCTAACGACCTATTTCATTAGCTATGGCATATGCTAGAAAAATCGTTTATAAATAAAAAAAGTGACCGTGGGTTAATTCCTTCTATAGTTCTGAAAAATTGTATCAACTATTTAGCTCAACCCTTTACTGCTCTTTTCCAAATCTGAATATCACAGGGAGTCTTTCCTTCTCTTTGGAAGAGCTCTTTCATAACCCCCTTACATAAAAAAGGCCCTAAAAACGAAATTTCTAACTACCGACCAATCGCTAAACTCTCTTGCATACCGAACCCTTTTGAAAGCATCGTTTATGATACATTATTTTTTAATTGCAAATCCATCTTTTCTCCAAACCAACACAGATTTCTTAAAGGTAGGTCAACCACTTCCAACCTAACAGAATTTATATTTAACACTCTGTGAAGTCGATGTTATTGGCACTGACATGACATGAATGACATGAAATCATTCTTTTTAAACTGAAGGCACGAGGTTTTTAACCGAGCTTAATTGCTTGGATTAAATCCGATCTCTTTGAACGCCAATACAAAGTTCTGTTTAGATGATATGTACCGGACTCCTTTTTAGCCACATCCGGAGTGCCTCAAGGTAGCCATCTTGGTCGTTGATATTTGTTCTGTCTATCAATGACGTTGACAGTATCATTGAATACTTATATTTATTTGTTGATGCCGATGACATGAAAATCTTTAGGAACATTTCCTCCCTCACTGACTCTTACCCACTTCAAAGTGATTTAAACAACTTTTCAACCTGGTGCCAAAAAAACTTCCTGGAGCTCAATGTCATCAAATTCCAGACCATGACATACTGCCGTAAGCGTCTCTCATCAGACGCGAGATCATGTTTAATATTTGGTGAGCATGTACCTAAGTGCTTTTTATGCGTGATCTGGATGTTATCTGTGACAGAAAACTTAACTTTTGCTCTCATATTGATAATATCAACAGCAGAATTCTCGAACCCCTGTGTCACAAAAATTCTCTTTTTCACATTCGTTAGACCTATCCTTGATACCACATATCACAATACCCATTCCCTCCGTATTGAGAGTGTCCAACGCAGATTTTTCCGTTTTGCTCTACGCGGTCTCCCCTGGGTAGACAAATTTAATTCACCCCCCAGCGAGGATTGTTTGAAATTAATAAACCTTCAATCACTACAAAAGCGTCGTGAAATAGCCGACATTCTTTTTGCACATCAGCTTCTAGTAGGTAACGTTGATTGCCCCGCTCTGCTAGAAATGATTTCCCTCAACGCCAACTCCAGAAATCTAAGATCTGTTCCCCCTTTTTTTTTTTTTGATATTCATTTTTATTTTACTTTATCTTAAAACTAACTTACATGCTAGACAAAAATTCATGAAAGAAAAACTAGCTTACTTATCAACTACTTAACTAACTTACTGGCCCTATGCGGGCGCCCTAAATTAAATGATAACAACTTAATTCTAATGCCTTTCGGCCTATTATCTAATAAGTAAATCTAATAGTAATAAAATGATGTTTACCAAGAAACATTTGAGAAAAACTTGGTTTCTTGTCTTTTTTTTTAAAATTTAAACTTACATGCTAATTAAAACTACTTATCGACTAACTTAAACTACTTAAAACTACTTACATCTAACTAAATAAAAAATTAAACTTTTTTTTTTTTTTTTTTGGTGCCACCACGACTGTTTGCCTTAACATAACCTAAACATCGGCCATATCTTTTCAAAAGTCAACTAACTATAACTACGTTAACCACCACAACAGGTTCTCCTGTTGCAACCTACTCCGGCGGTCCCAATCGGACACACTCCTGCTGAACCGCAGGCGCTCTCCTCCGCCCTGAGTGACGACATCTCGGTCGTACAGGAGCCGCCTATCCACAGTTCGTCGGAAGACGTAGTAGTTTAGCGGAAGCGCCGATCTATCCTGTATCAGCCCTCGACTATCCAAATATAGGAAAGCTTCGGGCGGAATAAAGCCGCTTAAACGCGCACTCTCAAAATATTCATCATTGGGATAGAAGGCCCCAAAGATGAGACTATTGTTCGAAGCCATCGCTCTTGCCGCGTGAAACCGAATGAGTTTCACCAGAAAATTGTCTATTCGGTTTATGTTGACCCCGTTGTATAGGACCTGGTTGGAATAGTATTTTGTGTAGTCAGATACTGGTGTTCTGTGAAGTCCAAGGCAGCTCCTCTTTTCCATTTGAGATGGGGCAACGTTGAACCACACCGGGCACCCATAGGCAATCATCGGCCTAATGAGGGCCATGTAGCAAATCACCTTCACCCTGCTGTCAAGACGACTGCTATAAAACAATCGTCTTGTCAGGGCAAATGCTCCCCTAGCTCTAGCCAGAGCAGTATCTACATGTCTTCCGAAATATAGATACTGATCTAACCAGATGCAAAGGTACTTTACTACACTTTTACTCGCCAGTGGCTGTCCGTTTGGTCCAACGATCAGCAGCTTTCGCCAGTTCTTTCTCGTTTCCCTAGAGGCCATAGACAACGGTGTCCTAAACAGGAGAGTTTCTGATTTCTGAAAGTTGATTTTCAACTTCCAGTCATCACAATATCTCTGGATCTTGTCGAAGTCCCGCTGCAAAAGAGTTCGAATGACTTCGACAGTAGAGGCCGTTCTGTACGCGATAAGATCGTCCGCATACGCAATTGCCTGAGTAAGACTACCTATCATATCACTGGTGTAAATGCTGAAGAGAATCGGCGAGTTTACCGCTCCCTGTTGCAGACCATTCTTAATGAAAAATTCTGTGGTAGAAGTTACATTGCCACTTTTGACAACAAACATTCTACCAGTCAGCATGTCATGAAGCATATATAGCAGTGGTTTACTTATGCCAAGTCTGGTCAGCTTTAGATAGAAGATCTGTTCCCCTCTTTCGACTCAAATTCCACCGAACCAACTACGGTAACAACATGCCGATACGCCTGGCTCCTTTGATTTTCACTGTGAAACTCCCTTATGTCCCCCTCATCTACCACTACTCCTTAACACTTCTTCTAATAATTTAATTTAATTAGGTTAATTTAGTCTTAAGTTCAGCTTGTACTAAGTTTAAATAAATAAATAAATAAGTAAAGTCAGTTAGTTTAAAGAAATATTTGCAACAGCGAAGTTTAACTTTTTTGCATTCAGCATCAATATGAGCCAAAAAAGAAAACAAATTATTTTGGAATCAAAACTGGAAATCTTAATACGTTTCAAAACTGGAGAAAAGTGTGTTGACGTAGGGTGAAAACTTAATTTAACTCCCACCACAGTAAGAAAAATTTGCAACCGCGATGCTGATAAAATAGTAGAGTTTGTAAAGACTGCTATACCATTACAATCTAAACAAATTACAAAGAAAAGAAGTCCTCTTATGGTTAAAATGGATTCCCTTCTTAGCTTTGGATAAAAAACTAAAATCGGCGAAGAATACCACTAAGCAAAATGGTTATTCATAGTTTAGTTTTCCTTTATCAAGTAGTGGATATTTAGAAGAATTTCAAGCAAGCCAACTATGGTCTGAACGATTCAAAACTCGGACAATTTAACATAATGTCACGTTGAAAGGAGAAGCAGCTAGTACAGATATTTCAGCTGCGAATAAATTTAAACTTCAAACAAAAGCCATTGTTGAAGAAGGTGGATATTCTCCTAAGCAAGTTCTGAATGTCGATAAAACAGGTTTTGGAAATGCCTACCAAATCAGAAAAATCTTGTCCTGCAATCATCGGCTTACACTTCTTCTAAGACGAATTGCAGAAGGCGATTTTAAATTAGAGTCTTTTTTTTTGGTCTACCATACTGAAATTCCGAGTAAAAATGTGATCTTCTGATTTATCGGCTTGCGAACAAGGAGGCATGGATGACTTCAGCTCTATTTAAAGATTTCGTAGAAAGTTCGACAGTTCCTGCCTTAAAAGCCTATTGTTTTGCTCAAAATATTGATTTTAAAATTTTGTTGTTATTAAACAATGCCACTTTGGCACCATAATTTATTTTATTCAGATGAATTTTCTGAAAACATAAAAGTGGTTTTTATGTCTCCAAAAAGATACCACCTCCATCATACAACCAATTTTATTATCTACGATATAGGTATAGTCAGCTCATCGTGAAAGAGTCCTGGAAAATTAAAATATCATGATTGCTATCGAAAATATCAATTTGTCATGGAAGGAAGTAAAAAAAAATCATCTATGAGAGGAAGTTGGCGTCAAATATGGCCAGAATGCATTAGTAAAGATATAACAGAAGGCTATGGATGAGCTCGACATTTACGAATTATTGATATCGAACATAAGTAAATATGTTTGATATGAATGTCAAACACGCTTTGAAAGAGGATTTTGTTACACCTGAGGTGGTTGTTGAAGAAAAGAACAACTCTTCTTATTTCGAAACCGATGCAACTTAATTCTGATAATTAACCTGATAAAAAACGTAGATTAAAAGTAACAAAATCTTTGACATACGCGATCAATCGTTACAAAGAAAAGTGACAATTCAGCAAAGTAAGTACCAATTTTTAATTGAATCAACACGAATGCCAAATCGGAAATGCCCATTGAAACTTTAAATGAATTAAATTTCCTTACTATTGAAGCCACATTTTCTGTATTTTTTTTCATTTTTAAATAATTTATATAGCTTTATGATATATTTAAGTTTTTTTAATTGAATTATTTTGAATATTTTGGTTGCAATGAAATTAACTGTAACATATAACAACGTAACATTACAATGATGGAGTAGCCCGAAAAAGTGGGTCCGTCAATTCTGTACATCCGCGGGCAGCTTGACGAATTTATTTCAAATTTCATATCTACACTAGGTTTTTGGGTGAATACCAAGAAAAAATTTCGAAATTGGTATTATTGGCACAAAACCATATACCGGTTTTAGTAAAATCGACATTTCTCAAAATGGGCTGTAACGATTTTGTTTTAAGTTAACATGAATACTGACGTTCATATTTAAAAAAGCGGCTACTAAAAAGGCTTCAATTTTTTTAAGTGCCAAAGTTTTAAGTATTGGGAAAAACACCAGAAAACAAATAAAAACCATTTAAAACTATTTTAAATAACTTAAATAACTATAAAAGAAATAAAATAAAAAAAAGTATTATTTTCGCGTATGCTATTGGCATATCCTATTAAAGTATTGATGTGTTTCTCAAAGTATTTGCTTGTCAGATTTTGGAATGACCCTTATTTGGAAGCTCTTGAATTCGGAATGAATACCCGGCCTGCTGTCCCAGGCGAACCTAGACAAGCTGCTTCGACATATTCGAACAACAGGTTGTCTAGGAATTTCAAGGGTTAGTCAGGCCCCTTGAACAGAGCTGGTGGCGGATGAACCGAAAGGCCAACGGCAGCGCTCAATCCCGTAGTGGATATGGCCCAGTGTCTTAGGGGTATCTAATAAATTGGAACTGGCCCTCCAGGTTGGGGGTTGTGCTTTGGGTTAACTACCCAATCATGGATAAATCTAACGGTTACGAAGCAACCAAAAGCCTCGGAAAGGACTGATTTTATTGTTGACGACATGGCTAAACGAAAAAAGGACAACGACGTTCGTATCTGCACCTGGAATATGAGAACATTAAACAGGAGAGATGTAAGCGAACAACTAGCCCTAAACTGCTACAAAGCAGGCATTACTGGCATCCAGGAAATACGATGGGATAGGCAGGGCAAAAAGAGGATGAAAAACTGTGACATCTACTATACGGACCGTGCTATAGTGAGCAGAAACAGCGACTATTCGGATGCGGATTTGTTATAAGTGCCAGACTTAGGCAAGAAGTCTTATGTTTCCAAGACATTAGCGAACGCATTGTAACGATCCGCATCAAGGCCAAATTCGCCAACATTAGCCTTATATGCGCTCACGCCCCAACGGGTAAGGACGGCTTCTATGAGCTCCTTGACAAAACCTATTAGCGACTACCGAAGTTAAAATCGTGCTGGGAGATTTTAACGCAAAGGTAGGAAGAGAAGACATCTTTAGCAGTATTGTCGGAAACCATAGTCTACACGACAACACGTCTAACAAGTAATTGACTTCGCTACGGAACGAAGTGCCACTATAGCAAGCATACGGTTTCCTCACCTCGATATCCATAAGGCGACATGGTGGTCTCCAGATCAACGAACGGTCAATCAAATTAATCACGTAGCGATAGACAAGCGCAACGCATCCAGTATTTTGGATGTCCGAACATTCCGAGGAGCTAACATCGACTCGGACCACTACCTTGTCGCAGCCAAGGTTAGAATGCGGATGTCCACTACGCCACAACAATCCGAAAATACTGTAAAAAAATTTAATGCCGAAAGACTGCAATCGCAAGAGACCGCCAAGACCTTCGCGCAACGCGTATCTCTAAACCTCTCGATTAACACCATACCACCAACATCGAGTGTCGAAGAACTATGGCAACTATGCCAACAAGCCATTAGATCAGCCGCAACTGATGTGCTAGGTTTCTCGCGCCCACCAGCAAGAAACCCCTGGTGATGAGGAATGCCGACCGCAGCCAAGAACGAGGCCTACAAGGCTAAGCTGCAGGTGAAGACTAGAGCTGCCGTTGAGCTCTATCGGCAGAGAAGAGGGAAGAAGACCGGCTTTTTAGAAAGAAGAAAAAAGAGGAAGAAAAGCGCGCGATCGAGGATATAGAGAGGTGCCACTCCAGGAAAGATGTTCGCAAGTTTTACCAAAGTGTAAAACGTCAAAGCCAAGGATACAAGGCTCGAACAGAATCCTGTCGAGATGAACAAGGAACTATCGTAGTTGAGACACAGTCTATGCTGAGGATATGGAAGAACCACTTCTGCAGACTGTTAAACGGCGATGACGAACAACATTCCGCTGTCAGGCAGAGCGAACCATTCAATATTGGCAACGACAGCGAAAGCTGCCAACCACCCGAGCTGAGTGAAGTGAGGATAGCAATATCTAAACTGAAGCTTAATAAGGCTGCCGGAAATGACGGCCTTCCCGCCGAGCTTTATAAAGCCGGCGGAGATGACTTGGTAAGTAACATCCACCAACTCATAAGCCGAATCTGGTCGGAAGAAAGTATGCCTGAAGAACTGAACCTCAGCATCGTTTGCCCGATCCACAAAAAAAGAGACCCTCTAAACTGCGCCAACTACAGAGGCATAAGTCTCCTCAACAGCGCATACAAAATTCTATCTGCCGTAATATGTGAACGCCTGAAACCGTTTACCAACAACCTGATCAGCCCTTATCAGTGTGGTTTTAGGCCAGGAAAGTCCACAACCGATCAAATCTTCACACTTCGGCAGATCCTGGAAAAAACCCATACCGCATACGACAGCATTTATAGAGACGAACTATACAGAGCCATGTCTAGTTTTGGTATACCGCCCAAACTCGTCCGTTTGTGTAGGATGGAGAATTCTCGCTGCTCCATCAGGGTCGGAAACGATCACTGACACATTCGATACCAAAAAAGGATTTAGGCAAGGCGATACGCTGTCATGTGACTTCATCAATCTGATTCTTGAGAGGATTGTGCAAAACTCACGTATATGCTGTCAACACGAAAGGACACACAACATCGACGAATTGGACAGAACGTCACCATTGACAGATATAACTTTGAGGCAGTACGGGACTTTATCTGTCTCGGTTCCGCTGTTAACTCTGACAACAACATCTCGTCAGAAATTAAACGAAGAATTACTCTTGCCAACCGCTCTTTCTTCGGGCTAAGAAGCCAACTCAGTAGTAAAGCCCTCACTCGAACTACTAAGGAGATCTTATATAAGACCCTGATCATCCCAGTCCTTATCTACGGCGCTGAAGCATGGACCGTCTTAAAAGCGGATGAAGAAATCCTTGGTCGATTTGAGAGGAATATTCTTCGGTCCCGTTTGCGTTGACGGGCTATGTAGATTCAACCAAGAACTATACGAGCCATACAGCGACATGCCCCTGGTCAAAAAACTTATGGTCTGTGACCAATTCGAGTTCTATAACAGCCAAGTAATAATAAAACCATTCCACAGACCGAACCAACGCAAGGCTCTCCTTTTCTGTTTTTGAATATTTCCTTTCGACCTCAGACTTTACTCGCAAATGATATAACGTGTGGGATGTCACCCTCAAATTGTTAGAGCACAACGCCTAAAGCTTCTGGGCAAGCATCTGCTATTAATCGAATTCACTTCTTTGGATCGAAATACGTTAAAGTCGGTATTCTTGCCAACTGTCCTTTTAATTTATGAAAAGAATCGTACTGATTCTGCAAAATCCAACCACTTATATTAAAACTGAAAAGCCTTTCAATTTTCTTGTCGTCTGTATGTCCATACACTTTAGGGAACTGTTAAGCAGTTCTGTTAGAAAAAATAAAAAAAATATGAAAGAATAATAAGTTCAGCATTTAATTATTATTTTTGTGACGAAATTATTTTCGTTGTCTATGTTTCATTTTCTATTCCAGTTCCATATTGTAAGTCATGATTAAAATATTCTCGATACTGCAGGAATTTCTTCTCCCATACTTTGGTAATATCCTCTATAGACTCATTTTCTCCACCATATTCAGCTGGCAATAGTCTTTGCGGCACATATTCGTATAGATCATTTATATGTTTGTGAACGAAAAACTACAAACAAAAAAGCTCTTAAAAAAGGTATCGTATATAACAATGTTAAAACTTACACGACTTTTTATTTTCGCTGGCAACAAGCTCCTACATATGCTTAGTACTCCGCTGGTGAACCATGGTGCATTCACAACATGAATCCCCTTTATTCGATGTGGCAGACCATATCTTGCAAAGTCAAATATCCTCTTCAGTGTCATAATATTCATTGATATCAAGTGACCAAATGTTATTCCCGAAAAGTCTTCAATGCTAGTCACTCCTGCTACGGCGGTGTTATCATCTTCAAGAAGGTTTATTTCCAGCATCATAAATAGAATTTTAATCCCCTGATAGACAGGATAATGTTTAATGTCGAGTTTTTCATACTGAGAGATGTGAATGCGTGAGTGATCCTTCTCCATGGGCGTTGGTAAGGAAAGGTGTATTCTGAAAGGTAGAAATTATCATTGAAATATTGCATGCGCTAATTCTAAGAATACCATACCCAGTCCGAAGGATGTCCATCATATCTTCATCAGCGTTTCTATTAGCAAATATTTCTGGACAGGAAATACGCATGTTCAAGTAATTGGGTAATTTGCGGTGGACTGTCTCATGGTTGTATTTACAAGATCGGAGGAAGCTTAAAATGAATTGATCTGAAATTTGGTATTTTCCAAGTTCGGTCTGTTCTTTTATCCATTGACGGACAGTTGAGATTTCTTTGGTTATGTTCTGAGAACTTTCGTGGAGTTCTGTGATGGCAATTTGTTGCAGAGTGGGATTCAATGGACGTATTTTTGTCATTTTAAATATCTGTTGGAGAGAAATATTTTGATATATTTAAAAAAATTTGTTTGCAAATGGCGTCAAATAGCGTTGTGATTGTATGCTTGTGTTGTAGACAGCAAGAGAATAAAGTTGACAGCAAGCAAATAAACGATGGGATCAGAAATGCAAAACGCGAGTTACATGTGCAACATCAACGGAAGTCAACAACGAACATCAACCCATTGTATTTTCCGCTACATCCAACGGAAGTGAAGTTCAACAGCGGCCAACAGCAGTCAGCAAATATTGCAAATAAAAACCAAATACAAATGTTGAACACACTACCATTAATTCATATACCAACATTCTAGTAAGTTGCAGTGACGCTTAGTCGGCGGACTTCTACGAAGAATAAATAAACGAACTGTATATGAAAAAAACTGTTTTTCATTTATTTAAAAAGCATTTAACTCGCGCGAGATTTATTACAGGCATCAGAATGGGTTCAAATATTAGGAAGCGGATTGGTCGTGGGGAGCGTAATCCTTTAAGTCGGTTGGTGATCTGAATCAGCCTCATATGAAGACACCTCCCTACGATGAGACTGATTACCCTTTTAAGAGACATTTTACGACCGCCTGGAGTCTACAATGAATAACTGAGTCAGAGACTTCCCGCAGTACACTCAGACTCACCCTACACCAATATCTACACCCAGTGAAAACAATATCGCGATATCATAAAAAAAAAGTACCCTAATCCAACTTCTGCTACCAGAAATCCCAGAACAGATAACTGTGGCAAACTCATATTCACACTATTACACAAAAGGAGATGACAGATATACATATCACTTCACTACAACGCAAAACCCGGGAAAATATCAAGCCATAAAAATTGAAGAAAAGGAACATTAAAAAACACTCAGTCTTCGAGCTCAGGGAAACAATAGTCTCTTAACAAAAAGAAAATCCGTCAATTCTACAAAAAAAAACCAAACAACTGGAAGATGGGTTCAAAGTAGGAACGCAGGGTATACGAAACAACAATAATAGCCCAATTACAGAAGAAAATCACAGAATTTAATCCCATCAACATTCAGTTTGATGCGATTCCGATGCAACGTTTAGTTTAAAAACAGCTCATTTGAATTAATTCTATTCTACATATTTCGTATATACAAAGTTTTTTCTTGTTTGCGTTTTCAGAAAAAAAAAGTTTTTCGGTAAAATTTCAAAATATTCAAAAAATTGTTTGAAGCGAAATTATTGGTTACGATAATATAAACTTTTCGTTCATAAATCATTTTAAGCCACGCTCACTTTTTGGAGTTGTTTTCATACAAAATACATTTTTATAGCCTACCCCATAGTATAACCAGGCGAAAAACGTTGTTTTTTGTCCAACCATAAAAGATTTTGATAAACTGTCTGAACAATATGTTTTGACAATGACATTTTCTAAATTTCATCGCTATAAAACCCACATTTTGGGGATATTAATTTTAAGGATGGGATGGAATAGGGTATTCAACGATCCGCACAGCGGACTGTAGCCATCTCATATGTTTTTAAATTATTTTCGAAGTGAGTTGATATTCTTTGTAAGAGTGGTAGAAAGCGAAAAAAAGTTATATGTAAATGTGTAGTTTTTAAACATTTCGCGGCATACAATAGTTAAAAGCATATTATCTCGACCTTCATCGAAGAAGGGTTACCTCTATGAAGGTGATAACTATACTAATCTAATAATTGGTTAACTAGCGTAGTCACTGCTCTGTGTTGCGATTATTACAGTCAGAGGCAAATGAATTATTTCCACTTTTCGACTTTTTTTTTTTGTGCCATGTGTTATGCATATCAAAATAAAATATTTTCCTTCACATATTTGGGCAGTCAACAAATTCATGAAGCATATATTTTTTTCATTTCTACAACGCTGAGTCTTATCTGGTCTAGAAATGATTTAAAATGCATGCCGGTTATAAAACCATACAAAAATTCCATTAGATACTTCATTTCACAGGTTGTAGATATTTAATTATTGTTGATACAGTTGTGTTGTGGAATCAATTTTGTTTTTATTTTTATTTCAACTTGTTCAACTTGATGCAAATGCACATTTCCGTTTCACATGAAGCAATTATCAGTTAAAAATTACACTCCCCCACAAGTTTTGATTGTCAAGGCTTTGATAAAACTTATAATTCAGTTTAACAATCAAAATAAGTAATCCCACTTTAACTTGGTTACGTTTTCATAATCAGTAGAACCAATTAGAAACGAAAACTGCACTGAACCGTATCAAATCATCACGATCGCAAACATTAAGTCACATGTGTTTCACAGAATGGTCTATCTTTTACTGTAACAGAATTATATTATATAGAAGCTGGAGCAGCACGAAGTTGAGAAAAGAACGAAATCAAGTCAAGGAAATAACAAGAGAGAATATCACAATCTGTCACGTTGGAATGTAATACCGCACAATGGTGAATCAGAATCGGAACGCGTACAATAATCAAAACAAAAGATTAGACAACGGAATGGTTGTAGTTAAGTATATATCTTTACCTTGTTTGCAATGCAAGGTGTAAGTGTAACTCAAGCGATAAATTACTCTTGAATCGAGTTTGAGCGTATCTCTGATAAGTTTGAAGTTGTGTATCTACAGCAAGTACAAAAAAAATCCAAACTAAACTAGTTTGATTCGAGATAGCGTAGAGAACTGTTCAGTTTTATAATAAGTGGTCGACCATCAAAATCGGAATATTTTTCGGGTTAAATTTTAGAGTTTTTTTTACACATCGATGTTTTGTGTCAGCTGTTCACGAAGTGACACAATATAAGAGTAGCACTTGGACGAGATTTGGCGTATGAAATGTAAAAAAAAAACTGGTTACCATTTGGAGGCAGATGAAAAGCTTTTAGCCTAAAGATATATGGCGCTTGCAAGTATACAGATTTAAAGATGCTCAAAAGTTGTAGAAAATCGTTATTTTACGGAATAGGCAGTGACTACTTTTAGGATGATGTTAACGTTTACCTATCCGTATTTTGTAAGTAACGGAGTTTCAAAAGCCGGTTTTGCTTTGGACAAATACGTAAGATACTCGGCAGTAATGATTAATTAGGTATCAATTCGGAAGAAAATTCAAATTAATTTTTTAACGGTTTATCCGTTCCGAATAGCATTTCGAACAAATCTTCCGACGAAATGTGTCACACATGATTGCGCAGTGGTATAATTGATTTTTGTTTAGATTATTACGTGATTCCAAGGAAACCGAGGGAGTGCGATGGGTAGAGTATTCTGTAATATACGGTATTTTCGTCATCTCAATCATGCACCAATCATACATGGCCAACGATAGTAAGCGCCTATACCAGTTCGCGCTTCTCCGTGGTAATATCAACCCAGATGTCTTTCCGAGTAGCACAATTTTTATCTAACTGCATGGTTCAAGTTGGTTGAGGTAGTTTTCTACTCCACTTAGATCTAGTTTCACAAACGCCTTTACTCAACTAAACAGTGAGTGATTAAATAAAATCCATTAAAACTACCGGGATAGTTAAGTTAGCCATTCTTGCAAGTGACCTTTAAAATGAGGTCTCTAATGCTGGTATACTTGTAAACGTTAATTGTGTAGTTTTTCTACGTCGACGTACAAAACAATTATAATTTTTTCGCGCAACAGGCTCGTTAGTACGCCTAGCTTTCTCACCATTCATGTGTGCGTGAGTTCTTCTTACACGATGACGGTACCTCCTGTTTTATGCCGACTCCTAACGCATAAATGGAGATAAGCTTTTTTGACAATTGACACTACTCGGATGATTTGTAATATAATCATGAGAGGAGGGCCAATGGAAATCATTAAGGTGTTATTATACGGCTGGGAATCAAACCCAGACCTTCTGCGTATCAGCTCATCGTACTTACCATCGCGTCACTCAGCCCGAAAATTCTTAAAATATGTTCTGGATTATTTGCCTCAAACTCCCGCCAAGGCGTTGTTCTAACATGATTCAATATTCTATTGAAGTGCTTTTTTTTTAATTTTAACAGCTCAAGCTTTATATCACTTCCATTGATGTTTTACATCACTATTTAATAGATCATTTTTGCATATATGTTTATGTTGGTATTTTTTTGCCCTGTGCGTTTCGTCGTTGTCTGCGGGCCTTCCTCTTTGTTACGAGCATTGGGATTGAGTTGAACCATGGCTTTGTTTTTCAAAAAGTCGAAAGCGGCCTTCCACATTAGATGCTTGCAGTACGGTATTAATGGTGCGATTGAGACGTTCTGCAAAGGTCTGGGCCATTTTTCCAACTTTTGGGAGCGTTTTATTAAAAAAAAAGCCTCTAGTAAAATGTTAACAAAAATGCGAAAAAAGTTTCGATGAACATATTTTGGTGATATTGTTATGTTTACTTCTTCTATAGATCATTTTGAACCCACGGCCACTTTTTTGTGGCTTTCGTTTTAACGATTTTGAGATATATGTACATTTTGTTACTTGGGCGTTACAAAAACTTGGTATTTTAGGGTTATTGTTTATGCTACCAATAAAAACATGGATATATATTCTTATATTTCGCAAACGGCACTCCTGCTTTTCAGAAAAACGGCTTGAGAAACAGTTACGAATTTAAAAAAAACTCTGAGCAATACATTAAGAAAATTTTATTTTTTTATATTTTATTTACACAAGCGGAATGTGGCCTGCTCATATGTTTTGTTTTGTTTTGTTTTAATTTACACGTACTCAAAGTGATTTTATGCATTTGTTAAGTTCTTTTTTTTTTTTTTTTTATTTATTTGTGTATTTATATAGACTTAACAATTTTATATACGTTTCTGCGAAGCCTTGTGGCTTGTCTGCAGAAGGTTGTGTTTCTTTAGGTTTAAATTATATAAGTAAGCTTGAGAGTGAAAGATGTAAATATTTTCAAAAAAAAACTAAGATAGTACATACAAAAACTTTATGGATAAGTTAATGACTTGAGTTTAATAAGAAATGTTTAATGTTTTTTTTTCTGGTCTTGTAATTCTCTATGCTCACTAGTTCTCGAGGTAATTCGTTGATTGATGCTGGAACGCTGTATTGAAGTTGTCGTCTACCATAAACATTATAATTTCTTGGCAATTGAAGCATACCTTGGGCACTTCTTCTGGTGTTGATAACATGGTTTATTGGTCGAATAAAACGGTCATCGTCAAAGTACTCCAGTATTAGTGTCATCTTATAAATTTGCTCGACCTGAAGAACTTTTAACGTTCTTTCATCGTTGGGCGGATAGCTCGAGTTTATTTGTTTCAGCGCTGAGTTTTGAAGGCTTTGTAATTTTTTGATGTGGGTTGTTGCTGCGTTGCCCCAGGCAAGTATACCATACCGTAACTTGGACTCAACTAGGGAATAGTACACTTGTTTTAAGACAGGAACCGTGGCATGGTACCGCAAATGGGCCAATGCGTATAACGCCTTCTTCAGATCCATGCGAAGCTTGTCGATGTGTTTGCTCCATAGAAAATGAGAGTCAATGATAACTCCAAGATATTTGTAGCTTTCTACTAATTCAATAGTTTCGTTTGCAGTGTTCGGACAGGCATCATTTCTCAAGTATATTCTTCTCTGTGTGGGCTTGAATTGTGGACTCCGTATATGTATCATCTTGGTTTTTGATGCGTTAATAACTAGACCGTTATCGTGGCACCATTTAACTGCAGCATTCAATTCCTCCTGCATAATTCTCGTCGCTGTGTCGAGAGACCTGTGGCGTACCACAATCGCCGTGTCGTCTGCAAAGGCAAAAGGAATGCTTTGTTTAAAAACCCGAAGTAGTTCATTCGTGTATAGGATAAAGAGAATTGGACCAAGTTTTGATCCCTGAGGGACTCCATACTGCACGTCTCTTTTCTCACTCATCACGTCCTTAATTTTTACGCAAAACATCCTGTTGTGTAAATAATCCTTGAGCCAATCAGCCATTACTCCTCGTATGCCAATCCGTCTAAGCGCTTCTAGTAACTTTGAATGGTTAAGAGTGTCAAAAGCTTTACTGAAATCCATGAACAGGACTAGAACATGATGGCTTTTGTTTAAACTATCATTGATACAGTTTACGAATTCACCTAGCAGTTTGCCTGTATTTCTGTTTTTTTGAAACCCGTATTGACTTTTATGAATAAGAGAGTGCTTGTCAATAAAACTCTGCAATCTTTGCGAAATTACGCCTTCCAGACACTTTTCAACTACTGGAAGTATTGATATTGGTCTATAATTGCTTAGTTGATTTTTAACTCCATTCTTATAGATCGGCCTCACGACAGCGGTTTTCAGTGTTGACGGGATTTTTGACTGTGTCAGGCTAAGGTTAAACAGTTTACATAGAATAGGAGCAAATATTTCGGCGTGTCTTCTGATATCAACGGCTCTAATTCTATCAATTCCTGGCGATTTGTCTTCACCAAGGGAACTTATAATGGCACTCATTTCTTGGATATTTGTAGCATTAGCGAAAATAGAGTTCTCTACCCTTGCATTCCTATGATTCGATGTGATGGAGTTACAGTGATGAATAATTTGCGACGTCTGTGTAGTGAAAAGTTGTGCACAATTGTTGGATAATGTTTTGATTTCAATTGAAAAATTTTTAATCATCGTATCATCAATATTTGACCTTTTCCTTCCTAATATTTGGTTTATTAATCCCCAGGTTTTTCTAGGATCGGCCTTAAATTGGATGAATTGGTTCTTATAAAAGCTAGATTTTTGAGCTGCTATCATTTTATTTATTTATTTAAAAAAGAAGAGGAAAAATGAAAAAGGAAGAAAGATGTTGGGTGTAGTGGAAACTTGCCTCTTGTGTTTTCTAAATTCGAAGGTTGATATGTATAACTTTTTAAGCGAGTCTCCACCGAACTTTATTTTCATGGACACAACCTTTCTTGTTAAAAGAGTCCTTGGAAGCAGTGATTCAGCTTTCTCTTAATCAGTTCTCATAAATTTTGCACATTTTATCATTATGATATTAAAGGATCTTAGTGGTTCCCCTTTATCGCATACGAAGCCATATATGGTTTCCTTCTATTTTAAAGTTTCTAAAGTTTCCTTTTCAGAGCCAAAGGTACAAAGAAGTGGTGTAGGGTAGTTATCTTCTTCTTTCTTTTCATCCGTATATGCATCTGCTCCAGAAGTTATTACTCTAATTGATTGAGTAATTGATGTTTCTGAAGTCTTGTTTATTTCTCTCCGCCATCATATCAAATTCTAACCGTGTTGGTGAGAGATATAATGTCTAGATATAATATAAAACAAGAAAGGTTCTGTTTTAAACTTGTTTTAACTTAAAATAGTTTTTTTATATAAATTCTTTATGTTTGTAACAAATAAAAAAAATTGATAAATTCAACAGAAATATCATAATCTTATATCTCTACAAGATTTTCTACAATATTAGAATCAGTTGTAACGGTAGTCTCAGACTTAACGATGTCCACAGGGTCCACACTTGTACATTCTTCGGATTCCGTCTTAATGTCTTCAACAACGCGGTCTCCCTCATCACTGGCAACAGATTCCAGACCATTATCTGAATGACTCACAGTACCTGATTCAGATGCTGTATGCGACTCAGTCCCATTTTCAGTATCAGATATCAACTGATCATCTGATTGACAATCCCTCATCGTACTTATCTCATGCTCTAGCTGAGGCTCAGTATAAACATTATTTCCAGTTCCTGCATAATTCCCATCACTAGTCTTATGATCAATTCTACTCTCGATATCAGTGCCGAATTTCAAGTCTTTACTGAAATACTCTCCATAGTCTTGCATTTTCGAAATCCAAGTTTTAGTTATATCTTCAACTGAACCGTATTCTCCACCATATTCTTCGGGTAGGAGTCTCTGTGGCACATGGGTGTATAGGTCGGTTATTTTCTTGTGAATAAAAAACTGTAAAAAAGTTAATAAATAAGATTAGGTAGTTTCAGGCAACGTTTTTTTACAAGCTTACTCTCTTTTTAATTTTTAAAGGCAAAATATCTCGAAATAGTCCTATTATTCCATTGACAAACCACGGTGCGTTGATGATGTGAATTGCCTTCACTCGATATGGCATACCCGATCTAATGTATCCCATTATTTTCTTCAACACTCCAATGTTCATTGCAACCATATGGCTGAAGGAAAGATCCGAGAAGTCTTCAATAAAAGTAAAACCTGCAACTGAGCTGCGATCGTCTTCCAGAAATCGTAACTCCAACATCATGAACAAGAGTTTAATGCCCTCAAAGATGGAATGTTGTTTAAGGTTGAGGTTACCATAATTGGAAATGTTTATTAGGGAGCCATTTTCCAAAGCCTCTGGCAAAGGTAGATGTACTCTATTAGAGAAAATTATAACCATTAAAAAGTGTTTCATATACCTTGAAGTAGTATACCTTACCCCTTTCGAATAATGTCAATTATATCCTCATTGACTCCCCGATTGGCAAAAATGTCTGGAGATATTTTCCGCATAGTTATGTAACTTGGAAGTTTCTTTTTGATCATACGCTGATTGTATTTGCAGGCTCGAAGGAAGCTGAGTATAAATTGATCGGAAACTTCATATTTAGTCAATCCAGGTTGACCATCAATCAGATTGAGAGTGGCTTCAATTTCATCGTCAATTTCTTGTGGAATTTCATTCAGCTCAGTGGTTGCTATTTGTTGCAATTCCGGACTTAGGGCACGTACTTTTCCCATAATTGGTTAAACTAAAAAAGAGAACAGCATTCATTATAGATATTGGTTAATAAAACCATTTAAAATACTTATTGGACATTGGACATCACAGTACTTCGCACATGAATGCAACGAACTACAGACACGTAACAGCACTGGCGACTGAGGCCATCGGCTGGTACAGATCAAGACATTAATACAACAGAGAGAGACAGATAGATACAAAGAAGGAAAGACATATAACATACATCTACGTGGCACAGAGGAGGAAACATAGATTAATATTGTCTCATATTATCGCACAGGTGGCCTCAGATAAGCTGGCGATTTTCGTAGAAAACAAATGCTGCCGAAGCTGGGGCTTGAACCCGCAACGTTTGGCCACCTGCGCAAGGATGACACGCAAAATCGTGAAGCGTTCCACAAAATACTTATTATACATATATTCTTAACTGAAACTTATTAGTATCATAATACAAAGGTTATGCGTGAAATTTCGGATGTTGGGTGAAAGGTTTGCTGTTCAATCGTAGCCACAAAACATGGAACAATTAAATAACAATTTTGTTACATGTTTGAGAACAAAACGTCGTAAATCATCATTGAAATACAAAACATGATGGAACTAAAATTTCGTTAGGGTCCCGTTATAGCAATCATTGAACAACTTCATTGGAACACAAAACATGATGGAATTTAAATTTTATTTCCTTTCCTTTCGGTAAAGTGGCAATTATTGCTTTACAAAAATAAATCTTGAGCACTAAAAAACAACAAAAAAACACATGAGAAGGCTACAATCCACTGTGTGGATCTTTTTATACCCTATCTATCCCATCCTTAAAATAAGTATCCCATAAATGTTGGTTTTATGGCAATGAAATATTAAAATTGAAATTGTCGCAACATATTGTTCAGACAGTTTAGCAAAATCTTGTAGAATTCTACCAAAAACAACGTTTTTCTCCTGCACATGGTATGGCGTAGGGTATACAAATGGTTTTTGTATGAATACGCCTCCACTAAGTGGGCGTGGCTAAAAATGATATATGGAAGAAATGTTTACATTACCAAAAGCAATTACTTTGCATCAAATTTTTTTTTCGAAAGCGCCCCCAAAAAGTAGGCGTGGAAAAAACTTTGTATGGACGAAATATAGACAATAGATTTGTCTAGATATGTTGTGCAGACCCTTTTTAAAATTTTGAACGGTTTGGCCTAAAATTAGGTTTTTCTAAAAAGGTTGCGTGGCAGTGGACGGATTTCAAAAATGTTTACTCGTTCGAACAGCACATACAAGGATCACATGTACCAAATTTCATTATCCTAGCTAAAAATGTAAGGGCCAAAAACCGGTTACCTACAGACGTACGGACGGACAGACAGACATGGCTTAATCGACTCAGCTAGCGATTCTGAGTCGATCCATATACTTTGAGGTATGTCTAGCTCAATTATTTCTCTATGTTACAAACTATGTATAAAAACTATTTTACCCCTATAGGATAGGGTATAAAAACTTAATAAAAAATCAAAATATTTTTGGATATTATTGTTTTAAGATTCATAAGCTTTGACACCAACTCACCAATGATTGAATTTATAAAAAAGCCACAACAGAAAACTTTACATGATGATTTAAAAAAATGTCCAATGATCGTTTTCAATAATAGATATAGCTAGGCAGAGAAAAATGAGATGTCGCTGTGGTCTTCAGCACCAACAGTTAAAAAAAATTAATTCTGAATATGATTCGGCGTTATCAAGTTATATTATATCAAGTTATAATAAATCAACAAGTTCTTCTTGCAAAACTAAGATACGCAGGAAGAACTCTAATGTTGTCTCTTACATTTTTTGTTTAAATTTGTCTTTGTGTTTCTATTTTTTTTTTAAATATATTTATTTTTAAAGAAAAAATAAAACTTTGAATCATGCCAATTTTTTTTTATATAAAAACACTAAATATACCTTAAAACTGACTAAAACTTTTTAAAACTTAAATTTGTCGTGCCTAGGTGGTGACATAATACCGGGATATCGTTCCTTTCTTGAACCAACCCCAGCGAGTCTATATAAACCAATTCCTCTGGCACTCTCTTTGCGTATTTATCATAATGGTTGTAAGCCCTAAAGATCACGCTGTTGTCGCTAGCCATCGCCCTTTAAACGTGCCCTCGAAATAATTTGATAAGGAAATTGTACATACTCGGAGTCTGGCGTTCGGTACAATCGAAGACACCGTCTCTCAAACAGCCGTATCTTTTCCATGTAGGACGTTGTTGCATTGAGATTGAACCACATGGGACAACCGTAAGCATGTGATTTTCACCATTGAATCAAGCTTTGAAGCTTATTGTTAGAGCCAAACAATCATCTTCCTTTTTTTTTTATCAAAATACAGAAACTTGTCAAACCAGATACCAAGATATTTAAGTTCACTTCTCACCGCCAACGACTGTCCAGTGTCCATGCTGTCCAATGATACACACACTAACTTTTCAAGTTTTTTCTGGTATTGCTATAAGCCCTAATCAATGGGGTTCTAAACAGATTTTTTTTCGGTTTTTTTTTCGAAATTGAAGATCAAAAACACTATTGCAATATCCTTTATTGCAGAAATATGTTGATGACCTTGATTTTCGGACCTGCTCTGTACGCCACTAGATCATCTACGTAGGTATTAATGTAAAACAATATTGGGGAGTTCACCGCCCCCAGTTGTAAACTATTTTTAATTTCAAAGACTTGACTCGAAATTACGTTAACACTTTTGACAACAACCTTCTTTCCCATAATCTTTATGAAATCATAAATCATATATAGGGTTTTCGCATGCCCAGCCTGGTTAGCTTGTAGAAAAGCCCCTCTATCTATACGGTGTCGAAGGCCTTCTCAAAGTCAATCAGAAAGGCGCCTGTGCATTGTTTTTTGGACTTATTGCATTGAATGTCGGACACTAGTTGGGACGCGGAATGAATAGTGTCATGTCTCGCTCGAAAACCAATGTTTATTGACCGTAGATTAGCCAGTGCATTTGTAAACAGGGTGGTAAAAATATCGTCTGCTTCTATTGGAAGGTGTCTCAATGCGAAATTTGGAATACCATCCTCTCCCGCTGACTTTTTATATTTCAGTGATACAAAGATGTCCACGAGTTCATCTTTTTGCACGAAAAGCATCAAACTATTGGCGACTATGCTATTTGAATGGTTTCCATGACTGAATACGCTAAAGCTGTGGTTCTCAGATCTCCAAATTGAGGACGTAGATGACAGTCATTAAGAGAAATGCTTTATTCATATAACGCAACGTTCACCGTACTCTCCTGGGAATCTTCCATTGGTTTTTATTGCCTGAATTTTCTTGCACGTTACCAACATGCAGATTTTCTGTCATTCTCTGAGAATAACTGTTTGAGATTTTTGATCAGTGACTTTAATGTCCAAATCTCCAGGTCTTGTTTGTGAGTAAACTATATGTGCAGCCATTTAAGCCTCGATAGCAGTGTGCAATTAATTGTTGACAATTTCCAAACTAAATTTGTACTCAATCATAGTTCTCTCTGTTCAAATTTGAAGCAGTCGACATCTAGTGTTCGCGAGTGTGTTATTTTAAGCCAAAAAGTAATAATTTTCTGTCGATTAAAGCTGTAGGCATCGAAAAAGTGTATCGAGCTCTTTTATAAATTTAGTATTGAGAGGAATGCATATGATACAAGCTTCCAGCACCTGGAACCTCTGGCCTTACTTAAAGAAGTTATGGAAAATTAATGTTAATATGATAATGAAAAAAAAATTTTTTTTGGCTAGCTGAATATTTACTTAGCTATGGTTTAAACATTTTCTAGGATTTATTTTAAATGTTTAATTTTTTTAATTAAAAACCGTCCTTAAAATGAGGAAACCCTTGTCTAAATGTGTTGATCAGGTATTTTGTTAAATTGCCAAATAATTAATGATCGTGACTAAGATCTTGATATGGATGAAAAAAATAAAAAAAAAATGTTCAGACACTAGTTCATACACACGGGAAGGTTTGAACAAAAACACAATTTTCTGAAAGTTGTGCTAACGCCATAAATGTATTGGTGGATTTTAGACACCTATGCTAAATCCATATTTTTTGACACAAGTATGGGCCATAATTAACAAAATATGAAATGGATGGGCTGGGAGTTTATCAATGAAACATTTATACATTAACATTTGTAAATTTAAACACGATAAGGGATTTATATCATACTTTTACTGCCAGTTTCAACCCCTAGCAAGTGTTGAATGGAAAAGGATCCGGATAAAAATAAAATTTCCTATATTCGAACATCAAGCCTTCGCATAGAACAGAAACCGATAAGGCTAAACGTACAACGTGAATCACCCGGCCTCACATCCTAGGAGTTGTATATTGTGATTGTGAGGATATTATCGAGATCGGTCAACATTTTGTCTATAAACCGTTTCGGATCAAGCCCACAAAAAACGAATTCAGTACGTTCAGATTAAAGATCAGATGAGATAAGGTGATGCGTAATTAGCCTTGTCATATGTATTACAGAATTTTCTGTATTACAGAATTTCAGGGTGTCTGAATAATCATAAGTCTCATACAACAAATATATGATACACATACAATGCTTATCATCAACACACCGATATACCAAAAATAGGAATGTCGCATCGATTTTTCTAATTTATATAAATGCATAGCATTTATTAATTACAAAGAAATATTTCTGTACCTAAAGTAAACCCATTATTTGTAAAACATTTAGGACCCAGTCAATTAAATATAAGACCACTTGCCGGCTGCACTGACCGGAGAGTGTCGGTTCTTTAAATACCCGTTTCGGGTATTTAAATTATTAATGAGTCGTGATTATAATGTCCTGTCGTATGGTATGTCATTACCCCATTTGTACTACCGGCACGTTTGTATAGCATGCCGCTTTTTGTTTTGCACCTCACTATGTTATGTATGTCCACTACGATGACTTACGTCAAAAAAAATCCTCTCATGTGTAACTTGACGTATGCACCAACCTCTCCAATTGCGTTTTGTTATGTAATTTAAACTGCGAGTATATAGTCCATATTTTTTGCTCTTTCAACTGCACCTTACCACCACAACATATGTATGTATGTACATTGTACATATGACAAATGACAACTCCAAAAAAATCACCCAAAACTCATAATTAATCTTATCAAATTCTAAACTCTTATTTATATCAAATATTCTGACAATTTTATTACCTGATTGTTACGGTTTTCATTGAATCCGCACACAATAAAACGTTTGATACTATCTTTAACTGAGTATCACAGAATAAAAATTATGAATAAGAAACAAATTAATACAACCGAAATAATTAATAGACCAAACACCTGAATTGAATTTTTAAACTTTAAGCACAATTAAAATTTCAACCAGTCGGTTGGTAGTCACGCACAACTCTTAAAGTGGGCAGACACTCTCTGACCACACCAGTAGGTTAGACATTCAAAACAACTTGCTTTTCAATTGATAGAAATATTAATTTGAAAAGGTAAAGAACCGAGTTGTAGCAGATAGACACATAATTGAGATATAGATAAGAATGATAAGATATGACCAGAAACTTAAAGCATATTCAAAGGTTGAAGGAATTAGGAATATATGTTGTGTAGTTTTAGGGAGCGAAATAAACAAGTAGGGGCTTAAGGGCAAATCTTAGATTTAAAAAAAACTAGGTTGGCTAAATAAATTGTATCCCAAGACCAAGCAAGCTTTGAATTTGACACCATTTGTGCATTAAAGCTTAAGCAATCACAAAAATACAATGTCCGACACGAATAGTATGTGTTTGGTAAGGATTTTGAAGAAACCCACCTTTGCTAAATAGACAATAAGCTCTCTTGACGGTTTAATCATTTTAATGGGAATTTTTAATAAGTTCGGACGTTTAAGTCATTCTGCGAACCATTAGTTATCTTACATTTTATATCTACTACTCAGAAAAAATAGGGTCCACCCAAGATTTAAGCGAAGCATTTTATTTGCATGTGTATCAGTCCATTGCAATGCTTTGAACAGTTTTATTGTAGATACATTACAACAAATCGTTTTAGGCGTTTTCGAGAAAATATAAATTTATAAAAATGTTGTCATAGATAAAAACAATTGCATATTCGAGTATCACTTTTGTTTTGTAATATTGTAAACTTTATCTTAATTATTAGCTTAAGTAATCTTTTTATACCTATCCAGTTTTGATACATAGTATGTAACATAGAGTAATAATTTAAATAGACATATAAAGTATGAATGTAGTTACATATATGGACTCAGGAATCATGTCTGTCTGTCACAACATTTTAAGTCTATGATAATGATGATAAATTTGGTCTTTGGTAATGTCAATTCGAAAAGGGTACACATTTTCAAAATCCGCCAACTTCAAGCCCCTACTGGACACGCGCCGAGTATACTGGACAATAAGCAGGAAAGTGGGTCAAGTCAAGTGGGCTGTTTCCGATGAAGAGAAGATCCAAGCGCGATCTTTATGAGACATTCGAAGATGTGGATGTAGTACAAAAGGTAAAAGCATGTAGACTACATTCACCCGGCCCATCGAGCAAAAAATAATGCTCCAGCCAAATTGATCTTTAAATTCCAGCCTTCAGGTTTGAGGCAACAAGACCTAAAATAACGTGCCTTTCCAATTAGCTTGGTCCTTCGCCAGCTGCCTCCATTTGCGCACTTCAAGTTGGTTGAGGTCGTTTTCTATATGCACTCCACTTAGGCGTGGTCTTTCTCAATTGCATCCGACTTCTGCAATTTTTTACCTCGCTCACTTTTTGGGGGCGTTTTTAGTAAAAAATGTTTTTTTGGTAAAATTTTAAAAATGTTGAAAAAAATTGATGCATTCTTCCTTATATCATTTTTACCCACGCCCACTTTTTGGAGACGTTTTCATACAAAAACCATTTGTATACCCTACGCCATACCATATGCAGCAGAAAACGTTGTTTTTGGTCTAACCATACAAGTCAAGACCTTCGCGCAATGCGTATCTCTAAGCCTCTCGATTAACACCATACCACCAACATCGAATGTCGAAGAACTATGGCAACGATGCCAACAAGCCATTAGATCAGCCGCAACTGATGTGCTAGGTTTCTCGCGCCGACCAGCAAGAAACCCCTGGTTTGATGAGGAATACCGACAGATGATCGCAGCCAAGAACGAGGAATACAAGGCTAAGCTGCAAGTGAAGACGAGAGCTCTATAGGCAGAGAAGAAGGGAAGAACACCGGCTTTTTAGAAAGAAGAAAAAATAGGAAGAAAAGCGCGCGATCGAGGATATAGAGAGGTGCCACTCCAGGAAAGATGTTCGCAAGTTTTACCAAAGTGTAAAACGTCAAAGCCAAGGATAAAAGGCTCGAACAGAATCCTGTCGAGATGAACAAGGAAATATCGTAGTTGAGACACAGTCTATGCCGAGGATATGGAAGAACCACTTCTGCAGACTGTTAAACGGCGATGACGAACAACATTCCGCTGGGCTCGCCACCCCGATTATAATTAAGTTAGTTTTAAGTATGTAGTTAAGTTGTCTTAAGTTAGGTTTAAGTAGTTTAAGTAGTCTTAAGTTAGGCTTAAGTAGTTTAAGTAGTCATAAGTTATATATAATCTAGAATAAGCTGTTATATAAAACAAAAAAGTCACTAAACAAAGTTTTAAATTTTTCTTTGTAAATTAAAATTAAATATAAAACCAAAAAACCGACAAATTTAAGCCTAAAGGCAAAATAAAACAGCTAAATATAAGCTTACAGCGCCCACTAAGGGCCGATAAGTTAGATTAAGTAAACCAGTTATTGATAAGTTAGATTTAAGCATTTTTGTCTAGTAGTAAGTTAATATTTTAAGTAAATAAAAAATGAGTTTGAAAGTTAAAAAAAAGTTAAAAAAACAACATTCCGCTGTCAGGCAGAACGAACCATTCAATATTGGCAACGACAGCGAAAACTGCCAACCACCCGACCTGAGTGGAGTGAGGATAGCAATATCTAAATATCTGAATACATCGATTTCAAAGCCGCATACGACAGCATTTATAGAGACGAACTATATAGAGCCATGCCTGTTTTGATATACCGCCCAAAGTCGTCCGTTTGTGTTGGATGACGATGGAGAATTCTCGCTGCTCCATCAGGGTTGGAAACGACCCTACCGACACATTTGATACCAAAAAAGTATTTAGGCAAGGCGGTGCGCTGTCATGTGACTTCTTCAATCTGATTCTTGAAAGGATTGTGCAAAATTCACGAGCTAACACCAGAGGCACAATTTTCCAAAAATCTGTACAACTACTAGCATACGCCGACGATATTAACATCATTGGTAGGACCCAACGTGATGTCATAGCCACGTTTGCTAGTATTAAGAAGGAAGCGGCAAAAATGGGCTTAGCAGTAAATGAGGGCAAGACGAAGTATATGCTGTCAACACGAAAGGACACACAACATCGACGAATTGGACAGAACGTCATCTTTGACAGATATAACTTTGAGGTAGTACGGGACTTTATCTATCTCGGTTCCGCTATTAACTCTGACAACAACATCTCGTCAGAAATTAAACGAAGAATTACTATTGCCAACCGCTGTTTGTTCGGGCTAAGAAGGCAATTCAGTAGTAAAGCCCTCACTCGAACTACTAAGGAGATCTTATATAAGACCCTGATCATCCCAGTCCTGCTCTACGGCGCTGAAGCATGGACCGTATCAAAAGCGGATGAAGAAATCCTTGCTCGATTTGAGAGGAAAATTCGTCGGTCCCGTTGACGGGCTATGGAGACGAAGATTCAACCAAGAACTATACGAGCTGTACAGCGACATGCCCCTGGTCAAAAAACTCCGCATTGGACGTTTAAGATGGCTAGGACATGTAGAACGAATGGACACCAATACTCCGGCTCACAGAGTCTTCGATTCCCAGCCAGACGTCGGACGCAGTAGAGGAAGACCTCGCCTTAAGTGGCGCGCACAAGTAGAAACCGACCTCAACCAACTTGGAGTGCGCAACTGGAGGCAGTTAGCTAAGGACCGGGATAATTGGAGAGGCATGTTGGTTGAGGCCCAGGTTCATTCCGGACTGTAGCGCCACTTAAGTAAGAAAGTATACAAGTTTTTGATAAACTGTCTAAACAATATGTTGCCACAATTTCAAAATATCTTTGTCATAAACCCCACATTTAAGGGATATTAACTTAAAGGATGGGATGGGATAGGGTATAAAACGATCCAAACAGTGGATTGTAGCCTTCTCATATGTTTTTTTTATGGAAAATGCCCCCCAAAAAGCATCGTGGGTTAACTTGATTATTTGACGAAATGTTCACAGTATTGCTGTCGGAGTATTTCTATCGAACATTTTTTTTCGAATTTTCTTGTGACACTAAACTTTTTTATAGACGAAATATAGATAACAAGAATGTCTAAATATCTAGCTAGCTAGCGATTCAGAGTCTATATGGAAATTATTTCTGGATGTTACAAACTTAAATATCAAAACTAACATACCGCTATGGTATAGGTTATAAAAAAGTACTAACACAGTAAAGAAGGTTTATTATCAAGCTGAATCAGTTTTACAACCATACAATCTCCACAACGAATGGGTTTATTCTATAGCTATACATAAGTATAAATAAAAAAAAAAGGATTTTGTGTAATTTTATTCATGAAGTTAGGGCATATGCTCATTTGCGTAAAACATAACTTAGAAAAACGAAACTTTGAATAACTTCTTTATTTTTAATACGGTTTTAACACCGAATCCAAAACTGAATTTTCGTTAAAAACAAAAACTTCGAAAACTACTTTACGCTTTTACAGCGAACATCGGCCAGGTTTCGTTGACATTATAAAAAAATATTTCATTCCATCCTTAAATTTAACATCCCCACAAAGCGATCGTACCTAAAAAGTGAATGAGTATGAAATAAAGCAAATGACACCATTATCACATCTTGTTCAAACAGTTTACATATAAAAAGTACACCTAACGTACATTTTCTCGAAAACGGCTCTAACGATCTGTAAGTATATTAGTTCCAACAAAATTGCATACTCCGAAAAATCCATATTTTGGCCATATAAAAATTGTTTTCTATTTACCCCAAACTTTTTATTCAAATTGAATATTTGTGTTATTATGATCGTTTGTAACAATTCAACATATCGTAAGAAAACCTCGTGATTACATGTTTGGCAAATTTTATTGACGCTATTATGTAGAAACTATGTAGGCATACATCGCACTGTTATGGAAAACCTTGTAGGTCCTTGCTAACGCTTAATCTCATAAAAATCATAAAGTTTATATCTCGTAAAAGTTCCTCAAAAAACTCGTAATTCCGACAAATTACTGAAAAGCAAACCTCGTAACTTATGCTTAAAATAATCAAAACTCGTAACTCCACTATCTTAAGTTAAAAAAGTGTCATGAAAAAGGGGGAAATACCCAATTATTACAATATCAACTGTAAGTTGATATTGATGTAGGGGTGGAAAAATTTAGACATTAGGATTGATCATATATGATGTTCAGTCAAATTTTCAAAAGTCTATACCGTTTGCCCAAAAGTAGTGGGCAGATGAAAATTTTTACACGTGTTCGAACAGCACATACAAGGATCACATGTGCCAAATTTTATTATCCTAGCTCAAAGTTTAAGTGCTAAAAACCGGTGACCTACAGACGAACGTACGGACGAACGGACAGAGAGAGCTTAATCGACCCACCTAGCGATTCTGAGTCGATCCATACGCTTTGAGGTATATCTTGCTAAATTATTTTTCTATGTAACCAACTATGTATCAAATTCAAAACTAATATTATCCGATGGGATAGGGTATAATGTGTTTGCTATATTGTGATTATGAAATGAGGCAATTTCATAAAAAAAAAAAACATATGAGAAGGCTACAATATACTGTGTGGATCGTATTGTACCCTATCCCATCCCACCCTTAAGTTAAATATCCCCAAAATATCGACTCTTTGGCGATGAAATATAGAAAATGTCATTGTCACAACATTTAGTTCAGACAGTTTTTCAAAATCTTTCATCAAAAAACAATGATTTTCGCCTGGGTATGCTATGAAGTAATGTTAAGAAATGATTTTTATATGAAAAGGTCCCCAAAAAGTGGGTTAAAAATATACATAAAAGAAATGTTTATATTATCAAAACCATCAATTTAGCATCAACATTTTTTTCGCAATGCTTAAAATTTTAACAAAAAACGTTTTTTATTGAAAACGCCCCCAAAAAGTGGTAGTGGTAAAAAACTTTGTATAGACGAAATATAGACATGAGGATTGTCGTAGTAGATATTTTGTTCAGACATTTTTTCCAAATCATTATTAGTTTGGCCTAAAACTACGTTTATCTAAAAAGGGGGCTTGGCAGTGGGCGGATTTCAAAACTGTTTACACTTGTTCTGCTTCGTCGGATAGGGAGACTGAATACCAAATTTCAAAATTCTAGCTCCAAATTTAAGGCACAAAAATCGGTGACACACAGACGGACGTACGGACGGACAGACAGACATTGTTTAATCGACTCAGCTAGGGATTCTGAGTCGATCCATATACTGAGTCTGAGTCGATCCATATACTCTAGCGAAATTATTTCACTATGTTACAAACTTAATGTCAAAACTAATATACTTATAACGGGGAAAAAATTTCAGTATTATAACTTTTCTTAAAACCAATACATTGTTCCATTATCCATTCCATTATCATTCAACAACTTCATTGGAATCGGCACTGGTGCAATCCTACAAAGCAGAGGCGAGCATTTTATGTTTGAATAAAAAGGCAGCATCTATGTACTCACAGCAATTTCTGTTTTTCTGAATTTATTCACTTTAAAGATATTATTGCAAGAAACGTAGAAGGCGAAAAATGTAAAACAGAACATTTTTTTTTTCGTGTGTGCCCGGAGGTGAGTAATCCTCATAGGATACCAGTGGTCTGTAAAATTGGTTATGCCCTACTCATACATTTTCGGGCCTGACAATTTCATTAGTGTCAGTCTCACCCCTCAGAGAGGCACTATGAGAACCGGCTGCGCGTGCTCATAGTAGTATCGAATTTATTCCTCTCATTTTTTCATTTTTTTTTGTGGTGACTACGACTAAGTATCCTTAACAAGTAGTTTACGCTTCTGTAGTGTCATTACATGCGGTTTTTCCTTATGGCGCTAGGTCGAACGGTCTTGTTCTTTGTAGCCGGCGCTCAAGGTTTGTCACGTCCAGAGTACGGATTGTTTCGTTATTACAATGAACATATAACGAGTACGAAGTTTGCGAGCAAAGTTTGTTGCTTCGTTACTCACGGTAGCAATTCCTAAATCTCTATGAATATCACTATTCCTAATATACCATGGAGCATTCACTATTGCTCTTAGGGTTTTGTTTTGGAATGTTTGCAGTATAGCAATATTGCTTGGTTTGGTACAACCCCAAAGCTGTATACCGTATGTCCAACAAGGTTTTAGCACTTGCTTATACAGAAGCAGTTTGTTGTATATGCTTAGCTTCGAGTATCTTCCAAGTAGCCAATACATTTCTCTGAGTCTGATTGCGAGCTCGTCCCGGGTTTTTTTTAACGTGTGGCTTCCACTTAAGCTTTGCGTCTAGAGTCATTCCTAGATATTTTGCCTCATTTGCGTATGGTATTTGTGCAGAGTTAATGAAAACAGGTAAGTTGTTTATCTTTTTGTACGTAAAATTGGCATGCGTTGACTTGATCTCGTTAAGTGCGATTCGCCAGGTTTTTGTCCACTCACATACTTTGTTAAGAGCCCGTTGGAGTTTTCTCGTTGATGATTCGACTGACTCATCCATTGCGAGGATAGCCGTATCGTCTGCGAACGTTGCTACGAAGGTCCCTTCGTCTTGTGGTATATCTCTTGTGTAGAGCAAGAACAGGATTGGTCCAAGAACACTTCCCTGCGGAACACTGGCGTGGATTTCTTTGAATTCTGAGTATTCAGTCTCATGTCTAACACGAAACAGTCTGTTTTCAAGTATACCTTGAAAACAGAAACAGAAAATAACAGTGAAAGATGGTTAATGGTGTTTGATACTGATAAATCACAGGAGCTTAATCGATTCAAGAAAATGTGTCAAAACTTTTTTAAGTATTCCAGGCCATAACGCCATAACGTAGAGCACGTATTTTCATTGAAGAACGCTCAATGGACGGATGGAGGAC
This sequence comes from Rhingia rostrata, assembly GCA_949824845.1. Lineage (NCBI taxonomy): Eukaryota > Metazoa > Arthropoda > Insecta > Diptera > Syrphidae > Rhingia > Rhingia rostrata. Next base: position 95,250,625 of record OX463755.1, on the reverse strand, counting down.
AGAAATCACGTGGGAGTCGACACACTGAAAGCTATTCTTCAATTTAAAAATTTACTTTTCCAGTAGTGCTAAGACTAAAAAAAAATACCTGTAATTGTGACAAAAAAAAAAGTCTTAGTAGGAAGTTTGAAGAAAATCGGTCTAGCCGTTTAGGCCGGGGACATAACTGACATACGGAATGATGGAAGGAATTGCGAAAAATACCCAATTATCATAATGTTAGAATCAATCAATATCTCGAAGTTGCATTTTTTCTACGAAAACGATAACTTTTTCTTTGTAAGATACAATTAAAAAAATGAGACACACACTTAAAAATTAATGTTAATTTTATTGCAAGTTATTTTCACAGTTACTAGCGAATAACTAACAACAAAAAGCTTCGTGTTTTCGTTAAAAAATACTCTGAGTTATTTAGTTTTATTGGACCATGTAATGGTTAACAACTAATCGACTTCCAATTTGCGGAATGATCCATCCAAGCCAAATAAAGACTCCGGGGAGTTCTTGTTTCCAACTCTTAGCTTCTCGTCAGATTTGTACTGCATATCTTCCTTAAAGTAGTCCTTATAATCAGTAAATCTCTGCACCCATATGTCAACCGAATCTTGAAGGCAGCCATTTTCACCACCATACTCTATGGGGAGGTATTCCTTCGGAATGTGTTCGCAAAGATTATCGAGCGAAGAATGTACAAAAAACTGAAACAAAAGTAAGCATTTAGACAGAAGTTAGATCGACATGAAGCTGGTAAAGCTTACTCTCTCCTTCAGTTTCGAACCCATTAAACTTCGCAAAATGTTCAGGGTTGCTGTCATTTCCTTAGTAGTATTTATTAAATGCGCACCTCTAAAACGGGTAGGATTTCCTTTTGCAATGATTCCTCTAATTATATTCATCATCGAAATATTAAGTTGCTGTATAAAGCCTAGCGATATGGCAGTACAGTCAACAACAACGATCACGCCTCCGATGATGCTGTTATCGTCCTCGTTCATTAGAATATCCATGATTCGAAGGTGAATCTGAACTATGTCTACGACATTAAATTCACGATGATCGAAGAGTCCATAGCGAGCTATACAAATACGAGGCCCATCAATCTTCATAGTCTTCTGTAAGCAAACCACTGGTCTATAAGGGAAATACTTGATTTTAGCATGAACTCCACTCAACATAAATGAGACATCTCGATAATTTTACCCAATCATAGCCAATCTAAGTGCCTTGTCATCAAACGGTCTTATAAGTGCCAGTTCTGGTGACAGACTTCTGATGGTGTAATAGTTGTCGATCTTTTCTTTTGCCTTCTCTAACCTGTACTTCGAACCTCTCAAAAAGCATATCAGAAACTGATCATTTGTCCTTGCCTTAAGATGTGGTTGTTTTAAAACCCAATCACGCAAGGCTTTGATATCTTCGGGAATGCGCTTCTCCACTTCTAATAACTCATCCCGAGCCTTAGCGGCTAGTTCAGGGCAAATTTGTCGAATTTCGGCCATCGAATTGCAATACTTATCAAATTAAAAATATTCAACCAACTTAATTGATGATTACCGCTCGACTGAGCCGCAAATGCTTTCATCTAAGTGAGGGTGGTCTTGTGCTAGTCATGTATTATCTAGTTTGCAGACAGTTATCTTATTTACACAAGAATTTAAGTGCTCTTTAAAGCGGGTGTCGGTTCAGGGGAATTTTAATTGGAGTTATTCCAATTATAATCTAATTCTTCAAATCTTGTAAATTAAGTTTGAATACAAGGTATAAAGTATGAGTACTTTATAAGTCGGATGTGAAGATAAAATTTGTTTGTTAATGATATGAATGCATAAGAAGTTAAGTTAATAGAGATATACGGCCGTATTTATTGAATTTTCTTAAAACTAGTCTCAGAGGTTGTCTAATAAAGCACACTTGAATACTTATTTTTCCACTAGATGAATTCCGTTGTAATGAACTCTCGCTTGATTTTTGATAACATAAATCCGACCTGAATTTGTGGAGATGACTTTTATTCCAAAAGAAAATAAATAAAAATTTTTGGCTCAACAAGCTCGTTAGTACCCAGGGCGAGCTTTCTCACAACCATTCATGTTTGCGTGTTTTCACATTTAGACAACGTTGCATAAAGGTCGCCATACTTAAGCGCGAACAAACCCTAAGGAATTTTAATTTAATTTTTACATATATTTACAAGAGTTTCCATGTGGAAATTGATGTTGACAATTTTTTGTGAGGTGATATTCAAAATTAGACGCATGATAAATTCCGTTTGTTAATGATAATGTAGTGAATATTAAAAATTCATACATGCCAACAAGAACGAGATTTCTGTTTATCTCTATATATATTACCATCATACTGACTTTCTTACATACAATCCGTAATGAACCTGGGCCGCAACCAACATGCTTCTCCAATTAGCCCGGTGTTTTGGTAACTGCCTCCTGTTGGGGACTCCAAGTTGTTTGAGGTCGGTTTCTACTTGTGCGCGCCACTTAAGATGAGGTCTTCCTCTACTGCGTCCGACGTCTGGCTGGAAATCGAATACTCTGCGAGCCGGAGTATTGGTGTCCATTCGTTCTACATGCTGTTCCTAGCCATCTTCGTTTAATGCGGAATTTTTTGACCAGGGGCATGTCGCTTCAGTGCCGTAGAGCAGGACTGGGATGATCAGGGTTTTATATAATATCTCCTTAGTAGTTCGAGTGAGGGCTTTACTATTGAATTGCCTTCTCAGCCCGAAGAAACAGTGGTTGTCAGAGTTAATAGCGGAGCCGAGATAGATAAAGTCCCGTACTACCTCAATGTTATATCTGTCAATGGTGACGTTCTGTCCAATTGGTCGATGTTGTGTGTCCTTTCATGTTGACAGTATATACTTCGTCTTGCTCTCATTTACTGCTAAACCCATTTTTGCCGCTTCCTTCTCTATACTAGCAAACGTGGCTATGACATCACGTTGGGTCCTACCAATGATGTTAAAATCGTCGGCGTATGCTAGTAGTTGTACAGATTTTTGGAAAATTGTGCCTCTGTTGTTAGCTCGTGAGTTTTGCACAATCCTTTCAAGAATCAGATTGAAGAAGTCACATGACAGCGCACCGCCTTGCCTAAATCCTTTTTTGGTATCAAATGTGTCTGTAAGGTCGTTTCCGACCCTGATGGAGCAGCGAGAATACTCCATCCAACACAAACGGATGACTTTGGGCGGTATATCAAAACTAGACATGGCTCTATATAGTTCGTCTCTATAAATGCTGTCGTATGCGGCTTGAAATCGATGTATTCAGATATTTAGATATTGCTATCCTCACTCCACTCAGGTCGGGTGGTTGGCAGTTTTCGCTGTCGTTGCCAATATTGAATGGTTCGTTCTGCCTGACAGCGGAATGTTGTTCGTCATCGCCGTTTAACAATCTGCAGAAGTGGTTCTTCCATATCCTCAGCAAAGACTGTGTCTCAACTACGATATTTCCTTGTTCATCTCGACAGGATTCTGTTCGAGCCTTGTATCCTTGGCTTTGACGTTTTACACTTTGGTAAAACTTGCGAACATCTTTCCTGGAGTGGCACCTCTCTATATCCTCGATCGCGCGCTTTTCTTCCTATTTTTTCTTCTTTCTAAAAAGCCGGTGTTCTTCCCTTTTTCTCTGCCTATAGAGCTCTCGTCTTCACTTGCAGCTTAGCCTTGTAGGCCTCGTTCTTGGCTGCGATCATCTGTCGGTATTCCTCATCAAACCAGCGGTTTCTTGCTGGTGGGCGCGAGAAACCTAGCACATCAGTTGCGGCTGATCTAATGGCTTGTTAGCATCGTTGCCATAGTTCTTCGACATTCGATTCTGGTGGTATGGTTTTAATCGAGAGTTTTAGGGATACTCGTTGCGCGAAGGTCTTGGCGGTCTCTTGCGATTGCAGTCTTTCGACATTAAAATGTTTCACAGTATTTCTGGATTGTTGTGGCGTGGTAAATGTTCGCATTCTAACCTTGGCTGCAACAAGGTAGTGGTCCGAGTCGATGTTAGCTCCTCGGAATGTTTGTGATCAATTTGGTTGACCGTTCGTTGATCTGGAGACCGCCATGTCCCCTTATGGATATCGAGGTGAGGAAACCGTGTTCTGGCTATAGTGGCATTTCGTTCCGTAGCGAAGTCAATTAGGCTAAGTCCGTTACCAGACGTGTTGTCGTGTAGGCTATGTTTTCCGAAAATACTGCTAAAGATGTCTTCTCTTCCTACCTTTGCGTTAAAATCGCTTTTTCTTCCGTTGGGGCCTGAGCGCATATAAGGCTTGTGTTGGCGAATTTGGCCTTGATGCGGATTGTTACAATGCGTTCGCTAATGTCTTGGAAACATAAGAATTCTTGCCTAAGTCTGGTACTTATAACAAATTCGCATCCGAATAGTCGCTGTTTCTGCTCACTATAACACGGTCCGTAGTAGATGTCACAGTTTTTCATCCTCTTTTTGCCCGGCTCATCCAATCGTATTTCGTGGATGGCAGTAATATCTGCTTTTTAGCAGTTTAGGGCTTCCGCAACCAACATGCTTCTCCAATTAGCCCGGTGTTTTGGTAACTGCCTCCTGTTGGGGACTCCAAGTTGTTTGAGGTCGGTTTCTACTTGTGCGCGCCACTTAAGATGAGGTCTTCCTCTACTGCGTCCGACGTCTGGCTGGAAATCGAATACTCTGCGAGCCGGAGTATTGGTGTCCATTCGTTCTACATGCTGTTCCTAGCCATCTTCGTTTAATGCGGAATTTTTTGACCAGGGGCATGTCGCTTCAGTGCCGTAGAGCAGGACTGGGATGATCAGGGTTTTATATAATATCTCCTTAGTAGTTCGAGTGAGGGCTTTACTATTGAATTGCCTTCTCAGCCCGAAGAAACAGTGGTTGTCAGAGTTAATAGCGGAGCCGAGATAGATAAAGTCCCGTACTACCTCAATGTTATATCTGTCAATGGTGACGTTCTGTCCAATTGGTCGATGTTGTGTGTCCTTTCATGTTGACAGTATATACTTCGTCTTGCTCTCATTTACTGCTAAACCCATTTTTGCCGCTTCCTTCTCTATACTAGCAAACGTGGCTATGACATCACGTTGGGTCCTACCAATGATGTTAAAATCGTCGGCGTATGCTAGTAGTTGTACAGATTTTTGGAAAATTGTGCCTCTGGTGTTAGCTCGTGAGTTTTGCACAATCCTTTCAAGAATCAGATTGAAGAAGTCACATGACAGCGCACCGCCTTGCCTAAATCCTTTTTTGGTATCAAATGTGTCTGTAAGGTCGTTTCCGACCCTGATGGAGCAGCGAGAATACTCCATCCAACACAAACGGATGACTTTGGGCGGTATATCAAAACTAGACATGGCTCTATATAGTTCGTCTCTATAAATGCTGTCGTATGCGGCTTGAAATCGATGTATTCAGATATTTAGATATTGCTATCCTCACTCCACTCAGGTCGGGTGGTTGGCAGTTTTCGCTGTCGTTGCCAATATTGAATGGTTCGTTCTGCCTGACAGCGGAATGTTGTTCGTCATCGCCGTTTAACAATCTGCAGAAGTGGTTCTTCCATATCCTCAGCAAAGACTGTGTCTCAACTACGATATTTCCTTGTTCATCTCGACAGGATTCTGTTCGAGCCTTGTATCCTTGGCTTTGACGTTTTACACTTTGGTAAAACTTGCGAACATCTTTCCTGGAGTGGCACCTCTCTATATCCTCGATCGCGCGCTTTTCTTCCTATTTTTTCTTCTTTCTAAAAAGCCGGTGTTCTTCCCTTTTTCTCTGCCTATAGAGCTCTCGTCTTCACTTGCAGCTTAGCCTTGTAGGCCTCGTTCTTGGCTGCGATCATCTGTCGGTATTCCTCATCAAACCAGCGGTTTCTTGCTGGTGGGCGCGAGAAACCTAGCACATCAGTTGCGGCTGATCTAATGGCTTGTTAGCATCGTTGCCATAGTTCTTCGACATTCGATGCTGGTGGTATGGTTTTAATCGAGAGTTTTAGGGATACTCGTTGCGCGAAGGTCTTGGCGGTCTCTTGCGATTGCAGTCTTTCGACATTAAAATGTTTCACAGTATTTCTGGATTGTTGTGGCGTGGTAAATATTCGCATTCTAACCTTGGGTGCAACAAGGTAGTGGTCCGAGTCGATGTTAGCTCCTCGGAATGTTCGGACATCCAAAATACTGGATGCGTGCCTCTTGTCTATCGCTTTGTGATCAATTTGGTTGACCGTTCGTTGATCTGGAGACCGCCATGTCCCCTTATGGATATCGAGGTGAGGAAACCGTGTGCTGGCTATAGTGGCATTTCGTTCCGTAGCGAAGTCAATTAGCCTAAGTCCGTTACCAGACGTGTTGTCGTGTAGGCTATGTTTTCCGAAAATACTGCTAAAGATGTCTTCTCTTCCTACCTTTGCGTTAAAATCTATTTTTCTTCCGTTGGGGCCTGAGCGCATATAAGGCTTGTGTTGGCGAATTTGGCCTTGATGCGGATTGTTACAATGCGTTCGCTAATGTCTTGGAAACATAAGAATTCTTGCCTAAGTCTGGTACTTATAACAAATTCGCATCCGAATAGTCGCTGTTTCTGCTCACTATAACACGGTCCGTAGTAGATGTCACAGTTTTTCATCCTCTTTTTGCCCGGCTCATCCAATCGTATTTCGTGGATGGCAGTAATATCTGCTTTTTAGCAGTTTAGGGCTTCCGCTAGTTGTTCGCTTGCACCTCTCTTGTTTAATGTTCTTACATTCCAGGTGCAGTTTCGAACGTCGTTGTCCTTTTTTCGTTTAGCCGTGTCGTCAACAAACACAACAGCATTACAGCGGTCATTGATATCTCTGATATACGACAAGCGATGAATAAGGACAAAATTACAATACTCTATCCTCTGCAATAAATTATGACGTTACTTCTTTGGGCTACCCAATACTTTAAATCCGTGGTAACCCGCATTTTATTTGCAAAAATTTTGCTCTTGCCAGTGCTTACATACGGCTTTAAAATCTTCTGCAACTGTGAACAATGACTATGCAAGTTGAGGGAAGCTCAATGTCGCTTTCAATTGCATTCTTCAAGTTCGTACATTAAAAATCTTTCTGATACCATAAAATCACACCAACCCGAATATCCATCTATACAGAAGAATCCAATCCTCATAGCAGATCCAATCAATTATTTTATCCCATCCACTCATCGCTAAACATCTGAACCTCAGTATTTTTTATAAACTTCATCCGCCTCCGTTAAAATACGATAAACAAAACAAGAAAAGCAAACATTCTTTTTTTTATATATCCTTGAATATTTGTTATATAAAACTATCATTTCCAAATACTCTGCATCTATTTCAATTTCAATGCCATTATGTAATTATTATATTGAATGAAAAGGCAGATAAATAGAATTATTAAATAAATAAAAATAAAAAACATTCTTGAAAACATAAGACTTCTTGCGTAAGTCTGGCAAGTAAAGTATTCATATCAAATAAAATGTCATATCTAAATTTGAATTTCACAGTAAAACCAGCGTTTTTAAAACAAAGAAAAACTATGGGATAGGGTATAATGTATAAGTAAGAGAAAAGATAAAAAAGAAAGCATGATAGTTACTTACAATCTTATTTAAACAAGTAACGCAATTTACCGCAGACAATTTGCTTTTTGCAAAATTCTTCGTTTTCTTTAAATACGTTTATGGGTGATTTATCATTATCATTTTTAACCCTGAAATTTGTCGAAATAAAGGCATACTAATCGGTGACATACGCACAAAGGACAATCAGACACACATGGCTTGCGATTCTGATTCAACCATAAAAATTCATTTATCTTAATAATTTCTTTATTTTGAAATTAGAGAAATATCCCCTGTGGGATGTCTGGTGGGCTGGTGGAAATCTTCATAGACACGATGAGCATCTGCCCAAAGTAGTGTGAGACTTTCACTCACTAAAACCACCACCCTCTTTGTATTTGTATTGCAACTAAGTATGCAACTTATCTAGCAATTTTCTTATCACGAGTAAGAAAGTTTGCCTGGTAATTTTCTTTTGAGAGTTACTGCTTTTTCCACAAATTATAGCGCGGTTTGTTATAATCGGGCCAAATCTAAGGGCTTAGTACTTTGAAGACACCGCAATAAATTTGTTTCGTCAAGAATTCGGAGGAACGTTGTGTAAACGTGTCCCAATAAACTTTTTTTTATGTTTGCGCGCAAAATTTTTCGTTTCATCTTTAACCGCGGGAATACACAGATCTCTGTGTAGATCTTCATTCCTTATATACCACGGCGTACTGACGAATGATCTTAACATTTATACTATACTTGTATCATCAGCAACGTGGCAACTATTATATCGTTTGTTTGAGGACGCTTCCTTGGGGTACTCCTGCCAATATTTATTTGAACTCGGAATATTCGTTTTTAAGTTTCATACGTAAGAGTCTATGCTCAAGATACGAGACAAGGATTTTATATAATATTTTAAGGCAGAAATTGTCTTAATTTGTATTGAAGGTCTCTGTGCCAGACCCTGTCAAAAGCTTGCTACACGTCAAAAAAATACGGCTGAGCAAATTTTCTTTTCTTCGAAAGCTTTCTCAATTACATCAGTAATTCGATGAACTTTGTCTGCAGTGGAATGTTTACTTCTACAAAAACGCTTTTAAATAACCGCAAAAATGGCTTAAATGTTTGTTTTGGGAATGAAAAGAGAGTACCAAGTCAATGGATGGCACCAAGTTGCTAACAAAAAAGTTATTAAAACCAAGCTCGGTTCGGATATAATTATACGGGTACTTTCCTGCATATAATTATGTACACCGAACCTCTATGCTTTATGAACCACTTACGTTCGGGTCGGTTGGGTTAAGGACAGGTATTCAATTCAAGATAAAGTTTGATATCAAAATAGTTTCAGTGCAATGAAATTTCATATTAAAGTTTACGATATATTAGTGAATTCATGTTTAACTTTTTTTTTTAAAACGCATGGATATATTCAAAATATTTCATATTGCATAATAGTTTTGACAGTTTGATCTTATTAAAAGTCATTATGTATGTATTATGGGTATATTATATAAAAATTGGATGCGTAAATTAACTTTTAATAATTACACTGGATTCTTAAATTTTAATGAAAACATATGAGAAGGCTATAAGGATCGTCTTATACCCTATCCCATTCCATCCTTTAAATTAATATCCCTTACCGAAAAATGTTTATTACCGAAAACGCCCCCAACAAGTGGGCATGGCAAAAAACGGTTGTATTGGCATTAGGATTGACTAGATATCTGCTTCAGAGACTTTTTCAAAAACTTTAACGGTTTGGCCTAAACAAACGTACAAGGATCACGTTGGTACACGTGATCCTTGTACGTTTCAACATCGTAACTCAAAATTTAAGGCCCAAAAACCGGTTACATACAGACGGACGGACAGACAAACATGGCTTAATCGACTTAGCTAGCGATTCTGATTATCTCAATTATTTCTTTTTGTTACAAATAATGTATCGAAACTAATATACCCCTATGGGATAGGGTATAATAAGTTGGGTGTGAGTCACCTAATCAAATTTCTATTTATTTGATAGAATATGTATTTTGCGGTATTAAGTACATATGTTAGAAAATTTGGTGTCGGGTAAATGTAGGCAGCGGTTAAGCTTGTCGATATTTTTGTGGGAACCTTTATTTTAAAAGTCTCTTAGGGTTATAACTATCAACACCAGTTTCGTTGTTGAAACTGAAAAGAGTCTGAAACAATCCACCAAGCGTCAAATAGTCTCAGTAAAATGGTTGCCACTGGAACACTGATCTTAAAAACCGTCCATGATTTGCCATACTCTACCAATCAATTTGTAACATATTTGACTGAGCTTTCTTTTGAGCGTCCCTACTGAAGAGCCATTGTAATGTATATATTGTTTAGGTTCTTAGGCCGTGTGGTTTGTGAAAATGGATGGTTACAAAAATGTTATGATTTCATTCGTTTCGCTATATTTTATATGCGAAATATCCTTAACTTAACAAAGTAGGATGGGTATCCTTCATAATGAACACGAATCATAAAACAATGTTTTTGTTACTGGTAATAATAAATAATTAAGGGTTTTGTTATTTCTCTGGAAATCTATTCGGTATTTTTAATACAAGACAATATAAGCAAGAGATTTCGTTTCAATACTTTTGGAAAATTATTGAAAATAGTATTTAAATAAATTCTCAGTTAATCCAATTGACACATCATAAGAAAGACATGATGAGCACGTGCCCAAAGTAAGTGTGGGACTTGAACACCACTAAAACCACAACCCTTTTTGTATTTTTTTTAATGCAACTAAGTATGCGACTTATCTAGGAATTTTTTTAACCACGAGTAATGAATGTTTGGCAGGTAACTTTCCTGTGAGAGTTCCTGCTTTTTCCACAGTTTGTTCTTATCGGGCCAAATCTAAGGGCTTAATTCCTTGAAGACGCCCTAATAAATTTTGTTTCGTCAAGAATTTGGAGGACCGTTGTGTTAACGTGTCCCAATAAACGTTTTTTTATGTTTGCGTGCAAAATTTTTCGTTTCATCTTTAACCGCGGGAATACCCAGATGTCTGCGTAGATCCTTCATTCCTTATATACCACGGCGCATTGACGAATGATCTTAACATTTTGTTTTCAAAATTTTGTAAAATATTTAGATTTGTTTCACTGTTACAACCCGATAGTTTTATACCATATGCCCACACCGGCTTGAGCACTTGCTTGTATAATAGCAGCTTCTTATAAAGGTTAATCTTCGAATATTTTTCGAGTAACCAGTACAGTTCTTTATATTTATTCCTGCAGAAATGTCAAATTAGCCATTGAATCAAATTTAAACACTGCTTTAAACCAATTGACACGCCGCCTGAGAGTATAAGCTTAGAAATACATTTAACATCTTTTACTAGTTGTGGTTAATACCCATCTTCGATATGAACGCCCTTAAAAAGTTGTTGGGCGCCTGCTCCTAACATATGCTTTTTGGTAAAAGATCTGAATATTTTAAAAATTCTAAATACTATGTTTGGAATAAAAAATCTAGGTTGTCTAAAACATATTGCCAACTTTTTTAAGGAAGTTCATGGCATATCATTGATATGCTATGCAAATTTTATGGCTAAAATTTCTATTTTAATAGGCGAACCCCTTAACTTACTTTCCTAAAAAACTCTGTTCCATATTACAATTATTATAAACTAAAACCTTTGCTTATATTTTTCAGTTATCGCCAAAATACAAGAAATTCGGTCCAACATTTGGAAAACGACATGTACAAGCAATTCCACAATTAGTTAACTTCCGAATTTATAATTTCTGGCAAAATAACGTAAGTAATTGTATTAAACAATTTGTATTTCTATTTCGAATTGTTTTAAGACCATTTTTTTTAAATGTTTTAATACTGTATTCGGGTTTCGTTGTACCTACTGGATTTTTTGGTGAGATAATTTCGCATGCAAGTAAAAACAAGTTTATTCCATTTTTTTCACATTTCTCTGGTTATTTTCCACCTTCCTTAGGGATCGTTTATTAAATCTTGAAATTTTTGTTAAAACATTAAGCTTTGTTTTGGACTAGTTCTAACATATTTTTGGAAACTTACTATCTTGTTTAGACACATTAACATTGTTTGTTTTGTACGTGACGATACAAACTATGTCAATAAATAATTAAACACACTAAGCATAATTAAAACGCATAAAATTATAATAATAATTTACTTCATTTTTAAAAGTACCGCCATTTGTATTTATTACATTTGAAGATCTTAGAAATTCAAATTGAAAGGGTTTTTTCAATAAGGATAATCGGATAAGTTTCGGCTCTTCAAATAATCAACAGACTTCTGTACTTAACTTAATTGTATCTTGTTAGGAATAAGCATACATGTTTTTATTTTGCTTTTGCCTGAGCATATAGAAATATTCAATACAACGAGGCCAACAAGGCTAAGCTGCAGGTGAAGACAAGAGCAGCCATTGACCTCTGTTGGCAAATAAGGAGGAAAGAATACCGGCTTTCCAGATAAAAAGGAAAAGAGAGCCAGGTAAACTTGCTATCGAGGATATAGAGAGGTGCGAAATAATATTCGCAAGTTTCAGCAAAGGAAGATGAAGACCTCTACTTAAGTGGCGCACATAAGCTGAAACCGAAACTTATTGTTTTTTTCCCATATTTCGCGTGTTCTTTTGCAGTTTTAAAAGAAACTGTTTCTCAGAAAGTGGTGGGGAACTAATATTTGATTTCGAGAAAACCGCAAAAACAAACAATTGAACACTTTCATCAGTTAATTTGACATAATCTACTTCAAACTCAATTCAATTCAGTATAAACACCGACAACTAATGTAAATCGACGACAAAACCTCTTTTCACACAGAAAGCCCTATATCCAATGCCAAACCAAATGAAATGCTGATGATAAAGACTTCCCTTCACAACTAACATGTTTTATTTTAACACATAGCTTAGAAAAAAAAGGTAATAAACATCTTTGGCACAATAGAAAACACAAAATTGCGACAGTCGTACTTCGATGGCAATTCAAAAAGAGAAATCATGTTTTTTGTTTTTTATTTATACATTTGCTTATCTAGTTTGATCGTAATCTTTCGACTGTTTGGTTATTTTTATATAAAACAATCGATAAGACACCCATGCACACCGATAAGCTAACAACTAATCAACTTCCAATTTACGAAACGACCCATCCAATCCAAACAAAGACTCTGAGGTGATCTTGCTGCCAACTCTAAGTTTTTCGTTAGATTTATACTGGCTATCTTCATCGAAAAATTCCTTATAATCGGATAAACGTTGCTCCCATTCATCGATTGAGTCTTGAATGCAGCCATTTTCACCGCCGTACTCTTTGGGTAGACATTTCTTTGGGACATATTCATAGAGACTTTCGAACGACGAATGCATGTACATCTGCAAATAAAAATAATATATAACTAGATCAATATGGATCCGTTAACGCTTACCCTCTCCTTGATTTTTTTACCCATAAGACTTCGAGCTAAATTCATTATTGTTACGGCTTCTTTAGGGGCATTTATCATATGCAAACCCTTGATACGGAAAGGAATGGCCTTGTCAGAGAATACACCGAATTTCTTCATTAGCGATGGATCGAATTGAAGCAGGAATCCCAGTGACACATCAGCACAATCAATGACATTGATTATACCTCCGATGATGGCATTGTCGTCCTCTTGCATTTCAATGTCTATAATTCGAAGCTGATACTTGATAAGGTCGACAATGTTAAACTCACTGGGATTAATGTGGCCATATCGAGTGATGTGTATACGAGGTCCGTCAGGCTTCATAGGCTTTGGCAAGGGAACAAATGTTCTGTAAGAAAACAACTAGATTACAATATACGCACAGAAAACACTACACAATTACCCTATCTTGGCCAATTTATAGGCTTTATCATCTAACGGCTTGATAAGGAAAACCTCAGGAGACAAACTCTTGATGGTGTAATAGTAGTCTATCTTCTGTTTTGCCTTTTCCAAACTGTATTTTGAACCTCTCAAGAAGGTCAGCAGGAACTGATCATTTGTTCTTGTTTTTAGATGCGGCTGCTTAACTACCCAGTCACGAAGAGCCGCGATATCTTCGGGAATACGCTTTTCCACTTCGAATAATTCATCGCGCGCCTTAATAGCTAGTTCGGTACAAATTGGCCGAATGTCAACCATCGTTGGGGAAATATTGTCGAAGGGAAACGTTGCAACCGATTCAACTGAAGCGTAACTCACGACTGAGTGAGTGAACCATACCTTTAAATTTAGCACGATGGTAGACAAAATAAGAAATAAGAATTGACTTGAGCTTTTCGTTTATGTAAAGTTCGCGCCGGACGTTTACCTTTTTTTTATAGGTACGCGATATTCAGTCAAGAGTTCAACATAGCATTATAGTGACGACTTTGGAGGTTTGAATGTTGGCTGGCCGGTTGTAAACAGATAGAGCTACTTAAGTGGTTGATAACTAATTGTATAGTGCGTATTGAAATGGCTCTGATTGTATATTTGTAGCCTACATAGGGTACATCTCGTGTTGATATTTAATTTGTAACATACTTGTCCAACTAGATGATTCGAGATTCTTCCAAATTTTTGTAAACTCCGCCCTTAAATCGTTGGAGAGTTTTGGCATTGTATTGTTTATATTCTTTTAGATGTACTGTATGTTTTGCTTGTGATATTTGAAATGTCACACTTCTAGGGATGATGTCGCTATGCTAGACTCCTAACTAAAGTTAATCTACCTGATATAACTTAAATCGAGGAGGAGATTTAAACTCAGGAAAGACCTGGGGAAGTGGTAATGACCACTTTCCCAATTATTCAGCCTCCGAAATTCGGTATGCTGCCTCTCCGTGTCGATTTTAGGGTGATCCGATATCGCCGAGCTAAAGCTGAGCAGATCTTGGTCATCTCGAATAAGCTAATTTCCATCGCCTTCAACTGTGGAAGAAAAAACCATTGGCATGTGCCAACCTGATAAAGCAAAAATGCAAGATACTTTTTCATCGAAAATAAAAGACAATGGTAGAAATCATATAACGGGATCTGCCCGGCGCATGATTTCTGTAACATTGAGAGTGCATAAGAAGATGAGAAAAATGGTATACAAAATAAGTAGCTGCCGTTTAACAAATATATCAATTTTGTAAAGCTTCTTGGAGTGTGCTAACCTGATCACCAGCAGTGTATATTCATGGACCCATTTTATCAATTTTATCGTACGAGTGGCAGAATTATTGTGATTAATATTGTCAATTTCGTTGGACTAATATGCGCAGGGTCTCTGGTTCAAACCCTGAAGTGAAAACATCTTAATTTTTTACTGATAATGCCAGATATTCCATTTCATTACTAATTTCTTCAGTTTCTACAGAGTTTTTTTCTGTCATAACTTTAACCATCTTATCGGCTCGGCATATTCGATGTTTCCGGTCGATCTGGCGTTTCTTTGACGTAAGAGCTCTGGCCGAAGCGTCGACTTTGAAGGAGTATTGCATCTTGCGTAAAACGGATACAATGAACGTCACGTTTGTACTAACGAACACTAATTTTTATAATAAAATGTTATCATTTGGACGTGCCGCTCAACGCCGTTAATTGCCATTGTAATATGCCAGTGACTGAATAAAAAAAATCGATGCGTACCTATTGGCAATAGAGGTTACGTTGTCACGATATAGAGAAGACATAGAGTTGCGGTAGAGCCTTGAGGACCGACCTTTACAACCTCGTAGAGCAACTGTATTTTGCACCGGTTTTTTAGGAAGATGGCGTCATTGAGGATGAAGGAATAGATACTGGTCACCGTTATCGGATTTTGTTTGAAAACTTTCTTGTACCCGAATTGGATCAATTATGCACTTATGGTTTCAACATCATACACGGCTCGTGCTACGATGTGAATTTTAGGAGCATATTTTCGTCCGAATAATGTCAGAAATATTTCTTCTTATTGATACATGAAGGAAAAGGAACACATCCAGAAACCATCCATAAACTCGATGCTTAAGGACAACATTATGAACGAAATTGCTCATATTACACCAGAAGTCTTCTCTAAAATTCCTTCTGATTTTATCTGGATGCATTTTAAATATTAAGATATAACAACGACAGTTTAATTTTTAAGTAGCAAAAGAATGTTTTATTATCATTATTTTACTTTAACGCCAGATGTTCAGAAGAGTTTAATGAAATCCCTCACAAGACACGTAAAGGATGTTTTTTTAGTGGTATAGAACTTTGAATTGAAATAAAACGCAAGAAAATCGTTTTAATTTCCATCAATTTGGCTTTATTGGAAGGATAATTTTGTGCCGGTTCGAATAAAGCTAAGTCTATAGGTCCAATTTTCCACTATTTTTTCGAGCATTTTGGCTTCTGATGTTGGCTTCCAAGTCCCCTTACGTTTCTTAGGTTGGCGTAGACGAGCGACTTCACATATCCCCAAAAAAAATAATCCAATGGTGTCATATCACACAATCTTGGTGGCCAATTGACAGGTCAGTAAACCGATTGTGACGTGCGCTGTGTAGCATGCTATCACGACGCATGGCATGGTTTCGCGGCTTTAATTCTTGTACAAGCTGGATCTTGTAAGGTCGTAAGCAAAGATCTTTGCGCAAAATCTTCCATAAAGTTGATGGACAAAGCTCTAATTGCTGTGCACGGTGGCAAATTCATTCGGGTCCTCTTCAACACTTTGCTCTACAGCGGCAATTGTTTCTTCGTTGCGCACTGTTCGACGTCTCTGCGGATGCGTATTATCACATAGAGTAAACGTTGTACGAAAAAAAATATATGGTTAACCGAATTAATTGCTCTGATGGACGATTATGTCGACCATAAAATGGACGAAGCTTGCGGTAAACTTTGCGAACTGAACCATTATTTATGAAATAAATATGCCCGATTTGCAAGCGTTGTTCATTTGTCAACCTGTTCATGATAAAATGGCAAACCAAATTGAACATAAATGGCATTAGAGTTGCCCGATTTGACCACAAAATGTAAGTTTTATATTTTTATTCGAAAAACCAACCTCTAAAAAAACACCCTTTATTTATATATTGGTTCCGTTGCATTAAGTTTCATAATAAATTTATAGATTATGTGTACCATTTTTTTCAAAAGTACGGTACACCTTATTGAGCTATAAAGATTAAAATTTATTGGATAGTATATCTACGTATCTAATCTTTCATTATAAATGTTCAACACTTTAAATATATTTTTTATGTATGACTTGCTAAAATTGACATACAGAGTGTCTGGCAGTAAAGATTAATTGACTTAATCATAAGAACGGGCGCATCTGCTTTGTTTTGTTTTTCCTGCTCATCAACAATAAACCCCTTGTCATACAAATAATTTCGACAGACGCTTTTAACCAACAATGAGCCCTACAAGACAATGATGTGGATGAAGTGATTAAATAATGAAAAGTGCTTATTATGTTTGATAGAAAAAGGGAAAGGAAATATCACTGGCTTTTCAGAAAGAGGTGTCCAACCTGTTATTAATCTCTAAGTAAGACAATGTAGCCCTTGTCCTCTTCTATCCTTAGACACGTTTCTTCCAATCGTACAGACCAAGTGCTCTGGCATCCGCGATTGCTTATACCTTAAACTGGAAGTTCGGTCTTCGGACATCTCGAATTCGAAACCAAGCATCGTTATATCGTATCCTAAAACTTTTTCAAATTCCTTGAAATATTTACCAAACCCCCTTTTTTAAGAACACTCCCTAAAATGCAACGTGGCTTTAAGCTTTGAATAGATGAAATATATTCAATCATATAGTTCAGGCACCCAGACACTTTAAAAATCCTTATCAGTTTGATTAACAATAAAGTTTTTCTGAAAGGGGTGCGCATTATGATTTTTTTTTAAGTGAAATTTCTTTGGGCTCGTCGGCTTAAATCCAAACTCATATGAAACTAGATTTTAACAGGAAAAGTCATTGGTAGGGTAAGGCTAGGTGGCGGGACAACGAGCGTAAGCATGAAAAAGTATTCTGCAGAGAATTAAAGTCATGCACAATCACAATGCACAAAAGAAAATTGAAGGGGTAGGGCTGACTCTAACAGAGCAAATGTGCTCTGAACAACATCAACAACAACAACATGCGAAAACTTGTTTTAAAAAAAAGAGCGACAGCGTAAGAATGAGAGAGATTGAATTAAAATTAAGCGAAAAAGTCAACAGTTCCTTTAATTAAAAGTCATTATTTGATTATTATATATGTTATTTGAGAAATGTCGATGCATGTGGTTTCACTCCAACCTCCTAGCACTCTACGGTCTTTTTGTGTCCAGTGGCCATTAACAACGACCATATTTAGCTAGATCGACTCAGCTTGCACAGTGTTACCACTAGTGCTACATATGAAGTACCGTACTACATATTGCTTGATTTTTGAATGCTATACTACATAATTTATTTTTAATTTGTACTCTTTAATTTTTATAACTAAATACAAAATACAAATTTTTGGCGCAACAGGCTCTTTACTACCCAGGGACGAGCTTTCTCATTCTCATTGATTTGTGCGTTTGTACTTCTTGCACGATGGCGGGGCCTCCTGTTTTCATGCCGACTCCGAACGGCGAATTTGAGATAAGTTTTTCTCGACAACTGATACTACTTGGCTGATAAGTCAAATCATCACGAGAGGAGGGCCAGTAAAAAGTCATTTTGGTATTGCAATGTCTGAGAATCGAACCCATCGCACTAACCATCGCGCCACTGAGTAAATATAATATGCAACTTTGCATCCCTTTTAAGTAAGCCCGATTCTTCACTAAATGTTTCGGTTTACGTACGACATGAAGTTGTGTCTGTTGTTGTGAATTTAAATTATATTTTTGTTATGTTTTTTTTTTTGCTATGTTTATTTAAATGAAATACAAAAACTTCAATAAAAAAACACATGTACTACATTATGTTTCAAATTATTCATTTTGTTGGCTAACGAACTACATTTGTTCCAGATCTTAGTGGCAACGCTGCGTTGCAATACTGAGTCAATCCATATACTTAACGATATGTCTATCTAAAATATTTCTCTATGTTACAATCTCAAACTAAACATCAACAAACATTGTATACCCGTTATTATATAATAAAATTCAATCCAAATAAAGTTTTAAATATTTCTTAATTGCTTTCATATCATTAACAAATAAATGTTAACCTACTTTACTTAATTCACCTAATTCACCTTAGGTGATAATAGCGAAGCGTTCGCGGAATCGCTCGCAGGTTAGTCATACGGTAGTCTTCAATCAAGTCGGTTGGAAATTCGTAATTTAATAAACATAAAGGATTGCGATTCTATGGCCGACATTAGAAAAATTTGCCCTGAACTAGCTGCTAAGGCTCGTGATGAGTTATTCGAAGTGGAGAAGCGTATTCCCGAAGATATCAAAGCCCTGCGTGAGTGGATTCTGAAGCAACCGCATCTTAAGACAAGGACAAATGATCAGTTTCTGCTGTACTTTTTGAGGGGTTCGAAGTACAGCTTGGAGAAGGCAAAAAAAAAGATCGACTGCTATTACGCCATGAGAAGTCTATCACCAGAACTGCTACTTTTCAGACCGTTTGATGAAAAGGCCTTAAAATTGGCTATGATCGGGTAAAATTATGCAGACTTTTCATTTGTGTTAAGTCAAGTTCAAACTTAAATCAAGTATTTCACTTATAGACCAGTGGTTCCCTTACTGAAGCCTATGAAGATTGATGGGCCTAAGATTGTTATAATTCGTTATGGACTCGTCGATCACCGTGAATTTAATATTGCCCACATATTTAGGCATAGCCTTCGAATCTTGGATATTGTAATGAACGAAGACGATAACAGCGTCATCGGAGGCGTGATCGCTGTAAATGACCTTACTGACATATCATTGAGCTTAATGCAGCAATTAAATATTTCGTTGATTAAAATTATCAATGCGTTTCTTGAAAAAGCCTGTCCTATCCGTTTAAAGGGTACGCATTTATTGAATGCTTCTAAGGAAACTACAGCAGTCCTGAACATTTTTCGAAGTTTAATGAATTCAAAAAGGAGAGAGAGAGTAAGCCTTACCAGCTTTATGTCGATCTAACGTCTGTCTAAGACATTACTTTTATTTCAGTATTTTGTGCATTCTTCGCTTGAAAGTCTTTACGAACACATCCCCAAGGAATGCCTACCTGTGGAGTATGGTGGTGAAAATGGCTGCATTCAAGATTCGGTTGACAGATGGGCTCATAAATTTACCGATTATAAGGACTACTTTAATGAAGATATGCAGTATAAATCTAACGAGAAATTAAGATGTGGCAATAAGATCACTTCGGAGTCTTTATTTGGATTGAGTGGATCATTCCGCAAATTGGAAGTCGATTAGTTTTTAACCATGAACCAATCAAACTAAAGCACTTTTTATCTCCCATACGCCGTTGACAAAGTTTTATAAAAACATTTGAGAAGTCTGCAATCTGCTGTGCGGATCGTTTAATATCACATCCCATCCCATCCTTTAAGTTCTTATCACCAAAATGTGAGCTTGATGGCAACTAAATATTAAAAATGAGATTTTCGCAACATATTCCTCAGACAGTTTATCAAAATCTTGTATGGTTCGACAAAATAAAACTTTTGATGCAAAATCATTGGTTTTGATAATATAAACATTTTATCCATATGTCATTTAACCCATGCAAATATATAAAGAATTACTTTAGCTGCGTAGGTACGCATTATTTAAGTACAGAAATGCATTTATAACATACTAATTTTTACATTCATTGCGATTACGTTTTATCTTAATTACATTTTGCTTACTAACAGCTCAAAAAATTTGGGAACACTTTTCAGCTGAGAAATTTCTCGCGGAGCATTTCGTTGCACTTATGCCATTTTTCGCAGCTATATTTATGGAGAAATTGTAATAATTGTTTTTATTTTTTTTAATACGGCAATAAAGAATTCAATTTATTTGTATAATCACCCTTATTCCACATGGCGTTTTTATTAAACGACAGATAGCGTTTTTTGAAATCGGTATTACAGCTGGCAAGTCTGAAGGCGTTTTATGTCGTTTAACGCTACGTGGCGTTTAAGTAGTGTGGAACGTAAGTTCTTAAAACGTCATTGCAGTTATTCGCATTCTGACAGTCGTTTTAGTTGGATAAAACGACAGGTAAAACGCCAATAATTATCGAATAGAAATTTGCAAACGAC
Organism: Rhingia rostrata; assembly: GCA_949824845.1. Lineage (NCBI taxonomy): Eukaryota > Metazoa > Arthropoda > Insecta > Diptera > Syrphidae > Rhingia > Rhingia rostrata. The sequence goes on along the minus strand of OX463755.1, from coordinate 95,229,801 downwards.
TATACTCTGTCCAAGAATAAATGTCAGTACAGGGAAGATAGGATATTTGCCTCTTTGTCTGGTTGCAGTAACATGTATAAATGTGTCCCTCTTTAAAGCTCTCGTAGGGTTGCCATGGTGTATATTATGAATCACCACAAAGAGAGAGAGCATTTCGCTTAGGGTTACCATCTGCCCATTTTAGTTTGTTTTAAATAAAAAACATTTTTTTCCGAAAACAGAAATAAGAACTAAAAAAAATATATATTATCATTTATTCATGATAAATATAGTAATCAAAAATATAATTCATAATAAACATAGTATATAAATAAGTATAATGTTAAAACATAAAATTTCATTAATTTAAAGTAAAAATAACTTCATTCATTTATAATATTCAAATCTATTAGTCTGATGAAAAGTTAGTGCTGCTACTATCGTCATTTATATATATTACCAATCTTTCGACTGCTTCCTCCGCGAAAACGTCCATATCCCACATCGTTGGCTCAACAACCTGTTCAACGTGTTGCACACATCGGTGCCATTTCTCACTGTCAACTCTTACAAGTGCTGTTGTTAATAATAATTTAATTTCTGGCATTTTAAATGACTTTTTTTGGCTTGCTACAAATCCTTTCACTTGAACCCAAACCAATTCTATTGGATTTAGATCGCAGTGACATCCCTAGTTCTTACAAAAATAAACACAATAACACAACAAAGCCAATAAAAAAGAAAACCCACAGAATGAGTTTGACAGATAAAAATGGTGGGAAATGGAACGGTTTATCGCACATCCATGGTTAGGTAACTCTTCGGTAACCGCAGATTCTTAATCGTAGGTTAAATCAAAACTGCGGTAACCTAAACGTCAATTTAACCAGCAGTGAATAAACCGGGCCATAGTCCAACAATAATATGATCACTTATTGTACTGTATTGTTGCAATGCATTAAAATAGCGCGCGAATAAAATTTCCTTTTAAAATATAAAGTCGAAAAAAATGGTTTGACTACATTTTAGCGGTTTCTCGAAAAGAGGAGAAAAAATCGCAAATGATAACACCACGTCACCACCACACAAATTATTACTCACAAATTCATTTTTGTGCTCTCAAAAGCTTCAAATCCCAAAAGTTCTGTAACGATAACACTGAAATATCAGTATCGATGTGCTAACATTTGAGAATGGTAACACTGCTTTGATGAGCGCACACCACACGCGTCACGCACACAGCCAGTACTCAGCTCTCAGCAGTCAGCAGTATAATGACGAATCGCGAATGGTGAGTGATTGTATGAGCAGTCTGCCCAATGCTATCGGGCAAACAAGTCATAGGATGGCTGCGGTTAAATCTGGTTTGTAATTACAACAACAATTGTACACAAAGTTCAGTGGCTTCGTTTGTGTTTCAGTGGTAATATAGCATTGAGTCCACTTACAGGCACCATTGTTAGAAAAAAAGCTTTCCCATAAGACCTGTACTGACATTTTTTTTTGGACAGACTATAGACCATTCTATTCATGGAAACGTTTGCAGCTCAGTCATGTCATACGGTGTTCTTCATTTATGTCGGTTGGAAATTTGTATTATAATAACCACAAAGGATTGCGATTCGATGGCCGACATTCGACAGATTTGCCCTGAACTAGCTGCTAAGGCTCGTGATGAGTTATTGGAAGTGGAGAGCGTATTACCGAAGATATCAAAGCCCTGCGTGAGTGGATTCTGAAGCAACCGCATCTTAGGGCAAGGACAAATGATCAGTTTCTGCTGTACTTTCTGACTGGTTCGAAGCACAGCTTGGAGAAGGCGAAAAGAAAGATCGATTTCTATTACTCCATGAGAAGTCTTTCGCCAGAAGTGTTACTTATGAGACCGTTTGATGAAAATGCCCTTAGATTGGCTATGCTTGGGTAAAATTATCGAGACTTTTCATTTATGTTAAGTCAAGTTCAAGCTTAATTCAAGTGTTTCCCTTATAGACCAGTGGTTCCTTTACAGAGGCCTTTGAAGATTGATGGGCCTAACATTGTTATACTTCGTTATGGACTCATCGATCACCGTGAATTTAATATTGTCGACATATTTAGGAACCAACTACGAATGATGGATATTCAAATGAACGAGGACGATAATAGCGCCATCGGAGGCGTGATCGCTGTTGTTGACTGTACCGCAATCACATTGGGCAATTTGTAGCCCGTTTCAGGGGTATTCATATAGTGACTGCTTCTAAGGAAACTACAGCAATCGTGAAATTTTTTCGAAGTTTAATGAATTCAATGAAGGAGAGAGTAAGCCTTACCAGTTTTCAGTCGATCTAACTTCTGTCTAAGAGCTTACTTTTGTTTCAGTATTTTATGCATCCTTCGCTTGAAAGTCTTTACGAGCACATCCCCATTGAATGCCTCCTTGTGTAGTATGGTGGTGAAAATGGCTGCATTCAAGATTCGATTGACAGATGGGCTCATAAATTTACCGATTATAAGGACTACTTTAATAAAGATATGCAGTATACATCTAACGAGAAGCTAAGATGTGGCAACAAGATCACTTCGGAGTGTTTATTTGGATTGGATGGATCATTCCGTAAATTAGAAGTCGATTAGTTGTTAACCCAATTAAGCTAAAATAAATAATATATGTCAAAAAATAACAACCACCCTGTATTTTTGGATTTAAAACAGCTGGAAGCTATTTTTTTTAGTAACGTATTACATACTTATCTCTTTTTATAGCCTATCCCATAGGGGTATATTAGTTTTGATACGTAGTTTGTAACATAGAGAAATAATTGAGCTAGGTATAGCTCAAAGTATATGCATCGACTCAGAATCGATAGCTGAGTCGATTTAGCCATGTCTGTCCGTCCGTCCGTACGTCACCAGTTTTTGGGCCTTAAATTTTCAGCTAGAATGATGAAATTCGGTACACGTGCTTGTTGTTGCTCCCAGCAGAACAAGTGTAAAAATTTTTGAAATCCGCCTACTGCCACGCCCCCTTTTCAGAAAAAACATAGTTTCAGGCCAAACTGTTAGAGATTCTGAAAAAAAGTCTGAACAACATATCTATACAATCATAATGTCTAAATTTTGTTCAAACAAATGTTTTTGCCACGCCCACTTGTTGGGGGCAGCTTATCAAAATCTTTTGTGGTTCGAATAAAAACACAATTTTCTCCCGCATATGGTATGTCGTAGGGTATACAAATGTTTTTGTAGGAAAACGCCTCCAAAAAGTAGGGGTGGGTTAAAATGATATGTAGACGAAATGTTTGTAAAGGGTGTTTTTTTTAGAGATATAGAACTTCGAATTGAATTAAAACAGAAGAAAATCGTAGAAACAGAAGAATGGAGACATTAACCACCAAATTGGCATTATAAGAATGTTTATTTTTTGCCATTAATGTTTAAATAGGAATAGCTCCAATTGCTCTATACGGTGGCCAATCGATTCATTCGGGTCCTTTTTAAAACTCGGCTCTACAGCGGCAATTGTTTCTTCGATGCGGACTGTCCGACCTCTCTGCGGTTGCGTTTTATCACAAAGAGTAAACGTAGTGCGAAAACGATCCATGATTAAGCGAATTAATTGCTTTGATGGACGATTATGTCGACCATAAAATGGACGGAGCTTGCGGTAAACTTCGCTAACTGAACCATTATTTTCGAAATAAATTGTTTGTCAACCTGTTCATGATGAAATTTCAAACCAAACTGAACATAAATGACATTAGAGTTGCCCGATTTGACCATAACCAATAATTGTGCACCAACATTTTTTTGAATATTTTAAAATTTTACCGAAAAACGTTTTATACTTAAAACGCTTCCAAAACGCTTACGAAATATAAACCTGAAGAAAAGTCTTCGGTCCCGTTCGCGCTGATGGGCTATTAAGACAGAGATGTAACCTGGCGATGTAAACACGTTAGGCGTTAAAGGTGATTGAGACATGTAGTATAAAAATGCTAAGACAAACAAAGCCCTCAGTTCTTAGCTTGATGAAGATGAAGCCGACTATTAGTTGACATAATGAACTGATTAACTTGATGAAATGTCTTGGCCATAACCAATTTAAAATAAAACATATGAGAAGGCTACAATCCACTGTGTTTTGTACCCTACCCCATCACATCCTTAAGACAAATATCGCCAAAATATCGGATTTGTGAGGATGAAATATAGAAAATGTAACTGTCATACCATATTGTTCAGACTGTTATCAAAATCATTTATGGTTCGATAAAAAACACCGTTTTTCGCCTAGTTATGTCATGAGATAGTGTATAGAAATGGTTTTTGTATGAAAACGCCTCCAAAAAGTGGGCGTTGCTTAAAATGATATATGCAAGAAATGTTTATATTAACAGAACCAATGATTTTGCATCACCATTTTTTTCGAAATGTTTAAAATTTTTCCGAAAAAGTTTTTTACTAAAAACGCTCCAAAAAGTGGGTGTGGCAAAAGATTTTGTATATACCAAACATAGACATTATGATTGTCTAGATATTTTGTTCAGACATTTTTCATTCTTTTTCCACCTTGCATTCTGCAATTGCAAACAATAACTTGACAGTAGAAAATATGAAGAAGGTTTTGGTTTTGTATTATTTACCGTTGCATTATTATTTTCTGTTCTTTCTTTGTTTATGTTACGTATACGAATAGTCATTTAAACATATGTGAATAAAAAAAATTGAAAACCATACATGTTTTAATAATATAGCAAAATGAACATGAAATTTTTTGAAATTTTACGTTGTGCAAACATTTGTTTGAAAAACTGTAGTTGCACCAATTTATGGAAGATTGGAAGATTGTGCCCCTGGTGTTGGTTCGGAAATTTTGCACAATCCTCTCAAGAATGACGTTAAAAAAGTCAAATGACAGTGCCTTGCCTTTATTTTATACTTTCGATAATTTTACCCAATCATAGCCAATCTAAGTGCCTTGTCATCAAACGGTCTTATAAGTGCCAGTTGTGGTGACAGACTTCTGATGGTGTAATAGTAATCGATCTTTTCTTTTGCCTTCTCCAACCTGTACTTCGAACCTCTCAAAAAGCATATCAGAAACTGATCATTTGTCCTTGCCTTAAGATGCGGTTGTTTTAAAACCCAATCACGCAAGGCTTTAATATCTTCGGGAATACGCTTCTCCACTTCGAATAACTCATCCCGAGCCTTAGCGGCTAGTTCAGGGCAAATTTGTCGAATTTCGGCCATTGAATTGCAATGCTTATCAAATTAAAAATATTCAACCAATTTAATTGATGATTACCGCTCGACTGAGACACAAATGCTTTCATCTAAGTGAGGGTAGTCTTATGCTAGTCATGTATTATCTCGTTTGCAGACAGTTATCTTATTAACACAAGAATTTAAGTGCTCTTTAAAGCATTTGTCGGTTCAGGGGAATTTTAATTGGAATTATTCCTATTATAATCTAATTCTTCAAATCTTGTAAATTAAGTTTGAATACAAGGTATAAAGTATGAGTACTTTATAAGTCGGATGTGAAGATAAAATTTGTTTGTTAAAGATATGAACGCAAAAGAACTTGAAATATTCAAAACATTCATTTGATAGATTATATCTTGTGCTTATTTAATAGTTTATAGAGATATACGGCCGTATTTATTGAATTTTTTTAAAACTTGTCTCAGAGGTTGTCTAATTAAGCACGCTTGAATATTTATGTTTCCACTAGAAGAATTCAGTTGTAATGGATTCTCGCTTGATTTTTGATAACATAAATCCGACCTGAATTTGTTGAGATGACTTTTATTCCAAAAGAAAATAAATAAATGTTTTTGGCGCAACAAGGTCGTTAGTACCCAGGGCGAGCTTTCTCATAACCATTCATGTGTGCGTTTGAACTTCTTGCACGATGGTGGGACCTCCTGTTTTATGCCGACTCCGAACGTCGAATTCGAGATAAGCTTTTCTTGACAATTGATACTACTCGGATGATTTGTCAGATCACGAGAGGAGAACCAGTGAAAATCATTTAGGTGTTGCCACGGCTGGGAATCGAACCCACCCTTCTGCGCGGCTGTTCAACGCACCAACCATCGCGCCACTGAACCTTCACTTTACGAACGTACGTATAACAAGGCACTTACAGTCGCATCTATAAAAGCATTTAAGATGTTGCCTTACTTTAGGCAGTGCCTAATTACTGCAAAATCGGTATATATAATCGATTTTCACATTTAGACAACGTTGCCTAAAGGTTTCGACTTTTTACCAATCACCACTGTGATTATCGATTATCAATCACCGTGAACTTTAACTCGAGGAGATTTGCAAACCTCTTAACAAATCATCCGAGTAGTATCAATTGTCATCAAAAACTTATCTCAACTTAGCCGTTCGGATTCGGCATAAAATAGAAGGTCCCACCATCGTGCAAAGAAGCGCACACTCACACATGAACGGTTGTGGGAAAAAAACCTAGGCCCTGGGTACTAACAAGTCTGTTGCGCTATAAATTTTTTTTTTTGCTTTTTCACGCCTTTTTCACAATCACACACTTAATCGTATACCAAACTATTGTTCACTATTCTCGAATTTTCACTATTCACCACATCTACTTCACTTTCACTATATTCTTCATTTCAAAATTGTCGAATAATCCGTTTCTTCACAAATCACTGTTTTCTAGAAACTTCTAATCAAGAAAAGGTTTTATCCGACTTCTGACACCAATGTTGAATGAAGCCGGACTTCGAATGATAAAACGTCTGTCTTTCCGTATGAGATTTGTCTTGATCTGAAATCGCAGTGGTAGAGCGGAATAGCTCCGACGTACCCATCGCGGATTACCCACTTGTCCCTCGAATTAAACCTAAGAAATCGATATAAATAAATGCCTCTAGTGGAATAAATCCCGATACAAGAGTGATCTCCATGTAATTATAATTTAGAAAGTAAGCCCCGAATATCAGGCTTTTAACACTAGCCGTCGCGTCGGTCGCCCTTCTAACACGCCTTCGAATTACCTTAACTAAGGAATTGTCAATTCTGTTAAACTGGGCCCGATAGTATAGTACTTTGCTTCGATAATATTTAATTTAATGGGAATCTGGCGTTCGGTACAACCGTGTCCACGGGGCGCCGTAAGCGATGATTGTCCTCGTAAGGACCATGTGGCATATGATTCTTGAATCAAGTTTACTGCTTTGAAACAGTTTTCTTGACAGACCATAAGCCCCTCTAGACATGGATAAGCAAGCATCTACATTTTTAAATATTACTTGTTAAGGCAGGTACCAAGATATTTAACTTCTTTCTCACCGCCGACAGCTATCCACGCTGCTCAATGTTTTTCTGCTATCGCTAGAAGCTCTAAGCAATGGGGTTCTTAACACGATTGTTTCGGTTTTTCAAAAATTAATTTTCAATTTCCAATCATCGCAATATCTTTTAGTGTGATCGAAGTCACGCCTTTGATGACCTCGACTTTGGGACGAACTATAAAAGCATTTAAGATGTTGCCTTACTTTAGGCATTGCCTAATTACTGCCTAAGTGCAAAATATATATAATCGATTTTCACATTTAGACAACGTTGCCTAAAGGTCGCCTTACTTAAGCGCGAACAAACCCCAAGGAATTTTAATTTCATTTCTACATATCGTCGCTTGAAAAGCAAACTGCCATAAGTCAAAATTCGTCGATTTTGAGTTAAGTATACAGAACGATTCGCAATATATAATTTTTCTGTCAAACCGTCATAAATATAGCTCTTAAACTGACAGCGTGAGGGCTTAAATGTCGTTTTGCATTTAGGGAAACATCCCTTCCCTAGCGTTTATTCTAGAAAAGTGTCTTTTTTTAGTTTCGATCAGAATTACTGGTTAAGCTGGCACGAAGTAAAAATAGTGACAATACACAAGAATGGGCAATTTTTTAACAAAAACCTTCTCGCCAAAATGTCCCTCGATATTTTCATAATGCAATAACCGTCGAAAATACTGTAAGTAATATATTTGGTGTCATTTTATGGGTAATATTATAGTCTAAAAATTACTTTCAGAACGAAGGTTCATCTTCAAATCAACTTGGCTCACCGTACCTTCAAACAAATGCTTCTGTTTTACCATCTCTCGCCTGCGACTGTGACTTATCTACGGAATTAGCTGGTACAGCTATGGAGCACAATGCATCTTCTGGAAATAGTAATCATCAGCTGAATTCGCATACGCCAACTTGCGATGAGAGCACTTCTGTACCGGGATGTAGTACCATCATTGCCAGTTTCTCTAATTTAATAACCAGGAATCTTAATGGTGACTTAAATTCAGACTCAACTTCAGATTCACAAGATGGAGATTTTTCTGCAGATAACGACTACAAAGGCCCAGATTTCTGTGAAAGTAGATCATCGAAAACCGCCTTTAATTTGGCACCTTCAAGCCAGATACCAGTGGACATAGAATCCGATGAATGAATGAGAAGTCGAGCTCCAGAAAAAGGAAAAATCGCAAAACTGAATGGGCAAGAAATAAAGCAAAAATTGCGAGTAGCTTAGAAGAATCTTATATTTCTAGTTCCAGAACTAAAAGGATAATTGAAGAAAGAAAGATAGGTCCTGTTTGTCAGTGTAGGCTTGGATGTTCGTCGAAAATTAATGAAGAGAACAGATTACAAATATTTACAAAATATTGGCACTACGGATGTGCAGAAAAGCAACGAAACTTCATAGCAGCTTCAATGATTGAAATAAAACCTATATATAGGTATACTCGAGTACGAATTGGAGAAGGGTCTACCTCCAATATCAGAAAGCCTCGACAAAACAACAATGCATTTTATTTCGCCGTTGAAAACTCTAGAATTAGAGTCTGCAAAAATTTTTTCAAATCAACTCTGGGAATCAACGACAGGCCGATTAGTACCGTTCTAGATAAGAGAGATCAATATGTCACTAATACTGTCGAAACGGACTTAAGAGGTAAGCACACCCCTTCAAATAAAACTGATGCCGATGTCCTTCAAGGAATTAAGGATCATATTGACGAAATACCACGCATTCCAAGCCATTATTGCATAGCAAACTCAAATAAAGAGTACATCGATGGAGGTATGAGTATTGCAGCGATACATAGAATGTACGTTGAACAGTGCAATATCAAAAAAGTTCCTTTTGCAAAGTATAAAGTATTTCACCAAGTGTTTGTTAATAACTATAATATAGCTTTTCATCATCCTAAAAAAGACCAATGTGAGGACTGCATTGCCTTTAAAAAAAGTGAAAATAAAGATACTCTGCAAGAAAAATATGATCAACACTTGGCAGAGAAAATACTTTCTAGAAAAGAAAAAGAAAAGGATAAAGCATTTGCCAATGAAACCAACATCGTCGCTGTTTATGACCTCCAGGCTGTTCTCCAGTGTCCGAAAGGGGAGTCTAGCAATTTTTATTATGTATCCAAGCTCAATATTTTTAACTTTACCATCTGCGAGCTGAAGACGAAAGAAGCCAACTGCTTTCTATGGCACGAGGGTGAAGCCGGAAGAGGAGCAAACGAAATTGGTTCCTGTGTTTTCATGTACCTAAAAAGCCTACAGAAAAACTAAACCCAATTGTTTGATGTAGTGTTTTACTCTGACAATTGTTGTGGGCAGCAAAAAAACAAGTTTATGATTGCATTGTATACTTATGCTGTTCAAATATTACCTAATTTGAACAGTATAACCCATAAGTTTTTTGATTAAAGGACATACCCAAAACGAGGGTGACTCAGTTCATCCTGTCATTGAGGGTGCCGTAACAAAAACGTTGAAATCTGGATCGATTTACACTCCGGACCAATATGTCACCGTTATTCGCACAGCTAAAAAAACAGGAAAATCATTCCGCGTTAGTGAGCTAGATGAGACATCATTCTTTGATTTAAAAGCCTTAACGTTGAGAATCGGAACTAACTATAATATGGATGCCCAAAAAAATCCAGTAAAAATGGCAGATATCAAAATAATGAAATTTAAAAAAGATTCACCTGGCATTTATTATGTGAAAATGTCATACGCGGAGAAAGAATTTTGTCACATTGAAATCAGGTTAAACACCAGGTCCTTTGAACCAATATCCAATATCATTCTAGAAACATTACGAAATTCTGATAACGGTATATCCTCAAAAAAGAAAGAAGGGCTTTTAAAACTCTTCGAAAAAAATCAGATTCCAGCTTTTTATAAAGAATTTTACTTAAAATTAAAATGTTATTAAGTCATTTTAATTTTCAATGTTAATACTATTTATAGTGTGTTGTTTCTGTAAACACAAAAAAAAAACAAAGACTGGCGAACAGTAATATTTTGTTAAATAATCTTTTTTTTAGTTATTTTAATTACTTACATAATACACTTAATATTATTTTTGTTTTAATGAATAAAATGTGATATTGTTTGATATTTTTTTTAATAAAAGTTAACTTTTTTTAACTTATTAATAAAACAATATATTTTAAACTAAAAACATTGCGACACTTTTTTCAAAAATTATTCATTATTGTTTTTTTTTAAATTAGGGTTATTTTGATGCAAAACGACATAAGTCTAAAACTTTTTTTTTAAAAAACGGCTTTTTTAGTAACTTTATTATCCCACTTGAAAAAAGACAAAAATATAATACTTTTTTATTCTACAACTTTTTGGTATTTATTGAAATTTAAAACAAAAATAATTTTTTAAAGTAATAAAAAACTTCAAACAGCTTTTCTGAAAATGTATGAATTTTGACTTATGTCAGTTTGCTTTTCAAGCGACGATATATTTACAAGAGTTTCCATCTGGAAATTGATTGCAAGTTTTTGTGAGGTGATAATCAATAAAGTCAAAATAAATTAATAAAAATGGACTCAAGATACATTTCGTTCGTTAATGATAATGTAGTGAATATTAAAAATTCATACATGCCAACAAGTACGAGATTTCTGTTTATCTTCACATATTATATTACCATCATACTGACTTTCTTACAAACAATCCGGAGTGAACCTGGGCCGCAACCAACATGCTTCTCCAATTAGCCCGGTCCTGTGCTAACTGCCTCCAGTTGGACACTCCAAGTTGCTTGAGGTCGGTTACAACTTGTGCGCGCCACTTAAGGTCTTCCTCTACTGCGTCCGACGTCTAGCTGGGAATCGAATGCTCTGCGAGCCGGAGGATTGTTGTCCATGCGTTCTACATGCCGTTCCTAGCCATCTTAAACTTCCAATGCGGAGTTTTTTGACCAGCGGCATGTCGCTGTACAGCACATATTGTTGTTGGTTAATTCTTCATCTCCATAGCTCGTCGACGCAAACGGGACCGAAGATTTTTGGAAGAATTTTCCCCTCGAATCGACCAAGGATTTCTTCATCTGCTTTTGAGACGGTGCCTGCTTCAACGCCGTAGAGAAGGACTGGGATGATCAGGGTCTTATATAAGATCTTCTCATTACCATCATATTAGAATATAATGGATTTAGTAAATCTACGTTGTGTTATTTGTCAGAGAGTTGTCAACAACAATGTTTGAACAAATAAAGGATAAAGAAAATAACAAGTTCCAAGAGGTATGTTAGATGAACCGAGTGCTGCCATCATTCTTTTTAACCAGTGTTACTGGTGATACTGGTGGACTAATGGAATTTTCTATTAGTCCGTCCCTCTCCATCATCGCAACCATTTCTGCAACTTCTGCCTGCTTGGCTAATGGCAGGAGTCGTGCAGGCTGACGAATTGGTCTAGCAATTTTAGTTTCTATTTCGTGTGGCACCAAGTGTGTGCGGCAATATTTCCCATCCTCTGCAGCAAATACAAAAAATACAGCAAATTCTTCAATCAGATTTTTCGCACGAATTTGCTGCTCCTGATTCAGATTGCTGAGTTGTAAATCAATCTCGTTATGCCACTCCGCTTAGTTGGTAGCAGCGGTTTAACAGTCTCGTCTTCGGTAATGATTGATATTGCGCTAACTGGAACACATTTACAAATCACTTTGCCTTTTTGGATGCTCACGCCATTTGGTCTGGTGTTTAAAACTCTTATTGGAACCATGTTGTTCTTTGGTTTTAGAAATGATTGTCTGCTTCTGTTTCAACGAGTAGGAATCGGTTGCTCCCAGGATCATCCTCTAGCTTAGTCCATATAACAGTTTCTGATGACGATGAATTTTCTCAGAATAACTGTTTTTGGTAGACCGTATTCTACTGGTACCTCCACATTTCGATATCTCAAAACCTGCATGCCAATATCTAAGACTACTTTATGAGCCATCATGAAGTCCACTCCAACTTTTGACCCGCGAAGTTGATTCTTAAGCATTTTCCGACTGCTGATACTGAAATTCATAACAGCGGGTCTATTGTTTTCAATGTCAGATGCTTCCATCTGCTGTCCCTCACTGTTGCAATCTGGCTGATTGCTACGCTTTGACGGGTTTTTGCATTGATGCCTCAGATGCTCAGTTTTGTTGCAGTTCCAACAACGTATTCGGGCTCCGGAATTGTTATTCGGTGAAATGTCCATTCTCTCACAAGAGCATTCAATGGTGGCCAATTCTCTGACTCAATGAGCTTCTTGGGATGCTTGATCAGCAGCCTTTAATGTCAGGGCATACGTTGCGGCTTGGGCAACTGTGCGTTTTGCAAACATTCGTACTGCTAGTTGTAGTTTTGAGTCAGCTATAGGACGAGTGAAAGGCTCCTTTGCCATCTGGTTAATGATCTCTTCACCAGTGTTAGGATATGACAAATGTGCTAGGCGTTCAACATCTGCGTGCAGTTATAAATTGACTATTGCTTCTAACCATTGAAAATTGTAGGCTTCGTTTCCTTCATTCGTGGACAATCGCCAGAAATTTCCTAAACATTTTGTTTCTTAACAATTTTAGCACTTTAACCAGATCTTCAACTTTTTTTCAATAGCCTCGAAAGTATCTTCTATTTTCTGTTCCATTGCGGCTACATAATTTTCTACCTTCCCAACATTCCCTTCTACAACCATAAATGCAGTTTCGACCTTTTACCAATCACCACTGTGATTATCGATTATCAATCACCGTGAACTTTAACTCGAGGACATTTGCAAACCTCTTAACCTGTTCTTCGAATTTTTCTCGAGCTGCTTTCTTTGTCGTGATGATCTGACAAATCATCCGAGTAGTATCAATTGTCATCAAAAACTTATCTCAACCTAGCTGTTCGGATTCGGCATAAAATAGAAGGTCCCACCATCGTGCAAAGAAGTACACACGCACACATGAACGGTTGTGAGAAAAAACCTAGGCCCTGGGCACTAACAAGTCTGTTGCGCTATAATTTTTTTTTTTGCTTTTTCACGCCTTTTTCACAATCAAACACTTAATCGTATACCAAAATATTGTTTACTATTCTCGAATTTTCACTATTCACCACATCTACTTCACTTTCACTATATTCTTGATTTCAAAATTATAATTTAGAAAGTAAGCCCCGAATATCAGGCTTTTATCAACAGCCATCGCGTCGGTCGCCCTTCTAACACGCCTTCGAGTTACCTTAACTAAGGAATTGTCAATTCTGTTAAACTGGGCCCGATCGTATAGTACTTTGTTTCGATAATATTTAATTTTATGGTAATCTGGCGTTCGGTACAACCGTGTTCACGTGGCGCCGTAAGCGATGATTGTCCTCGTAAGGACCATGTGGCATATGATATCTTGACAGAGCATAAGCCCCTCTAGGCATGGATAAACAAGGATCTACATTTTTAAATATTACTTGTTAAGGCAGGTACCAAGATATTTAACTTCTTTCTCACCGCCGATAGCTATCCACGCTGCTCAATGATACACACATTTTTCTAGTTGTTTTTCTGCTATCGCTAGAAGCTCTAAGCAATGGGGTTCTTAACACGTTTTTAAAAAATTAATTTTCAATTTCCAATCATCGCGATATCTTTTAGTGTGATCGAAGTCACGCCGTTGATGACCTCGACTTTGGGACCTGATCTGTACGCACTAGATCTGTACGCGTGTCTGAGGAACCTACCAGATCACTTGTAAAAATGTTAAACAATATCGAATAGTTCACCGGCTCCTGTTGTAAACCGTTTTGAATTTCGAAGAAAATACTCAAAGTTATTTTGCATGGGTTTACGCATGTGCAGTCTGGTTAGTTTATAGAAAGGCCCGTTTAAACACACAGAGCTGAAGGCATTTTAGAAATCTACCAGACAGGAGCCAGTGCATTTTCTTTTCGATTTTTTCCATTAAATGTCGGACACTCGCTACCAAACTGATTTTTCAGGCTTATATTATTTTCCTCCTTGCTTACATTCGGTAAAAGACTTATTTGTTTTGGAATAACAGAATTCGGGCCGAAAACCGTGGTTTCACCCGGTTTGATGACGAAAACTTGGTAAACGCCATAGTTGCCGAGCGAAGTGGGTCTAGTCCCCTTGTTATCTCGAAGGTGGAACTCCAGATCATCTTCGATTCCATAAAGAAAAAGAAGTCAGTCTATGGTATATCCAGCATTGTACTGCGACACTTACCCCTGAAGCTGTATACATTTACGCCACGCTGTTCAACAACGCGCTGAATAATGCATATTATCCTGACTATTATGCTGACTGGTAGAACCTTTGAAATGTAACTTCTACCACAGAATTTTTCATTTAGCATGGTCTGCAACAGGGAGCGGTAAACTCGCCGATTCTCTTCAGCATTTACAATAGTGATATGATAGGTAGTCTTACTCAGGCAATTACTATGCGGACGATCTTATCGCGTACAGGACAGCCTCTACTGTCGAAGTCATTCGAACTCTTTAGCAGCGGGACTTCGACAAGATCCACAGATATTGTGATGACTGGAAGTTGAAAATCAATTTTCAGAAATCAGAAACTATCCTGTTAAGAACACCGTTGTCTAGGGCCTCTAGGGATACGAGAAAGAACTGGCGAAAGCTGGTGATCGATGGACCAAACGGACAGCCACTGGCGAGTAAAAGTGTAGTAAAGTACCTTGGCATCTGGTTAGATCAGTATCTATATTTCGGAAGACATGTAGATGCTGATCTGGCGAGAGCTAGGGGAGCATTTGCCCTGACAAGACGATTGTTTTATAGCAGTCGTCTTGACACCAGGGTGAAGGTGATTTGTTACATGGCCCTCATTAGGCCGATGATTGCCTATGGGTGCCCGGTGTGGTTCAACGTTGCCCCATCTCAAATGGAAAAGATACGAGTGTTTGAGAGGCAGTGTCTGAGGAGCTGCCTTGGACTTCACAGAACACCAGTATCTGACTACACAAAATACTGTTCCAACCAGGTCCTATACAACATTAACAGAATAGACAATTTTCTGGTGAAACTCATTCGGTTTCACGCTGCAAGAGCGATGGCTTCGAACAATAGTCTTATCTTTGGGGCCTTCTACCCCAATGATGAAAATTTTGAGAGTGCGCGTTTAAGCGGCTTTATTCCGCCCGAAGCTTTCCTATATTTGGATAGTCGAGGGCTGATACAGGATAGATCGGCGGTTCCGCTAATCTACCACGGTTCAGCAGGAGTGTGTCCGATTGGGACCGCCGGAGTAGGTTGCAACAGGAGAACCTGTTGTGGTGGTTAACGTAGTTATAGTTAGTTGACTCTTGAAAATATATGGCCGACTTACATAGTTTTTTAGGTTTATGTTAAGGTAAACTGTCATGGTGGCACAAAAAAATAATATTAAAATGCTTGCTGTGGCTGTTTTAGTTCTTAAGTTATATTTAGGTAGATGTAAGTAGTTTAAGTTAGTCGATAAGTAGTTTTAATTAGCATGTTAGTTTAAATTAAATAAAAAAAAGACAAGAAACCAAGTTTTTCTCAAATGTTTCTTGGTAAACATCATTATATTACTATTAGATTTACTTATTAGATAATAGGCCGAAAGGCATTAGATTTAAGTTGTTGTTATTTAGGGCCAGTAAGTTAGTTAAGTAGTTGATAAGTAGGCTAGTTTTTCCATGAATTTTTGTTTAGCATGTAAGTTAGTTTTAAGAGGAATTAAAATAAAAATGAATATGCCAAAAAAAAACTTATTTACCAAAGATTTGCAGGATTTGTTTTGTCCTTGTCTTTTTTAGGAATAGTATAGTATGCCGTTTTACAATTTACTGCATTATTCACTGCATTGTTAAACAGGGTGTTGAAAATATCGACTGCTTCTCTTGGCAGATGTCTCAATACTACGTTTGGGACACCATCCTCTCTTTCGTCTGGGAAATTCGGACAAATAGAATGCGTTATGATCCAATCCACTGAACATTTTATTTGCCGAAACATGTTCCAGCTGTTGGTTTTTTTCCTGCACCAACGCAAACTTACTGATTTTCTTTAGTTGTTGAAGATTTTTGATCAGCGACTTCAGTGTCCTAATCTCCGGATCGTGTCTGTCCGATAATTGCATTTGCAGCCGTTTAATCATTAAGAGTAGTTCGTGAAGTGCATCAATTGTTGGCCTTCTATACTTCTCCGTATAGTCTCCAGCAAAAGCTACCCTAGGGATAGCTGAAACCCGTTCATCTTATGTAAATGTCGATAAATTTCGTCGTTTGTAAAATTCTTGTTTGTCGTAGGATTGATCTCGGTCTAACGGAGTTCGAACGAACTTGGTCTAACTCCTTCATCAGAGTTTTCTCGTTCGGGAAGCAAGTCTGATCTACTCAAAACACAGTTACGCTCGTGGCCGTATTTTGTCAATTGTAGCTTAGCGTCCATTAGCGATAAGTCCAGAAAGGAATTTCCTCTCGGGTAAGATGGGATGTCCGTCGCGTACAAATTAAGGTTTTACCAAAGATTAAAGCCATACAGATGACACTGCATACAAGAAAAATTGTTCTATGGCGGGTCGTACTGGCACACTTTATAAATTGGGCGACCTCTAGTATTTGAAGTTATATTACCCCAAGCCACAGGCTTAGCGTTTAGATCCCCGGAAAAAAAATAATTTTCAACTTATGGAAGCTGTAGGCTGAGAAAAAATGCCTCTATTTCTGTATGAATTGAGTTTGCTTCTCTGGTGCATAAAGCGAAACCACGTACATTCTTCTTTTGCTATGGAGAGGAATGAATACGATTTTAAATAAGGCGCGAAAACAAAGGGGGATTGCACGTCTTTAGATAGTGTTCAGTAGGCTCGGGAATGACTTTGCTAAGCGCCTGTGTATTTTTGAGTATACGGCATAAATTCCAACACGCTATTAGGATCCGCTCATAATTCACAAGACCAATTCTCCAACCTTCTTTTGCACATGATCCCTGCGATTTCCATGCACTTATTTCTTCCCATTTTCTTACAAACGCACCTTCAATAGTTATGTAATCAAGGGCATGTTGAGAATCGCTCACTTCTTTAGGAAATGCAGTGGCAGAAACAACAGCCGCAAAAGAAGGTTAAAGAATTGGTCTTGTAAATGATGAGCGGATCCCAATGCCGCGTTGGAATTAATAGCGTATACTCCAAAAAAAAAAAACAGGCGCTGACCAGAAGCATTCCCGAGCTTATTTAACTCTATGCAAAGAAGTGCGATCCCCCTTATAACTAAATTCTTGCCTTAATTCAAATCTGTTTCTTTATTACAGGTTTTACAACGGCAGATGTTCCGAGGAACTTAGAGAAATCATACCTAAAATTGTTGAACTTCAAGACAAGCAGTTCCAGCCCGTAGGCACTTGTCCATTTTACGACACGAAAATCTCAGTAACAGAACAAGCAAAAATTAAAACGAATTCCAGAAGACGTATTTAAACCAAAAAACAACCTGCAACAATGCAAGAGCTGAGCCAATCAACGTCTGTAAGCATCACAATTAGAAGCTTCTTTTCATTTTTAAAACCGCAACCATTAAAAAATATGTATTTGTCCACTCGACAAGAAAATCAATTAAAATTGTCAAATGTATCGCTCTATTAAGCCGCCCCTTCACTTGTTTACAACTTCATTTTAGGTCCGCCCTGGAACAGGCAAATACTTGTTGTATGTGATAACATTCCGGATGATAGCAGCACACGATATTACGCATATCATTCCGGCTGGCATTAGTTTTCCTGACCTAGTCCATCTTGCACCCATGACTCCGGCTAACACTAACGCAGTGCCCAATTGAAGTAATGGCTTTGGGGGATTCTGCGAGTTATAATGAGCGCCCAATCCCAAAATTGCCCCAAAAGCTAAACCTGCTCCCAACGAGGGTATTGAACCTAATTAAATAAAAAAGGTTACAATTTAGCCATGTAATACAATGAGAAAAATTCCCACAAACTAGATATGTACCTGCTTTTACAAAGCCTACTATGCCACCAGCAGCAACTGTAGCAGCGTAAATGTATCCAATTATATCGTTAGGCATTCTGCTGCGTAAAAGCAATTAATTCAGAAGCGGTTTGATTAAGAAATGGGTTCACTTTTGTTTCAGAATTTAATCTTGGTTTAATCTTATCTACGTACCGGTGTCCGGTTGTACAATAGGTTTAGTTCGTATAATGGAATTCGCAATAAACGTCAAATGCAGTGACACTGGCAGTTGTATTTTTTGGGTTTATTATGTGTCGTTTCAGCGAACGCGAAGCTCTATGAGATTACTCTAATACCACATAGATGTCGCATCCGTCAGAAATAAGAAAGTAAGGCCGTGTGTCACCCGGGTTGTTATTTATATGTGTTCGTGTGTCTGTACACGAGAGCAGAGCAGAGCTCACGTGTTACAGATCAATTTTTTTTATTTATTTATTTTTTGACATTTCCACAGGGGAAAAATCAAATTGGCTTTTTACAGTGTCAATTGCATTAAACGGGATTTTATGTTAATACTATTATCAGTAATATCCCAAAAGAACTAAAACTTTTTCTTTCTCTATATTTTCTTGTTTTAAAATAATACGGAATAAATTTCAAAGAGATCATCAAAAAACCCGTAATTATTTAATATTATCACTTATCAGTAACAAAAATATTGTTGTATGATTTGCGTACATGATTAAAGTTATACATTCTACTTTGTTCAAGTATATGGTTAAAAATACCCTTTACACTTTTTTGAAGTTCCCTATATTTCGCATATAAAAAACAGCGAAACGAATATAATCATAACATTTTTGTTACCATCCATTTTCAAAACACATTTATAGTTTATTTTAAAACGTAAATTACATATTATTGTAAAAAAAAATATGCTGTTTGCGTAATCTGAATGTATGCTATTTTCCCGCCACATCTGAACACTGCTAATGACGATTAATCCACGAGTGTGCTTTCCATATCTCTCTCTCCTCAGTAGATATTTTGGTACATCTACTGAGGAGAGAGAGAAATTAGGGGTTCTATCCATTTGAAAACTTTATTCACAATACTAATGTCAAAAATTATCCACTGGCTAAAATTTTAACGCAATTGACATACGGTCTTATTAGCGAGGCTTATATTTAAGAGTAGTGTCGTTCTCATTTTGGCTTTTTTATAAATTCATTCATTGGCAAGTCGTTGTCAAAACAATGCTTAAGAATTTTAAAACAAGACTAATATTTTAAATTTTAAGTTAAAGTCTTCGCTGGTTTTTTATTTTCAATGATCAAGTTTATTTTTCTGACGTAATGTTTGTCGTACTACCGATTGACATCATTAAATTATCCACTGGCTAAAATATTAACGCAATTGCAACACGGCCTAAAGGGCCGCCCAGAATGCGTATCTGTAGCTGATGTTTGAATCTGAGTCAGTAGTTAAAAACATGGCTACTCGTAAGAATTTACACAATGTGTATCTTCTTGAATCTGTAACTCGAAGTTGAATGGAGGAAAACTTCATGCGAGAATTGTATCTCTCTTTTGATAGCGATACAAGATACCAGCTACACACACGTATTCTGGGCGGACCTTATTCATTCACATGAATTGACCATTATTTAATGCTGAATGCGTTCATTAATTATCATCAATCTGTTACAATATCGTACATCTACTACAATTGAACAATTTTCATTGTTGAAGAGGTAGGTGAAAAAGATTTGGAACAATCTTCGATTTTTTCTGTCTTTACCGCGTCGCCATTTGTAATTCAACGCGTGTGCTTTTTTCGTCGAAGAAATTGCAAGATTTTCTTACTTTTTTTCGTTTTATTTTAAATAAAATGAGTGATTATTCAACTGTAGCACCGCCACAATCAAATATCAATCAATCCCAGGCATTTGCTGCCGCCCTTCAACGTGCAAAACAGGTAACAAATAAGTGATCCATATTTGCAGTTCCCCAAAAGTTCAATCCTGACAAAATTTTCACCGTCCACTGTTCCGCAAACAACGACTAAAATAGCTAAGTTCTCACATGTTTTTTAATGGAATGTTTTAGATCGCTGCCAAAATCCAACCAACTGGCCAGCAACAACAACCTCAGCCACAGCAGCAATTGCAAGGCAGCGGCGGCGGATATAAACGCTCCTTGAACGACGACGACTCCGCTGGACCGGATGCGAAAAAATTCTCCAGCCCAGACTCGTATAATTCACAACAGGGTGGTAATATGTCACAGGCGCTGGCTCAAGCAGCGGCTGTTGCCGCACGTCTTGCCGCTACAGCTGGAAATACAACCGAGGAGCAGCTAAGAATTCCGGAAGCGATTGTTGGTCACTTGGTTGTAGGAAGGAATAGTAGCGACAATATTTCACATATTCAAGCGGAGTCTGGCTGTAAAATACAATTATCTCAAGAATCGGGTAAGTTAAAAAAAAGGAATATTTGTTTGATGGGTCTTGCGCAGAGGTTACGACGCACTGAATTATGCACGGGCGCCGGTCTTTGTCTTACAATATGCAAAAATTAGTTTTGATGAATTAATTAAAAGTACACCCCGGGGATACTTTACAAAAGTTTGAGTGCGTTATGCGAAAGTATGTCTGAGTATTCTGAGTAATAAAACGATAGTTCTGTTAAAAAAACGTTTGTGTTTTGGTAGCCACGATCACTTTCTCAAATTTTAGATTTAGTAATCAATTATCATGTGATATTGCTAGGTTTATTAAATTACACCTATGATGTGTCTTATGTTTTACCGCAAAATATTTGTGTTTGGTTTCAAACACAGAAGTAATGAAATATAACTCACGATACATATATATATATGTATATTATATACAATTTTAATTTATTTTACCCACAATCATGGCTATTTTCTACTTAATTAAATAGATTAATATTTGTTTGAGATGTTTATACGTTTTTAATTCTTTTTGGTGAGCTATGGTATCTATTATAATCTACACACCCTTTTGATATTGGTAATGTCTTGTTTGAGTTGAAAGACGTTGCAACACGTCTAGATGCTGAAAATAGTAAAGGGTGATCCATTTCGAGGTTCCCTACTTTTTTAAAGAAAAAAAACACAGAAAATTCAAATTTAATGGAGAATGTTTATTATAATTTGAAAGAACATTCTTTGGCATTTAGTTTTTGAAGATTATGTCTATCAAATGTTGGACGTTGCTACGTCGCAGATGGTCCATCCGTTGAGTCCAATTTTCGATCACTCGTTCGAGCATTTCGACTGGTAACTGGCGAATGACACGCGTGATGTTTTCCTCCAAGGCCTGAATCGAAGCGGGTTTGTCGGCATAAGCTTTTGACTTTACATATCCCCACAGGAAAAAGTCTAACGGTGTGATATCACACGATCTTGGTGGCCAATCGACCGGCCGGTGATGGTGTTGCGAATAGTACGCTCAAGAGGCCGATTATGTTGACCATAACTTGAGCGAAGTGCACGACACACATTCCTCACAGAACGTGAATTTTCATAATAAAGTTGAACAATTTGTAAACGTTGTTCACGCGTAAGTCTTTCCATTATGAAATGCCACACAATACTCAACAAAAATAACATGACAGCATGACACTACTCACTCGTGATCTGTCAAAAAAGGCTATTGAAAAAAGTATCTCTACTTGGATCACCCGTTATATGTAAACAAGTGCAAGATCTTCTAAAAAATATTAGCAGGGCCAAAGGTTTGAGATTTGATTTGAGTTTTGCAATAGTGTATATTTTAGAGACAATCCTTAAACTTTGGGGGCAGACCCAAAGACAATGTGCAGGTTGATGTAAAATAACGTACCTACATGCACTGAGTCTAAAAAGTCTCCGTTCAGTGGTATACTTTCACTTTATCCTTTCAAGTCAATAAAACCACCACATTAAAAAAAATAATAACTGTTTATTAAAGAGAAGCAATTCTTCTTTCTGTTTTAAAACACTATTGCTGAATAACAAAGCAGTCCCAAAGCTACCGTTTCTTAAATTTCTTCAGCGGCATAATTTGATTATTTTGGGCAGTACACTACGGAAGCGAAAGAAACTTATAAATGTAAAATTACTATTTATATATATGTAAATCATATGTCAAACATGTTCAACTCAGCGTATCATGGGTCGGTATCGTTCGCCGTTGTCGGTAACGTTTCTTCCACGGTCGTCTTTGAAGAAATATGGACCTATGATGCCACCAGCCCATAAACCACACCAAACTGTCGTTTTTTCGGGATGCATCGTAAATTCTTGTATGGCATGTGGTATGTCTTCACTCCAAATGCGACAGTTTTGCTTATTTACGTATCCGTTGGCCAGAAATGAGCCTCATCGCAGAACACAATTTTTCGATAGAACATGGAGCTGCTAATGCCCATTCACCAAAAATTAGACGTTGTGGTAGGTCATTCGGATTCAATTCATGCACAAGTTGAATTTGAAAGCTTTTAAACTGAAATCGATACGTACAATTTTCTATGTGGTTTAGTTAACATATACGATCTTCATTAACATTAGACGCTACGACTGCAATATTCTCTTCGGTACGCACTGTACGCATGCGAGTCGATGGTTTTATGTCCAAAAAAGTAAATTTGGTGTGAAATTTTGTGATAACAGCAGGAATTTTTGATTCACCAAATCGATTATGAAGAGAACGAATTTTGATAATAAATTTCAATAATATGCAATCGTTGCTCGCTTGTAAGCCTTTCCACGATTAAATGGCAGAGTATTCTTTTCACTTTGACAGATGACATTTGGACGCCATTACTAACCAGTGCTGCCAACCTGAAAAACTACTCTTTAAAAATCATCGTTATATGTATATATTTTGGTATCTTTTGTAAATAAAACAAACATTTTTTGCAATCCTTGCTTTGTAACGGGCGGGCCAAATACAAGTTTCTTTTTTAATTGCAATTAAAGCTCCTCTAAGCCCCAAACTGCGAAGCGTTAACGAAGCAGATGGCCGTGCGCCTTCAACTGCTGAGTCAATTGGACCTTTTAAATGAATAATCAAAGATCTTTGTGCAGAATCCTACTCAGTCTAATGCGTGAAATGTTGACCTGTTGAGATCGATGGCGGATTGATGTTCGTGAGTTGAGGATCATACTTACGGCTCCAGCAGCCACATTCTTGTCTGTGCGCACCTTACGACGACGGGGATCATGACTGTTGTCCACTAGCATAACAGTCCATGAACGTTTTGAACAGTATAATACTGCTATTTCAGTACTTTTAGCAGCACTGAACGACAATGATCGTGGAAGTTAGAAAAGACATAACACAAACAATAAAAAAGTCACCGTAAACCATACAACTTTTGAACGAACTAACGGTACTTGCTGTCTGCGGGAGCAAAAGTTCACAAATTACCTTGGCGACGAAGAAAATTATCATACAGTTGAAAGAAGATGGCAAAACTTTAGCTGACATTTCTCAAATCGTGAAAAGACCGTGATCATCAGTCGTAGAAGAGTTCAGAAAAAAACAAACTGTGGCAAATAAACCGAGATCTGGGCGACCCAAACAAATTGATTATCGCTTAGAGAAGAGGATCATGAGAACTCCGACTTAAGACCCTAAGACAAGTGGATTTTTAATAGTTGTTAAACTAAAGACGAATGACAATATTGATGTTTGTGCACAAACTGTCCGAAATGTGCAAAGAAATGGGTACAACTGTCAGGTGCGGTGGAAGAAGCGCTATACACTTTTCTTTTTTTTTAGTCATGTTATTAACGGTACTTACCAAAAAAAATTACACATAACGTCAATTTTCTCGAAAACGGAAATAACGATTTTGATTTAACTCAACACATACGATTAGAATATTAGTTCCAACGAAAATGCGTATAACGTATTTATAGATTCAGGCCATATAAGAACATTTTTAAATTTATCGCAAGCTGTTTGATCAAATTGAATGAAATTAAATATACCTACATAATATATACGTAATACTATTACTGTTTGTTAGAATCCCACGTATTTCCAGATGGCAATTCTCGTATATATCGAAATTAAAATGGCTTAGACAACCTCTAGACCTCTAGACAACCTCTAGAATTCGTTCACGCTTAAGTTGGGCGACCTTTGGGCAACGTTGCCTAAATGTGAAAATCGATTAAAGATACCGATTTTGCACTTACGTAGTAACGGGTGTTTGTTTTCGAGGTATAGAACTTCGAATTGAAATAAAACACAAGAAAATCGTTTTAATGTCCATCAATTTGGCTTTATTGGAAGGGTAGTTTAAATATGATTTCGGGCATGTGGCCGCCGTGGCTGGTTCGAGTAGCTTCGATTTCCTACCACTTTTTTGAGCATTTGGCATTTCGAGTATGTCAGCAATAAAGCCACGAATGTTGGCTTCCAAGTCCCCTAAGGTTTCTGGTTTGCTTATGTAGACGATCGACTTCACATATCCTCAAAGAAAATAATCCAATGGTGTCAAATCACACGATCTTGGTGGCCAATTGACAGGCCCATTCCGCGAAATTATGCGCTCATCGAATGTTTCCTTCAATAAATCGATTGTGACTTGCGCTGTGTGGCATGTAGCACCGTCTTGTATGACATCTTATTCACATTCATTCCATCTAATTTGGGAAAAAATAGTCGGTTATAATGGCTCTATAACGGTCTCCATTAACGGTAACTCACTCTCCAGCATAATTTCGGAAGAATTATGGCCCAAAAACTCCACTAGCCCATAGAGCACACCAAACACTCAGTTTTGGTGGATGTAATGGCGTCTAAAGGGTCTCATGTGGATTCCCTTCACTCCAAATGCGGCAATTTTGCTTGTTGACGTAACCATTCAACCAAAAATGAGCCTCATCACTGAAAATTTTGCGAGGAAAATCAGCATCGAGATCAATCAGATTTTCGGCCCATACACCAAAATCACAACGCATTGCATGGCCTCGCGGCTTTAATTCTTGCACAAGCTGGATCATGTAAGGTCGTAAGCCAAGGTCTTTGCGCAACATATTCCATAAAGTTTATGGACAAAGCTCCAATTGTCGTGCACTGTGATGAATCGATTCATTCGGGTCCTCTTCAATACTTTGTTCTTCAGCGGCAATTGTTTCTTTGGTGCGCACTGTTCGACGTCTCTGTGGATGCGTATTATCACATAGTGTAAACGTAGTGCGAAAATGATCCATGATTAAACGAATTAATTGCTCTGATGGACGACTATGTCGATCATAAAATGGACGTTTCGAAAAATTATTTTCGAAATAAATTTGCACGCGGCCATGAAGGCCAACGGCAGCGCTCAATCCCGTAGTGGGTACTAATGGCCCCGTGTCCTAGGAGTATCAAATAAATTATAACTGGCCCTCCAGGTTGGGGGTTGTGCTTTGGGTTAACTACCCAACCATGGAAAAATCTTACGGTTACGAAGCAACCAATAGTCTCGGAAAGGACTGATTTTATTGTTGACGACACGGCTAAACGAAAAAAGGACAACGACGTTCGTATCTGCACCTGGAATATGAGAACATTAAACAGGAGAGGTGAAAGCGAACAAAATTCTATCTGCCGTAATATGTGAACGCCTGAAACCGTTTACCAACAACCTGATCGCCCCTTATCAGTGTGGTTTTAGGCCAGGAAAGTCCACAACCGATCAAATCTTCAAATCAAAAACCCAAGAAGTCCAAATCGATACCCACCACCTATTCATCGATTTCAAAGCCGCATACGACAGCATTTATAGAGACGAACTATACAGAGCCATGTCTAGTTTTGGTATACCGCCCAAACTCGTCCGTTTGTGTAGGATGACGATGGAGAATTCTCGCTGCTTCATCAGGGTCGGAAACGACCTCACTGACACATTCGATACCAAAAAAAAGGATTAAGGCAAGGCGATGCGCTGTCATGTGACTTCTTCAATCTGATTCTTGAGAGGATTGTGCAAAACTCACGAGCCAACATAAGAAGCACAATTTTCCAGAAATCTGTACAACTACTAGCATACGCCGACGATATTGACATCATTGGTAGGACCCAACGTGATGTCATAGCCAAGTTTGCTAGTATAGAGAAGGAAGCGGCAAAAATGGGTTTAGCAGTAAATGGAGCAAGACGAACTATATGCTGTCAACACGAAAGGACACACAACATCGACCAATTATACAGCACGTCACCATTGACAGATATAACTTTGAGGTAGTACGGGACTTTATCTATCTCGGCTCCGCTATTAACTCTGACAACAACATCTCGTCAGAAATTAAACGAAGAAATACTCTTGCCAACTGCTGTTTCTTCGGGCTAAGAAGGCAATTCAGTAGTAAAGCCCTCACTCGAACTACTAAGGATATCTTAGACGACATAAGGCCCTGATCATCCCAGTCCTGCTCTACGCCGCTGAAGCATGGATCGTCTCAAAAGCGGATGAAGAAATCCTTGGTCGAATTGAGAGGAAAATTCTTCGTTTGCGTTGATGGGCTATGGGGACGAAGATTCAACCAAGAACTATACGAGCTGTACAGCGACATGCCAACCAACTTGGAGTGCGCAACTGGAGGCAGTTAGCTAAGGACCGGGCTAATGGAGAGGCATGTTGGTTGAGGCAAAGGCTCATTCCGGACTGTAGCGCCACTTAAGTAAGTAAGTAAGATTTGCACGCATTGTTTATTTGTCAACATGTTCATGATGAAATAGCAAACCAAACTGAACATAAATTACACTAGAGGTGCCCGATTTGACCACAAAATATCACTTTTATCTTAATTCGAAAAACCAACCTCTAAAAAAACACCCGTTATATGTCTTGTTCAGACATTCAGACATAAAAACTCTTTACCGTCTGACCAAAAACAACTTGTTCTGTAGGCACGGACAAAGATCCTATATACCAAATTTCGTTATCATAGCTCAAAATTTAAAGCTAAAAAATCAGTGCCGAACAGACGGACGGACGGACGGACGGACGGACAGGCAGACATGGCTTATTCGACTCGGCTAGCGCTTCTGAGTCGATCCATATATTTTAAGGTGTATCTACCATAGTTATTTGATAAACAATCTTCTGCATTAAATAAATATCTTGTCGGCTGAGTAACCATATGCATGGTTAAAAATTAAGATTTCAATACAAGTGTATTCAAAATTTGTCCAATTGTATTCGTATGTATTCAAGTGTAGTCACGAGTATTTACGTGTTTTCGGCTGTATTCAAATTAATATCCACATATTCACATGTACTCTCGTGCATTCCCATGTTTTCACAGCTATTCATTATGTAATCACACATTGAATACAGTGTTCCGTGTATATTATATATTGATTACTTCCCCCTCGCCTAAACCCTATTGAGCATTAATGGGACTATCTGGACAAACAAATTCGTCAGCACACCATAACCAACAATAATCAGCTGAAATCCGTTTTAATGGAGTAATGGCCAAAAATTGGTACGGTAACCACTTCCAATATAGTTCATTCCATGAAAAACCGGCTTTTTGAAGTAATTTTAGATTAGGGAGGACCAATCAACTACTGAACTCGATTTTGTTGCCGTGAAAACGTGTCATTTTTGTTGAAAACAAATACTGTACGGAGACTTTTTTGTCCATTATTTTTATGGATATGAATTCAATTATTTTGATTTTAGTTTATTACAATAAAACATACAACATTTTATTCATAGCTGTTGCCCAGCTGTGACCCCTAGAAGATGTATAAATTCCTCTGATTTATTAAAATGAGGACTTGAAAAAAATGCACAAAAGGTTTTCTTTAGGTTACTCAACATGTTCTGTTTTACCCTTCATTTTTGTTGGTCATTCAATAATAAAATTTTCAATTTGTAAGTAACATTCAGGTTTTGTTTTCGGCAAAATCATATTTATGTTGTACAGTAACAGAGTTAGTATAAAATATATCCGAAGAAGCTGGTTGAAGTAGTATTATGGTTAGTAAGTTGGACTACTAAGAGCGGCATCGTTGGTTCCAATCCCAGATGTTACAACTCACAGCACCTACGTTTTTTTTTCACTAGTCTTGCGAAACAAATATTTAAGAGTAACAATCCCATGAGAAGGTTTTTAAATGTGCCGCTTGGACTTGACGTTGAACAGGAAGCTCCTTTCTTTGTGTCAAAAATAGTTTTTCCAAGGCAATCTACCATTTTAGTCACGTGACATTAGAAGTGAGATGACAGACAAAACAAGTTGAATATTTACACATGTGCACTCAGATATGAGCGAAACAGATCATTTTTCTTCGACCTGTCATGAAGATGTTTTTGATATCATTAAAATTATTTCTTACATTTCTGATAAAGAATAATTATTTTGAATAGATAAAAGTTAATAGAAATCTATAAATATGGAAAAATTAAATTACAAATAAGGGTTAAAATAGTTTAACATACTATTTAGTAAGATTTTGATTTCGACGTTACCCTTATCTCAAATTTATGCACATATTTTAATATTTTATTATAATATTTTTGTACGAAATATTTAGATATGAGTCTGAATGCATCTGAAAACGATAACGTTTGACAGAGATGATTCTATTAAAATATCATTTTTAAATGATTTGTTTTAAAATCAATCTTAATTTCAGGGTGTTAGTTTGGTTTATGCCGTGTTATTTATTGATCATTGCTTTGTAGCGATCTCTATTGGCAAGTTACACGCACGTGCTTTTTTCGCCTTTAAAAGAAATGCTCTCCGATTTTCGGAGTTACATTGGTAGCTGTCCGATTCCCTCTTGCTGTTCATCATAAAATCATCTAGTTTTCAGTTTTTGAATTAGAATTTTTTTTTAACCATGCATAGATTTCATTTAATTTAAAAAGTAGGTACAAGAACAACGTACCTATTGGCTTTAAAAAAATTATAATAATCAATTGTAGGTATTACCGTTATTTCTTTTTTTTCCATTTTTAGTGATAAAAATGATTTTATGAAATAGCCCCTCTTCTGCAAACTGGTGGAGATAGACCCCTCAAATATTAAAAACTGCTTGTATTAAACTTTTATCAACTTTATAAAGATTATAAAGTCATACAGATGACGAATTGAGAAAAAAACTGAATTTTTGATCACCGGCTTCATACTACGGTCGGGCGGTGTGCGGTGCACACTACATGAATAAACAATGGCACTGTCTGCACGGGTTGTGCCAGCACGACCCGCCATAGAACAATTTTTCGTCTATGCAGTGCGTCATCTGTATGATTTTATAGGGAAGCGTACGAATGGTTGACAAAAAAATTGCCGACTGGACATTTTTGATATAATTTTGCGTAGGTATTTTGTGTTATCCAGTAATGTATGTATGGTACTAGGTAAGAGTACCATTACTTTTTGTATACGTCGGTTGCACATGAAAAAAGGGTTGAGTAGGAAATAAAACAAACTGTATAGAAAGAATATGGTAATGTGCTATCGGGTTTTTCAACAGGGACGCTACAAAAGTTGAGCGACAGGGTCAGCAAACGACGCCATATTTCTTGCCGCTCTTTTGACATTTCTCTTCAGTAAGGTTTGCAATTTCATGATATACACAACTGAAATTCGGAGTCAGTGGCCTCAACGTTAAGAGCACAACGTCCAATTTATGGTCGTCACAATCGTCCTAGCAGATCAACATTTGAGCGTCTAGTCGAACATTTTGAATCCACAGGCACAGTACAAAATGTTCCCGTGCCAGTGAGACAAAGAAGTGCCCGAAGTGTCGAGAATATTGCTGCAGCTGAGGCTTTAGTTGAAGAAAGCCCAAATCTGTCTCTCACAAGTCGTTCTCAAGCGTTGGGCATCTCTGTGACGTCGTTGTGACGAATTTTGCGAAAAGATCTCGGCCTACATCCTTACAAGATTAAATTGACGCAAGAACCTAAGCCGCTTGACCACCAGAAGCGTCGTATGTTCGTGAAATGGGCTGAGCAACAACTTGAAAATGATTCGGATTTTCATCGATAAATCATCTTCAGCGATGAGGCTCATTTCTGGCTGTATGGCTTCGTCAATAAACAAAATATGCGGTATCCACACGTAATCCACACGTACTCCATGAGTCATCATTGCATCCCGAAAAAATTACGGTTTGGTGTGGTTTATGGGCCGTACTTCTTCCGTGATGATCAAGACCGGCACGTTACTGTGAATGGGTTACTGTCAATGATAACCGAATATTTTTGGCCCCAATTGGATGATATGGACTTGGAGGACATGTGGTTCCAACAGGATGGCGCCACAAGCCACAAAGCGAATGCCACAATCAATTTATTGGAAACCAAGTTTGGAGAACGTGTTATCTCACGAAATGGTCCAGTCGCTTGCCCGCCTCGGTCGTGCGATTTGACGCCGTTAGACTATTTCCTGTGGGGCTACGTCAAGTCTATGGTCTATGCCAACAAGCCAGCGACGATTGATGAACTTCGTACGAATATCGAACATGAAATTGCAGCAGTATCGGCCGATTTATGCTTGAAAACCGTCGGAAATTGGGTTCAGCGTCTGGACTTCTGCAAGCGTGCCCGTGGTGGCCATGCAAAAGAAATCGAGTTCCGTATATAATGGCATCGAACGTACTTTCACAGGAATAAGGTATTTCATTGATATCCAAAACCGTTTTTCTTATTAAAAAAAAAACTTTTGTAGCGGTCTTATTGAAAAACCCTTTATCATATGGTTTTGTTTCTTCTCAATCGTTTTAATATGTGTGGGATCAAATGACCGTTAAATTCATTCGTTTCAGTTTGAGATTTAGTACATCAATTGATATCAAAATTGATTCTCCAGCCTACATCTCACCGATTCTCTTGAATCCAGTGTTTTTTTGGTCATAATTCTAGGCATTTTTTTTTTACTTTTTAGCCATCATATAAACGGTACCTGCCAAATAGGATTTGTATATAACCTCAATATTCTCTAAAACGGCTACAACGATTTTGATAAAACTTCGTATATCCCATCGAATCGAATTTTCAATCAAAGAAGTGTTTTCATACCTCTCATGAATTACAAAAAAAAGTTCACTTAGGTAAGGCTTACACATTTTTAATAAGACATAAAATTAATGCCACATAAACTCCTTCTCTCACCTCTCTACACGGCCGCTAGCAACAATTGTATCGATTTATTCTTTTTTCACAATACATATTCACATTCACACCATATTTGAACGAAATACAAAATATTATGCATACGGCATACCAACCTCTCAGTTTGATTGTGTTACTCGCCTTTCTATATTTTTTTGGTGTCTGTATATTGCATATTATTGTAGGTAGGCATATGTAATATGTAGTCTGCGCTTTCTACTTTTACTAAGCTCAAAATTACATGAAATTTGAGTTGGTCGGTCTTGGACCCTTAATCTGTGCATCCACGATCAATCAAGATAAAGAATTTACAAATTATGTTGAGATTCATGAATGAAAGTGGGTTTTAAAAAAAAAAAAAAACAGAATTAGAAAAAAGGATCAATTCGGGAGTGACGTTCATGAGTGATCATAAACTCATTACAAGCTGTCATTATAATTTAAAGTTACGCAGCTCTTATGATGTCTCTCAATACATAAAACTTTTACAGCGTCTGATGGTTGAATAGTGCCTGTAAAAGGGTAAATATTTTAAATTTCTTTATATCTGTTTATTACAGAAGGCTGCGCATCAGGGTTACCAAATATTAAATGTTGAAAAATTTTTTTTTTTAAAGTGGTCGATTTGAATTACCACTGATAGGTCTGTCGAGCTTATACAACGGATAATTGTAATATATTTTTCTTTGTTTTTTGGTATGTAATTTATTCGACACAAACCCTGTTTACTATTACGGGTGGGGGAATATTTTATGAATAAGTATTTGTGCGACCCTGAATAAAGGTTGCATAAAAGAGTGAACTTACAACCTTTCACATGATTTTTAGCGGATTATAATAAATTTTTGTAATATATTTATCGCTGCCATATTGTCCGTTCTTTGAATAGTCTAATTTCAATGCAGTTTTTTTAATTGTTTGTTAGTTAGTCTACTATTTATATGTAGATACATAAATCGGTATACAACTAGCTATTTGATATAATCTTTATCAATTTATTTAATAAAAGTCCTAAGTCCGATCAAATTGTCGATCGAAATAATTTTATAACATGTTTCTGCATCATATAAATTATACTCAACTCAGAGCAGTATTTATTTATTTCATTTCTTTTATTTCCAGAACGTACGGTTACAGTCCGTGGTAGTCGTGATGCCGTAACGAAGGGCCGCGAAATGATTCAGCAAATGGCCACTCAGCACGGTGGGACTGTTGAAATTGTTCTCTCAATTACAATGCCTCCGCCGGGTCCAACTGGTTATCCCCCGTACCAAGAAATCATGGTACCCGGAGCAAAAGTTGGCCTTGTCATCGGAAAGGGTGGAGAAACCATTAAAATGTTGCAAGAAAAGACTGGCGCCAAAATGGTTATCATACAGGATGGCCCTAATCAGGAAGTCATAAAACCGCTGCGCATCTCGGGTGATCCACAGAAAATCGAACAGGCAAAGAGTCTCGTCTTCGAACTAATCCAAGACAAAGACAACGTTCGACCGGGAGGCTTTAACAATGCCAATGGTGCTGGTGGCGAATCAGCAGAAGTATTCGTACCGAAAGTAGCTGTAGGTGTTGTCATCGGCAAGGGTGGTGACATGATTAAGAAAATTCAAGGAGAAACAGGCTGTAAACTGCAGTTTATTCAGGGAAAGAATGACGAGCCAGGCGATCGGCGCTGCATAATACAAGGAAGTCGGCAGCAAGTTGAAGATGCGAAGCATATGATTGAAGGCCTTATCGAGAGTGTCATGGTAAAGCATTTATTTCAGAACAAAATTAGCTCATGGAATGAGGGTTCTATTTTATATTTTCTTTGGGATTGTTCCACAATTTTTGTTTTTGCCTCTTTTTAAAGCAGAGAAGCCAGGCGAACAATAACCGCAACAACAATGCCGCTGGTGGTGGTGGCGGCGGCGGTAATGGACAAGGGCAGGCTGATAATGCTAATTCAAATTATGGCTACGGTTATGGAGTGAATCATACGCAACAAGCGCCGCGTGAGGAAGTCACATTCTCTGTACCTGCATCGAAATGTGGTGTAAGTTGGATATGGAGTTTATTTAAATGTATGAAATAGATCTTATAATATATCCGTTTA
Source organism: Rhingia rostrata (assembly GCA_949824845.1). Taxonomy (NCBI): domain Eukaryota; kingdom Metazoa; phylum Arthropoda; class Insecta; order Diptera; family Syrphidae; genus Rhingia; species Rhingia rostrata. The sequence goes on along the minus strand of OX463755.1, from coordinate 95,196,324 downwards.
ACTTTCAGATTGTAATTGGTCGTGGTGGTGAGACCATTAAATTGATTAACCAACAGACTGGCGCATACTGTGAAATGGATCGCAGTGCGGTCAATCCGCCATCAGAGAAGATGTTCAAAGCAAAGGGTACCCCAGAACAAATTGAACACGCCCGCCAAATGATATCCGAGAAGATCAACATTGACCTAGTGATATTGTCCCGCAAACCCATAGGCAATGCGCCGAATCACCAGCAAAACAGTTATAACAACAACGGTGGAATGCAAAGCGATCCAAATGCGGCCGCCTATCAACAACAGTGGGCTGGATATGCCGCCCAAGGTGGTTGGGATCAGTCACAGCAACAACAGCAGCAACAACAAATGAATCCAATGGCACAGGCCAGTGCCGCAGGTCAAGCGGACTATTCAACGCAATGGATTGAATATTACAAGTAAGATGGTGATGATGCATAACTCTAAAGGATTTTTATTTATTTTTTTGTATTTTGTCTAGATCGATGGGCATGCACAGAGAAGCGGAAATGATTGAACAACAACTGAAAGCAAAACAAGCAATGGGCGGCGTTGGGCCGACGAATCCAGCTATGCCAGCCGCAGCGCCTCAAATGGCACCACAGCCACAAGTACAGCCCCAACAACAGCCACAGCAGCAAGTGCAACAACAGACGCAAGGACAAGCGCCCGATTACAGTGCCCAATGGGCGGAATACTACAGAAGTATAGGAAAAATCGAAGAAGCGGAAGCGATTGAAAAGCAAATGGGAAAAGTAAGTTGACAAACAAAATATTCGGTTTTTAAGTTTTACTATAGTTGTTAGGGAACATTATTCTTGAGATAAGTGACACCTACTACCTTAAACCGATTCAGAAAGTTTTCCACTAACTTTTATTCTTCATATCAAAACTGGTTTGCTGATTTATTAGATCTTTGACTTTATAAATAAAAAAATCGTTGTTGAAACGCATTAATTTATGTCAATCGTTGCCTCTCCCAGCATGAACTTTAATAGTACTTTATCCACATGTCGTTAGGCAGTATCATCTTGTAGGACTATTATCTGCCCTTCAATGTGATTTCTATCAGACATTTCTTATTCTTCATCCAACTATGTTGTTACATTTAGTTCGTATCTCGCTTATGGATCATAACGACTGACATTTCTTAGTGTGCAAAGTCTGTAGACTGACGATAACTTTAATCTCGTTTGCTTCGCCACTAGCAACTTCGAATAGGATTGATTTTCAAAACAAATTGCTTATGCAGATCCCCAGTTTTCGCATTCACAACATCCACCTATGCATCAAATGTTCGTTTGATCCACGACTATCGAATTCTACAAAGAAAAACAAATGCGCTTTGTCTATCTCTTCTCTTTAAAACTTAACTATTTTTTATTACATGGAAAGACGAATTTTCTCCATTGATAATAGATAAGGCAATAAGTTTCCTCCCACAATTTTGGTGCTAAAAACCATAAAAATATAGAAATGCAGTCTGATTTCGCTTTTCAGATAGGAGCGTCTCTTTTAAAACTATTGCGAACGAAACTTTCTGGCCCACCTCCCTTTTGAGATGGATGCGCTGGTGTTCAAGTTGTTTGTTTATAGCTTTATAACTTGAACAAGATTAAAACTCACAGTAGACTATATCTTTGTAGTCTTCGTAGGCAGTGTCCTTTCATATATATGCCAAAGCTTAAAGAGCCCATGAAAATCAGGAACGGATTTTTGTAGTGTGTTCGCATCTGATCGGTTGAGAAACATGAAATGTACTTGAAAATGGAGAAGTTACATTTTCCGCAAGAATTATACCAGTTCTTGCAACGTGCCATTCCTTGGTTGACCTTGTGAGCTATTGTCTTAATTTCTGAGAAAGTTGATTAATTTTCTTGGTTATTTGGTTTCTGGGATGCACTTTAACTTGAGGCTATCCTTTTGTTCGACTTTAATTTTTTGGAGAAACCAAGTAACTATGATTGCGCATTTGCTCAAACTTGCAAAAACTTAAACGCTCAGTGCGGAGTTAAATGGGGTCTAGTCGCTTCACAGCTCGTTGGGAATCCAGTCCTTGTTGTAGTATTTATTGCTTAAAACGTGAAGGGTTTTTCATTCGCTATTGATATGGTTCATGCTTTAGCTACAACTGTAATGATCCAGGTCTTATATACAAGGTGGCGCAAAAATAACCTTCCGATGTTTTTTGGCTGTAATTAAAAAAAAAAAGTAAAACTTTGACTCTTTTTGTGGATTATTTTTATTTGGTCTTTTAATTTTTTTTTACATTAAGTCGAGAATATGATGTCATGTAAATGGCCGCCGCCACAGTTGATTGTCATTTGAGCCCTTTTTATGGCATTTTCCATCACTTTGGCCAAAACTTCCGGCGATAAGTCCTCACATTCTTGACGGATATTGAATTTAAGAGCTCCAAGAGTCTGAGGCTTGTTGACATAAACCCGCGACTTCAAAAAGCCCCACAAAAAGAAGTCTGGAGCGGTCAAATCAGGCGATCTTGCTGGCCAGTGCAAATCGCCAAAACGGGAGATTAGGCGCCCGGGAAATGCATCCTTCAGCATATCGGTTGTGGCATGTGCAATGTGTGCCGTTGCACCGTCCTGTTGTTTTCCAATCCCAATTCATCAAGTTGCGGCAAAAAGAACTCGTTGATCATTGCTCTGTAGCACCATTCACAGTAACCGTTTGGCCCGCGACGTCTTCAAAGAAAAAAGGTCCGATGACTCCTCCAGCGAAAACAGCACACCCTAAAGTGACTTTGAGCGGGTGTAATGGCTCTTCGTGGGTTACATGCGGATTTTCAGTGCCCCAGAAGCGTAAGTTTTGCTTATTTACGTACCCGCTAAGGTGGAAATGGCCTCATCACTCATGATTATTTTTGATGAAAAATCATCTTCCTCTTGGTGGTGATTAAGGATGGCTTGAGCGTATGTAAGACGCGATCGGCGCGGCGGTCAGAGGCTAACAGCTGGTGCACCGTCTGTACTTTGTACGGAAACATCTTCAAATCATGTACCAAAATTCGCTGTAAAGACCGTCGACTGATACCCATTTGCGTGGCAGGTCGTCTGGTCGATGTCGACGGCGCTTCCATGACATCTTCGGCTACAGCAGCAATATTCTCTGCAGAACGGCTACTCCGGGGTCTGCCACGCCTGGCAGCATCTCGTATGGTGCCAGTCTCTTCGAGGCGAGCGGCTAAACGTCGCAGTGTTTCACCAGTAGGCGTTGGACGGCTAGGAAATCTGCGACGAAATTCACGTTGTGCATTAGGCCACTTTACGTGACCGCACGCGACAGCTTGACCCGATCAACTAACTCCTTACTCTAATCTCTATAATGATATACTGGGGTGTCGTTTAGTTTTTCTTTCTTGTTACAATTTTTAGCCATTCGAAATCCTCATTTTCCTTGAAGGCCAATTGTTCCCAAGCACAATAAAAGTGTTTGCCTCGAACCAATTAAAACAAAAAGGGGCTTGTTCCTATTGTCTTCTGTAGCCTCATCGGCAAACTCCCTTCCAATGTTGTTGTCACGAAAACAATTCTGGTAATGGTTAACATTACCTTATTCTGTGAGAGGTTTGACCGCTCTGTTGTTATTTTTAGTTTCAAATCATATTAGAACGTATATAGAGCACGTTGTTACAGTCTATTTCCTAAGCTCTACATTTATTGAATTTGCAGGGCGTTCCATCCAACGGACAAGCCAGTGCCCAACCAAGTGTAAGTGCTCCCACACAGCCAGCTGCAGCGGCAGCAGCACCCCAACAACCGGTGGCTGGAGGTTACCCACAAGGTATGACTCCTAGCCAATATGCCCAGTATTCACAATATTATGCTGCAGCTGCTGCAGCCGGTCAACCTGGCGGTTACCCCCAGCAAGCATATCCAGGTTATGGTTATCCAGGTGGCCCACAACCTGGTATGCCTGGTGGTCCCCAAAGTGGCGCAGGCGGTCCCCCCAACCCCCAGCAGCAACAACACAAACAACAGAATAATAAACCAAACGATAAAAAATAAGGCGGTAAGTCAAAATGTTATCCCCACACGCATTCTTGCTCTCTCTCTCTTGTTGTTATTTTGCTTACATTTTACTTTTCCAATTTACAATATTTATAAACTTATACACACACACATATATATATATATATATATATATATATGTTAGTTTGTTGTACAAAAATTCCACCCCCTACTCCCGTTTAACCACTATCTCCAAATATTGATTTTATTTTGTTTTCTTGGTTCTTAATTTGTTCTTTTTATTTTACATTTTTTCAATTTGAAATTTTCCAACAACAATATGCAATGATTTCTTACAGTGATGACACGTGTTTTGATGATTTTATGTGTATGGAGAGAAAGAGATACTTATTAAAATAATAAAAAAAAAAGATAAAATGTTTACTTAGCTTCCTCCTCCTTCGTTCGACGCATTGTTCTAGAGAAATTACATATACAATCCATAACTCAACACAGATTGGTATAAGAATATAAATATAAGGAGACTTTACAAATCCAGATCTTTATCATATAATAAATTTACTGCTACTAATTATATACATATAATTATAACCTTAAGTATTTTCATTTGAAAAAAAAACAAACAAAACCATTTGTTTCAATATATAATGCAATCAAAAAAAAAAAATTAACCGAAACAAAACAGCTAAAGTAAAAAAAGCTAATTCATTGAAATTATTATCTATAGTATATGCACATATATATATATATATAAATATATTTATATATATATTAATTTAATTTTAACAAAACAAATAAATATTTAACACGTAGTTGTTGTTTTCTAAATACATACATCAAAATAATAATAATAAACTGTCACTGTATTAAAGAGATATACACACTGAATTCAGAGACAGGAACGCTTGGCATGGTTGAACGAACACAATGTCTCTCTATTTATCTCATCAACAATCATACAATACACCCCCCAGCAGCTAGTATCATTCACCATCCAGCACTGAAGGAGGAGGCATGACAACAAGCAAAATATTTCAAGGGGCAATCGAGAAAAATATCGAGAAATATGTAAGTGATGTGATATTGTTTTTCATATTGTTCTATTGTTTCACTTGAAATTCTGATGATTTTTACTTTTTTTCACATATACATATTGTAAAACAACTAAATATCAACAACAACAAAAATATTGTATCATTCTCTTTGTTTTAATTTTCTAACATCAAAATAATATTGACCGTGGTATTTGTAAAGTCTGAAGCGTTGCTGGCGTTTAAAGAATAAAAATGTATATCATAATAAAAAAACAACAGAAAAATGTTTGCGGAATTTATTTATAAAAAAATATTAATAAAATTGCATGTAATCGGGTTTTTTTTTTCTTAAAAAAAAACTTCTACTTCATTCTTTCGGGGGGTATTATTGAACGCGCCTTAAACGCGCAACAGTTGATAGCAAAAGAAAATGTTGGGGGATTTGGTCTATCGAGTTAAACACAAAATAACTTCTTCTTCAACGGGTGACCTTCTGAAGTGTGCTTAAAGAGCCTGTAGTTTTCTTAGAATCCTAGGCTACTATACAACCTGATTTCCTTACAGTTTGATTTATGTTCGGTTAGGTTACCAGGATGGTCCGTTGTAGTACCACGTGCATTTGCGTGAACCGGGCTACTTATGCAGCGGAGGAGATTTGGAAATTAATTGTCAAAGAAAGAGTTATGAATTCGATGTGGAGATGACAGGTTTTCATGTGATTAGTTATAAATTGAGCATTGTTCAAGAATGACAAAAATGTCCACAGACATGTTGAGCTACAGCGCCATTTCCATTTTTTGTATACCTCTGCTCCATCAAGGTACTAATCCTACCTGCGCAGCTCAGATTTATTAAACAAAATTATTGACTTCATAAGTCAGGAACAGTAGGTGGATGAATTTGGTTGAATGTCAATCTAGGAGAAATCAAATCTTATCCTTGTTTTATATTAAATTATTTATTAAAATCTCTTAAAAAATCTACCTAATAACAGACAAAAATCTAATTGATTAAAAGGTTTGCTTAAACTAAGTTTACTGACTCTTAGCGGCCACTTTAAACTTAACTCTAACATTTTTAATTATGCCGTTCGGTCTAATCAAGCCAACACGCTGCACCACATGTGCTTCAGTGTTACTGAATGCGAAAAAAAACTGACTGCCAAAATACCGAATTTGGTCATTGCCACGTAGAGCTCTAGACAAAGATGCCATCTATAACGACCTTTCAGTCGATGAAGTGATGTATCGTATTAACACATAAATATGCATTTGGGTGCAAATTTGTTTTATACTCGTTCTGCTTTCTCGGAAGACACCAAATGATCATGCATTACAACTTTCGTCCATGCTTGGTGGTTGTTTTGTCTTCCACCTTTTTGTATAGCCGTGGACCTTTTCTATCCACTTGGCTACTGCAAAACATCTCCAATTTTTCCACTTTTCGAGGAGTCGGCAGTCCCTAGGTATCAGTTTCATTATTTTGAGACTTGTCTTGCCATCTGTTTATACCCTATCCCATAGGGGTATATTAGTTTTGATACATAGTTTGTAACATAGAGAAATAATTTTTCTATATTAGCTTAAACTATATGAATCGGCTCAGAATCGAGTCGATTTAGCCATGTCTGTCCGCCCCACGTCACCAGTTTTTGTGCCTTAAATTAACGTTGGTACAACAAATATACATATATAACATGATCCCTACAATTACGTACACGTGTTGGTTGTTGCTCCCAGCAAAACGAGTGTAAAAAATGTTGAAATCAGACTATCCTAATGTCTTTATTTCGTCTACAAAGTTTGTAGCCACGCCCACTTTTTGGGCTTTTCGTAAAAATACTTTTTTTTGGTAAAATTTTAAACGAAAAATTGTTGTTATGTTTAGATAAACATTTCTTCCATATGTCGTTTTAACCAACGCCCACTTTTTGAAAGCGTTTTCATACAAAACCCATTTGTATACACTAATTCATTGCACAACCAGGTTAAAAAAGATTTTTTTTGTCGAACCATAAAAGATTTTTATAAACTGTCTGAGCAATATCTTGTGAAAATGGCATTTTCCACATTTCATCGACATAAAGTAAACATTTTGGGGATATTTATTTTAAATATGTAGTGGGATATGTTTTTTACTTGCTCCTTATATAGCAGGTATTCGATTTGTGAAAAAAATTTAATCAAGATTTAAAAAAAAAAAACTAACTAGCGTAAGCGATACAGTTATTGACACCCGTAAGGAATTTTTAAGTTGACACAGCTGGCAAATATATTTGGTATGGATACATGAAATTCTAAGTACTTTTCTAAATACCTTACTCAATTGGTTTTCATGATATTTGTATTAAAAACGATTAAGAGATTCGTGATATTGTTAAATTTTGATTTTTTTAAAACCCTATGAAAATATATAATAATTGACACTCATGTACACCTATTGACACCACATAATTATATAGTAATGGACACTTATGTACAACTATTGACACCACATATTTGTACAATTATTGACATATCTTCGAAAAGACAGCAAATAATAAAAATAGCGATATATTCGTTGGGTACGAACCTTTATTATTAGAAGTTTAAAACAAAACATAAAACTTAAAACTTAAAAAAAAAAATCACACTTATATTCATTTGTGTAGGTACCTTGAGTAAAAATAATAGTTAAACATGTACGTAGGTTTATTATTAAAACTGTAAAACAAAACAAGAAACATAAAAAAATTAAAAATCACAATTCGTTCATTCGTTTAGGTAACTTGAGTACAAAATAATCCTAATATCAATGTTTATTTATGCACTTGCCGCATTTAAAAACAGGGTTGTTTTCTCCAAGATTTTCAATGTTTTGAAAGAGATTTCGTACATGTGGTCCTTTAGGCTCTGTTTCTGTATCACATTTAGTTTTAGTATTGTCATTTAGTTTTAAAACTAGAAATTCTAATTAATCCATCATATAAGCTATTGATAGTTACAAGTTAGAGAAAATAAACAGTTCAATACCTAATGACAGGATTACCGATGGATTCATTTCTTTTTTTGCCATGTCTAGATTTACATCTGCATTATTTTCGTCTTTGTGATTTTGCTTCACCGAAAGTTGGGAGAATGCTAAAACGATAGGGGTTAGCTAGCTAAGGGAATAAAAAAAAATATAAAAATAATAAAACTTACTGAAAACATTTGGATTTGCAGTTGTCAGCGATTTTCCTGCGGGTTTTTGGCTACTTTTTATCGGTTGTTTTTTAATTGTGGGTCTCTTAGTCAGTCTTTTCTTTGTTGTTTCTTTCTTGCTCTTATTTTCAAGCCTTTTAATTTTTCTTTCTTCCTTTTCTAAACTTTCTTTAAGTTTTGCCTCCTTTTTTACTTGTTCCGTTTCTATCCATAACTTGTCCGTTATTACGAAAGATCTTTTTGGCTTCATGGGCTTGACACCCTGCCGTTCTGGAGTAATTGGCCAATCCAAGCAGTTGTCAATATCAATACTGATTATATTATTTAGCATTAGTTCGTTATTCTGAATTTTATTTGGAAGTGTCCCAGTATCATATATAAATTCCTCGATATTATTTATATCTATTTCATCTAAGAAATCGACGGACTTCACTGCAATTATTGACACTCTCTATAAGTACAACTATAGACACAGTGTCAACGTTTGTACTCCAATAGAATACAGTTATTGACACAGAGGTGGCAATTATAGGAACTGCTAAAATATTAACACAATAGTTGACACCCCATTTTATTAAATATATAATCAACAGAAAAACAAAAAAAAATAGTTAAATCCTTCTCCAGGCATTATAATTCATGTATAATAAACTAATATGATCAAGCTTGTATCAAATATACATAATATAATAATCTACTTACATGTTCGGATTCCTTAACAAAATACACACTTTTTTTCACAAAACACACAATCGCGTAACAGTGATGTTTACCTTGCGGAATTCACAACAACACTGACTAGCTCCTCACTATATAAAAACGAGGAGTGAGAGAATAAGAAAGACTGAAAAACTTACAAGAAACAGTTATGGGAACCGTTCAGATTTGTTCCATTGAAACGTTCTGTAAGAAGAGGGTGTCAATAGCTAGGTTGAAATTTTGCAGTGTCAATAATTGTATCACTTACGCTATACGTTGGTGGAGGTGTCCGAAAAAGTGGGTGCAGCAATCCTGTCCGTCTGTCAGTCGGTGCCCACAGTTGGATGCTAAACGGCTAGGCGGGTTTACTTCCCGTTTTTGGAATGAGTCATTAAAGTACCAAACTAATGCTACCATATAATGCTTTTAGTAAAATTTCACAAAATCTTCCTTAACAATTTTGATTCTACTTAGCGTGTACATTGACTCTAGTGTTTAAAACAAAACGACATAGCGTTTTTATCAAAAAAACAAAACCGCTGATTTTCGTGCTTATGACAATAAATATAACACATATTAAATACGGGTACTTATGGGGAAGAAAATGAAAACTGTGAAATCTACAATATAAAAAGAGAATTCAGTCATATTTAAACTCAAAGTTTGTAATATTGTGAAATAGACGACAGACCATATTATCCCTCGCCTCGAATGTTTTGCCTATTTATCCTTTAATGATTTTTTTTACAGATCTAAATATTAAAAAAATATAAACCACACATTTTCATATATTATGAATAACATAAACTATCATTTTGATAGTTTCTTTCAGTTTATATCCTGTCATCATTTTCTTACGAGCCGAAATTATGTTTTAACAAAATGATGAAAAGTTAACGTTTTTGTTCTTCAAATTCACATGAATACGTGAACGGACTTTTTGTCTAGTTGAATAAAATTGTTCCCGCGTTTACAAATGTAATAGGGGTGAATTAGTTTTAGCCTAAGCTTCTTAACGGTATTGTCAGTTTTGATGAACTTGAACGACTTCACTTTCATTAAATTCAGTCATAAAGAGTTTTTATAAGCTCATGGAATTGTTAACGAAAAATTAATTGGTAAATCGGCGTCTCTTCTTATGTTTACATTTTAATAAGTTCTCCTTTATAAAAAAAAATTTCACTGATAAAAAAGTAACTTTCTTGGGTTTTTCTAATTTTTTCAAATTGGTTCAATGAAAATGTTGTTTCATCAATGTCTTTTACGAATTATTCCATCTGAAGCAGAATATTTATGTTGTCGATTGGGTCCACAGAAATATTTGTTTTCAACTCCGTTAGAGTTTTAATTAATGAGCTAAAATTGCATTTTCCAAAACAACCCAAAACAATATGTAAATTTAAATATAGTTTTGGTGAAAAAGAAATAAGTTACATTGTATTTTTGCATCTCCGCAGCAAATGTATAGGTTGTTTGTCCATTAGAACTCATGATTTGTTCGCACCCTTTTATGTTATGTCTTTATTCTCAGAACAGGTTCACTAACGGCCAAACAAATCGAACAACTGAAACTAAACTGAAACTTAACTGCTAATTTCTTCCACTTCGCTGGGGTTTTCAGTTGGAAATACTTTTTTAAATAAAAGATATCAATAAACCAGACTATTCTAATTTATTTTCATTTCATAAAATATTTTTGTTTTCATATAAAACGATTTTATATTTTTTCCGTACCAAAATTCTACGTTTTCATTTTGTAGTTCTGCACTTCTTCGTACGAAACTGCAACTTTTTTTCCATCATTGTAAATTCTGTTTTCCACAGTTTGTAGACGTCACTTTTCCTACATTTTCGTTATTTTGTTTCTGTTTCTGTGCCATTTCCGGTGGAAATTAAATTTCAAAACTGAACAGAAAAATGAAAAAATAAAACAAATTTTGGCTCTTTAGCCTGTGACTTAAAAAAATATTTTCGAAAGTGTAAAAACAAAAGACTTAAAAGCAAAAAAAATAGGAACATTTATTTCGAAATACCAAGTATATTTTTATTGTCTTTATTTGGTCAATATGTATATGTTTTTGCAAAAAAATCGTATTGCTTTCATATTGAGTACTTACTTCCTTCGATGGCATATAGCAGTGTACTCAATTGTACTCCATTCTATAACAAACTGAAAGCAAGCCTATTTTACAACTTGTTGACGTTTCTTCAGTCCTGAGATTATTGAGAATTTGATAATTTTGTTTGGTGAATGATTTGAACATGCAATGGGCCATATAACTCGATAAGGTGGCTTTCAAAATCTCTAAATAGCTACTAAATATCTACGACGGAGATTTGATCATCTACATATACAGGGAAATCATAATCTTACTTTTTTAGGCGAAAAACTCGCTATCGTAATTTTGTCAAATATTCGTAAGCAAAAGCCAAACGTCCTAATTAGGAATAACTTAATTTAAACATTTATTTAAATTTAATAAAAAAATGCAGAAGTTGTGCGGCGTTCCCATTGTTTGGAAATCACTGGTCTGGTCTCATGTATGTATGTATCTATAGTACCCTATATTATATTCTTTAATTAACACCAGCAATGTTACAGACAAAACTGTAATAGGAAATATTTTTTTTTAATGTTTTCTAGTAGCTTTTTTTGATAACATGCGAAATATGCAAAAAGGCATTCTTAAATTGATTTAGATAGGTTAATTATATTAAAAAAATGAACACTTTTGTATGAAGTAATAAGTAAAATTAATATCGAATAGCAATCTTCAAAAAAAAAATTAAAATAATAATAATGCAAAAGGTAAGATAACTTCTGTTTCCAAATAAAAAAAAAAATAAATGAAATTATAGTAAGCGATGTTTGTACATTATATTTAAAAAAAAAAACAATTCATATTTTGTCAACTATATTTAATCAAAAAAAAAAATAAAAAAAATATATACATAATTATATAACATGACCCCTGCAATTATATTACTAATGCGATATATATGAAAAAAATAATTCAAATAATTTTTTGTCAATAGAAAGTGGTGCTGTGTTTTTATTTTATTTCTTTCTTTAAAGATGGTTTCCCGTCTATCTCACTGGTCGCGCCTTACACCCAGTTTTTTGCCCCCTTCTCCACCCATCTAAGAAAGCGTAAGGTTTGAACTACAGTTTGTTCGAAATTGTTTTATTTTGGTATAATTATACTTACAAAAAAAAAAGAGTTAGGGTGCTCGGTAAGGTTCCTTTATTTCTATTTTCGATATACAATTTTATATATGAAATAAAAAAAAACTCATATGCACTCATACAAAATTACACAATCTCATTCGAAATTCGAAAAAGTAGTGTATATGTTACATGTTTTGAGCCTCATTATATTTTAAAATATATTTACATGTTTACTTTGCGAACATTTAATATTATTTTCCAGAAGGAATAAGAAAATGTATTAGAGAGTGATGAGTGTAAGATGAGGATAAGGGTTGGTTATTTGAAAAAATAGAATTCTCGGGTATGTATTGAAAATACTATATTTGGGTGTATATTGCCATTTAAATTATATTTTTGAATATAAACAAATAGTCTCAATATATAAATACATATATATTATTTATTGAAATCCTTGTCAGACATTTAAAATTTTCTATATAACATATATTTACTATATTTATATATTTGCTCTCTCTCTCTCAAATACGTATTCATAGTTTGTCTATATATGTTTCTTCATATCTAGCCCTGGGGCAGCTTGAAGCTAGAGTCTAGAGTCCCAAAGACAGTGTGTTTTATTGAAATTAGTATCAGGCAATCGAATGATGAGCCTCTGGACGAAAACGAAAACGTAATTTTTTTACCTTAAAAACGATTCTTTTCAATATCAAATAAATTCTTTTTTAATATTTATATAAATACATATAATATTATTATATATCATTTTTCTATTTAATTTTTGATTGATTTTTTTTTGTATTTTAAAAATTTATATATTTTTTTTTACATGCGGTTTGCTATTACTTTATAAAATTAAATTTAAACATTATATTTTGCATTGTACTTGTATAGAAGGGGTAATTTCTTCCAAATGATTGCAATGTCAACGTCTACAGTAAACTATTTATTTTATCCTAATTTCATTTCATTATTGTGTATAACTATTATATTTTTTTATATTTTCCTATAGACAATTTATTTTGAATTAAAAAAATAAACGTTTTCGATATGAGAGCAGGGTAAAAGTGCTTTTTAACATATATTTAAAATATGTACATACATATTATAACGGTTTTTAAAACTAGATACTTATTTATATTTGACGGTGGGGAGATTGTATAAACATTCAATTGAAAGGTATCAATACAGAACAATTTTTTTTATACTAAACATTTTTTTCTAACAACATAAATTATTTAATCATAATGCAGAATATTATGCACACCATGTCTTACAACATTTATAAGGTTATTAATTGAAAAATATTAAATGCCTATCAGTCTTATGAATTTCTGAGCTCGGTCCTATAATATTGACAGAAAATTAATTGCCAGACCATTATCTGAAAATTAAATTCTCAGGCATTGAGTATTCGAATAGACCTGATCCGACAATTTGATAATTTTAATTTAATAATATATAAAGAAAATTTTAATGACAGTGTTATATTTATGCAAACCCCATTTTATAAAGTGGCTTAATTAACACCACAATTAGCACATGTTTTTAGACCTTAGGTGTACAATTGTTTTGCTAGGTTGTAACATAGAGAAAGAATTAAGATAGATACACCTTACCCGGGGTCAATGGAAATTGCTTGTGTATTCTATGGAAATTGCTTGTGGAGACTTCAAAAAGTATTGGAGGAAAAATGTCTTTCTATGTATTGCTCAGTTCATTGCTTTCTAAGGGTAGTATGCTATGGGCTGTCGTTTCTGTTTGAAATTACAAGATTGTTTGAGATAGTAAGCAATGGAAATGCCCACCCTACATTTCATAGCGTTCTATCATTTCTTTTTTCTTTCTTCTTTTATTTCTATGAAAAGTGATAGATAGTAAGCTATCAAATATTGCTCGTGGAGACGCGGTGTTAAAGTATATAGATCGATGATCACTAGCTGAGTCGATTTAACAATGTCTGTCCGTTCTTCACCAGTTTTTAAGCCTTAATTTTGAGCCAGAATGATGAAAAAAAAGTTAAAATCCGCCCACTGACCGCCCCCCTTTTTTTTTCCTTTTTTTTATAAAAATAGTTTTTGGCCAAACCGTGAGGAATTTTGAAAAAGTCAATTAACAACATATTTTTTGCCAACCCCACTTTTTGCGTTCGTCTTTTCAAATTTGAAAAAAAAAATAGAGAAACCTTTAGACGCAAAAAAACGCCCATTTTTTGGGGGCGTTTTCTTATCAAAAGTATTTATATAGCCTATCCCACAACGTATGCAATAGAAAAACGTCGTTTTTTATTGAACCATACAAAATTTAGATAAACTTGAATTTTTTGGGTACAACAGGTTGTAGCGTTCTCAATTTATTTCTTTGTAACCATCTTCCATTTCGACTAGAAAAACTAGGAGTGTATCACTAGTTGTTTCTTGTGTACTCGACTTTATATTTTATTTACGATAGGTTTAAACTATACAAACAATATGGTTTTTTATTTACCAACCTTACAAAAATGGATTATTTTTTGCATCACAAAGGTTTATATAATAAATGTATAACAAAATATTTAGAATGTCGACATTGGGATTTTTATTTTATTTTACTTGTAAGTGAAATTTTTTTCTCATTATGATAACCGTTTTTATATCAGTTTCTATACTAAATTTAAGCCGCCTACACAGACTTACAGACGGAATTATCGAACATACTATTTCCGCTTATAGTCATCCTATTTTTTCTCAAAAATAATACGTTGAACACTAGTGAATAAATAAAACATTATATTTATTTTAAAGCTGCTAATGCTAAAACACCGGAAAATAAAAATATTAAACAAAAATACGCAAGAAAATTAAAAAAAAAAATTGAATTTATATTCTCTTTGAAGTTGAGTTGATGATTTATGATTTGTGAATTCTCTGCTAATTCCTACTTTTATTTAAAACAAAAGAGTAAGTGGAACGTTTTTAATTAATTTAATGTCATATCGTAATTTGAGAGAGATTTTAGTAGATTGGCGAAGTGAATTGTGTATACATAGTTATACAACCGTAAAAAATGAAGAAACTGAAAAACATTTTGACAGGCGAAGTAATTTATCCAACATTTCTTATTGTATTGAAATTGTTAAATCTCGAATCATACCAATCTGATCGCGTCTTGGTGCCCGTTTAGACCATATTATTTTTGCTGTCTTATTTTCAATTCTGCCCTTTTATTGCAGTTCGCATCAAAACAAAAACGAGTGCAGACTTGATTTTTTGTTTGATGAAGAGTTATTTAAAACAATATACAGAATTTATAATATTTATTAACTTGAACCTTTCAAAAGTTTGGCAAGAGATCAAGTGCAAATAAAAAGTAAAAAGCATTCGTAATTTGAGCTGGAAACTTTCAGTTTAGTAGACCAAAGCAATAGTTAATCGTCTGTAATTCTGAATAACTGGATAACAAATTAAAACGAACCTTCCCAAATTTATCAGATTTTTTTTAAACATGAATAAATAATAAATAATATTTTATTATATGGGGGCTTTACAAACTGAGTTGCATCCTACAAGAGGGAAGTTTCTTTCACTTAAAAAAACATATACACCTTTGTATTTTTACTTTAGAAATCAACGCAAAATGTTCGTACACGCCTATGGTAAGTTAACAAAAATGAATAAACCTTTCAATATAAACAATTTTCGTATATTGAAGATAAAATTATATTTTACTGTATATGGACAGACATAGCAATCAATTTGGAAAACAATTTATCTAATAAATATTCCCAATATATCCATTTATATAAAAATGAATACACATATTTATCATAAATATTTATTTACCATAAATATATATACAAAAAATATAATAATAATTCTGTGTTCAAGTGAAGTGAAGGAAAAAAATTATTCGTCCTTCAGGTCCATTTCATATGGATTTTGATACATACACATATTTTATAAATAAAACATAAATAGCTCACATACATACCAAACCTACCTTTCAAATATGCTAAATTCAATTTACTAAAAAAAATATATATAGTTTATTTTCTACTAATTTTTTTTTACTTTAAAACACCTATATTAACAAAAGAACATTAAAGATTTTACGTTTTCCAGAAACGAATTAAGACAAATTCTACTCCAGTTAATTGAAAAAAGAATAAACACATTCCTGTCTAAAGTTTTATTTAAAAAGTTTACTATACTGAAATTAAAATAGTGCAAATAAACCCCATGATCAGGTAAATTTTCTTTCTATATTCTTGAATATAATCGTGTTTGTCCATTAAATAAAATATTTTCTATAAAACTTATATAACAAAATTTTATCTCTTAAATATGTATATTGAATTAGGTTGAATATCATTTATATTTGTTTTCCGATTTTTCGTACGTGCAATAAATTTTATTTAAATCTTAAAATAAAAAAAAGGTTTCTTGTTTTATTTAATTTGAAAACTAATTGCGTTATGTGGTAAGCCACCTTATCACGAGCAATAAATTTGCAGGAAATGTTTTCCTGCGATCAAATTTATATGTATGAACAGTAGAAAAAACAGTTGGTTGCAATCGAAAATGTTTTCAGCGGTAATAATGTAGTTTGTCATGCGAACACGTCAGTTTTGTTTGCATGTACTGTTTGCGTGTTTTCAGCTGCTGTTTGCCATTTTCTGCAGTTGAAAAAAGAGCTAATACAAAAATGAATCGTAAAATATAATAAAAAATAAATAAACATTTTGTAATTTTGGTTCTTACCAGCTCCAAAGCTCCAAATTAATTTTTATACAGTCGTAAAAATAAATAAATAGCCATCTTCATCATAATTCTTCAGCTTAATAAAAATTTGTTGATGAAATCCTAGCTCGGTTCTTTTTGCTAACCAATCTTTTACCCAAAGGTTATTTTCTAATGTTTTTTTTGTTTGAATTTCTTTTTTACGTTTCAATAAAATTTTTATCAAGCTATTTTAGTTTTTTTTATCAAGTATTATTTCGATTTTGTCGATTTTAATCACACATTTTTTAACAAACTATTTAATAACTATCTCTAATAGCTTTGGTATATATTTTACAACAATGCCGTAAATTTAACCTAATTGGTAAATTTATCAAACCGTATTGTTACATTTAATTTGTCACATCTAATAATCAAACATATGAGCAAATTTAAGGAATAATGCTAGTAAAGCAAATAACTTATTTAGATTCTGAGTACCAAACATTTTGTGGTACTACAGCGTTCGTGATGGAAAATGTAATCATACTCATTTGACCTAGTTAACTTACTACGACAAAGGATTCAATGCAATTAAAAGCATATTTCGGGACCAACATTTTTTTTTTTAAATCAATTTAAATTTATTTTTCTATATGCTTTATAACGTATATGATTTTGTTTATTAATATTCCTCTTGATATATGGTATTAATTCAGTAACGCATCCCATTCAATTTCAAGTGTAAATTCAGAAAATCAAAAATGTGTGTACATATGTAGCTAACGGTATGTCCAGATGTTATTATCAGCATACATTCATTTTATATGTACCAAACTAAGCAGGGTACCTATCTTTAACACTAAAGCAAATGTATTCTATTAGGACCAGTTATAGCTAAGCTACCATTGAAAACCCTCATTAGAAATGTTCTTTTACTTCTTGCGGCTTTTTTTTATAACTTCAATCATTGGCGAGCTTATGAATTTTAGAATATGATTGTCGAAAAATATTGAAATTATTAATTGTAGTTTCCGCAGAAAATCACCTGCTCAACAGCTCGCTAAAATGTATCCAGTGGCTAATTGTTCACATTTGATATTCTTAGTGAGGGGTGAAAGAGATGGAAAGCACCTGCAGATATGTCAAAAACTTGCCAGTGGATAAAATTTAACCCGCATTTTAACGTAATTGACACAAGGCCTAAATATGATGCATATGTTTAAGAGTTGGCAATAAACTCTATCTCATAAGACTATGCTCCTATTTTGGTAAACACATTTTTACTTGCTCTTGAACCTGAATTAATGGAGTTCAAAGCAAGTATACTCCAGGGTGTCAATAATTAAACAATGACACCTGCTACCATTTCTGCTAATTTTTCAATACACTGGGCGGGCGATATTCGCTCCTTTTTCTGCTGCCCTGGTGGATTGTGGAAAATGTGTGAATATTGAGGTTTGCGCATAGGCGCTATAGATAAATGTGTCAATGCTTGCTGCCATTTCTACTACCCTGCTCAAGATGAGGTGAGAAGTAGAAACTGAAAGGTATGCTACAAATTCGTTGATAGTCTTAAATGAGTAATATTAATTATGAAGCATACGATTAAGAGTTGTGAACAAACTATTATCTCATACGACTATGCTCTTACTTTTGTAATAACATTTTACTTGCTCTTGAACCTGAATTTGAGGTGTGCAATTAGGTGTTGTTGGTTAATGGAGTTCAAAGCAAGTATACTCTAGGGTGTCAATAATTAAAGAATGATAACTGCTGGCATTTCTGCTAGCCTGGTAGTTTTAATATCTAACGCCCCCTTAGTTCCCTGGGTTTGTGGAATTTTTTTTGTTTGTTTATTTATTTATTTGTTAAAATTGTTTTAAAGAAAAACAACAAAATGTTGTTGTTTATTGAGCTGAAAAAAAGAAATGGGGTAGGTATTTTCTTCCTAAATGTTAGGTAATTGAGTAACGCCATTCAAAGATATGAAATAAACAAACGTTTTGTGATGAATATAAGGATATAAATACTTTCTTTACCTACCTTGTATTTTGAAAAACTATTTAAAAAATGCAAGCATATTAGAAATTTATCCACTTGTCCGCCTCAGTTTAAACTAATTTACTTACCTTGTAAGTACCTACTGAAATAGTCAACCGCCTATCATTTGGAACAAATTAATAAAACAAACATTTAAAAAAGGAAATGGTTT
This sequence comes from Rhingia rostrata, assembly GCA_949824845.1. Taxonomy (NCBI): domain Eukaryota; kingdom Metazoa; phylum Arthropoda; class Insecta; order Diptera; family Syrphidae; genus Rhingia; species Rhingia rostrata. Next base: position 95,177,325 of record OX463755.1, on the reverse strand, counting down.
TTACTTCTACAAGTATTAAATCTACATTCATCAATCATTTTAATGCCTACAAGTACACTTAGGGATACATCAACGAAAACAAAGACCTTAAACTACTGTACAATTATGGTAGTTTTTATAAAAATAATTAAAAGATATCACAAATTGAGTTTTAATAAAAAAAAATAGGTTAATTTCCACGGTCACTTTTTATCAAGCCTTTGCAACATCAGTTTTACTATTACGGAATTTATCACTGCGATTAAACCAGAACCAGTTCTTTTCGTTGAAATAGTCCTCGATATCATCCAAAGTCCTTCCTTTTGTCTCAGGCTGTAAAAGGTATGTGACGACCGCCGCTGAGAAGCTAGCCACTGCAAAAATTAAAAATATTCCTCGAGTCTTCACCGCTGCGTTGATTACTGGAAAGGCCTTCGCCAAGCAAAACAAGGATATATTCATTGAAGCAAAGATAGCACCAGCTGTGCGACCACGAATCTTAGCAGGGAACAGTTCTCCCACCATTATACCGGGCATAACCATCATCGGTGTATTAAATGCAATGTAGCAGGTCAGGCAGGTTATGGCCACGTAAACGTCCAGCGGTGTGCTCTCTGAGCCACTGCGATAGTACATAAACACACTCATGACCAAACAACTCAAGCCAGATCCAAGAGCAGAAACTATTGTGATCACTCTTCGGCGCACCATCAGTAGAATAAAACAAATGGCCAGAGTGCATACTGTTCGGACCACACTTGTGAGGACGGCTGCCTTCTTTGGGTCAATATCGCTTCCGAATTCAGAGATTATGTCAATTGCGTAGAAGACCACAAGGAATGTTCCGGAGAACATTTGCAGTACAGAGAATATGATGACGATGCAAAGCGGCTTGATGGCAATACGTTCACAACAAAGTCGGAAAATGTTCTCATTCGTTTTTGTAGTGGCCTTTTCTTGTTCGATACGTTCGTGGATGGTATTCAGTTCCTTTTGCGCGGATATTTCATTGTTACGCAGAAATTTCAGAGCTTTCAGTGCCCTCTCAGGGCGGTTGTTTCGTGCAAGCCATGCAGGACTTTCCGGAATGAGGCAAAGTGCTACGGCGGCAATGATTGGTAAAGCGGTACCAAGCCAAGCTACTTTCTGCCAATGCAGATATGTACCGAGGACGTAGACAAACAGGATTCCGATGGTGTAAGAAAAGAATGGTGCACCAATTAAGAGACTCCGGATATTTGGTTCAGCTGTTTCGGCGATGTAAACCTATTGAAGAAAAACATGGTTAACACAAGTGAATACCGAATGTAACATGCTATAAAGAGAAGCTTATGTGAGTTTGTTTAAGCAAATGTTTAGAGTTATTAATCTTGCATAAAAGCAAAGGAAAACCTATAAAACATTGATATAAGTATTCAAGGAATGCCTACAATTTAAGTCTTTTATCATAATTCATTGGCAGCTACTGGAGGACACTCGATGCCATGTTTAGTTTTGAAACAGCTCATCTGAACTTTTTGAACTTTCCGAAAAAGAGACGCACTATCTAAAGTATTGTGAATCTATTTCGTAGTACAGAACACACACACTATATTCAACAAAAAGCAGGAATTGATACGATCATCATGCCATGATCATAACCATGCTTGAAAAACGTATCACTTCAACCTTACTGGCAGATAGTACCAAAAGGATAATAACGACGAGAGGTACTCCGCAGGGGGATACTGGTAGTCAACGAAGTAACCCACCCTCTCACTGCCAGTAAGTGCCAAACATCTTGGGGTAATCTTTGATAGCAAGCTAAACTGAAACCTTTACGTTAACGAAAGGGTAAAGAAATCTAGTATTGTACTGTACAGCTGCAGTCTACGGTAAGAAATGGGGACCTCTCCGAAGGTCACGAAATGGCTATACACAGCTGTCGTCAGCCCAATTCTCACCTACTGTTACTTATTCTGGTGGAATTCCATGAAAAAGACGATACATATGATTGTACTGCTAAAGGTTCAAAGAACAGCATGTGTATTCATAACAGGAATGTAGCCCCACAGCAGGTTTGAAAACAATTCTTAATCTCCCACCAATCGACCTATAGATGATTGACATATCAGCGAAAAGCGCAGCACGCAGCGTCAAACCCTTTGGTAACAGCAAAATATTGAAATAAGTAGAAAATGATAATGGGGCATATGTTGTAGTCAATCTATACCGATGGATCTAAAATAGAAATAGGAATGGGCTCTGGGGTCAACTACGATAGAATTGGTTTAAACACATCCATTCGATTGGCAAACTAGTGCAGGGTTTTCACAGCTGAGATCCTTGCCATACTCGAAGCAGCAGATTCGGCAGATATCTCCATTTATGTAGATAGTCAAGCGACCATAAAAGCACTGGCATCCAACATAATAAAATCAAGAGGAGTTGGACGCTGCCGTTTAGGCAGCTCTATGTAGAACAAATTCTAAATTATCTGGGTGTCAGGACATAACAACTTTCCAGTAAACGAGAAAGCAGACGAGCTAGCCAGAGTAGGATCCAGCTGCATCTCCTTATGCGACAATGTGGTCAGACTTGCTTTCAAAAAAAAAAAGTGAAACAAAATCTAGGTGGCAAAGCATTAAAACTTGCAAACACACTAAATGCTCTATCATGTGACTCCTTTCATTTGATTCTTGAGAGGATTGTGCAAAACTCTCGAGCCAACATCAAAATCGGTGCAACTCTTAGCATACGGCGACGATATATGTTGTCAACACGAAGGGACATACAACATCGACGAATTGGACAGATATTAACTCTGACAACAACATCTCGCCAGAAATTAAACAAAGAATTACTCTTGCCAACCGCTGTTTCTTCGGGCTAAGAAGGCAATTTAAAAAGTAATGTCGACGAACAACCTTAGACAAAATGTCACCCTTGACAGTAACAATTTTGATGTAGTTAAAGATTTCATCTACCTCGGAGCCACAATCGACTGAGAGATTCTAGGAAACCGATGCTATTTCGGTTTAGCGAAACAAATGGGATAAAAACCCTTAACCCAAAACTTCGAATGTTTACTGTACCGCACAATCAGTCCTACTTGACGGTGTTAAGTTTTGGAAAATAAGCAGGAAAGCGGACCAAATATTAAGAACTTTCGAAAGAAAAATTTTTGGTCGAATTTCTGGTCTTATACGCGAGGAAGGAGAATGGAGGAGAATATTCAACCCTGAACTTCATGAGCTGTACCAAGATGTGGATGTAGTATAAAAGAAAAACCAATATAGACTATATTTGCTCGGCCACATCAAGCGAATGAACAATAATACTATTGCCAAATGGATCTTCGGATGGTTGGGTGTTGTAGAACGAGGGTAGACTCTGATTGGCTTTAACTTGGCAATGCCCAGTGTTGTAACTCTGACTACACATCAAGTGCTTATTTTTACCTCCAAGTGGTAACCATCGGGTACTGGTCTCATCCAACCGGATTTGACTTGCTAAACGATAAGCGCGAGTGTTGAAAGCACGACGAAAAACAGCAACACTGTAAACAGCCAGGTCAGAATGGCACGGAATGAATAACCGGCCTGCTGTCCCAGGCGAACCTAGACAAGCTGCTTCGACATATTCGGACAACAGGTTGTCTAGGAATTTCAAGGGTTAGTCAGGCCCCTTGAACAGAGCTGGTGGCGGATGAACCGAAGAGAACAGCTAGCGGAAGCCCTAAACTGTTACAAAGCAGACATTACTGCCATCCAGGAAATACGATGGGATGGGCCGGCTAAAAAGAGGATGAAAAACTGTGACATCTACTACGGACCGTGTTATGGTGTACAGAAACAGCGACTATTCGGATGCGGATTTATTATAAGTGCCAGACTTAGGCAAGAAGTCTTATGTTTCCAAGACATTAGCGAACGCATTTCAACAATCCGCATCAAGGCCAAATTCGCCAACATAAGCATTGTATGCGCTCACGTCCCAACGGAGGAAAAAGATGATATAGCTAAGGACTGCTTCTAGAGCTCCTTGACAAAACCTATGAGCGACTACCGAAGTACAATGTTAAAATCGTGCTGGGAGATTTTAACGCAAAGGTAGGAAGAGAAGACATCTTTAGCAGTATTGTCGGAAACCATAGCCTTCACGACAACACGTCTGGTAACGGACTTAGGCTAATTGACGTCGCTACGGAACGAAATGCCACTATAGCCAGCACGCGGTTTCCTCACCTCGATATCCATAAGGGGACATGGCGGTCTCCAGACCAACGAACGGTCAATCAAATTGCTCACATAGCGCACGCATCCAGTATTTTGGATGTCCAAACATTCCGAGGAGCTAACATCGACTCGGACAACTACCTTGTTGCAGCCAAGGTTAGAATGCGGATATCCACTACGCCACAACAATACATAAAAAAAATACTTAAAAAAAAATTTAATGTCGAAAGACTGCAATCGCAAGAGACCGCCAAGACCTTCGCGCAACGCGTATCCCTAAACCTCTCGATTAACACCATACCACCAACATCGAATGTCGTAGAACTATGGCAACGATGCCAACAAGGCATTAGATCAGCTGCAACTGATGTGCTAGGTTTCTCGCGCCCACCAGCAAGAAACCCCTGGTTTGATGAGGAATGCAGACAGATGCTCGCAGCCAAGAACGAGGCCTACAAGGCTAAGCTACTGGTGAAGACGAGAGCTGCCGTTGAGCTCTATAGGCAGAGAAGAAGGGAAGAACACCGGCTTTTTAGAAAGAAGAAAAAAGAGGAAGAAAAGCGCACGATCGAGGATATAGAGAGGTGCCACTCCAGGAAAGATGTTCGCAAGTTTTACCAAAGTGTAAAACGTCAAAGCCAAGGATACAAGGCTCGAACAGAATCCTGTCGAGATGAACAAGGAAATATCGTAGTTGAGACACAGTCTATGCTGAGGATATGATAGAACCACTTCTGCAGACTGTTAAACGCCGATGACGAACAACATTCCGCTGCCAGGCAGAACGAACCATTCAATATTGGCAACGACAGCGAAAGCTGCCAACCACCCGACACGAGTGAAGTGAGAATAGCAACAACATCTCGTCAGAAATTATACAAAGAATTACTCTTGCCAACCGCTGTTTCTTCGGGCTAAGAAGGCAATTCAGTAGTAAAGCCTTCACTCGAACTACTAAGGAGATCTTATACAAGACCCCGATCATCCCAGTCCTGCTCTATGGCGCTGAAGCATGGACCGCCTCAAAAGCGGATGAAGAAATCCTTGGTCAATTTGAGAGGAAAAATCTTCGATCCAGTTTGCGTTGACGGGCTATGGAGACAAAGATTCAACCAAGAACTATACGAGCTGTACAGCGACATGCCCCTGGTCAAAAAACTCCGCATTGGACGTTTAAGATGGCTAGGACATGTAGAACGAATGGACATTAATACTCCGGCTCGCAGAGTCTTCGATTCCAAGCCAGACGTCGGACGCAGTAGAGTAAGACCTCGCCTTAAGTGGCACGCACAAGCAGAAACCGACCTCAACCAACTTGGAGTGCGCAACTAGAGGCAGTTAGCTAAGGACCGGGCTAATTGGAGATGCATGTTGGTTGAGGCCCAGGTTCATTCCGGACTGTAGCGCCACTTAAATAAGTAAGTAAGTAATGGATCTTCGAGCTCCAGCCTTCATGTTCGATGCGGCAAAGGAAGACCAAAGCTTCAGTTTAAGGATCAAGCGATTGCGAATTCCAAAGCGATTAGACTGATAACAGGCAGCAACGTGTCTAGTATCGAAGAGCATGGAAGACTGCCTTTTGTCAGGCACAGACCCTCAACGGGTGCGGACCTCGATAAGTAAATTAATCTAACAATAAAACAGCCTCTCCCGAGATACTTCTTCGTAACAATAGTTAATAGCAGGGATTTAACAAAGTTTTAGTTTCAGTTTTTAGTTTTTTATTTCGATTAAGTGCTAACTCATTGAGACTTGACAAACATGTAATTCGAAACAAATACAACAAAAAAATTATATGGTATGAAAGTAGGTAATATTGTACAGGAACACATCTCGAGATGTCAAGTATGAAAAAAAAAAACAAGACCAAGATTTCGTGTTCAATTGCAATCCAGGCCATCAGTAAGGCCTTAAGCCAAGGTTACGACCAACGTTAGTAAGCATTAGTACTAGTTCGCGCTAGTAAGCTAATGGATAATCAATAATGAAGTTACAAAACAAAAATCAAATTATTTATATACAAATCACAATAATATAAACAAAAGCAAATTTGTGGTAGTCAAATCGTTCCGCTCTGGTCACACGTAAACTAAGCAAAACTGTGAACTCATGAAATTTCATATTCACCAGAAGGCAGACAATTGACAATAGCAAATAAAGCAGTGAAAGTCTTAACAGGTTGTTAAATCTGTGAGAAAGGCACTCTAGATATACTTTCAGGATATGCAAAAATCACGAGGAGGCATTAGCAGTCGAAGAAAAATATGTACCTAATATAGATAATGCATGAATAGTACAAACAAATACCTTCTATAACGTTTTTTCAATTAGATGATACGCATTATAGAACCAACTCATCAAGTTCAAGTGTCAACACTTAAAGATAAACCAAGGTAAGAAATTATGCGTTATAGCGTACTGACAACTTTTTCGAATTTGCATACCTACGCACAATCTATTTCAATTACCTTCACTGATTGGATGTTTATCACGAAATCCAAGTAATACAAGTGACTCTAATCTCGACAAAAACACACTTGACATCCATTTTTGCGTTACCCGTAATTTTATCGGAGGAAAAAAACACATTTCGATGACCGTGATCGTAGATAAGATTGGATCACATTACCATCAAATTCAAGCGAAATGAAAGCGACCTTATCGCTTGATTCTAGTTCTGCGGTCAATAAACGTCCCTCAAAAAGATCAGCTAACTTTCAACTTTGTCCAAAAAATGTCCAGCAAGTGTGCGCACGATACAATGACCCTCATTCGAAAACGTTCAAAAATACCCCCAAAAACGTTTAATTCTTCATTATGTACCATGCAAAAAAGACTCGTAGTATTTCTCTGTATGAGAGAGACAGTAAAACTGTGTCACGGTCAATTCGCTCGTAAATTATCTTCCGGCAGATTCAATTGGCAGAGCGTTTCTCATAAATCGCATGTAAGAGAGAACGCACGCGTCTAATAAACATAAACAGAAGCTTAGCCGGCGCAGCTGTAGTCATACATCCATCGTAGGCACAACTAACGATACACATACACGCGCACCCCCACAGTACTCGTCGTGACGTCCCAACCACGGGAAAAACATCGTCACAGTGAGTTCAAGATCTAGGGGCAAGGTCGACTAACTCTGGCCAATTTTTGCGAGAATGTTACACCTAATGCTTCATTGGGGTAAGGGTGGTCGATCCCAAAACGATCTGAAATGCCATACAAAGTCATGGCTAATCGAGTTAGCGCGATTAGATTATACGCGAGATAGCGAATAAATTATAAGGCGAGTGCCGGTATTTTCTGGCGCCGCCATACGGATCGTGTCATAGCCCTGAACTGTTCGAAAAATCAACGATGCAGTTCAAGGCGTCTCTTTTGCAGAGGGATGAACGTAGAGTTCTACGCATATTCACGTTCGGAATAAGGAACCGTCGACTGATTGCTGTTAATTGAGCAACATATGAGGGTGAGCTGATTTAATTCTCACTTAGAGATAGATCACGGTCAATGACGTTGTAATTCAGACTTGGCCAAGAAAGTGATTTAATCCGTTTTATTTATAACGGTGTGTCTGAGTACGCTTAGGTACACATCGCTTGGGCGCTATACAATAAGACGCGCCGTCAATGATTATAATGGCTGGGGAACAATGCGAATAAAGTAGTGATGAGGCTGCCGACGGATCCGGATATTTACATGAACTTGAGCTTGAAATTGAATCCAACGTAAATAATGTAAGTTGTTTATTCACGTCTTAATAGAACAGCCGAATCAGCACCCATATAAAATGATTACTCTAAAAACGAACAGAACGTGTTGGGGATTTATTGAAAATTTCATAAAAAAATTTCAGGTTCTTGGTGATGGTTTCTGGTAAGTAAACTGTTTTGTATGTGTTCTTTTTTGACACATATTTTGGCCCATGTACAATATTCTTGTTACTGTAAAGGTGTAATATGAATAGTAAATTGTTTGACGGAATTTGTTTGTAAGAAAGTAAGGTTTTTTGTCTGAATTGATTCGTGTGATTTGTCCAATTATGAAGAGCGGAGGACCAGACCTCCAGTGCCAGCAACTGCTTCGACTACATTGCTAAACTTAAGGCCCAGGATATTTACAGGATAAAATGTTTAAAATCGACGCCGAACCTTATTAAACATCGAACATTTCAACAGACTGGAAGGTTGGTGTGGGTTCGACTCTCAGACATTATAACACCTAAAATAACTTTCCACTGGTCCTGCTTTTGCGATGATCTGACAATTTATCTGAGTAGTACTAATTTTTTTTCATCACAGTTGTACGATTTCGGGATAAAATAGGAGATGCGCCATCGTGCAAGAATTACACACGCACACATAAGTAATTATCAGAAAAAGCTACGCCCTGGGTAGTTACTCGAAGGCTGGTATTTGAAGATTCTTTTGGCTGGAGGATTAATACTTATTAGCTCGATATGGCGAGCCAATGTAGTTGAAGTGATTTTACGTTTTTTACTTCATCCGCATATTGGTACATCTCAGTTTGCGGTTGCATCTTCTTCTCCCTTCGCCTTCCTCGCAAACATGATCACAATGTCCACTGAGAGTGCCTAATATTTGCTTAATGTCCAGCACTCGGCGCACAGTAAACGTTTAGACTTTCGGGCTAAGATCTAAACCGAAATAGCATCGTTTTCATCACATCTCCACTTTGGTGTCATTTGTTGGGTTGATGTTGTTTCTCAGGTAGATGAGCAATTTAACTACCTCAAAACTCGGCTTTTCATCAACTGCCGTTTAGGGTTCTACAAGGGCTCGGATGAGAGTAAACAATGATGTCGATATCGTCTGCTTCTAAATTAAACGTTGCATTGCGTGTCCTCCAGTGTTAGACGACACCGTTTTGATGGTATTCCGAATTCCGCCATCGCTTAACAAAGCTGTAGGTGATTGATGCTTTCATAAGGATCTTTGAAATCATTAGTTATCGAGCATGCTCTCATCCATCTAGACTTTCTTGATGGTGTAGTGCATGCGACTGCCTTGTTGTTCCTCAGTTTTTTTTCTTTGGATACGTTAACTTCTTCAGCACTGGGAAGGAGTATTACCACTTCCTTAACTGAAGGCGGACCGATTTCTTGCCATATATCTTTGTTTTTTTAATTTTAATTTTTTCAACTCGTTGGACAGTCGGTTCTGAATTTAGCTTCGATGAGAAAATGGTCATCATATATAAGCACATAGTCGACTTGGTTGGCAGTTCGAACATCTGGACAATGTCAGGTTGCTTTGGGAATTCGAATTCGTGGGAACCTAGTAATGCAAATCACAGTATTTCATGCTGTTTCGAAATCATTCAAAGCCATTATCTGCTGCAGTTTCGTATATGCTGTGCTTTACAATTAACTCGCCGCAGATGTTTTCGTAAACAATCTTTCCATTAAAGTCGAAGATCGAAAATATTCCTACAAGATATTGTCTTTATTCATATTGGTAACGTCTTTAGTCATATTCTAACGAGTTAAAGTCGATTATTCTTAACCTAAATCGGCACCCCACAACAAATCCGAATCTTGCATTGCAGCTGTTAGAAAATGTCGTATGTTTTTCGTTTTTATATTTCTGATCCTATCCAACGTATTTCCTGAATGGCGGTAATGTCTGCCCTGTACCAAGCAAGGAAAGATTTATGCTTTGCGTAGCACCCATGTTATTATTATGGCGTATGTATTTAAATCAAACTGATGATAGGTCTCGCACTTCTGTCCCTCTGTTGGCCTGTTAACGCAGTTGAAGGTTAAAAGTCGGATACGATTTACAAAAACATTGATGTTCAAGGTTCTTGGATTTTTTGAATTTGAAATGTAGGTCCAAAGCTAATAGTTAGTCCCATATAAAGATTTTGATAAAACCAAAATTAAAAAAAAGCTTTAAAATTTGAAACAAAACTCCGTACCTAGTAATTTTTTTAATACGGTTACGATGGAACGGATTACAATTATTTTGCTTCAAATCTTTGATTATATGTTCAGGGTGGGGCATAATGTATAGTTCAAGCTAAAGGTAGTATTGAAATCTTTAGAAAATAACATAAAAAATAAAATAAATAAAAACTATATTTTGAAAATGATATTGCTTAAAAAATAGATTTGTCATTCGACGCCAATTGTCTTTTAAGACTGTTATGTACTTTTTTCACCATCTCGATATGTTATAATCCCCACTATTAAAAAAAAACTGAATCTCAATCGCAAAATATGAGATTTGTTTCGGCGTAGATACAATTTATTTTTTATTAGATGAAGATTAGATCTTTATTAGATGACTATGCAACTGCAATTAATCAATTACGACTAGTTACCTTTCAATAAAAACTCTGGCGTCAATAGTGTAGTTAGATTTTAAATTTGACCTTAAGCTAGTTTTAGTTTGTTTTTCTCTTACCTGAGCCGGTCCACCAAGAACACCCACCGCACACCCAGTGATAAACCTCCCTACCAAAATCATATAATACGATTGCGATAGAGCTATCAAACACCAGCCTGCTAAAATTGGTATCACCGAGAATAAGAGCGTGTTTCGTCGACCAAACATATCGGCACAAGGTCCAGATACTAGCGAACCAAGCGGTGTAGCCAAACTATGAACACTAGCTAAACATCAAAAACAAAAAAGTTTGTAAAATTATTGTCATTTACTGAACAATGTAAACATACCAATCCATGACCCCATTTCAATGTCAATGGTAATCGAATCCGTAGAATTATACAGCTGAGGTAGGAGGACGGCTGAGTAACCAATTGGCATACCGCAGGCCGCGGAAAGCAGCAAGACAGCACCAGTTGAAATTATCTAAAAAACAAAAAATGTATGATTAAATATTATTACAAACATTTCAATTTAGCGTAACAGTACTCGTATTGTATGGCAAATTGAGTACTTGTTAATTCTTCTTGACCGCTGGTACCAGTTTTTGTTCAACATACAATTAAGGTCAATTATTTTGAGTTTAGGGTTCAGCAGTTTGTGATACCTAATTGAAACATACCCCAGATGGATTTGAGTGTAAAAAATGATCATTATCAGGGGGTGAAGAAAGATTGGTGTCAATAAAAATGTGATGTATAAAAATTTTACATCATACATCAAGTTTCATTGGCCTTCATTAAGGCAAACATTCGTCCGCAATCAATTAGGTCAACCAATTTCATGTAGCATGTAACTGAGTTTAATGGCGAAATAAATCTGCCTTTTGTCTATGGTCTTTGGAATTTTACTAACTATTAAAACTTAAACGAATTGAACAGAACGATCGACAGCTACAACATTGAGGTAGTTAGGGCTTTGTCTACCTCGGTTCCACTATTTACTCTGACAACAATATCCCGTCAGAAATCAAACAGATAATTTCTCTTGCCAACCACTTCTTGTCCCTTCGCGCTTAGGAGGCAATTTCGTAATAAAGATCGTAATCGAACTTCTAAGGAGATTTTATATCAGGTAATGATCATTCCAGTCCTGACTTACACACCGAAAATTTACCATATCAAAAGCGGATCAATAAATCTCTTGCCGTTTTGAGTTTGAAATTTTCTCGTTTGTGTTGACGGGCTATGGAGACGAAGATTCGACCGATCTCGACCTGATAAAAAAAAAAATTATCATTGAAAGTTTAAAATTCTTAGGACATGTAGAGCGAATGGATACGAATCCTCCGACCTGGAGCGCACTAGTAGTTTCCCACCAGAATCAACTTGAATCTAACTCGAAGCGTAAGAAGCATGTTCAGGCCCATGTTCATTCCGGACTGTAGCGGCACTCAAGTAAGTTAGTAAGTTGACGATTATTGCAACCGAAAATTCTCATAAGCGCACTTAATGACCACCGACTTTGAATTTTGGTAGTCATTTTTATTAATTTCCAAACTCTTCGTGATCTTTACTTACTTACTTAGGTGGCGCTACAGTCCGGGATGTACCTGGGCCTCAACCGACGTGCCTCTTCAATTAGACCGGCCCTAGCTAACTGCCTCCAGTTGCGCACTCCAATTTGGTTGAGGTCGGTTTCTACTTGTGCGCGCCACTTAAGGCGAGGTCTTCCTCTACTGCGTCCGATGTCTGGCTGGGAATCGAAGACTCTGCGAGCCGGAGTATTGGTGTCCATTCGTTCTACATGTCCTAGCCATCTTAAACGTCCAATGCGGAGTTTTTTTTTGACTAGGGGCATGTCGCTTTACAGCTCGTATAGTTCTTGGTTGAATCTTCGTCTCCATAGCCTGTCAACGCAAACGGGACCGAAGATTTTTCGAAGAATTTTCCTCTCAAATCGACCAAGGATTTCTTCACCCGCTTTTGAGACGAACTTTAATATGATTAAAATGTAAAAAAAAAGTTTAAGGGTGCTTTTGTACATATTATTTCAACAGGTTTTCAACAGGGACAACTAAAGAAATGGAAGTAGAAACACTTCTTCACTGTATTGATGAAGTTAATGCAGCTATACAAAACTAAACTCTTCGGTCAATGGCAAAACAGATGTAGCGAGATACACCATTTTATCATCCATGGCAGTGTATGATTGCGATGGCAGAATTCAGGATACCATCAAAACTGATTAAGCTGTTTCGCCTCACTCTGGAGGAGACGCGATGCAAAAATAGTGCGTATGACAGGTGTAAACAAATCCGACTGAGACATTATTAGTCGCTTCCATTATGTCGTTATAGAAGCGTTTACGACAATTGATAACGAGAAAACAATACAAAGAATACGTTTTCTACAAACAAAGTATTTACTGTCGACACACAACTTGGGATAATATTTTACTATGGAGCAACAAATTTTGAGATAGTTACATGATCGAAGATTCCCAAACGTTTGGGAGGTTGTTGGGTAAAGATATTTTCTTATTTCTCAAAAGCCGGTCTTCATTTCTTTTACTTAATCAATCAATAAATCAATAAAAAAAATTACAATTCTAAATTGTAGCGCAAGTGAATATTTAAAAAAGAATTGTAAATCGAATTTTAAAAAATGTATTTGAAATTACGTCTTTAGAATACGAATAATCATTTTCAAAGAAACCGCATAGCAAAACTTGAATTGAAGAAAAATCAAATAAGGATAAAAAAACTTAGTCGCCGTAATTTAATTGAAAACAAACAACCGAATAAACAAATTATATCGTGATGTTGACCAACAGTTTTTCCAATAATCTGAAAACAATATTTCGTCGGTTCAAATGTAAAAGTGTTTTTTTAAGAAAATAATTATAATTTTTCGGTGTTTTTAGCTGGAAATGATTATAGAGCCATAATTCTAATTTTCACAGGAATTAAGATATGAAAAAAATCATTAAGTGCAGGCATTTTATTTCAGAGGAAACAATCAATAATTCACTTAGTTTTGTTTTTCAATTCAAAATTTCATTACAAGCTTCCGCGAAAATAATGAAGAATTAATCATAAGTTGTGACCGTTACTAACTAACGGTAGCGTGCTGTGGTATAAGGGCCTTCCAATGCATTGTCAGACACAAAGCGCTTGATCTGATCAAAATAAGAGTCGTTCTAAATTCGAAAACTAAAGTGTTTTGGTAAAAAAAGTTGCTTTCCTTATTTTTATTTGAAATAAATACGTACGCTAAAAATTGTTCTCATTAAATACAATAATGTTAGAAATCCCATACAGTTAAAAATCATTACCTACATTTCTCTTAAAATCATATAAAATAACTGTTTCTTGCTAATAAAATTTATGACACCAATAGCGTTATAGTCCTTACATACCGAATCAAAAACTGAGTTTTCGGCAAAAAGTTTTCTAAAACCACTTGTGCTTTCAGACCGAAGTCTGACCAGGTTTCGATTGACATTTCAATCAGCTGTGATACTTGCTACAAAATTTGTGTGTGAAATTAAAATAATTGAATATAATTTATTCAAATATGTGGAAAGTAATATTAGCATTTGAAACTGAAAAGGAAACAAATATAAAGATTTTGGCAACTATTTTCGAATCTCAAGTCCGCCGCTACAAAAAAACCCAAACAATTGCTTATGCCCATGGCTCCACCAGGTACTCCTCGTATTCCATACACCAAATCTTTTTTTTTGCAATTTCCATTATATTAAAGTTTTACAAGCCAGAGTCACAGTTGGCAGCGAGTTCATCAGCTGTTTTATGGGACTTGTGGAACACATGTAAAACGTGTGAAAGGTGCGTTCGTTCCAACAACCTTCAACGAGATGATGTCTGCGATGTGTTTTCGAGACGGTTACGGCTTAACCTACTAAAAAAACGACTGGGTCGTACGCAACTTTCTCTTTCACAGTTAATTATACGTTTCCAATAATTTGGCCAAAATATACAAAATATTTTTTTCGATTAATGATGCTAGTAGAATGATATAAATAATGTCGAGATTATACGAACGTTTATTCCGTAATTGAAAGTAATCGGCGTTCATGTGAGTAATAATGATTTTCCGTTATTGGCCAAATTTGAAATTGGCCAAAACCAATTATGTGCAACTCATGAAAACAGTAATAGTAGCATACAAATTAAATTTCATTTAATTTGGCAAAATAGTTTGCGAGAAATTTTCTTTATATCGCCAAATGCAAAAATCCGTTATATGGATTTTATCGAAAAAATTGGGTATCCAGTTTTGTTTGAATTAATATGCTTATGCATATAAAAAATTTAATCTAAATCGTATGAGCCGTTTTCAAGAAAATTGAGGTTATGTATTTTTTTTTGTTATATGGCAGGTGCCAGTAATAACATGGCTAAAAGCAAAAAAAAAAAATGGCCCAGAATTATGAAAAAAAAAAACGCTGGATACGATGTTTGAAATCGGCCAAGTCGTTTAGGCTGGAGAGACTTGTACGGACAGACGGACCGATGAACCGACCGACGCACCGAAGAAACAATGAACCGACGGACGGAATTCCGAAAACTACTTTTTTGAGTTCCGCTATCATCGTAATGTTAGAATCAATCAAAATCGCGATGTAGAAAATTTTTACTAAAACAATATCTCTAACCCTGAGCACAGAAAAAAATCAAATTCCTTAGTATTAAAAAATGAAAGCACAACAATTACCACTTCGACATTTACTTGTCATAAAACACTAACGTTTGCAATTCTTTAAAATTTATTGATAAGAATTCATGTAAAGTGATGGTTTGTATTTTGTCAGCAGATTATTTTATCAATATTCAAGTTACCTGCCACCTGGACGTGGACTTACATTTGAAAAAAAAGTGATATCGAATTTTATTAAGGGAACCATGCGGAATGAAATGGAATGTGGATTTAAGAGTTTCAGAACTGGTGTGGTCATTTGATGGTGTGAGGTTGGATGTGTATTTGAAAGAAGATACGTAACACGGAAATACGTAGTCACTTAAAAGCTCGCTACCATTATATTGAATATGTGAACACGAAATTATTATATCCCATATGGTCTAGTGGCTAGGATATCTGGCTTTCACCCAGAAGGCCCGGGTTCGATTCCCGGTATGGGAAGTATTTTTTTCGTTTTTTTATGGTTTCCTTCCTATTTCCACAATTCTGGTGAATTTGTGAAATATATGCACATAATTTGCGTTCATTTGTTGTTGCAGATGAGATATGTAAGTTAATTTAAAGAAGTGCTTAGTCGATAAGTAGTTTTAATTAGTATGTAAGTTTAAATAAAATATAACAAAAGACGAGGAACCAAATTTTTCAATGTTTTCTGGGTAAAAATTGTGTTACTTCTATATTTAGGACGAAAGGCATTAGAATTTAGTTGTCGTATAATTTAGGGCGCCCGCATAGGGCAAGTAATTTAGTTAAGTAGTTGATAAGTAAGCTAGTTTTTTCATGAATTTTTGTCTAGCATGTAAGTTAGTTTTAAGAAAAATAAAATAAAAATGAATTAAAAAAAACAGATATTAAAGAAATAATCAGTTATTTTCTAATGTATACACAGACGACCTTGAGTATAAACAGAACACCTTGGTAATGGTTTTTCTTTTTATTATTTATATTGTGATCACCAGAGTTTTTAAATTGTTAGTGGCAAGGGAAGAAATTTGGCGTTAAGAAGAAGTGAACTTACCTGATTTAAAATTGCCCGTTTGTCGGATGGCGGTGCATTGTTCTTGTTTTCTTCGATAATTTTCGTGTTGGAAAGCTTTCGGTGGATGAGTTCTTTTTCGGAAGTGGGAACGAGCTCATAGTGAGGCTTCTTATCAACAAATTTGGCATATTCGTCATTGCTAAAAAAAAATTAAAAACATTTTTTTTTTAATTTGTACATAGATTTATGTTACAAGTCTTAAATTTAACAAATATCTCGCATGTAAAAACAACGTTTTGTTGATACTTTAGGAAATAGGTTGATATGGCATGTTACCACAGCTTTATGCATACATACATTGTTTTGCTTTTAAAGTTAGGCCAATGGCACACTTAGAACTAGCCATGGTCTTCCTAGGACTTATAATGAATACGAAATTTATTAAAACTAATCAAAACAATTGACTGATTTCTTAAGGTCATACAATAAGCCATTGACACGGCGACGCGACGTTTTCAAAGAATATGTAGATGGGCTAGTATATGAGTATCGCGTGCCAATATTTGCAAGAAAGATAACTTTGTTTTGATTGTTTAAACATAATATGACGGCAAACCCACGCACAATAAAGATTACGTTATTGAATGACTTTGATACAAAGGAATAGAGTTCCATTGTGGCGATAATGTCTGCTAAAAATATATTTCATATTTAGCGAAACGGCAATTCGTATTGTTTTGTTTTCAACTTCTGGGTTATCTCTATATAGCTACCACTATATACGGGTAAAATATCTAGTTCAAGACAATAGTAACATTATTATTAAGCGAGCGTAATTTTTGTTAATGAATAAAAAAAATTGGACTTTGAGAGGTTACACTTTTTATGGTAACAGGCCGGGCCAAAAAGCTGTCCTGCTATTCCGGTCGGTAATTGAACACTTCAAGTTGGTTAAGAAAATTATGTTATGTTATATTAGGTTTACAGGTCGATGAAGTCAAATTTTAACCCCTCGATTTTAGTGTTTAGGAGAAAAATGTAACACCCTTGAGTGACAGTTACTAACTAACATAATTATATTTAGAGCCACTATGACCCGAAGCCACAACCGGTCAATAGCTAGCCGCCTATAGTTGGCCACTTTAATAAAGTTAAGGTTTTTACTTATTCATTCCACTTAGGGCACTGCATCCAACTTCTGGCTAGGATTCGGAGACTACGTTCGCTTTTGATACAGTCCATGCTTTGGCGCGGTAGAGCGCCAAAGCGCCAGTGAGGGCTTTATTAATAAGTTGCCCGAATATTCTTTTCTTGACCCTCTAAGTTAAGGTTTCTACTTGTTCACGCCCCATATAGTACTGCATCCGACGTCTGGCTAGGATTCGGAGACTCCGTTCAATGCGAGGTCGCTAAATCGCTATAGCTCGCAGAGTTGTTGTTTAAAACTTTGTTCCCATAGCCCAACCGAAGACTTTCACCTCAAAAACGATCAAGGATTTTTTCATCCGCTTTTTATACAGTTCATGCATTGGCGCGGAAGAGCGAGAGTGGTATGATCTCCATTGTAGTTCGAGTTAAGGCTTTATTACCAAATTGCTTTCTTAGTCCGAATATTCTTTATTTGACCCTTTCATTGATTTCTAACAAAATATCGTTGTCATAGGTGGACATAGTCCCTTACTACCTCAAAGTTGAAACCGTCGATGGTGTTAGAAAACCGTTTCAGGAGTTCACATATTATGGTAGGTAAGATGTTGTTGGCGATGTTGAGGACTTAGGCCTCTTTAGTTGGCGCAGTTCAGAAAGTCTCCATTTTATATAAGTTTTTTAAGTCACTCAATATTAAAGGACCTCAATGAAACCTCAAAAGGGCTGCAATAATTTTGGAGACTTATTGGATTATTTTGGAGTAGTGGCAACTTAGTCTTCCGAACCCTCAAGTGACGCATACGCGGACAGTATACTCAAGGGTATTTTTATCACTGCAACTGTTTGTAACTTATCACACCTACTGTTCTATGCAGAAAGGTTCTGTCATTCTAGCTAGAACTTCTTTCAAAAGTAAGGGAGTAGAAATAAATTCGATAAGTTCCCATCGATCTATGGCGATAGTAGACGTAGGCATTGAAGTGGGACGGATAAACAAAAAAAACTAAAGCTTTTGTCTCCCTGGTAGCATTTGATATTGTCAATAATAGCAGATTCTACCAAAGTAATCATTTTGTAACCTCAAACCACTGGTGGTACAGACAATAATGGATAGCAAATAAAAGATTAAATTCCCTCCCATGGCGTAAAACAATTAAAAAGATGTGGAGAGAGTATAAGAAATCGAGATGTTGAGTTTGAAACAGCAAGCATACTTTCATTTGAACAAAGTTTTATAATTCTCTCGGCAATTCTAAGCTTCACTTTGAATATCACTATCATCAATTCGTTATTTTTACTATCATCTAAAACATTTTGGAAAATCCAACAGCAGGGATTCGATTATCATCATTGTTTACCAGTCTGCAGAAATTGATATTCATTTTCGTACTCCCATAACAAAATATATCAATTCGATATCTGTTTCTTTAAGTTGACAGTTTTCTTCTTTTCCTGCAGAGCAACTAGATTTATATTCCTCATACCGATTTAATTTTCTGTTTAAGTTGTAATGTTCTATTTAGAATAGACGTGGGGCGGTCGGTTGCTTAGAAAAGTCGTGCGTTTGTTAGTATCCGGCGACCGGCGCATCTGTTTGTTGGAAGATCGGACATTCATGGTCATCGATGACGGTTTTGGTAAAAAGGCTGGAATTCCTAAAATAACATAGATATTAGCTAACATCCGATCACAGCACTCAATGGAATGGATAGATCAGCTTGGTTAACATTATAATATATTTCTTTTTAACCACGGTTTAAAAAATTTGTAAGCCTGATAAATTCGATTTTCAATGAGTTATTGACTCAGACTAAAACAAATTAATTTGTATTTAATTTTTTATGTTATCACATTATTATATCACATTAGTATCTGCCATACTCGAATGCATTATATAATAATAAACGCATTTTTAAATAGCGAACATGTTATCACATAATTTATGGTTTATATAATTAATCAATAAACATATAATAATCAATGAATGGGGGTTAACTGAGTTGAATTTTGCATTTCAATCAGCTGATATAAATACGAAGTACAAACAATTCTGTAGGTAGTTTAATTGAGCATTGAAATGCCTCACTTCACAAACGGTATAATTTCAAGAAATGACTATTCGTTGTTTGTTTAAGTAATTCTGAACTTTGAGTTGTTTCATAAATAAAACATATGTATTGACAATCAATTCGTTATTGTCTGTTCGGTAATTTTATTAATTTTTGTTAACTAGGTTTATTGAGAAATTTAAATTTTCATTATTAAGCTTTGTAGTTGAGAAATTATATTAATCCCACAAAGAACGAGATTAGTGATCAAATATTGCTTATTGATTACTCAGCACAACATAGTTCAGTTTCAGAATGAGTGGTTATTTACAAAACAATATGGTTTGGATTTTGAACAAAAACAAACTTTTGACAAAATGTCAACAACAATTAACAATTTAGGGGCAGAAAAAAAGTTCATCTATTTCGGAGTAAAGTTATGCCGAAGATAGACCCTGGGAAACTTTTCTAACTCGGTTTAGCGAAACAAATGTGATCAAAACTTTTAACCTGAAATTCTATCAGTCCTACTTTACGGCGGTAAGTGCTGGACAATAAGTAGGAAAGCAGAGCAAACATTAGGCTCATTCGAACGAGAAACTTTTCATTAAATGTTTGGTACTGTACACGAGAAAGGCGAATTGAGGGGAAGATACAACCACCAGCTTTATAACACTTCGACTATATTGGTTCTGTTAAAAAAGTGCTATGATAAACTCATTAGGATTGTTTTTCATTTTCGGATTTTTAATATTATATTGAAGAAACCATTAAAAACTAACGAATATAAAAGTGTGAAAAAGCATCAATAAAAGTGATGTAGTGTTTCTTCTTATTGCTTCGTGTTCTATTTTAATCTCTTCACAATACATACAATCAGCATCCCCACTTACACTACAATTAAAGTGTTTCACTTCACTTTTTCTAGTTTTTAACATTTTCAGTACGCCCCTACAATTTCAAAAACACTACGAATTGAGAAAAAAATATGATATAAACAAAAATTAATAATTCTAGCGCAATATTTAAACGATTCAATATTTCAGACTGAATATATGTATTATTGACGCATTTCCATATTACAGTGGATGTGAATTGAATTAAGTGCAGAGTGGAGGCTTTTTGGAGGCAAATTTTGAGGATGACATTGGTAAATTAATGTCGCATTTGAAGTCTCAAAAAAACGTGGGTTTTAAGTAAGTTATGTCCAGTTAGAACCCCTTCTAGTGTCGAAACAGATTTCCTGTTTTTTTTTGCAAAGTAGTTTGGCTTTGTCATACTCATGCCACGTTCTTTTTCACAGATGGGAGGGAGTTTTTGGAAATATTCAGTGTCTTCTGCCACACCTGTGATTTGAGGTCACATAGCGGCGGTTCGACAGACAGGTCTGTCTGATCAATGCTGGAGGCAGACCCTTTTCTCACCAGCTCATCAGCAATTTCATTGCCCTGTATGCGTTTGTGTACGGGGACCTAACAGAGCTTTACATTATGTTGGACGCCACGAACCTTTAGCTTGTCACGACAACGCTTAGGTTAGGCAGCATTTAGTCAGTGGTTACAGCTAAGCCTAGATGATATCGGTCTAGACTTTGAGCGTGTTCTCCTAAGCTCGTTTTTCAGTAATTGAGCTGGCTGATTCTAAGAGTACTTTTAGCTGCAGATTCTTGCATATAGAGGTCTAGCGGTAGTTAAAGAATGTCTTAGAGGACTTTATGTTTACGAACTTATCAACATAATATGCCTAATTTAGCAATTTTAATAATTTGAGAAATGTTTACGACTTTAAACAACATAAAGACTAAATAAAGAAACAATTAAAATTCACCTACTCTTCTTTTAAGGTTTACTTTTAATTTAAAATTAAATTTTACCCATACAAATTAATATCTTTTGTCAACTAATACCGATTTTTTATGGCAAATTCATTAACAAAAAGACACAAAATGTAATAAATTGATACTGTAATACTAATTTAAGTGTACTTTATAAAAATACTTTATAAAAATTAATTTTGAAAAGAAATTTTCTGTGCAGCACTGAGCTATGCAGCATTTGAGCTATTTACTACAATTTGGGAAAAATTAAGTGGGAACGCTGCATACAATACATAAATGACTATTCCTAAATGGCAAAAAAATGGCTTTAAACAACTAAGAGGTGTCTCAAAGTATATCGAACTCTAAAATATATTTATATATACGGCAGATTATCTACCATCAGATTTGCGACAGATTATTTCAGTTTTTCAGTTCATATTTATTAAAATGACCAATTAGTTTGAGATTAAACATCCGTTATAACCATTTCTCGTAATAAAATAAGTATTCCTCTAAAACATTTACATAATACATCGGCCATTAAAATGAATCAAAATCAGAGGGATTATCGTATTTCAATTTTTTTAACAAAATAAATAAATAATTTAAGTTTTGGAAGATTTTGTGATCATGCAGTTATACTTTTTGGCACTACATTTAAAAAAATGTAAGCCAACTAGAAAGGAAGCAACCCATTGTGGCAAACAAAAGGTGCAAATCTATTAATTTAGATGTCTAAATATTCTGATCAGGCAACATCGCATCGGATAACGCAAGAATTAAAATATGCAAAGAATTCATTTTTCAAAGTTTGAAATCATATGAGACTTTCGGGTTGGATACCAACCGCTAGCATCAAAACCCAAACCGAATACAATTGATGTTTCTTAATGCTACGGCTACACTGAAGCATAAACCGATGAAACACATGAACACGTTTTGAGACTAGCTCTGAAGTTTAATGGAGGGGTTCAAAATGTTGACAGATGACATTTATACAAAAATATTGTCTCAGTAGACGTATATTATAAAATTGTCTAAATAATTTTTTGTTATTTCTTTAGACTTTTTACGAAAACACACAAAAGTAGGCGCGACTCAAGACTTTATATTAAGAAAACATATACGATGCCATTGTCTAAGAAACTTCTTCAGATAATTTTCTTTTAAATACTGATGACAGACGAAAAGAAATGGCTATAACGACTAAGCTTTAGATTCTAATTCGATCCATCAACGTTACAATCTGCCTACATTAATTAGTTCCATATGTGTTTAAAAAGGAACTAAGTGCTTTTGATGTTCTCTTAAGGTAAAAACGTGTATAGCCTTAGACAAAATCAGATAAAATAATTTAAAGCAAACAAAAACATGGACACAGTTCAGACATTTCGGGATTTGGTGTTATTTCGTTTCAATCAAGTATTCTCAGCACGAACCGTGTGAGGTAAATTTAACTTTTAAAAGGAGATGATTCACAAAAAAAGCAAAAGAATTTAGATGTTTGCTAGCGTGTCTTGATACGATGTACAACTATTAAAACATCCTTTTGTGGTAAAAACGCTTGCTGTGGCTGTTCTAGTTTTTAAGTTATTTTAGGTAGTTTAAATGAATTTTTAAGTAGTTTAAGTTAGTCGATAAGTAGTTTTAATTAGCATGTTAGTTTAAATAAAATAATAAAAAAAGACAAGGAACCAAGTTTTTCAAAGTTTTCTTGGTAAAAAAAATTTTGTTACTTTTATATTTATATCTTAGATAATAGGCCGAAAGGCATTAGAATTAAGTTATCGAGTAATTTAGGGCGCCCGCATAGAGCAAGTAAGTTAGTTAAGTAGTTGATAAGGAGGCTAGTTTTTTCATGAATTTTTGTCTAGCATTTAAGTTAGTTTTAAGAAAAATAAAATAAAAATGAATAAAAAAAAAATCCTTTTGTGGTACTCCAATTGTTATATTTTGCTTAGATTCAAGGAATTCTATTTATGTTATTTTAGGTAGGACAGGTTTTTTATTTCTAAATTAGAGAACCATGATAGCATCTTATACAATTTTTTTTTTTAATTAAGAGATTTTATTTACACATTTGTCTCGTATTGACAATTGTTTACCTGCAAAGCGCAGTGCTTATCTGCAGGTGGTTGTGTACAATTTTACTATAACTTTTAAGTGAATTCAATTTTCAAAAACTATTTTGTTATAAACATACATACAGGGCAAACATACAAGACGATGTTGTAGATTAGATATTTTGTCCAAATGAGTTTTTGCAGCATTTACCCATTCAAGAATTCCTTACCTAATTAAGGTAGTGAGTAATACACCTGTTTTTGCACTAAGATACACCATTGCAAAAATAATACTCTTTAGTTGAAGTCGCAGGACATTTATATACTCACACCAAAGAAAATGCTCATCAATGGTTACTCGGAGATACTTTATACTTTTGACTACCTCAATTGCTTTGTTGATAGTGGACAGTAGTCGTTTTGGTGATATATTTTGACCTTTTCGAATGTGCATTACTTTTGTTTTTGCTGTGTTTATAACCAATCCATTATCATGACACCACTAAAAGACGACGTTGAACTCGTTTTGCAATGCCTCTACAGCTGAATTCAGGATTTTGTGTTTAACCTGCTATATCATCGGCATAGGCATAGAAAGTATTTCTTTTCAATAACCGCATAAGTTCGTTGGTAAAAAGAACAAATAAAATCGGGCCCAATTTAGAACCTTGTGGTACACCAAATTTGCTTGGCTTTTCTTTGCTCAAACCAATTCGGCTAACACTTTCAACTAGTTTTTGGTGCGTTCGAGTATCGAATGCTTTACTAAAATCTATAAATAGTACAAGGATATGATGGTTTTTGTTTAGTACAGCATTAATCGTATTGGCAAACTCTCCCAATAGCAATCCGGTGCTCCAGTTTTTTTTTTTTTAATCCGTATTGGTTTTTATGTATTAAATTGTGTTTGGTAATAAAATTATTTATTCGGCTGACAATTACTTCCTTCATACAGTTTTCAACTGCTGATAAGTGAAACACCATTAGAAATGTGAACATATTCGTTCCATAATCATATATCTACAAACTATTATACAATAGGACCAGATTAATTGCGGACTTTAACGCCACTTAGATGTACTTCAACCAATAAACAATTGAGAGTTAATTGCTCTCGGGGTGCTGTTTTGAGCGATATAGGTTCACTTCAGTTGTAAAAATATAAAAAAAAAACTAAGGTATATATATGTATATATGTATATATGTATAATACGAAAGGTATATAGAAAAAACCATATCTTGAATAAATGTCAAGTTTCTATTACAGAATAACAATTTCGACTTCGTTGCTTATTCTCACCGCTG
Organism: Rhingia rostrata; assembly: GCA_949824845.1. Lineage (NCBI taxonomy): Eukaryota > Metazoa > Arthropoda > Insecta > Diptera > Syrphidae > Rhingia > Rhingia rostrata. Next base: position 95,152,692 of record OX463755.1, on the reverse strand, counting down.
CGCTGGTCTTGTATTCAATCAATCTCTTATTTTCAACCCATTAAATGACCACGGCTTGTAAAACACTATAAAGATTCATCGTACACTCATATTAATTTACTTTATACGGCGAACACCATATATTTATTTATAAATTAATACTAATGGATGTCGCATCCATTACGAAAAGTGAGTAAATTCAGATTTTTATAACATTTTTATTAAAGTTTTGTACGCTGATATTTAATTACAATGTGTGGTTAAATAATCATGTTTATTATTGTTAAAATAACACCGTGTTGAATTTACGTTAAAATTCTTGATGTCAAGGGAAGCTAGCATTAGCTTCAATTAATCATGATTATAAAGTTGTTAATACTTAGAATGTTTCAAATTGAATTATGTATACAGATGATAACGAATGAAGCTATGTGCCATGATATATAAACTCGAATTTAACATCTATGAACTCTGAATTAATTATTCAAATTAGATTCATTATTTTTGCGTTCGCGAAACAAAATTGTTTTTTTTTTATACACTGAGAAAGTGAGTAAGCTTAAATTTTGTATAAAATATATCTTTAGATTTATTTTCCAAATACAAAATAAAATGCTTTTCTGCTGGCTTAACAGGGTTGTTATTCAATTAATGTTTTTCTAACATTTAGATATCCGCCACTGTTGGCAAACTATGTCCTGGATATAGTTTACGCATTAGGATATAGAAGGAAAAGTTGATTGATTTAACTGAATTACAATCTAAAAACAGAAATACACTCTTTTTCCAACCAATGAATCCAGAATCATATATTTTGTAAAGCGAAAATACGCCATATTTTACAGTTTTTCTTCGATAAAGTCAAAAACAAAAGCCAAGCGGCTGAGAATATAAATATGGTTCTGATACTTTTACAGTCAACCACGTGCAGTTCCATTCCGGCAATTTCAATGTTAAAACAGCACCAAGCTCTTGAAGCCCAATTGTCTAAAATGTTGATAAAATCATGGTTATTTTCAAGTTTGGCCGCAATGTAAACATTGCTTTGATTTCACAGAAACTAACAATTGAATAAAAATTAATTGGAACCATTTCAATAAGGCTGGATACGAAAAGCAGCTGCTAAGTAATTCGCCCTTCTGCGAGGCTTGTGAAAAACGACTATTCTGTTGTTTTTCAAACGACGTCAACAAATCGTGTGAATTTCGCGCTCTGTTTACCAAACTTATAAAGCACTTCGTCAAGTTTACGGTACTTTAAATCGATTCATGACCGCATTTACTTTTTGTGTTTAAAGAAGAAGCCATCGCCGATGAAGACGTGAGTGTGACAGAGGACCCGAATTTATAGGTCCGTCGCCGCTATCAGCAGTTCGGTATCTGGACATCCACAATTTGGAAAATGTTGGGGAAATATCTTGGCAACATGCCATAGATAGCGTGCAATCATGACTTTATTGAGCCAAACGTTTGGTGACCGAGTCGCGTATAAAATCCTGGAAGCCACACTGTATGAACGATTAAAACCATTTGTCAGCAAAAGTAAAAGTAAAAGTATGGTGGCCCGATCATCTCATAAAATGGACCTTTGAATTGGCCAGATCTTTTTGATTTGGACTTTATACGACAACCCGTTAAGGTATTTTTAACAAAATACGATGATACGAATGTTGTCTCGTTGGTATTTGCGGCCAGTCTCGAACGTCATCGCCACAGCAGTGAAATTTGCGGTCGAACGAATATAAATATATAATCTCGTGGATGTTTGCAGATCCTCAGTCAAGAGATTTGCTCGCGCACAGGCAACGATGAAAATTATGCAGCGTTAAAACAACAGGCCGGAAATTGGCCGAATAAGCAGTAAAAATTAAAAACAATTCTGCGTTCTTAAGATGCACCGCTTAATTGCTTGTTGTCAACTATAGCCTCTTCCATTAGATGCTGAACTATAATATGTATTCGATAGAAATAGGAAGCGATTCGACTATTATAGTTCGGCGTTGAGGGAAGTTTTGTGTGCACAAATATGAAAAAATATTTTTAGAGTTTCCTCAGTACGCGTACGGATTTGTGAAGTTTCACATCCAAGTTACGCATTCCGATTATGAGATTACTTTTGCCCTACAACAGCATGCCTCCAAGAAATACTTAATTTCTATATCTCTACACCATCTGCATGACAAAACGCATTCACGAACTCTGTGTATCAGTTAATTGCGCATATAAAGATTTATATCTTAATGATATCGTAATTATATCCTCATGTCGTTGCATTTATTCTAAGTCAAATAAAGTTTCAATGAATCAGTCATTTAACGTGGAGATAATATACCTACTACAATGTGTTCGAATGTTTTGTATCGCAGATTAAAGCGCAAATAAACAAAACAAACTCGATAATCGATTATTTCGTTTTTCGTTTTGATTTGATTTTTCAATAAGCATTCAGTTTCCACTTAATGTGGCGCAAGGAGAATTAGATGATACCTACAATTGATACTGGAACTATGTAGATTAAGTAAGGGGTATTGCATAAATGAATTTTATTAGTATTTTGATAAGAAAATTAACGACGTTTGACAAATATACTGCACTCATCATTTGCATTGTTTTGCTGATAAGAAGACTATTCATATAATGCTATTGAGAGGTGCAATAACATTATAAACCATATCATAGAAATAGATATTAATCCTATTGGTAGGCAAAAATCTCATGAAAAATATGCGTTACAAACGCTTCAGTAAATGGTATGTAGAATGCATTTTTTAGTACATTTTTATGGGCTTTTAATCACAATTTGAATGGTAAACTGCACAGCGAGAACATGGAAGGACTTAATGCCTGGAAATTACATTTGCAAAACATTTTATCATAGTGATGAACTTCCTTGACTGTGGCTTATACAGTTCCAGTTAGTATGGAGAAAGTAAAGAACCTATTCGAGCTGCTCCGACATATTAGCACAGCATTAGTCAGGTTTCTTGAGTAGAGATAGTGGCGGAAGTGCTGAGAGGCCAACGGCGGCACACAATCCCGTAGTGGATACAGATGTGCTCGTGTCCTAGGGGTATATAATAAATTTGAGCTGGCCCTCCAGGTTGGGGTTTCTGCTTTGCGTTAACAACCCACTCCAAAACAAATTGTTGTTAAGAAGCAACCAGGCCATAAGCTGCTACAAAGCAGTCATTGCTCGATTCCAGGAAATATAATTGTTGCAGGTAAGAACGGGGATACTTATCACATCAAAAAAAATGTGAAAAAATTAAAAAGACTGCAATGGAAAGAAACCGCCAAGTCCTTCGCAGAACCTCTCGATTAACACCATACCACCAGCACTGTCGAAGAACAATGGCAGCGATGCCAATTTTCTGCGGTCAGGCAGAATATTGCCGACGGCAGCGAAAAGTACCAACCAACAGTTAAATAAGGATAGCAATATCTAACATTCAGCTTAACAAGGCTGCCAGAAATGACGGCCTTCCCGCTGAGCTTTAAAAAGCCGGCGGAGATGACTTGGTAAGTAACCACCACCTCATAAGCCGAATCTGGTCGGAAGAAAGTATGCCTGAAGAACGGAATCTCAGCATCGTTGACCCGATCCACAAACCGCGCCAACTACAGAGGCATAAGTCTCCTCATTATCGCCTACAAGACCCCATCTGCCGTATTATGTACGCCTGAAACCGTTTTCTAACAACGTGATCGTCCCTTATCAGTGTGGTTTTAGGCCAGGAAAGTCCACAACCGATCAAATTTTCACACTTTGGCAGATCCTGAAAAAAAACCCAAGAATCATTGGTAGGACTCACATGATGTCATAAGCACGTTTGCTAGTATAGAGAAGGAAACGGCAATAATGTGTTTAGCAGCAAAGTATATACTGTCAACACGAAAGGACACCCAACATCGACGAATTGGACGGAACGTCACCATTGACAGATATAACATTGAGGTAGTATGGGACTTTGTCAATCTCGGCTTCGCTATTAACTCTGACAACAACATCTCGTCAGAAATTAAACGAAGAATTACTCTTGCCAACCGCTGTTTCTTCGGGCTAAGAAGGTAATTCAGTAGTAAAGCCCTCACTCGATCCTATATAAGACCCTGATCATCCCAGTCATGCTCTACGGCGCTGAAGAAATCCTTGGTCGATTTGAGAGGAAAGTTCTTGGAAAAACCTTCGGTCCCGTTTGCGTTGACGGACTATGGAGACGAAGATTCAACCATGAACTATACTAGCTGAACAGCTAGATTAGATTTAATTAAAATTAATTAAAATAATATATGAGAAAATTGTCTTTAGCTAACGTCCACAGCTACACGCTGAACGAGTTAGTAAAGTAAGGGTAGTATTAAAATGCTGTTTACTTTTTGCATAACCTTTTATGAAACATTAAGTAAACTGTTAAGATACTGTCATTGGAAATATATTCAAAAAGGATATGTTAGCGCTGAGATTTCTCTCATTTGGGATTCTTTTACATGAGATTTTAGTTAAAAGTTTAGTTAATTTTTTTTAATTTCATACTAGCAACTCCTTGGTAAACTCTGTAAAACCTCGTTTAGTAAAATCGTTTCAACGTGTACTGATTATTATTATGAGATTAGAGCATTAAGAATTTAGAACTATAGCAACTTTGCGTCAAACATGATTATATATTATTTTTCTTTCATTACGAAGACGATTAATCATATTACCTTTATAGATACTACATAATTTGATGTAATTAGCGCTATCAACAATTGTTAATTGCGTTGAAGGAGGACACAATTTTAAAGCGAAATTTGTACAAAAACGAATGTTGTGCGACAAAAATACCTACTTTTTTCAGCTTTAGCGTGACTGAACTTTAAACAAAACGTTAATCGTATTTCCATAAATCAAGTAATTGCGAGACTATTTATACAAGATACAAAATATAAACAAAGAAGTACTGTCTTATCATTTACGATAACGTTATAAGTTAACATCAAATATTCAAGAGCTTCCTTTTTGCAATTTATCCCTCGCCTATGAATCACCGTTAAATATCTTTGAATTTGAGTTCCTGTATCACCAGGTTTTGAGCCTTGCGATTTGAGCTATGAGAAGTATACAATCCAATGTTCGAATCGATATGATGAATAATCCTAGTTTTGTATCTAATAGAAAACTTCTAGATAAAAAACCTTTGTGTTTTCCTTGACGTATGAGAATATTGCTTAAGAGTTGGTTAGTCAGGGATGAGTCGTACATACTAAAAGCATACAAAATTGAAATTGTAAAGGCAAAACAGTTTTTACATCTCCAGATCCTAATCGCTTCCCATGATTAGGGTGTTTTTTTAGAGGTATAGAACTTCAAATTGAAAAAAATCACAAGAAAATCATTTTATTGTCCATAAATTTAAATGTTTTGGAAGGATAATTTTATGCTTTTAATGTTTTAATATGATTTCGGGCATAAGGCCACTGCGGTTGGTTCGTATAAAGCCAAGTCTAGATGTCCAATTTTCTACCACTTTTTTGCATTTGGGGCCGTATGTCGGCAATAACGCCACGAATGTTGGCTTCTAAGTCCCCTAACGTTTCTGGTTTGTTGGCGTACACGAGCGACTTCATATATCTCCAAACAAAATAATCCAATGGTGTCAAATCACACGATCTTGGTGGCCAACTGACAGGTCCATTCCACGAAATTATGCGCTCATCGAATGCTTCCTTCAATAAATCGATTTTGACATGCGCTGTGCGGTATGTAGCACATGTCATCCACATTCATGCCATCCAATTCGGGAAGAAAATAGTCGCTTATCATGGCTCTATACCGGTAACTGACTCTCCAGCCATAGACTCCACCAGCCCATAGAGCACACCAAACACACAGTTTTTGTGGATGTAATATCGTCTTCACTCCAAATGCGGCAATTTGTTGACGTAGCCTCATCACTGAACAAAATTTTGCGATGATGAAAATTATCTTCGAGATCAATCTCATTGTCGGCCCATACATCAAAATCACGACGCATTACATGGTCTCGCGGCTTTAATTGTTGCACAAGCTAGATCTTATAAGGTCGTAAAACAAGATCTTTGCGCAAAATCTTACATTAAGTTGATGGACTAAGCTCCAATTGGTACTCTTCAACACTTTGCCATTGTTTCGAAAACGATCCGTGGTTAACCGAATTAATTGCAACGAGTTTTATGGAACTACCGGACAACTAACTGGGAAAATCTATTTGATTTTTACAGTTTTCTTACTGCGCAGAGCCAGTAACCGAGATCATACTTTTGGTTATGGAATTATTCCTTCCTCACTATATTAAAAAGCAAGATCGAACCATGCTGTGCGAACCCGTTGTAGCAGCAAAAAAGTGATGTCACAAACAATAGAGCGCGTACTCTCAAATTAAATTACTTAATAAAATACTTGAACTGACGGAATCCCTCTTATTTTATTAAAAAGATGCACCCATTATAAAAAAAAATCTTCCCTAGATTTGTTGCATTTCAACGAACGCAGTGTCGTTATAACAAATTTCTTTTTGTTACAGAAAATTAAATAAGGGAAGGAACTTACAGAGGTGGTATTCCCACCAATAAACAATATACATAAAGTCAGGACAATAAAGCGTTACAAGTTTTCCGCACTTGAGAAAGTTGTATGTAATTTATGTTGTAAATTAATTGATGAAAATTTAAAGTATTTAAATAATAACCTCGGCAACATATTCGCCCATCGTACTTAACGAAATTTCTTTCCCTTCAATTACTTAAGAACGTAACTAAGGTGAATAAGGATGTTATGGTATCATAAAAGGCATTTCGGTTGATTAAACGTATTTTCATTTATCAAAAAAATGCATCGATCAAATGGATCATTAACAAGCCATAACAGTGTTAACCACTGTTAATATTTTTCTTTGATATGAAACAGAAGTACCTTATCCCAACTTTCATCAAGATTTTAATATCGATAAATGAAATCAAATTCGTTTTGTGTAGCAACAATATTTATTTTTGGTTTTCATATCTTCAGACAAAAATAACAAACATCCTGTTGGTTTAAAATTTACAGATAAAATATCATAATTCGATTAAATCGCATATATAAATTACATCACATAAGTAGATCTTGTGGTAATGAACGGTTTGATGATTCAGACGACATGATATAATTCAGTAGGCCGGGGGGAGGCGTTCCGTAAATTTGAAAACGATTATAACTCAGACGGTAGTCGAGAACAATTGAGCGATCGCTCTATAGTCGTCTGTGACTTTTGATCTTACGTGGTGCAATATGAACCGTTGAAATGTTATCGTCAAACGATAACCACTATACGGAATTGTGATATGTGGGCGACGTAAAGCCTTGACCCTCAAGAATAAATCCTGACCAAATCTGTATACCATTTATGAAATTCTTATGGAAAAGAAGTTCTTTGTCAAGTATGGCAATGCAACTTTAAGTGACGTCTTCAAAACTTAAACGGATTACAACTGAGGCTTAACACAATAAAAACATAATCTTGTAGGCTCCTTCAGACACGTTATAGCATGCAGATGATTTAGTGACTGTAAAACAATCGAAGTAATATATAATCTCACAGCCTTACTTCGCTCGCATTAAGGGATATTGCCATGTATTAGCATTTAACAATCATGAAGCTGAAAATCACCCTTTAATTTTATGATAATTTTAATCAGGTATTAAGAGTGAAAATCGATTGCAAAATATGATCACCTTGTGACCGCCAGTGTATATATAAAATATATACACGCAAAACTGAAAAGCAGTTATCCTGTTAAGAATATACGTTGTTTGCGTTTACACTGAAGGTAATTTCACCAAAGTTTGGAAACGATCATTATTACACTGACATGTCTAAAGATCGATCACTTATTAGGAATTGGTATGCGAACTAATTTGTTGTTTAGAAGACTGCTTTTGAATACAAAACTAGCAGAGAATTTCTTCGTGATTGCCTTAGCAGATTACGTTCCTATCACAATCTTTGGAATGCATTTATTATTTTTCATCTTGAGGAAACATCTAAGCCATTTGTTGATCCAGAAAACATTAATTTATTCGATACTACAACCGATATTAATATAATACAGTAACTGTAGCCTAAAAAAGCTCCGGGTTATGACCTGATTAATTGAGAACTTCTTAAAATGTTGCCTCGGAAAGCATTAACTAAACTGCTCTACATTGCAAATGCAGCAATTAGATTAGAATACATTCCAAGGCAGTAAAAAGTCGCGGAAGTGATTATGGTTCTCAAACCGGGAAAATCATCGAATGAAGCAAAATCTTTCACTTCTTCCAATAATTTCAAAAGTTTTTGAAAGGATATTACTCGGCCGCTTACACCCCACAAGGTTTGGCATAGAGGCCTTCAATACAAACTCAGAAAAATTATGCCTGAAAAATTATATAAAATCCTCGTGTCGTATCTTGAGCATTGACTCTTCCGTGTGAAACTTGAAAACGAATAATCGGAGTTCAAAGAAATATTGGCAGGATTACCCCAAGGAAGCGTCCTTGGACCACTCTTGTACCTCCTATTTAAACGTGATATCCCACAAACAAACGGTACAATACTTGCCACGTTTGCTGACGATACAGCTATACTAGCAGTTGACACGCCAATAGAGGAAAAAAATATTCATTACTCGTGATAAAAAAATTGCTAGATAAGTAGATTACTTAGTTGCAATACAAATACAAAAAGGGTTGTAGTTTTAGTTATGCGTCTCACACTACTTCGGGCACATGCTCATCCTGTCTATTAAGATTTCCAGCAGCCCACGGAAAAAATAATTATTATAAAATTTGCCAAATGTCCAGTCAGATGTGGCCTAATAACTTGAATAAAAAGGATTCCAGAAAACAGCATCAGCCCAGTATTTACGGATCAATCAAGATGCTGAAGACTCATTCTGGATGGGAAGGTAGTATAAAAGAATTAGTAAACATTGTTTTGAGTCTAGGTGTTGTTGTGAGTCTAGGTAAGCCACGGAGGCAACTTCGATGATGAAGAAGAGGGCGCGACACGCTTGCGATTGCTCGGCTTAACTCGTCGGACGGGGGTAGTTCTTGCTCTTTTCTCCAATCTTTCCAGCTCAACAAACAATTATGTTTGTGCCAGAATCAAATAAATATGAAAAAAAGAAGAAAAAAGTTACTCTATGTTGACCATGGACGGACTTAAAATAATTATAATGGGAAAAGGATAGATTCGAGAAAAAGCGGAAAAGAAATTATCTTTTTAAGGCTAATGAATTCTATAACGGTTAACAAGTGTAGTGGACTGCATTTAAAAAAACATGTGAGAAGGCTGCAATCCGCTGTGCGGATCTTTTAAAACTCTATCCAATCCCATCCTTAAAATTAATATCCCCAAAATGAGGATCTTATGTCGATGAAATATAGAAAATGTCATTGTCACAACATATTGTTCAGACAGTTGATCAAAATTTCGACAAAAAATAACGCCTTTCGCCTGGTTATATCTATTATGGGGTAAGGTATACAAAGGGTTTTTGTATAAAACGCCTCCAAAATGTGGGCGTACGTTAAAATAATATATGGACGAAATGTTTACATTGCCATAACCAATGATTTTGCATAAAAAAATTTTTTGAATATTTTATTTTAGTCAAAAAACGATATATAGACATTAGGATTGTCTAGAATTATGTTGTTCAGATATTTTTTTTAAATTTTCAACTGTTTGGCGAAAAACTACGTTTTTCTAAAAAGATGTCGCTGCAGTGGGCGAATTGCAAACCTTTTTACATTTCTGCTCTAAGCAATATCGAGCACGTGTACCAAATTTCATTATTATAGCTCAAAATTTAAGACCCAAAAACTGGTGATGAACGGACGAACAGATATGGTTATTGAGGTATATTTAGCTATAGTATTTCTTTTAAGTTACAAGCAATGTATCAAAACTAATTATCCCCTATGGGATAAGGTATTAAGACAATAACATAATACCGAGAAGGCAAAAAATGTCTGTGCATAACTCTTCCGAGGAACTTGGCATTATTGTACCGAAAATCCGTTTTAAACTGAATTCATATCTCATCACTAGGAATTCAAATGTATACTATTTCGGACTTTTATCCATTCCTTATTGACGGCGTCAATAGAAGAACAAATGGGGAAGGAGATACTAATGCAAAATGTATTCGTTGTAATAAGATAGTGGAGTATCGAAGCTTAGGCACAGATTTTAGAAGAAAGGGTTATGCTTAACGTTTTACAGCGTAACACACTTGGGACAGCATAGGTATCCTTCTACCTCTTTGAATTAGCTTTTCAGATACTACTTAAAGTGTAACGATATCGCCAAGGACCAGTATGGCATTAGAATTGTAATGGCAGGTAATAATTACAATTAATGAATAAATATTTGACTTAACAAGAACATAAAATAGGAAATGCTGGAAAACTTTTTCATTTAGTAAATTCTTTATAACCATTAGTTATCTTGTAATTAAAATTTAAACAGTAGTTATGGCAAATATTTTTTACTAAAACAATTCTGTTGTTATATGACTCTTAATAACGCCTGTGCTGGTAACTATTGGATGTATTTTAGAAACAAGTTCACATAATCTTATTTTGTTGAAATTTATTCCGATTTTGTGTTATCTTGATTGAATGTTGTTGAAAAAATGCTTTCACTTGAAATTACCGGCCATTTAAAATTTGCTTACATCCGATTTTCACCCATACCAAAACCAATGGTGATTGGGTAAACCGTGTAGGAAAATGGTTAAATTCCTTAAAAGAGCAAAGCGAGACACCCACTCCGTACTTGAAACACACCATACAGGTGTCCGCCGATTTTCAAATCTGGCAACAATGTGTAACGTTTTACTTTTGCTACCTGTTGTTACGGGTAATTGTTATGATCAATGCAGCTAATTTTTACTGCATTTTGCAGCGAATTCATTAAGTGGCTTCAAATCAGTGTTTGAACATGTCAAATTCAGTTATAGATAATTGAAGTGCGCGGAGTCAAAACCAAGTAGGTACGTTGGGTGAGAGTTCGTATGTAAATTGTCGATTGTACTCTGCTGAAGTTAGAATACAGTGGAATATATCTCGGGTGATTAGAGAACTTGGTAATTTATTCACCTTTTCTTAATGTTGTTCATAACTTCATCACGGAAAAATAATTGTATTCGAAAGTGAGAAAGCGCTTGAATTTGCTGTAATGGTGAATTGAGCAGGGTCCATGGAATTCCCATGAATATTTGTGTGTGCGAAAGTCCGATGTGGAATTCAGATGCAAAAAGCCGCGCTGTTGGTAGTTGGTTTGAACAGGCTCGCTTGTCTTTGCCAAGACATTTTTATGTGATGTACTGCTTCGCTAGGAAATATTCCTACGAAACGGTGAAGGTAGCAGATTAATTTTACTGATTGTTTTTTCCAGATACCTGTTGTCGAGTGGTATAATTATTGCCGAGAGAACAACTATCCAACTTTTTGGAAATCTTCTAAACTAAGGGAAAGATAGGAGGGCCAGGAATTCATTTAATTGATCCTGATGGCATCCATACTCAACGGATCGAATCCCATTGGCAGGTACTAAAGAGGGCGTTTTGAAACGACAAAACAGTTTTGCTGATTGGGTAGTGGAGAAGGGAAATAGCAAAAAAACATTTTGATTCTTTTGAGGAGTTGCTTAAAGCTGTTATATTTGTTTATGCAGATTTAAAGTTTAAAAATAAAAATTATTTGTGTTTTTAGGCCATTTAACGGTAAAAAACTGTTGCTCAATGCGCTCAATGCAAGCCCGCCTTAAAATAATTTCTGGTCCGCGTCAGGGCTAGCCAACTGGGGAACATTGAAGCTTTGTTAAAGGACGCGCTGGGTTGCGACCTCAACGGAAGCCTGGATCACGTATTTAAAAAAAAAAGTTTTGTGCATTTAACTCGGAGCATGCTAACAACAAATCAAACCTTTCAACTGATAGACCTCATATTACCGTCACCATTGGAAACTGTCATAAACATACACGAAACAACACTAAGTTTAAGTTATGAAGAAAACCTCATTTGAATGTAGCCTTTCATATTCGACAAAACAGGAGGTTGTCCTAGTGCAAGAAATTACACGCACACATGAACGGTTGTGATAAAAGGTTGGCCCTGGGTTCTAACCAGCTTGTTCCGCTAAATATTGTATTTTTCATTTGCAACAAGAGCTGGGTTTTATCCAAATAAAGAAGTATGTACGAAGGGAAGGGATATAGAACTTTGCATCTATGCCATTTACCTGTATGTCCTCCATAAACTAAAGGAAACATACCTTAAGGATAATATGTTAAAACCTGAAACGTTTTTTCAACAATCTTGTATATGCATCTGAAAACCATTCACTGATGCATTTCTGATGCTAGGAAAACCATCCCGCCAGAAATCAAACGCAGAAGTACCTACTCTATTCAATTTAATATGTACTTCCGCCTATCAATATCATACACACGACACTGATGAACTTTTACACACTGAAACAAAAGAGGATTAAGCTTTTGCTTTTGAAACCAAACAAATTTCTAAATATAAAAGCTCAACCAACTTTAATTCCGAAATTGGAAGTTAGTCAACCAAGAACAGTGCTAATATGGGGAGACATGCTTGTGGACTAGATGTCTTATGGTTACTCTCAAAATAGTGTATAACTTTTTTTCTGTAACAGTATACTAGTAGTGAATTATTTCTCTAAACAAAATGCATCCAGCTACTATCAAATTAAGGTAAATGCTGCTGTCATACATATATACATTTAAGTTATCTTTTAAGTGTGAAGAAGAGAAACAGAGAACAAAATATTTGTACCTATCTCAATTTAGAGCACTTGTTGTATTTACTTTAACATTTTGTCCCAGCTTAAAGCCGGTTTTCGTTTAATTTGTTGTTAACCAGGCTGATTTTTTTTTTGCAGAAACTTGTTTCATTTTTGACTTGAGGTGTGCCGCATCGTGCCATATTCAAAAGGTTAATTGCGTCCAAATAAATAAAAAATTTTTTTTTTAATCTAACAATGACATTGCGAAAAAATAATTTGCTACATCAGATCATTTTATATTATGACACTGACATACAATCAATTAACTACTTCATGCGCTAGCTATCTGTCATCTATTTCACACAAAATATTGATAACGATAAATTGAGCTGATGGATTTTTTTCGCAAATAGTCAGCCCACGTTTATGTCATGTGTTGTTTTTATTATTTTATAGCTTGGCCCTTGAACTTCCAAAAATGAATTTTAGCACTGTCATAAAATTTTCTCTAACCCGATTATACACCGTGCATGACTACTCATTATTGTGAAATTGCAATAAGGAATGCCACAGGTGTTCAAATCACTTGTAGAACTTTAAGACTGTGAAACTATTTTGCTTAAAATCTATAAATGAGTTTTTTAATGAATTACCTGTCTTGTGTCATGGTGAATGTCTGCAAATTTATCAATTAAAGCTCAAAGAAAATTAATGGATATGGAGAAATATTTGGTTTTTTTTTTTTAAATTTAAGACTCAATACCGAAAAAAAAATGTATTCACTTAACACCCACGTGGCATATCACTGGGAAAATATACGTCTACAATCAAAACACAGGTTAGGTGCTCTTTGAACTTCTTAAATGAATACCTAGTTATGCAAATTTTAATACACGACTTAATACTTATCACCACACTAAAGGAACATTTCATGTAATCACTGATGGAGAACCATTTGGTTTTAATACTAGTTTGCTTCACTGGAACAATGGTCACGGTGATAGGAATAACAAAACTCGGTTATAAACGGATGTAAGCATAATCCCACACGAAACGAAATCGAAATAGAAACTGTTTTATCGCAACGAAAGTGCGGAGTATTTATGTTGTCGGTGGGGAATTTCCAATTTGAAAATACATTTGCTTGCAATTTTGATTATAGTGGAACGATGTAGCAATGGAACAGTAAAGAGAATTGATTTAGTTTTTAGGGGATGATCTCTTAAAATACATGAATACTCTGTAGAAGAGAGCACACCGACTACAATTGCAATTCCATCAACATTGTAAAACTCAAAGAAACGATCGGGGAGGGTGAGCTTTTAAAACCTGTAAGCTTTTGAATTTAGCTTATTTGTTGAATTGAACTAGATTGAAGACAGTAGAGACGGGCAAATGTGACACTGGCCGGGCTAAAGTTTTAGTTTTAATATGTTAAATTTGTTGATGCACTATTCTCATTGGTCAATCGACCGTTTTAGTCATGTGACATTTGAGGGCAAATGACTGACTAAGCGAGTTGAAAATTCACACATGGGACTTCAGATATGATGGGAACAGCTGGTTTTTCTTCGACCTGTCATGAAGATGTTTTTGATTTCAGTAAAATTTACAACTAGGTTCATTTAAGTTATTTTTTACTTTTCTGATTAAGTATAATTATTCGAAATAAATTAAAGTAGGTAAATAGTAATCTTTATATATATGTATGGACAAATTAATTCTACGAACTAAGGGTTTCAATAGTTTGACATTTACATATCAACTAAGTAAGATTTTGCGTACCACGTTATCTTACCTTAATTTTCAGTCTAAACTGAAATGCGTAACACCCCACTGACAACTCACAGCGTGTCAATTGATTACTTTTTATCTTTGGCTATATTTTTGTTAATTTATATTTTGCGTTAACTTTTATCCACTGACTCAATTATGAAAGGTAAAAACAAAATTAGCTTTCAGCTATTTTTTTTTTGTTGGGCTACATTAGTTTTGACATACATATAGCTTGTAATATAGAGAAATAATTGAATTGCTGGCTGAGTAGATTAAGCTATTTCTGCCTGTCCGTCCGTCGCGATTTACGGGCCTTATATTTTATAGCTAGGATAATGAAATTTGGTGTATAGGATTCTTCTCTGTGCCTACAGAACAAGTGTAAACATGTGTGAACAATTCCGTCCCACTTTTTAGAAAAACGTTGTTATTGGTCAAACGGTCAAAAGTAAAGAACACGATATTTAGACAATCCATATCAACTTTTTGAAGGCGTTTTTAGTGTAAAATGTTTTTTGGTCAAATTTTAAAGAATTTCGAAAAAATTGATCCAATTACTTCCATAATGATCTTTAGATTATTTTAAATCACGCCCAATTTTTGGGGGCGTTTCCCTACAAAAACTATTTGTATACTCTACTGTCATAGAAAACGCCATCCAAAGTTGTGGTCACAACTGCGCACAATAATAGACAAACTTGCTGCGTGAAGTTTTGGCGAAATTCTGATTTAAAAAAAAAAAGATTTTCCTGGCTACCTCGTTTACGAGATTCAACTGTTATTTAAAAGACAAAGTGTATGTACATAATCCAGGAAATACAAGACAGCTTAAGCAGAATATTCCAGAAGAAATAAGAAGTTTCCATAAAATGTATTTGATACACTCAAATCAATTAGAAAATAATATTACTGTAAGAGCTAACATTGGTAGGTCTTATTTTGCCCAGATTGTATTTTACTGTAGGTACTTTTTGTGTTCATAATTGGAGTATACCTCGTCCTAAGTTCAAGATATTTAGACGATCCCAATATATGTATATATTTCGTTTATAGCATATGCCATAACATAAATTATAGGGGTATATTCTACATCCATTCATTTAGGTTATGAGAGGTAATTTCATTAAAAATATATTAAAAATATATTTGTATAATCACGCTCTAAAATTCATAAGCTTTGTTTTGACACCAACTACAATGAGGGTTTTTAATGATAGGTAATTATAGATGGGCCCTAATTGGACCCTTATATTTTTGAAGTAATATTTGTCATTCCATCGAATTGAGACGGAACTTTCCATTGGTTCCTATAAGCAGCTATGGAGGTAAGATTTTAGTTACATCTTGTTTTATGTTCCAATAAAGTTTTTCAATGATAGCTATAAATGCGCCCTTACCATTTTCCGTTATTGGCCATAACGGAAAATTCTGTTTAGTGATAGCTGGTTCAAAACCATTTATGTGGAATTGTTGCAAGCAATAATAATAGTATTTAATTTAAATTTCATTCAATTTTACAAAATAGTTTGCGAGAAAAAAAAATGTTTTTTCCGTGGGTGGAAGAAATCTCAAAAGACACGATGAGCACGTGCCCAAAGTAGTGTGGGACTTTAACTCTACTAAAACCACCACCCTTTTTGTAGTTTTATTGCAACTAAGTATGTGACTTATCTAGAAATTTTTTTATCACGAGTAATGAATGTTTGGCAGACAACTTTCCTGTGAGAGTTCCTGATCTCAATTTATAACGCTGTTTGTTATTATCGGGTCAATTCTAAGGGCTTAGTTCTTTGAAGACGCCGCAATAAATTTGTCTCGTCAAGAATTCGGAGGACCGTTGTGTTAACGTGTCCCCTTTTTTATGTTTTCGTGCAAAATTTTTCTTTCCAACCGATTTGCTCTCGTTAAGTGCAATCCGCCAGGATTTTGTCCACTAATTTACCTCGTTAAGAGCGTTTTTTTTTTTAAATTCATATTTGTTTCCTCTATAGTTGTGCCAACTGCTAGTATAGCTGTATCGTCAGCAAACGTGGCATCTATTGTATCGTTTGTTTGCGGGATATCACGTTCACGTGTACTGTAAATAGGAGGTACAAGAGTGGGCCAATCAGTCGCTCTCCAACTCTCGTAGTGGTCAGTGCGGAAGTATATTTCCAAAGTGAATCAGTGAAGAAGTGGCAAGTAAGCCAAATAATATTTATCGCCCACGTGGAGTAGTGGTGCTATCACCTGACTCAGGAGTGGGAGTCGTGGGTTCGAGTCCAACCAGACCCCAGTACTTTTAATTGTTTTTCAATTTAAACGTTGAAGAAAACACGCATCTCGGCCGAATTACCGGCTATGTAAACCGGTGCGGTGAATCCGCAAGAGGGTGGAAGTAGTTCGCCGACAAACAAATGGCAGAAGCTTGCCGATGCCTGCAATCGCCGCCAACAATACCAACCAACACATCATCGGCACAGGCACCAACAACAGCAGCAGCAGAAAGTGCAACGGCAACAACGGTTTGTTATATGCAACAGTGCAGCAACAACAACAACAACAGAAGCAGAGGAGAGGCGAAAACAGCCGCAACAACAGCAACAACTGCAGCAACAACAACAACAAAGGCAGCAGCAACAACAACAAAGGCAGGAGCAACAATCGCAGCAGCAGCAACCCCAGCAGCAACGACCACAGTGACTTTGCCTACAAGCGATAGTATTAAGTTATGTAAGCAGATATTTATTAAGGACTTCGTGGTCAAACATATTTCGGCCAAACAGCATAAAATTATATGCTACAATATGGAGGACTATAAAAAGGTCCGCAAAGAACTAGAGGGGCTAAAGGTAGAATACTTCACGTATACGCCGAAAGCAGAAAAACTAAAAACGCTCATCCTTAAAGGAATCGATCCTTTATCGATCGAGTTGATGCAGAGGAGCTCCTAAACGAGCTCAAGTATTTTGAGAGAGACGATGTAAAGTTCGTCGGCGTAAAGCCGTTTACCGCGATCAATGGCAGAGGTGGTAACCGAAGGTTACCGTTTTTCCTTGTTCAAATAACCCCCAATAGCAAAATCGATAGTGTACTCAGAATTAATCGCGTATACTATCATGCTGTCCATTGGGAAAAATTAAAAAGGACAGATCGCATACTGCCAGAGGTTCGGGCACGCCGCTTCTAACTGCAACATGCGGATTAGATGCGTTAAGTGCGACAAGAAGCACATCATAAATGAGTGTCCTCCACGTAGGGAAAGGGTTGAAGACATGAGCAAGCTCACATGTGTTCTTTGCGGAAACGCGGGTCACCCTGCTAATTATAAGGGATGTCCTGTATTCCAACAGAAGAGGAAGAGTATGCTAGCTCGCAAACAGGCTGCTGAAGAAGAAAAGCGATCTAAAAGTCGCTCTTTCACAAATAGGGTAGATCCCAAAGTGTCCTTTGCCCAAATGGCAGCTGGACCGGGTAAGCCCCAGACATCAAAAATGCCTACGGTTGCTGAGAAAGCACCTGAAGCAGATTTGGATCTGAAAAAGTTCTTGCTGTCATTGAATAGCAAGATCGAACAGTTCCAAAAACAATTGAACGACCAAGCAGCACGAAAAGATTATATCTGTTCGATGTTTGCCCAGTCTAGCGCGCCATGAACATGATGGGTACGTTGGATGAGGTAAACTTTAGGATCCTAGCTGTGAAGGTTATTTCATTAGTCAGGGTCGAGAGAAGAACCGTAATTTCAAATCTGTTGAAAAACCAACTCCCGGATGTACTTTTGGTCAACGAAACTGAGCTAAACCACAGACACAAATTAAGATACAGCAACTACCATGTAGTAAGAAGAGACCGACCCCACTCCTCCCAAGGGGGTGGGGTCGCTGTCTTACTACGCAAAGGCTTACGCCATAGCATCATATATAGCGGGGAAGTACGTAGGTTCCAGGTGCTGGAAGCATGCATCGTATGCATTCCTCTCCATAGTCGGAGGAGAATGTATGTGGTGTCGCTTTTTGCACCTGAAGCAGCTCAACAAACTCAATTTATAGCAGAGCTCGAGACACTTTTTCGTTGCCTACAGCTTGAATCGGCTGAAAATTATTACTTTTTGGCCGGCGATCTTAACGCTAAGCATGCGGCTTGGGGAAATACAATCGCGAACACTAGAGGTCGAATGCTTCAGAATTGGCGGGAGCAAAATATGATTGAGTACAAACTTAGTTTGTACGCGACGAATATCCCGTCCTTCTCGAGAGGAAACTCTTTTCTGGACTTAGCGCTTATGGACAATAGACTAGAACTAACAAATAACGAACACGCGCGGAACTGTGTGCGATCATTCGATTACGATAGTGACCACCTCGGACATGATGCCGTGTTCAGTATCCCAAACGAGCAAACTCAACTGGAGGAGTTCGACCAAGTGCGTTCTTTCGACTACCGAAAGACGAACTGGCCGCGTTTTACCAGAATTGTAAAGCGAGAATTACGTTTGAGCGAAGTTGATCCACCGACAAACATAAACCTTACAAACGACGAAATTGACCAAAATTTACTAAAAATGAATGAGTTCCTCACAAGGTCAGTTGATCTAGCTATCCCTAAGATAACTAGTTCTGACGACCAGACGGAGAAATATCGAACGCCAACAATCGATGTACTCCACCGACACAAAAGCAGACTGGTCTCGAGGCTTAAACGGCTGCGTAGATAATTCACTGACAGACAAGACCCGGAGGTTCGGACACTGAAGTCACTGATCAAAAATCTTAAAAAATTAATATCGGAGAATTACAGAAAATCTATAAATTCTTACAGGGGCAACGAAATTCGGGCTATAAAAACCAGTAGCCCGAATATGTTCCCCCAAATACATAAAATATTCAATGTGGCACCAGCCTACATGGAAAAGATACGGCTGTTTGAGAGGCGGTGACTCCGATCCTGCTAAGGATCGTACCGAATGCCGGACTCCGAGTACATAAAATATTATCGCAACGAGGTTCTATACAATGGGGCTCAGTTGAATAGAATTGACAATTTCCTGATTAAGGTGACGCGAAGGCACGCTGCAAAGGCGATGGCTAGCGACAGCAGCCTGATCTTTTGGGCTTATTACCCCAATGATTTATACATGGAGAACACGCTCATATCGGGCTTTATTCCACCAGAGCCATTCATTTACATCGATTCGTTAGGGTTAGTACAAGACAGGAACGGTATCCCGGTTTTATACCACCGCTTTCGTGACGCGCGGGACAAACGGCTAATCCGCGACGGGTACGTCGACAATGCTCCGGAGCTCCTCCGCTTTAGCACGGCGGTATCGGATCGCGATATGATCGATGCTGCAAAACAGCGCACTGAATTCTGGTGGCTATATGAGGAAGGTGATTCTGCACTTCCTCAGGACTTTAAATTAGGAACAAGGTCTGGGGCGGGGCTTGTGCACCATATTGGCGTACAATATGGTTGAACGCAGGCTGCCGTGGGACCGAAAGACGCAATCAGGATGGCGACCCCTTGGGGCAAGCGCAACGAGGGCTCGCCACCCCGATTATAATTAAGTTAGGTTTAAGTAGTTAAGTAGTCTTAAGTTAGGTTTAAGTAGTTTAAGTAGTCTTAAGTTAGGCTTATGTAGTTTAAGTAGTCTTAAGTTAGTTATAATCTAGAATAAGCTTTTTTATAAAACAAAAAAAGTCACTATACAAAGTTTTCTATTTTTTCTTTGTAAATTAAAATTAAAATTAAATATAAAACCAAAAAACCGACAAATTTAAGCCTAAAGGCAAAATAAAACAGCTAAATATAACCTTACAGCGCCCACTAAGGGCCAATAAGTTAGATTAAACCAGTTATCGGTAAGTAAGATTTAAGTATTTTTGTCTAGTAGTTAGTTAATATTTTAACTAAATAAAAAATGAGTTTGAAAGTTAAAAAAGAGTAGGCCAAGGACACTTAATTGGGGTAATCCTGCCAAAATTTCTTTGAACCCGAATATTCGTTTCCATGTTTCACACGGAAGAGTCTATGCTCAAGCTACGACACGAGGATTTTATATAATTTTTAAGGTAGAACTTGTCTTAGTTTGTATTGAAGGCCACTATGCCAAACTTTGTCAAAAGCTTGCGACACGTCAAAAAATACGGCTGAGCAAATTTTCTCAAATGATCAGTAATTCGATGAGCTTGGTCCACAGTCTAATATATTTACTTTTAAACCCAAATTTATGGTCAGCTAAAAGGCGTTTCTGATCAATAACGGAGTGTAATGACCGAGTAATATCCTTTCAAAAGCTTTTGAAATCATTAGAAGAAGTGATATAGGTCTAAAAGATTTTATTTCAATCGATGATTTTCCTGGTTTGAGAACCATTATCACTTCCTCGACCCTCCACTGTCTTGGTATGTGTTCAAATCTAATTGCTGCATTTACAATGTACAGGAGTTTAGTTAATGCTTTTTGAGGCAACCTTTTAAGAAATTCTTCTGTAATTAGGTCGTAACCCGGAGCTTTTTTAGGCTTTAATTTCAGTATTTTCCGTTTAAGCTCTGCAATACTTGCATATCTAACTAGATTACTATCGGTTGTAGTCTCGAATAAATTAATATTTTCTGGACCATCAAATGGTTTAAATGTTTCCTCAAGATGTGCGGCAAAAACGTCAGCTTTTTCCCCAAACGAATTGAGTTACCCATAGTGGCCAAGCGTTTTTTGGCCGTTTATGACTTTAATTGCTTTCCAAGGTGAATAATTCTACTACATGGTTTTTAAAGTTTTTAATCGAATTTGATAGCATTTTACTCAACCGATTGAGATGTGTTTTATCTTGCGGGGCACGAGTTTGGTGCCATATTTTTTGAGCTTTTCTTTTCTGTCTAACTAAATCTCTTATTTCCCATGGGTAGTTGGTATTACTATAGCTTTCTATTTTGCGTTGTTGAGGATTATTATTCCAAATCAATCAAATCCGGTATTTTGGTAACATCAGTTGGCCAGCAAGTTGGTTTTCCCGTAGAATTCGGTATTGTACTTTCTACCAACATCGTAAGGCATCCTAGCTTTCTGTAATATGTGATATGCATCTAGATCCCCAGAATGTATGTTTTGCAATAAAGTCTCCTCCGATGACAAAACGCTGTCCAAGGGAATTAAGCAAGTTTTCAAAGTCACTTGTATAGAGCAAGCTTGCATTGTTTCGACTTCTAATTTAAAATCAATCGAATGTTCGAATAGTGATGCTCCACCCCTAGCCTTGTTTGATGGATGTAGAGCATGGTAATCAAAATAACCTTTAATCTTTAAGTGGGAATTACTCTTTGCATGAGACGTCGATATCTTTTTCCTGCATAAACAATTCAAGTTCTCCAAGTTTCTGCCAAAGGCCATTGGCATTCCACGTACGAATTTTATGAAATCTTTTCATGTTGAAGGTAGATTACGTCTGTTGCGAATACTATTTTCAAGCTTTACTAGCCTGTCGAAAATAAGTTTATTCGTTTCGCTTTGTTTCTCAAGTTTTGAAAGAATAATCGAAAAAAGTTTGTACATCTGGTTTTGGATGTACAAGATCCGATCGTATTTCTGTTGGCCGAGGTATTTGTTTAAATTTTTGTTTTTCGATTGTTGCCTGCTTTGGGTTTGAGATAAGTTAATCGAACTTTTAGGCTTTTTCTTAGTTGTGTAAGTGAAATCGTATTAGTAAGTTTCATCCGTCTTTTTTGCAACTCTTTAGCTACTTCGCAGCCACGGTAACTTGCGGGATGATCGCCTCTACAATTAATGCAAATAGCAGGAGTTTTCTTATCTGACCCGCAAGTTACCGTCAGATGATTTCTGGCACATTTTACATACCGCGGCTGATTATATCCTTGGCAGCGCTTGCACTGAAGAACTAATTTTGAATCCTTACGCATGGGTTCGATTTTTACAACAATATTAAGTATTGTTTTTATTTTATAAATTTTTTCAGACTTTCTGTTTTATCGAAAGTGTGCATAAATAAAGGCAGAGCGCGTTTTATTCAATTTTCTTCACCCTCTTGTTGTTTGTTCCGCTTCTTCAACGGCATCTATAACTTTATATTGTTTGTTTTTCAGAACGCTAACTATGTCATCCATTAAAAGGCCTTTCAGATTTATTCCTAAATGAATACCATACAGTTTTATCGGTATTTAGCTTCCTAGACAATAGACGGTAACTTTCTGGATCTTTTACGCAGACTTTCCATGTATTTTTTTTAAGTGAAGATACTTGGTAGCCTTTTAATGGTTACGATTTCATCAAAACATGCAACTTGTTATGGTCGTCTATACCGATCACATTAATTGGCGGTAGGGGCCGTTGTTTTAGCTTTTTCGCTTTATTAGTATTCTCTTTATCGTGGTTTATTAATTCAGATGAGGATATAGCTTTCCTTTTTTTCCCCGGTATTTTTTTTTAGAATCCAGTCGGTTTCGTGACTGAGCTCATCTTTGTCGGTATGGTATTCTGATACAACCGGGCAGTTTGCACTCGGGTTTGGTTCATTACTTAATTTTAATGAACACTTTAGGGTCATGTTTTCATCCTTAAGGTGGAGAATTTCTTTCTTAAGCTCTTGAGCAAAACGGGCTCAGTGGCGCGATGGTTGATGGGCAGAAAGGTCTGGGTTCGATTCCCAGCCGTAGCAACACCTAAATAATTTTTCACTGGCCGTCCTCTCGTGATGATCTGACAAAACATCCGAGTAGTATCAATCGGAGTCGGAATAAAACAGGAGGTCCCGCCATCGTGCAGAAGTACACACGCACACATGAATAGTTGTGAGAAAGCTCGGCCCTGGGGACTAACGAGTCTGTTGCGCCAGAAATTTGTATTTTTTTTTATTTTGCCCAAAAACCGGCGATTTTATTATTAATTTGGAATATAAAAGAGTTACGACGCTTAAGTGGACGATATTTACATGTATTTTATTGTTGTTTTTTAACCCATGATAAAATTTTATGACGCAGAAAAATGTAAATTTTTGTGGAACCATAAAAAGTTTTTGATAAACTGTCTAAACAAGATGTTGTGAAAATGTCACTTTGTATAAATAATCCGCAAAGTCCGCAACGCAACACAAGGTTCTATTTTGTCATTTGTCAACTTCTAAGGTTTGTATGCAATCTCAGTGACTTATTTAAAGGGTTCTGCAAGCTACTTCAGATAAACAAATTACATACAACAGCTTACAATCCCCAGTCAAATGGTGCACTACAACGAACATATCGACCAATAGTGAAATATCTGCATAACTGAGGAAAACCCCAAGTCATGGAATCAATTTTTTGTGATATAACCCGTTTATATTCATGAAAATTACTGCAATATTTTTAAAGATAGACTTAAAAATCGTATTCCATAGCCAGGCATAACATATTAGCAAGCAAACACAGATCGAAAAATATAACTAACCCTTTTCAGTGATCGAAAGGATAATCAAATTTCTGAATCCTTCTTTTACATCTTCCTTCAGCAAACATTGAAGCTAATGACTTTGGTTTTGATAGTCATGCTTCCCATTGAATTGTCTTCTTACAAAACAAATTCAGTAACACCTTTCAACAACATAGGTATGGTTTTCGAGGGTTTAGGCGAGGGTAGACCCATAACCACAAAACATGGACTATACTCACAGAGGTTGATCTGTTCGAATTAGGCAAGCAAAAAAATGCTGGCGGAACATGCAGAACACCTGGTAAGCCAGCTGTGTACTAATAACAATAATACTTACAAAGATAATTAAAAGTTGAACCAAAATTATCCACGAAGTACACCCGAAATCCAGGCAAACCAAGGTCTCTTTTCAAACGTTTCCGAGTTTTCGGAACGATGGATAATGCAAATGAACAGGAGATCTACAGTAAATTCGATGAACTGCAAAATGACGAGCGAAAATTAGCTGGGCTCAACAAACAACAAATCTCTAAAGTATGTACTACTCTAAAACAAATTCAAGCCCCTTTGAAACCCCTCACGGATAGACAGCAACAAAATGGACTGAAAATAAACGAGATCATAGAACTAAGCAACGAATTCTCCAAAATGCATCGAGGCAGGAAATCGTTACAAGTTTCCTCCCACAAGTCCTTGAAATAGAAACACGTCAAACTACGTTAATTGATCATCATATTAGCGTCCAGAAATAACCAAGTACATCCTTTATTGATCTTCCCGAATACCTTTTCAACTATTTATAGAAGGTCGAATTTATTTAATCTGCGAAAGCAAATGCTTTCCAATGTTATAACACACTGTAAAAGAAAAGTCACATGAAAAACTTGTAATATTTTCGCATTACCCAAGATGCAATTTTTTAAAGTTCTTTATTTTCCGTTACACCTTTTAGCGGAGCACTCACAAAAAAAAAATCTCAAGAGTTTCTTTTATTTAAGACTGATGAAATAAAATCTTTTGTCACAATCAACCGTGGGTCTAACGTTACCACTTGTCTGAGAAAATTCGAAATTGCTATAACTCAACCAGCACCTACAAGCGAATGATACGGTAAAATATTTCGAACCCTCTTAATGAAAGTATCCAATTTTATGACAAGAAACGCTGATTAAAACGGTCATCCCAAAAAGCTGGTTGTATTCAGTTATCGAGCCAACCATTCTCCAAGTTGACGTGTTCGAAGACGTTGTTAAAAAAAGTATCAATTATCAAGATGACTCAATGCCCACCTTGTTTATGTTACAACCGCAATATTTCCCCTCCGTTATACCTAGGACAGAATTGTGTGCTTAAATCTTACTTGTCCCTAGTACTGAAATCCTGAGCACAACGCAATTAATAATAGGTTCAGATACAAATACAATTATTCACAAAGGCAATCCTTGTAATCCATAGAACAAATGAGGCTTTGAGAACAGGAGTGGCGTAACCCTTATTTTCTCAATTTTGAGTTTTTTTTTTTCACAAGACGAATAAAAATATTTTATTAGTCATCATTACCTTGTCGATAATTTCCCTCTCAATATCTTGTCTACTTGTAATTGCCCTTTTTGCCTTCTTGGTTTTTAAAACTGTAGCCAAATTTTTAGAAATATATTTACATATGTCTTTACGCAAACGTTTTATTTTAATCTACCTTATAAAAAATGATCATGTACTCAGGTGATACATATATATTACGTGATACATGTATTTGAACTGTAACATATATATTACATTATACATGTATTTGAACTGTATATATGCACCATGTTTGTAAGTAAATAGATAGCTGTACACATATAATTTATTTTCACACGCCGAATAAAAATTTGAAAACAAACATATTAATTACGCAAACAATTAATTATATTTAATCTATCCTTTGATGAGCAATTTAGATTAATTTTTAATTAAACATTGTTGTTTGAAGCTTATTCGAAAAAAGTGAGTGTCGCACCGCAATGAAGCTAGCTTCTTCATAATATCATAACTTTGCACAACGATCGATTTGCTTTTAATTCGCGGTCGGTTGTTGTTAATGATGGAAATGATAATATAAAAAATGCAAACGACTATGTTATTTGCCCGCTTATGTCCCCCTTAATATTAAATGAACCAATCATTGAACATATCCTTCCATTTGGATCGTATATCGAAGGCACACTTGATCATTTTATATGCACAATAACATGGCTCACTTTCAGTATCTTCAGCCACATCCATAGCTTCCCTGCAAGATTCAACTGTTTTGAAAGCGTTTTCTCTAAACTCAGTGGTAAGAAAACGCTCCACAAATGAACATCCATCCAAAAGTTTGGCATATTGCCAGTAACAAGCAACAAAGCACTGGAATCGTAGATTATCCTCAGCATCATCAAATGAAAATTGAAGCGCCTCGTCGAAAGTAACGTTGGATTTTTTTAGGCAATCACTTTTTTGAATTTCATAGTGGTCGTCATGGTAAACAGGTATCATGGTCTGGTTACACTATGGATTTAAAAATTGTGGATAGTGATTCGAAAGGGCTTGAACATGGTATTACCGCGACCTGACAGCTGAACAGCAAAGTGATGGTAGTGACTAACTGAAACATTACACTTCAAATGACGCTTTACAAAACAGAGGTGTTCTATTTATATGCATTCATGGGTTAAATAACGATTGATACCTACTTTTGTTATGGAACCGCTGCCAGATTCACGTAATTTGATAACATTCTATGCAGTAGAAAGGTTGCTGTTGTTTTACAATACAATTATCTCATTACGCGGGCTTTTGAGAATGGATGATACTTTTTTTTAGGAGCGTAGGGTGGTGTATACAAAGTTTGGCGCTAGACTTGTGACAATGCGATAATAAGACAACATTACTTATAAAAGCCGCATAGGTTTAATTTTAGCAATAGATATTAAAAAAAAGCTAAGGCTAAGTTGATTTTAGGCTGGGTAAGTAAATGTACTAACACTGACGTTCGGTGTTTGAGTAGTTCTTGAAATGTCCCTTTGTGAAAGTGAATTAGATTTTGTAAATGGCGTCGATGTCAATTCTAAGTAACCAGCAGTTGTGTGAAAGACGCAGTTTTGCTTAAGAATCTAGATATTCTTTATTTTTATAAACGACGAGCTGTCAAACAGTGAGCTTCGCTACACTTATTATTAAATTGGTTAAAAAACACAGATAAAAAGAAACCATAAGTTATTCATATATGTATCCTTTTAGGATTCACTTTCTTAAAAATTGTTAAAAAAACTGCAGGTCATTCAAAAGGAAAAAAAAAAAATTTAAGGCCACAATCCGCTGCGCAAATCGTTTAAAACCCTACCACATCCCATCCCACCTATAAAACTACTATCGCTCTGTGGGGGTGGCTAAAAACTTTATGGGCATGAGATATAGAAATATAGTTTATGGTTTTTCGATTGCATATGCTATAAAAAGATTTTTTTTAACGAAAAATCAATTCAAATATCGCCGCTGTGAGCTCTGTCCACAAGCGATGAAAACGTATAGCTTTCCTTTCCTCGCGAACATTTTTGAACAAAACTAGGAGTGAAGTCATCAATCGAAACCCCTCGCCAAAGGGCAGAAGTAGAATTCCCAAGAATGAATTAATCGTGCAATCTACGAAGTAAAAAACTCTTGCGAGTCTGACATATTCGGGTAATAGGAGACACAAGCATATAAACTGTCAGGCGCTCAATTCCGTAGTGGATACTGATGGAACTATGTCCTAATATCCACAGCCTGTAGGAATAACTAAAATCCTACAGGTTGTGGATTGTACTTTGCGTTTACTATTTAATCACTGAAAAAAACTATTGCTTGAATGACTTGAAGTAGTTTGCTATCTTATTTGCGCTCACGCTCACGAAGAAATGAGATAACATTGCTCAGGACTGCTTCTTCCAGCTCCTGGACAAACTGGACTATCAAAGTACGGTTTTAAAATTGTGCTGGCAATTATTTTTAGCAAATGTAGGAATATACAACATTTTTAGCAGTGTTGTTGGAAAGCATAGTCTAAATGACACCATGACACCATGAAAATTCCGTGGGGGTAAATAACAAGGGGCTTGGATGCAACATACCATCCGATGCTTCCTCGGGCTAAAAAGGCTATTTCGTAATAATGCACTTATTTGAACTAATAAGGGTTATACTGTATAGTAACACACTACCTTGATCATCCCCGTCCTGCTTTACGAAGCTGAAACATGGACCACATAAAAACCGATGGAAGTAAATAGGTTAACATTTCTCCAAAATATTCGGTCGTATTTGCGGTGACGGATATAAAGACGAATATTCAACCACTTTTGGCACAGAAACATAGACTTCAAATTGAAGGTTTCAAAAGCTTCAACATGAAGATCGAATGGGTCGGGGTATTGCCCCCACAGAGTAACAATACGCGATTGTAGACGCAGTGGGGGAAAATCTTGTCTTAGCCGGTGAGCAAATACAGAAAATGATGTTAACCAAACTGAAATGACCAATTACATTTAGTTTTCTAAGGACCGGGCTTAATTGGAGAGCCATTGGAATTTATTTTATTTTTTTAAAAACCTAGCAAATTAATTAAAAAAATATGTAAGTACCATCTGAATAGCTCCTCGCATGCCAGTAGTGGATTCGAATACTTATTTTACTATCAATAATTTGATTACCGTTGTAAAAATAAAATATCAAAAATTGTATTACTGTTTTTGTTTCTTTATTAATTTCCATTTAAAATATAAATATTATTTTCAGCCCTTGAATTGTTCACGTTGAGATATACATAGTTTAGTAAAATGTTCACATGTAGTTGTTTTTTTTTAATGACAGTAAAAACAGTTTTTGAGCAAATGTTGTGAGAAATACTGAAAATGAATTCTTATCTAAAATACATACATATTTACGTTTTTGTTTTATTTTGATATTGAATAGTTTTGCTATTTGTTTTTTTTTTTATTAAATCAATTCCACACAATATGCAATTAGGAAAAAAAAAGAATACTGTGCCACTAGTCACACGTGAAGGGAACGGAGGGTTTAAAAAAATATACTTAAAAAAGGGTTTTATAATTAATAATAAAGGTACATAGAGCTATAACACAAATTTTATATACTAATAAAATGACCGAAAACCAGGTTCAATTGTGCTTGAGAGTTTAATCGAACATTCGATGATGAGAGTTTAATCGAGGCCAACATAATGTCGGTCAGTTTATAAGCTGTAAGCATGTAATAGTAGAAAGAGAAATGTTCACACGACTATTACATATTACAAAACGAGAGGGAAGTAAACGATAGTCTTACTGACATACTTCAGTCCGGAATAAACTTGGGCCAAAACCAACATGCGTCTCAAATTAGCACGGTGCTCAGTTGGATGAGGGTAGTTTCTACTTGTGCGCGCCACTTAAGGTGAAGATTTCCTCTACTGCGTCCGAAGTCTGTCTGGGAATCGAAGACTCTGCGAGTCGGAGTATTGACTCCAAGTTGGTTGAGGTTGCTTTCTACTTGTGCGCGCCACTTAAGGCGTGGTCTTCCTCTACTGCGTCCGACGTCTGGCAGCGAATCGAAGACATCGGGCAAACGATGCTGAAGTTACATTCTTCAGGCATACTTTCATTCGACCAGATTCGGCTAATGATGTTACTTTCTATGCCATCTCCGCCGGCTTTAAAAAGTTCAGTGGGAATGCCGTCATTTCCGGCAGCTTTAGACATTGCTATCCTCACTTCACTTATGTTGGGTGGTTGTGAGTTTTCGTTGTCGTTGCAAATATTAAATGGTTCGTTCTGCCTGACAGCTGAATGTTGTTCGTCATCGTATTTAACAGTTTGTAGAAGTGGTTCTTCCTTATCAGCATCGACTGTTCCTTGTTTATCTCGAATGAATTCTGTTTAAGCCTTGTATCTTTGGCTTTGATGTTTTACAATTTGATTAAACTTGCGAACATCTATCATGGAATAGCACATTTCTATATCCTCGATCGCCGAAAGCCGGTGTTCTTCCCTTCTTCTTTTATATAGTGCACAATGGATGCTCTCAACGATAGTCAAACGCGTTTATCATTTAACCAAATGAAACTAAAAAACAACGATTTTTCAAATGAACCCTTTTTACACTTACTTAGGATAGTTAAAAATTAAAAATTCAAACAGAACCTATACACACATTTCATATGATCACTTTCGGTTTGAAAAACAGTTCAAAATTAATTTACGAATTTACCCTAAAAAGCGACAGATTTTTTTTTAGTTTTTACAAATGTAACAAGTTCACAATATGAAAATTGTGCTAACGTGTTATTGAAAATAATATAATGCCATTTGATCAAGTTGATCAAAAAGTCCTCCATTGCAAAACCTTTCATATAATACCTGATAATACCTCGTGATATTTAAGCCACGAGTTACCAGATATTTTGTTGGTATTTGATTTTTATTCTCCAATGCAACATGTAACAAAAATAATAGTTACAATGCGAAAATACGTGAATTTAAGTTCGAATTGGTTCCTGAAGTCTTTGTCAGACTATATTAAACTAAAAAAAAGATTAGGTACCAATGAAAAGAGATTTAATTCCAACGAAAAAGTCACAGCCAACGTAGTTGGAAACGCGTCAGACTCTTGCTTTTGGAGTTGCGAAAACAATAATAGAAATGATTATTCTCAAAAACAATTCTTGAACACTTGTTTTATAAACAATTATAATTCCAATTTTTAAATATAAGAGAAATTGCAATGCCAAACTTAGTTTTAAGTGTAATACAGTTGGTACGATAACATATATTTTTAAATTCATATTTAAATTCCAGTTTCATGTAAGCCTCTCTTTTGTAATACTACTTTTATTTTCAAAACTTTAGAAGTATCGTTTTAAATGGTTTGCGGTTTTCACGAAGAAATTATTTTAAAATTGTCAATGTTTATTTATTTTCGGAAAAATTCCGTAACCATCTGTGACCTTAAAATACCCTCTAAACTAAAAGGAAACTCCTACTCATATATTTTGCGTTCGACGCTACATATGCTTTACAATGTGCATATCGTATGAGTACAAAGTATAGGCAGCTAAGGCAAAGATGCTATGCATGGAAGCTTGATTTAAGCTGGATTGGATATGAAATTTAGAGATGCAAGGAAGCCATTATGTCAAAGAAAGAATTTTAATTCTACGAACCAAGCCAATATAAAACACACTGAAGATAGTAAGTCTTAAAAGCTCCTGGACCTATAGCATTTCGTGACAAGGATTTCCAGAAGTGAAATTCGGCAAGTCGTACAAAAAATTCCGTAACCATCTGTGACCTTAAAATACCTTCTAAACTAAAAGGAAACTTCTACTCATATATTTTGCGTTCGACGCTACATATGCTTTACAATGTGCATATCGTATGAGTACAAAGTATAGGCAGCTAAGGCAAAGATGCTATGCATGGAAGCTTGATTTAAGCTGGATTGGATATGAAATTTAGAGATGCAAGGAAGCCATTATGTCAAAGAAAGAATTTTAATTCTACGAACCAAGCCAATATAAAACACACTGAAGATAGTAAGTCTTAAAAGCTCCTGGACCTATAGCATTTCGTGACAAGGATTTCCAGCAGTGAAATTCGGCAAGTCGTACAAATCTATACACAAAAGGACATTTTTGTAATCACGGTGAGAATGTGTCAAGTGTGGCTAGTTCGAAATTGTTTAATTTTCTCCTTTCATTTAACCCTTTCGGGACGGCTGGTACACATGTGTACCACTCATAGTTTACACATCCCTAAAATACAATTTTACAGCAATAATCAAACCAAATTTGTACCAGTTCGTCCATTAGTATTTGAGGCACAAATTATAACCGTTTTTTGATTGTTCTAGTAACTGTAAATTATTTTATTCTAAAGTTTTCACTCGCATGTGGCCGCAAAAACTCGAGTTCCTCCTAGTTTTTCGTAGTTATTTCAATTAAAAAAACACATATTTCCAAAAAAAAAGTGAATACATTCATTATAATTTTGTAGAGTGTGATAATATAATAAAAGGTAAGTGATTTGGACCAATTGGAAATAATTATCAACAAATAAACGTGGATGGTACAATAGTGTACCATTCGTCCTGTATGTTGGTACTTATATGTACCACTCGTCACTTTTCACTTCTACATTGTTTCTTTTTTATTCTAAGACTTCAATGGACGACAGTGAAATCCAAAGGTTATTGGATGAAGTAAGTGGAGCAGACTTTTCATCGGGCAGCGATGATTCGTTTCAACTAGATCCAAACGACGAATCCGATTCAGAAGAATACCAGGATTCAAGCTCTGAAGAGGATTCAGATGAAGAGATGGCTGTTCCTGAGAATGAAACTAATGATGGTCGTGAAGCTGCTTCGACAAGTGCGGCACAAGATGGTGACGTTATTTGGACTATGGTCGATGAGGTATTCATTCCAAAAAAAAATGTATTTCCTTCTCGACCTTGCAACATAACGGAGACTATTCAACGATCGTTCTCAATTCTCCAAATATTCCATAAACTTTGGCCAAGATCTGTATATATATATATTGCACAATGCACAAACGAACGTTTGGATATCCATCGCAGATCATCCAAAAATAAACACTGCAAGACCTTGAATCCCACAAACGCCGATGAAATAGAAGTTATCGTTGGCTGCATGTTTACAATGTGCTACAACCGAGTGCCAAGCCTAAAAGATTATTGGTCATCGCATTTATCACTCGGAAACCAAGCTGTCAAAAAAGCAATAACTCGCGATCGGTTCCTGATGATAACATCCAAGATGTATTTCTCTCCACCCGAAAAGCCAGCCCACTGTTCAAAAACGTACTACGTGAATGATTTGGTCGAATGCTTGAAGAAGACATTTCAAAAATGCAGGCAAGATAGCGTTTATCAAAGCATCGATGAGTCAATGACCAAATTCAAAGGGCGCAGTACCCTAAAACAATACATGCCCCTCAAGCCAGTAAAACGTGGAATAAAAATGTGGCTGCGGTGCGATGCCCTAACTGGGTACACATACGATTTCAACATTTACAGTGGAAAAGAACTAGAAGCACTTGAAGGCACATTGGGTGAAAGAGTTGTGTTCAAATTGGCTAGCACGATCCAAGAGCAGGATGTAAATCTGTGTTTCGACCGTTTTTTTACATCGGTAAAATTGTTGCAATCAATTGAATATCCATCGGTTGGCACTATAATGTCTAATAGAAAAAAACGTACCTAAATTCGGAAGCAAGTTGAAGAGGGGAGAAGCCGAGTTCAAAGGATCTTCTGCTGGGCTTTTATGTGTAAAATGGCAGGATACAAAAGAGGTCTTAGTGCTTAGCAACTGTCATAGCAATGACATGCAAATTGTCACAAAAACATTGAAGACCGGCGAAAAAATTCAAGTTCCTTGTCCGCAAATGATAAAATTTTATCGAGAGATAATGGGAGGCGTTGATCTGGCAGATCAAATGAGTGGCCTTTACGAATACGACAGGAAGTCAGACAAATGGTGGAAAAAAACATTTTATCGACTGATAATGATGGCTGCAGTAAACGCATGGGTGATTCATTCAGAAATGAACCGACAAAAAATGCCTTTCAAAACCTTCTTGGTAAATCTCTCGGAGAGTTTGGTTGTTCAAGGACTTCAGAAAACTGCTGTGCGGAGATCTAATCATCGAGGACGTCAGCCAACAGGACCAGTAGGATCAAGGCATTTACCAATCGAAGGCACTTCACGGCGCCGTTGTGTAAATTGTGCAAATAATAAAAAGCAAACTCGCACTAAAACATTATGCAAGGAATGTGAAATTCCATTATGTAAGCATTGCTTTGCACCATATCACACCTAATGAATATGTTTACCTATACCTATTTATTGATAACTTATAAAAGAACCAGAATTGTTTATGTTTTCCTTACCTAATTTTTACAGAATAAACTTTATGTTTTCGTTTTCAAAATTAGCACTGTATTGGATTTTTTGTTATACAGGACGGATGGTACACAATTGTACCACATAACAACCCGAATGGTACACATATGTACCAACGCCCACCGGCCACGCCTCTAAAAAATATCTTCCTTTTTTTCGTAAATTATACTAATAAAAAGCCACTTAACTTATTCCCATATTCAAAATTACTGCAACTTCATCAGCCGAATTGCGTCCCGAAAGGGTTAAAAACTCACGTCGCCCTGTATTTTAGGCCCCAGGATTAGAAAATAATTATAAAACATCCTCATTAGATTTGCCTCATAGTCGTAATCCGAAAAAAACGAAATGGTCGATATTTTTTGAGAACAAAGTGGAACATGCATTCCAGAACGAAGAGAGGGTTATGATCCCTAATATCGATAAACAAATTATTTATCTAATATGATCTGATTGGAGCAAATTATTACAGAAAATCAATGGAATGTTTAATTCGATACAAAAATGGTTACATACCTCATTTGACATATTTAATTGCATTTCCTATTTGTTAATTCCATTGAGCAAAAACTTGTTCATGATTTTTCTGTTTCATTTGTTTGCCCATTGCTTAACAAATAAACATGAATAATAAGAAAGTATGTATTCACTGTTTGTCCATTAACACCATACACAAATTAATCCCACCGATCCACGAACACACGAAATAACCGGCACTACAGCAAAAACAGCGTTTAAATATCGCTATTCGATTTTTCTTTGACAGATAATCTGCAACAACAGCACATTTCCAAGAAAATAAACTTTTGTTAACAGGGTTGCTATGAGGTATTTTCATTTGTAATGTGTTATGTGTTATACTAACAGTGTTATACTTGGCGAATGACAGTTTATTGTCTTGCGAAATTAATATTCAACACACTTGTTTTGAGCTTTGAATTTATTAAACAAATATATGTTATGTTTGTTCCAATGTACACATTTATTGGGTGAATAATAGTGATTTTGAGAATAATTAATATGACATTTCTATGACCCTTCTATATGGTGTTTAAAAAAATTAGTAAACATTTTTCTTTGGGTTATAAAAAAACAAGTGAAAGTAATGTTGCTCAAATTGATTGCGATCTATATACAAGGCATTAATTAAAAGTGCGAACTCTTTCAGGAACTATATAGGTCTTGTTTGTACGCAATTATTAGTAAACGAGTGAGCTAATAGGAGTAGAACAAACTAACCCTCAATATAAATTGTAAAATAAATTATTGTCGAAGTTTTTGTTGGTAAGAATCAATCAACTGTCAGTTGGTATCAGAAAGTGACAAGTCGTTTGTTTGGCTTTTTTTATGTCATTTGTTATTTGAAATACACATGAAAGGGATTGAGTGCTTTCCCTCCCATGCTTTTCAGTAAATTAGTCTCTTTTTGACAAAAAATATGAGAAGTCTAAAGTCCGCTGTGCGGATCGTTTAGTTCCCTATCCCATCTATAGAAACCCAAATTTTGATATTATAATCCATACTTTAAATTTTGTCAGAAAATCTGTTTTTACTGAAAACGCCGCAAAAATGTGGGAGTGACAAAAACTATTTAAAGACGAAATACAGATATTAGGATTGTTTCAATATCTTGTTCACAAACTTTTTCAAAGAAACTTACCGTTCTTAAAAGTGGGCATGGCAGTAGGCGGATTTCAAAGATTTTTAACCTTTCTTTGCTTTGTCGGATAAAGAGTCTATATATCGAATTTCAAAATTCTAGATCAAAATTTAAGGCCCAAAAATCGGTGACACACAGAAGTACGGATAGACAGACAGACTCAGCTGGCGATTCTGAGTCGATCCATATACTTTGAGGTATATCTATCGAAATTATTTCTCTGTGTTACAAATTATAGAGAAACAAAAACCCACCCATACATTTTCGCCTGGTGCTAAATAATATGTGTTCTAAGATTTAAGGCACTATTATTATAGCATATCCCATAGGGGTGTATTAGTTTTGATACGCTCAGAAAAATAGAGAAACAATTTAGCTATCTATACCTCAAAGTATATGGATCGAATCAGAATTGATAGCTTAGTCGATTATACCATGTCAGTCCGTCATCCGTACGTCACCAGTTTTTGATTCTTAAATTTTGAGCTAGAATGATGAGATTTGGTACACCTGCTCGTTGTAGCTCCCAGCAGAACAAGTGTAGGAGATTTTGAAATTCACCTATTGCCACGCCCCCTTTTTAGAATAACGTAGTTTTTGGCCAAACCGTTAAAATTTGAAAAACGTGTCTGGTGACATATCTAAACAATCCTAATGTCTATATTTCGTCTATACAAAGTTTTTGCCACGCCCACTTTTTAGGGGCGTTGCCTATATTCTGGCAAAGATTATAAAGTCATACATATGACGCAGTGGATACAAGAAAAATCGTTCTATGGCATGTCGTACTGGCACAGCCCGTGTCTCATGTACGTACGTGCACACCGCCCGCCCGTACCATGAAGCAAAAGATTCTGTTTTTTGTTCTCAATGCGTCATCTATTTGGCTTTATAAACTTTGGTTCTCGTCAGCCTCGACCTATTGCAGATAATTATTTGACTGTAAAAATGCTTTTGAAAGTTAAAGTACCTAAATCAATAGGGTATCAAACTATGAACGCCATCAATCCTTGCGTAAAAGGGTGGATGAAATGGTGGCTACCAGAAAAAAAATTATCGAAAAAGATATATATTTCCATTGCATGATAGCAAGAATACGATGTTGAATGACTCTATATTCAAAAGCCATCCAACAGAGGTCAAATATACAATCTGGAAACTTAAAAATTCTGAACGAACATACAAATATTATTGAAAACACCGATTACAACCTCACCAACGTCACGATCTTAGACAGAATGTCATGGGAGAGTAATGAACCGGTGCTAAATGACTCGATCCGTTTTTATACCGATGGCTCTAAAACAAATAACGGAGTAGGTGTTTGTGTCTTCTCCGACAGGCTAAGTCTCTAAGGAGTGCCAGGCTGATTAATGGAGATCAAAGAAGCCTTATGATGGCTGGAAGAGAATGTAATATATGCCAACTCTAAATCTCAGCCTATCTTTCCTACTTCCTGATCCTGGAGTTTCAGGCAGAGCTCATGGCCATCAAAGAAGGCTTATCCTGGCTGAAAGAGAATGTAATATCTGCCAAGGGTACTAGCATTTTCTCGGACAGCCAAGCGGCCTTCAAATCCATCTCAACAAATTTAAAGACAACCCTAGATTGCCGATCACCTCTGCAGTAGATGTCAAAGAATTTCAATAATTACCTATGCTGGGTGCCTGAGCATAGTGACATTCAAGGGAACTGTAAACCTGATGAGCTTGCTAGACATAGTTGTCTAGCAACACGTGTGCAGTAGGTATTTCAATCGCTAAATGCAAAAGCTTACTAGCGCAACATGCTGTAAGAAAATCAAAGCTCAGATGGAGTCTTGGCACGTTCTGTCAAATAACCAAACAAATTTATGCAAAGCTGGATTCGAGAAGATCAAAGGGACTGATTTCGCTCGATAGATCGTATATTAGCATAGGTGTCATCACTGGACACTATTTAATTGGCAGGAAATGCAGAAAGGCTAGGCCTCTTCTCAATCGAATTCTGTAGGAGCCACATGGACGAAGAGGAAGAAGAAACAATACTTCATCACAATTGTAACAAAGGGAAACTCCATCTTGGAGCTTGCTATTTTCAAAATCTCAGTGATTTTACAAAAACGGGAGTGAAAAGCCTCCTCCTGGTCTAAATGTGCTGGCGAACTCGCTGGCAGCCACTCTAACATTACCTATCTTCAAAAAATAGAAGCGACGGGGATTTGTTTTTAAATCGGAGCGATTATGATTTTTTTAAATTTTATAATCTTGCACATTAAGGAAAATGTCCAAGAGAAAAAAGGGAAAAAGCGCGTTGGTTTCGGATGTCAGTAAATTGGGAAGTGAAACAGATTCTGTTTAAGTATTCCATATTCCTTTTGTTCTTTCTTAGAATGATCGCTTTATGTTAGGGTGCTGCTTCGCCACAGTGAGGAAGTGATTCAAAACCGAGAACCATGCTGATATCCGTATCGAGATCATAACCGCACCAATAAAAAAGAAGTTTGAGATGAAATTTGTTTGTAGGAGTTTCAGCGTTTTGAACTTACATATAATAAATTGCAATATGCGCTTAACCATTGGATGGTGGCAGAAGAGCTACGCCAAGTATCAAGTTCTTCCCGAACTTTAACCTGCATTGGTACCATCATTTTTGTTGCAAAAGGCGACATTTGGTAGATGTACTGTTCTGATATGAAATGTCGGAATATAAGAATATCCCTTCTAGCAATGATTTGCAATGGATGCTTAATTAATATAAAAAGTTGATACCTTTCCACAAATTAACATCGTAGAAGCTATTTGAAGTTACCATGTACATTATAAGTAGAGAAGAATAACTTGAGATCAAAAGAAATATACTGACCATATTTGGCTACAATATATGTCCATTTCTCTTACTAATACCAGCTGAGGGCACTTGTTAAAACTTGACTTTCAATACTATGTTAAGTTCGGATTATACCGCATTAATACATTCAGTACAAGTTATATAAATTATTAAAAATAGTTTCTGATTTTCGG
Source organism: Rhingia rostrata (assembly GCA_949824845.1). Classification (NCBI taxonomy): domain Eukaryota; kingdom Metazoa; phylum Arthropoda; class Insecta; order Diptera; family Syrphidae; genus Rhingia; species Rhingia rostrata. The sequence continues at coordinate 95,114,097 of OX463755.1, read as the reverse complement.
ACACTTTTTAACTTAAATTAAAAATATAACTAAAGCTACCTCCTAAATTTTTTTAAATCAAGTTACAATGGTTCGTAGTCAGATAACTTCATTTTAACAAAGCAATAAGTTATAAATTAAAAGTAAGTTTAGCTTAGATACAGACTTAGCATTGAGATGAAGACTAGAAAAATAATATTACATACTTATGAAATAAGTTCTATATTTACAAATAAAATGATTACCACAAACAATTATTACTTAAATTAGTGTTTTTTTTAGTGTTTTTAGTGTTTTTATTTAAAAAATTATTTTTTTTGATTTTTACTAAAAATGTTTTAAACTAAGGCAACCATTTACTTTGTTAAGTTTTTTGTTTGTTTTGTTTTGTTTAATGCTAATGTTCTGCTCAATAAAATAAACAATTTTGATTTTGATGCAAATGTAACTTAAGAGTAATGCGCGCATTTGGATTTTCAATTTTCTATTTGTATTTAAAAATTAGAAAGTTTCAATTCTGTTCCCTATTCGCAGGCAATTTTGCCATCGAAACTACTCAAGGCGATTGCAAAAGACTGGAGCGCACACAACGGGTATCGATAGTCCATAGTGAATACATCCTCTGATGTTCGACCAAATTGCATGACTATATACTCTGGATCTGAATCGTGCACGAGTTGGAAATTTTTCACCGATGCTTGTGTGACACGACCGTGAAAATTCAGCACATAGGATTGGGTTTCGTCGTTCCAGACGGGCGTTTTATTATGCAGCTCGACGATGTTGTCCATGTTCTAAAAAGAGAGAAACTATTATTTCTCAGGTATGCCGTTTAAGTTGATTGTTGCTTACCTTGGATTTCCAACTATCTAGTAAGCCCTGTTGTCTGGGATCAGCTGAACTAATTTTAACACGTTGATCCTCCTCCGTCATTCCCGGCAGAAGGACGGTCATGTTCCGGGGGCCTTTAAAACCTAAAATATTTGTGTCCTGTAATTGGAAATGGTGAAAGAAATTTATGGAAAGAATGGTCAAGTCAAGTTGCTTCGTATAAACGATGGATATGATTTGGAATCTTTATATGGGGTGTAGTTTATGCGTCTGCTAATATAGCATAATCTCCAATCCCAAACGTTTTTCCATTTCATTAACTCAAAAAAGAAATCAGATAAGTCCATCTACTTTAAAATCTGCAAATTTATTTGCAAACTACTTCAGCCAATCATTTACCAACGAAAGGCTTGAAGTTGATGATGATTATGTTGATGTTGAAAACTTCATTAAACTTATTTGAAGTATCCGTGTCTTTCGCAGAAGCAAAGGTAAAGAAACGTAAGAACGAATATTCTCCCGGTCCCGACTGCATACCTTCTATAGTTCTGAAAAAGTGTATCAACTATTTAGCTCAACCCTTATTGCTCTTTCCCAACTCTCAATATCACAGGGAGTCTTTCCTTCTCTTTGGAAGAACTCTTTCATAATCCCTAAAAACGAAATTTGTATTTGCCAGTATATCTCAATACGGTTAGAGTGCCCTTGGCAAATGAAGCGAAATATCTCGGAATGAAATTTGATGCAAAATTAAAAAGGGAAGTCGCATGTAAAAAAGAAATGAGAAGAACTAAAAAAAAAAACAGAGAACTGTACAGGTTACTCGGAAAATATTCGAAGCTTAACTTTAATAACAAGCTGCTTTTGTACAAGCAAGTGCTACAGTCGGTCTGGACATGTGGTATACAACTATGGGGTTGTACCAGTGAAACGAATCAACATATTTTAAAAACTTTGGAAAACAAAATGTTAAGATCATTCGTAAATGCGCCGTGGTATATAAGGAATGAAGATCTACGCAGAGATCTGGTTAAAGATCAAATGAACAATTTTGCACGCAAACATAAAAAACGTTTATTGGAACACGTTCACACAACGGTCCCCCAAACTCTTGATGAAACAAATTTATTGCGGCGTCTTTAAAGAACTAAGCCCTTAAATTTTGCCCGATAATAACAAACCGAGCTATAAATTGCGGAAAAAGCAGGAACTCTCAAAGGAAAGTAACCTGCCAAACATTCATTACTCGTGATAAAAAAAAGCTATATAAGTCGCATACTTAGTTGCAATACAAATACAAAAAGGGTGGTGGTTTTAGTGGGTTAAAGTCCCACACTACTTTGGGCACGTGCTCATCTGTCTTTTGATATTTCCACCAGCCCACGGGGGAAAAAATGCCAGAACATGAACATGGTCACATTTGTTAGACCTATCCTTGAATATGCTATCCAAGTATCGTCTCCTTATCACAATACACATTCCCTCCGTATTGAGAGTATCCAGCGCAGATTTATCCGTTTTGCTTTAGGAGGTGCTCTAGACAGTTTTAATTTACTCTCCTACGAGGATCGTTTGAAGTTAATAAACCTTCAAAACATTGACTGCCCGCTCTGCTAGAAACGATTTCCCTCAACGCCAACTCCAGAAATCTAAATCTGTTCCCCCACTTCCGACTCAAATTCCACCGAACCAACTACGGTAACAACGAGCCAATGACTAGAATACTACGCCTGGCTAATCGGCAAAGCTCCTTTGATTTTAACTTCTACGAAACTCTCTTATGTCCTCCTCATCTACCACTACTCCTTAACCCTTTATCTAATAATTAAATTTATTTAGGTTAATTTAGTCTTAAGTTCAGCTTGTACTTAGCATAAACAAAATAAAGGGTGATCCATTTCGAGGTTCCCTACTTTTTTAAAGAAAAAAACACAGAAAATTCAAATTTAATGGAGAATGCTTATTATCATTTGAAAGAACATTCTTTGGCATTTATTTTTTGAAGATTATGTCTATCAAATATTGGCCGTTGCTACGTCGCAGATGGTCCATCCGTTGAGTCCAATTTTCGATCACTCGTTCGAGCATTTCGACTGGTAACTGGCGAATGTGTTATGTGATGTTTTCCTCCAAGGACTGAATCGAAGCGGGTTTGTCGGCATAAGCTTTTGACTTTACATATCCCCACAGGAAAAAGTCTAACGGTGTGATATCACACGATCTTGGTGGCCAATCGACCGGCCCAAAACGTGAAATTATGTGCTCACCGAAATGTTCTCTCAATAAGTCCATTGATTGATGCGATGTGTGGGAAGTGGCGCCGTCTTGCTGAAACCAAATGTCGCCGAGATCACGAGCTTCAATTTCAGGCATCAAATAGTCGGTTATCATGGCACGATAACGGTCGCCATTGACGGTTACGTTCGCACCGGCATAATTTTTAAAGAAATATGGACCGATGATTCCACCGGCCCACAAACCACACCAAACCGTTGTTTTTTTCTGGATGAAGCGGCAGTTCTTCAATCTCTTCAGGTTGCTCTTCGTCCCAAATGCGGCAATTTTGTTTGTTTACATACCCATTGAGCCAGAAATAGGCCTCATTTTTTTGCCTCGAAAACGTCGGATCTTCTTGGAACTTTTCAAGAGCCCATAGAGCGAAGCGATGTCGCTTGGGAAGGTCGAGCGGCTTCAGTTCAGTTTTTTTACGCTTTCAATTTAAGGTCTTGACGTAAAATGCGCCAAGTCGTTCCATACGTCAGTCCGAGTCGCTGCGAACAGCGCCGAATCGACTCTCTACGGTCTTCGTGTACACTCTCAGCTACGGCCGCTATATTTTCTTCACAGCGTGCTGGACGTGGTCTATTCGGTCGAATATTATCCAATAATGAATACTGGGTCTCAAAATGGGTGATGGTGTTGCGAATAGTACGCTCAGTAGGCCGATTATACGGATGAACCGTTAGAGAATGCATTTCGTATAAGTAACCATCAAGAGGAAGTTGAAATTCCTTGAGGAACAAACTTGCGTAGCCGATACTAACTACGGGGAGCGTAACCTATACGAAACCCTTCGTATAGATTAGTGCTAGATTACTTGATATACATTGAGCGAAGCAACAAAGTTAATTCCCTAAAGGCATGGAACACATTTTAAACTATAAAAATACATTTTTAAGCCTCATAGACTCGTAGACTAGGTGAAAACGAGGTTGTATTCACACTATATTTTGTGCTTAGTTCATGGAAACAAACAGTTTCTGGTTCTTCAAACGTATTTCCTCGGAACTGTCAATGTTCAATCATAACTTCCCAGTAATTCTTCATAAAGAGAAATATTTATAGTGATTAGCCAATTCCCCAGGATACGTCATTTTCCCGTGACGTTATTACGCTACATAGTAATAATACAAACAACTGTATACAATCCACTCAAAAGATGGTTATCAATACCATTTTCGTTTTATTGTTATCTTATCAAATATTTTACAACTTTTTAATCAGCTCCTAATCCTTTATTATATTGTTATTAAAATGATATCGATTATTGTTGTTAACTAAGGTATCAAAGATAAGTATATGGGGAAGGCCGGTGGTGAAAGTTATGATATTTTATAATCAACCGAAAATAGCGACAAAATAATTAGAGCTTTGTCCATCAACTTTATGGAAGATCTTGGCTTACGACCTTACAAGATCCAGACCTTGCAATGTCGTCGTGATTTTGGTATACGGGCCAAAAATGAGATTGATCTCGAGGCTTATTTTCATCTCAAAATTTTGTTCAGTGAAGAGGTTTATTTTTGGTTGAATGACTACGTCAACAAGCATTAGTTTATTTTTTTTGGGGATATATGAAGACGCTCGTCTACGCCAACAAACCAGAATCGTTAGGGCACCAAATGCTCGAAAATGAAATCATATTTAGACATCAATTGCATAAAATTATCTCTAAGAAAAAACCCTTTTCCATCGAAATGTTATCGTCAACCGATAATCACTTTACGGAATGAGGTCCCAGTTTGTGCGTAAATAACCACTGTGAACGGACCGGAGATTTCAAATAGAAAAATACCGCTAACAACACAAGGAGTGCAGTTTTTTAATTACATAATTTACCTTCGTTGTAAGAGAGAAAATATTTATTGAATAAATCAATATCCCAAAAAAAAAAATTGTTCATGTCCATAAATAGAAAAATCAAACAAAGGGAATCTGCTAATGCTGGTAACATCGAATGATGAATTTTGCTCTGACAGGAGTTAAGCCAGTACTTAAGCCACTAAGCCGAGGCTTAAGATTATGTCAACAAAGTGCGGCTTACCTCTTAAGCCGGCACGGTGAAACACCAAGTTGATGTAAACCGTAGTTTTTGCTTCAAGTGAAGCTTAGTTCAGTCATTGGAGTTTTGGCTATGTTATGAATGATTTTCATTGGTATATCATGATGTCATAATTTGATCTAGAAATATTATTATAGCATGCTTATTGAAAAAGGAATTTTTATAATAGTTCTACAAGAAATATCACATCAACATTTGCGTTATCAGTGTGCTTTCTAAAGTATGTACTGAGTAACGTCAATTTATGTTCTTCAAAGTCGCGCAAAGGCATCACTCTTTCCGAAAATGCTGTCATTTTTAGAAATGAACCGTCGGTCGGCGTCGCGCCATTGAAAAAAGACAAAGTAGGTACTATACAACGATACCATATGTTTAATTTTCGGTATAATTCACACCAGAAAATAGCTATTGGATATTAATTATATGGTTAAATAATTTAGCGTGTTGCACTAACTGACCCATCAGAGATTTTTTTTCGGTACCTAAGCCGACATCTTTGTTCAGTGGGTCTACGTTTTCAGCAGAGGGGAATGCTTTCTGTCAACCAACTCGTTCATTATTTCGCAGCTTATAACCTGGAATGGCTCAGTGGCGCTATGGTTAGTGCGATGAACTGCCGTGCAGTTCTGGGTTCGATTCCCAGCCGTAGCAACACCTAAATGGTTTTTTACTGGACCTTTTATTGTGATGATCTTAAAAATCATCTGAGTAGTATCAATTGTCAAAAAAGCTTATCTAAAATTTGCCGTTGGGAGTCGGTATAAAACAGGAGGTCCCGCCATAGTGCAATAAGTACGCTCAAACACATGAATGGTTGTGAGAAAGCTCGGTCCTGGGTACTAACGAGTCCAAAATTTGTATTTTTACCTTTTTGTTGACAATCCAGCTTTTAGTTAGGTTAGCTGTAGGAAATCGATTCTAAAAAAACCTAGGCTGAGATATAATCGGCTACATGCTGCCCATCCTGTCGTTTAAAGATCTTCGCTTTCCCAAGCAGAGAGAAGTGAATTCGTCACTGAATCCAAGTGGTAAATAAACGTATGCGTTGAAGCAGAAGTATTCTTTGAAAAAAAAAGCTTTATAAACGCTGCCGCAAATAACTGAACATTCTAGATGCTCTGCTTCTTACCTGGAAACAAGGGCGTGCAGGGTAAAAAAACTGCTGATGAGCTAGCAAGAAGAGTCCCTACTAGCACCATCAAATAGATAAAACACTGACAAACTTTCAATATCTGACCTTAAATCACAGGTGGGACAGGAAATACTGAAAATCGCGACGATATATGGAAGAAACGGATGTTTTGTTCGCATGCACTCAGCCTTCAAACTTTTCTAATGACGAAATGGAGGTAACTGAAAAAGTTTGTCGTACATAACTACAAGCGCTGTATATGCATATTTACTGCAGGAAAACGAATAACAACAGAACAATTTATGCCAGAAGCTTCAAGTCTCATAACACTCATTAGGTAAGGTAAGATTTATGTGCCATAATTACAACTAATTGAAATCCAATTTCGGCTTTGAATATCTGTCTTTTCACGTTCAATTTATTCTACAATTCGAATGATATCAGATCCCGATTAGCAAACAAAAAACCATTAGTGAGATGATAGATCCTTACGATTGTTGTGCGATAAGATGATTATCACAGGAATGGAGACCAAAATAATTTAATTAAAGACCGAAACGATGAATGGAATGGTCGGCCCGTTAAGGGACACTGTCATTGATAGCCATTGAACCACATTACAATTATTATTGGACGATACGTTTTTATATCTGCCGAGATGAAGTTCAAATTGCTACTTGAAATTTTAAGAGCTTTTTTTAAGTTTTTATTTATGTGAAAATCTATAGTCCACGTGGACCATTATACACACTCTCTTTATGGAGTGTGCGGCACTAAAGAGTAGCACTATACAGATTTTAATTCAAATGCAACAGAGGTTCATCATAGACATGAGTTTATAATAAATGTAAGTCTTGTCCAATGTACATAGGTTTTGTTGGATAGATTGAACAGTAAATATATTCTCGAACTTGTGCACATCGTGACCCATTCCCTTTGCGTTTGTGTTTTCGGTTTATAATCTCATTTCTTATTAAACATAATAAAATTATTAATGGATAATTAAATTATTAGAAGTAACCTTAATCATGCTGAAATGTGCATAAACCAGCTCGCCTAAAAGTCATTGGTCCCGGTAGTTTATGCGAGGTTCAATCTTTGAATCATTCCTAGCGTTCAATACTTGACAGAAAATTCAACTGAAATCTTTCCTACAGCTGCACTAAAAAATGGTTACAAAATGGATTTGTATAGTCGTAATTAGTGGGTGCAGTGCGTTCGAATACTTAGCGCTCCACATCTTGCGAAAGTCTGAAAAACATACAAGAGTTTTACTGTCATGAGAAGCTTTTCAAATTTGGCTTTTGATTCGGAGATAGACAGGATCTTCATTGTGAAAAGAAAAATCTTCGCACACACAAATAAATGAAGAAGCTAGTTTTGTAAATTTAATAAAGTACAAAGGATGGCATGTTTCTTGAAAGCATGATTCATACATTGTAGTGTTAGCGACCACCCTCAAACTTTAACCAATTGATTTTTATACAATGATTAAGCTGCAAAAACCGCAGCACGACTCAGAGCAGCTGGGAACCTGTGTGTTAGACCCTTTGCTAACAGCATAATACAAAAAATCAATGGTCTGATTTTATCATCCTATACTACGATTTCGATATCAAATAATCAATCATAATAATAATCAGGAAAACATCAGTATACAATATACGGCTCAGAGGTTTATCTCGAGAAGATCGGGATAGTAATTTACGTAAAGTTTGAATTTTGCGCCATTTAATAGTGCTACCAACGGATAACAATGTGACAGCTGACAGTTCGGGGTTAGTAAAAATGAAGCACTTTACGAAAGAACAACGCATTGTTGAGCGAAATATTTTAAAAATAATGCACCATTCTTCTTCCAAAATACGGCTGGTCAGGGAGTAACAATTAATGGTGTTTGTTATCGTGACATGTTAACCCAGTTTTAAATGTGGATGTGACCAATATATGTGTTTTTTTTTAATAACTTGCGCGCACTCAAGGCGGGCGTTAAGGAAATTCGGTATAAGAAGAAAGGAGATACCGATGCACATTGGTTTTAAATGTCTGTACGTTATAATGGAAAGGAAAAATAGAGTTTGGTTGAGCATTCCACACTCGTGTTGTTCGGTTTATGTACGAATCTCTATATTTCAGCGTTCGTCCGAAGATAGGCTTGATGGTAAACTGATTTGCATTCATAGTGTAACGAGTATTGCGGCTCAATTGTTGAATGGAGCTGGCTATTTCATTTGAGCATTGGTTGTTAAAATACCGATAAAACAATGTAAGGCAGGAAATATTTTGACGGTGTTCAATCGATACTAAGGCCTTCGATATTCTAATGTCTCCTATCAGTTTTTTCGCTTGCGTTTGAGTACTATCTTGGAGGTGCAATGTTGTTTTTGGTGCGTTAAACTCAAGTTAAGGGCATATAAACGCTTTATCAGAAGGGGTAAAGTATTTTTTTACAACGATTAAGGAAACCTAGACATTTCGCTGCGTTTTTAGCGACTTGGAATATGTGGTCGTTCCAACGTAAGTCGTTACTAACACACATAGTTTTCGATTTCTTCGACGTAAGTGCCATTCATGGATAATGGCTCTAGATTTTGTTTCGCTTAAACGACAGAAGACAGCAAGGTCGGAATTCAATGAGCTTAACTTATCTTGTCGTTTGGATTCCACGTTCGAAGATAAGAGACGTGGACCTGAAAACGAATATGAGAAGCTGAGAGTACTGTCATCAGCGAAGGAATGAATTGGATTAGAGGTTGCAGACAGGAGATTATTGATAAAAATGAGAAAGTGAGTCGGAGACAAAACTGAGCCTTGGGGGATACCAGCATTTATTGTGTGAGTTGCAGACTTGAATCCGTTGAAAACAACTTAAATAGAATGTATCGAAAGATAATTTGTAAACCATAGAAGAAGTTTTTCATCGATTCCAAATGCACGCATTTTCGACAAAAGGGCTTGATGTCAAACCTTGTTAAATGCCTTTGAAATATCAAGTGCAACAATCTTACTTTCTCCACCATGGTGGATTGATTAGTTCCACTTTTCGGTGAGATATGTCATCAAATCACCAGTGGACCTGTTGCTGTGAAAACCATACTGCCGGTCATTAAGAAGTTTTCGTGTTTCGAGATATTTCATAAGCTGACGATTTATCAGCGTTTCCATGACCTTGGAAAGAAGGGACATAAGTGCAATTGTTCGGTAGTTGGAGAAATAAGAAAGTTCCCCTTTTTTGGTACAAGCTGGACAAATGCAGCCTGTACTTCTACTCGGAAAGAGACCTGATGAGTAGGACAGATATAAAAGCTTACGCAGTGGTTTTGCTAGCGTAAAAGAACACTTCTTCAGAATAGTTGGGTAAATACCATCTGAACCAGCGGACTTGTCAACATCGAGATCAAATAAAACTCTTGCAACTGAACGAGTACGAAAGTGAACTTGTCCCATAGAATGATTTACGTTCTCAAGTACAGGGGGAGACTGGGCACAATCTGGCAATGTAGAACGGGCTGCGAAATGCGCAGCAAGCAGATTGGCTTTGTCTAAAGAGCTGAAAGCTGGAATGGCAAAAGTTTTGACTACCTCTGGGACATTGTAGAATTTTTTGTCGTAGAGGAATTTGACACGTTTTAAATTTCAACAAAACCACAACCCCAGAGAAACAATTTCATTACTAAATGAGTCCTAATCGTGTAATCGGATTTATTTTGCGATCAAAATTTGTCACCCAGTTCCTGCGATGTAACTCCATTGGATGTTTTTTCTTTTGTTTTTTTTTTAAGTCAAAGGTCAATGCAAACAAGCCCACGACCACCAAAGCCTTGATAGAGGGTATATAGCCAAAGTGGCACAACACTAGTTAGTGCAAGTACACCAAAGATCTCTTTCTCCTTCGGACACCATCCACATTGACGGGACCACATTATAACGCCACTTAAGTATCAATATTTTAATATCCTTTCATCCACCTGTTTTTATTTTTTTTAAACGCGTATCGGTAAGGGCCCATGCAGGTCATGAAGGTGACTATGTGAATGGATTCTATAATATCAAATATGATACGATTTTATATAAATTGACAAAATACATTTAACTTTTTAAATGGAAAAACAAATATTTTCGACAAATTGTTCGCTCTGTTTGAACTACAAACGCGTGTAAGTTTGTGGCTCAAAACTAATATACCCCTATGGGATAGGGTATAAAAATTATCTACTTACATAAATGATAGCTGCCATATCTAGCCTCGGAGCCCCTGGGTCGTCCTTATTCCCCCTATCAAACACTGAAAACGATGTTCCGAACACGTTCGATCGCAGCTTCCCAACAAATCCGTCCGCCTGTCTTGACAAATCCGTAGGATCACAACTGATTATGTAATTTGATGTTTTGCTCTTTTTACGCTTACGACCTAAGGCAAACAATAAATACATTCGGCATGTATGATAATAAGTGTTATAATCTTCTTCTGTTTACTCACCCCCCAACAGGAATATCTTTTTGCCGTAGTCCCGCTCCAAGTGCAAATAGTAGATGGGAAACAACCCTCTATCCATTCCCTTGCGGTCTCTTGTGATGCGGCATTTAAAAAGCACCCCTTGTGGCGCTGGTTGCATTACAAATTGATCGATTTGCCCCATAACATCACCCTCTGGCTCATTCGATGAACCCTTGCTTCCGTCACCGGCCATCGACGGTGTAATGGGCGCTGCCCCAGCAACATTTCTATTTGCATAGTCTTCAGAGGTGTCGTCGGATTTCGAAACAGTGATTGCATCTATGGGACTGCTCTCCTCGTCCTCAATCTCGTGTGAAGAGATTTCCTCGATAAGATCTGCAATAGAGATATATAAATGTATAAATGTGAGTGCAAGTGTTTTAATGTTGCTCTAACTACTCATACCATCCTGACGGTTGGACGATGAAGTTGTTCTAATGGAATTGGAGTTGCTTGTTAATATTTGATCGGGATTTTGTGGTGAACCCATGAATTGCATTGGTCCGTCATAAGCGTGCATCTCTCTGCTGTTGCTCTTCCTCATCCCGGAGATGGGGCGCATTATTTGTAAATCACTAGCTTGGACCATGCCTGGTGAGGCACGTTTCTGTCGGATATATGCTTCCATGTGTTGTCTCTAAATATGGACGATGAGAAAGAAAATGGTATTAAATAAAAATGTACGAGGTGATGGATATTTCTTGAGCATTGAAAGTGGTTGAGGTGCAATTGATATACCTACTCTGGCCAGATGTATTATTATGGATATCAAATGCAGACATAGAAATCATAAAGTGTGTCAAGGATTTGCTGTTGCCAATCCGCATGTCAGACGACAACACACGTGGATTAGAGTATATTGTTAGGTTACGAATGCTTTGACACGTTTTGCAAACGGATGATAGCCATAGTGAGTGGGGTAAGAACTGGAATGAAGCACACATATCAAATGGATTGGGTTTCTGGGAACAAACAATTTGATGTCTTATTTCATAAGCTCGATGAATGAATTTTCACATTCATGCAGTCGATAGGATTATTGCATGTTCTGTACATGTAGACGTCGATGAATTTCAATTTGACACGTATATTTGTTAATTTTCTTGTATTGTCCACCGCATGTTCCAAGAGCTTGACGAATGTTTAAATGAGTTTTAAACCATTATTAGCTTGAAAAGCCTTTTGTCTTTACTACATGCAATAATTTACTGCGCAATTTATTCTAAGGATCAGCATGAACACTTCAGATGTGTTCTCTAGATTTTGATTTCACAGGCTTGGAATTTGTTCTAATAGAGATTGCTCTAATTACAGCCTAACAATGATGTCGTATGCGGCTTTGAAATTGATGAATAGATGGTGGGTATCGATTTAGACTTCTTAGGTTTTCTCCCAGGATCTGCCGAAGTGTGAAGATTTGATCGGCTATGGACTTTCCTGGCCTTAAACCACGCTGATATTACGGCAAAAAGGATCTTGTAGGCGATGTTGAGGAGACTTGTGCCTCTGTATGCCTCAGCATCTGAACCCAATTTTCGACGGTTTTCAAGCATAAATCGGCCGATACTGCTGCAATTTCACGTTCGATATTCGTACGAAGTTCATCAATCGTCGCTGGCTTGTTGGCATAGACCATATAAATAAATCGCACGACAGAGGCGGTCAAGCGACTGGACCATTTTGTGAGATAACACCTTCTCCAAACTTGGTTTCCAATAAATTGATTCTGGCATTCGCTGTGTGGCTTGTGGCGCCGTCCTGTTGGAACCACATGTCCTCCAAATCCATATCATCCAATTGGGGCCAAAAATATTCGGTTATCATTGAACGGTAGCGATTCCCAATCACAGTAACGTGCCGGTCTTGATCATCACGGAAGAAGTACGGCCCAATGACGCCGCCGGCCCATAAACCACCCATAATTTTTTCGGGATGCAATGATGACTCATGGAGTACGTATGGATTGCTGCCTGACCAATACCGCATATTTTGTTTATTGACGAAGCCATTCAGCCAGAAATGAGCCTCATCGCAGAAGATGATTTTTCGATGAAAATCCGAATCATTTTCAAGTTGCTGCTCAGCCCAATTTACGAACATACGACGCTTCTGGTGGTCAAGCGGCTTCAGTTCTTGTAGGCCAAGATCTTTTCGCAAAATTCGCCACAACGACGTCACAGAGATGCATAACGCTTGAGAACGATGTCTGAGAGACACATTTGGGCTTTCTTCAACTGAAGCCTCAGCAATGTACGGGTATTTCTTTGTCTCATTGGCACGGGAACATTTTGTACTGTGCCTGTGGATTCAATTTTTTCCACTAGACGCTCAATCGTTGATCTGCTAGGACGATTATGACGACCATAAATTGGACGTAGCGCTCTTAACGTTGAGGCTACTGACTCCGAATTTCGGTTGTAAATTTTAATAATTTCGACTAGTTGTTGGATCGTATATCTTTCCATCATGAAATGGCAAACCTTACTGAAGAGAAATGTCAAAAGAGCGGCAAGAAATATGGCGTCGTTTGCTGTCCCTGTTGCTCAACTTTTGTGGCGTCCCTGATGAAAAACCCGATACCTTGACGGGCTCAATGGCGCGATGGTTAGTGCGATGAACTGCCGCGTGGTAGTTCTATGTTCAATTCGCAGCCATAGCAACAGCTAAATTATATTTCACTGGCCCTCCTCTCGTGGTGATCTCACAAATCATCCGAGTAGTATCAATTGTCAAGAAAAGCTTATCTCAACTTAGCCGTTCGGATTCGGTATAAAACAGTAGGTCCCACATCGTGAAAAAAAGTACACACGCACACATGAATGGTTGTTTGAAAAATGCAAGGCCCTGGGTTCTAACGAGCCTATTGCTCCATAAATTTTCTTTTAAGTACCTTCACCAACGGTACTAAAAAACCTCAAAAATATCTCTGATCTACAGTGTTTTATTGTAATCGATCCTTAGAATTCTGTTGCCAGCGTTATAAGTTCGCTCCGCCTTAGTTAGATGTATATCATTACAATGTGACCTCACACCTGCCGTCCAGATTAGAGGTGGGTCAAAAAAAATGCTCTGAATCAAATACAGTGAAAACAAAAACTCACATAGGTAACAGTGTAAGCATTTATTCTATAGGTAATTGTTCACCCATAGGCTTAAGAGCTTGAACACAAAATCTTTGCAGATGCCAGACCAACGCCATAGTATACTCTCTCCCAAATCAAAGAAGTGACAAATTGCTTTCATGCTGGGCTTACATATCCACATCTGACAGTTCCGGTTAAACTGTATACGGCAATCAAATGTATGCCACATACGAGTATATACTGTACACTCTCCGACGTATCCGTACGGTTTAATTATTTTCAACTATGAATCAAGTCAATTGATTTAGTGACATCCCTCAAAGGTGGACAGCGGGTGGTTTGTTTGATTGCAACATGGTCAAGGTTGTCGTGTGTTTCAACACATTCAATTCGAGTGTAACGACTAGTAAACAACACCAGACTCATTAAAATGTATAAACAAACGCAGGAGAGCCACTAGGCCTGGTAAAGCTTTAACTCGTTGAATGGAATGTGTGCATATTTCGAGTAGCGATTATGTGCTTCATTGGGAGGTGGGGATTTCCAGCACATTGTGTTTTGAACTTAAAGCGGATTATGAGTTTAAACAGATGAATGCATTTGGTTCATAATTGGATTTGTAAATTTATATTATTACAATTGGATTCGGAATTTATGTGTATAATCATTGTAACAATGCGGTTTCAGAGGGTTGGAAGAGATAACAGAATACAGTAAATATGTAGTCATGCCAAAAATGATATGTTTACGCTTTAAATTTGAAGATTTAATAATTTGGGCAACAAAAAAAGGTTTACAAGTCTTAAGAAATCTTCTGTGTTGCTTCATTAAAGAATGCAAAGGTTCGAAAATCACTGTTCTTAAGTCTTGATCTATAAGAATGTTTGTAGGTTTTTAATGATCAGCCCTCATCGGTGTGAAATTATGCCAGGAAAGTAGGTATGTTGCGACAATATCAATTTTATTATATCTTTGCCATCAAATCCACATTTGAGGGATATGAATTTAATGATCTGACACCGTTGGACTTCTTTCTTTGGGTTTATTTGATGAGATGTACATCGATAAGCCAGCAATAATTCAAGAGCTAAGGGATGAGATAATTCGGCACATTAACGGCATAGAACCTCAATTATGCGTCAGCGTCATCGAAAATTTGGACCATCGAATGGAGGTGTGCCCCGCCGAGGTCGCGGCGGCCATTTGGCCGATATTTTGTTCCATACATAATTGAACCATACCAATATTTTGTGTTTAATTCAACACCAACATCGGCACTTTATTTAAGCTTTCTTATGTGTTCTTTTGCATTACCAAAATGCACAATTAAATTAATGTCATGAATAAGGCAGATATTTTAAATGATCACAGGCTCTTTATCGAACAGGAAATTGCTGGCTATTATGTCATTTTATCACAATAGTTACAAAAAAGTATGTTTACTAAAAATACAAAATGCAAAGCCCATGCTTCCTATTAAAAATAAATATTTAGTGTTTAATGAGTAAACGACGTAGATATAGTTGTAAAATTAAATCCCCAAGCGCATGTATTGCTTGTATCACGTTTCGAATTACCCGACTATAAGATCATAAATGTGCAATCATTACCCCCTAATCTATACAGCCAATCATAAAACTCAATTCGAACATAATCCACAGTCATACCCTCTACAACCATCGCCACAATGAATTTAATTACCGATCACGTGCGGCATCGTTCTCAAGATCATAGTTCAGTCAACATATCACGGACGGACACAGAGACCAAAACGGAGTCGTTTACAAACGGACAGATATGTAAATAAATTAATCGGAAGCAACCCGCAAATAACTCGCCTCTGTTTGGACCGCACACACTCAAGCATGATACGTTAGATTACAATTGAGATTTGATTGAGAGAGAGAGAGCAAGAGCGTGTTGTTGATAGACAAATCACTTGAAAAAAAGTTAGTTTCGCTCGGGTTCGGTTAGCTTATCAGAAGCAATAATTCGCGATTGTTCGTTCGGCGGGCATATATGCTGTTCTAACGGGAGCTACCTTACCAGTTGTAACATTTTTATCGAATTAAGTGATTTCTTATCGCCACCGAATATGGCAAATATGAGTCGATAGTGCATTAAACAAATATGTGTTATGGTCCGCACCATGTCCAACTAACTCGAATTTAATCGCTACGCGATAACCAAGTGCTCAATTAATTTAATCATACAAAGACCATTAACGGCATTATCGCGCATTTTCTCCTCGACCGAATAGTGGTGGTATATAAAGTTCCCAACGCTTACCTTCCAAGTTCAGTTTCTTAGCGCGCGCAATATGGGATCGAAAGTAGTACTTGTGTTGGTCCTCGCGGCACACTTAGTAGTGATGGCACCAAGCGCGATGTGCTTCCGGTCGGAATCGTTTTTCTCGCAGATGCTCCATCGAATTCCGGGAATGCGGGCTGCCGACAAGTTAGAATGGACTTTCAGTGTTAATGTGGACGAGCCACTGAAGCCATTCGAGGTGATTGGCATCGCTGGCGATGCCGAATTCCTCGGTAATTGGTCAGTGGACCGAGCAGTTCTACTAAATTTGACGGATTTAGCCACAAAATGGTCGGTTACGGTAGAGTTCGAGCCAAACACAATGGTGAACTATCGCTACTTTATTGGCGCCGTAAATGCGAATGGAAGAATGCAGATTCGGAAGTGGGAAACCCATATAGATGGCAGGACTGTTAAGTTAGGCGAGGAGAGTGGCAGCGTTGTAGAGCGTTTTGGGTGTGTCAATGGAGTTAAGGAAGTTCAACGGGGGTGGCTCAACAGTGGATTTATTTTGCAGTTTAAACTCTTCCGCAATCCTATTCAACTGAATGGACTTACTGGTGATAGAAAAATTTTCGTCAAAGTGACCCCAGTTGACCACGACTGGAGTGCTAAAGAAAAGTTGCTGACACCCATTGTGTCATCTGGAAGAGCTAATGTGGAATACGTTCGTATGGAATACGGAAACAGCATCATTCGTGATCAGCCAGAGTATGGAGTACCATATGCCACCGATGATATTGTCATTTTTCACATTACCATCAGCGACTTGAAGAGCACAGCATATATGTTCACCGTATACGTCCAAGATGAGAGCAAACCCGAGCTGCATCGCATCATCGGCTATCAGTATTTATATCCCGAGGCCTTGATAGCTAGTAATGGAGATGTAGAGCTCGTGCTAATGTCTCCCAACTGGCTTACTCCGGTGGGATCTGTTAATATCGGTTACCTATTAGTCAAACCACTGCCAATACCAGCACCTAACTTCCAAACCTCATTCCTGAGCTATTGGCGTCAAAACTGGACCTCCCTAGACATTGGCCATCGTGGTTTGGGCAAATCTCTCAAGATCACCACTGACGCCGCTCCCATCACCGAAAACACAGTCGCATCTATGAAAGAATCCGGAATAGTTGGCTCTGATATGGTTGAATTCGATGTCCAATTGACCAGCGATCTTATACCGATCATTTACCATGACTTTTACGTATATGTTTGTCTGCTTCCGAAAACCCCAACTACCAAGGACGATCTCACCGAGGTCCTCATCAAAGACATCACATACGAGCAACTTAAAGCACTAAAAACATACCAGGTAATTGATTCGAAAATTTACGAATACCCCTCACACAACTCCGAAACCCGTGAGGACTACCGTCTTTTCCCACTCTTCGAGGATTTCCTTACCAAAGTCAATCACACTATCGGGTTCGACATCGAAATCAAATGGCCGCAGCTACGTACCACAGGAAAGTACGAAAGCATTCAAACCATCGACATGAACCTCTACATCGATCGCATCCTTGAAGTCATGATGAGGAAAGGCTGTGGACGATTATCGTTCTTCTCATGTTTTGACGCGGACATCTGTACTCTGCTGCGATTCAAGCAGGGTATGTATCCAGTAACATTCTTGGGACCAAGTTCGGAGAACTACTACGTCGATCCACGTTCGAACACTCTCAAGAAGTTGATCAACAACGCACAGGCATTTGATCTCGGTATTGTGCCACACACCTCGAACTTTGTCAAGAATTTGAACAACATCAAGTTGGCGACAGATTTAGATTTGAAAATATTCATTTGGGGCGACGACAGTAGCAGCACAGAGATGGTGAACTTTTTCAAAAGTGGATCTCCAACTGGGGTCATCTATGACAGAATTGACTTGTGGATTCCAAAGGAGAAGGGAAATGTTTTTGAGCATGAGGAGGATTTGCCTGCGTTTTTCCAAAAGCAGTGTTTTTTGGGCAATGCCACTGACATAGGCATGCCCAGAATTTAATTGTGTTCTTGTTTTTAAGAAATAAAATGTGACTAAAATTGTTTAAGATTGTGCTTTTTACATTTCTTGATTTATCTGAAATGTTTTTTTTTTTTTTGATTCGTCGGATGTTTTTATACAGATTGGCGGCAATAAAAGCGATAATCTACGAGAGATAAGGTAATTAGATTTTGGTATTCTTTCTACTGTTTTACAGAAAACATCATTTTGAGTGACCAAACAATAAAAGCGAATATTTAGAATTTTTAACCAATGATTAAAATATTCTTATTGATGATATTATAAAATCGACTTTGCATAATTTGCGAGCACTCGGGGGCTTAAAAATACCCTACATATTTAGTGCGGGAATTAAGGAAATTCGAGGGTAAGAAGGTAGAAGGTAATGATGCACATTGGTTTTGAATGACTGTTACCTATAATTGAAAAAAAAAAAAAACAATTTTGTAGAGCATTCCTGTTGACTCTGTATGAATCTATACATTTTATCATCAGTCTGAAAATAGGCTTGAGGTTAAACTGTGATTTGTATTCATTGCGTAACGAGTATTGCGTCTTCGAAAATTGAGC
The DNA here is from genome assembly GCA_949824845.1 of Rhingia rostrata. NCBI lineage: Eukaryota > Metazoa > Arthropoda > Insecta > Diptera > Syrphidae > Rhingia > Rhingia rostrata. The sequence goes on along the minus strand of OX463755.1, from coordinate 95,095,344 downwards.
TTCTCACAGGCCACATTATGGGGAATTTTGCGTAAGGATCTTGGATCAGACGTGCTAGTGGCGGTTAGTGCGATAAACTGCACAGATGGTCTGGGTTAGATTTCCAGCAACACCTAAATGATTTTTCATTGGCCCTCCTCTCGTGATGATCTGACGGAATAAATTTACCTTAGCTGCCTTTCACTTTTTGCACTTTTTATACCCTATCCCATAGGGGTTTTGATACATAGTTTGTAACATAGAGAAATAATTGAGCTAGGTATACCTCAAAGTATATGGATCGACTCAGAATCGATAGCTGAGTCGATTTAGCCATTTCTGTCCGTCCGTCTGTTCGTCCCTCCGTACGTCACCAGTTTTTGGACCTAAAATTTTGAGCCGGGATGATGAAATTTGGTAAACATGTTTGTTGTTGATCCCAGCAACAAGTGTTAACATTTTGGAAATCAGCCCACTGCCACACATCCTTTTTAGAAAAACAAAGTTTAAGGCCAAACCGTTAGAGATTTTGAAAAAGTGTATGAACAACATATCTAGACAATCTTAATATCAATATTTCGCCTTTGCAAACTATTTTTTGGTTTTTGGTAAAATTTTAAACAATTTAAAGAAATTTGATGCAAAATAATTGGTTTTGGTAATATAAAAATGTCTTCCATATATCATTTTAATCATTCCCACTTTTTGGAGGCGCTTTCATACAAAAACCAATTGTATATACTACGCCATACCATATGCAGGAGAAAAACGATGTTTTTGGTCGAACCATACAAGTTTTTGATAACCTGTCTGAACAATATGTTGCGACAATTTCAATTTTAATATTTCTTTGTCATAAAACCTACATTTAAGGAATATTAATTTTAAGGATGTGATGGGACAGGGTATATAACGATCCACACAGTGGATTGTAGCCTTCTCATATGTTTATACCCTATCCCATAGGGGTATAATAGTTTTGATAAAAAGTTTGTAATACAGAGAAATAATTTAGCTAGATATAGCTAAGAGTATATGGATCGACTCAGAATCGATAGCTCAGTCGATTTAGCTATGTCTGTCTGTTCGTCCGACCGAAACATTTTTGAAATCCGCATACTGCCACGCCCACTTTTAGGAAAAACGTTCTTTTTGGCAAAATGGCTAAGAATTTTGAAAAAGTTTGTGGCGGAGATGTTTTGACGGGCTTAGTGGCGCGATGGTTAGTGCGATGAACTGCCGCGCAGAAGGTCTGGGTTCGATTCCCAACCGCAGTAACACCTAAATGATTTTTCACTGGCCCTCGTGGAGATCTGACAAATCATCCGAGTAGTATTAATTGTCAAGAAAAGCATATCTCAAATTCGCCGTTCTGAGTCGGCATAAACCAGGAGGTCCCACCATCGCGCAAGAAGTGCACACGCACACATGAATGGTTGTGAGAAAGCTCGGCCCTGGGTACTAACGAGCCTCTTGCGCCAAAAATTTGTATTTTTTTAGGAGATATTTAGACAATCTTAATAGCTATATTTCGTCTATCAATTTTTTTTGGCACGCTCACTTTTTGGGGGCGTTTTAGTAAACAACTTTTTTTGGTCAAATTGTAAAATATTGGAAAAAACTTTTGATGCAAAATCATTAGTTCCGATAATATCAAAATTTCGGTTATATATCATTTTAACCCACGCCCACTTTTGGAGGCGTTTTTTATACAAAAACCATTTGTATACTTCTTTCTACCTCATAGTATAACCAAGCGAAAAACGTTGTTTTTTGTCGAACCAGAAGAGATTTTGATAAATTGTCTGAACAATATGTTGTGGCAATGACATTTTCAATATTCATCGACATAAATCCCACATTTTGGGAATATTAGTTTTAGGAGTGGGATGAGATAGGGTATTAAACGATATACACAGCGGATTGTAACTTTCTCATATGTTTTTCTTATTAATCGATTCGTCTCTGCGTGATTATCATTTATATGTTTTTTTAAATTTGTCGCTCACGTTTAGTTTTAATGTTTTTCAAAAAAAAAAAAATTGAACTTTTTTGGTTATAATTTCATACAAATTGTGTGTAGTTTGACATTTGCTTTTTCGCCATTTTAAAAAAAAAAAACATAACATAACAAAAAAAAGTGCAAAGTGAAAGGCAGCTAAAGTAAATTTGTTTCGATCTGACATATCATCCGAGTAGTATCAGTTGTCAAAAAAAAGTTATCTCAAATTTGACGTTCGGAGTCGGCATAAAACAGGGAGTCCCACCATCGTGCAATAAGTACACACGCACGTATGAATGGTACTAACGAGCCTGTTCCGCCAATAATTTGTATTTTTTTTTGTATCTTGGCATACACCATTACTAGAACAATCTTATACTCATGAACTACAGACACTTGATCATAAAGAAGCGACGTACGTTCTCGAACTGGGCTCTGAATATCATAGAAGAAAATTAAGAATTTCATCAAAATAATTATTCCTGGACAGGTAAGAACCCTCGTGTATTTAAGCAGCACTTCATCCGAAATAGGTCACTGTTTGGAGCGGTTTTCATGCCGATGTTGGCGTCATTGAACCGTGAAAATGAATCGTGTGAACTACCAACTCTAGATTTCTTTTCCATGGGGCTGCATTAAATCATAGGTCTCTGCCAACAAGCCGATAACGTCAATATTGAACGAGAAAAGCGGCCGTATCGGTCGAAATGTGCGACCGATTCATCGAAAATTGTGTACGAAGTCGAATTCCATTCATAAATGTTTTGACAGTAATTCAAGCCAATACAATTTTTGAGATATCTCAAGTAGTTTGCATTTTATTTAAAAAATCCTTGTACCTTTAAATCCGCCCACTGCCACGACCACTTTTCAGCAAAACGTTATAATTGGCCAAACGGTAGGGAATCTCAATATCTATATTTTGTCCATATATAAAAAACCGTTTTTCTGTAAAATTTTAAAATATTCAAAAAAAAAACTTTTGATGCAAAATCATTGGGTTTGATAAAGCAAATATTTCGTTCATACATAATTTAAGCCTATTCTCACTTTTTGGAGGCGTTTTTTTTACAAAGGCCATTTCTATCTATACCCTACGCATTACCAATACCATATGCAGGAGAAAAACGTTGTTTTTTGTCGAACCATACAAAATTTTGATAAGCTGTTTGAACAATATGTTGCGACAATTTTAATATTTCCTCGCCATAAAGCCCACATATTAGGGATATCCATTTTAAGGATGGGGTGAGATGGGGTATAAAACGATCCACACATTTGATTGTAGCCTTCTCATTTGTTTTTTTTATATTTTTGACAAACGACAAATGGTTTTGTAAGTAATTTCGAACTCAATAACATGTATGTTATGCTGTGTCCCACTAATGTACTTAATGATGAAATTTATGAAGAAAATGCTTTGGCAAATCTTTCTGCTTGTATACGATAGTGTGTATACGATAGTGTGAAAAAAGTGTATAGCCTTTATTAAATGAATCGGAAAATGTCACAAATTTTTTAAATTGGGTTTTATATAAGTATGCAATCGTTAATCGTAAGATTGGTACTACACTTCATTTAAACCGTATGTTTTTACATACATTAAGCTACTTAGTAGCTTATCTATCTAACGGGTGGATATCTGAATATCTACCCGTTCTCCGTGATGAATAAGCCGTAAAACGTATAAATAACTATAAATAGAAAATGGAAAACCGAATAACCCTAAAACGTGACTTTTTTTAATCGTAACTGGACGCAGAAACCACTCCGTATTGCCTTGTTAATTAATTAACTCCTCATTTTCGGCTCCGCCATTTCGTTTTCGTATCTTGACGGTGTAATTTCATAGATAAAATACAACTTTTTCCAGTGTGTCTTCTTACTCAGGTTAAACGAATTTCGATTTAATTAAGGGAACAAAGTTTTCACTTTCTACTGTCTAAAGCTTATAGCAAAACGTTTGCAAAAGTATCTAAACTTTTGCAAACAAAAAGATTTGCAGTTGCCACGCGCAACTCCTCCGAACCTAATTACAAGACAAGTTTATTCTGTAAAGGAATCATTTTTTGCCCTTCAAGTTTGTTTCGTGTTGAATTGTAACTTAATCTTTGATGAGAAAGCGAAAAATACTTTTACCTGCTCAAATGAGCTTAGAATGTCAAGAAGTCGTTCAAAAATTAGAAAAGACATCAGAACGTTGGATAATCCAGTCATTGTCTTGTCCCGTCCTTGACTTCATCAAGTGTTATGTGGTAGATGTTTCCATTATATGCCACAGAGTATTCTCTATGCGAAGGGGATACATTGCATTGTAGTCTTAGCTTATTCCTTATAAAAGCGTACCGTCATGCAAACACGTTGGGAATAGAATATTATAGTGGGAGAAGGTGGTTTCCTGCCACAATGAAGAGGAAATGAGTTCACCCTGTTGATTTCATGGATATTTTCCGGTATTTTGTTAAGGTCTATAAGAGGATAGTAGTTAAGGTTTGAAGCTTATGACAACGGGAATGTGTTAAATTTTGAATAAATGGGAGTTTAGGTACTCATGTGCTATGATTTCGCTGGAAAATCACTATTATCGAACGATTAGGGATGTTGTGAAATTGAATATCACCCTTTCAAACGAGGTTATCTTTTGCTTATGATTTCGCTTATGTATTGTTCACAGTATATTAAGATGAGAATAATATGTATTAGAATGTATAACTAACATTTTGGATCAGAACGGATTGGATTGTTCAACATTTTTGGAAATTGATGAGAGCTGAAAAGGGACGTGCCAAGAATAAACGGAAATATTACAACTTTTTAAATAAAAAGCTTTTTAACTTAAAATGTCAGAAGATATATAAAGTTCTTTGAAAAATCCTCACTTCCGTTTGCTTAATCAAGCAATAACTAAAACAGCTGTACAGCGACATACAACTACCTATCCTTAAATGGTGCGCACAAGTAGAAACCGACCTCAACCCACTTAAAGCGTGCAACTGGAAAAAAAACCGGGCTAATTGGAAAGGCATATTGGTTGAGGCCCAGGTAATTCCTGAAGTAAATCAGTAAGTTAATATTGGAGCACAAGGTCCACTCCCAAAGCACTCTTCAAAAATATTTTACCTCACCCTTTTTATACTTTTATGGTAAATACACCGGCGATCACTAGCATAAGGCCATACATTTTGCAATTTATTTGTTTGGAATAGAATAACAAATTTACCCAGGCACCATGAAAACCTTCGATTAAAGTATCATCGTCATCAAATTATCTGCCACCTTAATACACTTTATGAGATAATCATGCTTAAACATTTTCGATGATGTTTAAGTACAGTGAATAGGAAAAGTTCCACGTCTTCTGATTGAATCCAACTTCTAACAAATCTGGAAGTATGGATGGGGGCATTGTCTTGTTGAAATATCCAAGGCATGGGTCCAAAAATGTTTTTTTTACTTTTGGAAGTGACCTTTCCAGCAAACATTCCAACTAGATTAAGCCATAGTAGGTAATTGCACCCCACACCATTACACCTGATGTACGACTTCGATGTCCTGCCAAAATAAGCTCCTACTTTCTTAGATCATGAAAATAAAAGTTATTAACATCGGGCCGTCAAGGTAAAACTTTTTTTTTGCCAGAAAATACAACGCGTTTCCATTCACTAATCCAAGCGACATGTGGCTCCGAAAGATAACTGTTAACAACAGTCTTAGTAACATTAAGTCTCTTTGCAATTTTTGGCCTGAGTGTCTTAACTTTTCTAAAGCGCCTGTTTTACGTCTTTCTGTCGTCGCTTCCAAAGTCTTTCCGGAATCCATTTTTTTGAAACTAAATATGTGCTTTTTAACGCCTTTTTGATATTTTTAACAAAGCTTTGAAATAATCGCTGATGTAAACTCCTGCAACCAAATATTCGCAGTGGACCTATCCTAGGGCTCAGTGCCGCGATGGTTAGTGCGATGAACTGCCGCGCAAAAGGTTCCGAGTAGTATCAATTGTCAAGAAAAGCTTATCTTAAATTCGCCGTTCGGAGTCGGCATACAACAGAAGGTCCCGCCATCGTGCTATATGAATGGTTGTGAGAAAGCTCGGCCCTGAGTACTAACCTGCCTGTTGCGCCAAAAATTTCCATTTTTTATTTATTTGGACCTATCCTAGCTGCGCATAAACCTTTCGGGTAACAAAATTCTAACAGATATGATAAGTGAAATTCCTCATCCTTGTGATCGCCAGTGTACATATGACCAACTGGGGTGAAAATACAGTAAATATTTTTTGTAAGTATGTACCTGGATGCCAGGTTACGTAAGCACGACTAAGTCACTCCCTATCTGACTTACAGGCCACCAACATACAATACTTTTATGATAAGTTGAAATTAACTGAAATATTTGGCACAAACGGCCGATATATGAGGCATACAAAGTAAAGATGAATCTTTTTTTTTTCCTAAATAGGCAAAGGAGAGAAAATAAGAAAGAAGAACACCAACATTTCAGAATCTAATAGGAAAAAGCGTTGATTCACGGTCTATGCTGAGAACAAATTTTCCAGGCAGTCAACGAGCAAGGCGATAAAAGTCTCGATTTAATTACGAACCAATTAATTTTAGCGATGTTGATTTTGATATTTTTACTTTCTTAACATCAACAAAATGATGGCTTCTCTGTTTAGCTATAAAACAATGGGGTTGATGATTTGATAAGGAAAGTGCAAGAACTCAATAACATCATTTGATCGAATAATTCTGTTGCAGAATTTAATTCGCACTCTTTTATACCCTAGCTAGTAGGTGCAACGATGTGTTATCTGAATGGCATTATCAGTGTGTTTTTTCACCATGAAAGTCCATAACGGATTAAATAAATGTGGAATTCGATACTCAACATCGGTCGTAAACGCACCAACCACAGAGACACTGTACAAACATCGACTATAAATGCAAATGAGAAAGCCATCAATACAATATTGTTAGCAGAATCACTTCTATCGGCTTAACTTAATTAAGAGTAAACTAGCCGATCAAAGTGCTCTTAGTCCTTACAATGTCATTTTAGAAAGTTCCTTTACACGAGAAAGGTACTTATATTCCACGAAAATGTTTGAACTTGGGATTTTGAATGATTCTTACATTCTTAAAAGAGCTTTAAATCATCATGGAAGCAGAAGAATGACATGTGGTTACCTAAGAGGATGACGTTGCAATCACAGTCTCAGGGAAGAACCTGAATATTGTCAAGGAAATTCTGAAAAACGCAATACACAAACTTTTCAAATGGGCAGTAAGTTTTGGTCTGGGTGTTAACCCCCACAAGACTGAACTGGTCCTGTTTACTTTGAAATATAAAATTCCTCACATTGACCAACTGTCATTAAACGGAATCGAATTAGCCTGTTAAGACAGAGCTAAATACCTGGGACTCATTTAGGACAGGAAGCTTAACTGGAAACTAAACATAACAGAAAGAATAAAGAAAGCGACAGTAGCATTTTATTCCTGCAAGATTACAATGTCATTTTAGAAAGTTCCTTTACACGAGAAAGGTACTTATATTCCACGAAAATGTTTGAACTTGGGATTTTGAATGATTCTTACATTCTTAAAAGAGCTTTAAATCATCATGGAAGCAGAAGAATGACATGTGGTTACCTAAGAGGATGACGTTGCAATCACAGTCTCAGGGAAGAACCTGAATATTGTCAAGGAAATTCTGAAAAACGCAATACACAAACTTTTCAAATGGGCAGTAAGTTTTGGTCTGGGTGTTAACCCCCACAAGACTGAACTGGTCCTGTTTACTTTGAAATATAAAATTCCTCACATTGACCAACTGTCATTAAACGGAATCGAATTAGCCTGTTAAGACAGAGCTAAATACCTGGGACTCATTTAGGACAGGAAGCTTAACTGGAAACTAAACATAACAGAAAGAATAAAGAAAGCGACAGTAGCATTTTATTCCTGCAAGAAAGCCATAGGCATGAAATGGGGAGTAAAACCTCGTATCAGCTTAGGTACAAAGAACTTCGTGTCTGTGTATCGGTAGTGCACTACGCACAACACCGCCAGATGCACTAGACATTATTTTTCACCTACTACCCCTAAATGTTTTCGGCAAGCAAATGGCAGAAAATTCAGCCATATGTCTTAAAGCCATCCAACAGTGGTCAAATATAAAAACTGGACAATCAAAAATGCTAAGCGAACATACCGATATTCCTGAAAACACCGACTACAGCCTCACCAAGTTAAAATTTGATAAGAGTTTCCAGGTCAATATCCCTGACAGATCGTCATGGAATAGTAACGAACCTGTGAAAAATGACTCGATCCATTTCTATACCTATGGCTCCAAAACAAATGACGGAGTGGGTGCTCTCCGATAGGCTAAAACTCCGGCTAACTTTCCTTCTTCCTAATCATTGAAGCATGTTCCAGGCGGAACTCATGGTGATTAGCGACATCTTGGAGCTTACTCCTTTCAAAATCTCAGCAATTTGACAAAAAACGGAAGCGAAAAGTTCAGAATGGTTCTCTCGCGGATAATAAGGAGAATGGACAAGATCCACGTGGCATCACAATGGACCAACAAATGGTCTAAGTGCGCTGGCGAACTCGCTGGCAGCCACTCTAACCAAAAATATGTCTTGATGACACGGAAGCCAAAAAAGAGGGTTCCTGCGATTCCGGCCGTCTGTGCATATCTACTAGTTAAAACTTTTTTCTAAAACTTCGGAAATGTTTTTGTAGTTATGCCTACAAATTTAGTTTTAGGACTTTTATTAATGATGTACCTTCTAGCCCATCCACAAGTTTCGACATAAAATAAATGAATCCTTAATTAATTTTTCGTGATTTCTTATTCACTTCCCCTTTTCAATACAGTAGAGTCCATAAGATCTATCCACCCTGGTGTAGGAAATTTACCAGAAGCAAACATTAAAGTCGAAGAAATGAAATTCCACCAACCTTTGAGTGATTATGTCACCACCAGGACCAGAAATATTCCTAAAGACATTAACAAGTTGACCTCTGAACTCAACACCTGCCTCATTAATTTTACCGACTTTCGATCCGCACATGCCACGCACCATTCCAGTCAATTCACAAAACTTGGAATATATGTACAATAATTATATCCATGCAGCGGTAATTGGACTATTTATGAATAATATATCGTTGATGTGACTGGGAACACAATGTAGTAGCTAGTCATTCAGACCATTATTATGACATGATGGGCCCACTAACAATCCGAATTTACACAAAACTCCAATTAGGCAAATCTGCCAGTGAAAGAGTGCCCTAGATGAAAAAAAAATTAAAGGTTTACCTCCCAGAGACAATGCCATGAGTACACTCTCAGTGGGACGCGAGGGACTCTTTGATCCCACGCCATCAGTGCAAAGCTTACTCTCCAAGTTTTAGTGTGTCAATTCATGTAACAAAAGTTAATGGAGATACTTTGTCAACACAAAAGCCAAAGTAAAAGGGAAAGATAAACACGACAAAAAATGGGTGGTCGTAAAGCGAAGGCTAAGAAGTATGCAGGATGCTTGATTTGAGGAAAGTTGGTAACGGTTGCACGTCCTTTGATATGTCCTCTTACCGCTTCAAAGAAAAAAACTTACCAACCGTTTACCATAATGGGGAAGTGCGTCCATTCCGACCGCTATAAGAATAACCTTAAGTCAGAGGTCGGGTCTACGTCAGAGGTGTGGAACGTTTTTAACTCTCGGCGCTATCCGTTTTCCGGTATATACGGCGAAAAACTCAGATATTTATGAAACTTCTAGCAGTATATACGCGATACCATAGGTCTGAGACTTAGAAAAAAAACGAGGATCTTAGAAGTGTGTAACAAATGGCTCGGCACAAATCGACAATCATTCTTTATAATTGAAACTCTAATAGAAGTAAGAAAATCAAGCATAGGGTATCCTCGAAAATTTCGGATCAGTTGTGGGTTTCTTTCTATATGTATATATATATGTAGTTTTTTGCGATGCCTCAGAAAAATAACGATTTCAACGAAAATCAGCCACCGGAAGTAATGGGGGTATTAGGATGAAACAAAATGAAAAAAATAATAACAATCCAAAGGGAAATATAAATCTACCCAGAGCATAACTTTCGTGGAACTAATACAAAAGCTATTGGCTTTGGCCGCTATTAAGGAAGAGACGCAATATATTTGCATAAATGTTTTCCTGAAACAATTTATGGCGAAAAAGTCGATAGAAATTCAAATAAACTCGAATTTATTAACCATCAAAAGGATGAGGGGCGATTATTTTTTATTAGCAGAATCAAATCATTTAATAGTCATTAAAGTGACAAAAACTTTAATTTTGCAGATGCCGTTAGCATTTCTGTGCATTCCATCAGGAAAGGGCTCTTCTATTGTTGGTAGTAATGGAGCAACCTATGGTGTTTTTTTATGCTGCACTTTTTAGCACGAGGAAAAACTATGTATGATGGTTGGGTGCTGTAGAACGAGGGTAGACTCTAATGGGCTTTAAATTGGCAAAGCCCAGTGGTTTTAACTCTGGCTACACATAAAGTGCTTATTTTCAACCTCGAAGTGGTAACCATCGGGTACTGGTCGCATCCAACCGGATTTGACTTGCTAAACGATAAGCGCGAGTGTTAATAACACGAAGAAAAACAGCAACACTATAAACAGGCAGGTCAGAATGGTATGGAACAATACCTGTCCTTCTGTCCCAGACGAACCGATACAAGCTGCTTCGACAAATTCGGACAACAGGTTGCCTAGGTTAGTCAGGCCACTTGAACAGAGATGGTGGCGGATGAACCGAAAGGCCAACGGCAGCTCTCAATCCCGTAGTGGACACTGATAGGCCCCGTGTCCTAAAGGTATCTAATAAATTGGAAATGGCCATCCAAGTTGGGGGTTGTGCTTTGGGTTAACTACCCAACCATGGAAAAAAATGTATGTTACGAAGCAAACAATAGCCTCGGAAAGTACTGATTTATTTGTTGACGACCCGGCTAAACGAAAAAAGTACAACAACGTTCGTATCTGCACCTGGAGTATGAGAACATTAAATAGGAGAGGTGCAAGCGAATAACTAGCAGAAGCCCTAAACTGCTACAAAGCAGACATTACTGATATCCAAGAAAATCCGATGGGATGGGCCGGCAAAAAGGGGATAAAAACTGTGATATCTACTACGGACCGCGTTATAGTGAGCAGAAACAGTGACTATTCGGGTGCGGATTTGTTATAAGTGATAGACTTAGGCAAGAACTCTTACGTTTTTAAGGCATTATAACAATTTGCATCAAGGCTAAATTCGCCAACATAAGCCTTATATGCGCCGTGTCTAGTTTTGATATACCACCACATTCGATACCAAAAATGGATTTAAGCAAGGCGATGCGCTGTCATGTGACTTATTCAATTTGTTGTTTAGGTTAGTCAGGCCCCTTGAACAGAGATGGTGCGGATGAACCGAAAGGCCAACGGCAGCGCTCAATCCCGTAGTGGATACTGATAGGCCCCGTGTCCTTAAGGTATCTAATAAATTGGAATTGGCCCTCCAAGTTGGGGGTTGTGCTTTGGGTTAACTACCCAACCATGGAAAAAAATGTATGTTACGAAGCAAACAATAGCCTCGGAAAGTACTGATTTATTTGTTGACGACCCGGCTAAACGAAACAAGTACAACAACGTTCGTATCTGCACCTGGAATATGAGAACATTAAATAGGAGAGGTGCAAGCGAATAACTAGCAGAAGCCCTAAACTGCTACAAAGCAGACATTACTGATATCCAAGAAAATCCGATGGGATGGGCCGGCAAAAAGGGGATGAAAACTGTGATATGTACTACGGACCGCGTTATAGTGAGCAGAAACAGTGACTATTCGGATGCGGATTTGTTATAAGTGATAGACTTAGGCAAGAACTCTTACGTTTCTAAGGCATTATTACAATTTGCATCAAGGCCAAATTCGCCAACATAAGCCTTATATGCGCGCCCCAACGGAGGAAAAATAGGATATCGCTAAGGACTGCTTCTATGTGCTCCTTGACAAAATCTATGAGCGAAAAGGTAGTAAGAGAAGACGCCTTTAGCAGTATTATCGGAAAACATAGCCTAGACGACAACACCTCGATATCCATAAGGGGACATAGCGGTCTCCAGATCAACGAACGTTCAACCAAATTGATCACATTGCAATAAACAAGAGGAACGCATCCAGTATTTTGGATGTCCGAACATTCGGAGAAGCTAACATCGACAACTTGGACCACTACCTTGTTTATCCAACACGCCACAACAATCCTAAAATACTGTGAAAAGACCGCAAGAGACCGCCAGGACCTTCGCGCAACCTGTGTTCCTTAACCTGTCGATTAACACCATACCACCAGCATCGAATGTCGAAGAACAATGGCAACGATGCCAACAAGCCATTCGACCAGCCACAAAGGCAAGGATACTGCTGACCTGAGTGAAGTGGGGATAGCTATCTCTAAACTCAAGCTTAATAAGGCTTAATAATCCACCAACTTATAAGCCAGATCTGGTCGGAAGAAAGTATGCACAAAAAATGAGACCCTGTAAACTGCGTCAACTACAGAGGCATAAATCTCCTCAACATCGCCTACAAGATCCTATCTGCCGTAATATGTGAACGCCTGAAACCGTTTGCCAATAACCTGATCAGCCCTCGAAAGTGTGGTTTTAGGCCAGGAAAGTCAACAACCGATCAAATTTCCACACTTCGGCAGATCCGAAAAAAACCCAAAAATTTATACCCACCACCTATTCATCGATTTCAAAGCCGCATACTACATCATTTACATAGACGAACTATACAGAGCCGTGTCTAGTTTTGATATACCGCCACATTCGATACCAAAAATGGATTTAAGCAAGGCGATGCGCTATCATGTGACTTATTTAATTTGATTCTTGAGAGGATTGTGCAAAACTCACGAGCCAACACCAGAGGTACAATTTTCCAAAAATCGGTGCAACTATATATATAATATCGTTGGCGATATTGACATCGTTTGTAGGACTCAACGTGATAGTATAGAGAAGTAAGCGGCAAAAATGGGTTTAGCAGTAAATGAGGGCAAGACAATGTATATGCTGTCAACACGAAATGACACACAACGTCGACGAATTGGACAGAACGTCACCTTTGACAGATATAACTCTGAGGTAGTACGGACTTTGTCTATCTCGGCTCCGCTAATAACTCTGACAACAACATCTCGCCAGAAATTAAGAATTACTTTTTCCAGCTGTCGCTTCGGGCTAGAGGGCAATTCATTAGTAAAGCGCTCACTCGAACTACTTAGGAGATTCTGTATAAGACCCTGATCATCCCAGTCCTGCTCTACGGCACTGAAGCATGGACTGTCTCGAAAGCGGATGAAGAAATCCTTGGTCGTTTTGAGAAGAAAATTCTCCGAAAAACCTTCGGTCCCATTTGCGTTAACGGGCTATGGAGACGTAGATTCAACCAAGAACTATACGAGCATTACATCGACATTTCCCTGGTCAAAAAACTCCGCATGTGACGTTTTAGATGGCTAGGACAGGTAGAATGAATGAACACCATTACTCCGGCTAACAGAGTCTTTGATTCCCAGCCAGATGTCGGACGCAGTAGAGGAAGACCTCGTCACAAATCTTCTCAAATATGTTTGCATGGACCTGACTATAAACGTTTCGAGTACCTCTTAGACATCAAAAATCTTGTATACTTTCAGCTTGCCTTATCACATTTTTCTGCAATCATCAATGAGTTAAACCCTCTTACAAAATGCATATGAATTGCTTTCTGCAACTTTGAAAATACCACCACTATGTGGTATAACCACTGCTCTTACGACATATTTGAAATATATGTTTTCATAAATATCACGACGACTGAAATCTTTGTTTAAAAAAAACATTTCAAAACTCATTTATTTTCTTTCACAATCGGTCAACCATATTGCAATTGTACACTGACAACTGCCAAAAAAGAAAAAAAAATACATTCCATCTATTTTACTAGTCACAGATTGGTACTTTATCTGTGACTAGTAAAATAGATGGAATGCATTTTTTTCTGTCGCTCTTAACAGCACATTCCATTCGCTGGGAAATGATGAAGCCAACCGCCATCATGGTTTTCCAAAAAAGGAACGATATTTCGTGTGGATGTAGAAATATTATATAGCTCAACTTCCATCACGACATCATACAACTCTTTTTTGAGCAGTTGGCCTCTGGCAGTCTAAAATTGACTTACAAGGCACGTATTTGCACAGCTGTTAAAATGTTCTATGTTGATGGTTGTTTATGTCCTTAAATTGTTTATTTCATGCACCGAAGACTATGGCAAAAACAACTTTAAACGTAGCAACGACTGTGTATCAAGGCCACACAATGCAAACATTTACGACTTGAGAGTATCTCGAAGTAGCCAATTTGAAAAAAAAGCTAACCCCTACCAATAACAATCGAATCGCTTTTTTAATGAACCTTGTTCATAAGACGAACAAACTTATTGATAAAACTATGGAACAATGACTTGTCCCAGCTCCTAGGCACCCACATGCATTGTTAGTGTACTAGTCACGATGGTAACAAGTATTCTTGTACCCGTACCGTACCCATATCGTACCGCATCGCACAAAGGTTCAATTGTAAACGAGCGTACGAGCAGGAGCTTCTCGGTCGTCACATGTGCGGAAGCTTTATCAACATGAACATAGTTTTTCCTCAATTAGGGGTTGAGCAGGAGGGAGGAAGGGTCCTTTTCGGTGTTTGACTGTCATGTGACAGGAGGAAAAAAGTTCGAGTTAAATAAACAAATAGGTCGGTCTTCGCAGGGTTGGTCATTCTTCGCTTTTGTAGTCGTAGCAAACGTTATTAACTTTCACAAGGCTCTCTACGTTTTGGTTAGTACCACCCAGTAAGTAGGGCTCTACCACAAATCACCTCTTTTTCCGTTTAAAATTTTTTTTTTTCTGTGAGTGTCGACCGACCATATGTTACGTACTTCATTAGAAGACATGGGTATAGCTATGCACCTGAGCATGCATACACTATAGGTACAATAAGGATGACATAATATGAATGTACAATGTACATGTGGATGTGTATATTGCTTACTTGTACACAACTACTGGTCCTTTGGGATCAATTCTGATAAATAAAAGGGACCGTATTGATTTTTATGTTCCGAATGAAATAATATGGCGTACTATTGGCGGGGCTTGGGGTTGGGTTAATAATTAGATACAATCCAATAACATCTGCCGGGCGAGGGAGGTAGGCGCCTGTCATGCAAGCCGTCAATTAGGCTTGGTCGAACGCACAGTAATGTACTTGTTTGTTTATATCGATTTGTGTGTATGTAGTGAACGAATGGGATGCTTTCAAGTGAATCAAGGACTCTAGAGATCATTCTTTTGATTTCTCCATCGAAGTACATACAACGCTGAGTCGGGTTGAAAAAGGAATAGACGATAGGTATATACTATACTTAGCATTGTTCAAAGCTGAATGGATTTATTGGTGATTTGTTGGTCGTATCGATTGTAAGAAGTTTGTTGGAGATGGAGTGAAAATGTGTTGTTATCTTTCATCCTTTGCATGTGTTAACGAAATGGGGTTCACTATGAACTCTGAAGAGGATGATGTTATTATCATCCTTTGCATATGTTAACGAAATGGGGTTCACTATTAGAGGATGATGTTATTTTGGGATTGTTAGTAAGTGTTCCTTATAATAAGGTGTTTTTTTGTAAGTAATAATTTAATGCTTTTCCTTGAGTTAAAAACCTTTTTACTACTTTTAGATGATAGCATCCTTTTGTTCTACTTCATCTGGAAAATTTTAATATCGTAACCTTTTTATACTGAATGAATACTACTGGTACGAAAATGAATTTTGTATGAGACAAACGCTTGAACGATTTAAATTTACACCACAACATTTAAAACACAACGGTTTTAACCTAGCTGATGCATACCAACTACGAATATCAGCCTTCACGAACAACTAATAATAGACTGATTAAAAACAGTAAACTTTTTTATATGGTGTCTAAATACATATCTTGTAATGGCATATTGACAAGGTTTTTAGAATCACGTTTTTTATGAAATCGGGTATTGGAGGCAAAGAGATCGGGTGTCAATTTGATTATCTTTACATAAAATTTACTGATGGGGACAACGTTTTTTTAAATCGCCAAAAAGTGTGCATGGCAAAAATCGTCATATAGACGAAATATAAGTTATAACCCACTAACAATTATACCAGTATACGGCCCTAAAATTTAATTTCCACAAGCTGCAATTTCTGTAGGCCTTATATATATGAACATTCTTACAGAAGTTATACCAACTTCTGTAAGATTGTTCTTAAGCTTCCGGAGATGTGTGTACATGTACCACACGTTAAATGCGTTAAATTTCATATTTTCAAAACAACAAATTGGGTTTTAGTAATTATAAATGATTAAAATTGAAATTAATTAAAGCAAATAATATAATGAAATGTAAAAATAAAAATAATAAAAAAAATATGAGAAGGCTACAGTCCGCTGTGCGGATTGTATAATATCTAATCCAATTCCATTCTAAAAATGTTTATCCCCAAAATGTGAGCTTCATTTGGATGGAATATAGAAAATGACAATGTCACAACATATTGGTCAGGCAGTTTATCAAAATCTTTTTTGGTGCGACAAAAAACAACGTCCTTCTATTGCAAATGCCTTGGTAGAGGTATACAAATGTTTTTTTTTGTAGAAAAACGCTTGTAAATATTTTCGGAAAGACTTTGCGTAGCATATTATTTGCTATTATAAGGGTTTTATAAGTAAACAAAGTTTTTTTCTGTAAAGCTTAAAAAAATGTACAGAAATCTTATAGAAGAAAAAAGCTTTCTAAAAGCGCGAATTAAAACACTTGTTTCTTACTTTTAAAATTAAACAATATTTATTTGGAACTATGTCCTTTATTATTGAAATACTTTTTACTAATTCTAAAAGGAGCTTAAGGCTACTATGTAGTTACAATAAGACTATTGATAAATTCATCATACAGTCGTATTTATATACTTTTCTTATCTATCTACAAGGAGACCCAAGCGTACAATCGTCTTGCTTGATAATGAAGAAGAGATAATATTCCAACATTGTATACAAACGATATTATCTCTTTTACATATGTTATCATTGTAGCGTTGTGTGCAAGACTGTACTAGAGACTAAAGATATCATTGAATACAAATAATGTTATCTTTTTTCTCAATATGTCTTGCTATGGATACTTAACTCCCCCCCTTGTTAAACGAAATCGTCCCGATTTTTCGACGCTATTTTTAACATTTCTCTTTCATAAGTTTTGTTATATGCGTCAATCTTTTTTTGTTTTTGACGATCTGTTATACATTGTATAGTTTTTATCATTACGTACGTAAATGCTAGAATAACAATCAGTGTTACAATTGTGTATATAGTTGATAATATCGGTTTTTCTTCAAAAGGAATAATTAGTTTTTTTAAAGTATCTATGTTATCGAATTTGTACATTGTATCTTCTTTAATTATTTGGTCGATGTAAGATTCTGAATTATGATTTCTTAATATAACTTCTTTAATTTGCTTATGCATGTTTTTGTATATTTTATCGTCTAGATTTATAGTATTTTCATAAGTAACTAAGTTTATACCATTAATTGTTTGATTATTTAACTTATGCTTACCGCTTAATAACATAACACCGGATTCAATTTCCAAGTCGTAATCGTATTCTTGTTTAATGTTGCATTTTGAAGTTATATTCTTTAAAAGTGGAATAAGACAATTTTCTTCTTCAAAGTTAATTTCACAAATGTTTTTACTTAGATGATTTTGACAATTTCTTGTTCTTAAATAAGTTTGGTTACATAAGGCAATTGTTTTATCTGTAATGATTTTTCCATGTTTTGAATTTAAAGGTGTTACTTTATACAATTTACATGATTTAATTAGAACTGGATATTTATATATTGTGATGAAGAATTCATCAGTTCTAGCTAATAATATTTTAGAGTACTCAAGTATATTTATTATGGGTACTTGAATTATTTCATGTTGAATAATATTTTTAATGTCATCTAAGTCTAGGCTTTCTGATAAATATTCATTATTTTTTGCTGCATTAATTGTTCTGGTCAATAATAATAATTGTTCGTACACTTGTTCTATTACTAAATGTTCTTTAAGGCTCTGACCTTCGAATTGTTGCAAAATTTGTTCAAATCTAGAATTTATAGTTTTTTGTTTATTATTGTTTTCTATGAGATTATTTATACTCGTTTCTATGTTAACTAAGTCATAATGGTCAGGATTACCAAACACATATTTGAAAGCTGTTCCTAAAAAGTTAATTGATCTAGTATGCCTAGTATGTTCTTGTAATTGGTCTGCTAAATTCTTAATTTTACTTAACCAAATTTTTTCTTCTTGTGTAGGTTGATATTTACTAGTTACGATATTTACGTAAGGTTGAAATATCGAAGTCAGGTTGGTGGCATGTAACAAATAAGTTTGTTCTTTGAATAAATACACGTCATCTGTTTGCGTAAGTATAAACTTCTTGTTTAGTAACTCAGTTATTTGAACGTTTCCTTGCCCTTCTTGACTCTGTACAATTCCTAGTAATGTTAGGAATATTAATATTTTCGTCATCTGAAAAATGATAATTCTTTATGTTATCCTTGTGAATTTTTGTTCCTTCTTTAGAGATTACAGTGTCTCCTTTATCTTCTTCTACTATTCTTGTTATGTATCTGGCGTTAGATTTCTTTCTAAGACCTGTGATTCTTACCATTATCTTATCTCCTTTTTTATACTCTCTGTGTCGAGTTCCTTTATTTAGACGTTCGATCACTTTTTTGGATGCTGAGTTTAGTTTATTTATTATAATTTCACTATTGCTATATTTATTTTGATTAAAGAAAATGTCTCTAGGTTTCAAACCGGTAACTGAGTGTATAGAATTATTTAATTCACGCACTGTTCTAAATATTTCTTCGATAAGTCTTGTTTTATTCTGAATTGTGAATATTCTAGACAGTTCAGTTATTGTACCGTTTACACGTTCTACCTGACCGTTCGCTGTCGATCTGTATACTGGAGTTTCTACTTTAGTTATGTTGTATTTCAAACACATTTGGTTCACCATTTCTGTTTTGAATCCCTTCTCGTTATCTGTCATGAGTCGTTCACATTTTGGGAAATAATTAGATAAGACCTCTTCCATAACGTCGTACAGTCTGTTTCGAGTTTCGATTTCCCGAAGGATTGTATATTTAGAATACTTATCTACTGTTACAAGGAAAGTATACTTGTCGTTGAAGTATATGTCCATATGAATGTGTGTTCCCACATGTGTTGGTATTTCTGAATTATTCAGAGGTTCTCTGATAGGTTTTCTTTCATATTTTCCAAATAGACATGCTATGCATTTTCTGTTGAAACTCTTTGCTTGTTTATTTAGATCGGGCCAGTAATATTTCTCTGAGATTTCTTGTATATTGTTACGTAACCCTCGGTGTGCTCTTTCGTGAGTTACCCTTACAAGTTTTAGTTGTTCCTCCAAATTTGTCACGTCTTGAAGTTTTCTTGGTGTGAATATAAATCTTACTAGTGGGAATTCTTTTTTTATGTTTTCACCATATTTGTATATGTTTTCAAATTTCGTATGCAAAGCTACAATCTTTTGGGGTTGTATAACTTCTTTCATCTGCCTTAGTAAAGAGTCTTTGTCCTTAAACTTTATTATGAGTCTTATTTTGTTACTAAAATAGATTTGTGTTTCGATATTATTTGTTATATCTTCAATAAGTTCGAACTGTGCAGTGTATGCATTAAAAGGCTGATTCACGGTTTTTATTATATCATTAGAAGAACTTTCAGCTGAATGTGCTGTTTCTATGGTAGAAGCATTTATGCGTTGACGTGATAATGCGTCAGCTACAAGATTTAGGTTTCCTGGTTTATAAACTAATTTTGCTCCAAAGTCTTCAATGATTCCCTTCCAACGTTTCAGCTTTGTGTTGGGATTTTTTTCTGATACAGAATATATAAGGCTCTGGTGATCGGTATATATGGTTAAGTCTGCTATACCATATATGTAGTTTCTGAGTTTTTGTAAGGACCATATGATCGCTAATAGCTCTTTCTCGTTTGTGCTATAGTTCTCTTCTGTCTTACTCAGTGTTCTTGACAAGAAGTGTATAGGTTGCTTATTCTGACTTAGTACGGCTCCAATAGCTATGTTGGATGCATCAGTAGTAAGCTCGAATGGTTTACTATAATCCGGTTGAAAAAGTTCGACTTGTTCTTTCAAATAATTTTTTAAAATTCTAATCGCTTCTAATGCTGAATCATTCAGATTTAACTTAATATTTTTACTTTGTTTTTTGTTTACTTTACCGTTATCTCCTCGTAAATATAATGTCAGGGGCTTGGCTATGCTTGCGTATCCTTTTATAAACTTACGATAGTAACCTGTAAGACCTAAAAATCCTCTCAAATCCTTTACCGTTTGTGGGACTGGAAAATTTTCTATAGCTGCTATTTTCTCAGGGTTCGTAGTGATTCTACCATGTCTGATTATGTGACCTAAGTATTCTACTTCTTCTTGAAAAAACTTACTTTTCTCATCAGATATTTTTAATGTGGCTTTATTGAGTACGTCGAATACTTGACTTATGTGCTGTATATGTTCGTATTGCTTCTGGGGTTGATAATTCGTTGTTTGGCTCGAATAATTTGGTCTTCTTTCGTTTCTGCGTTCATGTGGCATATTTTTGTGGTGCTTATCTTGAGTGAGATGTAAATGCCTGTGCACATTATCATGTTCTATTCTGCGAGCAATTGCGAATGCGTGTTCTAGATCATTTATTGTAGCTGAATATAATGATCCTCTTGTAAAGTTGTCACTCATACCATCAATGAATATACGAACTGCGTCGTCGTTAGCATTTTTAATTAGTCTGTCGATTATATTCGGCGGATCACCTGACATAGTGATTTTTGATATTATTAAATTGAGATTTTTATTTATCTCGTCGTGGTATTCAGACAGTGTGCTTCTTTTTTGCGTGATGGCTTTCATCATGTCTTGTAGCACGTATAGAGGTTCTTGATTAGAGTACGTATAATCTAATCTGTTACGTATCGCCTCAAAATTAAAAATTGTGTTATAATTAGTTAACACATTCGCGGCTGCACCCTGTATTTTACTTTTCACTATAGTCAATGCTGCTGCGTACTTACTGTGTGTTTTGAAGTTTTTAATGCTGTCCATTAATCTGGATGCTTCTTCGCGCCACGACCGATAATTTGATTGATCGCCGTTGAAAATAGGTAGGCTTTTAAATGCGTCTAACTGTATTTCACTACCATCTGTATATGTGGTTCTTATTTCCTCTAGCACAGGTATGTTTGGTACTATGCCTAATCCAGATTTTACTTCATTTAGTTTTGTTTCTAAATTAGTGTTTATTTGATTTTGGTTAGTTATTATTGCTGCTAACCTTGCATTCTCTGTGCGTGTGTGCTCTAGGGTTTGTGTTACTGTGTTGCTCCTGGTTTCTAAAGCTTCTAATCTTGCCATTAATACTGCGAGTTGTTCCATTTTGAACTCGTGTCTGTTGTCGTCGAATTTGTGTGTTTTTTTTTCTCCACATATACACTTTCACTGAATTGCTTTGCTGCTTCGTACGAAGAAGCTATATTTGTACCTGCTATGCTAGGTAATTCTTGTAACCGGTAACGCGAGTGTTCTGTTTATACTAGATTTCACTACTTGTTCCCGAGGTCCGCTCGATTGAAGTTAAAAAGTATATTTAACCTCCTGGCAGGATCGCCAATTAAAACACTTGTTTCTTACTTTTAAAATTAAACAATATTTATTTGGAACTATGTCCTTTATTATTGAAATACTTTTTACTAATTCTAAAAGGAGCTTAAGGCTACTATGTAGTTACAATAAGACTATTGATAAATTCATCATACAGTCGTATTTATATACTTTTCTTATCTATCTACAAGGAGACCCAAGCGTACAATCGTCTTGCTTGATAATGAAGAAGAGATAATATTCCAACATTGTATACAAACGATATTATCTCTTTTACATATGTTATCATTGTAGCGTTGTGTGCAAGACTGTACTAGAGACTAAAGATATCATTGAATACAAATAATGTTATCTTTTTTCTCAATATGTCTTGCTATGGATACTTAACTCGCGCCAAATGTTTTTCCATAAGACTTCATACAGGTAAAATTTCTGCAGGCGAAATAACTTCGATAGTGCTATATAGAAGCGAAATTGTTAGTTTAGCAGCTGTCTAAATATCTTATTCAACCACTTTTTTTTTAAATTCTTGACGTATTAACCAAAACTAAAGTTTATATGAAAAATGGGCATTGCAGTGGGCAGATTTTAATATTGTGTTGCAATTGTTCTACTGGGTGCAAGTGTAGTTTGACATTTAGGGCCCAAAAACTGTCGGACGAACGGACCAGCGCGGCTATATTGACACCGCTATCAATTCCGACTACATCCATATACATATCTTACAGTATCTATATCTAAATTGTTATTTTATTATTTTAAAAACTATAGGTCAAAACCAATACACCCCTATGGGAAAGGTACACAAACTGTTTTTATACAGAGGCATAAGTATGGCCTGCAAGATCGTGCGTTCAAAAATATATAAACACCTGAACTAACAACTTGGTTGGTCTTACATTTGCAGAATATTAGGAAAAGCAATGAGCTCCAAGACTTAAGATCATTGTATGGATGCATATTAACGCACTTATTGCAATTTAGAAATAAAGCTGTTCATTTGGTTTGTGAAAAAGGTACAAACAATAGCAGACAAACCACACCAAGGCGGTGCTGACTTATATTTTATACGTAACCGTTACTAACAATCAAAATTCTGGACCTTAAAGTGTTCTGAGAATCTTCAGCTTAATAGCTTAAATATAAGATCATGTAAAGGGATATGTGTGCTCCGATTTTGTCTACGTGTACATACTGCCTCATCTTGTTCAATAATTATTCTCCTGCATTATTCCAGTCTGAGAGACTAACATCAGTTTTATGAAAAACTAAGGCTAACATCACATTTTGCCGCTGTCCACAGCAGTATCTTCTAGGCTCAGATATTACCAGATCATCAATCAATGCAATGCAAACTACGCTGTCGAAATAAAATCAAAGCTTGTGAAACACTGTCGTGAAGAATAATTTCACCAAATATTAATATTTTTTTTATTTTTTTCGCACATGGGTTGCTCATGAATTGGTAAGGCAAACCAGTCTGCAAAACCATCATTATGTTTCTTCAAAGTACAAATGCGACAAAAAATCGTATAGACCTTTGTACGGCTTCGGTGATGAAAAAACACACGAATACACATCACAAGCCAGTCTAGGGAAAATATCTTTAGGAAAAAACTTATCATATGACCATATATATCAATTCTAAATTCGCATTTTCTCCCTTTTCAGGACCCCAACACGTATTCTCCCAGCGGTCATCAAAAGTGGTCTACATTGACGTACGTGCTACGTAGAAAAATTTGTGTAATATTTACACTTTAAAGTCTTCAGTCCCTTAACGCCCAATCTCGTCCATCTGTACAAAATTACCATGAAATCCCATCAAGCTATGCAACAACCTTACTGCAACATTCTATGCCAATAAAGTATTTAGACAAGGTGACGCTTGGTCATATTATCTCGAAAACATCACCTTAGAGTATTATCGAATTCCCGAGCCAACGCTAGTGGTACAATCTTCACCAAATCTGTGGAACTAATAGCATACGAGATGGTTGGGTGCTGTAGAACGAGTGTAGACTCTGATTGGCTTAAACTTGGCAATGCCCAGTGGTTGTAACTCTGACTACACATCAAGTGCTTATTTTTAACCTCCAAGTGGTAACCATCGGGTACTGGTCTCATCCAACCGGATTTGACTTGCTAAACGATAAGCGCGAGTGTTGATAACACGACGATAGACAGCAACACTATAAACAGCCAGGTCAGAATGGCACGGAATGAATACCCGGCCTGCTGTCCCAGGCGAACCTAGACAAGCTGGTTCGACAACAGGATGTTTAGGAATTTCAAGGGTTAGTCAGGCCCCTTGAACAGAGATGGTGGCGGATGAACCGAAAGGCCAACGGCAGCGCTCAATCCCGTAGTGGATACTGATAGCCCCGTGTCCTAGGGGTATCTTACAAATTGGAACTGGCCCTCCAGGTTGGGGGTTGTGCTTTGGGTAAACTACCCAACCATAGAAAAAAATTATGTTACGAAGCAACCAATAGCCTCGGAAAGGACTGATTTTATTGTTACCACACGGCTAAACGAAAAAAGGACAACGACGTTCGTATCTGCACCTTGAATGTGAGAACATTAAACAGGAGAGGTGCAAGCGAACAACTAGTGATAGCCCTAAATTGCTACAAATCAGACATTACTGCCATCCAGGAAATACGACAGGATGGGTCGGGCAAAAAGGGGATGAAAAACATTGAAATTTACTACGAACTGTGTTATAGCGAGCAGAAACAGCGACTATTCGGAAGCGGATTTGTTATAAGTGCCAGACTTAGGTAAGAAGCCTTATGTTTCCAAGACATTAGCAAACGCATTGTAACAATCCGCATCAAGGCCAAATTCGCCAACATAAGCCTTATATGCGCTCACGCCCCAACGGAGGAAAAAGATGATATAGCTTCGGATTGCTTCTATGAGCTCCTTGACAAAACCTATGAGCGACTACCGAAGTACGATGTTAAAATCGTGCTGGTAGAATTTAACGCAAAGGAGGGAAGAGAAGACATCTTTAGCAGAACTAATTGACTTCGCTACGGAACGAAATGCCACTATAGCCAGCAGACGGTTTCCTCACCTTGATATCCATAAGGGGACATGTCGGTCTCCAGATCAACTAACGGTCAACCAAATTGATCAAATAGCGATAGACAAGGGGCACGCATCCAGTATATTGGATGTCCGAACATTCCGAGGAGCTAACATCGACTCGGACCACTACCTTGTTGCAGCCAAGGTTAGAATGCGGATATCCACCACGCCACAACAATCCAGAAATACTGTAAAAACATTTAATGTCGAAAGACGGCAATCGCAAGAAACCGCCAAGACCTTCGCGCAACGCGTATCCCTAAACCTCTCTATTAACACCACACCACCTGCATCGAATGTCGAAGAACAATGGCAACGATGACAACAAGCCATTAGATCAGCCGCAACTGATGTGCTTGGTTTCTCGCGCCCACCAGCAAGAAACCCCTGGATTGATTTAATATGCCGACAGACGCTCGCAGCTAAGAACGAGGCCCGCAAGGCTAAGCTGCAGGTGAAGACGAGAGCTACCGTTGAGCTCTATAGGCAGAGAAGAAGGGAAGAACACCGGCTTTTCAGAAAGATGAAAAAATAGCAAGAAAAACGCGCGATCGAGGATATAGAGAAGTGCCGCTCCAGGAACGATGTTCGCAAGTTTTACCAAAGTGTAAAACGTCAAATTCAAGGATACAGGGCTCGAACAGAATCCTGTCGAGATGAACAAGAAAATATCGTAGTTGAGACACAGTCGATGCTGAGGATATGGAAGAACCACTTCTGCAGACTGTTAAACGGCGATGACGAACAACATTCCGCTGTCAGGCAGAACGAACCATTCAATATTGGCAACGACATCGAAAACTGCCAACCACCCGACCTGAGTGAAGTGAGGATAGCAATATCTAAACTGAAGCTTAATAAGGCTGCCGGAAATGACGGCCTTCCCGCCGAGCTTTATAAAACCGGCGGAGATGACTTGGTAAATAACATCCACCAACTCATGAGCCGAATCAGTCGGAAGAAAGTATGCCTAAAGAACGGAACTTCAGCATCGTTTGCCCGATCCACAAAAAAGTAGACCCTCTTAACTGCGCCAAATACAGAGGCATAAGTCTCCTCAACATCGCCTACAAGATTCTATCTGCCGTAATATGTGAACGCCTGAAACCGTTTACCAACAACCGGCCCTTATCAGTGTGGTTTTAGGCCAGTAAAGTCCACAAACGATCAAATCTTCACACTTCGGCAGATCCTGGAAAAACCCAAGAAGTCCAAATAGATACCCACCACCTATTCATCGATTTCAGAGCCGCATACGACAGCATTTATAGAGACGAACTATACAGAGCCATGTCTAGTTTTGATATAACGCCCAAGCTCGTCCGTTTGTGTAGGATGACGATGTAGAATTCTCGCTGCTCCATCAGGGTCGGAACCGACCTCACTGACACATTCGATACCAAAAAAGGATTTAGGCAAGGCGATGCCTACATGTGACTTCTTCAATCTGATTCTTGAGAGGATTGTGCAAAACTCACGAGCCAACACCAGAGGCACAATTTTCCAAAAATCTGTACAACTACTAGCATACGCCGACGATGATGTCATAGCCACGTTTGCTAGTATGGAGAAGGAAGCGGCAAACATGGGTTTAGCAGTAAATGAGGGCAAGACGAATTGGACAAAACGTCACCATTGACAGATATAACTTTGAGGTAGTACGGGACTTTATCTATCTTGGCTCTGCTATTAACTCTGACAACAACATCTCATCAGAAATCAAACGAAGAATTACTCTTGCCAACCGCTGTTTCTTCGTGCTAAGAAGACAATTCAATATTAAAGCCCTCACTCGAACAACTAAGGAGATCTTATATAAGACCCTGATCATCCCAGTCCTGCTCTACGGCGCTGAAGCATGGACCGTCTCAAAAGCGGATGAAGAAATCATTGGTCGATTTGAAAATTCTTCGAAAAATCTTCGGTCCCGTTTGCGTTGACGGGCTATGGAGACGAAGATTCAACCAAGACCTATACGAGCTGTACAGCGACATGCCCCTGGTCAAAAAACTCCGCATTGGACGTTTTAGATGGCTAGGACATGTAGAACGAATGGACACCAATAATCCGGCTCGCAGAGTCTTCAATTCCCAGCTAGACGTCGGACGCAGTAGAGGAAGACCTCGTCTTAAGTGTCGCGCACAAGTACCTCAACTAACTTGGAGTGCGCAACTGGAGGCAGTTAGCTAAGGACCGGGCTAATTGGAGAGGCATGTTGGTTGAGGCCCAGGTTCATTGCGGACCGTAGCGCCGCTTAAGTAAGGAAGTAATGGCATACGAGAAACTATAAATTTATAGGTACTTTTTTTTCAAGCGAAACATTTTATGTTGCCACTTGAGTTGACTGTCAAAGGAAACGTCGTTTTAAACGCAAACCTTAAGTGTTAAATAAACCTCCTCGTTGGACGTTGAAGATTTTTACCAGGCAAATTTTATACACAAAATAGGAACCCTTTGTCTTAAGAAGAACATACAGCACAGACTGGCCCTAACCAACTATAAGTGCGCAACTGGAAGCATTTAACGGAGGAGTATTAGTAAAAATCCGACCCGGGTTCACCTCAGACTATAACGACACTTAAATACAAATTAGTTCAATGTTAAAAGTAATAATGCTATGACAGAGAGATTAAAAGATAATATCCCGAAATTTGTGTGGGTCTTTTACGCAAGTAGAACATTTGAGCGCGTTACTGAAATTTTCTGAGAGATCTTTTGTGAATGTAAAAACACAAAAATCATCATATGAAAACACGTCTTATAAATTTTAATAATGTCACGTAGGCCTGAATTCTAAAATGACATACGTATTTACCACCTTTTGGCACACAGCGTTGGTTAAACAAATAAATATAACAAAAAAATTTCTCTCAAACGATATGGCTAGCGTACACAAACAAATTCCTTACAAAATCCCTTTTTGTGGTCTTGAACTGGAAAACAAATTTCGAAAATGCAGCCCTGTCCTTGGTATGTCTGTACACGTATGACAAGACGTGCCTGCATAATCAAATTCACGAAGCCACTTGCAGCGAAACATCGTTCTTCGCGCTTTGCCATTGCATTCAGTTGTAATTGCTCAAAAAGGAATTATTCATGGACGAAGGAACATCACAAGAACAACGTGTCGCCTTGGCCTATGGCCTAAGAGAAAGAGGGGAAGTTCTTTGACGTAATAACCATTAAAGAATAAGAAAATATAAAAACTAAGTCTACCCCATTTTAATGTACACACATTAAAGTTCATCATTTCCCCACGTCAGTGTATGTTATGCTACAGGATACGTCCACTAAAAGGGAATTAACTGAAAATTGTATATCTTTTGGTGTTTATTTCGCGGAATGCTCGATTTGCCATTCTTCCTTTGGGGGAGTGAAACGTGAATTACTTGCTAATTGTCCTTGACTATGGGGATGCCAAAGGATACCATTTTTGGTTAATAAATGATTTTCCCTTTCAAAATGTTTGCATTAAAGAGAAAGCTAAAGAGGCATAGTCTCTAATTATTTCGGGAGAAGGGAAGTAATTGTACTTTGGAGAGTCATAAGGATAAGGGTTGGAGTTGTGGATAAACGATGTTTCCATTTTTTTTTTCATGGAAGAACGAGACCGTAAACTTATCACCGGATAAGTGGAAAAAAGTGTGGCGATGAGATTTCATGAAATAACTTGAAGGTTGACAGGTTAATTTACACCCATGTCCCAGATATGCATAGAGCACATAGAGCACCCTCCCCTCTGGCAATTCAGAAAATGGAATATAATGAATTAAACAGTGAACATATCAAGATGGAATTCCATATGCACAGATGGTGTCCCGAGGTATCTGTGATCATGGTTAATGGATCCAATGAGGTTTTCCTTATGTCTTGGAGACTTTTATAGATTACTTCCGACATGATTATCCACACGAGTCAGTAAATTGTAATTGAAGGATATTAAGATTGGATTTTATTTTTCTTTTGCAAGTAAATTGTATTCTGTTTTGTGTGATATACATATGTATGTGGGAAACATACAAGATTTGTTCTGTAGTTAACTGCTGGGTGCTGGTTGGGTACGTCGACAGATTACAAGGTTAATGGATATGTGTTAGTCTTAAATGGTATTTACCTTAGCAAGGTCGTGCAGGATTTATTAATTAAAACATATTAGAGAAAGGTTTATGAGGGTATTTGACTTGGGGGTGATATTAACATAACAAAATATATCGATGAAATAGAAATAAAGAGCACTGAACCAAATATTATTTCTAATAGCGTATTAGGAAAATACACGAGAAACGCCCAAAAAAAGACGTCAAATTTAAAAAAACGTATGCAAATCTTGTATTAAACTCGAACAACTCTGCAGCGCCAACGGGCTAAAAGTCAACACAGCTATGATAAAAAATCTCAACAGGAAACCTATTTATATTCAGATTCATTATTCAAAAATTTGACAATATGGTGACCAACGTCAGACACAGTTCTGGTACGTATTTTCCAAATGAGATCAGATCCATCCATCAACATAAAACAAACATAAAAAATCATCGCAAAAAACTCTTGAGTACTGAAGGCCTAGCTTTTCTCACAACCATTCAGTTTCCGAGTGTACTTCTTGCACAATGGCGGGAAAATCAATCTTTCTTATGCAAAAATCGAATTACTCTTAGGAAACGTGTGATAAATTGAAATTGCCTTTATCTCACCAGCGTACCTATTACCGACATTAGTCAATTTGTAAAAAAAAGTTGATAATAATAAAGATCCCTTTAATATCTCCGTAAGTCGAACACGATTCGAATAAGTTGAACACGATTCCTCACTCGGCAAAGCGGACATTTTCTGCAATATTCTGAGACTGATTTTTTTGTGGATTCGTCCCCTAACTCGTCCCGATGGCCGAAAAGTTTGTTCAAAAACATGTTATACATGTTACAATTCTCTTAAAAGACAAATGTTTAAGCTGATTCAGCTTCTTAAAAGGCTTCAAATGAGGAACTGCTTTGGATATGACTGATGGTCATCATATTGTTATCAGATAGCTAAACATCTTTGATGATATAGTCCGATTTTACCTCAAAGTAATCAATGAACTTTCGTTAAATTAGCATTAAAAATAGTTTGATAAAATATTCTTAATTTTGAACTCACTGTTTCTAAGATAATGCAACGGTTATTACCTGTAACAAAGAAGAAAACAATCTATTGAAATATGTAATAACAAAAGTTTTTATGAAGAAGTTATGCTTCATGAAGAACACAGCTCCGAAAGGAAAAAAAAATCAAACGAAAACCAAGATAAAGATATGGACTACTTTCCCAGAATAAAAGCCAAACAAAAGCCTCATTCAAGTATCTAATTAAATTGTTAACAATATTCACAAAATCATAATAAATTCAACGGATAACTTAAACAAGATGTATTAAGAAACTTTTTCGAGCGTGAGTCCTTCCCATTAATCCAATATAAAAACTTTTAGCACTTGTAATCCGGTTGTGTATGACTATGCTACTTTAAGTATCCAACTTTATCATGTAAATAGTTGCGTAAATTTTTTTTTTGTATCTTTCGACTAAAAACAAAACTTTAGCCATGACCAGACTATAATGGTATTTGTTCTGGTGGCTTACCAGAAGACAAAGTTTTCGTAAAATGTGGGATGTGGTGGTAGCCCCATATTGGTGTGGAATTTCGGAGGGTTCCTATATCAACCCAATCGAGAAACATGGTGGGGAAATGTGAATGTTCAAATGCAAATGATATTCCTTGTCTGTTAAAGTGTTGGTTTTGCATAGTGAAAAATGGGTTGGAAGAGTTAAGGAAGACACCTACGTGGTTATGAACATGCATTTTGTTTTGTTCCCAATCGCATTAGCTGTCATGAATTATTGGACCTTCGTCATAATTTACGAAAGTCCCTCAGAAATAGTATTAGTAAACGTGTGAGGAGGGTGGCATAGAATTTCAAACCCCAAGTATTAGGTAGGAAACAGACTAACATGTTTTGAAACTGTTCGAAAGGTTATCTATCGGGTGTTCCGCATAATTCACGCAAATAGTGTGTTTCCAACGAAAAAAAGACAACAATGTGAGAGCAGAAAGTTGGGGGTTAGTAAAGTTAGAAAATTTCAATAAGAAGCACATACTTGCCAGCAAAACCGAAGTGGCCAATTATCCTATTTGCTATTCCATACATAGCACCAATCTGTATTATACTCTATGAATCAATAAGAAATTAAACTTTCTAATTAAAAACGCATTTTCTATCAAAATAATATTTTGCGTGAATTATCGGACACCCTTTGATAATGTAGTTTGGTTACCAAATATATCTATACCAAATATATCTACGTAAAAACACGATTGTGTTGTACCTCTTAATGCTTATTTATTAAGAATATGTGAATAACTTGTTTTTAAATAAAACACAAAATTTAAATTGTTTTTATTCGACAATCTTAAATATGTAATAAAGAGTGTTTTTTTTTGAGATATAGAACTTCGAATTGAAATAAAACACAATAAAATCGTTTTAATGTCCACCAATTTGGCTTGGATAATTTTTTGCCATTGATGTTTAAAAATGATTTTGGGCATGTGGCCGCCGCAGCTGGTTTTAATAAAGCCAAGACCAGAGGTCCAATTTTCAACCACTCTTTCGAGCATTTGGGGTATATCGGCAATAACGCCACAAATGTTGGCTTCAAAGTCCCTAACGTTTCTGGTTTGTTTGCGTAGACGAGCGACACACAATCTTGGTGGCCAATTGACAGGTCCATTCCGCGAAATTATGCGCTCATCGAATGTTTTCTTTAATAAATCGATTGTGACGTTCGCTGTGTGGCATGTAGCGCCGTCTTGTTGGAACCACATATCATCCACATTCGTGCCATCCAATTCGGGAATAAAATAGTCGGTTATCATGACTCTATTCCGGTAACTGACTCCCCAGCATCATTTCGGAAGAAGTACGGCCTAATGAATCCACCAGCCTATAGAGCAGTCGGTTTTTATGGATGTAATGGGGTCTCAAGGAATCTCTTAACTCAAAATATGACAACTTTGCTTGTTGACGTAGCCATTCAACCAAAAATGAGCCTCATCACTGAACAAAATTTTGCGATGAAAATCAGCGAATCGAGATCAATCTCATTTTCGGCCCATATATCAAAATCACGACGCATTGCACGGTTTTGCACAAGCTGGATCTGGTAAGGTCGTAAGCCAAGATCTTTGCGCAAATTCTTCCATAAAGTTGATGGACAAAGCTCCAATTGCTGCGCATGTTGGCGAATCGATTCATTCCGGTCCTCTTCAACACTTTGCTCTACAGCGGCAATTGTTTCTTCGGTGCGCACTGTTCGACGGATGTGTGTTATCAAAAAGAGTAAACGTAGTGCGAAAACGATCCATGGTTAACCGAATTAATTGCTCTGATGGACGGTTATGTCGACCATCAAATGGACGGAACTAGCGGCAAACTTCGCGAGCTGAACCATTACTTTAGAAATAAATTTGCATAACCTTGCATTTGCATTGTTCATTTGTCAACCTGTTCATGATGAAATGGCAAACCAAACTGAACATACATGAAATTAGAGTTGCCCGATTTGATCACAAAATGTCAGGTTTATCTCTATTCGCAAAACCGACCTCTAGAAAAAACACACGTTACATACAATAATTTGCAAAGAAAACAAATGGATTTAACCAAATTATTTGTAACTCTGATATTCATTTAAAATGATTTTTTTTGATTAAAAAAATTGGTAATTATTTTGGAATAATTAAAACTTAGTATACCTTGTAGCGTTTCGGCGTGCGTCAAAAATTAACAACAGCAAAGGCAAAATACTCCATAAAACCCATTCCAGGGCGCTAGAAATGTGGATAGATTTTTTTTCATCCTGATAATGTAATAGCTAAAATTTAAAGTTAGTAAGATCGCCATGTTCTGGATGGCCAATTGTCGAAAATGTCGATCATGAAAACAGTCGTGTAAGCACTGTTTCAATGGTCAGGAGTTAATAGTTGCACAAAAAACCGAAGCTCGATGTATGGTTGGTGCCAAACTCATTAACTTCCATCTGCAAATCGCTAAAGATGTAGTTTTAGGTGACTGGTAATGAATAGTGGACCATTATCAGTGGATTACGATAACATCAACCTCAAACGGTGGCGAAAGCATAGTGGAATTCATCAAACCAGCCATAACTCGAGATTGGATCATCCGTTGGTTTTAGATTTATTTTGTTTTATTTTAACTTACACACTTGCCAAAACTAACTATAGACTACTTAAAAGTACAACTACCTAAACTTTAAACTATGTAGGTCGGTCATAGTTATCAAGTTAATCCACCACAACAGTTTCTCCTGTTCTCCTACTCCGATTATCCAAATAAGACACACTCCTACTGAACCGCAGGCCTTGAGCGATGAAGTCTCGGTCACATATGAGCCACCTATCCACAGTTCGACGCTTTTGCCATGTGACCCAAATGAGTTTTACCAGAAAAATGCTGGTTATGATGCCCCTTTGGTTATGACATGTTGTTCTGTGTATTCCAAGGCAGCTCTTAGACATTGTCTTTCAAACTCTCGAATATTTTCCATTTGAAATGGGTCAACCACACCGGGTAGGCAAAGGCAATCATCGGCCTGATAAGGTCCATGTAGAAAATCACTTTCACCCAGCTGTCAAGACGGCAGTTTCTTAGACACTGCTTCTCAAACAGTCGAATCTTTCCCAATGGAGATGGGGCGACATTGAGCTACACTAGGCACCTATAGACAATCATCGGTCTGATAAGGGCCATTTAGCAAATTACTTTCACCCTGCTGTCAAGATGTATGCTATAATACAATCGTCTTGTCAGGGCATATGTTTTCGTATGACAAGTGGAAAAACTCTTTTCCCACACATTCACATGAAACAATATCGCCGTCACATTTGTAATCAATGACTTGTTTGCAAGATCAATTAGAGGTGGCGATGAAGTGAAAGAGATGTATCCACAAGATGGCGTTTTTGCTACACTTGACATTGCGCAATTTGACAAGTGCCCTTTTTTATGCTTCGTCATTTCACATTGTCATGTTGTTAAAACAGTTGATTCTGCATTGAAAATATTTTTTGAACATTATATATCAGATTTTCACTATTTACATTCGTCAACAAATACTTAAACTCAATAGGACGAGTTTAGCGTGATTTTAATATGACGAGTCCGAACAAAGCACCAGCTATCCAACGGTTACAATCACATAATATATGACTGAAGGTTTGATCTGTCATCTGTATCTGTATCTCAATCAAGCTAAATCGTGCAAGAAAACAAGATTGGTCGTGAATAATGCCGTTCAAACCACGATTTCCCTTTCCTAGTTCAAACGGATTTGACTTCCGGTTCGCCATACATTCGCCATAACAATCAATACATTACAAGGCCAATCTTTGGAAGTGTGTGGGATTAATATCGAATTCCCATGCTTCTTGCATGACCAATTATATGTGGAATATTCGCGTGTAGGAAAGCATGCAAAGGAAGAACCCAATCTACCACAGGGCTTGAATTGATCTGAATTTGATTCATTTAACATCTTTCTATTCCGTGTAAATAAAGGATATTGAATTCAATCGAATTTGAAAAGCATTGCATTCAATCAAAATTAAAATTTCAGTGGCGTCATCTGTTATTGATCGCAATTTATTGATCAAAAAACTCGGGTGGAATTGTGTATTCTAGACATTATTTGAATCAAAACATCAATTTTGGGCAGGACGACGTTCGCCGGGTTCACTAGTATAATAATAACGTTTTTTCTGCATTTCATTTGACATTTCTCAA
This sequence comes from Rhingia rostrata, assembly GCA_949824845.1. Taxonomy (NCBI): domain Eukaryota; kingdom Metazoa; phylum Arthropoda; class Insecta; order Diptera; family Syrphidae; genus Rhingia; species Rhingia rostrata. Next base: position 95,060,523 of record OX463755.1, on the reverse strand, counting down.
TTAAAGACTAACTCAATTTCAACCATGGGAAGATACGCAACCGAGTAATGCGTTAAAGTTATTCAGGCTTATTATGAAAATGGGCGTTCAAATCAAAATGCATATGGTGCACTTCGTGATTTTGTCGGTCAATTTAATCGTCCAAATGTGCGTACAATCGGAAAAATCGTGCAAAACTTTGAGCAACCGGTTCTGTAGGAGATGTGAAAATACCAGTGGATGTTCGTACAGCTCTTACTGCAGAAAATATTGTTGCTGTTCGCGATGGTGTGGCTGAAGAGCCGTCCACCACAACTCGTCGTCGTGTACACCAATTGAACCTCTCACGCTCTTCGTTGATGAACATTATGCATAAAGACTTGCATTTACACACTTACAAGGTGCAATTGACTCAAGAACTAAAGCCTCTTGACCATTTCAAGCGTCGTCAATGGTCAGAATGTTGGCAAGAATTTTCAAAGAAAATCATCTTCAGTGATGAAAAACATTTTCACCTCAGTGGATTCGTCAATAAGCAGAATTGCCTCATTTGGGCGAATGATTATTCAAGAGTGATTGTAAAAAACCAATGCACCCACAAAGAGTGACTGTATGGTGCGGTTTATGAGTTGGAGGCATCATCGGGCCGTATTTTTTCTAAAATGAGTGAGGCAGTTAATGTGAATGGTGTTCGCTATCGTGAGATGATAACGAACTTTTTTATGGCCCGAATTGGAAGATATGGATGTGGACGATATGTAATGGCAGTGTTATCTCACGTGGTGGCGTGACACCGTTTGACTTCTTTTTTGGGGTTATTTGAAAGAAAAGGTGTACGTCAATAAGCCAGCAACAATTCAAGAGCTAAAGGATGAGATACTTCGGCACATTAACGGCATAGAAGCTCAATTACGCCTCAGCGTCATCGAAAATTTGGGGATAGAGGTGTGCCGTTGAGGTCGCGGCGGCCATTTGGCCGATATTTTGCTCCATACATAATTGAACCATACTTGAACCAATATTATCATAATAAAAAGAAATGACAATAATTTCCTAAATAATTTGTGTTTTATTCAACATCAACATCGGCGTTTAAAATTTAACCACCATTTACATTATATTTTTCATTAAAATCAAATAAGCTGTTTTCAGGAAGTGTAAACCTACTCCAGGCGAAGGGAAAGAATTCCCAAGATGGAGTCAATATTGGACTGGACAAAGTGAAATATTTGGACGATCATATTAGGAATTTCAAGAGTTATTCAGGGTCAGGAGTTCAAACAGACATGGTGGTGAATGAGAACAAAAGCAAACGTCAGCGTTCGATCTCATGCTATATAATGACCTATGCGTCTACTAGAGGTATCTAATAAATTCCAACTGGCCACTAAGTTCGAGGTTGTTCTTTGCTTAGAAGCAACCAAAAGCCTCGAAAAGAGTTGTTAGAACACTCAACAGAAAAAGTGCAGGCAATCGCATGACAATCCGCATCAAGGTCAAACTTATCACCTAATCCTACGTGCGCTAAGGCTACAAAGCGATGGATGAACAAAATTACATCAACAAAAACTTTTTTAAGGGGACATTCCGTTCGTCTCATTTAGTACTATTTACGCTAAATATCAGTTTACCCTTCAGGCTATCATAGGACACGTGCTTAAATAAAGAAATGCTTAACTAAGCCTAACAATACGAAGTAAAATGCTCTGCAAAAGTGCTTCCTTAGTTAGTCTCAATTTTCTTAGAGACTGCAATTTGCAAAACCACATAAAGGTTATTGATAACCCTTTGTGTGCGCATAACGGACTCAGTGGCACGATGAAGTCTGGGCTCAATTCCCAGACGCAGCAACACCAAAATAATTTTTCACTTGCCCTCCTCTCGTGATGATCTTACTAATCATGTCATCCGAGCAGTATCAACTGTCAAAAAAAGCTTATCTCAACTAAACTAATGATGATGAGAAAAAGTGGGACCCTGGGTACTAACGAGCCAATAGCACCTATAATTCTTATTTTTTTAATCCGCGTAAATTATTATATGCTGGTGATTTTTTAAAATTCCCTATTAACTCAAAAGGTAAATAGGCTTTGTGTTGTTTACAACCCCTGCAGCCTCAAAAAAGGTTATCAATTTCCAGAAAGTTTATTGTACGTGACGTGTCCTGGATACATATTATATAGATTATTGAAATATAAATACATACACAAATATAGCGCCCACAGGACAGCGAAACCATCAATAAGTTCACATGGGTGCTTTTAGAATTTTGGTCACATCATTATTAAAGGTTTCTTCCTGTTCATAACGAACGGGTAATAACAAAGTATGTACTTCAGTCTAAAACTTTCACCCTGTCCTCTGTGAACTTACAAGAAATCTTCATATTCTCCTCTCTGTTCTAACAAAACTCAATACAGCCCTAAGCATGTTTGGCTTTGTCACAGGACAAACTTCATAACGGTTGCTTAGAGAAGCAGCATTGTATGATGTACAACAGACCACATAAACTGTCAGGATGGGGTATAACTCGATTCTGTCAGAACTTATGGTTTCTTAGCTTGTATGTTGTTAACTCGTGCGCCCTCATCAGTGCCAGCTGCTACCTGTAAGTCCACTTGTTCGCATTGATTTATTGTCCTTGCTATGACCCGTTAAAAATAGATATTGATGTATAGGTGCTACCAGCATATTCAATCAACCAAACTAAACTGAGGATGTGTATCCTTGTGTTACAAGTTACAAGCTATTATTTGTTCTTACTATTCAACTTGTCATCCCTTAGCGGCAGTGAAAACTTTTTCAATTTTCAAAACTCTCTCATCTCCTGCGTGCAAAACACATTTCAGTCTCCTGACAGTGTCGCGCTTCCTAAAGAATCTTCTTATGGTCGTATTTCCCATTATACAAAAGGAAAATATCATTCCGTCATTTAACGGTATTGCACAATGAAATGTATTCACAAATACGTGGCTCCTTGATTTGCAAAGCGAGTTGTGTGGATGTGTCTCTATTTTTTCATGTTGTCCTGAACTAGTGCGAGGTTTCGTCAATCATTCGTGCACGAGAAAAGTCAATATTGAGCAAGAGGTGTTCAAGCGAATGGATTGTACGATATCGAAGGACGTACACTCCGATGAGAGTATGGGATGGGGTGGATGTTCAGTGTGAGTTTGCAGAACATAACACGCCTTTGACTTGACTTCTTTTAGGTTATTCGATATATCCAAGGAAAAGTTGATTTGAAAGTTAATTTGAATTTCAATTGTGAGGACGAGGATGAAGGCTAGGTTGTGATGTGACAAGGATGAAGATGTTTGAATTAAATTGGCATTGAAATGCGGAGGGGGGAGTCCTGTGATGTGACACTTTCATACATTCGAAGAAAGTTTTCCAATCAAATGTGGAAAGAGTTGGAAACAAATGGAAATCGGAGCATCAACAATAGCAATTCCTATGGCCAAACCTCGATTGGAATTTAATTATAAGTTTGCATGTCGTTTTAGGAAAGGAAAGGGCTATTAATATTTGATTTTGTGGTTAACGATGTTGGTGGAAAGTCTGGGTGTGATAGTTTATTTACACTTAATTCCCAATGATGAATAATTTATTTAATAAATACCCTTTGTGTTTTCAAATCCATTTAGAAATTTTAGGAATTTGAGGTGTTTGGGATGATGTACCATCCTGAAAAATGTTTCACCACCACCTGATGCTTCAGAGACAACACAAAATGAATCAAAAATGGAAAATTAAGGAAAGGAAAGAAGAAACAAAATACAAATACACATTTTGGCCGCAACATGCTAGTAAGTACCCAGGGCCGAGCTTTCTCACAACCATTCAAGTGTGCGTGTGTACATCTGCACGATGGCGGGACCTCCTGTTTTATGCCGACTCCGAACGGCAAATTTGAGATGCGCTTTTCTTGACAATATATACTACTCGGATGATTTGTCAGATCATCACGAGAGGAGGGCCAGTGAAAAATCATTTAGGTGTTGCTACGGTTGGGAAACGAACCCAGAACTTCTGCGCGGCAGTTCAGTGCACTAATAATTGCACCACTTAGCCCGTGCCCGAAAAGAGAAAAATAATTATTTATTAAGAAGGTTTAAATTGATCCCCAATAACGAGGTCGAAAAGAAAACGTCTGGGCCAGGATGAAGGGTAGTACTCATAAGTTTAAAAAATATTTGTCATGACACACAAAAAAGGTAGTGTTTGCTGGCTATTTTTTATGTCATTGGAACGAATCTTAAGGATTTGATTCCACCTTGGCTGAAGGTACAAATAGTCTTTGAGGATACCACGTTATGTTTCAGACAGGAAAAGGCTACTTCAATTGCCACGGTTTCCTACTCTAAATAACAATCTCAAAGAAGACGCCTGTTCCCACTACTGGTTCAGTTTTATTCGTATAGATATGGAACATGTTATCGTTTTCAAGAGAGTTCTACTTTAATGAGGTAATCAGTATTACAACTGGACAAGCGGCGAACTGTTTGTGTTTTGAGGATATTGCAAGACCCGTCAAACAGACGAGAGTGTGAGTATGAGTCTTATGATGGTTAAGTAAAGTAAGAAAATTATGTATTTACATACCACTACACGATCGCTTTTTGAATTCAATTGAGTTCTTGAATCTTGGCTTTTCACGCTATTTATTATTTAACAGTAGATCCGGGAACAGGCGGGCGTAATCTGACAAATCATCCAAGTAGTACCAATTGCCAAGAAAAGCTGATATCATCTCAGCTATTTTCTAGATCCCAGCACGCACACATGAATGGTTTTGAATAAAAACCGTACTTAGGGAGATGCATTAGGCTCAGACAAATGGTCATAATAATTAGTTACTCTACAGGCATAACACTACTGGGTGCAGGGGATTTGAATAGTACATAGCTTATAACAACTGAAAGATGTTTTTTTTTTTGAATGCTCTCTTGTTTATATACATATAGTATATACGCTGAAAAAATGTTCTTCAACTTTTTTTAATTTAAAAATCTGCAGGGGATTTGAATAGTTCATAGCTCATAACAGCTGAACATTTTTTTTGGGAATGCTTCCTTGAACATATACATATACGCTGAAAAATGATCTTCAACTTTTATTTTAATAAATAATGTTAATCGATAAAATGCGAATTCCTGATTGTAGCATTTCGTAACAATATGATTTATGACATGGTTCTGGGCAATAAAATTGTGAAAGCACAATCAATGAAGATGTACATACTAACTAACATATATGGCAATAAATCCGTATGATTGTTTTATTTCGTTATATGCTTTCAAATTTCGAGATAGATATTTATTTTATTTTTGCCAATTCTAACAACATTCAATAAAAGCTAAACAAAATGTAAAAGGAAACTGCACTTTCCATGCCATATGCTTAAGTTCTTCAACAAAGGGCTCAGATGAAACCGGCACTATCGAAGGGTGTGCTAGGAAATAAAAATCCTTTTAAATTATATGGTTCGGTAGTCATTATGTGCAATGGATTTGATTTTTGTTTCTATTTGTTTCCCAATGAAGTCTTTATGTAATGCCGAGGGTGCAGCAAAGATAAACGCACTTTAACGAAATGAGGGAAGAGCTTTCCAAGAGCTCCAAGTAATTAAAATGTACTGCAAAATTGGTTATCTAGAGGGGCAACTTAACCCAGTTGAGGGATTGTCATTTCAATGAAATTGAATCCCGAAATAATTGCATGATGAATACTTTAGGTTCCATATATACAAAGTTGCAGAAGAATTAGAAAGAAAATAGATGCCGATTTTAAAAGAAATTCCTTAAGAAAAGATCGTTTTCAGCTTAGAACAGTCCGAATAAGGTGGTGGGAAATTAGTTGTTGTTCCTATGTCCTACTTCAATGGGTTGATGTTTTCACTATAATTTTTATTTCAAAAATGCTGACTTGCTTTTTAAAAAAATTGACTAGGAAAAAATCAATTAATGAAAGGTTTGCATAATTTTCTAAAACTGCTTATAACTGTATTTTAGTTGTTATTACAAATTCCACAAATTATTCCGTTTGTTCAGTTGGTTTGCTATTTCATCATGAACAGGTTGACAAATGAACAACGCTTGCAAATCTTTATTATTAGCAAATCTGCTAACAACTGTATTTTAGTTGTTATTACAAATTCCACAAATTATTCCGTTTGTTCAGTTGGTTTGCTATTTCATCATGAACAGGTTGACAAATGAACAACGCTTGCAAATCTTGAAAATTTATTTCGAAAATAATGGTTACTTCAACGAAGTTTACCGCAAGCTCCGTCCATTTCATGGTCGAAATAATCGTCCATCAGAGCAATTAATTCGGTTAATCATGGATCGTTTTGGCACTACGATTACTCTATCTGATAATACGCATCCGCAGAGACGTCGCGATGCGTCGAACAGTGCGCACCGAAAAAACAATTGCCGCTGTAGAGCAAAGTATTTGTCCATCAACTTTATGGAAGATTTTGCGAAAAGATCTTGGCTTACGACCTTACCAGATCCAGCTTGTGCGTCGTGATTTTGGTGTATGGGCTGAGATTGATCTCGATGCTTGTGTCCATCGAAAATCTTTGTTCAGTGATGAGGCTCATTTTTGATTGAATGGGTACGTCAACCAGCAAAATTGCCGCATTTGGAGTGAAGAGAATCCACATGAGACCCTTGAGACGCCATTTCATCCACAAAACCGACTGTTTGGTGTGCGGAATGAAAATAATAATTGGCAACCAAGATCGTGTGATTTGACACCATTAGATTATTTTCTTTGGGGATATGTGAAGTCGCTCGCCTACGCCAACAAACCAGAAACGTTAGGGGACTTGGAAGCCAACATTCGTGTCGTTACTGGCGACATATGGCCCCAAATGCTCGAAAAGGGGTTGATAATTGGACCTATAGACTTAACTTTATTCGAACCGGCCGCAGCGGCCCCATGCCTGAAATTACATTTAAACATTAATGGCAAAATGAGCCTTCAAATAAAGCCAAATGGATGATTTTCTTGTGTTTCATTTCACTTCGAAGTTCTAAGCCTCTAAAAAAACAAACATCATTTAGATGTTGCTATGGCTGAGATTGAATCCAGACCTTCTGCGTGGAAGTTTTTTTTTTTTACACTGACGAGTCTTATAATAATAGTATGCATTATTATAAGTTGGTTGCGTCCCCATCTTGGTTTTTTTTATGGGCATATAAAACAAATGATTTTTTGGGGAAGTGTTTTTATAATTGAGAAGTATATATCGTAAAGAATATGGATCGAATGAGAATTGAAAACTTAATCGATATAACTATGACATTTCTAAACATAGACCTATCTCAAAACTATATTGCTTTCCTAAGTTATTCGAACATAATAATTGTGATATATTGGCCTTCCTTTGTGGAAACATTATCTGTGAAGCACATCATGGCTTTGTTAAACATCGATCCACTGTCAAATCTATCAACTTGTATGCATTTTTTTTTGCAATAGCTTGGAAAATAAAAAAACAAGTCGACTGTATATACACTAACTTCTCCGAAGCCTTTAACCAGTTATTACATAACATCATAATTTTTAAACTTAAGGCGTATAGATTCCCTCCGGGATTCATAAATTGGATTAAATCATATTTCTCATTAAGAACTTCCCAAATAAAATTTAGAATTTCCAAGTCTAACCCTTTTGTTGCTCAAAAAACTGTTTGAATTAGAAACCCCACTAAGTGCCAGTATATGTCATTTTTACGAAAACGTGCTCCATTCAATTTTTATTTCAATCTGTCCGGGCACACTTTCTGTCGTGTGAACAGTTTTAAAGATCGAGGTCTTTGTTTTGATCCTTAAATGGAGTTTAATAAACACATTACCGTTATAATCAACAAATTCAACTCTATGTTAGGATTTATTAAAAGGTGGTCAAAATAGTTTAATGACTCTTTCGCTCTCTAATTGTCTTGTTGCCCTCACTTGGAGTATGACACCATTCTATGTCGTTCATTCAAATAGAATTAAACCAGTCCAACGTAAGTTCATTAGATTTTCATTGAGAGGACTCACACAGGATGATCTTCACGATTTACTTCCGTATAGCTTAAGAATTAAACTGCTGCAACGGTTGCGTTTGTCTCAAAGTAGACTTAATAAGATCATGCTATTCTTACACCAATTATTATCCGGACAAATTGATGCTCCTGAACTTTTAAGTTTAATACGCGGGGAGGTTCTTACAACTTGAGTAGATTAAATATATTGCATATACCTATCAATAAACATAACTATGGTATGCATGCCTCTATTAGTCGCATGAGTAGAGAAAAAAACGACGTAGTTGAACTACATGTTAGTAAAAGTGCTTTTGAAATACTCTGAATTGAATATTGCTTTGCACCTAAATACAAGTCTTTCTGAATTCGAACTACGGACATGTTCATATCTTTTACTTAATTTCTTAAGGACAAGATAATTAGTTGCAGTGCATTGCCAAACAGCTCAAACAGCGAAACGGATAACACAATACTAATACTCCTTTTGTTTCAGAACAAGAAGTAAATGGAATAAGCTACCAGAAGGTACATTTCATCAATTTACAATCACCAATAAATTCAGAGCAACATTCAACAATCAACATTCAAAAATTCAACAATCATATATCTACAGGGACTTTCCGGAATGCTTCAGCATTTTTAATTCACCTCAAACTAGAGAAGTGTACAAACAAAATTAAAAATAAGCCTCTCAGACGAATGCATAATTATGCATTAAACGCATATCAACGAAAGATCGCTGACCTTCCTATAAAAATATTTTCATTATTGTTTTTTTTATTATTTATTATCCTTGCGTGACAGAAATGCATGTAAGTGCCCTATTTGGATGAACCGTTATTATCTTCAATCGACTATATGGAAAAAATGTATTACCATTTTAATTGATATGAATTCATTGTCTTAGTCATCAGGGATGTTGGTGGCCATAAAAAGCCGACCCTAGGAACCTGAACAATACACGAATGAAATTAGCAATGAGAGGACGTTATTTAACGAAATCCGATTGTAGCTCGAATTTGTGTTGATTTACCAAAGCCATTTGCATAATTGCATTATTAGTCCGCCTCCTGAATTAAATTATTGTCAGCTCACTGATCAAACAATGGAATGTCCTTTAACATCAAAAAAGTGAAAGCAATTGAATTAAAAATTATAAGTGCCTCTTACGAAATCCATTTCACTGCGTATTGGCAAGGAAACTTCAACACTTTGTCCTGCGGAAGCAACATCAAAACTTCTCTACAAACAGTTTTAAATCGGTCCATTTATACATTTTTTTATTTTATTCACCAACACAATCCACTTTCTCTGTCGGGGAAGGAAATTACAACTTTCCCTCACATCTATTATTTTCGCCTGGGAACTTTAAACCCAACACAGAGGCAATTAAAATACTCTTCACATTTTTGTATGCCTGGAAGACGAATCGCTTGCGTAGCCCATGGCAAAAGAACAGCGGAAGGATATAAAGTTAATTCTTTGCGAACAAATACCAATCTGACGGATACCAAGAGCAGGCAAAAAAGGATGTTTCTCAACATCCTTTGTATGATGTTGATTCACGGCACTTCTAGTTCTTTGAAAGTGCAACGGAATTGAACATTTTACCTCCTCACCAGAGTGCCAACTAGGAACAAAATCGGAAATGAAATGCAGGATGTCCTATGGAAATTGATTACTCGAAACTGCGGATAAAAGAGAAGAACAAAAAAAATTACAGAACCAACAAATGAACGCAACCAAGGCGACAGCTAGGAAGACGTTTAAATTATTGAGTGGAGGACTCAAATTATGACGATTTACGGACCCGAATGCCGGATGTAAAGCGATGGAAGTGAATGAAATTTGCATTTGCTTCCGAAATCGTTTGAAGGTGGATAAATGGGTGAGCTAGTTTGCGAAAGAAATTTAATACTGTTGGGTATCTCGGAGAGCGTTATTACTAGAGTGATTTAGTTTAAACTGTCTGTGTGCTGATAGAGATAAGAATGAAGTAGAGAATGGAATGGAATGGGTATGAGGTTGACCGTAAACATGAATGTGGTGGCTGATTAATTATATTTAAGAGTATTACAGTCCATGCCTTAGTAAAGTCTTGGCAGCAGCAGATGAAAGCGAGGAGGAAAATATCCTTTTTGATAATTTTTTTTTTTTTGGAACGATGCTGAAGCACCGTGGTGTCTAGAGTTTGAATAAACAAAATGAAACACTTATATGACATATTTACAAAAAGGCCAAAGGTTTATACGGATGACCCGGCGTTGTAATAATCCGCCCAAGGTCGAAATTTGTCAACCATAGGCATGATATGAGCCTGGCCTTTATAATTTACAAACACTCAAAGGGTATTCAATACCGCAACAGTGCTTAATACCTTTATAGGGATTTAGCACACCGGAGACATTTAAGGGGAAGAGACAGGAAGACAGAGAGAGATAGAAAATATGTTTGGTTAGGTGTAGACTAGCTCCGTGGGTGCTGGCCAAATAACTAAATTTTGCTTTCGTTTAATTCGCAGAATGTTTTTCTGCGTTTGAACGAACAACCTTCCACTTAACAAGTAAGCTTGTAGAAATAAAATGGTGTGGTAAAGTGATACAACCATATTTCTACGAGCTCCATGACAACAAAATTTGAGTGGTTACCAAAGTATTCTGCTCGATGATTTCAACGAAAACGTAGGAAAGAGGAAATGTTTGCACAACGCCACACCTGCCAACGGACTTTGTGCGGGACACGATATTATTTGACTCAAACCTATTTCATAATCATCGCAGGACCAATAAACGTACATTTAATTAAACATAGCGGATCAGAATGATGCGGACATCCAAATGTTGTAATGCTGAAAGACAATTGCAAGAGATCGCCAAGTCCTTTTTCAATAAATAATCAATTGATCATGTATGCCATACCTCAAACCATAAGATAAGCCGCCACTGAAGTCCTATGTTTCTTTCGCACATCAGCGAAAGGAGCAGGAAAAGCATCAGTTTTTATGAAGAAGAAGAAAAATAAAAGAAAGCGCTTCACTTGATGGCTTTCCTTGATTTTTCTTCTTTAGAAAGATCACACATTAGGAATGTTGTTCGAAAAATGTTTATTTGCCAAAATATAATATTTTGTGGGAAACAAGAACAGTCATACTTGAGTTACAGTACTCTACTCCTAACACAGTCAACTAAACTCCTAATAGCTTTGCCTATTGAACAAAAAAATTTAACATTTCCGAATACGGGAAATTACCGCCAATCCGACCTTAATGAATTGAGTATATAAATACGTATCTAAAGTACCGAGTTATTTAAGCCGTGGGAAATGACTGTATAAAAAAAACTTATGATAAGGCTACAATTCGCTGTGTGGGTCGTTGAATACCTTAACCCACCCATCCTTAAAATTAATATGCCCAAAAATTGAGCGTGACTAAGAACTGAATGAGAACTACATAAACCTTAATGGATTAGGGTATACGAATGCTTTTTGAAATAAAATGTCCTTAAAAAGTGGACGTTGTTAAAAATGATCTATATAAGAAATATTTATATTGACATTATGAGAGTATTTGCATCGAACGAAATTCTTTAAAATTTGACCAAAAAGCGTTTTTACCGAAAATGCCTACGAAAAAAACGGCAAAAACTTTATATGAACGAAATATTGATATTGAGATTTGTCTTTTTCAAAATTCCTTACCGTTTGATCAACAGCACGTTCAAGGATCGCATATACCGAATTTCATTATCTAAGCCCCACAGTGACCTACAGATGGACGGATATACATTGCGAAATCAACTCAGCTAGCGATTCTGAGTCGATCTATATAATTTAAGGTATACATATCTAGCAAAATTATTTCTCGATTTTATGACGTATGAACTACAGCTGAACTACTTTATTTACAGAGGCATCTTTATTTATGGTTGTGTCTTGTATAACGAGGGTAGACTCTGATTGGCTTTAAGTTGGCAATGCCCAGTGTTGTAACTCTGACTACACATCAAGTGCTTATTTTTTACCTCCAAGTGGTAACCATCGGGTACTGGTCTCATCCAACCGGATTTGATTTGCTAAACGATAAGCGCGACTGTTGATAACACGACGAAAAACAGCAACACTATAAACAGCCAGGTCAGAATGGCACGGAATGAATTCCCGGCCTGCTGTCCAAGCCAACAAACAACCTAGACAAGCTGCTTCGACATATTGGGACAACAGGTTGTCTAGGAATTTCAAGGGTTAGTCAGGCCCCTTGAACAGAGCTGGTGGCGGATGAACCGAAAGGCCAAGTGGATACTGATGGCCCCGTGTCCTAGGGCTATCTAATAAATTGGAACTGGCCCTCCAGGTTGGGGGTTGTGCTTTGGGTTAACTACCCATCCATGGAAAAATCTAAAGGTTACGAAACAACCAATAGCCTCGGAAAGGACTGATTTTATTGTTGACGTTGATTGTTGGCTAAACGAAAAAAGGACAACGACGTTCGTATCTGCACCTGGAATGTGAGAACATTAAACAGGAGAGGTGCAAGCGAACAACTAGCGGAAGCCCTAAACTGCTACAAAGCAGACATTACTGCCATCCAGGAAATACGATGGGATGGGCCGGGCAAAAAGAAGATGAAAAACTGTGACATCTACTACGGACCGTGTTATAGTGAGCAGAAACAGCGACTATTCGCTGCAAGACTTAGGCAAGAAGTCTTATGTTTCCAAGACATTAGCGAACGCATTGCAACGATCCGCATCAAGGCCAAATTCGCCAACATAAGTGTGGAGACCTGATACTACAAGCCAAAGTGCCAACACTGAACTTTGGTCTAAGTTGGCAACACTACAACGAGCTGACAGTTGTGTCTCTCCAAATGTTCACATTAATTTTGACATATATATTATGCTTTTTTCTCGTTCAATAAAGAAGTGATAACTAGTTGCAGTGTTTGTCATTCATTTTTAGTATTTTTAATATTGGCAGGTTTTCACATTGGCGACGAGGATGACCCCTATGACCCGACATGAATTCCCAGATGGACCGTGGCAGTGTTTAGCTGTGGATCTACTAGGACCACTACCAAACCATGAATGGGTTTTCGTGGTTATCGATTATTATTCACGCTACCATGAGATAAAGTTTTTAAAGAAAATAACGTCTGAAGTAATCATGGATGTGCTAGAAGAAATGTTCTGCAGACTCGGATATCCTAAGTCCATAAAAGCTGATAATGGCCGCCAATTCGTAAGCAACGAATTTAAATCATTTTGCCAGATTAACAACATAGATCTACTCACTTCCCCGCCGTACTGGCCCCAGGCAAATGGTGAGGTAGAGAACATGAATAGGGCCCTTATAAAACGACTTAAGATTGCACATTCTAATGGAAATAATTATAAGAGGGATATTCAGAAATTTATTTTAATGTATAATGTTACCCCTCATGGGACAACGGGAAAAGCACCAAGCGAACTATTGTTTATTAGAATCATTCGAGATAAAATTCCAGATATTCGTGAAATATTCAGTGAGCCTATGGACGTAGAAGCTAGAGATATGGATCAAATTCACAAACAAAAAGGAAAGGAAAGGGAGGATAAGAGACGCGGAGCGAAACAAGTAAACATAGAGTTAGGAGATAAAGTACTGATACGTAATGTGATTTTGCCACATAAATTAACTCCGACCTTCGGTCCAACGGAGTATGAGGTTACTGCTAAACGCGGAAACGAAGTTGAAATTACCTGCGGGGAAAAAACATTTCGCAGGAATATAACACATGTTAAAAAGATACCTATTCTAAATACGACTACAGCCGATACGTCTCAGCATACCAGTGTTGAATCTAATCTACAACACGATAGTACGATGTCTTTGGTTGATCCCGGATCGGACACATCCATGAGCAGCTCAGCGAGTGGATTAAAATTAAAACTTAAAAATATTGGAGGGATGTGGAGACCTGATACTACAAGCTAAAGTGCCAACACTGAACTTTGGTCTAAGTTGGCAACACTACAACGAGCTGACAGTTGTGTCTCTCCAAATGTTCACATTAATTTTGACATATATATTATGCTTTTTTCTCGTTCAATAAAGAAGTGATAACTAGTTGCAGTGTTTGTCATTCATTTTTAGTATTTTTAATATTGGCAGGTTTTCACAATAAGCATTGTATGCGCTCACGCCCCAACGGAGGAAAAAGATGATATATCTAAGGACTGCTTCTATGAGCTCCTTGACAAAACATATGAGCGACTACCGAAGTACGATGTTAAAATCGTGCTGGGAGATTTTAACGCAAAGGTAGGAAGAGAAGACATCTTTAGCAGTATTGTCGGAAAACATAGCCTACACGACAACACGTCTGGTAACGGATTTAGGCTAATTGACTTCGCTACGGAACGAAATGCCACTATATCACATATGATCACATAGCGATAGACAAGAGGCACGCATCCTGTATTTTGGATGTCCGAACATTCCGAGGAGCTAACATCGACTCGGACCACTACCTTGTTGCAGCCAAGGTTAGAATGCAGATAACCACCACGCCACAACAATCCAGAAATACTGTAAAAAAAAATAATGTCGAAAGACCAACCTGATCGGCCCATATCAGTGTGGTTTTAGGCCAGGAATGTCCACAACCGATCAAATCTTCACACTTCGGCAGATCCTGGAAAAACCCAAGAAGTCCAAATCGATACCCACCACCTATTCATCGATTTCAAGGCCGCATACGACAGCATTTATAAAGACGAACTATACAGAGCCATGTCTAGTTTTGGTATACGGCCAAATTCGTCCGTTTGTGCAGGATGGCGATGGAGAATTCTCGCTGCTCCATTAGGGTCGGAAACGACCTCACTGACACATTCGATACCAAAAAAGGATTTAGGCGATGCGCTGTCATGTGACTTATTCAATTTGATTCTTGAGAGCATTGTGCAAAACTCACGAGCCAACACCAGAGGCACAATTTTCCAAAAATCTGTACAACTACTAGCATACGCCGACGATATTGACATCATTGGTAGGACCCAACGTGATGTCATAGCCACGTTTGCTAGCAGAGAGAAGGAAGCGGCAAATATAGGTTTATCATTAAATGAGGACAAGACGAAGTATATGCTGTCAACACGAAAGGACACGCAACATCGATGAATTTATTGACAGATATAACTTTGAGTTAGTACGGGACTTTATCCATCTCGTCAGAAATTTAACGAAGAATTACTCTTGCCAACCCCTGTTTCTTCGGACTAAGAAGGCAATTCAGTAGTAAGGCCCTCACTCGAACTACTAAGGAGAAATTATATAAGACCCTGATCATCCCAGTCCTGCTCTACGGTGCTGAAGCATGGACCGTCTCAAAAGCAGATGAAGAAATACTTGGTCGATTTGAGAGGAAAATTCTTCGAAAAATCTTCGGTCCGTTTACGTTGCCGGGCTATTGAGACGAAGATTCAACCAAGAACTATACGAGCTGTACAGCGACATGCCCCTGGTCAAAAAACTACGCATTGGACGTTTAAGATGGCTAGGACATGTAGAACGAATGGACACCAATACTCCGGCTCGCAGAGTCTTCGATGCTCAGCCAGAAGTCGGACGCAGTAGAGGAAGACCTCGCCTTAAGTGGCGCGCACAAGTTCATTCCGGGCTGTAGCGCCACTTAAGTAAGTAAGTATCTTTATTTAACAAAAAACATCCCACAAGGATCCTTACTGTGATAATATGTGAACGCTTTTAATCGTTTCCCACCCAACTGACCGGCACTATGCGAGTTGTTTGAAGCCAAGAAATTTGGAAGTTATCAAATCTTAACACTTCGACTGGTCATAAAAAAAAAACGTTTGAAGTCTTAATCGAAACCCGCCATCAAGTCAATGATAATAAACTACCACAGAAAATTACTTATAGCGAAGAATAACACAAACCAATGTCTAGTTTGGCTATACTGCCATCATCTTTGCAGGACGATGATAACAAATTATAGCTGATCTTAAAAAAAAATGTCCTTAAGATGATTTTGCAAAACTTACGAAGCAACCCCAGAGGTCACCTTCAATGAATCTGTGTAACCACTAGCCCCAAGTATTGACATCATTGGTCGGAATGAGGGAGATGTCACCGCTAGGTTTGCTCGTATGGAGAAGGATTCCAAAAGACTAAGCGAAGATGATAATTCAGTAAAAAGTCCTTACTCGAACTATTTATATATAAAACATAAATCTGGTCAAAAATATTATTACTATCTAATTACCTATGTTCAGGGTTAAATCTGAAATTGTGATGGAACAGTAAAAAGAGTTGCATGTGATGACAACTAATACACAACAAATGCAAATATATAAAAAAGAATATTTTAAAAAGTTCGAATTTTATATATTTTATTAATATATTTAGTAAATCAATACAGATATAGAACCATTTACCTTGAACATTTCCTGAAATGAAATCAATACACTTTATCTACATTAAAAAAAAAAACAATGACACCCAAATCTTCAACAATCTTCACATAAATAAAAAAAAATAGCGACATAAGCTCACCTCATATCTTCAAGTATACCCACAAGTACTGAAAGATTTATAAAAGAAAATACCTTCAACCATGAATCAACCTTATCCCGAACAATAAAAAAACACATGAATACTGCTCCTATCTTCAACATCCCAGGTATAAACCGTATCTACTGGGATTGCAATAACCTTGACGGCATTATACATTATGCCTCCACGCAAAATTAAAAATATATTTTTTGTTCATTAAAACTTACATTAAAGATATAAAAGGAAAAACAAATAAATAAAATTTGTTTGCAGTACCCACCTGTTTGCTGTTTCAGCTTTCAAATTAAATACAGAGTCTAAGATGAGGAGAAAATAACCATAGGTACAGAGCAACTGCGGCGCATACGTAACATTTGTATCTCAAATGCGAAATTGGCTTGCAAGCTTATGTTTGCTTTCGTCTTTGGATATTTGATGACACTTTTTGAATAAACTTAAAAAGAATTTGGCTGGGGGATTTATTTGCAACGCGTTTCCATAGAAGCAAACAAGAAACAGAGCAAACAAATACATGCAAGCTTCTCTCAATCAAACAAAATAGGTTCGCCTTACAAGGAAGAAGAATATACAAAAAACACGATAAAATTAATCTTCTTTTTTCCGTGCAAGTAATTTTGTCATACTTTTTGTTTTAAATTTATTTGTATAGAAGTTAACAAATGACTCTAGACTACTTCTGGTTGAACTTTTCTTTAGTAGAACAAAATCGATGTCAATGAATTTACTTCCAAAATAGTGTATGCCATAATGCATTGCAGGTAAGGGCTAACAATTGATTTATATATTTTCAAACATCATACCAGAGATAAATTCGTATATCATTTCTTCGAAAATTATGACGGAAATGAGAAAAACCAAAGCCTATTACGAGAAAATTTAGAAGCTTCATATTAATTGATGGATTAGTTTATATTTTCAAGACAAGACTTTATCGTTCAAATTTTTCAACAACACATATCTTAGTAATAGCAATATAATGTCAAAGAAAACCACTTATTTTAGTAATGCAATCATTTGGTTTTGACATATGCGAAGCAAAAATAATAATATTTACGAATAAGTTATGAAGAGCTTTAACCCTGAAGCATGGGGATGATCATCATGATATTTTAAATTATTAAATCGTTTTGTTATACATCCAGCTCCCAATGACCGTAGAACCCGAGTTTTTAGTAACTGCAACAACACAGGACCGTTCGACGAAATTATCGCAGCCGTGGCTGAAGACGCTGTTGAGGCTCAGCAAATAACATACAGATAACTTCACATACGATTGGCCATTCCACTCACATCTCTGCGCACATTGAGGTGATTATTACAATTTTTTCTTATTTGTAACGGGTGAATTTTTAAGAGTTAAGTTAAGAGTTTTTTTACGTTGGCAGCACTGGTTAGTAATGGCGTCCAAACGTCATCTGTCAAAGTGAAAAGTTTTCAATATACTCTGCCATGTAATCATGGAAAGACTTACAAACAAGCAACGACTGCAAATTAGTGAAATGTATTATCAAAATTCGTGATCTGTGAAAAATGTGCACCATTTGTTACGACCATATTATGGCGATCACCGATGAGGCTCATCAAATACGTAAATAAGCAAAACTGTCGCATCTGAAGGGATGAACAGCCACGTGCCATATAAGAATTACCGATGCATCCCGAAAAAGCGATAGTTTGTTGTGGTTTATGGGCTGGTGGCATCATCGGTCCATTTTTCTTCAAATACGACATTGGGAGAAACGTTACCGTCAATGGAAATGCTGAAGGATGAATTTGGTGAGCAGCTTTTCTCTCGAAATGGCCATGTGAGTTGGCCGCCAAGATTATGCGATTAAACGCCTCTTGACTATTTGTTGTAGTGTTATGTAAGTCATTAGTCTGTGTGTACAAGCCGAACACGATTGAAGCCTTACAGGATAACATAACACGCGTAATTCGGGGAATACCGGCCGACAACATTTACGTGAAGTTGTCTTTAAAACGTAAACGGCAAAGGTCTATTTATCGATTATAATAACAATTTTAAATATTTGATGCAAATTTGAATGATTTATTTGATTTAAAAAAAAACTGCGCTTACAAAATCAGCCGTTATATATAAGGGCTACATGACATAGATTCATAAGCATAATGCAAGAGCCCACAGCTGATTTTCTAAGGCAGAAATTTCCATTTCGTCAGCTAAGCCTTCTTTCTGTCGGTTTATTATGATTTATAGTTCAAGGCGTAGAAAAGCAGCTATCGCCGTAAGTTCTTAAGAAAACCATGAAAAATGTCATCGAAAGATTTACGAAGATACAAAGAAAGGCATAAAAAAGCGCTAAGAGAGCAATAGGGACCACTTCAATGTAATAACTGGAAGCGAAACCTTTTCCTGTAGTTTTCTTTTTAAGGGAATAAGGGTATTGCAGAGTTAGACTGTCATGCGGATAAAAACCGATTTAATGCAAATAACATTGACAAAATCAGGTGCAACCTGCGTCCCTCCATCAAAAGACCATTCACCTATTCCTAGACGTTTTTGGGATATTGCCATACTTCTGCTCCGAGCAACATGAATTCTAAAAATCAATCAGACTCTCGACACCGTCTGTATGTCAAGTCTTGTAGGCAGTCGTAAGTTTTGGCTTGTTTTAACATTCCTTTGGCGTCAGTGCAAATCGTTACAATTCTACTCTATAACGAACTCCTGATGCTGTGAACGCATCTTAACTATCATACTAATATAAAAGGTGTGTCAAATAAAATGTCATTAAGTAAATGTGTCATCATTTTTCCAACCAGCGTCAAATGTCATTATGCTTAGAAAATTAGTACGATAATGGAACGGTATAGGTACACCTAAAGAACGCGAAATTATTGTTATTTTTGTATTATTATGTGAATATCGCCAGACTTGTTTCGTTTCGTTTTTATACACTATCCCATAGGCTATATTGGTTTTGATACATAGTTTTTTTCATACAGAAATAATAGCTAGATATACCTTAAAGTATATGGATCGATTCAGAATCGCTAGCCATGCATGTCCGTCCGTTAATCCGTCACCAGTTTTTGGGTCTTCAATTTTAAGCTAGAGTGATGAAATTGGCGCAAGTGCTCTTTGTTGTTCCCAGAAGAACAAGTGTAAACATTTTGGAAATACGCGCTCCCTTTTAAGAAAAACGTAGTGTTTGACCAAACCGTAAAAAATTTCGAAAAAGTGATTGAACAATATATTTAGACAATCTCAATATCTATATTTCGTTCATATAACTTTTTTTGCCATGCCCACTTTTAAATACGTTCATTTTAAGGATGGGATGGGATAGGGTATTCAAAGCTGCGTACAGCGGAAACATCGTTTGATGCAAAATCATTGGTTATGATAATGACAATTTTATTTTTTTGTATTTCATCCCCATTCAGTTTATTAAGCCACTCCCACTTTTTGCATACGTTCATTTTAAGAATGGTATGGGATAGGGTATTCAAAGATTAGCACAGCGAATTGTAGCCCTCTCATTCGATTTTTTTTTTACTAAATGTCATCAAATTTACACCTTCAAATAAACTTTCCGTGAAGAAAGTATCCTTCATACGACACTTGGAAGAAAAGACCCAGGTCTTTGTTTGCTTATTAGCTGACAATCTAAATTGGTTTATATAATATTCAATTTGAGCTCGGCCCAAGGTTGAACTTTTGTAGAATATTGAAAAATGCCATGACAGGATCCCACTTCAACCACTTCGTACTGTGAGAAGCAATAAAAATACAAGTACATATTTTTGACACAACAGGCTCGTTAATATTAAGGATTAGCTTTGTTCTGACAACCATTCAGGTGTGCGTAGTGGTGCAATGGCGAATTCGAAAGAATGAGTTGAAATAAGGTTTTTTTTTAACAATTGATACTATTCTCATGCTTTGTCATTTCAATGCGAAAAATCATTTTAGGTGTTGCTACGGCCATAGAAATCAAACCCAGAGTTTCTGCGAGACACAAAAAAACGCACCCTTCGTCGAATGTTTAATCCGTAGTAAAGCAAGGCCAATATAAAACATTCTCAATGAAGTGAAGCTAAAAAGCAGACCTGCATATACGTTCACAAACTGTTCACATACTTTGGTGATTATTCACATAAAACAGAGCACTATGCCAATAGGACATAATATACTCTCAAACATAATATATGCAAAAAACCTTCATATTTGTTCAAAGAATTTTAATGTTTTCTTTGTATTGGTTTATTTGAGTTTAACTAAGGCAAACAGTCGGATTCCGTAGAGAAATCTTGTGTGTTGGATTGTTGAATCTACCGATGGTCAGTCTTTCGTGATTCGAATATAATGTTCACAGACAAAGAATGAGCAAATATAATGTAAACTTCTGTTTCTTTTATTTAATGCGACGTAAACCTTTCCTTCAGGATGTTTGACATTGCAAGAAAATGATTTTCTTTGAAGAGTAAAATTCATATTTAAAAATTAAAATAAAAAAAATATAATAAGCTTATAGTGTCCGCTAAGGCTGAGGAAATTAGATAATGTTAAGTTAAATTAATGATAAGTTGGATTTAAGAATCAAAAGTATTTCAAGAAAATGTTGCACCCTATTAAACCCCACCCAAAAGTAAACTAGTCTGAAATATTAGGACGTTAACAGTGTTTTTGGTTTTATTTAAAATATTTTTTTTCTTTACCAGAAACGAGTATTCAATTCCATATTGTTAAATGACGAGATTGAAGAGGTAGCTCTCCGCCGGTTACAATAGCTTACTAGACAATTACAAAATCACCAACTAAAATTAGAAGAAAGAGAGTAAGGGGTGTTTTTTTTTAGAGGTTTAGAACTTTAAGTTGGCAACACTATTTTAACTTTCGGCCATTTTGTCAGCTGTCAAGTGAGTTACTGTAGTTTGGTTTGGCAGTTCAACATGAATAGACTGACGTCGGAACAACACTTTCAAATGGTTCTGTTCGAAATACGTATCGCGCACTACGTCCATTTTACGGTCAACATAAACGTCCATCAGAGCAATTAATTCGGTTAAGTATGGAACGTTTTCGCACGCATCCACATTTTCATACGTATCCACAGAAACGTTGTACAGTGCAGTACGTACTGAAGAAGACATTGCTGCTGTAGAGCGTAGCGTAAAGTAAGACTCGAATCATCTATCCGCCATCGTGCACAGGAATTGTGCATCCACTTTATGGAAGATTTTGCAAAAAGATATTGGTTTGCGTGCTTACAAAATGCAACTCGTGTTTGAATTGAAGCCACAGGATCACATAGCAAGGCGAAGATTCGGCGAATGGGCCCAAAACAAGATTGCTGTTGATCCCAATTTTCTAAGCGAATTTTGAAGCTCAATTTTGGTTGAATGGACGCGTCAATAAACAAAAATTCCGCATTTGGAGTCAAGATAATCCTCAAGAGTATGTTGAGTCACCGTTACATCCACAAAAACTGACTGTTTGATGTGCTTTATGGGTTGATGGAATGATTGGTCCGTACTTTTTTAAAAACGATGCTGACCAGAAAGTTACAGTCAATGGTGACCGCTATAGAGCCATGATTACTGACTTTTTCGCTCAACAATTGAACAACCATGATGCGAAGGAGCTGTGATTTCAACAAGAAGGCGCAACATGTCACATGGCTCGTGCCACAATTGATTTGTTGAAGGAAAGGCTCGGTGAGCCCATAATTTCGTGTTTCAATCCTGTGAATTGGCCCGAAACGATTGACCACTTAGAGGACAATATTCGCCGCGTTATTGCCGATATACGAACACAAAAGGAGAAAAAAGTCATCGAAAATTGGACCTCCAGATTAGACTTCGACAGCCGTGGCTGTCATATGCCAGAAATCATATTTAAATTACAATGCCTGAAGATTATCTTTTGAATAAAACAAATTTAATGTCAATTTAAAATAATTATCTTTGTTTTATTTTATTTTAAAGTTCTAAACTTCTAACCCTTTATATGTTCAATCAATGTGAAAGGCAATCAGATGTGTTGGTTGTTCTTTCATTAAACGATAAGGTGTGTGTGAGAAACCATCGCAATTTGGTATGCGTTTGAAAGGCCTATAAATGCCTTTATTTATGGAATATCAAATCGTTCAAATATCAGCAGCGGCTTTTCTGGGAGGCGCGCATCGGAAACGTCCAATTTTCCACTACTCTGACGCATAAATTAGGCTCAATTATAACTGCGACTTCAGAACACTGACAAGAAAAATTCTAACGGAGTTAAATCGCTGGACTCGGTAACCAGTTCACACCTCACCTCACAGCTCACCTCCAGGGGAGTTCACATTACCTCGAATCGTAGCACTTAGCGCGCTTTTTTGGAGTCCATATAATCCAAAGAAGTTGATAATCATCGTCCAATGGCGCTGGCCAATGAAGACTGAATAAATGACAGCCAATTTGACAGATGTAGCTTAAACAATAGATATGTCCAGTATGTCGAATATGTCGAAGTTCGGAAGTTCCTAAATTATTAAACCTTTCTACAATACACTTATCATCAGTGGTGCTTCCGTAACGGCAGATCAACCACAGACAAAATTTTTGCATTTAGGCAAATTATAGATACAAATTTAAGCTCCATTCTATAGAAAAATTGGCTCGGCTACATCCAGCGAGCGAAAGAACAATAATGATCCTACCTATAGAAATTTCGAACTCTGGTCACCAGGTTCTTGGAGACAAGGAAGACTGAACTCCCAGAATCAAATAGGATAGGAAGTTATATGAGTTAGTCAAAAGTGTTACAAAATGCTGATTGAGGAGCTCTGTATGATAAACTAAATTGTCTCAAAAGATGTAGCCTGACTTTAAGCGAAAATAAACACCAAGTGTTATTTATTTCAATCATATCAAACAACTACATTGATTAGAGCATCATTTTCATGTAAAATGTAAACTTACACGACTAAACTTTTGATATTGAAATGTGTAAAACTTGACATTTTGTATTCGTATTCATTATCAGATTGTATTTACCTAGTACCAACCATGAATAGAGTGGCATTAGACATTAGGGTGGAGTGGAAATAGGAAAATTATTTTGTTTTGCGAAATGTTGTAATAAGAGAACGTCTGTGGTTGTACTCTTAGAAGTCCTAGCGCACTGCAATCATTATTTCAATTTTATTTCCTCGGTTATATTTACAAACTACAAATTTGACTTTACGCATGTGCCATAAGTGTCGGTGACGTTGATAGGCAGAATAAGAGAAAAATAAAAACGCATAGACGATAGCTGTTTAGTTGTATTATAGCTACAAACCGTACTGTCGAAATACCGCCAATTAACCTCCCAAAATAAAAGTTATGCAGTATTAATAGTACGATTATGGAAAATTATTGATTTCTTAGAACCCAAACATTGAAATTGTTCAAGTTATCAAAAGATTAAAAAGTTTGAGTCGTGTTTCTATAACAAACATTATACAATACCTATAGAAAACAAAATACATAACTAATAATAGATCGAGTAAGAATCGAAAGCTGGGTCGATTTAAACATGGCTATTTATTCGTCTTCTATATGTCACCTATTCTTGGGATTTAATTTTTAGGCCTGGATGATGAAATTTATAAACATATTTCTACGATATTGTTTTAAACATTTCACTTATAGGCAGTTTTGAATTGAATTTTTTACTTACAACAATTGTTTCTCTGAACAAAGAATTTAGATAAAGCTGCCCTTTAAAACATTCTTGAAATAAATATGTACAATTTGTAGACCATCCCCTTGTCTTAACCGTTTCATACAGAAAACTTTTGTTTGAACGACAAGTATCAGATTGTGCTAGTAAAGTTTTCATAAATTGGTGAACATTTTAGTGCTGAGGTCGATTTTATTTTGCCGCCATTTTGGATAACATTTGACAAATCGACATTTAAATCATTCTTAAAGGTTTAAAAATGACTAGTACGAAATTGGAGTGTTAGCGTTTCCACATCAGTACTGATGACCTTAATTTTTCCAAAAAAAATATGGACTACAAAGCTAAACTTTGATATGGCTTTGCTAAAAAACAGAATAGTTGCTGTTAGGGCAACGAAAAACATCACTTGATATAAACATTACAGTACACAGCTATTTTCCCTCGTTGATGTTCTTTAATGTGTGAAATTTAGGCTAAAGTCATAATTAGATTAGGTCTTCATATGACCATTATCGGAAAATATTTTAAAACTGTCTAATTGGAATTGGATTAATTAGGTCGATGCAAATTAAACGAATAATGTTTAAAAGTAATATCGACCGGCCCACATGATCGAACTTCTCTCAATTTATACCTAACCACAACCTTGATCCTCATAACAAATACAAATTCTGGCATGATCGTTAGTACCAAGAATAGAGTAGAGTAGTAGTAGTAGCTTTTTATCACAAATCAAATGTGCGTATGCATTTCTTTCGTTATAGCAGGTCATTAAGTATAATGCAGAAACCGAACCACACAGTTAAAATATTCTTTTCAAGATTCTTTTTATGATAAAGATGCTTTAAAGTTTACCTTTGAGCCAAAGCATTACGTACCCACATAACCAGTTAGTAAGGGTTTTTTTTTTCAAAAATTTGTGCTTATTATTACCAATCTCTAGGATTTCATAGATAATGGACGGGGTATTATGTAAAATATTTTTTGAATAATAATATGCATAAATAATATATAATTTTATTGTTCATTGCATTGTTAGTGATGTCAAGCCTAACTTCTATGTTCAATTACACATGCACTAAATGATTAGGCTGTGGATGGATATGATCTGATTTGGCAAATCTTTTCTCGTGTTTGCTGCATTTATCAAATTCGTTTTGACATAAATCTTGCAGTGAAAAAAGTATTACATTAAAACACCATTCAGAGAAAAACCCTCGTATCAAAAAATAAAAATCATATATATTTTGAATATAGCGATCATTGTTGGGTAGTGTTAACGATTACGAAATTTTGGGAACTGCATAGAATAAGTACTCAGCCGTGATTTCCGATTTTATCATGCAACCAATGCTTGCCTTACATCGTACCCATTTTTCTACGAAGTTAAGCATGTTTTAATCATCAGGCTATGGGCAGAACAAAACCGATTGTGTAACTTTAAACACTATTTTACATTTCCCTGGTTTTTCTTTTTTTCACCGCCCTACTGATCATCCATATGGGATATGGGCCTGGCAACAGCTACCACAAATAAGTTAAATGCACATGGGAATTCGAAAACGAGGAGGCACTTCAAAAACAAAACAAATATGTATACGAAAGATAGTATGAATATATTGTAAGATAAATGTGTGTATATAAAAATTCAACAAGTGTGATAGATGGGAAGATGTATGCCATTGGGATGTATAAACTTACCCACAAAGTTCAAAACATTTTTAAATTAAGGAATTGGTAAAATTTGTGAGATACGAATGCAACACTCATGGGACTTCGCTGAGGAATTGATAATATCACCCAGAAAGTTTCAGATTATTATGTATCTCCTAAATCTGATATAATTAAATGATACATAAAACAGTTTTAAAGATTACGTAATATTTTTACAGTCGTTTATTTATAATCGTATAACTTTAAAAAGTTAAAGTTTTAAATCAAACGATATAACGCTTAATTTTATTATTTCTAACATCAATATTATAAATGAATAAATATAAAGTATATATATATATGTTTATATATTTATTATATATATATATATTTTTATATAT
This sequence comes from Rhingia rostrata, assembly GCA_949824845.1. Classification (NCBI taxonomy): domain Eukaryota; kingdom Metazoa; phylum Arthropoda; class Insecta; order Diptera; family Syrphidae; genus Rhingia; species Rhingia rostrata. The sequence continues at coordinate 95,034,194 of OX463755.1, read as the reverse complement.
TGGGTGGCCGCGGTGTAGTGGTAATGTGTTCGTCTGTTGAGTGGAAGGTTGCGCGTTCAATCCCAACCAAAATCCATTTCAAAGACATAAAAAGGTCGTTGTAATACCTAAATAAAAGTATGCACACCATCTTGAATTTCTTCAAATTTAACGAACACAAGAAAAGGTGACTGCCCGAAGCTAGTTCGGACACCACCCATGGAGTTTAAGTCTCCACTACATCCAAAATCTTTCCTATCCTCTCTTTTTTTCCCTACTCTAACGCTCGTACTATGGTAACATATAAAGGGTATTCATAACCCCTTGAGTACGTGTAAATTATAAAAAAAAAATTAATGAATGAATCAATAGAAATTATTTAAAAACATTATTATCTAGACCAGATTGATTAAAAATAAGTAAAGTAACTCCCCAAAAAATAAAATAAAAATTAGATGTTAAGTAACTGAGAATGAGAAGTGATAATAGAAAATTCGAACGAGAGAATCATCGTTTAGGTTGTATATTTGAATAACTACAGGGTGGCCCACAAGTCTCTTTCCTATGTAAAAACGAGTGGTCGGTGCACGACTGGGTCCTACGAGACTTTCGCTTTCACAGCAAGTAAGGCGTTAGACAAAATCCCAAGCATGAGAGAACTTGACGATTTGCATAATTCGGGCAAAATACACGATAGGCATAATGATATAAATTATATCGAAATGTGATTACAGTTACGAATGAAATAACATGCTTATATCAGGTGTTTTTTTTAGAGGTATAGAACATCGAATTGAAATAAAACACAAGCAAATCGTATTAATGTCCATCAGTTTGGCTTTATTGGAAGGATAATATTGAAAGTTAATATGCCATTAATGCTTAAATATGATTTTTGGCATATGGCACCGCGGCTGCTTTGAAAAAAGAAATGTTTAGAGTTCAAATTTTCAACCAATTTTCGAGCATTTGGGGCCGTATGTCTGCAATAACTACGCGAATGTTGGCTTCCAAGTCGCCTAACATTTCTGGTTTGTTGGTGTAGACGAGCGACTTCACATATCCCAAAAGAAAATAATCCACGATCTTGTTGGCCAATTTAGAGTTCCGTTCCGAGAAATTATGCGCTCATCGAATGTAATGTTTCCTTCAATAAATCGATTGTGACGTGCGCTGTGTGGCATTTAGCGCCATCCAATTCGGGAACAAAATAGTCGCTTATCATGGCTCTATATACCGGTCTCCATTAACGGTGACTGACTCTCCAGCATCATTTCGGAAGAAGTATGGCCCAATGACTATACCAGCCCATAAAGCACACCAAACAGTCAGTTTTTGTGAGCCTCATCACTGAACAAAATTTTGCGATGATCCATGGTTAACTGAATTAATTGCTCTGATGGACGATTATGTCGACCATAAAATGCACGGAGCTTGCTGTAAGCTTCGCGCACTGAACCATTATTTTCGTTCATTTGTGAACCTGTTCATGATAAAAGGGCAAACCAAACTGAACATAAATGACATCAGAGTTGCCCGATTGGACCACAAACTGTCTGTTTTACCTCTATTCGAAAAACCAACCTCTAAAAAAACACCCGTTAGTATATATATGTATAATTTATATATATATATTTAATTTATAAATATAAATAATTTATATACGAAGTTTGAAGAAAATCGGTCGAGCCGTTCAGGCTGGAGAGACCATTAAGAACAGACTTTTGTTGGTTTCCGACATCATCGTAATGTTCGAATCAATCAAAATCTCGAGGTCCAACATTGTTACGAAAGCAATACCTTTCTCTTTGTTACAGAAAGTAAAAAATAATAACTCTTTTATATAAACATATTATTCAGGGTGGAGCACTACACGATCGTAAAAAATATCCAGGTCGTTAGGGAAAGTTTTGCAACCGATCCTGAAACATCGACAGATCAAAGTTAAAAAATGTTAAATTATTTTTTTTTTAAAACAGTTAGCCAATAATTCGTACTTCACGTGCCTAGCGGCTGTTTTATGGCGTAAGAAATGTTCTAACAGCAGAAACTTGTTCTATTGTTGTCAAATTTGAGCAATATGGGAACGTTGGAGATGTGAGGTGTTCGATCAGACATCGTTTTGGACAATCAATCAAAAACATCCAGGTCGTTAAGGAAAGTTTCTAAAACATCGACACGTCGACGTTTAACAAAGTTGAGCATACCGCCTAGCACAATTCATCGGATATTGAGGAAAGATCTACCCCTATACCCTTCAAAACACACTTGGTCAACAGCTCTGGTGACCCAGAAAAACGTGAGCCAGAAAAGTATTGCAGAACTGTCCTAAATATCGCTGAGAACGAAAATTTTCATCTAAGCGCGTGAACAAGCAAAAAACAAGCAGATTTTAGATTGCACTCACTTCGTGTTGGTTGTGGAATCACCTCTCGTAAAATTTATGAGCCATATTTCTTTTAAAATGAAAGCGTTACCGTCAATGGGTGTCACTACAGAAAATGCTTCAGGACTTCCTGTTCAACTTGTGCAAGCAGACAACAATGCTGAGATGATTTCGATCCAGATATCTCAGTTTCGGTACTTCCGAGCCATTCGAGCTATATACTATTTTAGTCCAAAGGTCTGGGGTATAAAGATATGAAGAACCGCGCTATTAATATTAATAATTATTCAAGAAGCATAGTGGACCAAACTATTGATTTAAATGGGCGCAACGGTTACTGATTTATTAGTTTAAGAATTTGCACATAGCTGCGAAATCGATATTGCAGTGTTGCAGAGCTTTCGTTGAAAACTAATCATTACTGGACATGGAGTTATGCCAACAACGGCAAATCAAATATAGTACTTTGTGATAAATAATAGTTACACATCCTTTATTTTAAACGTCCGAATATTCAGAGTGGCCTACATCGACTCGGATCACTTCCAAATTATACAAGTAAGAAATCAGCACAAACTACCAAATTCTATAAGACAATTCAATGTCAAAAGACTAGAATTGCAAGAGACCACCAGGCTTTCCGCACCACGTATCTCCTCTTACCATACTTGCAAGGGTGAAGTGACCTCCTTAAAAGTGCGTTAGAATGACATCCACAAGTATGTATAAAACTATCATGAAAAGCTCCTCAAATTTGCGATTCGCAGTAGGCATAAAAAAGAAAAAGACAAATGAATGGACCAGGTTTGAAGCACTGTCTGGGTCGTAATGCCAGATTTTGTATTTGTGTGCTTGGGTTTCCCGCCTTTTAACAAGAAAAGGAAAAGGTATTGACAAAAAATAAAGGCAGGCAAATAATGAGGCCTAAAAGAGCCAGCGAAAACGAGGGCTGCTGAAAAAGCTGCCGTTGAGTTAGTAGGAGGGTAAATAACACCGAACTTTGAATAAGAAAAAAAAAATGAAAAGAAAAAACGGGCCACTCTAGAAATAAAGTTCCAAATTTTACCAATCAGTAAAACGTTAAAGCAAATGATACAAGGCCGGAATTCTGTCGAGATTAACTATGTAAAATAATCGTTATGTCAGAGTCGAAGCTAAGAATATGGAAGACCCGCAGAATGTTAAACGGTGATGGTTAGAACGAATAACTGGCGATGATACGAAACTATCAGTGGGCACTATCAGTGTGATTCTAGACCGGCAAAGTCCAAAACAGTCCATTAATAGGAAGGAACTATACAGAGTCATGTCGGATAGAAAGGAATATCAAACGGGTTTTGACCAATTATTTGCTATCAAGAACATAAAACATAAAATCCATTTATTCAACAGAGCGTCACAGCGGACAGCAATAATTTAGAGGTAGTTAGAGGACTTCATCTATCATGGCTTCGCTATTATTTCTTACAATTCCATATTGGTCTGCGTCATTAACAACTGTTCCTATTCCATGTTATAAAATATTAATAAATTAATTACACACAAGTACAGCATTTGCGTCACATGGAAACATTTTGTTAATTCCACTGGGTATTTGCTGGGTTGTTTGGGTCCCCACACTCGATGTAACAATCTGTAACTAATGACATCAAACAAATTTATAACTTCATTGGATATAATAAAATGTTCAATAGAAAACTAAAATTTACTTTTTGAATCTATTAGACAAAAATGGGTTATATTTTGCTAGGCAAAGTTGAGTCTCCAGCCTTGTATTAATCTGACCTAGCGAGGTCGGATGTTCAAATTTCATTCAAGGTATGTTTCATCGAAAAAAAAATCACTGCACTACAATTCGTAAATAAATTCCGCGAAGAATTTGTAACGGAGAAAATCGGAAAAAGAAAACGCAATTTATAGCAAATCACCGGGATGCGTTACAAATTTCGGAGAAATATTCCGAACAGCTTTTTGGTAGAATACCCCGAAGCTTAAATTCTCCAAATCGTACAAAATCGGAGAATTTTTCGCTCCGATGAATTAGCGAGGTATTCTCCGATTTTGTACGATTTGGGCTGAATATGATGCACTACATCCGTTAGCTTTCTAAAGTTAGGGGCTAAAGTATATAGAAACTTGGTATGACTGTCACATTATTTTTATTCAAAAAATGGGGCCCACTAGATCTCAAACCGTCGAACTTTAGGTTTTAATTGCTAATTATTTTATTTATCAAGCCAATTGCCACTAAATGATTTGTTGTCTTTGTGATGTTGTCATTTTGTATAGGCCTGATATTATATTATAATATTATTTGACAGGAATCCAAAAAAAATTACATGAACTTTTCATGGAGTGGATTATATATTTAAAAAAAATAATTAATGTGCATCAAAAATATAGAAGGAACGCCACTATTATTTAAGATGATGTCTGTCATATGATATTGCATCTATCCGTATAGAATTTGAGGTAGTCTGTATTCCTGCACGGCACTCTGTTACCTTTTTTTCCATGGTTGAGGCCAATAAATAAATCCATTCCTATGTATTTTTTGCGTCTGTAGTTCTAAGGTAAGCATATGCCGATATTAAAAAAAACCCAGTTTTTTTTAAATTGAGGTAAAACTGACATTTTGTGGTCTATGTGATAATACGCCTCCGCAGAGACGTCTAACAGTGCGCACCGAAGAGACAATTGCCGCTGTAGAGCAAAGTGTTGAAGAGGACCCGAATGAATGGTTCCAACAAGACGGCGCTAAATACCACACGGCGCATGCCAAAATCGATTTATTGAAGGAAACATTCGATGAGCGCATTATTTCGCGGAATGGACCTGTCAATTGGCCACTAAGATCGTGTGATTTGATACCATTGGATTATTTTCTTTGGGGATATGTGAAGTCGCTCGTCTACGCCAACAAACCAGAAACGTTATATTTAAATTATATTTAAACATTAACGGCATAAAATTATCCTTCGAATAAAGCCAAATTGATGGACATTAAAAAGATTTTCTTGTGTTTAATTTCAATTTGAAGTTCTTTACCTCTAACACTTGTTATATCGCGCCGCGTCGCTGTAGTCTATCAAGATTGGTTCGACTCCTTAGAATTCGACATTTAGGTCTTGCTCCGAGATATATTTCTATATACTCAGTTTTCGCTCTTAGCTTGAGAGTTGTTTTTAATTTCAAATTTATCACTCATTTGTTGATTTTTTTATAAAACTAAATGGATATGATTAACCTAAAACCTCTTTCTTCGAGAAAAAAAAACAAAACATTTTCAATATTTATAACTCAGTTATTGCTTTTAGTGTATGCACAGCTACCTACTAGGCGACAGTATTATATTGAAAATATCCAAATGAGATTTATATTTTTTTCTTAGTTATATATCTAAGTGATTGGCCACAACCTAAACAAAATTATATAAAAGTTTCTTTCTTACCAAAAGCGAAAAAAGTACGGTGATAAAAAAACGGCTGTATTTCATAATTTTATCAATTGAGTAATTCAAAAACCTTTCAAAAGGTTGAGAGTTATTCTCAAGCTCTGGAACAATGCCAAGAACAAGTCCTGACTTGAAAAACAAAAGACATTCAACGCACCATTGGTAAAAGGTGCCAAAAATGTCATCGATTTCAAAATAGGAACAACGAATGTCTTTAGTCAGGAATTAGTTTCTAAAACTTTAAAATCTAACCGTTGGTTTTCTGACCTTTTCTGCATTTGTATCAATTGAATTAATAACTCATGGACAAAAATTACAATTATCATTGGACATGTTAACGGAAGTAGTCACCTGTAACCGTACAAAATCCCAACAAAATTCCCTTTCAACGAGTTAACAAAAAATGCAAAAGACCCTTAATCAATTTATGGATGGATGCATCAATTTTTAAGCATCAAAAAACAAATCTCCCACGTCACTTGAAATATCTGCCAACAGTTTTACTCATATGGCCCCCAGTCACACATACAACTTGAAGAAAGCAATTCAATTAATTCCAGATCCCATAATGAAATTCACTGCATGGGAAATTTTCAGAGCGCAAAACTCAATTATTTATTTTAACAACCGCTGCGCTGCGCTGCGTCGCTCCGCACCTCACGGCTCAGCGTAACCTGTGAGCTGTGATTATGTGGAAAATATAAACGAGCCAGAAAACTTGTCTGCGGCGCAAAGGTTAAACCATTTATACCTTCTAGATGCATTTTCTATGTCATAAATTAATTGTAAGGATGCCGTTCGTTTTTATTTGCGTGAAGTCTACCTTTGGATCGATAAAAAGGCCAATGGGAATAGTTGTCACGTCTGGCGCGTTAACGTGCCATCGACACTATCATTCAATTTTGGATGGAATGAGGACCCGAACGGGGATCGTCCGGTTTTTATTTTACATCCTTGAAATATGCGGATTTTCATCGGGGCTGTCCATCGCGGTGCGAGGTCGGATGAAGTGAATTTAATTATTCGTGAATATGGATGAAAGCTGAATTTATTGGTTGGGGATAAAATCACAATGCAGATGTTGAGTTGGGGCATCCATTGACCTTTTTCGGGAAATATATCAACCATTAGATAAGGATTAAATGGAGAATGGGTCATTGCGGCTATGGATATTCAATTAATTTTCAGTTATGTTTGAGTTTCGTGTGTATGATGATACTTATTGGATATTGGTCTATGGATTACAATTACCTTTTGACTTTGAAATATTAGCAATTTTGGGTAAAAAGGTCGACCTACGGTAGACCGTCCAACTCTCTGAATGTTGGTTCATAATGTAATAGTCAAATTGTTCTTTATTTAAGAAGCAGGTTCAAAATCGCATATGGGCACAACTTTCAATGGGTCGGGAGCACGTAAGCAAAAGATATAGTGAACGGAATAGGGATTTTACTAAAATGATTCACTGCGATTTTATTTTGAATTATTTTATTACCTTTTTTTATAAGGTGGAAATGAGCTTCATCGCTCATCTACAAAAAATAAGAGCATCTCACAATAGGGTGGTCTCTTTTGGTCCACTTTGTACATATTACTGTTTTACCAAAAGTTGGTGCGACGTCAACATTTTTATCCTTTATTTTTAGTGTACATTTTAGATGAAACAAAAAAGGAACAACCAATGACATAGATGCAGTAAAAGGATCAATTGTTTAAATGTATAATTGTTCAAAGATCGCCAACGCAAAAAATATTGTCAAGCTGTTGATTAGCCGATACAAATATTCATATTACAGCAGTTCCAGCTAAATCTTTTTACTTAAATAATGATGTATAAATAAAAAAAAAAAATAATAATAATAACAAATTTTGAAGAGACTTTTTTAAAACTCACTTGAAATTATATTAAATCATTTTTGTAAACAGTCTTCTGCAGACAAGCCAGTTTAGGCTTTGCAGATTTAAATATAAATTTGTAATATTTTATGAAAAATCAATAAAATTGAATTGAATTGAAATTCCTGAAAAAGTACAAAGAATACGAATAAATACGTTGACTTCAGCAACAAAAGTACGCATTTTTAGTCTGATATTTATAGCTAATGTACAAAATGAGCGTCCCAGGATCACCAAACATGGGGCGCACAAGTAAAAACGTCATAAAGAAATTCAAGTGAAACTGAAAACAGCCAGCTAAGAGGCTGTGCACGTAGGTTTGGTCGCCAAAATCACCTCCAACTGTAGTCCTAAAAATTCAAGAAAACATCGGAAACTCTATTTGCTAATTTGACATTTCGCAGTTTACCGAAACCTTTTGCCTGAAAACCTGCCTGGAAACCTGCCTGAAAAAAAATAATGTTCGCCGCCTTCCTACACCATGACGAAGCAGCAGCATCAGACTTAATGTCTGCTATTTGTAGACTACTTGCATGCTGTAATAAAAGCGGTATCTTTGCCACACATTGAACTGGTTGATTGGTTTTCGCCCTATAAACCGAGAAGTAAGCTCTTCTAATCCTTTCCATTTCATTCGCAGTGTGTTTTGTGTTGCTCGTAAAGAAGAATCGCGTATCTTTTTGTACAGAATTCTCTTTCACATCATCCGTTCGTAATCCACAAGCGTGAACACATGTGTACACATGTGTGTGTAGAATGATTCATGAAAATTGGGAAAAAAAGCAAACAAAAAATACAGGCAATACGAATGAGCAAATGAGCGCATTGTTTCTACAGGCTTATACTGACTATTTTTTTTTGTTTTTTGTTGACAAAGGATAACAGTAAATCGTGACGGCGATATACAAGAGCGCGAATTGAGCATGCAAAGACATTATACATATAGTCATAGTAAGACGATTTCCAGAATCATCTATTCAAATTGAAATGGATTTTTATTTGAACCAATGTCCCGCATATATACAACTTATATCAAACTTTTACTTGAGCGCATATGTTCAAAATGGGTGTGTATCTGCGAAAGAATTTTATTTGTGTAATTCGATTGATAGTTGTTATTTTTTTGTATTTACAATTTGGCGATTATTTTCCCCAAAGAAAGCATCTTTCGTATTGCTCAACTGCGAGAGTAAATAAGAAATTCAAGGACATCAACAATGATAAAACGATTTACATTCCAAACGAATCCGGTGAATCTGAAACGGACGCAAGAAATTATGTATAATTGCCAGGCTATGAAGAGTGGCCTAAGGACGTTGAAAAATAAAAAGTGTCCCGGGACCTGTAAAGAAATGTAATGCTATGCTTTCAGTACAAAGAGAAGTACATATAAAAAAGAAAATTTAAATAACTGATTAAATTTAAATTTGGTACCCAAAAGGATCCACTAGGAGATAGAATGAGTGAGTGGGAAGTGTTATTACGGCATCGGTTTTCGAAGTGAATCTTCTTTGGCACGGTGTGAATTGGATTTTATGAAACTTATTTCGTGTTGGCATGTTTTTTAGAGAAAGGACGTTAGTGCATCGTTATGCACCGAGAAACTGTGGTATCTGTCAATTAGTAAATTTGGGTACATGGGATTGTACGTGAGCAAGATGAAATTATGAAACTCATCGGTGAGTCCAGGAAAGCAATCAAGCGAAAGTTGCTAAATGTATATGGATGCAACATTTGGTAACTTGTAGGCGGCTAAAATGGTCATTTGCCTCTGAATGTTGAAATGGCAGCTGATCGATGGTACCGCCTTTGTTTTCTAGCTTATTTTCGAGCCCTCTGGAGCCTGAATTTATCCAAACAGGTAGATTTGATTGAGTTATAGAGGTGTATGTGATTATTGATAATGAAGATGTATTTTTTGAATTGGAGTGTTTCCTTCAGGAAGTACGGTGTTTTTCATATGACGACATTTTAAAAACGAGATGCTAGATATCGGCAACGCCTCTAACGTTTGTGGGTGTAAATACAATTTGCGATTCTTTGAAAAGGACGAGCTGGACGAGAGAGGCTGCTAGTTGATGATGATGATCAGTTTTTTAGGCCGTGAGTGCCTTTTGGTTTTACTTTGGTTTTATGGATATTTGGCAGTCTTTACGAAAGGTGGAGCATCTAGCTTTGTTTGAATTTTGTGAGGTGATCACAATGAAAAGAGAATATCTTCACACTGGAGATCTTGCAGAAAAGACTAATTGCGATATTTTTATGATCGTATTTTTAAAGTAAAACTTCTTTTGGGACGTTATGAATTCGATTAAATGAATCGAACATGTGTAACGAAAAAATGATCAAACAAAATATCGGCTGTCGTCTGATCACCGAAACCCAGCAGCGTCGGTAGCGGTTAGTCCTTAGGAACTCCGCGTGTTGTTGGTTATTGGAAGAGAATGAGATGAGTTGAACCGGCATATAACCGGTTGTGTAGGATTGGGAACTGAAGTTGAAAATCTTCAACTTAGTTTATTTCATTCGGCTATCATACCCGTTTTTTGATTCGAACAATCAACATAAATTAAGTTGCATATAACTCTCACAAAAACCGAACATCTTGCGAAATGCCAAAAAGTACCCAAGGCAATTTAAAATGTGTCAGTTCAGTTTCGAATGAGATCAATACACGATGGAAATAGAAAACAGAGAGAGAGAGAAATTAAGCAGATAACTGTTTCACTTCTACAGCGTGTGAACTCACACTCGATTTTTTTTTATTTCTTTAAGAGAATGCTCTTGATGCTGATCTAAATCAAGCGGAGATAATGATAATTATTGTAGGTAAGTAGGTGAATGCCTCTCGTGATGATCTGATAAATCCTCCGAGTAGTATCAATTGTCAAAAAAAGTCAGTTTTATCTCTATTCGAAAAACCAACCTCTAAAAAACACCCTTTACTTTGCTCCAGGTGTCACCAAAAACTAGCTTATTATGGTGCATTCCCATTTGTTTTTTTATAATAAGTAGTAATTGAGACTGATATTTTCAAAATACTATTACAATAATTTATAGATGAATAAAAATCTGAATATCTAGAAAGGTTTGTTCGTCTCATGTCACGGCGTTTTACATTATAATATACTTTTAAATTGTCAATTTTAAAAGAAGAACATGGTGGCGGATTTGAAAAGGCGTACAAGCCTAGTCAATTGTGCATTTAACACATGCACATTAGTTTCGATAGTCAATGTTGTTTAACGCACATTTGGCTAGGTTTTTAACTCATGGAAGGACTCGAATTCAAAAATTTAACTGTGAGTTCAAATTTTATTAATAATTATACCGCCCTCCTTCGGCTCACTGTTGGATTTGTGCTGCGTGCGAGGTTTTAAATCTTAAAATCTTAAAAGGATGAAATGTTTAGTCACTTGTTAAAATTTCGTGAAAAACACTTTTTGGAAGTTCCTTACCGGCCGCTCTCTTTCGCGCTGACAGACTTAAGTACTTCAAAGCATTCACATGGTAAAAATCTTAAAAACGAATAATCGCTCCATCACAGCACTTGACTTTTACTACACAAACCGGAGAAGTACAAAATGGAACAGTTACCCTACTTACCTTTGCGGTATTAGGGAGAATTCTTAAATTAGTTGGTGGCATATTTTACAACACCATTCGGCATTGTTAAAGGCTTGCCATGAAACCGCTTAAAATGTACACACTTGAATTAAAAAGTAATGTACGAGTATAATGCGTTCCAGGGATTGTAAACAATCTGAATAGACAACATGAGAAACTACCTACAAACGCGTATTAAAAATGTGTGCAATATGATATACGAGTACCGCAGGCGTACCTGGCGTTAGGAAAAGTTATGAACAAATTTATTGCGGGGAGTAATTTTTCTTAATAAAAAAAATGTATTTTAAAAATCCTTTATGGAAAACATTTTAATTTGAATGGGGAATATTACAACGGTGTAACGGAAAGTGAATTAGCTTCGAAATGGACCCATAAATTCCTGGCTGCTATTTGAAATATGGTTTTTATTTTTGATGTTAAAAAATGCCTTTTTCAAAAAAAGTATTAAAGAAATAATACTTTTACATAATTGTATGGGTGAATAAAGACAGACTGGATTAGTCAAAGATCAAATCGTTTTTTTGTTTATTTTAAAACCAACACAATACAATTAGAAAGCACTCTATGACCTCAACACCATCTTGAGCATCAACCGATCGATTACATAATGTCATCTATGTGCTCAAAAGTATTTTAATATGAACTCAGGGCATTTTGATATGATTTTGAGTAATACCCACTATGAATAGAGCACGGTCGATTGTTTCACTGACTCTGTTCAGAGCTCTACTCTGAATTAAAATAGATTTAGGGAAAATAAACCAAAAAGTAATCTCAGACATGGGTCTTTCATTAAAAAGGCTGGAAAAATAAAAGTCTGTACCGGGCATATTATTGAAGCAAAATCTAAAAAATTTGTTGTGAACTGTGCATTAAAGTAAGGAAAATCACAACAAATGCTTTAAAAACCTATCAAATTTTACTTTCAAAATCATATACAAGGTGGGCCAAAAGAAGTCATCCGATGTTGTCGCTGCCTTACGAATATCGGTTGTGGCTCGCGCAGTGTGTGCCGGTGCTCCGTCTAGTTGGAACCACATGACCTCCAGTCCTAATTCGTCCAACTGCGGCAGAAAAAACTCTGTAAACATGGCCCTATAGCTCGCACCGTCCACTGTTGTCGTTTGACCAGTGGCGTTCTCGAAAAAAAATGGCTCGACGACTCCTCCAGCGTGAACAGCGCACTATGCAATAACTTTGAGCGTGTGTAAGGGCTCCTCGTGCATTACTCGTGGATTTTCGGTGCCCCAGAAGGGATAGTTTTTTATTCTCGGCACAACGGGCGCTCCGGGACCGGATACTCTTGGAAAGGTCTTGTTAACTTATATTCTACATCTGTCTAGTCCACAAATGTCAAAACAGATTTGACATTGGCGGCCATTTGCAAAAATAAGAGCGTCTTCAAATAGGGTGATCTCTTTTGGCCGACCTTGTACCTCAACCGTCATGAGTTGACTATTTGTAGTTTGGTGGGCAAATTCGAACCAATTGGTTCTGTAAATAAATATCAATCTTTAGCAATTATACCCATTTTCTGATGAATGGATGTGTGAATAAGGAATTTTAACAGATTTCGGACAATTCCCATTTACTTGGGATACATCAGCATCAAGTGTATTCGGATTTCGGATCATCATCAATCCATTCTTCCTCAAAAATGTAACCAACATTGCCGGCGATTGTTAAGATTGATGATAGGCAATTTTTTGTGACAAACCCTAAATGATACTGCGCTTTGTATCACACAGCGTAGTGCTGCACGAGCGATTTAATGACATGGATTTCTTGCGCTCCGGCAACGTAAACTAGCCACAGAATTTAACAAGATTTAAGTGACAAAGTCATCAAAAGTTGGACATTCGAAGTGCGTAACAAGCAATGACGCGGTTGAAATGTTAACGACGTCATATTTCATACTTAACGCCAGAAAATATATTTTTTAAAAATATCTCACAGACAACTTCTTTTATTTAGATTTTAAAATTCAGCAACCCTAGACAACTGGATCGCAAACGTTTTTGGGCAAATTTAAAGTCCGTCATTCCCTTTAATACTTTTATCTGTATCATCCAACTGAGATATGTAAATTATTCATGGCCTGTGAGAGGAAGTCTATGTGTAAATAAAAGAAATGTTTCAAGATTATCCATCCAAGGATATTCGTTAAAGAGTTGTTAAAATTAAAGCCCAACAGTTTTTACCACGAATACATTATGTAAGGAAATGATGACGATATGTCGAGATAAAATGGTAAGTTGAACTGCAGAAAGCAAGGAATTTTTTTTAAGAACATTAATCCTCTGATATGATATGAAATGGCAACTTATATCAGAAATCCTTTTTGGTGATGAAAAAACTTGAGGACTACACTTAGATTTTATTTATTTCTTTTTGTTTTGGTCGGAAATGTTGAAATGCTTTTAAGGCTTGAAACGAAAAAAGAAGGTGAATAGAGGTAATTTTTTTCAAACATGAAAAACAGAATCAAGTCATAATTTTATAGGGTAATAGTCACATACTGAAAAACCATTGTCTACATTTACTTTGTAATCAATACTTTTTTTAAATGTAGAACGTAACTGCGACTGAAATTTCTGAATGGGTTGAGCATGACCCATTCAGAAATTTCAATCGGGCGTTCCAATTTAAGGTAAAACAGTGGAGCATTTAAAGAAGTACATATTTGGCCAATTGGCTTTTAATTTCTTAATCGTAGTTTTGTTTTCCATGTAGAAAGGAAAAAAGAATAACAAAACTAATTTTGTTATTCTCCGGATATAGTGCGCCTTTAAACTTTTGCCTTATCCACGTAACGCGGAGTTCTGCGTGGACAGACTGTCTTTCTCGCGCTACTCGTTGGTAAACACTAGAACTTGAGCAGAGGTTTAATAGATGTCATCTGGCAACCCGAGGGAGTAATCTCTTGAGGATAAGATGCCAGAAGTGACATTTTCTGCTATAGGCATGAGCTTGGTGGAGAAGATACCAATGCTTGGCCGGGAGCTGCCCTAAAAAATCTCCCATCTGCTCCCAGGGGTAAGATGTTTATTCCGGGTCCTGGCATTCCTAAAGAACGATTATTAGAAATACTCAGTCGTCAAAACTCTGACTTTCCTTCCGATGACTGGATGATAAACGAAATGTTTGAAATCTGTCAAAGGACAAAGCATCTGTCTATCGCTCAACAACCAAACGTTGGAAAAATTTTATAGTGATGGCTTTAAGCTCAAGGTGGGATTCAACTTCGTGGACGTCAGAGTCGGTGGGCAAAATGCCCATCGACCAAACAATGACAACCCTGATAAAGGTATACTCCAGCTTCACATTCATAACAGTAGGTCGGCCAGCGCCAACTTACTACACCACCTAGCCAAACACCGTGTCGACATTGCCCTCCTTCAGGAATCTTGGATCTCAAAAGGGAAATTTGCGGACTAAAATCAAAATCATTTTATTTTTATCTTAACAAAGGCATCAGCGGCAAATGCCTTACTTGCGTCATGGCTAGGAAGAGGAAAAGACTCAACCCTGTTTATCTTCTGCTCAGCCTACTTACCATATGACTCAACAACACCTCATCCTGCCAACGCTATCAAAGACCTGGTACGACATAGTGGGAGGAAAAGTTGGGACATAATAATCGGATCAGCTGGGGCAGTAGTGACACTTATATCAGAGGTGAGTCTCTCTTTTAATACATTATAAAACATCACCTATAAATACACAACCTTGGAAGAGAATCCACTTTCATTATAAAAAATAGAAGGGAAGTCCTAACCCTAACGTTTTCTCTAACTCAAAACGACTTAAAATTATCGACTTTAAAGTGTCAAGCCAACCTAGCTTCTCTGATTAGAGGATCATTGAATTATTCATAACAGAAAAATAGTCAACTCTATTGCATTCCGTAATCACAGAAAGACAAGCTGGAATCTGTTCAAGACAAAAATCTCCGAACACCTTCAGGAGTGCTGCAACTGACCAAAATCAAAAAGTCAAGGTGCTCACGCATGCTTTTAAAAAAGCATGACCAATACGGAAATGTAAAAACAATACGAGAGTCCCTGGTGGTCGATGGAACTCGCCAACAACACAAATAACAACCGTGAAGTACACTGCTCATCTGGAGGCGACTTTAATTATATGGGCCATTAACACATTTGAGCCCTACAAAACAGCAGGCCCCAAAGGCATAACCCCCATGTTACAAAAGACTGCTAACCACATTTTACCAACATTTGTCAACACCTTCAGTGAATATCTTAAGAATAATTATCTTACCAAGAATGGCGTAAGGTTAATGTGATATTCATACCCAGAGCATGGAAATGCAGTTTCGCAGCTGCGCAAGATTATAGACCAATTAGTCTATCCTCATTCGTATTAAAAACTCTGGAAAGACTACTGGATTTCCAAATACGAAGTAACTTTAATCCCGGCTATCTATCCTCAAACCAGCATGCCTATATCAAAATCGGTAGAAACTGCCCTAGATGAGGTAGTTCAAACGATAGCAAAATGCCTGTGTCATAAAGCCTACACACTAGCAACCTTCCTAGACATAGAAGGAGCTTTTACCAACGTAAAACCGGAAGCCAAAGAGATGGCACTTTATAAAGCGGTTATTGGTAAATGGATCATAGCCATGCTTAAAAACGTATCATTTCATCCTCGCTGGGCGATTACCAACGACAAGAGGTACTATACAAGCGGGGGTACTCTTCACTAACAATAGATCAGTCACAGAGTTTATGGCATCGATTCTGGGAGGGTCCACCCTTTCTCTTCCAGTTAGTGCCAAACACCTTAGGGTGGTACTTGATACCAAGCTAAACTGGAACCTGAAAAACAGCGAAAGGATTAAGAAAGCTAACATTGCATTGGTCCAAAAACATCCATTCGTTTTTCAAGCAGAGATCCTAGCCATAATCAGAACCGCCTAGAGGATTGGACATACTGCCATAAAAGGTCTGGCCTCCAACATAATAAAACACGAGAAGTTGGACGTTGCCGATCAGAGCTAACGATTCTATGTAACCAGAATAAAGTCCAAATTATCTGACCAACTATGCTGAAAACACGGCGTCCCAGATGTGGAGGAGAATTTCTCAAAACATACTCTGTCACTTTCCCGCGATCTGCAACAGCCGCAACAAACTCCTTAGTAGCTTCTACTACGAGGACCTGACGATTAGAAGCAACGACTGGAAGTAACGTGTCCCGAACCGAGGAGGATTGAAGACTGTCTGGTCTTATGTAGATGTCTTCAACGGGTTGAAAACCCTTTAAGTAAGTAAACATGATGGCGAAAGTCATATTCACTATGTCAATGAGCTATATAAATTATTTTGTTATGTATTCAAATGCAAGATTGTTATGTGCTTATTAAAAAATTCTACGTACAAATTCTGAATGTTTGGTAAAAGTATTATTAACAGAAAACGCCTGAGCTGTGTCAAACTGTTGAGGTGTTTTTTTTAAATAAGTATGTATCTGCAAATGAGCCAATTATATATTGGGCCGTGTGCATAAAATCCAGTAAATGCTTTTTCTTGACGATTTTTAAGTAAATACTTGATTTTCATATGCATAAAACTTAAGTAAATGCTGGAGAAAAAGCATTTACTAAGAGACAACTTATACTTCTGCAGTATTTACTTGACTTTTTTGACACTTTTTTTTCTTTTCTACAGCTATATCAAAAAGGATAATAGTCGTGAGTCTCACTTTGAAGCAATCAGGTCGCTGGAGTTCAAGTTGGAGTTGGTGAAGATATTGGCGTACATCAGAGTACTGTTTCTAGAACAGTAAATTCAATTGCAAAACAGCCAAAGCCTCTCAATTGGATAAAGTTTCCTACCAATTCTGACGAACACATGAAAGCAAAACATGATTGGCTTAGCAAATACAGATTCCCATCATGTATAGGAGCCTTTGACTGCACTTATATAGAAATAATGAAGCCTCACTTGCAATCAGAAGAATATATTAATCGAAAAGGATATGCCTCCATCAATATTCAAGCAACATGTGATGCAAAGGAATGCTAACAAGTGTGGATTGCCAATGGCCAGGCTCAGTTCATGATTCTAGAATTTGGAGGAACAGTTTTCTTGAACCAGTAATGCGAAATTCCACTTACAGCGTTTTGTTGGGAGATGAAGGGTATGGAATCGCACCTTGGTTAATTACGCCTTTTAAGAATCCAACAAGTAATCAAGAAAAGGCATTCAATAAATTGCATTCAAAAGAGAGGGTAATAATTGAAAGACGTTTTGGTCAATTGAAGAGGAGATTTCCAATTTTACAAAACTGCATACGTCTCAATATTTCGAATATAATTGTGGCATGTTTCGTTTTGCACAATATTGCAAAGCATTTAAATGAAAACAACGATTACCAATTTCCAGAAGGCGTAGAAAATGAGATTTCTGTTTAAGGTGATGAAGAATTAATTCCCATTGTACTTCAAATTCGATGAATGGGGCAGATAAAGAGAACGGAGATAGCAGGGATAACGTAACGTAAATTCGTAAAACTTTATTGAACATATGTATCTTTTTAATAAAAAAAATAATATGTTATTTCAATAAAACAAATATTTTTTCTGAGCTTTATAAATTTAAGAAGATTAATTCTTCTTCGTTGTCATTTTCCATCCTTTTTTATATTTCCTCCTGCTGCATTCGTATTAACTTTAATTGCTCCAGCAACACCAAACGTTGAAGTTCTACATTAGACAGATTTTTTGTCTCCTCAGTGTCATTGAACTTTAATTTTCAACTTTTTGTTACTGGACAGTCTCCCGATAATTCTTCAATTTCATCTGCAGCAATACGTATATCAGCCTCCTTTTCCGTTTGCATTCTTTACGTAAACAATATTATCTAGTAAAAATATAATAATTAGCTTTATAAAGCAATAAGTATCAGGAATGCAAGATATAGATGGGTTTTCAGCATTTAATAGCTCTAAAAAAATACTTTCCATTCTTTTAGCTTTATGGGTATATTTCTCGTTTTCTTTCTGCCTTTTTCTTAACCTCTGTCCTACAATTATTTAGCCTCTTTCTAATTTTCTCTTCCGTTAATTGAACACCGGTCATAGCCTTATACTCACTAATAAATAACTGTATAACTTCGGACTTCTCCTTTTTAATGAACGGTTGTTGTGATTTATTCAAAAGAACGGAATGCTCTTTTAAAATTCGCAGAAAAACTTCTTGTCATGGTTGTTTCGTTTGTCATGTTGATCGTGTATAAAGTGAACATTAAAGAAACAGTAAATGACATAATCTATTAAATACTTAAAATATAAGCTTTTACTAGTAGCACTAGTATTTGCATACATTTTATGCATACGGGCCATTGTAACGCGTATTATATTCTAACCGCTTAATATTTTAAATCATCCGGCAAAGGTTTTAACATTCCAAAAATACACAAAACCGGATTAATCAATAACTAATTATTGCCAAATAACTCCTCACAAAGAAAAACATTTTTTGTTTCTGTTTATTGTAGCCAATTAAGTTGAATCCTCAAAAACCAACCAACGTGGCTGAATCCAAACGCGCCATCCCATTCCTTGGCAACCAGCAATGAACTCTTTTTAGTTCGAAATCGATTTTTTGCTTATGGAAGCGCACCATTTCCCAGACTTAGTAGTGAAAATCCCTGTCCTTTTCCATTCTCGCCGACAGGGGTAGCGAAACGAGCCAGGAACAAGCCATGTAGCCACTTAAACACACATTTAGTTCGCTGGCCTCAATTAGGTTTTTCGTCCTTTTTAACCACGGGACGTTTATTTATTCCAATCCAAGGAATACCTTAACGCTAAGGAATAAACTTGTCGAGTGGATATTATGGACGATTCCCATTCCCCTCTGAGCATTGTTGCCATGGATAGCGCTTGCTTCTATTCGAAAACAGAACGTTTCTAATGGCTAATGTAGAATGGAATTTAAGGGACGTGCCATAACCACCATAACCATGAACATGCGTTTGATTTTTTTAAGGTTCATTAACGGCAAGGCAATGAGCCGTCCCTTGGCCGTGTTCATGGGCAAAATATGCTTTGTGAGACGTTTAAAGCGTTTTTTTTGTAATGGGATACCTTTTTAAGATCCATGGCAATAAGTTGGACTTCATTAACACCACTTTTGCTTAACATCCAAAGGTGTCCCATCAATATGTCAATAAAAGTAAGAACCTTTCATCTCGAAATACATTTTTGTTAGCTTCCTTTAGTGCTTGTTTTATATGATTTTTAAACAGTTTTGTTGTTTTTTGTCTACGGTAGAATCTACAAGTGAAACGTGACTACATTTGTCACATTACCACTCAACCCTATGGATATGATTCATTCTTTTTTATGACTTCTCCAAATGCTCATAAAATGAAAGGGAAATCGGATGTTTGCAATATGCAAGAGCAAATAGATGTAAGAGCAATGTAAGGAAATGGGCGAGTACGTTTAAATGGAATGGACTAGACAAAAAAGGAACTTTTTGATTTTCCTTTGTGTAGGTGAAAAATAACATCAAATATACTCCAGAAGACTAGGCTTATAACTGATGAAGAGAAGTCAACTCCAAAGGTCGTGCCGCATTTAAATTGAAGTGCATGAAAGTTTAATTGACACTGGTTCGGGTCTTGCTCTTACAAAGTGTTCATGGGGCTCTTATAAAGCTTACTACTTGTCTGAAAATTAATTTTTAGTCTTGCCTTTTCCTTCACTGTAGATCAAGTAATGTCTTTGTAAGGTCTTCGCGACAGAAGACTAGAGCGCGTATGCGAGATGTGCTACCATTGAAAACCACCATGTGAAATTTTCTTTTACTCATTTTGGCTTTTACAATCATTGGCGAGTTGGTGTCAAAACAAGCTTATGTATTTTAGAACATGATTATGCAAAATTATTTAAATTTTTAATCATAGTTTTAACAGAAAATAACTTATTTTTCACTGATCAAGATTTATTTTTGTGAAGTAACTTCGTCGTTCTACCGAAATGAGACGGAATTTTCCAATGATTCCTATAAGCAGATATGGAGGTAAAATTTCACTGCCATCATGTTTTTTATTATCATTGGACAATTTCATTGGATTGGAACACAACACATGATGGAATTGAAATTTTACGTCCATAGCTGCTTATAGGAAATTAGGAATCATTGGAAAATTCCGTTTCGTTTCAGTGGAATGATAAATATTACTTCCCAAAAACAACAGTGATTTTGTGTTAAGACTTTAATAAAAAATGAACAATGAATAAAAATAAATTTCACATTATGGTTTTCAATGATAACTGGACGTCCAATGTCGTCGGTTAGAGTCACAATTAGGCCTGACAAAGTGAAATGGTGATGCTTCAACCAAAATGTGCTATAATGTGACCTTAGTTTTTTTGATTATCTATCTAGATTTATCACACAAAGTTGGGGGTTTTGGTTTGGTTTAACTACATGATTTGAAAACATTTTGTTATCAATTAGCCTCAAAAAGAACTGACGTTGTTGTTTAAAGATTCTGATGTTTGTTTGAAAATTCTAAGTGTTGTATTTCCTCTTCATATATTAAATAAATAAAATAAACTTAACAGAACAGGTTTAGTTTAAAAACTATAAAACTAGGATGTTTATATCATAAGGGTATTCACGCAACGTCGTAATTTTACTACGTGTGAAAGATTGTAATTTTACGAAGACTTTTCATGAGCGACCCTGCGGTGACCCACTGAATTGAATTACAACTAAGCAATTTATTGATTAATCGAATTTCGTTCCTATTGTTCTCTTTTCGTTTTACAGAATTTTTTTCAGTTTAACAAATGCGATTAAATGTCAAAATAGCATTTCAAAAGTTTACAACGTTTACCATCTCAGTTTACGCACCCAATTCCTGTGAGAAAATTCCGATATAGCTCGAAAATATTTCCCATACAAATTTTGACAGTTCATTTATCATATCGTAATTTTATTACGTTAACAACGTTTATGACGACTTTTCGACGTTGCATGAATACCCTTAATATTGGTTTCTGAGATATAGTAATGGAGTAATGAGTAATAGATTGATCTTTTGGCATAAATTTTCATTAGCACAAACTCACTTTTTTGGCTTAAACAATTCGTCTTTGCGTGCTGATCATTTATCCGTTTTTAAAAATCGTCGCTCTTATTTCGTTCACAGGTTATGATTAAAATAATATTGCACTGCTATGTACGCAGCATTGCCATGTTGAAAAAAAACATACCAAATAAAATATTTAAACAATCAAAACTATTGACTAAGGCGCCTGTCTGACGATTTTACATACCCTGAGCGGAGCAAAGAAGTTGCGTGAGCTCCACGAAAGAGAGTTAAAATCCCCCCAGAGCACCGTAAACAAAAAAAAACTTTTAACTGATACTACGTTCTCACAAAATAGCTCATTTCGGCATTAATTTTGCATATACGATTAAATTTCTTATACAAAACCAAATTTCCGTAATGTGATAATACCACCCCATTTGTTGGAAATGTGGTTTCTAATATGAAAAAATAATAGGTCAAACAAACGAACAAACCTTTTTTCATTGGAATGGAATAGCAAAAATGTCAAATTGAAATTCATATAATGACAAAAAAAGGAGGAACTATTGTAAAAATGTAAACATTGGAAACTTTCCCCCAAAAATGTTTTTTTTTTTTGAGTCTGCTATTCAACAATTTACAGTACATAATTTGCACTGTATTTGCGGCTTTTATTCCGTTTAGAAACTTTTCGGAGTATTCGATCGACATCATATAAAAATCGGAACCAAAGTCATGCATATTCCGCTTCCTTGCCATATAATTAGCCCTATTTTTTAGCAACACGAAAATCACTGTTTTAACATAATTTATTCTATTGAGTTGACAACATATTAAGTCATTTAAATACATTTTAAAGGATTTGGAATTATTGTATTTTACGTGGACTTTTTTGTTTGTTTACAATAAAAATGCCAACTATAAACTGTCACAGGAAATTCGGAAATATAGCAAGTTGTAAAACGTAATTCCAAAACTTTGAGAGAATATCTTTTTCGTGAATTTGGGAATATGCTCATTTCAGCTCCAGTGAGAACGTAGTATTAGGCGCCTGCCTGACGACTTTACACACGCTGACCAGAGCAACGAAGTTGAGTGAGCATGGAAAGAGACTTAAAATCCTTTGATTTTTAATTTTAAATTTTGGGAAATATATAGTGTTTATTTTTAATCTGGCAATGCTGCATTAGAATGTTCTTCTTCTTATTTATCATTTAGCTGTGTGAAATGTCAAAAAATGGTTGATTTCTATAGGGATTTTGAATTGATTCAATTTTGATTATTTAATAACTTTTTAAATGAGAACGACGATCTTAAAAAATTGCTAAATTATCAGAAGAAAATAGTTAGTGGAATAAAAAAAAGGGAAAAAAGTGAGGTTTTGCTGAAGTATATTTGTTGCCAGATTGCTTTTTTTGTATTTGAATTGTTGTAATTTCGTTTCCACGAAGTAATATTAACTTTTCCAGTCATAAAGGTTGTTTGGTTTTTACAACAAATAGATTTCAGAATTAATAAGATATCTAAGTTCTCATTATCCAAAATGATCGATTGATCAATAAAAACAGACCTCCATATAATATATCTAACCAAATCTGGAAATGTTTTATTTTATTACTAATATTTTTTTTTTTTTTTAAAGTAATAATAAATCAAAACGAAAATCACTCTTGTCAAACTCTCGGCAATCAATTGAAGATATTGGTATTAATGCATGGAGGGGTAAGTCTGTTGAAAAATCCAGATCATCTAAATCGATTTGAGATCAAAATATAATCAATTTCGGTGCCCAATGGATCATACAAACTGTCAAAATCGATATTTTGACATATCTAGATAAAAAATAACGCTAATTTTTTTATATATGAAAAAAAAAATACTCACACAGCCAAAAACAAGTTGCTGGCAACTCTCAACAAGGGCAGTACTCGCAAACAGATACTCAAGTCAAAGTGCATGAACAAAAAAAGAACCACTCAAAGCCAAAACGCGAAACACGTTGCCCCTAGCAGCAGCTGTCGCATATCGGCAAAACACAAACAAATTGAATTCTTCTTTCCCCCTCTTTAGTGATTATTCGCGTTTCATAGACTCATAGTTTCCTTCAGCTGTCATTTGCATTTGTATTTTGTTGTGGTATGGGTAATTTAATCGACAATGGTTGACGATGATAAATCGCAACGGAACACAAACAAAAATAAATGTCCTCAAAATATTCAATCAATCAATATATAGGATAGAAATCTCTCATAAAATTAATCATCGATTTCATCGATATGACCACAAACAGAATCAAAACAATTTTTTTTAAATACCAAAAACAAAACAAAAAAATAAAACAATTCGTTACGCATCTGGGTCAATCTTCGAAGCAGAACAACACACACATCACTCTCGTCTTAACTTACCTGTTGTTCCATCTTCTGGTGACGGCTGCTAATTGCTGACATTTTGCACGTTCTTTATGTTGCTGTCAATGTGTTACACTTTATTCCTCCCTGCGCTAAACACTTTTCATAATAAAAAGGTGAAACTTTTCACAATCCCATATTAAATGGCGGAAGACACTCAAGAGCACAAGAGACAGAGCTGTGCACGACGGCACAATAATTATAACGGATACACAAACTAATTTTGCACTTTCGGTTTGCTAAATTTTGATTCACTGCACTATCACTACCACTACACCGCACCATTACCGGTAATAAACATAATTAAGAAAAGCATAAGAGAAGAAATCGTCGTCAGTCAGTAGGTAGACGAAAATAAACCCTAGCACCCTTTCACTTTGTCATAAAGTGTGATAAAAGGAATGGGGTAGTGTATTTCGTTTGTTTTATTTCTTGTTCGCGCAAGGGATGATGATGATTCGTTAGTAGACGTTCCACAAAAGGAATGCGACGCAACAACCGTTCACGGCGACGGGCAGACTGCTATTGAAATTTAGTATTGACATTTGTCAGCTGTCGCTGTGTGAGTGTGAGGACGAAACACCAAAACACAGTGTGGTGAAACTTGCTTTCAATAGGGGAAAAGTTTCCTTACTTGTTGGGTTTTGATGAAAATGGTGAATTGTAGGTAAAAATCATTGTATATTTGAGGGCGTTAACGACAGTTTGAAATGTACTGTTTTGACATCTGTTAAAAACTGTTATACAGCGAACATTTTTCGAAAAGTGCAAGTCAATTATAGCCGGCGAAAGGAGAGGTTTGCCAAATGCATTTTATTTACAGCTCCTTGAAAACATTTTGCTTCAGTAAGCAACATTTGGAGTAATAAACATTTATGACATATTAACTTAGCTTCATTGAAAATCATTGCCTTTAACTTCGTTACTTTACAACACGAATTGTAAAGCCCTGGCGGTAGGTAATCGTTGTTCCGTGCATAGATTTATTAAACGAGTAGTGGGTGCACGACTGGGTCGTACGTTCTTTTTTTTTTTGGTTATTCATTTTTACTTACATGCTAGACAAAAATTCATGAAAAAACTAGCCTACTTATCAACTACATAACTAAATTACATGCCCTATGCGGGCGCCCTAAATTAAATGATAACAACTTAATTCTAATGCCTTTCGGCCTATTATCTAATAAGTAAATCTAATAGCAATATAATGATGTTTACCAAGAAACATTTGAGAAAAACTTGGTTTCTTGTCTTTTTTTTTATTTTAGTTAAACTTAATTAAAACTACTTATCGACTAACTTAAACTACTTAAAACTACTTACATCTACCTAAATAAAAAATTAAACTTAAAAACTAGAACAGCCACAGCAAGCATTTTTATAATATTTTTGTATTTTTTTTTGTATATATATATATGTATATATATATGTAAATATTTTTTTTTTTTGGTGCCACCACGACTGTTTACCTTAACATAAACCTAAACAACTATGCAAGTCGGCCATATATTTTCAAGAGTCAACTAACTATAACTACGTTAACCACCACAACAGGTTCTCCTGTTGCAACCTACTCCGGCGGTCCCAATCGGACACACTCCTGCTGAACCGCAGGCGCTCTCCTCCGCCCTGAGTGACGACGTCTCGGTCGTACAGGAGCCGCCTATCCACAGTTTGTCGGAAGACGTGGTAGATTAGCTGAAGCGCCGATCTATCCTGTATCAGCCCTCGACTATCCAAATATAGGAAAGCTTCGGGCGGAATAAAGCCGCTTAAACGCACACTCTCAAAATATTCATCATTGGGATAGAAGGCCCCAAAGATGAGACTATTGTTCGAAGCCATCGCTCTTGCAGCGTGAAACCGAATGAGTTTCACCAGAAAGTTGTCTATTCGGTTTATGTTGGCCCCGTTGTATAGGACCTGGTTGGAATAGTATTTTGTGTAGTCAGATACTGGTGTTCTGTGAAGTCCAAGGCAGCTCCTCAGACACTCAGCAATCATCGGCCTAATGAGGGCCATGTAGCAAATCACCTTCACCCTGCTGTCAAGACGACTGCTATAAAACAATCGTCTTATCAGGGCAAATGCTCCCCTGGCTCTCGACAGAGCAGCATCTACATGTCTTCCGAAATAAAGATACTGATCTAACCAGATGCCAAGGTACTTTACTACACTTTTACTCGCCAGTGGCTGTCCGTTTAGTCCAACGATCACCAGCTTTCGCCAGTTCTTTCTCGTATCCCTAGAGGCCCTAGACAACGGTGTCCTAAACAGGATAGTTTCTGATTTCTGAAAGTTGATTTTCAACTTCCAGTCATCACAATATCTATGGATCTTGTCGAAGTCCCGCTGCAAAAGAGTTCGACTGACTTCGACAGTAGAGGCTGTTCTGTACGCGATAAGATCGTCCGCATACGCAATTGCCTGAGTAAGACTACCTATCATATCACTGGTGTAAATGCTGAAGAGAATCGGCGAGTTTACCGCTCCCTGTTGCAGACCATTCTTAATGAAAAATTCTGTGGTAGAAGTTACATTGCCACTTTTGACAACAAACGTTCTACCAGTCAGCATGTCATGAAGCATATATAGCAGTGGTTTACTTATGCCAAGTTTGGTCAGCTTTAGATAGAGGCCCTCTAACCATACAGTGTCAAAAGCCTTCTATAAATCAACCAGACATGCACCGGTGCACTGTTTTTTGGCTTTGTTCCATTGTATATCAGAAACGAGTTTGGAGGCGGCATGAATGCAGTCATGTCCAGCCTTGAAGCCAAACTGGTTCTCTGGTATAATATTATTGTCCTCAGACCACTTGAACAGTGCTCGATTGAGAAACTGGGGCGTACGTATCTACCATTCTACCATTCTGTTTCACTGCGAGGTAGGCATACTAACAAAAACCCGACGTTATAGAATTTGACGATTTTCATATGTTGGTCAAATTAAAAAAAAAACATTCAATTCATTTTGGTAATTTATATTTAAGAGATATTGGCAAATTTTTCTTCTATGGATTATAAACAATGCTGGGTACGTTAAGTGAAAGAGTAAAGAACTACATAAAGTGCGCATCTAATTCCTACAACAAAAATTTTCTTTGTGGGGTATACCTACGGTGACCATATTTTTCAAAGCAAAATAAAGGACAAAAAATATTATTATTTTTGTATTTATTAAAACTTAAAAAAACATTAACATAAATTACAGTTCAATAAAAATAAGCAGTCTTTTGGTTTAAATTCATTTTAGGTATGATAAATCTTTGTAAAAGCTACCTAAACATAGCACAATAGTTTCAAATACTAATCAGGTTCACTTTTCATATTTTTGAGAAGTGTGAATACATTTTAAAATATCTTCATTTTCATTAAGAAAATCTTTAAATTGTAAGCAAGTTTTGTCGAAATTATATTTCGTTATAAGAATACCTTTAATAGTATTTATATTCATTTGTGATTTATCACTTGTCCAAACGTTATTCATTATTGAAAATACTCTTTCAGTTGGAACCTGGTAAGCACAAACTGAAATCAACAATTTTAAGTAAATTTGTACAAGCAATATTTTTAGATTTAAAGTGAACAAAGATTTCGACCCATCTCTGATCAACAGGCTTTCCGTTGGCTTGCCATTCACTTAATTTATTGGCACTAAGGTATCTTTTCACACAGGATAGCTCATCAAAAAGTTCTCCGTCATTTAAAACTAAGTCCTTTTTTTCTGAGAAATAAATGTGAGGCTTTTCTCAACACTTGACCATTCCGGTGTTTCGCGAAGTAAGACCCATTCAAGCACTTCTACTTCCAAAAATGCAGAATTCCATTGGCAAATATATTGTTGGCATGTTTCGTAAAAACTATTGACTGATTCCCGATACTTCAAAGCGTCAATATCATTAACCTTTTCCAAATTCAAAAATATATTTCTTGAAGCTAACGGAATAAACGATTCATTTTTTCTTTCGACTATTTTGCAAAGCAGTTCTTTGATAATCGATGACACTTGAAACTTGTTGCGACTCAATATGTTTAACAGCAACGTGAAACATTGTGGCTTGACTATGTGCAAAAAATAGCCAAGCTTCAGCAGATGGATCAGTAAAAAAAATTTAATAAAACTGTTGGACATTTAGTTTGTTCCAAAAAGTATGTCTTAAGCGGTTTAAACAGTTTTATAATTCTTTCTAGTGCAGGCATTAAAGTCAACCACCTCGTTTTACTGTACCCTAACAGCTGGTGGTATTCCACGTTGACAAAACTGCAAATTTCTTTGAATTGTTCCAATCGTACCGAGTAGATATAGACAACTTCAATTTCAATTGGCAGACAATCGATTGCAGTCTGAATACAATTATTTAGTATATGTGCGGCACAGTTCACACCAATCAACTCTTTCCCAAGTCGCTCTTGAACCTTACGAAACACATTGTTCTTGCCTCGCCTCGTTGCGCCCCCGAAATTGCAGTTTGTGTTGTCAGCACAGATTGCAAGAATCGTTTGGTTTAATTCAAAATTTTCTAATATCTTACACAAATAACTGCATAAAATATCAGAGGTTTCTCCTGGTAGTTGATCTACTCCTAACATTTTTACTTGGATGCCGTGTTGCTGCGAAAAGTATCTAACTAAAACAGGACATAATTTTATGTTTCCGTGGTTCGAACAATCGGAATAAACTGTACAACTGTAGACACTTAATAATTCACTTTTAGTTTTTTTTTGGGACATTGGAGCGAAAATATTCGTGACAATCGCTTCGCATTTGGTTCTTGCACAGGCATAACTTTGATCAAAGCACGACTTAATCAATTTGGATGTGCAATCGTTTGATCGAAAAGAATGGTTGTGCTGAATAGAATGATATGCCCAGGTGCCTTCATTTACAGCATTTCCTCTCTCCCTAGAATTGAAGTGTGTACTCCTTACGAACGCAATCAGGGTCTTACTTGAAGCTGCAGATACATCAGCGCGCATATGTTTTGCTGTCTGAAGGTGCCATAAATGCTGTTTTGCTGTAATGAACTGCGGTGCCATAAATGCTGTTCAACAGCATTTATGTGTAAACACATTTTCAAGTATTTTACATTGGTATTTTTTGCCTTTTTGTACGTACATTATGAGTTACGTAAATTGTTTTGTTGCTCAAAAATGAATGCTCGATGCATGCATGTTTTTGTCATTGTTTTAAAGGACAGTCTCAAAAATAAAGGACAAAAACCGTCCTTTAATAAAAAGAAAAAAATACAGAGCAAAGGTGAAAAGAAAGGACTGTGCTCTTAAATACAGGACGGATGGTCACCGTAGGTATACCCCAGTGTTCACATTGCTCCCCCAGCATCAAACAACAGACTAGCCGACGCATAAGATCGACGAAATTTCCCATTCGCACTTACCGCCCGCGTCGGAAACCGCCACAAATTTTTTATCTGTGATGCGTTCGCTATGCAGTTCTATACTCTTTGGTTAAGTTAAATCCAAATCGTTATAACTGCTATCGAGGTAATTTTAATTTTTATATGGGTATTAACGTAAATAAAATGGCCATGGCTCAGAGGAATGCCCCAGCTTCGGCAGCATTATTTTTCTACAAAAATCGCCAGCTTATCTGAGGCCACCTGTGCGATAATATGAGACAATATAAATCTATGTCTCCTCCTCTGTGCCACGTAGGTTTATGTTATATGGCTTTCCTTCTATGTGTCTATCTGTCTCACTCTGCTGTGTTAATGTCTTGTCTGTCCTAGCCGATGGCCTCAGTGCTGTTATGTGTCTGTATTTCGTTGCATTCATGTCAATAAAATGGAGAAGTGTGCAATACTGGCCAAACATTTTGACCGAAATATAATTGTAGGTATACGAAGTTTGAAAGTAGTTTAATCTGGAGAGGCCATTATAAGACTGACCGAATCGCGAAAACCACTCTGTTGCTTTTCCCTATCATCGTAATGTTAGAATTAATCATAACTTCGAGTTCGAAAATTGTTATTGTAAACAATACCTACCTTTCTCTTTGTAAATATATATAGAAGGTAGGCCAAAAGAAGTCATCCGATGTTGTTTGGCTCTCAGAATATCGGTTGTGGCTTAAGCGGTGTGTGCCGTTGCTCCGACCTGTTGGCACCACATGTCCTCCAGTCCTAATTCGTCCAATTGCGGCAGAAAAAACTCGGTTAACATGGCCCTATAGCACGCACCGTCCACTGTAGTCGTTTGACCAGCGGCGTTCTCGAAAAAATGGCCCGATGACTCCTCCAGCGTGAACAGCGCACCTTGCTGTAATTTTGAGCGGGTGTCATGGTTCCTCGTGCATTACTCGTGGATTTTCGGTGCCCCAGAAGCGATTTGACGTTCACGTACCCGCTGAGGTGGAAATGAGCCTCATCGCTCATTATGATTTTGGTCCAAAAATCGTCCACTTCGTCCTCCAGATGCAAGGACTGGACTTTGTACGGGAACATGCGCAAGTCTTTGGCCAAAATTTCGCCTTAGGGACGACCGGGTGATGGCTAATTGCGAGGCACGGCGCGCCGTCTGGTCGATGTTTCCGGCGACAGCTCGACATCCTCGACAACAGCGGCGATATTCTCGGCTCAACGGGCACTCCGGGGCAGGCCACTCTTGGCAACGTCTCGTTTGGTCCTATACTCTTCAAGGTTGGTCGCCAAACGGCGCAGCGCTTGCGCAGTCGGTGTCGGATGGCCGCGAAATCGGCGAGGGAATTCGCGCTGCGCCAACACTACAGACGAATTGTTACGCCAAAAAATAGACACGATTATTCTGCGTTCTTGGGGAGTGTATCGCTCCATGGCCTGTTCGCTTGTATTCTTCATCTGTCTAGTCCACAAATGTTAAATCAGATTTGACATTGGCGGCCATTTGCAAAAATAAGAGCATCTTCCAATAGGGTGATCTCTTTT
This sequence comes from Rhingia rostrata, assembly GCA_949824845.1. Taxonomy (NCBI): domain Eukaryota; kingdom Metazoa; phylum Arthropoda; class Insecta; order Diptera; family Syrphidae; genus Rhingia; species Rhingia rostrata. The sequence goes on along the minus strand of OX463755.1, from coordinate 95,003,440 downwards.
GGCCCACCTTGTATTATAAAAATATAAATTTTACTACAATTAAAAGTTGTTTACTACGTTGATTAAGATTTCTTATTATATAAGAAATGGTAGGCAATGCGGTTATATGAAACCATGAGTTTTAACCAAGCTGATGACTGCCAACTCCGACTCTCTGTTTCACATCGAGCGAATGAACAATAATGATCCAGCCAAGGGTATCTTCGAATCCCAGCCTTTGGGTTAGAGGTGACTAGCAAGACTGAACCCCCGGCTTAATGACCAAGCGACCGCTGAAGCCAGAGCGCTAAGATCGAAGATGATGGATCTTCACTAGGTAGATAAGTGCTGATTTATTTGAACATGTACAAGGTGGGCCAAAAGAAGTAATCTGATGATGTTAGGCTCTCATTTTTTTTAATAAAAAAATTCGTTTCTGTTTTTTGATTATGTTTTTTTGAACCTTTAGAATTTTATTGGTCAAGTCGTTAAGATGATATCGGCCCAATGGTCGCCGTCACAATTTATTGCCATACGGGCCGGGGAATCGGCGACGAAACTCGCGCTGCGCCAACACTATAGACGAATTGTTACGCAAAAAAATAGACACGATTATTCCGCGTTCTTGGGGAGAGTATCGCTGCATGGCTTGTTCACTTGTCTTCTAGGTACATCTGTCTATTCCACAAATGTCAAAACAGATTTGACATTCGCGGCCATTTGCAAATATAAGACCATCTTCCAATAGGGTGATCACTTCTGGCCCACCTTGTACAAACTGAAAATGACATCCAATGTGCTTTCTATCGCTGTCAATACTCAGTATCAAAATATAATAATAAAGTTAATACAATTTACTTTCAAATCACTTGTCGGCCTACTTGTTAGCAAAAAACTAATTACATAAAAATGCTGCGAGTACGAAAAAAGATATGAATAGGGTTATTTATGAAAAGTCATAAATTTACAACGTGCAACAAATGTTGGGTTACGACAAAGGTACATGAACGTTCCATAAACCTTATTTCAGATTTGTTGTACAGTGTAACTTCTCTAACTCGAACTTCTGTTACTCGAGCTTTTTTCTAAGTCTAACTTTTATCGTGAACACGTTGTTCATATATTTTTTGCTCCCTTACTAGAATTTCCTAAATGTCTATAACTTGAACATCCCAAAAAGATATTTCATACGTAAATAGAATTTTTCGATTTTAAATTTGCCATAAACAACGTTTTCTCAGAAGCGTAAGAAGGGGACTCCCTATTATTTTTAAAATTTCATATTTATACACATCATGTACCTACCAATTTGTCTATTTGTTCTCTTCGGTTCTAGATATTTGTTTTCCAGTTTCGAAAATATTTGGTTTGTGGAAGTGACTGCTCAAATGTCACAATAGGTGTTTGGAAATTACAACGTTAACCATCTCAGTTTACGAACCCATTACATGTGCTAAGTTTTCAAAACTGTGCTAAAAAGATTTCCCATACAAATTTTGACAGTTAATTTACCAAGTCGTAAGCTTTACACTTTTACAACGCTTGCGGTGACATTTCGGAGTTGCATGAATACTGTATTGTGGATTTTGATTGAATGTGCAGATGTAGCCGTCGCAGTTTTTTAAGCAATAAAAAGTGGAATTAAATTCAAAATTATCATCTTTTCAACTCAAATTATGTTATTATTAAAATTGCGGTTACATTGTTTTATGCTTTTATATGCCATTTGTCTATAAGAGTGATTTCAAGACGGAAAAACGAACACGTGAATGTGAAGTTTTATATACACGTTGAAATAATACCTATCTATCAATGAAATTTTCTTGTTAGCGGGATTGTTCATTTACTTTGCCGTTATTTGTTCCTGAACCAATGAAAACAATTTTACTTGATGTTAGTCTTTTTCTATTTTCTATTTGATTAAGGGCTAAGACAATGCAAATGAGTCCGCACTGTTTGACAATAACTTTTCTTATACCGATGAGTTAAAGCAATTTCTGTTTCATAATAATTTAAGCTTTTCATTTATTATTTTTTAAATTGCATATTTTGAAAACATACATTCCGAAGTCAAATACCACTAAGGCTTATCGAATTGTCTAATTAATTTCCTAAAGGACATACATTTGATTAAACATAAATGTTTATGTGTATTTAGGCACAACTATTACTTTACCTACAGTCCGGAATTAACCTATACCTCAACCAACATTCCTCTCTAATTAGCCAAGTCCTTAGCTAACTGCCTCCAGTTGCGCACTCCAAGTTGGTTGAGGTCGGTTTCGACTTAATATCTTTATCCGCTTTTGATACGGTCATTGCTTCAGCGCCATAGAGCAGGACTGAGATGATCAGGGTCTTATATGGAGATCCTGCCTTCTTAGCCGAAAAAAACAGCGTTCGGCAAGAGTAATTGTTGTTTAAATTTCTGACGAGCTCTTTTTGTCAGAATTAAAAGCGCAGCCGAGGTAGACAAAGCCCCGTACGATCTCAAAGTTATATCTGGGTGACGTTCTGCCCAATTTGTCGATGTTGTGTGTCCTTTCTTGTTGACAGCATATACTCAGTCTTACCCTTTTTTACTGTTAAATCCATTTTAGCCGCTTTCTAATCTATAGATGTAGCAAACGTGGTCTCTGTTGTTGGCTCGGAAGTTTTGCACAATCCTGTCAAAATCAAATTGAAGAAGTCACATAACAGCTCATCGCCGACCCTGATGGAGCAGCGAGAATTCTTCATCTTCATCCTATACAAACGGAAATGTTTGGGCGGTATATCTACCAAAACTGGACATGGCTCTGTATAGTTCGTCTCTATAAATGCTGTCGTATGCAGCTTTGAAATCGATGATTAGGTGGTGGCCGATTGGTATCGATTTGGGCTTCTTGGGTTTTTTTCAGGATCGGCCGAAGTGTGAAAATTTGATCGGATGTGGACTTCCTGGCCTAAAGCCATACTGATAAAGGACAACTACTGTTTTAGATAATTACACTTTAAAAGAAATTCATAATTTTAATAAGTTAACCTAAACATTTGCCCATGCAAATATGAGTTTTTCGACTTTTATACTTAACCTCCTACAAGGCTCCAGTACCACCCGGCGCTACACAATATATTTAAGTGCTGCCAGATTTGGCAACAGGAGTTTTCGAAGTATATAATTGAAAACATAGGCGTAGATTACGCTGCAATATTCGTTATATAACTACAGTTAAAGTATCTGGCAGGTGAATTATTTTTTCTATTTCCAAGCGTTTTTATTCTCAACAAGCTTCATTCAGACTTCATGGCCCTGTTGCTTCTGATTCTTTATTGAATTGAATTAAGAGCCGCTAGCTACTTATAAATACCTGCACGCATCCCAAAAAGCATAAAAATGACCCCTAATCAGCTTACATAGACCTACTCTTCATTGCTAAACACAAATTAAAACAGAAAATCTCCGGCGCGCAAACCATCTAGGAATTAAAAACGTTCGGAAGAATACCTAAGTCACGTTCTTACAATTTATTTTCCAAAACAAGACCTAGTGTACAATTAAAATTTAAAACTAACAATGAAAATCATTATATGAGGATCTATTCAAAGGTGTATATGTAAAAGTTACTTAAGTCTCACTAGATTTACCAACTTATATACGAATTTATGTTTACAATCATAATCAGGCATTTTCAATTCAGGTATTAAAAATACTAAAACATGAAGGGCTTACAATCTACTGTTAAATACGCTTAAACCGCAGAAGTTTTTTTTGTTAAGGCACTTTACGTCGAGTTGAACATCCTCTTCAATAGTTAATTGAATAGACACTTTTATGTTGTCTATTTCAATGATCCTAAAAGTGTCCTCTTTGGTGGAATTGGTGGTGATCCTCCTTCAGAATCCACCACATCTGACATTTCCCCACTGACTTCCTTCCCAATTCCGTCCGATTTTGGTAAAATTCCTTCTGCCGTTGTAAGTCCAATTGTTGAACCGATTTTTGCACTTGCCCGCTTAAACGTATCATTGAGCTTGATTTGAACAACATTAATGAACATTGACGTCAAGGCTAGGCCGAAAATCATATACGTTATGCTGCACATCATAAAGATCGGGTGATTTGGCACAAAGTCTCCAAAGCCGATGGTCGACATTGAAATGAATACAAAATAGAAAGCTTCGGAATATGACCAATCCTCCCATAGGGTATATGTAAAGGCACCAAAAAGGATATAAGATATAAGGATAACGATAGCCAAGGAGATAGGCAAGTTAAATTCATCATCGACTACGAAAGCCGGTGGAGGGATAGATTCCTCTTGAGCGGCTACAATTGGAGTGTTGTGAGCTTCGCCCCCATAGATAAAATTACTTGATCGTCGGATTGTGTAATCGTAGACATGGTTAAGACCGCTTATAACGTCGACGACTTGTTGTTGTTTTCGAACTTTTCGACATGTTCCGGTATAGTAAAGGCGTCTAACATAGGCCCATAAGAACTTAATGGATCTAGTAAAAAGTTTTCCAAAGTCCGCAAGTAGAATCAGGAAAATTGGGATTCCTATAAGGGCGTAGATAACAGTCAATGATCGACCCAGTGTCGTTTGAGGTGTTATGTGGCCATAACCTAAAAAAAATAAACAAAAACAAAATTGAAATAGTATTTCTATAACTTGGTAACTTAATGTATTAATTTGGACTTCGCTTGTCCGTTGCCATCAGTAAAAACCAAAAACTACAGTTAATCAAGAAGTTTGAAAAATTGAGCTAAATGTCAAAAGTATTTAATGTACATAATAGGTTTACGATTCATTTCTAGTGAAAGATTTTTGTTTTTTGTATCAAAGCTAACAAAACACTAGGGACCACAAAGATATCCTTTTGACGATATACTAACTAAAATGCTTTTGCCATCTCCAAAGGTCAAGCCGATGGCCCGATTTATGTGCTAGTTTATATCCACAGTAAATTCGAAATAAGTGCTGATTCCAACTATAAAGCATGGGGATTCGCGAATGGCTTAAGTAAAATGTGACCTCTAGCAATAGAACAAATAATACGGTATTAGGGAGGACAGGTTGTAGACCTGTGGGTACACCACTGCTTGCTTTATAAATCGAATGCCCAGCATTTCCTAAAAAAATTCTAGTGTCCATTCATTGTGAATAAGGAGTCATCAGAAGGCACCCATTCTGCTTTTGCTCCACATTAACTATCTTTTATAGAGAGAAACTTATAACCCTATTTTTAGTTTTGCATAAAACTGCACCGTTTGGCAGTCTTCATTTATAAAGTGAGAAATGGAAATCGAAAATTGTCTCAAAATAACTACAAGCCTTCAACGGACTAAGAATAGCCACCATCGTGATGTAATGCAAAAAATGGGTTTAGTGGGATTCCCTAGTTCGTTCGTAAAGAAAGTTTACTTGCAATTCAAATTGTTTCATAAGCTGTTTCATAACTAGTACAGCTGCTTCGCCTCTATAAGCCAGAGGGAAGACCAGAGATTATATAATCTTATAGTACGTCCATAAATAGGAGATCCTTTATTACTTTAAGGTCCTAAAGCACGCACCGTATCAAAAGCAAATGAAAAAGCGATAACACTCAAAATCAGCCGAAAAAAATTGTAGTTCCCCTGCGTTCCTAATTCCTACAGGGACACTGACCTAGTCGAAAAAAAGCGGTATCTAAGTGCGGTAGATACAGTTCAACTAACAACAACAACTTTTTTGTAACGGAACAAACAAACAATCAATGAAACCGGGAGACACATGAAAAAAAATATATAATCTCAAGATATTTAAGAGCAAGGTTTAAAAAAAATATGCTATCATCACGAGACACTACTTGTCATAACATTTATTCTTAAGGATATTCATACCAGACAGCACTCTGATACAAATGTTTTTTCACTGTATTTACTGAAGATGACTCTAAATTTTTGTTCGTTATCTGCTTTTTGGTTGGTTGCTTGTAGTTCAACCTAATTTTATCGGGCAAAGTATACGCCTTTGTAGTAATAAGGTATCTCTAAACAAGTAAAAGAGTACAAGAGTTCACAAAACAATCTCAAAAGGTTACCATAATTGGGTCTGGTATGGGTTTCAGGTCACATTTAAGTCCAGACAATCTTGATATTCGATAATCTAATTTCGTGAGGTTTTTCTTTTCAATTTTCTTGGTGGTCGTTATCTGCGATAAGCCGAAGACGTAATCGTCGATGACTTGATTTGAAATCAGATTCAGGCTGACTTTATAAAAAGTTAACTACTCCAAATCTTAAAAAAAATTATTTGGTAGTTAATTTTCAAATCCGATGTAGTAAATGCTGATATTCTAAGCTTCTGATATTCACCGTAGCGTTTACTAGCCTACCTAAATTGGTACAATTCTTCTTGAGTCTTAGTGTTCTAGATACAAACTTTCGACCAATTAACACAAAATTCTTACACCATGGCCATTTATTTTATTACCTACAACTTATACTTCTAATATTTACTATTAATCTATCACAAAATTGTATCTATTCCTTTTTATTCAAACCCACTAGTTTTTGCTCAAAATATATCCATACATAAGAATAAAGATTAAGCTATATCTCTATTTCATTTACATTCATTTACAGAACAAGTTCGAATATTTTAGAAAACCTAACTGGCGTTAATAAGTCCATTTTGGGGTATAAATTATTTAATACCTATTGTCGTTATCACGGTCCAGCAATACAATACGCAATTGACGAAATTCCACGATTTCATTCCAGGAAATCGACGAACGCCAAGCTCTTGCATATTATGCAACTCCTCTTCAAACTTTCGTAACCTCATTCGTGCTGCGGACTTCCAGTCGTCTTCTCTATAAAGATTAGAAGATTTTTACCTTGTTCGTCAATCTCATAAAGTAAGCTCAACTCACCTCATATTGTGACTTACAGTCCAGAGATAATCAATAAAATCGCGCTTAACCTTACGAACTTCACATTTGTAGATATTCTCGAAAGATCCTTCAGTGTACCGGAACATCAGCCCACCAAAACCGCACAATAGGACGAGCATTATCATATGAGCAAAACATTTATTCCGTACTTTTCGCATCGCGTCTAGCTCTTGGGGGTGGTCCGCTTTGAGTTGAACCCATACGGTACGAAGGTCCGAAAACATTTCCTTGATAAAGGCTTTGGTAAGCAGACTTTCCGAGGGTATGACGGAATCATCGCTTGCCACCTTTGGTCGTTTAAGATATGAAATTAATTTTGATATAATCGATGGGGTTGCCATCCGTTCGGCAGCACCTTTTGGCATTACTTTTACAATCTCTTCCCTTGACAAAGATGATTTTGAGCTTTTCCTTCGAAGCAATTTCATGCTGTCAGAATCTACCTCGGTTTCGGTTTTGGGATTAACTTTTACGTCCCTTAGACTCTGTTTACGTTCTATGGTCTGTATTGTTGCCTCTGAAAAGGATGATTTGCGGGACTGGTCTCCATACCCATTAAGACTACTTTTACGTTCTAAGGTCTGCATCACTGCCTCTTCAATCGAAGAAGTTGGGTACTTTGATGTGTCTTCAAGTTCCCTAAGGCTTTTCTTTCGCTCAACAACTCGAGAGGCGGAGTTTCCAAGAGAAGACTGACGATCTCGAGAAACTCCTTTGATATTTATTCGTTCGTTATCTTCAATTGAAGAATTTCTAGCACTTCCAGTATCTGGGGTCTTAGACCTCCTAGCTGGACGAATGGGTGATAGTGAGTTATTACGGCTAACACTTCTTCTAACCGCGATCGGTGGTGGTGGTGGCTGATCAATTGCTCCTGGACGCTCTTCAGTGTGTGTTGACCGATAATTATGACGATCTTCGTAGTGAACCGCTTCTGATTCCGATGACGAAAGTTGCGTCGAAGATTCATATCCCGATGGTTTAACTGGTTTTAGCCTTGCCGGTGCTTCGTTCCTCGAAAGCCTTAAACTCTGAACCATTCTCCGGCGGTCTTCAGGATCTGACGTAAGTGAAATCCGTTCACTGAGTTTCCTGTAATTGTCCACTAGCCGCTTGCGCTCCCCATTATCCATATGCTGCTTGTAGCGAACCTTGTGTTCACGTTTCTCTCTCTCAAAGATCTTTTTTTCCAACTCGAAGCGTCGTCGCTCGTCTTCGAATCTACGAAGGTTCTGTTCTAAGCGGCTGAGATTGTCGTCCTCTTTTGTGGGGAATACAGGATATTTCTCGAGAATCTCCGGCGTTGTGATGAAATTCTCACCTTCGCTTGACTCCTCCTTATGCCTTGGAGACGAGAGACTTCGTTTTCCAACAGTTCTAATAAGTTCATTAGCCTCTGGTGAGGACAACCGTTCAGCTTGACGAGGCTGTGAATGACTTCGAGCTGCGGCACTAGCAAAGGTCTTATCTCGCCTTCTAAGGATCTTACTTTCATGAGCGGACATCGCACCAGGCGGTCTTATTTGCATTTGTACAAACTGGATCGGTTCATAGGTGCTGCTTTCAGAATATTCATCGGAATATTTTTGTCGTACCGCAAGAGTTGGCTCAGGTGTTTTCTCCCTTGTAGGTCTGGCTATCCTTCGTCGGCGTCGAAGGACAGCTGAGTCAGATGATTCCTGACCGTGTTCCATTATTTACATAGACCACCTGTCAAAGTTTTCTTTTTTTCTTTTCCGCGAAAAAAAATTAATCGAGGAAGACACTTTTTTTTATTTTCGCGGTGTCACAAGAAAGCGAACTATTTATAACTTTTTGCACAATCTACACTACACATTCGTTGAAATGTATGGTGGCGACACAGTAGATAGATACACAAAAAAATATATTGAAATGAACGACGTGTGCCAAATATTCAGTTATTATTACATATTGCTCGCATTCCAAGGGAAGGACAAGCTCTTCCAAAAAAAAGGTTCTTATGCTCAAAATATAAAACCATTACAAATTAATAAATTAAAAATGAAAAAAAAAAAACAAATTAAAACAATCGTAGAAAATTTCGAAAATAAATTTAAAATCGTGTCAAAAATATTTATAAAACAAATAAAAATTATTCGAATTCGCGACGGCACCACCATTGACCCATTGCTCTCAAGTCGTTGTCTTAAAATACACTAACGCGAAAATTTGCTTGTCTACGCTTTCGAGCAGTGCTTCTTAATTTTCACATTTATTTTCTTTCATGACTTTGAATTCGAGTTCGAGGAGAGCGTTAGGAAAAACACACACAGCTGATGAGGGGTGTGAACGAAATCACATCATCGATGACAGGAAGAGTTTGGGTAGATACATTTTGTATATATAGGTATTTTACGTCATGTTTTTCAATCTGTTATCATTATCAAGCCCGTGGAAAGCTTAAGCTTTTTTTAGTGGTTGATGTCCATGCGAACAAATTGGGAAATTTATTTTCAGAAGTTCATCACTTCCGGTAAAATAATTTGAATTTAAAATAAATTTAACGGACATTTGGATTATAACAGCATTATGTTGTTTAGATAGGTAACGCCAGTGTTATGTATTAACCGGAAAGCCATATGAATTTTTAGTTGTCTTCGGAAATTCAGCAAATAGACTGTAGGTATATTTTTCAACCAAGACACTCAAGGACACCTATGAAGATCCACATTTCCATTTTAAATTCCAAATAACCAACTAATTCATGCTCGTAGACTACCGCAAAACCAAAGTTTTCAAATTATTTAAAAAACATATGAGAAGGCTCCAATCTACTGTGTGGATCGTTTTATACCCTATCCCATCCCATCCTTAAAACAAATATCCTCAAAATGTCGGCTTTTTGCCGATGAAATATAGAAAATGTCATTGTCAGAACATATTGTTCAGAGAGTTTATCAAAATCATTTATGGTTCTACAAAAAACACCGTTTTTCGCCTGGGTAGTATATTGAAAAAAAAATTATATATGGAAGAAATGTTTTTATTCTACATGTTTAAAATTTTTCCGAAAAACGTTTTTTTACTAAAAACGCCCCCAAAAAGTAGGCGTGGCAAAAAACTTTGTATGCACAAAATATAGACATTATGATTGTCTAGATATGTTGTTCAGAAAGTTTTTCAGTATCTCTAGCGGTTTGGCCTAAAACTATGTTTTTCTGAAAAGGGGGCGTGGCAAGGGTGGATTTCAGCTGGGAGCAACAACAAGCACGTGTACCTAATTTCATCATTCCAGCTCAAAATTTAAGGCCCAAAAACTGGTGTCGTACGGACGGACGGACAGACATGGCTAAATCGAATCAGCTATCGATTCTGAGTCGATCCATATACTTTGAGGTATACCTAGCTCAATTATTTCGCGATGTTACAAACTATGTATCGAAACTAATATACCCCTATGGGATAGGGTATACAAACTATACAACCTATAGTATTGAAGCAAAACAAATTGTCTTATGTTAATATATTAATATTAATGTACATAACTGATCAAATCTTGACAATTTGGCAGATCCTGGGACGTACCTCCAATATGTCCAAATCGAACCCACTACCTTTTAAAACCTAATAAGATAGATTTTGTGATGATGAACAGACGGCCATGTATAAGCCTAAGCATCCGATACCAAAGAGGGATTTAGACAATTAGATGCATTTTAATGGAATTTCTTTAATTTCATTCTTCAGATGATTGTGCAATACTCCCGAGCTAACACAAAGTGTACAATATTCCATAAATGATTGTAACAACTAGCTTTGAAATAGTTGGTCAAACTTAATGATATTTTATCGAAAAGTTTGCAGGTACAATGGCAAGACTAAGTTTATTGGGTCAACAAGAAAAAACAAAATGGGATCCTTTCCTTTAGCTTTGTGGGTGGTGCATCGGGTCCGTACTTTAAAACCCCGATAGTAAAAACATATGTTGAATAAATATCTATGTGTGTGTACAACTAATAGAAGTTTCTCAAATGGGACGTTCAAATCGGGGTTAACCTGGTACTTCTTTGTGATAAAACAATAAAACTTATCACACACAGTAGAATGGAGATGATAAGTTTTAGTGGTTTTATGAGCTGTAAATTCAGATATATCGGGTGTTCTACATAGAGGTATAGAACTTCGAATGGAAATAAAACACAAGAAAATCGTTTTAATGTCCATCAATTTGGCTTTTTGGAAGGATTACTTTGTGCCATTAATGTTTAAATATAATATTTTGGGCATGTAACCACCGCGGCTGGTTCGAATAGAGTCTAGAGGTCCAATATTCAACCACTTTTTCGAGCATTTAGGGCCGTATGTCGGCAATAACGCCACGAATGTTGGCATTCAAGTCCCATTACGTTTCTGGTTTGTTGGCTTAGACGAGCGACTTCACATATCTCCAAAGATCTTGGTGGCCAATTGACAGGTCCATTTCGCGAAATTATGCGCTCATCGAATGTTTCCTTCAATAAATCGATTGTGACGTGCGCTGTGTGGCATGTAGCGCCGTCTTGTTGGAACCCCATCTCATCCTCATTCATGCCATCCAATTCGGGATCAAAATAGTCAGTTATAATGGCTCTATACCGGTCTTTATTAACTGTAACTGACTCTCCAGCATCATTTCGGAAAAAGTATGGCCCAATGACACCAGCCCATAGAGTACACCGAAGAGTCAGTTTTTGTAGATGTAATGGCGTCGCAATGGCGAAGCCATTTAACCAAAAATAAGCCTCATCACTCAACAAAATTTTGAGATGAAAATCAGCTCGAGATTAATCTCATTTTCGGCCCATACATCGAGGCTATAATTCTTGCACAAGCTGGATCTTGTAAGGTCGTAACCCAAGATCTTTGCGCAAAATCTATCCATAAAGTTGATGGACAAAGCTCCAATTGCTGGCGAATCGATTCATTCGGGACCTCTTCAATACTTTGCTCTACAGTGGCAATTGTTTCTTCGGTGCGCACTGGTCGACGTCTCTGCTGATGCTTATTATCACAAACCAAGCTGAACATAAGTTACATTAGAGTTGCCCGATTTGACCAGAAAATGTTAGTTTTATCTCTATTCGAAAAACCAACCTCCAATCATCAGTTACAATGGCCTTCGTTTGGTTTGGTATCTTTAACTTCCAATTCGAACTTAGGAGTTTCAAAACATTTCACCGATAAGCTAGGAAGAAATCAAATTTGAGGCCATGTGTCGGCCTTTAATGCCAAACATTTAATTTTCCAGACCGGGTCTTGTCTTTTACGTTCATAAATTTATTGTATTTCCTTTACTTACATACTTACTTAAGTGGCGCTACAGTCCGTAAAGAACATGGGCCTCAACCAACATGCCTCTCCAATTAGCCCGGTCCTTAGCTAACTGCCTCCAGTTGCGCACTCCAAGTTGATTGAGGTACTGCGTCCGACGTCTGGCTGGGAAACGAAGACTCTGCGAGCCGGAGTATTGGTGTCCATTCGTTCTACATGTCCTAGCCATCTTAAACGTCCAATGTAGAGTTTTTTGACCAGGAACATTTCGCTGTACAGCTTGTACAGTTCTTGGTTGAATTTTCGTCTCCATAGCCCGTCAAGGTAAACGGGACCGAAGATTTTTCGAAGAATTGTTCTCTCAAATCGACAAAGGATTTCTTCACCGGCTTTTGAGACGGTCGATGCTTCAGCGCCGTAGAACAGGAATGGGATGATCAGGGTCTTATATAAGATCTCCTTAGTAGTTCGATTGAAGGTTTTTCTACTGAATTGTATCAGGTTGTTGGTAAACGATGCCGATGTTCCATTCTTCAGGCATACTTTCTTCCGACCAGATTCGGCTTATCAGTTGGTGGATGTTACTTACCAATTCATCTCCGCCGGCTTTATACGGCTCGGCGGAAAGGCCGTAATTTCCGGCAGCCTTTTTAAGCTTGAGTTTAGATATTGCTATCCTAACTTCACTCATTTCGGGTGGTTGCCAGTTTTCGCTGTCGTTGCCAATATTGAATGGTTCGTTCTGCCTGACAACGGAATGTTGTTCGTCATCGCCGTTTAACAGTCTGCTTGCGTTAAAATCTCTCAGCACGATTTTAACGACGTACTTCGATAGTCGCTCATAGGTCTTGTCAAGGAGCTCATAGAAGCAGTCCTTAGTCCTTTTTTCGCTTAGCAGTGTCGTCAACAATAAAATCAGTCATTTCCGAGGCTATTGGTTGCTTCGTTACATAAAGTTTTTTCCATGGTTGGGAAGTTAACCCAAAGCACAACCCCCAACCTGGAGGCCCAATTCCAATTTATAAGATACCCCTAGGACACGGGGCCATCATTATCCACTACGGGATTGAGCGCTGCCGTTGGCCTTTCGGTTCATCCGACACCATCTCTGTTCAAGGGGCCTGACTAACCCTTGAAATTCCTAGACAACCTGTTGTCCGAATATGTCGAAGCAGCTTGTCTAGATTCACCTGGAACAGCGTGCCTTTCTGACCTGGCTGTTTAAAGTGTTGCTGTTTTTCGTCGTGTTATCAACACTCGCGCTTATCGTTTAGCAAGTAAAATCCGGTTGGATGACACCAGTACCCGATGGTTAGCACTTGGAAGTAAAAAATAAGCACTTGATATGTAGTCAGAGTTACAACCACTGCCAAGGTAAAGCCAATCAGAGTCTACCCTCGTTCTACAATACCTAACCATTTCCTATAGTATTAAGATTTATTTTAGCACAAGAGAAACCCAACACATCAGTTGGTGCTTTCCTGTCAGCTTGTTAACAGTGACTCTACTTAAGACTTTCTCCCCCACTGGCGATATTGAAAAATTATTGGAACGATGTTCAGCAATCTGTTGCGACATATCTATTACCCAAAAGCTTTTGATAAAGATGCTCCTAAAAACAAATTGTTTCTTCGATATCATACATCTAGTTATCATTGTCATCAGGTATTACACATTACGAGTCAAAAAATTTAAATTTAATAAACAATGCATTCCCAGCCAATTTAACTTACCAATTGTCGTAAAGACAGTGCTGCAATAGAACATGGTGTTATATAATGTCCATGGACTTTTGAATTCGTCTAAATTTTCCAAAGTAGTATTTGCCTTTAATAGGGAATCAACTGCGTCCTTATGGTATAACAAAGTACGAAGAAGTTCCGCCTTAAAATCTGTCGAACTTTTCTGTTGACAAAAAGACACATTTTGCATGTTAAAACAGGCATTTTTTGTAACGATTATACACAAAAATCTTACCTTGTGAATGGTCAAATTCTGTACGGCATATAGAAATGTATTTTGTTTTTCGCGAATGTTTGGAAATTCTTGTTGAAGGCGGGGGTCTAAGAAAATAAATATTTTGTTTCCATTGGTCATAAACAACAAAAATAATAAAATTAATATTTTTCAACGTCTACGTTTGTATTTTTTATAATTAAAGATAAATGCTAATGTCAACCGTCAATATCAACACAAAGTCAGTTTAAAAAAAAACAAAAGATAAATGGGAATGCCAACTGTCAATATCAACAAAGTCAAGTAAAAAAAAAAGCAAATGACATCATCTTAACCGATGTTGACAAACTAAAACTCACTCTTACCTTCAATTGCTTGAAACAAGACTGCACCACCAACACAGTACAACACCACAATCAAAATAAGGAATATATGTGTAAACCACTTCTCCGACAATTTATTGAATTTTTCATACAGTGCGTAGACAAATTTTTCACCAAAGCTCATGCCAGACTTTGTAAAGTCCACAAATCCCTCATATCTTTTGGACATAAATTTACCAGCGGCAATAGGATTTATGTGGCGTAGTTCATGTGGATTCCCAGCTGCACTAGTAGTTGAGGGAATTGAAACTTTTGGGAGTGTGGCTCCCATCTGGTGTGCCATATTTGTGTGAACTTGCATTCTTGGTATAAACTCATGTCGTATAGGTTGTGGACGAGCTGTCGGTGATGAACGAGTTGTCGTAATAATTCCGGGGGCTGCTGACATTTTTATGTTGTTTATGTGGCTTAAGAGCTGATAGTAGCTTCTATTACATTGGACTATACACAAATATTGGCCGCTTTCTCTTCGAATCGAATACAACAAAAGCAGCACAATGTTCACCGATCCGCTTTATTCACAGTATCTAATTAGACTGCGACATCACTTCGCTACCCGGCATAAATATGCGATAAAAAACACTTTTCCCAATTTGAAAAATAAATTTGTCCAATTTTATTGAAGAGATTTAGTGTGTGCGAATTAACGCGAGACTTTCAAGTCAAGGAAACCCAAATAGATACACATCTGCAACAGGCATACATGTGTGCATCGTATTTTTTTTTAAATTGTACATTTGGTTAAATCTAATGGATCATAAACTCTTGATGTTTATTATTCAACTAATAATGAAATCACTGCTAACCTCACAAAGTGACTATGAGTAAATGTATTAATAATATCCTACTATTAGTAAAAACATAAAAATAGACTATATTTGAAGAAAATGTATCTCCTGGATATTTTCATGAAAACATCTTTAAAAATCAAAATTGATGATGCTCTTCAAATATTGACATTTATGACACTTTATAAAATTTGCATTTTTATTATTAATACCCTTTGAGTGTAATATTTGTGATTATGACCTCAGAATTCACATACCTATAGAATTGAAAATCTGTCAGTCATTCAATTCGTTACATTTTACATTCGTTAAACCCAAGGGAAGGTACCACTTTTAAAACAAGGGGCAATTGCTAAACGATCTCCGCGTGGATAGCGAAAGTAGGGTGGTTCTACCTCAACTGAATAAGGGACGTTTTCCCTCATCCAAGAACAAGGTCACAGCAGTCACGAGAATATCACGACCACGACGCGCGACTGAGAAGGTCATCTTCCGATTATTCGACATTATAGACTAATTTAAATAAAGAATATTTTAAAATAAAACCAAGTTACGTGTCGCTTAGGGACTATTGCTGGCTTGCTAGTATCCCTAAACACGCCTAAAAAAATACTCATGCCAGTCTTCAAGTGCGCGTTGTTGGAATGCGCTTGCGAGAAGGTGCCTACCCACCCTATCTTGACCATCATCTAGATGGTCCCTTATCATGGCATTTTTCTCTTTATGTGTTCCGGCACATCTTTCCAATTTTCTCTTCATTCATCCTCAATCAATTTCTTTAATTAAAAACCATTGTACCTTGTTAAGTTTCTAAAAATTCATTAACACGTTGGTTTATCGAATATTTTTTCTCAACAGCTGTCCATTGTACAATCGGAATTTCCTACTATGTAATTTGTAATCGCAGTTATAACCGGCGGCTTTGAAACTCTCTTCCAAATTTCAGTTAGTTACCATTCTTCGAAATATGACCCTTTCATGTAGCCATTTTTTAGGGGTTTTATACAGAATAAACATTTTTTAGGGGTTTTATACAGAGTAAACAATACTCGTACATTGGTAGCAGCCAATAATATTATTATTATTTTGCCAGATGTCATTTCAGTCGGCAGCCTGTTCTTTCATTTTATTTAAATTAATTATTTCGTAACAACCATTGAATAAAAACAATTTTTAAAATCAACCCGGCACAAACAAAAAACAATTTTGTTGCTTACTAAATTATACATGCGTAGCGTATGCATCGTGTATATTTTTCGGGTGCTGAATCAAAAAGTAAGTTTTGTGCTTTCAGACCGAGCTCTGACCAGATTTCGTTTGACATTTCAATCAGCTGTGATACTAGCTGCAAAATTTGTGTGTGAAATTATATTAATTAAATAAAATGACTATGCAAACTATGAAAATTCAATATAAAAAAGATATTCTTATAAAGGCAATTATGAAACGCGATCAACAGAGTATTACGTGGATAAAGGTGAGTTCGTAATTTGTGTCTGCCAATTTTGTCCACCGGACACACCTCGTCTTCACCACACCAAATCATCCTCTTTTTTTGCAATTCCTGTTTTGTGGGACGCGTGGAACACATGTAGAATGTATGAAAAGGTTTGTTCGATCCAAACACCTTCAACGAGATGACGCCTGCGAAGTGTTTTCGAGACGATTACGGCGTAACCTACTAGTTTTTGGAAACTGCAAATGTATGAGAAAACCCCGGCTTTGGATTAAGTTTCCAAGTATATTCGCTCCCAAAGCGATTCTCTGGGAATCTGTTAAATTCAATATGAGAAATCAATTCTGGTAAAACAATATGATAATTCAGAGTATCGCGAACGAACATGATACAAGATGATGTACGCCTGAAACTTAAGCCTATTCGATCAGATATTTTAACCAGGCGTAAATAATTTACGGAATGCATACCTCGTAAATTTTTTCTGAACTCTTTCTAATCCAAGTGCCTGCATTACATATGGCGAATCCCATTCGATGGATGTGTATTTCAACTGCGATCTAACTAACTAGCAGCATATGGTTTTAAGGCTTAACACATCTTGGAAGTCGTTGCAATTTCTCTTTAGGAAACCTAGCACTCAGTTTGATTTTGCTTCAGTGTAATTATAACGAAAAGAAAATTTTAATTGTTTGTCAAATAAGACCCCGAAATGTTTAACTTCTTTCGTACGCCGAAGTAAAAGATCGTTCATATAAAAATTATTTATTATACATTTTACATTTTGAGATGTTAAGCTCCATAGCGGTATGATTACAGCATGCCGACCAACTATTTATATCAGACTGAAACCGGGTACAGTTATACGTTCACTTTAAATAATTTTAAATCTTTCGTGAAAGTTAAACCGTTGCAAAATTGGAAAATATCATGAATATTATTTAAAAAGAAAATAAAAAGCAATGGACCTAAATGGCTACCTAGCGGGACACCAGATGTTACATAGATTTCGCGATAAGTACAACCATTAGCTTTAACTAATTGCTTTTTTATTTGTTAAATAATTATGAAACCATTTCAAAATTGAGGAATTTTATTGCGTTTTGCTAAAAGTAGGTGGTACACTCAATCAAAAGCTTTTGTATATTCAGTGTGGGTTACATCAACTTGTAATCGTTCCTCAAAGCATAAACGTGAGTAATTGTTGTAGTTTTTTATTATTGAATTTTTTTTATTAGTAAGTTAAGAATTAAAAACAGAATTAAATTAATTTTATTTTTATTTTTCGATTTAAACCTAGACTTACAATAATTATTTAACAAAGTTAAATTTTTAGAACAGGATCTACCTCTTATAAAATCATCTTGTTTATGTAAGATACGAAAAAAAGCTTCTCTTTAATAATGCTTTCAAACAATTTAGGAATAGCAGAAAGCTTCGATATAGGTCGATAAACCGTTTTTATGGATTGGAGTAATATAAGAATATTTTATATTAATATTTAGTATATTTTCTTCGAAAAATCTTCGGTCCGTTTGCGAGACGGAGATTCAACCAACAACTATACGAGCTGTACAGCGACTTGCCCCTGGTCAAAAAAATCCGCATAGGACGTTTAAGATGGCTAGGACATATAGAACGAATGGACACCAATACTCCGGCTCGCAGAGTCTTCGATTCCCAGCCAGACGTTGGTCGCAGTAGAGGAAGACCTCGCCTTAAGAGGCGCGCACAAGTAGAAACCGACCTCAACCACCTTGGAGTGCGCAACTGGAGGCAGTTAGCTAAGGAACGGGCTAATTGAGGAGGAATGTTGGTTGAGACCCAGGTTCATTCCGGACTGTAGCGCCACTTAAGTAAGTAAGTAATTATTATAGATTACGAGATTAAAAGGTTTTCGTAGTAGACTGTTGTATTTACTAAGCAAGCATTATAGTTTAATGCACTTAAGTATAATATGTGTAATCTGACACTACAAATTTATAGGAGATAGCAGCGCAGGGGATGTATGGTGGGCTCGGCGTTCGAAGAGCGTGGGTTCGCCACGGGGTCGGGACTTTCTTTTTTTTTTTGTATCTGATATCGGCAAATCTAGCAGGACTATGGCGCGATCAGGTCGTAGCTGTAACTAAGTAGAAAGCAAACCCGCAAAATGGTACGATGCGAGGTTTTATATAGAAGTAGTACTGACAATGACTGGATTAAGAAAAGTGAATTAGAAGAGTGCAGTTCGTCCGGGAAAGTTATTTAAAGTCAGCTAAGGGAAAATTTGAAATTTAAAATAAAAAAAAAATCTAACAGTGAAGTGGAATTGGGAGTAGAAGTGGAGTTTAGACTAGTGCATATTATAAGCCAGGTAACACTTAATGTTAAAGTGATTTTCGAATTGAGGAATAATATGGTTTATTGTTTAGTCTCTGTGATTTTAACAGGACAATAAAAAAAAAACTGTGGTTGAAGGTTTTTATGCAAGATACTGGACAGCCGGGAAACAGCGAATTTAACACCAGGAACGACACCAAAGACAGTGAAGTGCCACAAATACGACACCTAAGACGAGATACCATATAATAGATGAGCAAGCGGCAGGTTGGAAATAGATCATCACTTGACGAATAATTACACTCGATGATATCGTAAGTGGTACATGTTTTATATGTCAGAATAGTGCGCTCTTGCCGTAAGTGGTATATTTTATAAAGTCGCGTCGGTGGGCTCAATGCCAACTACTGTTTGGGTGGGTTGATTCGGTTTTTTTTTTAAACAAGAAAAAGACGTCGGTGGGTTGAATGCCAACTATTGTTCGGTTGGGTTGATTCGGTTGTTTAACAAAAAAAAAACGTACGTGAACTATTCAAATTTGAATTACTGGAGTGACGGGAATTGCCAGGGCAAAACGGATAGCTTCGATTAAGGGATAAGGAGTATTCGAGATTTATATTAGTTGTTGTTATTGGTTTTCCTTTATTTTTAATTAGATTTAAGTCAACTTTTGTAACTAGGATTAAGTTAGTTTGTAAGAAATCTGAATTAAAAGTTAATGAAATAATTATTGTAAATTTTCGTAATTACTAAAATCGAAGAAGCGAATCCCACGATTTATTCACGATTATACGTCCGTGGGTAGTTAAGCGGGAGGTCAATCGTGTGGCGCCCATCTTTTTTTTATTTCCACCAGAACTACACGACCATTCTCCGAAGTCGGTCAGGCATCCTTCCACTTAACGACGCAGAGAAGGGAAGAAACGACGGTAACATAATATAAGAATATTTCCATTTTTCTAAAAACTTTCCAGTAAATAATAAATATAATTTTTAATAGACCGACAAAATACATGAACATTTTTTAATGTTACTGCAGGTATACCGCCCGGACCAGGGTTTCTGTTCAATTTTAATTTATTTTACAAAATTCCTCCGATATTAGTATCAAATTGAAAATTTATGGTTGTTTCGATGTCACAGTCAATATAAAATGGTTATTCTACCAGAGCGATGGATATAACTACGAAATTCTATTCCGAAAGATTTTCATAGAAATATTTTTTAAACATAATTTCTTCAGTTGCACTTCTTTTTTTCCTGAAAATATAAATCCCCAGAAATATAGTTTTTAAAGCATTTCAAGATATTGTGTTTTAATCGTTAGTTATCAAAACACTTTCACTTTTACATTCTTATATTTATTTTCACAAAATTTAAAAGAAAAACTACTGTGCTATTATTTTAGCATAGTGAGTACAAAATATGTTTTCTTTAGTATTTGGTATTTTTCATAAATTGTCACTATTGTACTTAAAGACTATACAACTTTATTTTTTTAAGTTAAAGCATTACATTGTCAAAAAAAAAATGTTCCTTTCTTAATTTTCAGGTCATAAAAACTCTCAAAACTTAACAATAACATTTTTATTTTTGTTTTTATAAATAAATTAAAAATATAATTCAGATAGCTATACAAATTTGACTTAGTAGATAAATTAAACGTAGCTATATTCTTATAACATAAATTCTTACTTTGAAGCTCACAGCATAGGGCTTTAAGAAATCGTTTTTAGCAATATGGCGCAAAAGCCCACAGTCGATTTTAAAGCATTTATTTTACAAATGCCAAAGTCTGGATTACATAAAACAGCATTTGAAAAAAAAATTAAAGCATCGTTTGTGGTACTTTAAATAATTGAATTCCGTTAGAAGATATTTGTTGAGTTTGTCCGTAGAACATAAATTGTCTGTAGCTTTAAAACTATAAGATACTGTTTGACGAATTGTAGATAAACGATAAGACTATTATTTTGTCTGTTTACTTCTTGAAAAACCTTTTCTTTCTCTTCGGTTTTTCAACTGTTTGAACCACCGTCGTAGTTTTCTTTGGCAAAAGTGGTGGTGGTTGCTCTTTGGGAATTACAGGTGCTGGTAAGGGTCGAGGTGGAGAATTTTGTGCTCTGACCTCCTCATCCGCATCCTCGCCAATCGTATCCAACTTTGGCATATGTATTGACACTATATCAGATGGAGTTTGTCCATGTGATTCACTACCCTCGGCCATTGTAAGACCAATTGTTGCGCCAATTTTTGCACTTGCTTCCTTAAACGTATCGCTGAGTTTGATTTGAACAACATTAATGAACATAGAGGTTAAGGCTAATCCGAAGACCAAATAGATGATGCTGCACATCATGAAGATTGGATGCTTTGGAACTAAATCCCCGAACCCGATGGTGGACATTGAAATAAAGACAAAGTAGAAGGCATCAAAGTATGACCAATCTTCCCATGACCAGTAGACAAGCGAACCACATAGGATGTACGCTATGAGAATGATGCTAGCCAGTGAGATTGGCAAGTTGAATTCATCATTCACTTCAAATGTTTCTGGGTACGGGGAGAATGGTGTTTCTGGATGTGATCCTATATAAGACATAGGTGTCATTGGATTAGGAATATTATCAGTTGAATCTGGTTGGGCTGCTTCTTCGTCACTTGGTGCGCCATAGAAGAACTCAGTAGGTGCCTTTACAGCAAAATCATACATTGTGTTGAATCCACTCATTACGTCGAGAAATTGTTGTTGTTTTCGAACTTTTCGACATGTTCCTGTGTAGTACATACGCCGAACATATGCCCACACAATTTTAATACCCCTCGTAAGTAGTTTACCGAAATCAGCAAGCAGGATCAAGAACATGGGTATGCCTACGATGGCGTATACAATTGTCAGTGATCGACCCAGTGTCGTTTTGGGTGTTATGTGGCCGTAACCTGGAAAGGTGGATATGTATTTTTAGTTTGTATCTATTTATTAGTTGTATATTTAAACAATAAAACATTTTATTAAACCTAGATAGTCTGACATGTAGACTTGTGGTGGTGATGTGGCTTATGATACTAAGAATTTGCGTCCAAGGAAATAAGATACAACCAATGCATACTCAGAACTTTGAAGGGTTAAAATAGCCTGGCAACAAACGAATGTGTAAGAAATATTTCATGTGTCGGGCTCAGTGGCGCAATGGTTAGTGCGATGAACTGCCGCGCAGAAGGTCTGGGTTCGATTTCCAGCCGTTTTTTTTTTTTTTATAATTTACACGTACTCAAGGGGTTATGAATACCCTTTTATATGTTGCCATAGTACGAGCGTTAGAGAAGGGGAAGAAAGAGAGAGAGGGTAGGAAAGATTTTGGATGTAGTGGAGACTTAAACTCCATGGGTGGTGTCCGAACTAGATTCGGGGAGTCACTTTTTCTTGTGTTCGTTAAATTTGAAGAAATTCAAGATGGTGTGCATACATTTAGGTATTACACCGACCTTTTATTTCTTTTTAAATAAAAGTGAAATGGATTTTGGTTGGGATTGAACGCGCAACCTTCCACTCAACAGACGAACACATTACCACTACACCGCGGCCACCCACCGTTGCAACCGTTGCAACACCTGAATGTTTTTTCTCGTGATGATCTGACAAATCATCCGAGTAGTATCACATCAAGAAAAGCTTATATCAAATTCGCCGTTAGGAGTCGGCATAAAACTGGAGGTCCCATCATCGTGCAAGAATAACACACGCACACAAGAATCGTTGTGAGAAAGCTCGGCCCTGGGTACTAACGAGCCTGTTGGGCCAAAAATTTGTATTTATTATTTTTTTTTTTGATATTAAACTGTTGTACGAAATACCTTGATCGGTTAGAGTGATAATGCTGAAAATTCTTACTAATATTATCAATTTACAACATATCAAGAGGATTAATAAACATCTGCAAACATAATCTCAGGGCGCTGCTTGTGTATTATAGGTTCGCCTCGCATGATAGCAGATTATAAAAAAATTATTGGTGGGTGCACGACTGGGCCGTATGTTACTTTCACTTTCACTAAGAGGTGGGCGCATGCCAGAATTTAACAATTTTCATAGTATGGCCAAATTATGTAAGCCTTTGCATTTATTTTGGTTATTGATGTTAAAACTTAAAAGATATAATTGCAATTGATCCAAAGTACACAATTAAGTATATTAGCTGTTTTTTTTAATCAGATGAAAGCTAAGCATAGTATTAAATAAACGGGTTATAAACTCGAAATTTGGGAAAAATATATAAAAAAAAGTTTGGTGTGTTATTTTTTAAAAATGTCAAATTATTTATTATTTTTTTCAAATTCATGACTCTAATTGATTCTTCATCAAACAATTAAAACTAGATAATTTTTTGTCTTTTAGTTTTTGTGAAGACTGAAAATTAGTAAAACAACTTTTTTATGAGATCTATCGATATGTATTAACTTATTTTTTAAATTTCTTTCCCCATTTTTAATGCTTTTTTATGAAATGACCCTCTCGCAAAAACTTGGGGGGATTGATACCATCCTCACCATCTTATACTAAAAAATACTTTTATTGAACTTTTCAACAAAAAAAACATTATGAATTTTTAGCGCCTGAGTTATAGTACTCTCCCTTAATTAAATATTACAGCAAGCATGTCCAATTTCTCTGATCCGATTTCGACTTTAACCTTGAATTTGGAGTGTCTTTTTAAGTCTTTTTCAATATTTTCCTTATTATTGCATACCAACAGACTAGTGGTAGAGTTACATATGTATAAATCATATTGATGTGTACATGAAAATTAGTAGCACATTCTGGTTTACATGTTAATTTACTTAGGATAATATTGAGTTCTTTAATGATTTTATCTTGTAACGTAGCTGTCAAGTACTAAGCTGTCACTACTTTGTTCCAAGTTTGTAAGGCATGGGTTCTTCCAGACTTTGATGATGGTTACGAGCATGCACAGTTCCATCGGGTATCTTTCGTATTCAAGGAGGTTTATTGGCTGCCGTATTATGCATAAGCTTTTTTAAACTTTCTCTACAAAGAGAAAATATATTGTTTTCGTGACCTCGACCTCGAGATTTTGAATGATTCTAACATTATGATGATAGCGGAACCCAAAAAAGTGGTTTTTAAAATTCCGTCCGTCGTTTGGTCGGTCCGTCTGTCCGAACAGGTTTCTCCAGACCGATTTTCTTTAAACTTCGTATCCAGCGTTTTTTTTGGTCATAGTTCTAGGTCTTTTTTCTTTTTCGCTTTTAGCTATGTTATTACTGGTATCTGCCATATAAAAATCATACATAACCTCAATTTTCTTGAAAACGGCTCAAAAGATTCTGATTAAATTTAATATGTACAATAAGCATATTAGTTCCAACAAAACTGCGTACCCATTTTTTTTTCGAGAAAATCCATATAACGGATTTTTGCATATAGACAAACTATTTTGCCAATTTGAATAAAATTTAATTTGTTTACTACTATTACTGCTTTCATGGTTCCACATAATTGGCTTTGTCCCAATTATCCTCAAACGGAGTTTCGAGTTTTGCCCAATAACGGAAAATCATTATTATTAACATGGATACCGATTACTTTCAATTACTGATCGTATGTATCATTTTTAGCCAATTTATTAAAAACGTAAAATTAAGTCGCTGTGTGGCTGCTGTGGTGCACCCACCAATCGTTTTTTTTTTTTAGATTAGTTGACTTCTTACTATGGGAGAGAGGGAAGTAAAGTTCAGTAAACGCCGCTTCGAATAATCAGTTGCAGCTGTGTTCTTAGGGCAATCAAATGCTTTTGGTCCAAAACCCCTGACCGTCCCAAATATTGTGACGGTTATTTCGCGTTCTTCACGAGTATATCGTGACACTGCTTTTCCACACAAATTTTAATTTTATTTCATTCACATATGTAAAAACTGAATTGGTATTTGAAGCCATTGTTTAACGTTAAAGCAAAGATACACGCTTAATGCCTACAGAGTACTAATAATCGAGTACCCACGCTGGTTTTTTTTATCTTCAAACATAATTCTGCGGTTTTATTTTTATTTTTTTTATTTTACTTAGTTTTGATTTTTTAATTTTTACTGTCACAGGCGATACACGTGAACATACTTTAATGTGCTTTACTTAAATTTCACAAACAACTTATAAAAGTTTCTAAAAATAAAATTAAAGATTTATTTATGTCAAATGTTTAACTGGAAGCAATTTGTTTGCCCATAAATCTTTTCGAATGTTCCATGTTATGCGTGCATAAATTTGATTTATCTGCTCAAGTGTTTTTATATGAAAAATTAGGTTGATATTTTTTTAGTGGATTGGCTATGTTAATGACCCTTTATGTTTTTAAATTAATTGAACGAATTTTAATTTTTTTTCATTAAATTTTATCATTGGTACTAAAGTGTAAATTGATTGGAAATTAAAATATAGAATATAAATATTTAGTCAATTGCCATGAAATTATATAAATTTCACAATACAGTAGGTAGGTATTCAACATTTGTTTGTATCTGTGTTTGTCAAACATAATCTTAGTACCTACCTCTTGTATTGAATTTCCAGTTAAAAATATCATAATATATTATAGTATTGCATTTTTGTGTCTGTATTTTGAGAACAAAACACGTTTAAATTGTCCTTATTCTTAATTATTGTCACAAATTACCAAGTGGTCTAAAATTTAGTCACACTTATATCTTTAAAAACTTATAGCTTTAAAAAGGTCTCGTAAAAAAGTGTTTCAGTAAAATTATTTCTTTGTTCACTTAAAATTAGTAAATTTTATTACTTTCAGTTATTGGTTTAATAAATAAGAAATACCACACTTTGTCTAATGAGCATATTTAAATAAATCGTTTAAATATCTCTTAAGAATGTGAACAAAAAACACCCACATCCTGACGACATACATCGTTTTCGTAAGTCGTAGACAATCGACCATCTCATTTGCGAAGAATAAAATTTAAAAATAGACATTTCTACGCCTACTTTCTAAATTCCTGTTGGCGACGAAAAACATTAATTTTTTGTAAGCACATACCATGCAGGTAGCTGTCAAACAAGAATTATTTGTATTAGGTACTCAAACAAAATCCACATATGAAGATACATTATCAGAAGATTATGGTAACTTCGTTTTGTTTTAGGGAACTTTGATGAAAAAAAGACAAAAATTGAGGGAAAACAGTTCATATCAACTAAAGATTCCGTTTTACTCAAATAATAAAGAAAGACGTATCGATTGAATGTGCAGTGAAAAAAACACCACCCAAATAAGCCCAATGTTACTTAATTCTCAACAAAAACAAAATAGCCGCCGAGGGGCTTTTTTCTTTATGGAAATGGAAATAAGTCCTGCGGCTGTTAATGCCTTTTGCTGGTGGGGTTTATTTCCCTTTCCTGCATCCAAACTCGCACACATCCCAACTCCAACAGTAAGCCGGGGACAGCATGCCCCCACTCACATTCAAACTTTGCATACACCAAAATTTAATATAATTCTAATTTTAAATGGCAATAACACCCGCGTGGGTTCATGATTTTACGTTGCAGGGCTTATTTCCATTTTGAAAAGGAAACAAGCCCTGTGGGGGCTATTTTTTTCAATCTTCGTTGCCACAACAAACTTATTTCATTTAAAGCACAAAGGTGCAGTGAAATGACCTCCACTTAAATAAGCCACAATCCCTAAGGGGCCGCCTTTGATCGGGAGGACTCTATATGATTGTTCTGCTCCCAGCAGAACAAGTGTAAACATTTTTGAAATCAGATCACTGCCACGTCCCTTTTAAGAAAAACGTAGTTTGAGGCCGTTAGAGATTTTGAAAAAATATATGAAGAACATAACTAAAAAATCCTAATTTCTATATTTTGTTCACACAAAGTTTTTTGCCACGCCCACTTTTTTGGAGCATTTTCAGTAAAAAACATTTTTCTGTAAAATGTTAAACAAAAGTTTTGATGCAAAATCATTGGTTCTTTTATACATTATTTTAACCCACGCCCACTTTTTGGAGGCGTTTTTATACAAAAAACATTTCTATACACTACCTCATGGCATAACCCGAAAAACGTTGTTATTTGTCGAGCCATAAAAGATATCGATAAACTGTTTGAACAAAATGTTGTGACAATGACATTTGCTATATTTGATCGCCAAAAATCCGACATTTTGCGGTTTTTATTTTAATGATGGGATGGGAAAGGGTATTTAACGCACAGCGGATTGTAGCCTTCTCACATGTTTTTCTCATATCCTACAGGTAATTTGTGATTATTTTTTATACCATATCCCATAAGGGTGTATTATTATTGATACATTGTTTGAAACATAGAGAAATAGTTAAGCTAGATATAGCTTAAAGTATATGGATCGACTCAGAATCGAAAGTCAATCCGAACAAGCCATGTCTGTCCGTCCGTACGTCACCAGTTTTTGGGCCTTACATTTTGAGCTAGAAAGATGGAATTTGGTACACGTGTCTGTTATTGCTCCCAGCAGAAAAAGTGTAATTTTTTTAAAAATCCGATTACTGCCACGCCCCCTTTTTAGAAAACCTAATCTTAGGCCAAACCGTTAGAGATTCTGAAAAAGTGTCTGAACAACATATCTGACAATCCTAATGTCTTTATTTTGCCTATAAAAAGTTTTTTGCCACACCTTCTTTTTGGAGGCGTTTTCAGTAAGAAAAAGTTTTTCTGGGTAGATTCATATGTTCTGACAGTGAAATTTTCTATATTTTATCGCTATAAAGCCTACATTTTGGGGGTATTTATTTAAAGGATGGGATGGGATATGGTATTAAACAATTGTAGCCTTCTCATATGTTTTTAAATAATTTTTCTAATTGACCAAACAAGAGAACAATCGAAAACATTTTTTTTTAAATTCAATGGCAGATTTAAAGAGAATCATTGTGAGCAAACATAATGCTATCGATATTTACAAGTTCTGATTTCAACAGGATAACGGCATACGTCACATAGCAAACGCATCAATAGCTTTATTGAATTCGAATATCTCTCTCGAGATAAATAAGTCAATTAGCACTAAGACCGTGCGATTTGATGACTTTAAACTTGCTCATTTGGGGTTAGCTTAAGAGCTAGGATTAAGTCAACAAAGAAAGAAAAATAATTAGATAATGGGGAATCTCTGTGGAATAGAGGAACAATTATGCTGAGATGTCATCAACAATTGACCCTCGTGTTTATGTTCAGCCAAATATGACTAAGATTAGGCCGATATTATCATTTATATTAAAACATAACTATATGTACCCTGGTCCGATTAGCTTTACACCCAAGCAGGGGTGAACAAAATGTCAATTAAAACAACAGCTTATCTTTCCATCTTCCTGATCACTGCAGCACGATCCAGGTGAGCCTCGTGGAGATCAAGAAAGCCTTAATTAAATGCTCGATTAAATACATAACACTTTGTTATTAAGCGCTCATCTTCACCTTTTATTAGCGCACAGAACTTTGTATGAATAAGAATATTCTGGAAGTATTTTCATCATTCGGTGATCCAATTCCAGGCTTGGGTTTGATAAATGGATACCCAGTTTGTATGTAAAAGTCTTGAGATGAATTACTTCTACTTACAATATTTCAAACACTGACATCTACTATTGTAAAAATCATTTCAAAAGACATATTTTTGCGACATATGTTTGGTCTTTAAAGTTAAAATTTCATTTTCTAAATTATTTATAACATCTGCAACCCTATTTTGTTCAAATTGTATAACTTTTCTTTACTCTTTAGTAAAGGATAAACGAATAGGGCGACAGAAAAAGTCGAAGGTGGAGTATTTTTATTTCATTTAACTGTCCCAGATTTAATTTCAACCACTAAAAGGGGCACTAAAGCAGATAAAAAAGAAATTCGTAAGTTTGGGATAAATCGTTAAATTCAGATTTCGAACTAACTTGGCAACTCTTCTTTTCTTTGAGGCAAGATTAAGTTCCTGGAATTCTTTGTGAGGAGGTATATACTAGCTTCTGGTGAACCGTTTACTTGTATAGGTATAACATCTTCTAATTTGACATTTTAGTTTAAGCACAGACTATATTTTTCTCTCACACTATTCTCGCTTCGGCTACCTGATCTCCAATAATTAGCTACCCTTAGTAAAAACAACTTAGTTCAGATGAATCTGCTAGTCCATGAAGCTCTAGAAACTATTGGTAAACATCCAATACTTTGCAATTTGACGCCTATAACCTAACCAGTAAAAATTTGGTCAAATCTGGATTTGAGAATATCCAAGGTACTGATTTCGCTCGATAGATCGTACATTAGCGCCACTATAGGTGTCATCTCTGAACTCTGTTTATTAGGCAGACACGCAGAAAGGCTGGCCTCCACGCAAACGACTTCTGGAGCTGCATGGGCGAAGAAAAAGAAGATACAATCACCCCTATTGAGTTATCCGTTCGAAACAAAATTTTGCACGATTTGTTAAATACGTTCGAATCCGCATATGATCGTGCGATGGCTAAGTGCGTAAAGTTAACAATTTATGACTGCGACGTGTTGAACTTTTTTTGAAAGTTCTCCGACGAAAAATTGTTGCGGATTTCTTATGAAAATGGAAACCACCATAAAATTAGCAGTAAATTAATAAATAATATTATTTTGTGTATTTCTACAAAACCGTACTGTAAAAAAGAAAACGACAAGAACGTAATAAGAAAATTTTTTTTATAAATATTTTATTTTCACCCACTTATTATAATTATAAAATATCAAAGCTGACAGGTTGTCAAACACACGCGAATTTATGCTTCATTTATTTTTTTCGGCAAAGGATAAACTAAGTTCCGATCGGACTTGACTTTCTGAATACTTCATCTCCTTCCCTACTTCCTAACATTCCTAACAAACAAAACGAAGCTCCATCTTGGAGCTTACTACTTTCAGAACATCAGCGTTTTAACCAATCCTCGGTTTCATTAGTAGCTCAGAATGGGTTTCTCTCGGATAGTAAGGAGAATGGATAATATGCACGTGGTATCACAATGGACCAAAAATGGTTTAAGTATCCGGGGAACTCGCTGGCAGCCACTCTAACCTAACCTCCTACCATCTTCTATTCTATGAATAAATGCTCTTCCACTTAGAAGAAAAAATGTCCAATAAAAGCAGCTAATAAATTACGAACACTTTTATGAATTTTCGAAATACATATTTATCCATTAAATATTTGCTTTATATTTCTTTGTTTACTTATCCATTTCAAAGCATCTGTTATGCTTGCTTATTTGTTAAACCCAATGAAAATTCACATTCAGACACGTCCTCTTTGATGACGTCTTTACGTGACGTGCCACCATAGTTTCGATTAGACGTCATTGTTCTTCAAAGCTAATTTTTGACTTAACAATGACGTTTACTTTAAACGCTAGGTCGTTTTCATATTTCCAAAAAAAAGCATTGTTTCTGCTAAGTGCAAAGCGATTTCATTTTTCGACTCAAACATTTCACTTTCAATGGCAATTACCATAAATAAACCGAACAGACAACGTGCGGGTGCCTCATGGAAATACTCACTGATAGTAAGAGGATTTATTACATAAAATAATTCGTTAAAGAATATTTTTGGATGTGTGCATACACATTGTTTAAATAGAAATAGGTATGTAAGCTTGTCTTTAATGTTTTCAAAGTCAATAATGAAATGTCTATATTTAAATGTCTTTTGAAAGAGCTCGGAACTAACAAGAACGTACACATGAATTGATTTTTACCTGCCATTTTCGGTTCTCTGTAATCGTGTACTATATCAAAACAGAAAATGTTTCATTTTTTTAGTTTGAGGGTTTACTTTTTGGCATATTAGCTTTTAGGTACATCTCAGCAATAATGCTCATTAGTAGAGGTTTTCCAAACTCGTTCTAGTTAAGGACTCGCTCCAAGCTAAAAACCACTCTGTTTGCAGAGGCTGTTTGACTGAAGATGTGATTTACACATTTGTGTAAGCAAAGAAATGGGGTTATCATTTAATTTATTTTAAGAAAACTGATTGCATTGCGCGTCATCTTGATTTTATCGGTATTTAAACTTTGAATAACTTTGACATTTTCAACTGATTGACTTGAATAGACAAGATATGTTTTGGAAACGTCAATTCAGTGCAATTTTAACCATTAAACTCTTCAAACTAAAACTACGTGCTAAAATGCTAACACTGTAAATTGTAAATAGGTTTTTAGTTATGTTAACTTTATGTGCAATACCGTGGGTAATAAGCACCGTCTGACAATACTATTTGCCGTTTGGTGTCGAATTTTATTGAGTGCGGGACATGCCGATCGTCGCAGGACATAAGTCGCACTAAAATGAGACATTCAACTCAGGCGTTATTTCCCACCTTGGTAAGACATCATGCGCCGTGCCGATCATCAACGCCCAAGACTTTTAAATGCACAAGAGAAATTGGTTTGGTGATAACCCAAATGCGTTGTATTGTCTACGAGCTCATCATTTTGCGTCAATTATTTTGGCGGCGAATTTTGAAGGTCGATTTGCATTTGTTTTCGTATAAAGTTCAATTGATCTAAAGACTATTGCCTTTACCGTTTGGAAACTATTTGCAATTACCACCGAGAACACTTAATTTAATTTTTTTTCGTAATAATGTATAATATTTGAGTCAATAGTATCCACTATGGCGTCTTGTAGAAAATATTCATATAAGAAAAAAGCTATATTTTGACTTATTGGCTTCGTGTTATACCTATGTTATTGGATAGCAACAAACCCACTCCAAGAGACTCCTACTAACTACTTACTTAAGTGGAGCTACAGTCCGGAATTAACCACCTGGACCTCAACCAACATGCTTTTCCAATTAGTCTTTTCCTTAACTAACTGCTTCCAGTTGCACACTTTAAGTTGGTTGTAATCGGTGTCTATTTTGCGCGCCACTTATACCGAGGTCTCCCTATACTGCATCCGACGTCTTGCTGGGAATCGAAGCCTCGCGAGCTAGAGTATTCGTGACCATTTTTTTATTTATTTGAGAATTTGTCTATTATAATTAGACGGTGTGAAGATTCGATCAGTTGTAGAGTTTCTTAGTCTAAGACTGTCATCTTTATTAAGCTTGAGTTTATAAATTGCTATCCTCAATTACCCAGAACCGACTATTCTGTTAATTCACATATCCCTTCAAATGAAAATGTGCCTCGTCACTCATTATGATTTTTTCATGAAAATCGGGGTTGTCATGGGCTAGCTGTAACATCCTATTGGCATTTGTACGGCGGAGTAAATGTTCTTCTGGAAGAAGCTCTTGTGTCCACTGAATCTTAAATGGAAACAAATGCAAATCCTTGTGCAAAATTGTGGCCAAAGTTGTTCTTTGAAGACCGAGCTCCTGAGCACGGCGTCGAATTGAGGTTGATGTATTGTATTGCACACTTCCTTGAGCAGCAGAAAAATCTTAATTATCCTGAGTTTTATTTAAATATAAAATTGCCATAACCTTACTGAAAACATTGTACATCGGATTTGGAAAATTTTGGATATTATTCATTAATATTCCCTTTATGCGAACATTTTTATACCCTATCCCATAAGGGTATATTCATTTTGATACATAGATTGTAACAAAGAGAAATAATTTAGCTAGATAGACTTTAAAGTAATTGGATCGACTAAGTCGATTAAGCCATGTCTGTCCATCCGTCCGTCAGTACGTAACAATTATTTGGCCTTAAATTTTCAGCTTGATGAGTTGGCACACGTGCTTGTTGTTGCTCCCAGCAGAACAAGTGTACAAATTTTTGAAATCCGCTAACTGCCATGCGCCCGTTTTAGAAAAACGTTGTTTTGGATAGAAAATTTGAAAAAACGCCTGAACAACATGTCTAGACAACCTCAATGTCTTTATTTTGTCTTTACAAAGTTTTTTTGCCAAGCTGACTTTTTGGGATCGTTTTCAGTAAAAAACGTTTTTCGTTAATATTTTAAAATATTCGAAAAAAGTTGTTGACACAAAATCTTGGGCAATGATACTATAAATATTTTGTCCATATATCATTTTTAATCCACGCCCACTTTTTGAAGGCATTTTCATACAAAAACCATTCGTATACCCTACCCCATAGCATAACCAAGTGAAAGTTGTTTTTTGTCGAACCATAAAAGATTTTGATAAACTGTCTGAACAATATGTTGTGACAATGACATTTTCTATATTACATCCCATTAAAGCAGATATTTTGGTGATATTAATTTTAAGGATGGGATTGGATAGGGTATTAAACGATCCGGACAGTAGCCTTCTCGTGTTTTTTTTTTTTAATAATTCATTCTAACCCCCTATAAGAGTGATATTATTGCAACTAAAAATAACTTTATTGTTGAAAAACAGTACTGCTCATTGTGCCAGGAGTATGCCTCAAGAGTAATAAACTTTGATGTTAAATCCACCTCATAAATAGACGACCTTATGTCCTTACCAATTTTGGCGTATGAATAGGTTAATTAACAATCACATTGGTAGATATTTCTTGAAGGACTATCATAGCAAGCTGGTCAAACTACACCCAACTAATCAAGATATTAAAGATTATAATTATTTTAAAATCATAATATTTTGTTTTTAAGTAATGTTTATTGCAAGACTACTAAAAGCTCTATATTCAATTTTCACACCACATCTTCTAACTTAACAAATTGCTGATCGATATCGCCACTGATGTGGATTCGTAAAGGCTACTTCCTTCTCACAGCTGTTATGTGAGATGATTTCCAATTAAATTCATATAAAATATTATACACCACATATTTTTTTCAAGGCAATACTTATCACCTAACACGTTCGTTATGGTCTTGAGTTATTTCATTAATGCGTAAGTTAATTAAAAATAGACTCGCCGAACTCACGATTCTTGGTTAGTAGTTTTCCAATTGTGTCACAAATGACGAAATTTAAGAACCAGAGGTTGTCAGAGAGGCGTACATTTGTGCGATATAAATTTTGTAACCCCTCTACACGCGCGTGTCATTCGTAAATTGAATAAATATTCTACGATTATTTCGTTATTTTAATTTTCTCTCAAAAAACAAAGAGACTATAAATTGTCTGTAAAAATATCAGTATTAATGTTAGGCTAGCTATGGGTATTTTTTTTTTTTTAATTTAGAAACACAGAAGTGTTGGCAAATTTTAGATGATGGCACTAATAATGCGGCTTTTCAATTTGGTTGTACTAGAGAAAGGTTTTGAATTCGGCATTATTACTGATTGTATGATTAGGTTCATTGTTTTTAGTTAAACCATAAAGAATTTTTGAAAAATATCTGACCAATATATTTTTATAAATCATGCCTAGCCAGTTAAAAAACTTCTCATTTTGGTAAACTCTTAAACAATGTGGAAAAAATACAAATTTAATACTTCGGCTATACTGTAACGTACATTTCCAATGTGCATCATTTTAACCAAGCCATATTTTTGAATGTGTTTATTTTGAAGGTGGGATAGGATAAGGTACTATATAATTCCCACAGCAGATTGTAGCATTCTTGTATTAAAAAAAAATTGTATGGAAAAATGTATGTATTTTAGTTGTGTACTCACCAATTGTTGTATAAATTGTGCCACAATAGAACATTGCATTCCAAAATGTCCACGGATCGGAAGTATCTGTTTCTTTGTTTAGAAGGGATATGATAGCATTTTCGTGTTGAGGCAATATCTGAAACACATGTTGTGTAAAGCTAGCATCTACCTGTTGACATAGAATTTTTTTGTAAATGAAATACATAATAAAAAAATATTTTTTTACCGTGTTGAGCTCGTGATCATTTGTAAGTTTTTTTATGGCTTGCAAAAATATCATTTGATCTTTGGTTATATCTTTAGTAGTAGTTTCAGTTTTATTTTTAAGAGATGTATTTTGTTTTCCTGTAACAGATATTACAACATTATAAGCACTTTTATGATAAACAAAAATACTGTATGAAAATATAAACTAGATGATTTCCCCTGCTTCGGATCTAATAATAAAAACTAATTTAGCTTGCTCTATCTGTTCATCTGAACGTTTGTTTTTGTTTCATAAGTCGCGTACCATCAGGTTCGTAACTTATCATTTTGAGCTAGAATCTTAAGACTTTGTTTAAGAAACTAGGCAAATTGTGAAAATTTAATTAAAAGCATATGAGAAGGCTACAATCCACTGTGTGGATCATTTAATACCCTATCCCATTAAAATTGATATACATAAAATGTGGCTTTGTCTTTTAAGGTTTTACAAAAAAAAACAACGCTTTTGTATGAAATCGCCTCCAAAAACTGGGATTGGGCTGAAATCGTGTATGGACGAAGTTTTTATATTATCATAACCAATGATTTTACAGAAAAACGTTTTTTTTACTGAAAACGCCCCCAAAAAAAGGGCGTGGTAAAAAAACAAGTATAGACCAAATATAGACGTTGAAATTGTTAATATATTTTGTTCAGACACTTTTTCAAAATTTTGAAAGGCTTGGCCAAAAATTACGTTTATCAAAAAAAGAGGCGAAGAGGCAATGCTATAAGGCATTGTTACAAATGTCAATAATAACATGGGTTTTTAATATTATTTGGCTGACAAAATAGTTCACTAGGATTTGGTGATTTATGAAAATCTATTGGCTTAAGTCATATCCCATATTCCAGTAATGTTTCCGATATTAAAGCTAATAATCGTGTTAAGTTCAATCGAAGTCCCTTTTGAAATTTCGATATTATCAAAATGTCATTCCTATTTAAACCACATCCCGCTTATACTGAAATAATAATTTCCTGACCAAACAAGTTCGTTTTTGCGTCGTTCTCCAGAACGTCACCCTTTGAGTTGATCCTTCTGATATACAAAATTCAGATTGTTCCAGAACTGAATGCTATTGGCAATTCAATATGTTGCGCATTCCTTGATTAGTCTCTGAAGCATTGGAAACCAATTCGACTTTATAAGAGTCTACATTTTGATCATTCAGTATTTTGACCAATACACTTTTCGAATGCTATTTTAAAAATCGCATTTCCCCCTATTCATTAGAATCCACAAAAACATATCTCTACTGTTGCATAGTTAATCAGTGCATAAGTATTTATGCAGCGTTTATTCAGGGTCGCACAAATTTTTGTTCATAAAATATTTTCCCATATAATATAAAAGTTTTACAGGGTTTATCCAAATAAATTACCAAAAAGGGGGAAACCTCTTATAATTGGATGTTTCACAGCGCGGCAGAGTTACCAAGGGATACTTTTTATGGTTGCGAAATCCATAGCTACAACTTTGTTTGAATACTTTATTATCGTTAACTACAGACTCAGTTTATATTGTTGAGTCTGTAAGAAGAATTACCATTTGAATAAATTAAACCGTGAAACACAACTGCTTAAATACAAAAACACACATATGTAGCCTCTATTCAACGTTGTATAAATTTCATGAATAAGGTTTTTGCGTTCAGAGGAATTTTAAGGAGTGCATAACTTTATACACTGTTTATAATGAGTTTATGAACATGGCTGTTCGTCTCCAGATCATTTAAACCATCGCCCACATTTTTGGGGCGTTTTCTTACAAAAACCCTTTGTATGAATATAGAAAAATGTTGTTTTTTTGTCGAACCAAAGAAGATTTAGATACTATCTAAGCAGGATGTGGTGACAAAGTAATTTTCCTTATTTCACTCCCATTCAGACTTTAGTCATGCCCAAATTTCGGGAAAAATCAATTTAAAGATTTTATGGTATAGGGTATTAAACTATCCGCACAGCG
This sequence comes from Rhingia rostrata, assembly GCA_949824845.1. Lineage (NCBI taxonomy): Eukaryota > Metazoa > Arthropoda > Insecta > Diptera > Syrphidae > Rhingia > Rhingia rostrata. The sequence goes on along the minus strand of OX463755.1, from coordinate 94,966,547 downwards.
GTTTTCACCCATGGTAGCTTTATGCTAGATTTGGCTTAGTCAGTACGTAAAGAGACGGGCACGATCTCAGAGTCAGAGCTGACAAGCTTGAACTCGCTTCGAGATCGATCGTGTAAAGCAGACCTCGGACTCAGTTTCATATCCAAAATAAAGTGATCGTTCTCAATGGCTCTGACTCTGTGGAATTGAGATCGAATTCAAAGATGTGTAAGAGAAATACCATGCTTTATTATTTATGATATCGATCTCACTCAATCTATTGTTTTCTCATATTTTTGCGTTTCAATTTGAGATCGATCTCGGTCAGTGTATTTTTGCATACCATGTTAAGAAAAATCTCAGAAGTGATCAAATACTTGAACTCATACGACCCAATATCTGTCTAATCGAATTGGGTGAGTATAGCTGTCGATAGGGTTTTGTGCGTTCTGAATTGTTCTATCCGTAATTCTTAAAAAAAAACCATACAATGTTTTGTCCTAGAAAAAGTAAAGCTATACGGGAGAGAGCATGATTTAAGACCGGATTTAAGACATTATTTTCTTTTAACCACACCGATAATCTTAAGTCTATTAGTTGGCGGCCCTGTCTGTGACACAGTTACCATATAAATAATAAGGATAGCTTTTCGACAAGTACTTTAGTCCTGATAATTTATTTATAAATATTATTATTATATATTATGTGGCCATTTTCACATAAATTTCCATAAACTAAAGAAGGTTCTCAAATGTTGATATTTTTCGGCATGGGCTATCTGAATTTTAAAACTTTTCTGAAGTTTTGCATAGAAATGATTATATTAAGGAACTTGCTGTACCTATTTGTTTACTAAATCGGTTACCTTCTGCGAGGCAGTTTATCGCACCGTCGCGCCACTGAGTCCATCTTGCGGGACTCGCTTTTCCTTTATTCTGTCTACTCTACTTAATGATGATGCGCCTGTACTTACATCCATAACTTCCAACTTATATTCTATGCTTTACTATCAACTAATTTTCCCCAGTTCCTAGAACATCTTCCGACTGATTTCCAAAAATATATATCTAAGATATTAGAGAAATCCATTAACACCGGAGTTGTCCAATATAGAAACGAATGGGCGATTGGCATTATGGATTCAGAAAGGAACGTTAACTGGAGACCTACTAAATTATGTTATCCATTTGTGGACATCTCGATAGAAAAACATGAAGATCAAGGGCTCTTTCTTTAAATATTACCGAGACTTTTGATCGTGAGAGCTTTGTTTTGATAATTGACACATACATTCTGTCTTAAATTCTATGCGCCCGGATGGAGGTTTGTCTTTATGCAGTATTGATGATGGTGTTTCTTAAGAAACTTTTTCTTTAAATTTCGGCAATAGGTATGAACTCATCTTAGTTTATTATTAGTATTTTATGTTTTGGACGATACCGTGATCCAAAATCAGATTTTTTAATTTGAAAATTATTGCGGCAACATAATTTTTTTTAAATTAAAAAATGAAATATTTTACTAGAGTGGATGCGTCAACAAATAGAATATGCGGTACTATGCAAATCAATCCGAATTCACCTGGTATTGCTGTTCCGTCGTTTTTTTTAAATAAAAATTAGTTCACAGGTGACAGTGAATTCAAAAATGTTGGATATTTTTCCCACGTCTAATAAAAATTAATTTAGTGTACATTAAATTGCAACAAAACGAAACAACGGCTCACATTTCAAGGATGAAAATCACTTTCTAGAGCTCTTCAGTCCGCCTTTTGAACTATGATAATGAACTTTCAAACATTTTTAAAATTCACCCAATTTTTGACAACATCTTTGTTTAGCATAAGAAATCATGAAAATGTGTCTGTACAAAATATAAATTTGGTCTATTGCCTAAATTTGTTATAGGTTATGTTATTAAATCGCACCTTTATATCAACCGGGACAAGACCTGAAGGAATTAACAACAAATCCATTACCATTCTAGTAAGGGTATTGACACCTATAGAATTCGGCATTTTCCATGTTTAGCAAATTGTCTACCCGATTTGATTTTGAATTTTTAAAATTAAACTTTCTATATGCACATAAATTCCAAAAAAGAAAAATTTATTGCATTTTGGAAAAAGGAAGTTATATTACTGCATAATATACTTATTGCATTGTACACTAGTAAAAATTATATGACAGTTTGCTGATTAATTTGACGATTAATGGACTCTATATTTATTGAAAATTATAGTTATCATTCTTGTGTATTGGGTGCTTTCCTATTATACCAATGTATTCATCTAATTTCATGTTGTTTTTTCTTAAAAGTCTTGAAACGACAAAGTAAAAACGTAGAGCCGAAAGCATTTGTTTATTTTGTGCTTGATTTTAATGACTATTTGATGTGATTTTAGGAGATGTTATATTCCCCGTAAAAGATTCTACCAATAGAAAAAATAATGTTATAAATACTCTGAGTTTTTACTTCTAAAGAATCTTCCCAGCAGCTTGAATTGTCAATGCCAAAAACAAAACGAACAAACAAACAATCGACCCCTTAGTAATCACCATGGCGATAATGACATCATCCTGCGTCTGTAATAACACAGTTTGGTATTTCATTCCCCTACACTTACCCTCAATATGTTGAAACATCACTGCACCACCAGCACTATACAAAAGGACTACGATTAACAGGAATATATGTGTGAACCACTTTTTCGACCATTTGCTGAATTTGTTATACAACCCAAAGGTGAACTTCTCGCCAAAACTCATCCCAGACTTTGTAAAGTCGACAAATCCTTCAAATCCTTTTGACATGAAATTACCCGCAGCAAAGGGATTCGCATAGTCCGGCCAATATGGTTGACCTTGTGGCCCAACCATTACGGGATTTGTTTGAGCTGTGAACGGAGGTACTTGCATTGAAGGAGGTGCACGTATTGGCGAGCCCAAGGATCCATTGCCTGTTGGCTGATGAATTTGAATCCGCGGTGGACGGGATGGACGTGAACGTGACGCCGCCGCCGGCGGTAGAGCTGTACCAGACACATTAAGATGCAGGGAAGGCGAGGACATATTTTACTTAAAAACAACTGCTATGGGATAATATACTGCTTTACACTGTTGCACTATTGATTTTATATCTCATCTGTCACATTGCACTATTTCAACTGGATGTGTATCTTTTTGCATCGAATTCGATCCGACAAGACTGCACGTAAAATATAGAATCTAGATACCGTTCTTCTGGTCCGTACCGTTCTTAGCTTCAATTCATACTGCCGAAGTCATGTTGATAGTGTCGATGGGGACCGGAAGAGAACGAGAGACGAAAATCTCCAAATTATAAATAACAACAAACAAATATGCTTTCTATGAATTCGCAAATAAAAACGAAAATAACATCTTGGAGACACACCACACACCCTTTCTCAGAACGCTTTAGCTTTACAGATACACCCGAGTGCAAATGAGTGGACGAAGATAAAATTCGAAAATTAATGGAAAAGTCAATTTCCTCGTTGGAAAAATCAACCAAGAGAGGGAAAACAACAAACAGAGAGTGAGAGGGAGAGAAGCTATTTCGTGTGCCGATTTCTGTTACACTAACATGGCACAAATCCATGACAAAAGGTGGATTCCGAGATTCGAAGGAGGTTAGTAATTTTATTTTGAATTTTTAATAACGCCAGTCGTAAATCATCATCATTAAGCCGTAAGATGGAATTTTTAATGAGGTGTCTAGAAATATTTTCGGTATGATATGAGGTAAGCCACAACTTGTATTTTAACCAAAAGAACACGACTTGTCTAGGTGGATTGTGGTCGTTTTCTACTGGGCCACGAAAGTGTTGATTCAGTTTAATGACAGATATGTGGGTGGCTATTTTTGACTTTCGTGCATTTCGAGATAAAGATGTTTTTGAAATGCAAATATTTGATATTCTAGTCTTGGTGGAAATTTGGACATATAAAGTTCTAGGTACACAACAAATATGTCAATGAAAACCCATTTGTTTTCAAAACAAATCCCAATAGTTCAAATTACTTTTAATAAGTTTTGACCTTTGAAATTGCTTTGGCATACGAGTTGAGGCCATGGACATGACGAGGGCGGAAATCGGAATCTTTCCACAACTTAGTGTTTAAAAATAATAGTTGGATTTAAGACCGTTGTGCAACAACTATTTTGCACATAGGGTGACTCGAATTTTCACTACAATTTTAAACATCGCAGTGTCAGTACTAAGTTCACAATTTCATGTATTTATTGTTATTATAAATGCTGTCTTATCATTGACACGTTTCAAAAAGATTCATCGAGTCAAAGCCCGCATGCAAAGATTTTAGACAATAAAGGTTGCAGCCCTTGTAATCGTTTTAGACCAGGCTTAGCCATGAAAGGTTTTGATTTTCGTTTTGATAACTTTTCAATTGCTTGTAAATTTTTGAATCTTCTCTTTATGTAAAGGGTGGCTAGATTTTAAGGGCCGATGTTGATGTTGAATAAAACACATATTATTCAGGAAATTATTGTCATTTCTTTTTGTTATGATAATATTAGGTATCGTTCAACTATGTATGGCACAAAATATCGGCCAAGTAGCCGCCGCGGCCTCGGCGGCACACCCCCATCCGAAGGTCCGAATTTTCGATGACGCTGAGGCATAATTGCGGTTCTATGCCATTAATGTGCCGAATTATCTCATCCTTTAACTCTTGAATTGTTGCTGGCTTATCGACGTACACCTTTTATTACAAATAACCCCAAAGAAAGAATTTCAACGGTGTCAAATCACATGATCTTGGCTTCCAATTGACATCGCCACCACGTGAGATAACACAGTCATTGAATTTGTTGAAACCACATATTGTCCACATCCATATCTTCCAATTCGGGCCACAAAAAATTCCTTATCATCTCACGATAGCGAACACCATTCACAGTAACTGCCTGACCGCCAGCCAATAAACCGCACCAAACAGTCACTCTTTGTGGGTGCATTGGTTTTTCGACAATCACTCTTGGATTATCATGTGGCAATTCTGCTTATTGACGAATCCACTGAGGTGAAAATGCGCCTCGTCACTGAAGATGATTTTCTTCGAAAATTAATCATCCACTGTTGCCATTTCTTGCCACCATTCTGACCATTGACGACGCTTGAAATCGTCAAGAGGCTTTAGTTCTTTAGTCAATTCCACCTTGTAAGTGTATAAATGCAAGTTTTTATGCATAATGCTCATAAACGACGAGCGTGAGAGGTGCAAATGTTGGGTACGACGACGAGTTGAGGAGGGTGGCTCTACAGCCACACTATCGCGAACAGCAGCAATATTTTCTGCAGTACGAGCTGTACGAGAATGCACTGGCGTTTTCACATCTCCTACAGACCCGTTTTGCTAAAATGTTTGCACGATTTTTCCGATAGTACGCACATTTGGACGAATAAATTGACCGAAAAAATCACGATGTGCATAATAAGCCTGAATAACTTTAATGCGTTGCTCGATTGTGTATCTTTCAATGGTTCAAATCGAGTTAGTCTGCAATTGAGAAATGCCAAATGAAGTGCAGAACTTGACGTTTAGGTGTGGTTCACATTCAACATCGGCCCTTAAAATGTAACCACCCGTTGTAAAACACGTTCATATGAAAGGAAATGTGAAGACAGTCGCTAACCACTAACCTAATGGTTAGTACTAAGGGGCGTTATGCCTCTGTAGTTTTGTGGATCGGGCAAATTTTAAATATACCGTCAAGTATACGGGATTTTGTTTGCATTTATTTTAACCTTATAACTAATAAAATTAAAAAAAATTGTGAAGATTTATCTACTGTCTGCTGAAACGCATTTGAGCACATAAATGCCTTATTGAAACGCCTTAAGCTACCTGTAAAGAAGCAGCTCCAGTAACTGTTTCCAATTTTCAATTTTATTTTAAAAATTTAAATATGAATCTGTAGATTAATTAAAACAAGTGTATCTAAGTACGTTCTCAGAAAAAAATTATAAAATTTGTTTTCTTTTTAGCTCGTATTATCAGATTGTCATTACTTACTCGGTACTCCGCTAATGTCAGTTCCTGTTATAATTTTTTTATTTACATGCTCAAACGATTTATATTACTTTGTGCTTATATTTAAATTACTAATCAACACTTTAAATATAAAAATTTCAACAGCACTCAGTTCTTCATAGCCAATTAAATAAAGATCTCTAAACTACCCCAAACGAGTAATGATGAAAACGTACAAATGTTACTCGTTCGCCACCATTTCTGTGATTTAAAACGAAAGGTGTTTGTCACTATCTGTCAACGATGCCATCAAATTAATTATGAGTTTTATGGTTATTTTTAGCGTTTTAAGAGTGTTTACTTGGAAAGCCTTTTTTTGTTGGCATCACAGCTGATTTTCCAAGAAGTAATACGTCGTGCGTGCATTTTACGAAACGTCTGCGTTATTGTGTTGGCCTACATTATGAGTTTCTTTTTCATAAAACTTATTCACATGGACTTACATTGGCTTGATTACAATTTTTAAAATAAAATTATTTTTACATTTTTGAGAGCGTTTGTATTAAATTTTGCGATAATTTGGTGTTTGGTGATGGACTAAAAATAGCTAGAAAGTGGTGTAGAACTGCTGAAAAATCGTACGTACCTTATTGTTACGAAAATAAAATAAAATGAGACCATTGTGGAGGTCTATTTTTTATAAATGATATTTTTGGGGCCGTAATAACTGGAAGAGGAAAAATCATATAAAATATGCAAATCAGCGTTCATTCAAAATTAGAAAAATTAAAATGATTAAATAAACTGGATTAAGCTACAAATAATGTTCGGACAATCAAAATACTTTTCTTTAATTTCTCGGAATGAATCAAAGTCTTCACATCACTTTAGACCTCACTTTTGACAGATTTCCTGATTTAAAGTTTGTATACTTAAAATTTTCAAATATATTTTATTTGTATCTGTTTTTTTAGAGGTATAGAACTTCGGATTGAAATGACACAAGAAATATCGGAACATTGTTACTTTAGCTTCCAATCACTTTTTTCACTTTTTTTTTTTTGTTCCACTCACTAAATTAAGCTAAAAATTTAGCAATTTTTTTTTTGTCGCTCTCAATTAGTTCAGAAGTTATTAAACAATGAAATTTGCAAAAATCCCTATAGAAATCAACCAACTTTTGACAGTTCACACATAGCTGAATGATAAATATGAAAAAAAAACACTCCAATGAAGCATTGCAAGATAGAAAAAAAAATATTACATATTTCCCAAAATGTAAAGAAATGTAAAAAATGTAAAAAATTTTAAAAAAAATTATTAACAATCATTAATTAATAATAAAAAATGACTAAACAAAATATCTTAAAAAAATGCCGTAACGAGAATTTAGACCCCCTCGAAGAATTTTTTAAATGTGCCGGCAAACTATACAACGGGCAAGAAGGAATTCCAGAACCATGTTCTAATGATTCTGACGATTCATCATAAATTAGTATAATGTAATAAATAAATTAAATCCTAACTCAACAGTTTTTCTGTTAACCGGTACTCTGCGTGGCCCGCTTCGCGGGAACAAAGGATTTCAACTCTCTTTCTGTGGACAGTCCACGCTCACGCAACTTCGTTGCTCCGCTCAGGGTATTTGAAGTCGTCAGGCAGGCGCCTAAGTCAACAGTTTTTCTATTAGGCGGTACTCTGCGTGGCCCGCTTCGCGGGAACAAAGGATTTCAACTCTCTTTCTGTGGACAGTCCACGCTCACGCAACTTCGTTGCTCCGCTCAGGGTATTTAAAGTCGTCAGGCAGGCGCCTAAGTCAACAGTTTTTCTATTAAGCGGTACTCTGCGTGGCCCGCTTCGCGGGAACAAAGGATTTCAACTCTCTTTCTGTGGACAGTCCACGCTCACGCAACTTCGTTGCTCCGCTCAGGGTATTTAAAGTCGTCAGGCAGGCGCCTTAGTCAACATTTCTTTTTGTTAAAATATTTTTATTTGGTATGTTTTTTTCAACATGGCAATGCTGCGTACACCGCCGCAGAAAAAAAAATAAATGAAGTGTCAAACTACAAACAATTTGTATGGGATTATAACCCAAAAAGTTCAATTTTATTTTGTTAATAACTTTTAAACTAAACGTGAGCGACAATTTTTTAAAGCATATAAATGATCAGTGCGCAGAGACGAATCGATTAATAAAAAAAAAAGTGCAAAAAGTGAAAGGCAGCTAAAGTATAGTTATGCCGAAATATCAATCAATTTAACTTTATTGGAAGGATAATTTTATACCATTAATGTTTAAATATAATTTTGGGCATGTGGCCGCCGCAACTGGTTCGAATAAAACCAAGTCTAGGGATCCAATTTTCAACCACTTTTTCGAGCATTTGGGGCTGCATGTCGGCAATAACGCCACGAATGTTGGGTTCCAAGTCCCCTTACGTTTCTGGTTTGTTGGCATAGACGAGCGACTTCACATATCCCGAAAGAAAATAATCCAGTGGTGTCAAAGCACACGATCTTGGTGGTCAATTGACAGGAACATTCCGCGAAATTTTGCTCTCATCGAATGTTTCCTTCAATAAATCGATTGCAACGTGCGCTGTGTGGCATGTAGCGCCGTCGGTTACAAAATAGTCGGTTATCATGGCTCTATACCGGTCTCATTAACGGTAACTGACTCTCCAGCATCATTTCGGAAGAAGTATGGCCCATCCCATGTTGACCAGCCCATAGAGCACACCAAACAATTAGTTTTTATGGATGTAATGGCGCCTCAAGGGTCTCATGTGGTTTTTCTTCACTCCAAATGCGGCAATTTCGCTTGTTGACATGGCCATTCAACCAAAAATGAGCCTCATCACTAAACAAAATTTTGCGATCAAAATCAGCATCGAGATTAATCAATCAATCAATGGATCTTTTAAGAATGTAAGCCAAAATGTTTGCGCGAAAGCTCCGATTGCTGTGCAGGGTGGTGAATCGATTCATTCGGGTCATCTTCAACACTTTGCTCTACAGTGGCAATTGTTTCTTCGGTGCGCACTGTTCAACGTCTCTGCGGTTGCGTATTATCACATAGAGCAAACGTGTTGCAAAAACGATCTATGTTTAACCGAATTAATTGCTCAGATGGACGATTATGTCGACCATAAAATGTACGGAGCTTGCGAGCGTTGTCCATTTGTCAACCTGTTCATGATGAAATGGCAAAACAAACTGAACATAAATAACATTAGAGTTGCCCGATTTAACCACAAAATGTCAAATCGTCAAAATGTATTTGAAAAACCAACCGTTAGAAAAATTAACCTGAATAAGCTTATCCAAATAAGATCCTGTAGTTTACAAAATATTTTTTAACTGATATCACAGTAATCATTTAACCACAAAATCTCAAAACGTCAAAATGTATTTGGAAAACCAACCTCTATTAAAAACAACCGTTAGAAAAATTGACCTGAATAAGCTTATCAAAATAAAATCCTGTAGCTTACAAAACAATTTTAAAACTGATATCACAGTAATCAAAATTTTTAAGCGGTTGTCATACATTTTTCGCAGAAAACACAGTTATCCTTTCTATATGAACAGAATATTATGTTTCTGAGTTTTGACTTGTTTCATTTTCTACTAAAATCGAATACAAGATCTCTCTCTAGAATGTATTTTCTCATAACCATTATCATCCTCTTTTAAAAATGAATACATACCTCCAAGTACTATTCAAATCTAAAACATATAATTAAATATATTATAAATTTTCGAAAATATTTTATTTTTTTTATATTTAACAGACTTTACGCAAAAAATAAATCTTTCAGCTTACTAATATAGTTTTCAATTTGTCATTTCAATAAAATCCATGGCATCAATTATTGCATTTATATATACTAGGTTCGCCCAGTGCTCGAAAATCGACCACACATTTTTTTATATCATTATCTACTATATAGATAAATAAAATTGGTGTAGCTGTGTTTGTCTTTAATGTCTTTTAATGTGTCTGTCTTTAAATAAAGAAATCTTAAAAATTACTGATCGTAGGTAGGTATTCGTGTCAGTTTTGGAATAGATAGTAACTAACTAATATTGTTCTTAACTTCTATAACGTTGAAAAAACAAAAATAGCACTGAAATGAAACAGATTGCATTAAATTTTTTTTCATGCTGTACTTTTATATTTCTTATTCAATAATATTTTTAATTTTTTGCTATGAGATAACAAAATGCGCACAATAGAAGAGTAATAAAATAATAGCATTCTTCTTCCAGTCCAGTCCAGATGTGGCAGAAAAGGTAAGGTACCTGCGACCAAAAAGAGTAAAAAATAATTTTTAAATTTGAAAACAAAATATCTTCATGCCACTGCTCACTGCTAAAACATTCCCACGAAGGCCATACCTTTCCGATTTGAAATTTCGAACGATTGCAAGGAACGGCCCGAAGTTACCGCCCTTCTTCAAATTATCCAGCGTAGTTCACCGCTACGATAAACTTGCTGGGCAAGGCAATGAGAAGGAAAGAGAGAAAGATATTGGCACTAAAATGGTACGGAATGGTACGTATGGTACGGCTTCGCGACGTAACAAATAATCAACTCTATTTCTTTCCCTCTCACGCCTACCCGTCAAAGTTCTTTGCCGAGGCATATCTACCTAATATTCCGTCGAAAAAAAAGAAATCAAAATGACTTAACAAAGAATAGGTAATAATTGGCCAAAACCAGGATCAGAGCACAGTGAAACCACAATTATTGTAGGATGGCTATCTAATAATTCGTGTAGGATACAACCGACTTCGAATGACCGGAAGCCAAATGTACTTCCGTTCATCAGACTAATGCAACCACACCTGCGGATAACTTCTCTCCCTCATTCGCTTAACACAAACGAACACGACACACATTCATCCGCCACGCCCCCACACGCCAAACACTTTCGTTTCGGTGAGGTGGCTCAGTGGCTGCTCTATGTATAGTGCTACACTATACAAATAAGGTCAATAATAATAGCCCAACGCAACCACAGAAAATACAATTTTGTACAATATTCGGGCAACATTATGATTACCTATAACTTATAAAAGACAGAGTAGGTATACGTATCCAATCCAATCACCACTACGCGTGCGCATATTCCCTTCTCTTCTTAATTCGCTTAACGCACACCATTCACCCCACACTATGTTAAAGCTACATTAGAGTTATACGCATACACATATAGAAAAGTTCTCTGTGTATGATTCTCTTTTTTTAATTTCTGATTCATACAATAGAAGGAGACAGTCACAGGACTCCGACTGAGCGAAAGAAAAATGTGACTTATCCAATTACCCATACCCAACCCACCCCTGCGCATATACTTTTCTCTCTTTCTTTGCTTAACTCCCATCATTCAAACGTGACACTCGCCGCACAGATAGCTAAGCTATAAAGCTATCTTTCTTTGTATATTTACAATGTTTACAAGGTAATTTAAAAACATTATTTTACCAATTTTGCAATAACTTTTTTGAAATTATAATTCTTTTCGACCGATCTATGAGCTGTACGCTTCAATTTGGTAAAAAAAAAATGCAATTTTACTTCATTAAATAGGGTAAATATGTTCTGAAAGAAATTGGGTCGGCGATTAATATAGTGGATTTATCGTCTTCGTGAAACGCTTCCATACAAAACTACACTTCGTAAGACTTCGAATACACTGATAGTCTTCTAAGCGATTTAATCTATTCATACGTACTGGTTTTTAATATTAAATGAAACAATCATTTGAAGAAAAATAAATGGTCCTATTAAATATCTTGGACTTATTTCTATAGAATCAGAGAAAAGTAATGTACAAAATAAGTAATTAAAAAAAAGCATTTTAGGGAAGCGCTCGTTGTTAATTTTGTATAAAAAGAAAAAAATTGTTATTTAATATCTGATACGTATGTGAAATGTGTACCAACTGTACATAGCACGTAATTTTAAATGTAACCGTTATTTTTTTTATGTGCTTACACCACCTTTTTCTTGATACATATCGAAACTTGTTCACTTATTTTTATCAATATCGTCTGTGTCACTGTTGCGATTTAAAATTTTATAGAAAATAATTGTATGAGAAAAACTAGTTAATTTTGCAGCTAGGACTCCAACAACGTAAACATTTCTGTGGGACCCCCAAAAACAGACATACCCAAAATTTCAGTAAAAATTAAAAAAAGTAGTTTTGCCTTTAGTATCAATTACATACTCCAGACTTCAGACAACAGATTTTTTTTTTAAATCTTCCTATTTAATTCAGTATTCACATTCAGTTTAACGAGGTCAAAACCAACTACCTAATATAGTTAAATATGAAACTTAGGAAACAGGTTTGTAAACAAATTTAAAAGACATACTCTTTGTAGGACGAAGAAGAATTTGTTCTACTTTTTACCTTTATCTTATAAAGAGGAAGGTATAGTTTGAGTAAAAATATTCGATGTTGACATTTAGATTGATTCTAACATTTCGATGACATGGGCATGCAAAAAATGTGGTTTTCTCAATTTGGTCCGTTAGTCCGCCTGTACGCAATAGTTTCCCCGGTTTTCCAGAGCGAGATCATCGTAGTTTCGGTACTAAACTCGTGTAGTTAACTCGAGAAAGTAGTTGTTTTATTCAATTTAAGTTCAGAGTTAACTTCGAGTTCACCCAGCAAATTTGGTGAGTTTACCCTGGGTCTAAATAATCAGATGTTTTTGACAGACAATTATTTTCTATTAAATTTTTAATACGTGTACGATACATTAAATTCAGATCCCAGCCACTCGAAAATGTTTTAAATATTGAGTTTGACTGTTTTAGGAAGGGAAAGACTTGTAGGATCGCGATAAAGCCATATATATTTGGTTGGGAGGAAAAAGAAACCATACAGCTGATAACTGAGCTGTTGCAGATTCAATACACTTCGAATATTTTTTGACATCAAAATCGATAAATCATGAGTGCCACCACACACGGTGTAAAACTTAATCCTGCACTAAAAACATGCTTTATGTCGATAATTCCCAAGTAAAAATTACAGATAACAACAATCTTCTCGAAAAGGACTCGTACGAATTTGTTTAAACGTAACGTATACTATATAGTTAAGGCTTTTATCAGCTGAAGGGCCTAACCGGAATTTTCAAAAATTTGAGTAATCATCGTTTAAAATTGTTTACCAAAACTCTTTTGATATAAATTAGAAACATTTTTTTTAATGTCTTATATTGCTAGTAATGTTTATACCCTATCTAAATATACCCCTACATTAGTTTTGATACATAGTTTGTAGAGAAATAATTTAGCTATATATAGCTTAAAGTATATGGATCGACTCAGAATCGATAGCTGAGTCGATTTAGCCATGTTTGTCTGCCCGTCCGTCCGTATGTCACCAGTTTTTGTGCCTTAAATTTTGAGGTGGAATGATGAAATTTGGTACACGTGTTTGTTGTTGCTCCCAGCAGAACAAGTGTAAACATTTTTGAAATCCGCCCTCTGTCACGCCCCCTTTTCAGAAAAACGTAGTTTTAGGCCAAACCGTTGGAGATTTTGAAAAAGTGTCTGAACAACATATCTATACAATCCTAATGCCTATATTTTGTGTACACTTTTTTTAAGGCGTTTTCAGTAAAAAACGTTTTTCGTTAAAATTTTAAGCATTTCGGAAAATTTTTGATGCAAAATATTGGTTATGATAATATAAACATTTCTACTATATAGCATTTTAACCCACGCCCAATTTTTGGAGGCGTTTTCAGACAAAAACAATTTGTATACACTACTCCATAGCATTGTTTTTCTGTCGAACCATGAAAGATTTTTATAAACTGTCTTAACAAAATGTTATGACAGTGACATTTTCTATATTTCATCGCCCATAAACCCGACTTTTTGGGGATATTCATGTTAAGGATGGAATGGGATAGGGTACTAAACGATCCGCAAAGCGGATTGTAGCCTTCTCATATGTTTTTTTTATTGAAAAGACGGGATTTGCGAACTATTTGCTGTATGTGCAGGCAAACTAAGATAAAAAAGTCGCTTAGGGTCTTCATCTCCTAAGAGCTTCAATTATATTAGTTATATTAGTTACAACAAAACTGCATACCCATACCCATTCCATATAATAAATTTTGGTAATACTTTTAATAAATAGGATTTTCAGTTTTGGACAGTAACGGAAAATCATTATAACGTTAATCATTTAAATTTTAACATCAATATCCAAAATGAGTGTAAAGGTTTTATATAATTTGGCAAATCTATAAAAATAGTTCAATTCTCGCATGCTTAGTTGCATACAACCCAGTTATGCACCCACTACTCGTTTGCTTCAAATTTGTATTTTTATTATAGTTATAAACATATAGAGTTGTAGTAACATAGTTAAAATGATAATATTTTAGCCAAAGCTGCGACTTCTGGCCGATTTCTTCCTTCTGCTCCGCATTATGAGGTTTTTAAGGAAACCGTTTGTAGTATATTAGTATATGGTTTTCAGACAATCCCACCAAATTCATAGCAAAATTTTCCCTGGCAGTTAATCTTGACTTTGCCAACGTGATTCTTAACTTACTTAATTAAGTGGCGCTACAGTCAAGCATGAACGTGGGCCTCAACGAACATGCCTCTCCAATTAGCCCAGTCCTTAGCTAATTGCCTCCAGTTGCGCACTCCATGTTGGTTGAGGTGGGATTCTACTTTTGCGCGCCACTCTACTGCGTCTGTAGTCTGGCTAGGAATCGAAGGGACAATAAAGTTGTTGGTAAAAAGTTTCAGGAGTACACATATTGCGCCAGATAGGATCTTTTGGGCGATGTTGATAGACTTACGCCTCTGTAGTTGGCGCAGTGTAGAGGGTCTCCATTTTTGTGGATCGGGCAAACGATTGTGAGATTCCGTTATTCCGACCATTGCGATTCAGCAGCGATTTGCAGATGAATAGGATTTTTGTCGATTAACTCGTACGGCACCCAAACATTGAGCTTCTGTTTTATACTTCATTATTTCATCGACATTTTCGATATTTGGTCTTCCAGACATCTTTGACATTGAAATTACCGGAATTTAGTATATACAACCAACATTTTGCGTGATTGGCTATTAGGGCCATAAACACTATTTACCGCCTGGCGTTTTCGCCTTTCTCTAAGAAAAACTGTAAGGAATTGCGTATTTTCTCTCTGCTGGTGTACATTTATCTAGAGTGTGCCAATCAATCACTTAAATTACAGTGAAATATTTTTAGTATGAAATCTCGTATTTCAATGGAAGTATGTTTACATCGGATAGGGCATATTGCCTCCTGAACGCAAAAAGTTGATAACTCGATATTTTTCATTTTTTAGAAATATACGTTTTCTGACACCTTTTTTCGATGCTTATAAAGTAATCAGAAAAGTCGATTTCCTTATCTTCCGCCACCAAATGAGTCTTAGAAAGAGTTAATGCAAAAAATAAAAAAAAGGTAACTGACCTTTTTTTTAAATTTTACAATTTTTTCTCAATAAAATATTTATATACCAATAAATACTTGTCGAAATTTTACTCTTTTAACTTCAAACTGTTTCACAGTAAAAATCAATAAAAATCAATATCTTGTAGCTATGTCGGAAATACAAAAAAAGGTCGGAAATAGGTCTTCAAAAGTCGTTTAGAAAAGAAGCAAAACTTTGTTTGCCTATCTTTAAAAAATGTGGAAAGTGAAGTTACCCACTTATTATAAAAAGTTGGATCGGTATATTGTATAATATACTTCCACAAAATTCGATAGAGTATGTTCCTTTTTATCTCAACTAGTTGTACCTTTAACTGTATTTTTAAATCATTTCGGATTCCATTATACAGAATAAGAAATCAAAACGAAATCGCAGCACACAGCTAAATTAAATAAACTGCTGCACGTTTGTTGCAGTCGTCGTGATTGTTTTGCCCAGTGTGATGATTTTCATGATCCACCGCGCAGGGTCGCGTCAATGAAAAACTGCGCGCCGCAGCGAATGGTTTACTTCGGTTTGGGGAGTCTTTTAAAGATGATCTGTCTTATCAGCTCTTTAAGAGAAAAGGCTCTCTCTCTCTTTTTCTAAATACAAAATTGACTTTCCAACAAATGTTCCCATTTGTTCATATTAAACTTTGTCTTATTTGTATCACCCGTGCGTCGCTTATAGTACTTTTAGTACGCTGATGTTATTTTGATTTGCAAACTCATAGTTACAGAGTTACCCAGTTATTCATATTTTTTTTATTTTTATACCAATAAATAGAGAACAGATAACAGAGAAAAACTCTCGAACTATTTCGGATATTATGTCATTATCGAAATGAGTTTTTCAGTTCGAACTGAAAGCGGGATATATTTATACCTATCCCATAGGGATATATAAGCGTTGATACAATGCTTGTAACATGATAGATTTAGCTAGATATACGTTAAAATATATGGATCGATACAGATCGGTAGCTGAGTTGATTTAGCCATGTCAGTCCGCCCTTCTGTTAGTCTGTCCGTCACCAGTTTCAGGCCTTAGATTTGAGCTAGTATGATGGAATTTCGTGCACGTACTCTTTGGTGCTCCCACCAGAACAAGTGTAAAAATCCGCCAACTGCCACGACCCTTTTGGTTTTTGACCAAACAGGAAAAGATTTGATAAAATGTCTAAAAAATGGTATTTAGACAATCTTAAAACATTTTTATAAGTTGTAATACAAAGTTTGCCACGCCCACTTTTAGGGCGTTTTTAGTTAAAAACGGTTCGATTGAAGGTAATTCGAAAAAAAAAATTGGATGAAAATACTGTGTGAGATAATAATAATATGTTTTATTTCGTGATAATTTTTTTACAAAGCCTGTGACCGCACGTTTTACAATTCAGAGATTTGACAAGTATTATCTTACTTCTGAGATATTATCTTACATTTCAAAATGATTTACAAGCAATTACAAATTTAATTTAAAGGAAAAATACGAATAAACCTTTATTTGAGTAAAAAAAAAAAAAAGAAAGAAGGAATATCTAATATACATAATTTAGAATTTTATGAATATTCAAGGAATGCCTTTTATATTAATAAATATAAGTTCATAAAATATAATCAGATAATAAAAATAAATTATATAATAAATAAATAAATAACAAACAAGCAATAAATAAGTTAATAAATAAATAAATAAATACCAATGATACAAAAAAAAAATAAATATAAATAAATAAATATAAATAAATAAATAAAAATAAATAAATAATAATCAAATAATAAATAATAACCAAATAAATAAATAAACAAACAAATAAAGAAACAAGTAATTAAATAAATGAATTAATAAATTAATAAATAGATAAAAAATAAATATATAATACAAAAAATAGTTAATAATGTGTTAGTAGACGAAAACATGGGTAAGTATAATAATAATATTTGTTTAATAAAAAACAATTTAACATAAAAACGAATAATATAAATTAACATAAAATAAATAGTATTACAAACCTTAGTAAACAAATGATAAATAAACAAATAATAACAAATGATTACAAAAATAATAAATTATAAAGAAACGCAGACGAAATATAATATTCGACATTTTTGAATATATTTGAATATATTTTAAGTTAACCCAGATAAATAAAGTTGGTTTATGAGGGGATTTTCAGCAATATCACATTTATTATTAAAATTGTTCTTGAGTTTCCGAATCCTTTCAGAAATCAATTCAACATCCGCTATTTTGTGCAGATCAAAAGTGGAATGATGCCAAGGAAGATTGAGCATCATTTTTAACACTTTATTTTGTGAAATTTGTAATTTTTTTATATGACATTTCGCAGCACTTCCCCATACTGGACAACCATATAATAAGATTGACTGAAAAATCACTTTATGTATTATTATTTTATTGTTATTTGAAAGTGAAGATTTTCTGTTTATGAACGGATAAAGCATCTTAATTGCTATACTCATTTTCTTAAGAGTATTATTAATATGTTGGCTAAAGGTTAGTTTCGTGTCAAGATGAACTCCCAGATATTTAACGGACTGTTCCCATGCAATGGTGTTTCCGTTAAATTGAAGCTGACTACTGGGAAGATAGCAAGCCTTTCTTTTTCGCGAGAAAAAAATAGCTTGCAACTTTCCAGTGTTCAACTTAATCTTCCATTTGTGATAATATTTTTCCAAGATTTCGATTGCATTTTTAAGATTATTCTCAATATTGAGAGCAAACTCATGCGATGAAAATATATATATATATATATATATAATATAATTCTCTGAAATATTTAAACCTAAATATGACCGTCTGGCAGCACTTTATTGGTGCTGAGGTGAATAATATCTTAACGGAAAAATGTATAAAGCGACGTTTTTGGAATCTGACAAGAGACAAAAAAAAATATCCTATGTGGGTAATTATTTTTTTTTGTAGCGTACTGTAAATTTTATTTTTCTATAGTTTACTTTGTATTAACGGTAGAAATCTCAAACCATGACAAAAACGTGGCGCTTGCAGAAATTATAAGGGCAAGTCAAAAATTTCCTGAAAATTGTCGCTTTGTACATTTTCCGAGATGTTGTCGATGTTATGTTAAGAAAAGAGGTTATTTCCAAAATATAAATCGTTGATATAACCATTTATATTTTGTTTCAAACAAAAGAACAGAACGGTTTGAGCATAAATAGGAAGGTCCCATACGATTGACATGGTGCTATTTATTTGCCAGACTCACTAA
Source organism: Rhingia rostrata (assembly GCA_949824845.1). Taxonomy (NCBI): domain Eukaryota; kingdom Metazoa; phylum Arthropoda; class Insecta; order Diptera; family Syrphidae; genus Rhingia; species Rhingia rostrata. Next base: position 94,947,803 of record OX463755.1, on the reverse strand, counting down.
TAGTATGTCGAAAATCAGAATTTTAAGCAATTGGTATAACCACTTTCTGATTGCTCTAAAACAATGATATGAACATCCTGATCACGTATATATAGGTCGCAGACATTTTCTGTGGTGCTATCTCCTTACCGGATGCACACAAATTTTCTGTAAGTAGAAATTTTATCACAACAGGCAAGTGTACAATAATTTAGGCGCCAAACATTTATGACGGTTTTCTGTAGAACAGTTTAATACAAGCTCTTTTAATATGGGAGTGTGGGTCTATCTCCCGCCGTTTGTGCAGGAGGGGCAATTTCATTCATAAAAGTGCTAAAAAAAAATATGTATAAATAACTTTAATACTTACAATTAACTATTATGCTGAATATGGGGTTACAAGTTCAATCCCCTGTTAGGGAATACAAATTGTTTAAAATAATCATACTGAGAACTGAACGTCCAATTAGCGTCACTATTAGAAGGAATCTGATGACGACACTTGGTAATGTCCAAAATAGCTATAATTCTAACCAAAATAGTGTTGTGTGTACACAAGTTGTTGTTGTAATTTCTTCGATCATTCAATTGATAATCGGCAAAAAAATTCCCAACAGAAATTGCCAGGGGCTTTCCCCCTTAGGAGTCAGAATCGTTGTTGCACCTAACTCACCCACTACCATACTTTTTGTTTTCATTTCTTCTCTGAAAAAGAATAAAACAATAGAGAGCGGTTTTGAATAGTGGGATGAATGAGCTTTTATAATTTCTTCAGCGACTTATAAAATAATATAATGACTGAATTTAAAAAAAAAAACTGTACCGTGAAGGAAGACCATATGAATTAACGCCATAATCCAATAATCCTTAATGCATTTTTAAATGGAAACTAAAGCCATAAATGTGGACTAAAGCCATATTGTGTTAAGAAAGAAGGAAAGTCGCCCTCGGAAACATGTGATGGATGGAACATCTTTTTGGACCAAATGGGTCTATTTCTAATCAAGTCTTATAATCCATTATGGATATGCTGAAAATGTATATGAATATTTTTATTTTATGAAGGAATAATTCACTTACACATATGCACAACAGTAAGTACCTAAGCGCAACTCCCCTGCTTAGGATCACTGTTAGATTTTGGAAGTTGCAAGGTTGGGTATATATATTCAGGTTTAGATTTACCCAACCTCGAACCTACTCCAAATACAGTGACCCTAAGCAGTGGGGTCAGCGGGGTCTAAAATGAATAAACACCATATGGCTTTAGTTCTCACTAAAAAGTGAAATAAGGCCATAAGTTGATTATGGCGTTAATTAGCATTTGAAAGTGTATTAACACCATTGTGGCATTAATTCGCATGGGCTTCGTTCATGGCCCCAAAAACACGTTTGTAAATCTTCATTTACTTTATGAAAATTATATGGTAAAGTGTTTCACATAATAGAAACTATACGTCGGTAAACAACTCGCCAGCTCTCTATGGATAGAAAAAAAAGGAATAACATGTTTGTTTTTTGGTTTAAATAAACTCATCAATCGTGTGTTTAACAGCCTGCTGTGTTCACATGAAACCGATTTGTTTAAAAACTCATTTAAGAACCTAGAGTAAATATAAATCTTTCAATTTTAATTGACACCCAATTGATGAGCAATTCATCAAGTGTAATCTCTCTTTTTACCACCGTATAGTATATATTATCGTTTGAAAAATGTATCGTTAGCGTGGTCCTGAGATTATTTACTTCGTATCTCTTATAGTAAATTAAAGCAAATGACTCATTTTAACCCAAATGCATTAATATACTATCCCATAGAGACATATTAGTTTTAATACATAGTTTGTAACAAGGAACATTAATTTAGATAGATATATCTTAAAGTATATTGAGTCGATGGAGCTATATCTGTCGGATCGACGGACAGACGCATCGTCCTACTGCTTACTTGATTTACTGCTAGAACCATTTTTGCCGCTTCCTCCTCTATACTAGCAAACGTGGCTTTTTTACTTTCGAACTCATTTTTTGTTTACTTAAAATATTAACTTACTACTAGACAAAAATGCTTAAATCTAACTTATCAATAACTGGTTTACTTAATCTAACTTATCGGCCCTTAGTGGGCGCTGTAAGCTTATATTTAGCTGTTTTATTTTGCCTTTAGGCTTAGATTTGTCGGTTTTTTGGTTTTATATTTAATTTTAATTTTAATTTACAAAGAAAAAATTGAAAACTTTGTTTAGTGACTTTTTTTGTTTTATATAAAAGCTTATTCTAGATTATATATAACTTAAGACTACTTAAACTACTTAAGCCTAACTTAAGACTACTTAAACCAAAGTTAAGACTACTTAACTACTTAAACCTAACTTAATTATAATGGGGGTGGCGAGCCCTCGTTGCGCATGCCCCGAGGGGTCGCCATCCTGATTGCGTCTTTCGGTCCCACGGCAGCCTGCGTTCAACCATATGGTACGCCAATATGGTGCACAAGCCCCGCCCCAGACCTTGTTCCTAATTTAAAATCTTACCTATGGAGTTGGACTAAAAGTCCGCAAAGTCCTGAGTAAGTGCAGAATCACCTTCCTCATATAGCCACCAGAATTCAGTGCGCTGTTTTGCAGCATCGATCCTATCGCGATCCGATACCGCCGTGCTAAAGCGGAGGAGCTCCGGAGCATTGTCGACGTACCCGTCGCGGATTAGCCGTTTGTCCCGCGCTTCACGATAGCGGTGGTATAAAACCGGGATACCGTTCCTGTCTTGTACTAACCCTAACGAACCGATGTAAATGAATGCCTCTGGTGGAATAAAGCCTGATATGAGCGTGCTCTCCATGTATAAATCACTGGGATAATAAGCCCCAAAGATCAGGCTGTTGTCGCTAGCCATCGCCCTTGCAGCGTGCCTTCGAGTCACCTTAATTAGGAAATTGTCAATTCTATTCAACTGATCCCCATTGTATAGAACCTCGTTGCGATAATATTTTATGTACTCGGAGTCCGGCGTTCGGTACAATCCTAAGCAGGATCGGAGACAACGTCTCTCAAACAGCCGTATCCTTTCCATGTAGGATGGTGATACATTGAACCACACGGGACAACCGTAAGCGATGATCGGCCTTATGAGGGCCATGTAGCAAATGACTTTCACCCTTGAATCAAGTTTACTGCTATGAAACAATCTTCTTGTCAGAGCATACTCCTCTAACCATACGGTGTCGAAGGCCTTCTCAAAGTCAACCAGACAGGCCCCTGTGCATTGTTTTTTTGACTTATTCCATTGGATGTCGGACACTAGTTTCGACGCGGCATGAATGGTATCATGCCTCGCTCGAAAACCAAACTGATTTTCCGGAATAATTTTGTTTTCCTCAACCCACTTAAGCAGAGCTCTATTGACTATCTTCTCGAATACCTTGCTTACATTCGGCAGAAGGGTTATTGACCGAAGATTTGCAGGGTTTGTTTTGTCCTTGTCCTTTTTGGGGATAGGATGTACCACCGCCGTTTTCCAGTGCACCGGATAATGTGCATTATTCAGTGCATTGTTAAACAGGGTGGTGAAGATATCGACTGCTTCTATTGGCAGGTGTCTCAATACGACGTTTGGGACACCGTCCTCTCCTGCCGACTTTTTATTTTTCAATGATACCAAGATGTCCAGGAGTTCATCTTTTTGCACGAACAGCATCAGGCTATTGGCGACTATGCCATTGGAAGGGTTTTCGTCATTGAATACGGAAAAACCGTGATTCTCAGATCGCCAAGCTTGAAGTTCAGTGCGCAGATAAAAGTGATTCAGAAAGGCTCTTTCCTCAATATCGCGTATACACGGTCTCGAAAATAGCGCCTATCGAATTCGCCTTCTCCTGAGGATCTTCGATCGTGAAAAAACCGTCGCTCGAGTCAACGTCTTCCGGACTTATACCAACAGCCGTGAGTGTCTGTCTGTGTTCTGTCGTTTTGGAAATTCGGACACATGGAATGTCGTTATGATCTTTTCGCCTGAATATTTTATTTATTTGGGGGAACATATTCGGGCTACTGGTTTTTATAGCCCGAATTTTGTTGCCCCAGTAAGAATTTATAGATTTTCTGTAATTCTCCGATATTAATTTTTTAAGATTTTTGATCAGTGACTTCAGTGTCCGAACCTCCGGGTCTTGTCTGTCAGTGAATTGTCTACGCAGCCGTTTAAGCCTCGAGACCAGTCTGCTTTTGTGTCGGTGGAGTGCATCGATTGTTGGCGTTCGATATTTCTCCGTCTGGTCGTCAGAACTAGTTATCTTAGGGATAGCTAGATCCATTGACCTTGTGAGGACCTCATTCATTTTTAGTAAATTTTGGTCAATTTCGTCGTTTGTACGGTTTCTGTTTGTCGGTGGATCAATTTCGCTCAAACGTAATTCTTGCTTTACAATTCTGGTGAAACGCGGCCAGTTCGTCTTTCGGTAGTCGAAAGAACGCACTTGGTCGAACTCCTCCAGTTGAGTTTGCTCGTTTGGGATACTAAATACGGCATCAAGTCCGAGGTGGTCACTATCGTAATCGAATGCTCGCACACAGTTCCGCGCGTGTTCGTTATTTGATAGTTCTAGTCTATTGTCCATAAGCGCTAAGTCCAGAAAAGAGTTTCCTCTTGGGAAGGACGGGATATCCGTCGCGTACAAACTAAGTTTGTACTCAATCATATTTTGCTCCCGCCAATTCTGAAGCAGTCGACCTCTAGTGTTCTCGATTGTATTTCCCCAAGCCGCATGCTTAGCGTTAAGATCGCCGGCCAAAAAGTAATAATTTCCAGCAGATTCAAGCTGTAGGCAACGAAAAAGTGTCTCGAACTCTGCTATAAATTGAGTTTGTTGAGTTGCTTCAGGTGCAAAAAGCGACACCACATACATTCTCCTCCGACTATGGAGAGGAATGCATACAATGCATGCTTCCAGCACCTGGAACCTACGTACTTCCCCGCTATATATGATGCTATGGCGTAAGCATATGCGTAATAAGACAGCGACCCCACCCCCTTGGGAGGAGTAGGGTCGGTCTCTTCTTACTACATGGTAGTTGCTGTATCTTAATTTGTGTCTGTGGTTTAGCTTAGTTTCGCTGACCAAAAGTACATCCGGGAGTTGGTTTTTCAACAGATTTGAAATTACGGTTCTTCTCTCGACCCTGACTAATGAATTAACATTCACAGCTAGGATCCTAAAGTTTACCTCATCCAACGTACCCATCATGTTCATGGCGCGCTAGACTGGGCAAACATCGAACAGATATAATCTATTCGTGCTGCTTGGTCGTTCAATTGTTTTTGGAACTGTTCGATCTTGCTATTCAATGACAGCAAGAACTTTTTCAGATCCAAATCTGCTTCAGGTGCTTTCTCAGCAACCGTAGGCATTTTTGATGTCTGGGGTTTACCCGGTCCAGCTGCCATTTGGGCAAAGGACACGTTGGGATCTACCCTATTTGTAAAAGAGCGACTTTTAGATCGCTTTTCTTCTTCAGCAGCCTGTTTGCGAGCTAGCATACTCTTTCTCTTCTGTTGGAATACAGGACATCCCTTATAATTAGCAGGGTGCCCCGCGTTTCCACAAAGGACACATGTGAGCTTGCTCATGTCTTCAACCCTTTCCCTACCTAGAGGACACTCATTTATAATGTGCTTCTTGTCGCACTTAACGCATCTAATCCGCATGTTGCAGTTAGAAGCGGCGTGCCCGAACCTCTGGCAGCGCATACATTGCAGTATGCGATCTGTCCTTTTTAATTTTTCCCAATGGACAGCATGATAGTATACGCGATTAATTGTGCGTACACTATCGATTTTGCTATTGGGGGTTATTTGAACAAGGAAAAATGGTAACCTTCGGTTACCACCTCTACCATTGACCGCGGCAAACGGCTTTACGCCGACGAACTTTACATCGTCGCTCTCAAAATACTTGAGCTCGTTTAGGAGCTCCTCTGCATCAACCCTGGGATCGATTCCTTTAAGGATGAGTGTTTTTAATTTTTCTGCTTTCGGCGTATACGTAAAGTATTCTGCCTTTAGCCCCTTTAGTTCTTTGCGGACTTTTTTATAGTCCTCCATATTATAGCATATAATTTTATGCTGTGTGGCCGAAATATGTTTGACCATGAAGTCCTTAATAAATATTTGCTTACATAGCTTAATGCTATCGCTTGTAGGCAAGTCACTTACATTAATCGGGGGTACATCTTCCCTCTTTTCCTGTTGTCGTTGCTGCTGGGGTTGCTGCTGCTGCAATTGTTGCTGCTGCCTCTGTTGTTGTTGCTGCTGCCTTTGTTGTTGTTGTTGCTGCCGTTGTTGTTGATGCTGCTGCTGTTGTTGCGGCTGCTGTCGCCTCCTCTGCTTCTGTTGTTGTTGTTGCTGCTTCTGTTGCATACTAAACCGTTGCTGCTGAAGCATTTGCTGCGCTTTCAGCTCGTATCGCTGTTTCTGCTCTTGTCGCCTTCTTTTTTCTTCGAGGGCTTCTTGTTCCCTTGCCTCTCGAATCCTCTCCAGCTTAGCAGTTAATTCTGCGATGAGGAGCTTTAATTTGGTCTCGTCATTGTTTAAAGCCGGCTGAACATCCTCAACCTCCGCTAGTTCTCTGAATGGGTTTCCCTCACCAACGTAGCGGGGTTCCCCATCATCAAACTCGGATTCCTCGAGGTCAGAGTTGTACTCCTCCTCTTCTTCCATTGTTGTTGGCCGCGGTGTATTTTCTGCTACCTGCATACATCTCCTTGCATTGAGATTTGGCATCGGATTTAGCTTCCTCCGCCTCATCTCACCTTTTTGGGTTGTTGCCGTATCACTTGCTGCTGCTGTTGTTGTTGGTGCAGCCTGTTTCGTTGTCGCTGGTACCAGCTTTGTTGGCATACCTGCCGTCGCAGATGCCGATGATGTTGTTGCTGTTGATGGCGATGCAGGGCATCGCCAGCTTCTGCCGTTTGTTTGTCGGCGACCTACTTCCATTCATTCCACCCTCTTGCGGGACTTCATTCACCGCACCGGTTTCCATAGCCGGTAATTCGGCCGAGACACTCTTCTTTATGTGTTTTCTCAACCGTGTAAATTGAAAAACAATTAAAAGTACTGGGGTCTGGTTGGACTCGAACCCACGACTCCCACTCCTGAGTCAGGTGATAGCACCACTACTCCACGTGGACGATAAATATTATTTGGCTTACTTGCCACTTATTCACTTGGAAAAATACTTCCGCACTTAACTAGCCGACTGACCACTACGAGAGTTGGAGAGCGACTGAGCAAACGTGGCTATGACATCACGGTAGGTACTACCAGTGATGTCAATATCATCTGCGCATGCTAGTAGTTGTACAGATTTTTGGAAAATTGTGCCTCTGTTGTTGGCTCGTGAGTTTTACACAATCCTCTCAAGAATCAGATTCAAGAAGTTACATGACAGCGCATCGCCTTGAGTAAACCCTTTTTTGGTATCGAAGGTGTCGGTGAGGTCGTTTCTTATCCTGATGGAGCAGCGAGAATTCTCCATCGTCATCCTACACAAACGGACGAGTTTGGGAGGTATACCAAAACTAGACATGGCTCTGTATATGGCTTTGAAATCGATGAATAGGTGGTGGATATCGATTTGGACTTCTTGCGTTATATCCAGGATCTGCCCAAGTGTGAAGATTTGATCGGTTGTGGACTTTTCTGGCCTAAAACCAAACTGATAAGGGCAGTTCGGGTTGTTGGTAAACGGTTTCAGGCGTTCACATATTACGACAGATGGGATTTTGTAGGCGATGTTGAGGAGACTTATGCCTCTGTAGTCGACACAGTTTAGAGGGTCTCCTTTTTTGTGGATCGGGCAAACGATGTTGAGGTTCCATTCTTCAGGTATACTTTCTTCCGACCAGATTCGGCTTATGAGGAAGTCATTTCCGGCAGCCTTATTAAGCTTCAGTTTAGATATTGATATCCTCACTTCACTCAGGTCGGTTGGTTGGCAGCTTTCGCTGCCAATATTGTTGCCAATATTGAATGGTTCGTTCTACCTGAAAGCGGAATGTGGTTCTTCCATATCCTCAGCATCGACTATGTCTCAACTACGATTTTTCCTTGTTCATCTCGACAGGATTCTGTTCGGGCGTTGTATCCTTGGCTTTGACGTTTTACACTTTGGTAAAACTTGCAAACATCGTTCCTGTATCCTCGATCGCGCGCTTTTCTTGGTCTTTTTTCTTCTTTCTGAAAAGCTGGTGTTCTTCCCTTCTTCTCTGCCTGTAGAGCTCAACGGCAGCTCTTGTCTTCACCTGCAGCTCTCGTCTTCACCTGCAGCTTAGCCTTGTAGGACTCGTTCTTGGCTGCGAGCATCTGTCGGCATTCCTCATCAAAGCAGGGTTTCTAACCTTAGCTGCAACAAGGTTACCGTTACCAGACGTGTTGTCGTGTAGGCTTTATTTTCTGACAATACTGCTAAAGATGTCTTCTCTTCCCACCTTTGCGTTAAAACCTTCCTGTACGATTTTCATCGTACTTCGGTAGTCGCTCATAGGTTTTGTCAAGTAGCTCTTAAAAGCAGTCCTTAGCTATATCATCTTTTTCCTCCGTTGGGGCGTGTGCGCATATAAGGTTTATGTTGGCGAATTTGGCCTTGATGTGGATTTTTACAATGCGTTCGCTAATGTCTTGGAAGCATAAGACTTCTTGCATAAGTCTGACACTTATCATAAAACCGCATCCGGATAGTCGCTGTTTCTGCTCACAATAACAAGGTCCGTAATAGATGTCACAGTTTTTCATCCTCTTTTTGCCCAGCCCATGCCATCGTATTTCCTGGATGTCAGTCATGTCTGCTTTGTAGCAGTTTAGGGCTTCCGCTAAAGGCCGTTGGCCTTTCGGTTCATCCGCCATCATCTCTGTTCAAGGGGCCTGACTAACCCTTGAAATTCCTAGACAACCTGACCTGGCTGTTCATAGTGTTGCCGTTTTTCGTCGTGTTATCAACACTCGCGCTTATCGTTTAGCAAGTCAAATCCGGTTGGATAAGACCAGTACCCGATGGTTATCACTTGGAGGTCAAAATAAGCACTTGATGGGCATTGCCAAGTTAAAGCCAATCAGAGTCTATCCTCGTTCTACAACACCCAACCCTCATTATTGATGATTATTATCTTACTTCAGAAATACGGATATTAGCTTAGCTCAGCGAAGAGTTGGTACTAGGTGTAGCAGATATTTCTGTTTATTACTAATACAAGGAGTTGTTATCCATCAATATAAATAATATGTTCCCTGTATCAATGAATGAGAAACATAACAGTTTTTTCCACAAGGAATACTTGCAAATATTTAGCTACTCAGCTGCGCTTTATTAATCTTACGCAGTAGGTATGGTCCGTATAAGAAGTATTATTTTGATAATAAGATAGATCCTTCATGTAGCGTCATCGTAAGATAATACTTACAAATTTTTTAAAAATATTGTTGCCCGGTGTTCGAACCTTGTTTCCCAAATGTGGATCTTCTCGTTATGGCTAAACATCGGCCCTGGAGCTATTTCGTCAAGTATTCTCCATCGCTGGCTATTTTTTATTTTTTTTTAACCCTATACAATGGGGGTATACATATTAGTTTTGATCTAGCCATTTCTGTCTGTGAGTAATGAAATTTGATATATGGACTCTCTGTTCGACAAAGCAGGACAAGTGTTAAAACAAATTAAAATCCGAAAAGGATGGGATGCGATTTTTCAACGATTCACACAGTTAATAAAAGACTTTTTTTTTAATAATTTACAAGCACACAAATTGTGTATTCATACCCTTATTTCTCATATAGTGTTTTTATATGTTGTTTAGGTTTCAAAACAGCGCATGCATTGTAAGAGAAGAGCAAGAGATATCGAGATAGAAAAAATGTTGAATGTAAAGATTTACTGCATGGAAGGTATCGAAGTTACTTCGATGTTTCGATCGTTTTGATGTTCGTTTTTAATTTACTGGAGTTTATCAAGCAGAATAAAAGCGGAACTTTTAATTTTTTTCAACTATGGTTTCATGGAGTTCGACTGTGATTGAATGCGTGACCTTTCATTCAACAGGCGAAGACATTACCTTTTACTACACAGCGGACATCCATTATAGGTGAAGAGCTTATATTCTTTCTTGCTCCTACACCTACATAACTTGTCGGCAGCACTTTCGACTTCATCTGCAGAGTCTATTCATGGCTTTTGGTATCTTAGATCTTTTCCGGTGGTAATCGTTATTGCTTTTCATTATACAGGGGGCGCTTTATGTCCCAGGTCGATTCCTTTCTTGTAACTTTTAAATGAAATGCAATTTTATAATTAATATTTTATTGAACAATTTTATGGGTGGTCAAGTGGTCTCTGGACTGTAGTGAAGAGGCGAGCTCCTTTAACCACGTTGTGGTGTATTTTATTGTCCATAGGCAGAAATCAGAAAAAGAAATGTGATCGTAGGGGCCAGCTGATATCACGACTTTTGGATATTATTTGGCCGGGAAAAAATTCTCTTAAAATTAGTATTGTATTGTATGCGATTTGGCACCGTCTCGTTGGAACCACATGTTTTGTAGATCTAATAGAAGCAATTCGGGTACAAGCAAATTTTGCAACCTGACCCGATAGCAGTCACCAGTAACTCTTACAGAATTGCATATGATATCTTCAAATAAGTATAAGCCAATGAAGCCAGCAAAGTCAACATGGCTCGGCACTTATAATGTGCACACAAAAAAAAAGTCACTATTTAAATATTTCGACATCTAAAATATAGGGTGCATGATTTTTGTCTTCAAAAATTTGTTAAAAAGAATCTTAATATTGTTGTTGAATAATTGTTTCAAATTTCAACTTTTATTAATTTTATGTCGGTTGACCAACTTCGCGTGGTTGAGATAAAATCCATTATTAAACAAAACACCTGCATTTTGACGGGCTCAGTGGCACGATGGTTAGTGCGATGAACTGCCGTGCAGAAGGTCTGGGTTCGATTCCCAGCCGTAGCAACACCTAAATGATTTTTCACTGGCCATCCTCTCGTGATGATCTGACAAATCATCCGAGTAGTATCAATTGTCATGAAAATTTTATCCCAACTAAGCCGTTCGGATTCGGCATAAAACAGGAGGTCCCGCCATCTTGCTAAGAAGTACACACGCACGCATGAATGGTTGTGAGAAAAAATAATATTACTGCTTTCATGAGTTCCACATAATTGGTTTTGGGCCAATTATCCCTAATGGGAATTTTCAGTTTTGGCCAATAACGGAAAATCATTATTATTCGCATGGACACTGATTACTTTCAATGACGGAATAAACGTTCGTATAATCATATTTCGACATTATTTATAGCATTTTGTAGCATCATTAAACAAAATAAATATTATTGTGCATATTGGCCAAATTGTTTAAAACTTCAAATTAACTTGCTGTCAAAGAGAAAGTTGCGTACGACCCAGTCGTGCACCCACCACTAGTTTTTATTTTAATGAAAAAATTAAATGCACAAAAATTATCAAATCAAAGATTTAATTAAAAGCATTACTAGTTAATTTGAAATAAATTCAAAAAATTTCTTATATACACATATTCATTGTCTAATATTAAATTATAAAGAACAATTTTTATTTTCTAAAACGGAGCATAAGTTTGTAAAAATATTAAAAATAATCAATATTTGCTTTCTTAATTTTCAGGTCTTAGAACTCTCAGAACTTAACGATAGTTGCTTGTTTGTATTGATAAGTAAAATAATATTTCATTTTGTAAAACAAAATTCAAAAGTAAAAACATTTCTTAAAAATTAAAACATAACGTTTTACTAAAAACTATTTGCAAAATTGAGAGCCTTTCTTGAAACACCTTACATAAATTAACTTCGTTGCAAGTTGTGTTTTAATAAACTTTTCTCTGGTTAGGCCAGCTTGTCTTGTAGGTCGTTGGAATGTAAGCTCTTATGGACATCGGCCGTTATAGTTATATAAGTAATACAAAGGCAGATCCACTACAAATCTTAGATGAGCCAAAGGTTGGAGATTTAAAGTGACAAAAGAATCATCTATAAAGCGGATTGGTCTTCTTTCCTTCGGGGCCGAACTCTAAACGCTTAAACACAATTCAAGGCATGGTTGTATTTGGGCTTGATAGAGAAGAAGAAGCTGGGCTGGTGTGCACTACCTTTTAGACGTTAGAAGCTCCTGATTTGGCAATAACTTACTTACTTATTTGGCAATAAAGCTTACTAAAATACTTCTAAGATTGCGAATGTCCGTGTTTACATTTTTCTTTTTTTCTTTCTTACGGGCTTTTCAATCGTCGATGTATGATTTGACAGAATGGGAGATATTTCGGCTTTACTTACAGGTGCTGGTGATGTTTTTTCTTCTCTTACCTCCTCATCAACATTCTCACTAATTGGATCCAACTTTGGCGTTTGAACAGAGACTCTATCACACGGAGTTTGTCCATGAGATTCACTACCTTCAGTCATTGTCAGCCCAATTGTCGCGCCAATTTTTACACTTGCATCCTTAAACATTTCACAGAGTTTGATTTGAACGACATTAATGAACATTGATGTTAGGGCTAAACCAAAAATCAGATAGATGATACTGCACATCATAAAGATTGGATGTTTCGGCACCAGATCCCCAAAGCCAATGGTGGACATCGAAATGAAGACAAAGTAGAAGGAATCAAAGTACGACCATTCTTCCCACGACCAGTAGACAAGCGACCCGCAGAAGATGTATGTTATCAGGATGATGTTTGCCACTGAGATCGGTAAGTTGAACTCGTCGTCGACAATAAATGTTTCCGGGTACGGGGAGAGTGGTGTATCTGGATGTGGTGTCATATAAAACAATGGTGTCATTGGAGTAGGAATGTTGCCAGTTGGATCTGTTTGAGCCGATTCTTCATCAGTTTGTCTGCCATGAAAGAACTCATTTGGTGCTCTCATGGCAATGTCATACATTGTGTTGAATCCGCTCAATACGTCGTGAAATTGTTGCTGTTTTCGAACTTTTCGGCATGTCCCAGTATAGTACATGCGTCGTACATAAGCCCACACATATTTAATAGCTCTCGTTAATAGTTTTCCGAAATCAGCAAGCAAAATCAAGAACATGGGTACTCCTATGATGGCGTACACAATTGTTAGTGATCGACCCAGTGTCGTTTTCGGCGTCATGTGGCCGTAACCTGAAAAGATAAATTAAGAGATCATTAGTGGTAAATATAGTTTATTTAATTGAAAGAAAATTTTATATGTTATTCTGCGAACTCAAAAAAAAGACGAATGTGTTTTTTTACAAATTGTTTTTTGGCAATAATTCTGTCATGATGATAAGTTGCAATTGCCCATGCAAAGCTACAATTAAAATTCAATCAATATTATATATTCCTCTACGCGAAAAAACAAGTTAAGTTAAATATATTTGTGCGTTTTTTAATTAATAACACTATCTCAGTAAATAAATTTAATCAAAATCGTGAGAGCTATTTTCGAGAAATTCAAATTTTCGAGAAATTCAATTCAATCAATTCCCATGAGAATCACCATAGCTGTTCATAACTTATGTACAAGTACAAATTTAAAAACATTTTTTTTTTCAGAAAAACATGGTTTTTAAGATCTCCAAGTTATCTGTAAGTGTAACACTCTAATAGTTTGATGTTCATCTATGAATTATTTAAAATTAATCTTAATAAGATGATTTAACATTTCAAAATGTAGTCTAAGTGAAATTTTAGTTTATGCCCTTTTAGTATTTTCTTGTTGGTATCCATTAAAATGTCAAGCAAAATCAAAATCTACGCCAGTTTGTTTTGTGATCCAAGTTTAGTATCCTGTAACATTATTTTTAAATTCCGGTCTTGTCATCATACATTTAATAAATTTTTAGTACTTCCAATTAAGTCAGAACACCTGAAAATAATTCACGGGACACTAATACACACTCAGAGTAGGAAACGAATGACTATACACAAATTGTCGCTTCCTTAAAAATGGTCAGAATCATAGACTCCGTCTAAGAACTTTGAGTCATCAATGGTACCCTTAACAAAAAAAAAAACAATTGGTTACGCAATATTGACAGTAGCTATACGTTGACTAACTTTTGTCATTTGCGAGTGTATTTTTTATGGGAAAAATACATATTTTATGTCAACGTTAATGTTTTATATTTAAACGTAAAAATTCTGATGGTAGTATTTATGTGAAATTTAATAGTTTTCTGTTATTGGCAAAAACTGAACATTCCGTTAGAGAATAATTGGACTAACACTTATTTAAAACTGTTTGAATTTTGAATCAAAAAAATACGAAGTTTAAAGAAAATGCCATTACGGACAGAAGGACTGACGGACCGATTGACGGAAACCACTTTTTTCGAGGTCTTATAATTCTACAAACACAACAATCTGTACTTTTTAAGACCACATCCATATCGATACTAAATAAACAATTTTTATAGCCGGTATTATTTGTATTGTCAAACATTAAAAACATCGACATCCACAGAAACGTTAGAACTCTTCCAAAACCAGAATATGTTGATTTCGATTTCGCTGAGTTCAATGGAAATAAATTACTTGGGTGTTCTAGCAATTTTTCATATTTGTCATTCAACTGACCACCTGCCACCTATTCACCCTACAAATAGATTGGATTGTGAAATTCGGAGTGTGGACTGTGGATGGTATCAGTTTGACATTTTGTGTAAATAACTCATTCAAGTCCGATCATGATCGTTTTTAGTCAAGAAAAAAAGAAAAAAATATTATTGTCGTCATCCTGTTAAAACATGTTTGACAATTTTTATTGAATTATATGTGAATCATGCATCAAAATCATGCGTCTAATATAAAATATGACGGCAGGTGTGCATTTGTTTGAGACTGAAATAAGTATGTGAGCGTGAAGAGTTCTTTTGTATTTTCTAGTGGGCTTTTCGAATGCTTGTTCGAACCACTATTTTTTAGCCAGTGGATATCTTGTTGTTACAACTTATTAAAATTGAGGTAAGTCTTTTCCATATTTTTTTGACTTTATTTATTGCTAATGGATCTCTGTGGATACGTGTGACATGCAAAAAGTATCACATAATGGTTTTAGATAAAAAAAAATTAACGAGTTCTTTCAATGGGTTAATTTATAACAGGCCAATGCCGAAGCTGTCACATTAGTATATTTTCCACGGCGAGGACTGCGTCCATTATAGTGACAAAATGCAAGTACTTATCTACTCGTCGTGCAAGCCAGACAACACTATGTCAATTGGAGGATTCCTCGGTACCTATGCTTTTGTTGTTGATTTGACAGCTTCGAATTTTATTTTGGGGATTTCGAATTTTGATATTTTGTCTTGGAATGTGATTATCAATTATTCACATTTTGACATGAATAAAAGCCTCTAAATGCTGACTAAGTCCAAAAACGGTATCTATAATCGATTTTCACATTTAGGCAACGTTGTCTAAAGGTCGCCTTACTTATGTCCGAACGAACTCTGCCTTGAGATTGAAAAGAGGCTGAATACTCAAACCAATTGCAAAGTACCGCAATTGCATTGTTGAATATCATTTTTTTCATTTTTAACTTTCTCTTATGAAGAGAAAGATATTGTTTTCGTGAAAATTTTCGACCTCGAGATTTTGATTGATCCTAACATAACGATGATAGCGGAACTCACAAAAGTGTTTTTTAGAATTCCTACCGTATGTTCGTCGGTCCGTCTGTCCGTACAAGCCTCTCCATCCTAAACGACTTGACCGATTTTCTTCTAACTTCGTATCCAGCGTATATTTGGTCAAAACTCTAGCAAATTTTTTGTATTTGCTTTTAGCCATGCCATATAAAAATCATACATAACCTCAATTTTCTCGAAAACGGCTTTAACGATTTTGATTAAACTTCTATATAATGTGAGCATATCAATTCCAATAAAACTGCATACCCACTTTTTTCGAGAACATCCATATAACGGATTTTTGCATATAGGCCATATAAAGAAAATTGTCAATTCCTCGCAAACTATTTGGCTAAATTGAATGAAATTTAATTTGTATATTACTATTACTGTTTTCATGAGTTTTACATAATTGGTTTCGGTCCAATTTTCCCCAAACGCAATTTTCAGTTTTGGCCAAAAACGGAAAATCATTATTATTCACATGGACACCGATTACTTTCAATGACGAAATAAACGCGTATAATCACATTTAGAGATTATTTATATCATTTTTAGCATCATTAAGCAAAATAAATATTATTGTGTAATTTGGCCGATTGTCAAAAACGTCAAATTAACTCGCTGTGAAAGAGAAAGTTGCGTACGACCCAGTCGTGCAGCCACCACTCATATAGTTGTGTACTCACCAATGGTTGTATAGATCGTGCCACAGTAGAACATTGCATTCCAAAATGTCCACGGATCAGAGGTCTCTTTATCTGGATCTGTGTTTAGAAGTGATATAACAGCATTTTCGTGTTGTCTCAATATCTGTAGCACTTGTAGTGTAAAACTAGCATCTATCTGTTAGGATACAATTCGGTTTTAAGTGAATAACATAACATTTAATTAAAAATACATATAATTATAATTTTTTTTTATTTCTATACCGTGAAGAGTCCAGAATCGTTTGTCAAATTCCTAATAGCATGCAAAAATGTCAATTGATCTTTTGTCATATCTTTGGTAATTGCTTCTGTTTTTTTACTAACAGACATGTTTTGCTTTCCTGCAATAGGTGTTATATGTTATATTTTATCAAAATCAAAATCAAAATGGTGTTGATAAGCTAAAAGAAGAATTATTACCCATGCTATAAAACTAGATAATGTATTCTGTATATTTTTAAATTTTGTGCTTATATCAGAACCATAAACAAAATGAAAAGCACTTACTATACTAAACATAAGAAATATGATACATTTTTTGTAGCATGTCTTTTAAAGAATACTACAAAAAAACGCCACTTTAATACTTAGTTCCCATATACATACTTACCCTCAATATATTGGAATATCACTGCACCACCAGCACTATACAAAAGGACTACAACCAGCAGGAATATATGTGTGAACCACCTTTGCGACCATTTGTGGAATTTATGGTAGAGGCCAAACGTGAACTTCTCGCCAAAACTCATCCCAGACTTTGCAAAGTCGATTAATTCTTCGAATCCCTTGGACATAAAATTGCCTGCAGCAAATGCATTTGTATTGTCTGGCCAATATGGCTGACCCTGTGGTCCAATCATTCCGTGAATTGTTTGAGCTGATAACGGAGGCACTTGCATGGGCGGTGGTACTTGCATTGGGGAACCCAAAGTTCCATTGCAAGTAGGCTGATAAATTTGTATTCGCGGAGGACGATCTTGACGTTGACGTGAAGGACGTGGAGGAAGAGGTGGACGTGGTCGTAACAGCACTGGCGGCGATGGAGCTGTACGAGTCAATGTAAAGTTCGTGGAAGTCGAAGCCATTTTTACATTTAACACATTCAAATATACAGCTATGGACTTAAATACTGTTTTACACTATTGCACTATTGATTGATAAGGTATATCATGAGTCACATTGTACTATTTCAACTTAGTGTAATACTTCTTTTCATAGAATTTGACAAGACTAGACCGTTGGTAATATATAGATTACAGTCACCGTTCTTCTGGTCCGTACCGTTCATAGCTTTAACTCATACTGCCGAACTCATGTTGATAATGTCAATGGGGAGGGACTAGAGAGATTATTTGAAAATAAAAGAAAACAATTAAGCTTTCTTTGCGTTAGGTTGCAAAGAAAAAACAACAAGAAAATCCACTAACAGAATGCTTTAGCTCTATAGATGCTTATGAGTTATGAGTGATTCGATTTAAGATAAGATTAGATTAGATATTTTTTTAATTTTGGGTTTAAAGTATGTTGACGATAAAGTTCTACAATCACGGCTTCTAAGTCGGCTATGGTATATTAACTTAATTTTGAATAAGAGAGATTATATGATATATTATTTGACTGTAAAAAGATAGCAAGAACAGCGTCTTAAAAACTTACTTTAATAAAATAAGGAAAACATCGTAAGAAGAGGAAAATAAAATAAAATTTAGGGTCTGCTTTCACATGGAAAAAACTGTAGTTGCTTGCATTAATTGAAAAGCATGAGAGCTTCACAATCTAACACCCAGCAAGACCTTCACCGACGACGGAAATTCGGACAGCATTCCCAACAATATATGCATAATATTCAAAGAGCGATAGAGCAAAAATGTAGCCTATCTTGTTAAAGAAGATATAACCCAATCTTTTGAAAAATACATGTACCCGATTTGGTAAGGAGATGTGCCATTAATTTCATGCTGGAACAGGTAGAATCTATAAAAGATGTAAATATAAAATAAAATGTTGCTAATGCTACTGAGATACACAGACATTGGTTATCAAAATCTTGGTCGCTCCTAGTAAGCGAAACGCGTTGGTATTGTAATTTAAGAGGACAAGACAAAAACCTGTATATTGGGACATAACAGACAATGCGTTTTCGATCAACAACTCTGTACAATTCTTCACTGTTTGTAAGAACAACTTTGAGGTTTTTACCTGAGAGGCAAGATCACCCCATGATGAATATTAACTCATGCAAATCGATGCTTCTTTGGTTTGTTGGATTTTACATATATTCAAAACTAAGACTTTCGAGTCTTAATCATATCTCTACCTTACCTAAATTTTACAATACCTACTTTAACTAACCGAGTGCTGCACACACATATCGTGGAAAGTGAAATAAATAAAGTCACTTTGGAACGAAAAATTCTTTGTCAAAAATTTGGTGCCTATGGGAAGCGAATGATGGAGGCAAAAACATGTTGACTGGCTATGTCATAATGAGCGAATATTCAAAGTTGTTCTTCAGCTAAGAGTGTCTTTGAATCCAATCTCACAGGTTTGAGCGATCATTAATACCATAGCGTAAAGGCTGAACTCAGTTATTAAAGAGAAGCTTTTAGAGAACGAATAGGGATTAAATCATTTTTACGTAGGCTTTACCTTCGTTCAAACATTTCATTTCGTTATTTTTCAAATATTATGGTTTTTGGAGTTCTAAACTCTTTTCTAAAATAGTAATGCATTTGGAAACATTTAAGCGGCTATAGCTGACTACTGAACTGACCCTTTTTAGTAAGAGCTTAAATATGATTCCATCTTCAACTCAAATACAGCTATATACGAACGTTTTTCACTTATCTGTTAGGTTTTGGCAGGCTTTCCAATATAAAATCTATTTGTAATTTCTGGATAAATTTTATGTTTTATATGTTAAATGTGAACCACACCTAAACTTAAATTTTTTTTTTGCATTACATATTTTGACATTTCTCAATTTAAGACTAACTCAATTCGAACCATGGAAAGATACCCAATCGAGCAACGCGTTAAAGTTATTCAGGCTTATTATGAAAACGAGCGCTCAAAATAAAATGCTTACCGTGCACTTCGTGATCTGATTTTCTCATGAGGAATATGAACGAATCATCCGCCTAGCGGCTTTTCCAAGCACATTGATATACAAATTATTTAGTCATCTGAGCACGCACTTCGTGAATTTTTCGGTCAATTTAATCGTCCAAATGTGCGTACAATCGGAAAAATCATGCAAAAATTTTAGCAAACCGAGTCGATATGTATATTAATATATATTACATTATGTATTATCTTCTAAATGGATTGGAAACTGTATCGTTCTTTCGCATAGCAAAACATGAAGTAACAGTTTCAAAAGCTTTTAAATTTTAACTTTTTTTAAATACGGAATATTGTTTAAAGACGATTTAGATAATGATAGCCTATTCTACTTCAATATGCAACGACATATCGGTTGGATATTGAAGTAGTGTGTTATTGTCACAATATTGGCAACATCTAAACTTCCATGAGTTCCATCCATATCTCAAAAATGCCTTCTTCGCTGTGTGATTGTTTATTTTTTCTATTGACTAATGACATTAATAAGTTCATACGTTAAAAGCTGAAGTAAACGTTTTAAAAACAATTTTTATCAACACTGCATTCCTCACTAAACAATGATTTCTTAACTACCCTCAGTAATAAACGGGAAACATTACTCATATGACAACATTTCTGTGATTCAAACCAACACGTATTTTTTATTATATGTCAAAGATGCTGTCAAATTTATAATAGGTATTACAGTCATTTTTGGCGACATTGCAATTATTTTAAAGAAATCTTTCTCTTAGAAGCACAAATGATTTTCCAAAAACAACATTTAGCTAAAGGTGAAATAATAATCATACGTCGTGTGAGCATTCTAGGAAACATCTCTGTGTTATTGTGTTGGCATACATTACTAATTTATTTTTCATTATTTGACCACAGTGATCTTATTCCAATTTTTATTTGCTTAAGAATTACTTTGACATTTTGGACAGAGTTATGATGACAAACTATGGTGTCAACAGAATCTATAAAAACCAAAAAACCAAGGCCTGAATCGAAGCGGGTTTGTCGGCATAAGCTTTTGACTTTACATATCCCCACAGGAAAAAGTCTAAAGGTGTGATATGTAAAGTCAAAAGCTTATGCCGACAAACCCGCTTCGATTCAGGCCTTGGAGGAAAGCATCACGCGTGTCATTCGTCAGTTACCAGTCGAAATGCTCGAACGAGTGATCGAAAATTGGACTCAACGGATGGACCATCTGCGACGTAGCAACGGCCTACATTTGATAGACATAATCTTCAAAAAATAAATGCCAAAGAATGTTCTTTCAAATGATAATAAACATTCTCCATTAAATTTGAATTTTCTGTGTTGTTTTCTTTAAAAAAGTTGGGAACCTCGAAATGGATCACCCTTTAATAAAAGCTTTATTTGTATGTGTGTACTGTTCTGGTGTGTTTTTTTTAAATCCACGATAATATACAACACAAATTATTAAAGATGAGTTCTACCGATTTATTTTGTGTGCAATAATTTTTGTTGAAATTCTGGTTTGTTTTTTATATTAAATACGATTTACACAGAATTAGCCGACGTCTTTTTTCACAAATGTCAGAAACACATACGTGTGTTGGTAGATTACACCTCTTCAATTACTTAATTTTGGATGAAAAATTGCTCTCCGGTGGTTCTCAAACCGTGCACCCTCCTCACTCCTCACCCGTCCCAACCACAAACATGAGGTTCAACCGTTTGAAGCATACTTGTGTGCGAAGACCCAATAACAAGCTGCTATTATTCAAGCATGTGGTAAAACTATTTAGGACACAAGTTGCGGCGATAATCAAAAATCGCCCTAAAAAGCTGTGGAAAAAGCAAGGACTCTCAAAAGAAAGTTACATGCCAAAAATTTATATATACTCGTGATAAAAATAATTCTAGATAATAGCGTCCATAACACATGCAAACTGAGACAGAGACTACGATTGTACATGCAGTTATTTCAGAAAATGTTTATATATTCTTGTTTACGCATGCACGCATGTTTAGTGTGTGTTTGAAATTGCGCAGTTACTGTCAAAAATCCAAAAGAGAGTAAATGTTTACATTAATAATGGCCGTGTTACGGGTTTTAGTTTTGGATTAGACTTACATCTGCCGATACACTGTTCATATTGGTCAATCAACCATGTCACGTGACTAAAAATGCTCGGTTGACCAAGGAGAATAGTGCATCGGCAAAGTTAACTTCGTAAAACTAAAAGGAACACGCAAATGACGATGTGTGATTACTGCACATTTTGCATGGATATTATGTGGAGGAAGCTGGATTGCGCATGTTTGTAACTACGCATGTATGTGCACCATAAAAAGTATGTATGTATACCATCCCTTCAAGTCATTAAAATAATACTACCAAAAAATCCTAAAAAAAACTAACAAAGAAGTTTTAAGAACCCAAATCGCATTTGTGCCTACTCCTAATTCTCTTCTCCTTGAATCAATTTCGTTGGCCCTAGAGTTGCCAACATATCCAATGAGACGGAACAATAGGTTCGGAATACTGTTTTTTTTAATAGTTGTATCCAATATCTGATTCTCAATATTGGAATGCCATTTGGAAAATTGCAAATAAGACAAAATAGAATAAGTATAAATTTGCATCATCTGTTTATAATAGCAACAACAAAATCGTTTTCTAAAAATCTATTTTCAAATTAGCAACGTCATCACACGCTAATGTCAGATAACATTGTAGCTTCCAAAAGCTATTTAAAGCTAATATTTACTATGCTTAGGCTATTTCCAAAAATATTTTACTTTATTTTAATAAATTAGGCTCAGCGCAAAAATTAACATCTCTCAGCGCACTTATATAATTTTCATTTTATTGTTTCAATAAAATCCATGACATCAATTTTATTTATATTTATCGTTTTCGCAAAGCTATTTCATACACAATTTCACTTCATAAAAAATGAAATACTCTGTTAATCTTCTAAACGATTAAAACTGTGTATAACTTGTCAGTTATTAATATTAAATGGAATAAATCATTCAAAGCGAAATACAAAAATAAATTTAAATAATTCGCAATATTTACAAAAATACATTTCAAATATAGATGAAAATAAATCTTAAAATAAAAAGTTTACCATCTTTTTCAGGCGAAGTCATTATCCTATATAATATCCTTAGTCTATTGTACTAAAAAAAGAGACATGATATTCATACGAAATTTAGTCAATCAGAAAGAAATGTCTAGTCAGCATTCTAAAATTAAGAAGTCTTATGGCGGATATACGCATTGCGTCGGAAAATGTAAAGAAACTTTGTGAAAGGTAAGAGAAACTTAGCAGATTCTTTTCTTTGTAATTGATGATTGTCGATCACAGTAAATTATAAACAAATTTAAGGCATTTAATCTAATAAAACACAGGCAAATATAATCAACCGAATGATACACATACAAATTTTATGCAATGCAATATATTTAAAAAAAAAAACTTAAAATAAAATTGCAAAAGTCAACATAAATTTTCGAAAAAAGATTCTGAAATTTAGGACAACACCCATGTTGTTAGTTTCCACTACACAAACCATATTTTCTAGCTCCTATCTTTCATTTTCCCCCCATCAAAATGCCTGTGCAATAGATACAGTAAATAAAGTATAGTTGCAATCGTGTTCGACTAATCCCTCATTTAAAAATTCACTTTTTTGATTTTTTAACTCTCTTATAAAGACAAAGATATTGTTTTCTTGAAAATGTTCGACCTCGAGATTTTGATTGATTCTAACATTACGATGATAGCGGAACTCACAAATGTGGTTTTTGGAATTCCGTCCGCCGCCGGTTCGTCGGTCCGTCTGTCCGTAAAAGCCTCTCCAGCCTAAGCGACTTGACCGATTTTCTTCAAACTTCGTATCCAGCGTTTGTTTGGTCATACTTCTAGGCCGTTTTTCTGGTTTGCTTTAAGCCACGTTATTACTGGTACCTGCCATATAAAAATCATACATAACCTCAATTTGTTCAAAACCGGCTCTAATGATTTTGATTAAACTTCTTATATGCTATAAGCATATCAGTTCCAACAAAACTGTATACCCAGTTTTTTCTTCAAGAAAATCCATATAACGGATTTTTGCATTCAGGCCATATAAAGAAAATTGTCAATTTCACGCAAACTATTTTGCCAAATGGAATGAAATTTAATTTGTATACTACTATTACTGTTTTCATGAGTTCCACATAATTGGTTTTAGCCCAATTATCCCCAAACACAATTTTCAGTTTTGGCCAATAACGGAAAATCATTACTATTCAAATTAACACCGATTACTTTTAATTACGGAATTAACGTTCGTATAATCTTATTTCGACATTATTTATATCACTCTAGCATCATTAATCGAAATAAGCATTATTGTGTATTTTGGCCAAATTGTTAAAAATGTCAAATTAACTCGCTGTGAAAGAGAAAGTTATTCGTAATGGCATCGAATATTTAACTTTTTATCTTCCTTGTCAAGACTCTGCTGGGTCCTCCAGTGCGTCGCGTCTTTGGTTCTGTCAATGGTTCTGCCCATTCGACTATCCATGGATTGAAGTACTCAAGGTTGTCTAGGTGCATGGTGAGGCAAACGTCGAAATAACAGATTATTGTGGAGTGACAGAGATAATGTATCCGTTCAATCTTGAATCTCTGCACTTTATTTTCATCTATAGTGTGTTAGGTATTTTCAGATTCTGTAGCTACATATATGGTTATGGATATGGATACATAGATTCGCACTAGTTTACCATAAAAAAAGCATATGTATGATTTTGATTTTTTTAACTGACATAAGAGAGTTAATGCAGTTCGAGTCCGAAAACTTGATGTCGAATATGTCTCCACCAGGTTCCCGACCAATAGTCCAATTAACATACATCCCATATAACCTGTATCCGGTATGTGATAAAATTACTGTGGCTTACATCTATAATACATGCGCCTTGATTAGCCATTAGCCAGCACCTGTAATAAGTAAATCAAAATCACCCCCACTGAAAACGTATGACATCGGAAAATAAAAATAGCCTTCCAAAAACCATGTCATTAAATGAACTCAACTCTTCTTCGGTAAGAAACAAAACATCTAAATTCACTCGACAATTTCTTTTCTTGGTAAATACACATCTCTTGGTTAACCTCCTGTCATACCAGGAAAATCTAAATACCTCCCTCGAAATTCCAAATTATGGCTTAATGCTGATTATGATCAACAGACAGCGCTATTAAAAATCAAAATAAAATGACTAATCCCCTCGAAATCTCATAGGCCAGAATCCACCTCTTACCATGTCATTATAAATCAGCACACAATATTAATAAAACGTGGCGTCTCTTGTCCTCTCAAAGAGAAAATGACCACCTCTCTTGTCTAAGACAAAATTGACTTTCCAACAAATATTCCTCTTCCCATTATCCCATTTTCGTCATTGTCTCAACTTTTAGTATGTCCCGTTCATGTTATATTTTGATCCGAAAACTCACATCCACAGCCAATGTTTCATTGCTTTTATTTTTGGAGAAGTAAGAGATGAAATCTCGCACTTTACCGGCTGTCTCTTCGCTATGGAAATTATTTTTTCAGTGCGAACTGAAATTAAGAACGGTACGGACCAAATACAACAGAGACGGTTTATTTATTTTTTTGAAATTGTGCTCGGTGCTCTGTTCGAATTCAATGTGAAAGACCCGACAGTTTGGTGACATAGTGCAATGTGACAGGTGCGATTACGAAAAAAAGTGAAATAGTTTTTAAAATTATCAAGCCCCATAATAGTTCATTAGAAATTAGAAAAAAAATATGCCCTCGAATTCCCCATACCCTACTATGTCAGGAACACCGACGCCGATGGTGCCGCGGCAACGCGCCCCCCGTCCTCCGCGAATACAAATTCATCAGCCCTATGGAAATGGATCCTTGAGCTCGATGCCTCAAACAGCCCAGCTTCCCCCTTTCTCGGCTCAAACAAATCCGATACTGATTGGACCACAGGGGCAACCCTATTGGCCACCAACCGCAGATGGTAATTTTATGTCGAAAGGATTCGAAGGATTTGTCGATTTTACAAAGTCGGGCATGAGTTTTGGCGAGAAGTTCACATTTGGGCTATACCACAAATTCAGTAAATGGTCTCGGAAATGGTTTACCCATATATTCCTGTTCATCGTAGTCCTATTGTATAGCGCTGGTGGAGCTGTTATTTTTGAAACTGTCGAAGGTAAGCACTAGGGCTTGATGTGTATCGGCGCTTTTACTGCAAATCCAAAATTATATCACTCGCTAAATGTAGATTATTACTAGACCGATTAGTTTGCTTTAAGTTATCGTTGACATTGAAAGTTGATGGAGAGTGTGTTTTTGGATCAAAAATGTGGCGCTTGCCGGTGCAAGAGAAAAGGCCAATTCATCTCTGAAAATAAAAATAAAAAAAAAACATTGAAGAGGAGTTTTAAATAGTGAAATGAATCAGCTTTTCATTATTTTATTCAGAACCTTAAAAATATATAAACTTAAATATAAATCATAATCATGACTGAATTTCACAGAATTATTATTCTCCGGTTGAGAAGAAAATGTTTTGACATCTTCATATATTTAATTGAAATTAAATGGACAGGTGGTCCCGCAAATTTGAAGTGGGTTTATCATCAAATTGGCCAAATAACAGCATCATGTTGATAAAAAAAAACAAACAAAATTACATGTTTGGATTCTTAAAAATAAACTTATCAACTGCATGTTTTTTCAATTAAAATTGTTTAAAAAAAATATCGATTTTTTTAACAACGCCTTTACTATGCAATCAAGCATATGATAATATATCACAAAATAATGCACCATGGGTACTAGAATAAAAGGTCCGTACACGATACTTATGTGCTCCAGTAAACTTAAATAAAATTAAAATTCAAAAATAAATTTCAAAAACACGTACGAGTACTGAGAAATTTCGAAAGAAGGAACAACGTTTCGTAAATTTTAATTTATAGTTTTCTTTAAGCAGGATTTCGGCTGGTGAAAGAATGAAAACTGTCAAAAGATGGCAACGGAAACCAACAAATTATTTCATTGTTTTATTCCAAACCCACGCGAAAATGCGTATATTTTGTAGATTTATTTTAAAATGAATAATTCAAAGGTTCAATGGCAAAACACTAAAGGGTGGGATAATTGTTGTTGTCACTTTCATAACAACTTTGACGTTTTGCATTCTTCTATGAGTAGTGTAAGGGTACTTTTCATTGAAATGAGTGAATTCTCTAAGGATCTTAGAAATTTGATAGTTTCCATTTTTGTACACACAACAGTATCCATATACACTATACATACTTTAAACTTCACTCAAGTAGTATTTCTGTTAGCTGTCATATAAACAGATATAGTAGATATTTCAATATGACGGATCGAATCATTGACACTTCAGCGTCAATGGATTAGTGTCTTCTTAATACAAATACAATTTTTTGGTGCAACAGACTCGGTAGTACCCAGGGCAGAGCTTTCTCACAACCATTCATTTGTGCGTGTGAACTTCTTGCACGATGGTGGGACCTCCTGTTTTATGCCGACTCCGAATGGCGAATTTGAGATCAGCTTTTCTTGACAATTGATACTACTCGGGTGATTTGTCAGATCTTCACGAGTCTTCTGTTTTAAAAAAATGTATTGAGGATTTTGCACAGGATTTTGCAGCGCTACAAACAGATAATGAAAACACTTCCGCTTAACTTAAAATGCTTAAAATGCATATTTTTACAGATGAGACACATTTCACTTTACTCGACGTCACAACGAATATACTTTGCACAACAAAAGTGACGCGAGTCCCAGGGAACTTTGGGAGTCACGAACTGATTACCATGTGGGTTTTCCTATCAAGATATTGGCTTACGTCCGTTGTTATTTTAACATGATAGTTACGGAATGTAACCGTGAATTTAATTAGTTAGTTGAAATATATATCAATATAATATATCAACATGATATTATATATCTTTGGTTATACAAAAAAATGTACATGGCTGTAAAAATAAATAATCCATTCAATGTGTATTTAGCAAGAGTATAATTAATTTTTATGATAAATATTCCCATTTAAAACAAGCCGCTATAATTTTTTCTGATTATTTGCAAAATCAAAAGTCTTCAGAAATCGTCTCCCACGTTGTAGGACATTATTCGTAAAAGGCGACATTTGACATATAAACTTTTAACAACAAATCAAGTCACTTTTCCCAGTTATTCAAATATAAGAAAAATAAAAAAAATGTTTTAAGATATTCCATTTACCTAATACCTATTCCGAAGCAAAGCTTCTCGCACTATTTAAAAAATTGTTTCGACGATGATGTTTTTTTTTTAATAACATGATCAAATAACTAAGGTTGTCTCACAATTTACGCAACAATACATTTTTGTCAACCAACAAAAAAAATGTTGACAGCTGACAGCTTATGGCTAGCAAAAACGAGAGAACATTGTAGAGCCGTATTTAAATTTAATGAAAATTTAACTGACACAGTTTACAAAATTGGGAACATGTAATTGTTACGATTTGCTTAACTATTAAATATTGAATAATGCTAAAATAATTAACACATAATCAATTTGATCACACTAACACTGTTTCTCAACTCAAATGGATAAGCATCATCTGTTGGCAGTTTTTTGTTGCTACATATTTATTTTGTTATTTTCATCATCCAATTTGTCAAACAAAAACTCAACACAACTTATCTTTGATTTTGTTTGATACTTTCTTAACTGATCATCATTCTTGAAGACTTATCGCGACAAATGAAAAAAGTTCACTAAAAATTCCAATCTAAAATAAGTTTATAAAGCTGTTTGCATTGACGATAATCTTTACAATAAGATCTCTTATACCAGAACCATAAGCTATCGACACAGCTAGTGGACCAAGGGCTGTCCGAAAACAATCCTTACAAATGTTAATAGATAATGAAGCGGTGCGTGACAGCATTGGTGAATGCCACGAATATCCATTCGTCAAATACTCACTTGTTATCTCCGTCTGCGTGCTTACAAAGTTTAATTAATAAAAAAAAGCTTAAGCAACTCACAACGAAGAGTAACATTAATGAATTTGTACATACTATCAGATCTGTGTCGTAGCGAGCAAGGGTGCCCAAATTTTTATTTTAGTTGGTAAGTTCCCAAGAAGAGATTAATTAAACCCAAATCCTGGATGGAACCCATATGCCTTATGTTTAAAAATGATGATGATAGGTGATAACTGGTCAAATGCTTTGGAGAATAGTGCACTAATATGGTACTATATGGTTCTAGCACTAAAATTTTCAATGTCAATGAAATTTCACTTGCATTAGCAGTGAAAATTTGAGTGCTACCAAAATTTCACTTGAATTGGTTAGCCGCAGAAAGTGACACGCAGCTAACTCAAAAGTGTTCGCAACGCATTAAATTAACCTTTTTTAGGAAGTTTTACGATCATTCCTGTCTTCTACTCATCTAGAAATCTAACAGCTTCTCATGCCTTTGGCAATGATTATGGAAATTAAATTTTATTAGCATGGACCTTTTCAATGTTATTTCAAGTTAATTTTAATTAGAAGTTTAGTTTTCAACGGTAGCCAACTTTCAGTAGCATTGAAATTTCAATACATGAATGATAAATTGATGTCATAGGTCTACACTGATGATGTATCTACAAAAACAACCACATAAATGGGAACCCTTTTATAGTATACAATTCTACACTGAAAAATCATATATACAAATATGCAAACAAATGTTATTAAATTATACACATTAGAACAAATTGAAGCCATTTAAATATTTACAAACAATACGAATGACTCATTCACAATAAGCATGGGGAAAATGGAGAAACATTATTGTTAATAACTCTTAAGATCATTAATCGATTCAGTAGCGTCAGAGCTTAGCAGGGATACAACAGCTGAGTACTATAGCTATTGATTATTAATTAAGAAATCAAAAGGATTTAGTGTGAAACGCTTTATTGAGCTGAACCTTTTATAGTTGATATATTAGTCTAATAGTAAATTATATATAAGAAATAATATGTTTAACCCTCTATAACTGTGCAATAAATATAATTATTTATTCCAGGAAAGGCTGCAGAAATAGTGCACAGTGAAAGAACTGAAAAACAAAAAAGCTTTCTGAATGCCATGAAAGCTCTGACAAATGATCCTGAACTCTATAAGGTAAAGTATATAGTTGAAATATAATTAATAAACTAAAACAATTTTGCAATTGTCTAGTTAGAAGATGAATTTACTGGTTCAATAATTCGAACGTTACGTATGCACAATGAGTCTGTTACATCACTACTGAATACAGATCTGTCATGGGAGGAAATGAAAAAATTCCAAAACCCATGGACATTTTGGGATTCTATGTTCTATTGCGGTACAATTTATACAACTATTGGTGAGTTTATTTTAAGTTTGTTTAGAACTAAAACTAATGTTTAATTGCGCATTAATACACATACCTTAATAACATGTCATTACAAGTGAATTTTAACATCGCAACATCAGATTTTCTATTAAACGATCTAACATAATCAATGTTAAAACACCCTAAAATTTTTACCAAATATCCGTAATTTATTTGTAGACTGCTTAAAGCCGTCAGAAGTTAAACTATCCGATCTGAAGACACAGGGGTTTTCGGATCGTTTTATACCCTATCCCATCCCATCCTTTAAATTAGTATCCCTTAAATGTGGGTTTAATTAAAATTGAGATTGTCGCAACATATTGTTCAGACAATTGATAAAAATCTTGTATGTATGGTATGGCGTGCAAATGGTTTTTGTATGAAAATGGCATATGGAAGAAATGTTAACACTACCAAAACAAATTATTTTGCATCAATTTTTTTTTTCGAAATTTTTAAAATTTTACTGAAAAACGTTTTTAACTGATAGCACCCACAAAAAGTGGGCGTGACAAAAAAAACTTTGTATAGCTAGATATCTTCTTCAGACACTTTTTAAAAATGTTTATCAGTTTGGCCTAAAATTTGGGTTTTCTAAAAACGGGACGTGGCAGTGGGCGGATTTCAAAAATGTTTACACTTGTTTACACAAGGATCACATGAATCAAATTTCATTACCCTAGCTCAAACCGGTTACCTACAGAAGGACGGACGGACGGACAGGCAGACATAGCTTAATCGACTCAGCTAGCGATTCTGAGTCAATCCATATACTTTGAGATATACCTAGCTAAATTATTTCACTATGTTACAAACTGTGTATCAAAAATAGGGTATAAAAAAATCTTTATCGCTGAAGATTATTTTTTTGATTAAATTCAGGGTTGTGTTCTATTTTTAAAACCATCAGTTTCATCGCTTCAAGTGGTCAAAATTGGTTTCGTTTTTAAATTAATTTGATCTTGACAGGGTGAAGAATTACATCCGTATTTATTATTTTACTTTGGTTTAGCTAAGCATGCTTGAATATTTACATTGTCTCTAATCAACGTTACTTGAATCTTTAACATACTTTTTGTCGCTGCTTTACCAAACAATGGTTGAACCAACATATGTGATAGAATTTATAAATCTTGTACGATTTGGACGATTTTATCAATGGAAAAAGTTTTTTTTTATATTTTCCCCCTTTCAAATGGTAACCGCCAGCTTTAATTAGAAAAATTCAAAAGCAATAATTTTTTTTTTGTTAAAAAACGGCTGTAAGTTCTTTGACAAAATTCGCCACAGTAAGATGCATGATTTCTGTGAACTGTGGCGTTGAATCAATGACACTGCAACATAAAATTTTTAATCTAGACTTTAATTTATTAACTATAACACGCACTGATTTGGAGTTATCTCTCTTAGAAACAACCGATTAGCATTTCAGTACAAATATTTAATTATTTCCAAACATTGCTCGTTCTTAAAGTTCCCTGTTATTAAATTGTACCACTAACGACAAAGCAAAAAATAAATTGTTTTTTTTTACAAAAAAAAAACAATTAACGGGTTTGTATTTTTGGTTTCGGTAAATAATTTATTGATTCGGGACTGATTTTATTTTTGGTACTGTGTAACACAATCGATAAGGGTCCTGCTAATTTTGATTGCGAACAGCTTTCACACCTGATTTTGAGATATCTTACTTCAGATTTCTTTATGGTTTCAAAGATGTTCGATATAATTAAATCAATTAACAAAGTATGACCGAATTATTGAACATATTATATGCCTAGGAGAATTAGTAGGCGTGCAACAATCCTCTTGAGTTGAAGAATCAATGTTATTCTAAGCAAATTATTTGCTTAGATTTTGATTGATGTTAACATTACGATAACTTTTAGGGCCTTATGTCGGCAATAACGCCACGAATGTGAGCCTCATCATTGCACAACATTTTGCGATGAAAATCAGCATCGAGATCAATCTCATTTTCGGCCCATACACCAAAATCACAACGCATTGCAATGTCTCGCGGCTTTAATTCTTGCACAACCTGGATCTTGTAAGGTCGAAAACCAAGATCTTTGCGCAAAATCTTCCATAAAGTTGATGGACAAAGCTCCAGTTGCTGTGCACGGTGGCAAATCGATTCATTCGGTTCCTCTTAAAAATTTTGTTCTACAGCGGCAATTGTTTCTTCGGTGAGCACTGTTCGACGTCTTTGCAGACGGGTATTATCACATATCCATGGTTAACCGTATTAACCATTATTTTCGAAATAAATTTGCACGATTTGCAAGCGTTGTTCATTTGTCAACCTGTTCATGTCGAAATAGCAAACCAAACTGAACATAAATTTCATAAGACTTGCCCGATTTCACCTCTAAATGTCAGTTTTATCTCTATTCCAAAAACTAACCTCTAAAAAAGCACCCGTTACTAACAGAAAATTCTTCCAGTTCGTCATCTCTTCATGAAGTCTAATCTTAATTATAGTTTAATTTCAAACTAAAATCTACGTGGATATTTTTTAAATATGGTCCCTGTACCAAGTTTTCGTACTATCGCATATCGAATTTTTTATTCTGTATCAGGATAATTTCATCGCATGGAATGCGTTCAAATCTTGTAAAGCACTTGCTTTTCAATCTTAACTTTGATAATTTGGAATCTATTTGGTTAGACATTCTGGTTTGCAATTTTTGAAATTACATTCTAACATAACATTTTTGAACTAATCAAAAGTAATCCCCTTCCATCTATCCTAGTTGAGTTTTCTGTATTTCCTAATTAGATACAACTGCAAAATGTTTATTTATTATAGTTTATTGTAGTATCTCTTTAATCAGACGTTCAACACTATTTTTTTACTTGGTGCAACAAAATACAGAATATGTTTTTCTTTTTATTAAATTCTATACTTTAATTTTGTATTGAATTTTTAAGAAATAAACTATCTATCTATCGATCAATTGTTTATGCTTGACAATTGATCTAACGCCCAATACGCTGTGAAGGAGAATATTGCGTACGACCCAGTCGTCCACCCATCACTCGTCTTGTATACTCTTAGCCATTTCATAAACGGTACTTACCATATAAAAGTTTCACATATCTAACGTCAATTTTCTCAAGAACAAATTTTTGGTGGAACAGGCTCGTGAGTACCCAGGGCCGAGCTTTCGGATACTTATACTACTCGGATGATTTGTCAGATCATCACCAGAAGAGGGCCAGTGAAAAATCATTTATCATGCTATGGCTGGGATTCGAACCCAGACCTTCTGCGCGGCAGTTCATCACCTAAAATTAGTATTTCTTAATTGTTCTTAACTTTCTCTTATACAGAGAAAGATATTGTTTTCGTGAAAATTTTCGACCTCGAGATTTTGATTGATTCTAACATTACGATGGTAGCGGAACTCACAAAAGTGGTTTTTGGAATTCCGTCCGTCGGTTCGTCGGTCCCTCTGTCCGTACAAGCCTCTCCAGCCTAAACGACTTGACCGATTTTCTTCAAGCTTCGTATCCAGCGTTTGTTTAGTCACACTTCTAGGCCTTTTTTTTTGCTTGTAGTCATGTTATTATCGGTACCTGCCATATAAAAATCATACATAACCTCAATTTTCTATAAAAAGGCTTAAACGATTTTGATTGAACATCATATATACTGTAAGCATATCAGTTCCAATAAAACTGCATACCCAGTTTTTCCATTAAACGTAAATTTGCATATAGGCCATGTACAGAAAATTGTCAATTCCTCGCAAACTATTTGGACAAATTGAATGAAATTTAATTTTTATACTAAAATTACAGTTTTCATGAGTTACACGTAATTGGTTTTGGCCCAATTATCTCTAAACGGAATTTTCAGTTATGGCCAATAACGGAAAATCATTGTTATGCACGTGGACACCGATTACTTTCAATGATGGAATAAATGTTCGTATAATCACATTTCGACATTATTTATAGCATTTTTAGCATCATTAGTCAAAATAAATATTATGGTGCATTTTGGCCAAATTGTTAAAAACGTCAAATTAACTCGCTGTGAACTGTGAAAGAGAAAGTTCCGTACGACCCAGTTGTACACCCACCACTAGTTTTGATAAGCGATGATGGAATCTTCCGTGAAAGTACACATTTTAAATATTAAATTGACCGAAATTTGAAGATACTTGATGGAATTTGTTATACTATGCTTGTAAGAAAAAATATTTTCTTACTAGACTTAACGACAAACTTTTAAATCAGAATTAAGCCCGTATCGCTTACGTATTTTTAAATAGATCTTCTATAAGATGAAGACTTATATAAGTGCACTTAAATATATATGCACATTAATAGCATCACTGACTGTATAACCATTCTCTGAAAACCACAAATACCAAAGCGTTTATTTTTAAAACATAAAAACACCCACTAACATGCACTACTTATCGCGTGAATGACATTCTTTTTGATGATGTCTGACTAGCTGTCATAATAACCCAGTAAAAGCACATACACAAAAGCAAGAGTGGCAGGTACTTCTCGGTTAGAGTCATCTTCAGCGGCATGGAAATTCGAAACATTGACACAAATTTCATAAATATTTAAACGAATCATTTAAAATCGTCCCACAACAACGAACCATTACGGATTATTATTTGAACAATGTGCACACACATCCATCAAAACCTATTTGTATACAATTTGGGTATCACCGTTTTTATGCAATAAAATTTCTGACAGGCAAATAGTGTTATTCACGTATCTATATTCTATACCGTCGATTTTATAAAGATGAACGCTGTCAGTCCATTCGAATAACGTTGATTGGCATTGATTCGGGAATAGCCAGTGTCGAAAGATTTAATTTGATCACTCTTCAACATGAAAAGTTGAACTTTCAAGGAGCAGCCATTTGACGTAAAACAAACGTCATAAATCCGTTTCAAAAAAAACAATGACGTTTAGTTTAATTTACACAGTGCTACATTAGAGTGTTGAATTTTTGCGGTGTTAGCAAACCGAGGCGATTGTTTTCCTTTGGCGGAGATTTGTAAACAAACAAATTTAAATCAAATAAATATTGAATGGGGCATTGAAATCGAAATTCAAAAACGCATTAAAATATGGCCAGATGACAGGCGAACAAATTGGCGCGCGAGTGTGTGTTTGTGATTAATAATTCGAAATCAACTTTCCCAGGGAGATTGTGTGCTCACACCTCACAGCTAACTGTTTTGGGAAGCAAATAATTATAGAATTTTGTAGATAATTTTTTTATATCACAGCATGCTTCAGTAATCAAAGACTTCACCATCGATAAACTTAAGACGGAGCAGGGAATAACCATTATCGTTGCCATGTGATCTTTACCTTCTCCCTCGTCAAAAACATTTCAACATGCAGAGTAGTTAGAGAGAGGGATGAGAAAAGAGGTGCATTGGTGTTAAATGCCTTTGTAATGGGATGGAACAATTGTGCATTCCACATTATCGTTTTTCGGTTTAGGAATGCATCTCTTTATTTCATAGAACGTCGGAATGTTGAAATATATCTTTGAGCCGAAATCTTCTTATATCCCTGACCTTTCAGACGTATAGAGGCACAATTACATAATATTAGCCAGGCATTAAACGTTATTTTTGTTGACTGTTCAGCCCATATATTGTCGACTGCCAGAAAGAACAAGCCTCCCAGAAGACATGTAAAGGATGCGAGAATTCATACGAAGATTACCAAAATATTAATATTAGTGATAATGCTTCTTCCAGGACCAGTGATAATATTAGTAATACATGAAACAACTTCAACCGTTCCTGATCAATATCCATACAACAGCCAAAACACAAGTAGATATTATGAATAATCGGAACAAAACAACTTCGTAAGTTCGTATATCGTCTAGTAAGAGATATCAAATCAATTGGGCTCTATTTAGCTGAATCCTTACACAGTCAACGCAAACAAGACCGACGACTTTCCAAACTTCCACACTGTGAACTTACTTTGCCTAAAAGTAAGGTAAGGTATTTTTTTGAGAGTTCTTGTTTTTTCCACAATTTATAGCACGGTTTGTGATTATCGGTCTAAATCTAAGGTTTTTTTTTTTCAAAACACCACAATACATTTGTCAAGAACACCATTGTGTTATCGTGTCTTAATAAATGTTTTATATGTTTTCGTGCAATTTTTTTCGTTTCGTTTTTAACCTCTGGGATACCCAGATATCTTTAGAAATTTTAGTTTCTTATGTACCACCTTGCGTTAACATTTTGTTTTCAAAAGTTTGTAAATGGTTCAAATTCGTTTCACTTGTACAACAACTTGTACAACACTTATCATCTTCTTCGCTAAACAAAATTCGATTATAAAAATTGGGATCAACGACAGTCTTGTTTTGGGCCCATTCACCAAATCTACGCCTTGTAAGGTTATCATGTGGCTTCAAGAAAATTGGGATCAACGACAATCTTGTTTTGGGCCCATTCTGCGAAACTTCGCCTTGCTAGGTGATCCTGTGGCTTCAATTCTTGTACGAGTTGGATTTTTTAAGCATGCAAACAAATATATTTTCGCAAAATCTTTCATGGAGTGGATGGACACATATATAATTTCTGTGCACGATAGCGGATAGACTGATTCGGGTAGATAGGGAGATAGGATCGATATAGTGGAGATTTATTGTTTTACAGTTGGCACAGTTGATGGTCTCGTTTTTTTGAACAGGCGTAGTAAATTAAGGCCGTAACGTTAAAGAAATATCTCTGCCAAACCTTCCCAATTTTTAGATTCTTTCTCCTTCTAAATAAAAAAAGTAACAAAATGTAAAATATTTCCACAAAACCATTCATATTATATTTATTTTTGTAAACGTAAATGTGTTGTAAAATCGCGCATGTTGTGTAACCGGACCCGGGCCATTTGCTCGTCAGTTTATCGCAGTAACCATCGCGCCACTGACCCCGCCAATTGGACTATGGTAGTTAGATAGAGAATCTTTTTTAATAATCGCTAATATTATTATGAATAATAATGATCTTTTATATATTTGGCTACATACTAAATATTTTTTTGAAATAATATCATTTTAATTGCAAGGCTTGGAGTTAAAATTAGTTGTCGTCTAAAACTTGGACACTGGTGCTCAAAGTCTCAACGATAACAGCACCCCTAGTCATGGAAAACAGTTTGTAACATTAATAAGTAATTTAGATAGATATATCGTAAATCGACTCAGAATCTTTAGTTGAGTCGATCTATCCATGTCTCTCTCTCTGAGACAATTCAATTTCGAAATCCACCCACTGATCCGTAAGGAATTTTTAAAAAGTTATTACTGTCTTTTTTTATCCAAACAAAGTTTTTAAACACGCCTACATTTTGGGGGCGTATTTCTAAAAATCGTTTTTACCCTATCTGATGGCATATCATCGTTTTTTGTCGAAACATAAGAAATGTTGATAAACTATCTGAAAATGATGTCGTGACAATATCCTTTTCTATATTTCATAACAAAAAATTTTTATGGATAGAATGGGATAGGTAATAAAACGATTCGCACAGCGGATTGTATCCTATAGTTTACATTGTATACATAATCTTCTACCTCATGTGCCACAAATGTTTGTTTCTGAAAACGATAATCTTTAATAACACATTTCATTTGCAACACCCGCATGTTTGATGAAAATCATAATTTATTATTATTAGAATTTCGTGTACCACAAAACATGTGTAAGGAATTTTGTTCACACCATTTTTTATTGGCATTTGGAAAAAACTATTTGCGATATACAGAAGATTTATACAAAAGGGCTATACTAATTTATTTTCTCGTTGATAGATATTTTGATTGTGTCGTCATTATAATCATAATTACCAAATATTTTAATTTTAGGTATGAAGCTTAAGTATTTTTAATAAAAATATATGGAAATTTTGTGGTATCGTGAACGTATGTATAATTTTCCAAATAGCTTTGACTCGTTTTGATCGAATTCATATGGACATTTAAATTCAAAAATAAACACAGTGTAGCAAAATTGTAAGTTTTTGCTGTTCGTACACACTTGCACCGGATATTGCCTAATGGTACAAATAAATTCTGCTGGAATATAGTTTCTAAATGTTTTAATCACAATGTATACATGAGAGGAGAGAGAATAAATTTTGATATGACATCATGATATTGGTTTTCTGAAGTATAGATATACGCTGATGTAAGTTTGTCCATATAAGTCTTCTGGAAACGTAAAGTGTATTACTGTCAGAAATTGTCTGAACTGAATATCGCTATTGGTAATAAGTCTGATCATAAATACAAATACAATTTTTTTGGCGCAACTTTCTCGTTAGTACCCAGGGCCGAGCTTTCGCACAACCATTCATGCGTGTGTGTTTTCACTTCTTGCACGATTGCGGGACCTCCTATGCCGACTCTGAACTTTGACATAAGCTTTTTTTGACCATTTTTCTTGACAATACTACTCGGATGACTTGAAAGATCATCACGTAAAAAATCATTTGTAATTACGAACCCAACCCTTCTGCGCACGGCATTTTATTCAACTACCATCGCGCCAACCGTGAAGAACATAATGCCAAAAGCTATATACTTCGTTTTGTACCGCTGTCAAGCAGAGCGAACCATTTAATATTGTCAAAGACAGTGAAAACTACCAACTGCCAACAAGTGAAAAAAGAATAGCAATGTTTTACATTTATGTAACTCAACTCAAAAGCAAAATTTTGTTGCATGAAAATATGCCCACAGAATGGAAAGAAGCGTTGCCGGATCCCGAAAAAAGGAGACCATCTGAACTGCACTAAATACAGAGGCATACGACTACAAAATTCTATCTGCGGTAATATCAAATCTTCACACTTTGGCAAATCCTGGAAAAAAACCCAAGAATTCCAAATCGATACCCACCACCGTTTGTGTAGGATGACGATGAAAATGCTGTCTCTTTAATCTCATTCTTGAGAGGATTGTCCAAAACTCCCGCGCACAATCTTCATAGAATCGAAGCAACTACTAAAGCATACGCCGACGATATTGACATCATTGGTCGGACTCAACGTGATATCATAGCCACGTTTGCTAATATATAGAAGGACGCGGTAAAAATGGGTTCAGCAGTGAATGAGGAAGAGGCCAAGTATATGATTGGAACGTCACTTTTGACAAATACGAACATAAGAAATCTTTGACCGGCAAGTAATGAGGTTTAACTTCTTCCTGCGACTATGTGGATTTATCGAAAGTAAGACTTGCTTTGAAAAAGTCTATGCGAACTTGCGAGAAAACGATGCGTAACCTAAGTGGCTATACGAATATACGACGAAAGAATTGCGAGTAAAAGGTATAATGCGAAATTGACAGTCGTTTACAAAATGTATGAATGATTTTATATACAGTTTTCTTTACAATTTGTATATCATGATAGTAATAGGATTTATGTACAAAATTTGACCCAACAATAACTTCGTTCCGTTGTTAACTCTGACATCAACATCTCGTCAGAAATTAAGCAAATAACTACTCTTGCCAACCGCAGTTTTTTTTGAGTTAAGAACGCAATTAAGTAGTACAGCCATCACTCGAACTACTAAGAAGATCCTATACAAGACCCAGACCATCCCAGTCCTGCTCTACGGCAGTGAAGCAAGAATAAACATTTATGAAAAATTCCTTAATCGTAAATCGCAGTTAGCTAAGAACTGGAATAATTGGAGAGGTACATATGTTGATTGAAGTATGTTGTCAGTTAAGTAAGTTAGTACACAAGTATTTTACATTTTTACATTTTTTATTTTTTACTCTGTGAGTTCTGAAGATAGTCTGAACATGGTTACAACTCTGGGGTCCATGGTGCCTACAATGCAAACATAAAGATAAAAATTTCATAAATAAATAAATAGAACACCTTTCCATCAACATATATATTTCTTACAATAATATTTTTTTTATCTTTTCAGGTTATGGTCACATCACACCAAAAACAAAACTAGGTCGATCACTTTCCGTTGTCTACTCCATTATCGGCATACCGATGTTCTTGATTCTACTTGCTGATTTCGGAAAATTATTCACGAGAGCCATAAAATTCGTTTGGGCATATGTTCGGCGGATGTACTACACCGGAACATGTCGAAAAGTTCGAAAGCAGCAGCAATTCATCAATGTAATGGGGGGCATCAACACAATGTATGACTATGCAATGAAACGACCAAGTCAGTTATTCTATGGCGTGCCAACTGATGTGGAAGCCGGACTACCAGATCCCACACCACAGACACCTCTTTCTCATATCACTTCACATCCAGAAACACCACTCTCTCCATATCCAGAAACATTTGAGGTCGATGATGAGTTCAATCTGCCCATTTCGCTTGCTACCATTATTCTTATAGGGTACATCCTCTGTGGTGCTCTAGTCTATTCAGTCCTGGAAGAGTGGTCATATTTTGATGCCTTCTACTTCGTCTTCATTTCAATGTCCACCATCGGCTTTGGGGACTTTGTACCGAAACATCCAATCTCAATGACGTGCAGCATTCTGTATCTGATTTTTGGGCTAGCCTTAACGTCTATGTTCATCAATGTTGTTCAAATCAAACTCAGTGATACTTTTAAAGATGCGAGTGCGAAAATTGGCGCAACAATGGGACTCATGGGTGAGGGAACTGAATCACATACCCATACCCCGTCAGATGTTCCTTCGGTTCATTTGTCAAGGTTAGATCCTATTGCTGAGGATTTTGTTGGAGCGCCAAGAACACCAATTCCGATGAGTGCTCGACCAACTAATGGTGCTTTTGCTGTATTTCGATTTTAAAGTAACGTAAATGCCTCTCGGGAATTGAAATTCACTGTTGAATATTCAGAAAATAGAAATACATAAAGACTGAAGCAAAGTCCATTACAAAAATATTCTTAATGAAGTAGATAAAATATGTTCACTAACGGTTTCAATGTAATATTAAGTACGTTCTTAAGGTCACTGTTTATATTGTCTTGCTGAATGTTGCCTAGGTCGGAAATCGCTGGCGATTTTCAGACTCCTTGCCGACTAAAACAACGAGTTATATATCAAAGTTTATGATCAATTGTTCTACTTGCTAAAAGCCACCAAAAATGATACACCCTCTAGAGATATAAAATCGTCTTGATTGCTTTTGCTCTAAACCCATGATTATGAAAGAAACAGAAGAGATACACAACCCAACCAAGATGGGTTGTAGCCTAAGTAATACATATTAACATCAACAATCCAAAGAGTATGCGTCAAAGGCTCAACTAAATAATCGAAAGCTTGATGCTAGAAACAAACAACGTGAAGAGTAGAATAGATCAACGAATACGAGAGTAGATAAGAAAATATCAAATATAAGCCAAAACAACAACTTCAATGATAGTCGTGTAGTATTTACAATTTCGAAGTCGGTTTATTCTGCAGTCTAGACAAAGAGTACATCGAGCATGATGATGATACGTAAATTTGCAAAGCCTTATAACAAAAATAATTGGACTTCAAAGGCAAACAGATTTTAATATTTTACCGCCGTTGGACTCAACGGATGGACCATCTGCGACGTAGCAACGGCCAACATTTGATAGACATAATCTTCAAAAAATAAATGCCAAAGAATGTTCTTTCAAATGATAATAAACATTCTCCATTGAATTTGAATTTTCTGTGTTTTTTTCTTTAAAAAAGTAGGGAACCTCGAAATGGATCACCCTTTATGTTCACCCACCTTAATTGTCGCCGAGATCATTTTATTTCTGCGCATGCATTTTTTTAATCAATTTCATATCGGATTATTATTGCTCAATTAACATTTCATGAATGTTTTTCAAAATATTATTTACATCGACTTGTTAAATTAAATAAAAATTAAGAGTCTGTTCCCTAGGGTGGGAAACAGGGAAAGCGCATAATAATTTATATTTCGCAGCTGTGTTGTCGCTTTAGATTTGATATACCTAATCCCCAGCCACAAACATTTTTCATGCGTGTTTTCAAAATAAATTTATTTTCAGGAAAACAAAAATCAGCAAGCGAAAACGTCTCTAAATATGCTGCTACTCACTACTCAGTCGAACTCGCGC
Source organism: Rhingia rostrata (assembly GCA_949824845.1). Taxonomy (NCBI): domain Eukaryota; kingdom Metazoa; phylum Arthropoda; class Insecta; order Diptera; family Syrphidae; genus Rhingia; species Rhingia rostrata. Next base: position 94,905,726 of record OX463755.1, on the reverse strand, counting down.
ATGCATACACGATGTATATTTCCTCTATCGTTGTGGTTATATTTTTCAAGCACCACACAAACAGAAACAAGTTTTTTTTTCTTTTGACACACACACAAACAAACCTTATTATGCTCAAAACACATGTTCAATATTGTCACTGGAGGGAAAATCATGCAAAATGTGTATGATCTAGTTTTGAAAATTGTTTCCATTTCTTAATTCAATGCAAAAGCCACGGCCACCACACATACAAAAATTAAAGGAAATTTCCCTTTGACCAAATATTTACCCAAAAAAAAAGTCAAATACGATACGAAATGAGAAAGCAACAAAATAGTCTTGCATGAATGTCAAACAAAACCTCGATTCTGCACCGAGAATGTTTGTACATGTGTTTTTCGCATTAAAATGCTTGGAATTGTTCCGTTTTTGTGGGTGGAGCTCAGATCTTCATAAGCATTAGATGAATGTCACTGTGATGGTGGACCTGCTGGAGGTTTATGTGTGCCTGAAAATGATCTGGTTTGTTTTTTTTTGTCGCGTAATAAGGGAAAACTTTTTATCAGATCGTATGATGTAGGCCGATCGATGTACGACGCTACAAATGCCACAAATCCCTCCGTATAAAATGGTAGCCATTTTCGGTTCTCACCAGGCGATCAGAAAAATCAACGAGCAAAATGCCCGAATATTGGCAATTTTTTCTACATTTAATTAAGATAATTAAAAGCCCTGCACCTTCAATACTTGGATGGGTTGCTTTTATTTATTATTTCATGCTTCGAATTCTCTTGAAGCAACAGGCGACCAAGCTCCAATGATTACAAGCGGCCTTAAATCTAAATGTTCAGCTCTGGCTGTAAGCTGATAGCTGACTAAACACAATTACACAAAAGCCAATGAGCCAAATTCACATACAGCAGTGGGTAGTTTTTATTGTATGCACATGCGTATGTGCAGCCTGGAATTGTCCCGCTTCTTCTGGGCGGACCTTAGATTTGCATGGCCATTAGACGAATGTCACTGAGAGAGTGAACCTGCTAGTAATTATGTGCACCTGGTAGTTTATGGATGACAATGATTTGGTTTTTGTTGTTTTTTTTTTTGCAACTATGTGTATGATCGTTGTACGCCGATCGATGTACGTGTAAAATGTCACATATCCCCTCCGTACAAAATAGTAGCCTACAAAGAAATCATTTTCACTTCTCACCAGTCGATCAGAAAAATCAGCGAGCGAAAATGCCCGAATATTGGGAATTTCTTCTACATTTAATTGAGATAATTAAAATCCCTTCCACGCCAATACTTGGCAAGGGCTTACTTTAATTTGTAACTGCATGCTGCTTCGATTTCTCTTGAAACAACAGGCGATCAAGCTCCAATGATAACAAGCGATGGACTGATTTCATGTCTAAATGTTCAGCCGTGCTGAGGCTGTGAGCTGACAGATGGCTAAACACAATTTACACTACAGCCAAATCCACATAACACACGCATACAGCAGCTTGTCTTTCTTTATTGTATGCACATACGCTAGACTGGAGGCTGGAATTGTCCCGTTTCTTGTGGGCGGACCTTAGCTTTGCATAGCCATTAGACGAACGTCACTGAGAAAGAGAGATTAGACCTGCTGGTAGTTTATGTGCGTCTGGTAGTTTTGAATGAAAATTCAGTTTTTATATTCTGCAGTTTTTGGCAGATTTTGTTCGGGCATGGGCAACCAGCGAAGAGTAAGTAGATTGTTTTGATTCCACACACACGCAGGACAGATGACCAAGCAGTTTGTTTAACTTCTGCTGTTCATACTCGGAACCTTGGTACGATGGTCGATTTTAAAATAAACGAATCTGTGTTGATCATGTGGCGACTATGGATGGTGTTTGCCTTACCCCTTTTTTATTGGCCATAATATGCTAGATACTTGTTACAGACATTAAATGTATATTCTCGGTACAAGACTGGAATTAACCTACCAGAACAGACTCGCGCGTGAGCAAATCGAAGTCGAAGGCATCGACTCAAAATAATTATTTTTGCCAGGTGTGTGTTTTTTTTGGACTCGAATAACTTGTAAACGTATATGTGGGGTTACTGAAAACTCCATTTGATCTGATGTACAGGTTTTTATGCATTTTTAATGGTATATACGAAGGATCTCCTGATGCATTTTTAACAATCGTCTGCATTAAAGTAGATAAACATTCGTCTGAAGTAATTAATGTTGCTATGTTTCATTAATGATACACGAAATCATAGGTCCAAAAAGGATGAATAATATTTCCAACATGGATACTCCAATGTACATTTTCATAACAAAATTATACTTTCCAACTAACATTTAGAGGCAGCTTTTCTCACGTTGATTTCAGAGAATAGAGTTATTCGTAAGTGAAAAGCGAAAGCATTTCAAAGCTTTTTTTTAAGAATAGCAGGTAAGTCTCTTTTAACTTATATGTTGGATAAGGATACCTATTGGAGATCCAGAAAAGTATATTTGCACCTATAATGATTCAAAAAAGTAGGTGCGGTCTTTTAAAAATATTGCAACTAAAATAACAGAACCGCCATATTCATGCAATTTCTTCATGTGTGTGATCACTCAATCCAGTAAAAATCGTAATTTGTAGTTTATTTTGTTGTTGTCATATTTATTTACTTGAAATTTTTAGTTATTATTTAATTATTTGTAATATCATAATGTAGTAGTAGTGTTTTTGTTTTTTTAATAATAATATTTTACATTGGTAAATTTATAACATCCACTTTTAGTAAGTATTAGAGAAACTATTATCTATTATACATCTAAAATATTTATATATAATCTTTTTGTTTTAATTTATCTGTATATGTATTTATTTTCATTAATATTTAACAATTTTATGTTCATAATATATATATATATATATATATATATATAAATATATATATATATATATTAAATTTTTCTTTCTAGACATTTATATGAATTTCTTTGTTCATAATTTAATGTTTGCTCAAATACATAAATTTTTTTTTTGATATAAAATAAGGGAAAATATACAACAAAGCCACTTGTAACATAGTTTTAGTTTTATTTTGCTCTAGTTTGTAAATATATTTGTATATTTTCTATGTAAATTTTAATATATATATTTTTTTTGTTTAGAAAACATTAATAGAATTTTTTTAAAATTTATTTCATCTTCTCACAGTTAGCTTTTTTTGTTAAAAATCACGGTCGCTCAAAACACACACAGTGAACAGCAATCAAAAATATGCATGGGAGGAACAATTTGAAGACGTTTTCTTCTTCAGAGGACATGCGTTGGTTAATCAAAAAAATTGAATAAATACAATTGAAGGCAACTTTTGGACCTAGGAAGGTAACATCAATTTAAAATAGCAGGACTATCAATAAATATTCATGAAGGATTGGAACCAATATGTAAGTCTAGGTACATAAAAACTTTTTTGTAATTTCGTGGATTTATTCGTTTGGGTCGGAATTTTATTTAAAATTTGGGAAGAGCAAAAATTTGTTTTAATCCTACATTTCCGTCCTCAATTTCTTCAATCCTGTGGAGAAATAATTTTGCTGAATTTAACTGAGTTATCATATTGAGCTTCATTTAAATCTTTTTCGATTGTAATTCATAAGTTAAATAGTCACAGAATATGTATAACCGTCGTAATATATTATTTGCTCCTCATTTAAGGCAGTCCTGTCTTTATTTTTTGTTTACAAGAATAGCCGCTTGATTCGTAATTTACGCTGGTTATAGTTACTTGAACCGATCGGTATCGGTACCTAAACACATTTGTAAAAAAAAGAAAGACTCTTGGTGATCATTTTATCAGGGTTCACTCTAAATAAACGAAGAAAATATGTTGTTTTCTGAGCGTATTTGACAGTTGAATAAACTTGCAATATCTGCTTTACCACAAATTATATTATCCATCTCGATACCGGAGATTTTGTTTTACAACTGAAATATTCTGAAACTGATCGGTTCCTTGGTATTCCCTATCGAACCCAATACAGTGCCGAGTATCATTAAAATATCCCTAACCCATAAATGTATGACATGGCAATCCATACCAAAAAAAAAACATTTTTTTCAAAGTAAATGGATACTAAACTGAATTGCGAAATATTCTCTAATCGTACACATCACCTGCCATCTTCAATAAAATCCCTCCCCCCATTCATATCTTAATTAATTTTGTTCACTCAGTCAAATCCTTAGTTCCACTTACGTCTGACATTCCACCGATATCCTCGCCTCATTTCAACGCTTCTTTGGCCCGTTTCTCCCACTCAGCGCGACGTTGATGAATACCCTTGAATTCGCTCTCCACACGAGTCATGCTCTCCAGTGTCGCTGATCGCTCGATGGTTGTCTTGGTATTCATCGTCGTCGTCGAAGTGGAATTTTGTTCAACCAGCGTACTGCTTGGCACTGACGATGACAACATTGCAAGTCCAAGGGATTGTCTTTCAGGCTTTGACACATTATTATTGTTATTTATCAAACTGTTGTTGTTATTGTTGTTTGCGGTAGATTCCGAGAGGGAGATATTCTTAGCCGACACCGGTGATCCCTGGCTGCACCTGAAGGGACCACCTAACCTGATCGGTGGAAGAAATGTTTTCGTGGGTGTGCCGTTGTTGTTCAGCGACTGTGGTTTGTTCTGCCGAAAGTCTGCCAGAGAGTTTCGGTTTTTCGTAACATCCACATCGGGCTTGGCCACTCCGTTTTGCTGGGGCTGAATGTTTGGCAATTTGTCGAGTTTCTCCTCGCTGGACGACTGATTTTCCTTGTCGCTGTCCATACTGGGTGCGAATTTCTTCCCGGCATTGCTGTCGGGGAGGTCATCATCCTTAATTTTGAGAGACCGCCTTGCAAAGACTTTCATCAGCTCGGGAGTGTGATCGTCCTTATTATTGTTCGCCGAGGGTTGAATGACTCCAAAAGATTTTTTCCGAAGCACAACCACCACAGGCTCTTCTTCCACTGGGCATTTACGTACCTCCTCCGACATGGATTTCTTGCGTTCGAGTTTCATTTCCTCGACCTTTCTTTCTGTTTTTGACTTGTCCTCACTGAGGAAGAGCTTTCGTCGCTCTTGTAATGACATGTTATTGTTGCTTGGAGCGCTGATGGTGGGTGTGATTGGGACAATGGTGGTATTGTTGGTAGTATTGGGAATGGGAGTAACAACTTCTACACTACGCAGGATATTGTTCTCCTCGTCGGGGGTCTTCCTAACAGGGCTCTTTGGTGGTGATTCGTCTGATGGCGAACTGTTGGACCGATCTATTTGAGGCTTATCCTCCTCAGTTGGTGTGAGTGGCTTTACTTCAGATATTTCTACGCTCTCGTTGCTAAAGCGACGAGTGAGGTCTTCATTGCTTTCGCGGGCGTTTTTAGAAAGAACTACGTTGCTCTTCGGACGTGCTGGGTCTACCCGATTAAGTTGAATCTTCATGAACTCAGGAACACCCTTGCATTTTTCATTCTCCGCGGTTTCGATCACCGATGAGCTGCGGCGGCTTCGATTGAAACTATTCGATTTGGAAAATGTCTGTGGTGAGGAATTCCTCTCGCAAAGGGATTTGCGATCGTTTTCTGTCGTCATTTTCGATTTATCGCGCAGAGTGACCTTGTTTGGAGTTGTGGGTGTGGTCGGAGTTATTGGCGTAGTTGGGGTTGGTGGCGGTGCCGACGGCAGCGCAGGAGGCTCCTCTTTACTGAGTAGTCGGTCAATTTTGCTCTCCACTTTGCTGATGACATCGATTGGTTTTGTTGGCAATGGGCTTATGGTTACGTTCGGTGCTAATTTGGCAGCCACCGAATCACTGATTGTCGCTGACTTTCTCAGAACACTGACAAATGGAGACTTGACCAACTTGTCAATGTTGTCTTCAATTTCTGAGATGTTTTTACTGCACGGGGATGTACTCAACAGTGGAGATTTGGTGGAAATCCTCGGGGGCATTGTCTTAGATGTTGTCAATATTATGTTCTTTGTATAGATGCCATGTGTAAGAGGCAAATCACTTGGTTTCTGCTTAACCAAGTTGTTGTCATTGATCTCGAAGCCGAGGGAGAGATGCTTTTCATCTTCCAAATCGTCCTCACTTTTTGCCGACAAATCGGGTAGACTTGGCATCTGCTGCTTCAACGGCATATCATTCTCCTCTTTTGAGTCAATGTACGCCCGAAAGCTCTTAGATTTTTCTACTGATTTTCCACGCTTTTTGATATCGCTGCCTAAGAACATCTCAACTGAATCGGTACTCGAGCTGGTAGCAAAAGAGTCATTCGATCTTGAGATCTTCTGTTGGAACGCACTCAGCCCTATAATCTTTGGCTTCTTTTCAAAATGCTCACGTTGTGGTTGGTTCTTCATAGCGGAGACTTCACGAACCAGCGACGTCGACTGGAAGCTGTCTTCGGTGTATGACTTGGTAATTTTCGTTTTTGTATGGAAATCTTCGACTTTTTCCGAGTCTACATCCATTAGAATTGTCGGCTGCGAGAGATCCTTTGGAATGTAGCGTTGTCTAGCTGCAGGACCAGACTTCGGCTTATTGGATGGGCTAGTGGCGACATTCTCGGAGCTTATCATCATTTTCTCAGACTCTGGCGAGAGTATAAATGTGTTTAGCATCGCACTGAGTGCAGACTTGCCCTCTGACAAAATCTCGCGTCGAATTTCCTTACGGGTCTCCTCGACCTTCTGCGAGTATTCGGAGGGTTTTTCGAGAGTTCTCGACACCTCAATGGACGGTGGATTCGATTTCTTCGATTCGGGCTGGCTGTCAAGCTCGTCGCTCTGCAGTTTGTTGTTGCTTGTGGCTTTGGAGGCGCCTCGTTTCGAGTTTCTGTTTACGAAACGGCGGAAGAAACCACTGTCGTCATCTTTATTCAATGATGGGGTACATTGTGCGTCCATCGATTCGAAAACGGAACTTTTAGTTACGTTGCTACGCATTGCAAATGTCGAGTTCGGTGAAGGGTCCTTTTCGGTTTTCGAGCGCTTGATGCTGACCACTTGTTTCATTTCGGTACTGTGCTGCTCGATGATCTTGGCATTCACGCCTGGTGGAAGAGATCGCGATTTAGCCTTGTCTGCTGATAAGTCTGAAATGGAAATATGTTAACATTGGAATGGATTCATTTGAATGTCTTACTAACCTTTAACTTCCAAGGTAACGCCTACCACCTTTGATAGATCCTCGTTCACCTCCGGCGTCGATGGAAGAACAGAAGTCTGTAAGAAAATAGAAAACTGTTATCATGGGGATAAAGCTAGGGCAAAAATAAACCCAATCGAAACACAAGATCTGTAAATTTATGGTGGCCATTTCGTTGAATCATTTAACTAGCCTTTGCATCTTATTTCATTAAATTGTGTAGTTCAGTCTAAACTTGGCATTACTCCATGCATTTCTATAAATCTTTAGTATGGCTTACTTAATTAACATTTTTATAAGAAGGCCTCTTACGATCAGTATTTTCCATCTCTTGGTTACGCTTGCTCGTTGCCACTACATATACTACATACAGATAAGTTAGTTTATAAAAATCGACTACTCACCTCCAATGTCCTTCGATGACGACTCGGTCCCTTCTTCTTAATCGGTCTAACAGCCATTTTGTGCTTCGCAGCAGAATGGGAGAGACGTGTCCAATTTGACGAGAACAGCTCGACATCTTCTGATCGCGTACAATCCGCTGAATATCGACTCGAAACGCTTGACGATGTGCGCTCGGCTGCCGATGAGAAATCACCTGACTGATTTGCTGTCGATGAGGCGATGTCATCATCGAAATCGGTGGTGCTGCTCATGCTAAGCAGACTCAAAGAGGAAACTTCACTTTGATTGGTTGCATTGTTGATTTCCCGACGTTGTGGGGTGGTCGGGCTACGTGGCAGACCCAAGTCCTCGTCAGATGCATCTGGTCGGTTGCGACGTTTGCGAAGGACATCAGCTAGCTCAGCCTGGAAATAAAAAACACAAGAATTTGAATTGAAAAAAAAATTGGCAACAGTACAATCGTGGAAAGTAGGAATGGCGAGGTTTGATTATATATATACCCATATCTTCCAAGAGAAAACGAGGCGTGCTCGAAGGCAACTGCGGCCGATTTTCTCCGTTGTTACGGACTTTATTTTCATTTTGAAGGGGTTTCCTTTAAAGTCGATCATTCTTCGATTAAGAATCTACTGCAGAGTTATATTATGCCTTTAAACCTGTTTTAATGATGATACCAAGGCTGTGAATTTTTGGTTTTGTAATGCTAAATCATTTCTCTGGTGGTAGTATTGGATAAAATAAACATTTAGTTGCTATTCCAACATTCTATTGACGCAAACCATATTTTTATCTATACGAATATAAATTAAAGGATAAATGTAAACGTAGACACATGCTTTGCGACTCGAGTAATCTAAGTGTTGAGGTAAATTTGAGTACCGGATCATTATAGAGTTAACTAACCAAAGCTGTTGACAAAAAAACGTATTCCTAGAGTTAACTCCAAGTTAATCCTAAATCTAAGAAGATCTCGCACTGAAAAACTGAGGCTAGCTAGTCTTACTAGTTTTACTAGTTTAACTGCCAACATTACTAAAACACTTCCTGCTATGGATTTGCTTTAAAGCTTTTGGCTCTGTATTAAGACAACTTGATCAATCAAATTCTAGTTGCACATGTTGGACCTGTGTCAAATTTAAATGAATCCTTTTCAAAAGTCGCCTATAGTATATCAGAAATATTAATCCCGAATTTCCAGCTTTGAGGTCCTCGTGTTCGACATATACTTTGATGATCTGCTATACCAATTGAAGGCATACATATTTGTATATCTATGACGTTATATATTTTTGGATAATGTTTGGAACGCATTTCTTTCTTCTATTGGTCGTGTGATATTAGTGCAACATTGGCGCAAACAATTTTTGGACTTCGATTGTTTAAATCGGGAAGTAGTGCATCATCTATTATCGGGTTATTGCAGATTATCTAATCAAATTCAACAAGAGGGAGGGGATTTTCGAACAAACTTGGAGTCACTGTTATTTAATTATACTGTTTACTGTTCAAAACTTTAGCTCAAAATTTAAGGCCCAAAAATCGGTGACACACAGACGTACGGACGGGCGGACAGACAAACATGGCTAAATCGACTCAGCTAGCGATTCTGAGCCGATTCATTTACTTTGAGGTATATCTAGCGAAACTATTTCTCTATGTTACAAGCCTATTATCAAAACTAATACCCCCCTATGGGATAGGGTATAATCCGTAAACTGTCAGTTGACAAGACGTTTGTTTTGACATGTTTTTTATGTCATTTGTTTTCCAAGCCACACGAAATGAATAATTTTACTGGAATTAACTTAAACGCGTTCCCGTACTTTACAGGTAATTTGCTTCTTTCTGAGAGAATTTACCCTCACTCCAAGGATTTTATGAATTTTGCAATAAAAATGTTATTGCAAATTTAGGGGACCGACCTATTTTGTGTGATGTTTCTGGAGCTATCGGATAGTGAACAAAAGTTAATGATTTCAGCCATATTTAAAAATCCGTTATTTGGGCCACGCATAACGCTTGTATCTATACCTCTTTATCGCTGTATTATACTGTTTTCTACACTCCAAAATCGTGTACTGTTTACTGTGTTTTATTTTTTTTAACTATTGGATTAAATGAACTGGTTTTATTCCGAAAAAAGATATGAACGTTAGCCATGCATATAACTGGAACTATGAATAAGGATGCTTTAATAAGTGCTGAAACATTTCTGAAAGCATTTAAAACCACACTTTATGATATGTTTGTTTAGAAGTAACTATATCGAAAATTGCATACAACAATTTTATACGTTAGGCATTCGAATCTAAGCGACTAGCTACTTGCTAAGGACATTACATACATATGTAAATAAATGTAAGCCAATACAACCTTTATAAGCCCAAAACTTACTTCTTCTATCATATTTGTGTTTGGAATTATTTCTTTGGACCATTAATTGAACATTCATTTGGAAATTTTCAAAGTTGCTCGTTATATTATTTATTGTCTTGAATGCTTGCCAGAATTTCCAAGAGGTGGGGAGGGGAGGAAAACCTTAGGCATTAGACTTTCTGTTCAGAAACGCCTTGCTTGGTTGTACAATGCAAACTTTCTGAAACTCCCATTTTTGAAAATATATGTAGTTGGTAAATCCATACATGAGTAATGAGAACATGAATGTGCATAAAATATCTTACGATTCTTTGTATCTTAGCGCGGGGTGTTAAGGTTAAATCACAGATTAAACATCAGTATCTGACTAAAAGTTGTCACAAATTAAAAATAAAATAATTCTCTTCATGTGATTCATGGCAATGGTCTTAATTTGTATTCGGTTTTATGTAAATATTTTTTTATAAAGGCCAATTGTCGAAAAAGAGGATATGATATTGGTTTATATTTATGTGCAGACTATGCAATCATTTATGTTCACAAATAGCTATTTTGTCTGTTTGATGTGGATGATAATGGCCTATGGGACTGACCGATAAATGATTGATGGGACATGGAATCCTTTCGTTAGCGTATGTAATGACTGGTGGCTAGATATTCTACTCGGTATTCAATATTTTATGGTTTCGTGATGACGGATAACATTTGACCGATTTGATGGATGAATACGTTAATGGACTTTGGGGTGTGAAATTCGAGTCTGAAATTGTTTGAGTAATTATCACATTTTTTTATTATGCAGTATTGAATTTTATTTTTTGCTCTGAAATTAATGATCCTTATTTGGAACACGTAGAATTCTAACAAGACATAAAAATTAAAACAACGTTTTTTGAGTTTTTTTTATTATATAATAGAATATAGAAGAGGAGAATTCCTGTGCATATGACAACGTCATTGAAGACATTGGCCTAGTTTAGATAGACGTTAAACGCCACAGCCACGTTTTCGATTGTTAAAACAAAAATTAAACATATTTGTTGAAGTAATAAAATAGAATTTACATCCGGGAACTCTAGTACCCAGGTAAGCTTAGCGACACATTTAAAATCAGTAAAATGTGTTCTTAGACACAAAGCAGATACTTTCTGGGAAAAGCGGAAATGTTAGGATTCCATCAGTGCCATATATAAAAGGTTAACCCAAGGGCTTTGAGAAGTCTACCCAAATCACTACCCCATCAATATACAAAAATATCGTGGCCAACAAGCACCGCCTGACAACAGTTGCAATGCACTAGTTGAAGCGGTATGATAGAGTGTGTTAGAGCATTCACATATGTCGAATCGAATTGCATTTGTTTCCGTATAAAGTGCAATGACTTCCAAGAGACAAACAGTCTCTCAAATCGAAAAATCTCCAAAGGTCTCCAGATTTGACCCCTCCAGACTTATTTCTGTGTGGTTATTTATAAAGAAAAGGGTATGCATAATCGAAATTAAGACATCAGAACGCCAAGAAAGAGAATATGGCCTATCGGCGTAATGTCTAGCAGCAGCACAGCATTGAAAGTGGTAAAGATTTATCTCACTACAAAACTAAGAGTTAACATTTCGAATCCAAAAAAATGTGTTCATAGTTCTTGCACGATGCTACACAATTTATTTATTTATTTAATCTTTAAACTTCACATCTATAAATAAAAAATATAATGAAAATCAATCGCTACAAGAAAGGGAATAAAACGCTGGAGGAAATGCGAACAAAGGAAGAAATAAAATTAAGAAAATATTAGCATCGATAGGTGAGTAACAAATTTCACACCTCTAAGTTGTCACGCAAGATTTTACGAAAATCCGTCAAATTTATAAATTTACACTATCACCACTCCTATGAAACGAAGATCAAACATAACAAAAAAAAGCATATGAGAAGACCACAATCCGCTGTGTGAATCGTTGAATACCCTATCCCATTCCATCCTCAAATGTGGGCGTGGCATTGTCAGAATATATTACTCAGACAGTTTATCCAAGTCGTAAATGGTTCGACAAAAAACGAAGTTTTTCTATGGATATGCTATGGGATAAGCTTTAAAAATCATTTTTTTTTAACAACGCCCGTAAAAAGTGGGCGTGGGTCCAAATGATCTATAGACATGTTTTTTTTTCCAAATATTTTCATTGACAGCTTTTTCAAATTTTCCATAAATTGTACTGAAAAAGGATTTTTTTAAACGCTCCCAAAAAGTGGGCGTGGTAAACAAATTTGTATTGCATTAAATATTGCTATTGAGATTGTCTAAATTTTATATTTAGATATCCTCACCGTTTGGCCAAATACAATGTTTTAGTGAAATTCAAGAATAAACCATCGACTCGCATGCGTACACAGTGCGTACCGAAGAGAATATTGCAGTCGTAGCGTCCAATGTCAATGAAGATCGTGAAATGTCAATTCGTCGCCGGTCTCAGTAATTGGGCATGTGTTACTTAACCACATGAAAAATTTTACGTGTCGATTTGGTTTTGAAAGCCTATAAAATTCAACTTGTGCTCGAATTGAAGCCGTATGACCTACCACAACGTTTAATTTTTGGTGAATGTGACTTAGAACAGCTCCATGAAAATCCGCTGTTTTATCGGAAATTTGTGTTTAGCGATGAGGATGATTTCTGGCTTAACGGATACGTAAATAAGCAAAACTGTCACATCTGGAGTGATGCAAAGCCACATGCCATACAAGAAATACCGATGCATCCCGAAAAAACAACAGTTTGGTGTGGTTTATGGGCTGGTGGCATCATCGGTTCATTTTTCTTCAAAGACGACCGTGAAAGAAACGTTACGCAGTTGAACTTGGTCGACATTTTTTTACCGCACAGCTTGTGAAAAAATGGATATGTTGAAGGATGAATTTGGTGAGCAGCCCTGTGAGTTAGCCGCCAAGAACATGCATTTTAACGCCTCTTGATTATTTCTTGTGGGGTTATGGAAAGTTAGTCTATGTGGACAAGCCGAACATGATAGAAGCCTTACAGGATAACATAACACGGGAAATTCGTGGAATACAGACCGAAATGCTCGAAAAATGACGCAAAATTGAACCTTCCAAGTGTTCCATTTGAAACGGAGCCGCGGACAACATTTACATGAAGTTGTCTTTAAAACGTAAAAAGCAAAGGCCTATTTAACGATTACAGTCATAATTTTGAATATTTGATGCAATCTAGAGTGTTTTATTCGATTTAAAAAAGACTCTACACTTAAAAAATCACCCGTTACAATAAATGACATAATTCAAATCATATGTCAAAACAAAAAAAATTGACAATTTCAGAAACTAACTGAAAATAAATGATTTTTACAAAACACAAATGTCTGCAGTACAGTTTTAGAGCGTATTAGAAATTCACACGTTTAACTTAATACTTCAATACAATACTTCAATATGCCATTTAAAAAAATCCAATCAAGATCTTTAAAAACGCTATTAGGCTAACACAGAAAAAAAACGTAAAAATAATTCTATACTAATAGAAGTCTTACCGAAAAGGTTAATGTCATATCCAAAAACATTTCAAAAACTCAACAACAACAACAGAATATATTTTAAATAAAAAATAATATTCAACAAACCACACACTTCAACAGACAAAAACCTACTGCTGTCAGGCATATTGTACAACAAGAAGTATCTAACAACAGAATTTTTTTCTTATGTTACAAAGAAACATCCCTAGCCTAATGCCGGGACAAACAATATTACTCTACTTCCTCTATGCTCTTTCTACACAAAAAAGGAAGAAGCTGAAGTGCATTGTGCATCTAGGTATACATTCACATTTCTCAAAAAATGATAATTAAAACAGAGGGAACGTGTCAACATCGTTATTATTGTTGTTTAAAACATCAAAAGGTGAGAAGGGATTTCCCTCTCCCGAAGGATATATTTATAAACACCGAAATAGAAAGCAATTATCCTAGAGGGAGAAAGGAACACCTAAGAATGATGCTAATGCATGAGTTGGTCTCATATAGATGCAATTTTTCTTGTGAGTATCTTTATCTTTACAGAATTTTTGGGAATACACTAAATACCTTAGATATTGTATCTAGGGCTTTGACATGTGTTATTGAGGGATGTGGAAGCCACGGGTATTTTCTGTTGTTCGTTGAAGACACGATTGTGATGGGATGGTAGTGGTAGTGGTGTGTTGCATTTCGGTGATTGCTCTTTAGGGACAAATGGAATATATCACCTTGAAGTGGATTTAGGAGGAAGGTTGAAATGATATTTAAGGAGAAATTTAAGATTTAATCTATGTAATCGAATAAATTTTGATGGAATTGAAGGTTGTCAAATTAAGTAAAGAGGTGGGGATATAAGTCCTCGTAAAAAAAAAGACAGATGAGGTGACGATGCCTTATGAGTTTTAATCTCTGCAGGTTTTTACTCAACATTAATTTATGTTGAGTGGCTCATACCATTAGATATGTGTGTTGGTGTTGGGATATAGAAATGTCTCTAATTTTAATTCTGGTGTTTTTCATATGAGATATTTCCGCAAAACCTTCAAGTAAACATTGTAGGGACCTTTCTTCAAATTCTGAGCATCTACCTGCATTTGCCGACGGTAATGAAATCATTTTTTAAGACTAGCGAAATATAGGTTAAGAAGTAAACAGGGATAAATAAAAGTATGTAAATTCTGTTAGCAGGTAGACGAATAGTGCCGAACGCCGCTACATAAAATCTGACAATGACCATGACGGGCTCAGTGGCGCGAGGATTAGTGCGATGAATTACCGCAGAAGTTTTTGGTTCGATTCCCAGCCATAGCAGCAATTAAAATGATTTTTCACTGGCCGTCCTCTCGTGATGATTTGACAAATTATCCGAGTAGTATCAACTGTCAATAATAGCTTATCTCAACTTCGCCGTTCTTAGTCGGCATACAAAATTAGGTCCTGCCATCGTGCAAGAAGTACACACGTACAAATGAATGGTTGTGAGAAAGCTAGGCCCTGAGTACTAACGAGCCTGTTGCGCCAAAAATTTGAATTTGTATTTGACCTTTAACTCAGACAAACAGAGTCTATAAAACGGGATAGTAAATACATAAATATGAAGTTTTTTGTCAAAATGAAATGGTATCCGAACGAAACCTTAATACAATCTACCATTTTTCATTTGGCCCAAATAAAGTCTACTTTATTCTCATGAACGTGTTGCGAAGGACGAAGAACAATCCATGACAAGATCTTAAATGGAATTTAAAATTAAAAGTAATCAATCGTTTCGACAATGCGATGTTAAATCAATTGGATAACATATTTTTGAAGACCTAACATAATTTGTATTACCTTTAAGAACTGTCTAGTCGTAGTACAACCGCAGTTAAAGATTGGTTATCTTATGTAAGAAAAAAAATGTGAGATCAGCTTGACAGCTAAAGATTCTAAATATTTTTCAAGGGTCATCTAGATGAACAAATTTGCAGATCAGATATATAAGTTGCCGACAAGCCATAATGGTCGAGTGCCTGCGGACGGGCTCAGTGGCGCGATGGTTGGTGATAGGAACTGCCGCACAGAACGGTCTGGGTTCGATTCATAGTCGAAGCAACACCTATATGATTTTTCACTGGCCCTCCTCTCGTGATGATCTGAGAAATCATCCGAGTAGTCAAGAAAAGCTTGTCTGGAATTCGCCGTTCGGAGTCGGCATAAAGAAGGTCCCACAAAAGCCTATGCAAAAGTCATTCCTGTGTACCCACAATATTAATATTAAAATCTACATTCGATCTTCGATCAAACTGTGTAACAAGAAGGTGTTTTTAGATAGTCAAATGAACAAATCCAAAGGCTTTGATATGTAAGTGCATTTAATGACCACACCAAAAGTAAACGGAATTAAAACTTAATTATGTGCCAAAACGGTTCACTGACATTGAAAACAAGCGCAGAAGTTGTGTAATATCGGCAATTCAGTATATTACTGCATTTGAAAGAAAAAAATCCATCACCGTCGAGTAATCTATGTCATGGAAAAAACGATAAAAATGACATCTATCAATACATCATCATAAGCGACGACAATTGGCATTAAGATGACGATTATGCAACTCACCACAGTCTGCCAACGTTTACACGAGAGATCGCAATCTTTTCGGATCCATGAACTCTGAAAAGTGGTGACAGTGTGAACAGTGGTGCCAATTTATTGTGAAAAACTTTTGAGAAAATACCAGAGGGTGATCTTCCATAAATCAATGCAAGAACTAGCATATGCTGATGATAGTGACATCATTGTTCGTCCTCGACTTGATATGTAACAGCCACGTTTGTAAGTGTAGAGAAGAAAGCGGCAGAAATGGGTGTAAAGCAGGACGAAGTATATGCTGTCAAGTCGAAGGACACACATCATCGACGAATTGGACAAAACGTCACTTTGTGTACATCGGAAGTAAGTTATTGAGTTAAAGGGAAAATAATTTAAAATATAGGTCTGTGTTAAGGACATTTTTACTTTCGTGGAGAATGGATGGCGGGTGACAGGCCTAATCAGAGCTAATATCGGTATATTAGGATGGTGTATAGCGACAAACTAAACAGGCAAATATAATATATACAATTAGGGGTTACGATCATTCTTTTAATTCATACACCATTCTGTAAGAAAGGAATTATTAAAGTTGAATTTAAGAACCTCTTCCCGCAAAAAAAATAAAATTACAGCTTTAACGCTAAACCATGTACTCATTCTTGGAGACACCATTTAAAGCAATTAAAATCGTTTATTAAAGATTTTTTTTTCTATAAATACAGCAAATTGGCAACACCTACTTCTATCTGACTAGCGACCATGTGTGTGACCGAGTGCATTGTGCTAATTTTTTTAAACAGGTATATATTATTAAAAAAACCAACCCCACCTTCACATGGTTTACTTCTTAAATGACGTTCGAATTATGCGATGTGAACACCTCGGGCTGTAGACTGCATGTCAGATAAGCTGTATTACGTCCCATTTAACGTTTATAGATACTCTGTGTCACGTCGGCGCAGCCATCGCATAAACCCAAAACCAGTTGAAAAAGCAGTCCAACATGCAAGTATATTATATCTTTCATGTCATTTGAGAGAGCAACTCTTATGCAAGATTTTCGGTGTGACTTATGCAAATTTTCATACTGCATCTAATGGTGACTGTATAATCAACTGTCAAGTTGACAGGCGATTATCTATGATCTTACAGAATTAGGTATACGTTTTTTCATGTAATATGTCGTGGATTTATGTTCAATTAAATTTAATTTCCACATGCTGTTTGGTTCAGTAATCAGATACAAGTAAAAGACAGTGTTTTCCTCAAAAAAAAAGGCACACTGCCTGATTTTAGCGTGTGCACGGCACACAAGCTACGATCGTTACCCAATTTATATATGACAATTGGTTGTCGTGTGCGCAGTATCTGTACCACTAACGACGTGCACTTTCTTGTCATGGATATATGGTGGAAATTGAATTGTGTTTAAGTTGTCGCTTTGTTGCCGCTTGTTGGATTAGCTGGATGCCTCACAAAAGTAGCAAATTGTTATGTCACTAAAGCTCAGACGTACCGGAGTTTGTCAATAGAGAGTTATCACTTCCGCCACGAAATTGTGACATGATTGAGGGAAATTTAGGAAATGTATCTTTTGCTTCTATCTTTCTTGGAAAGCGATAACTTACATCTGTAATGATTTTGAGTGAATAATACAACGAAGAATTACACTTGCATCCGCAGGCCCTCACTAGAACAACAGAAGAGATTCTATATAAAACCATATTTTACCAGTCCTGCTCTGGCACTAAAGCATGGACTGTATCAAAAGTAAATGTTTGCGTATACAGGCTATGGAGACGAAGATTCTAGGGCTCTTAGTTGACTAATAGCATTATACAACCGATTTTTTTGCTACAAATGGGAAGAAGAGGTAGAAGGCTTTTACGTAAAAACATGTTGGGTGAAGTATTGGGGCTATATTTTGGCTGTTAAGTGAAAGGTTGCATGTTCAATCCTAGCCGGAAATTTATAAAACAATATTTCACAAGCCTGAGAAAAAAAACTTCAGTCAGACAAATAGATACTCAATTCCAACACTAAAGAATATTCTGTGGACTATAAATAAATGCGGTACACTCTTAAGGTCGCCTAAGTTAAAATGGGTCTGAAATTGGACAAATGTAATAATCACGCACACCCATACGCACTTCTCTACTCTGTGTCAGTATTAATTCTAAAACGGTGCAGAACTAAAATCAAAAATTCTAGTTTTCGTCTTGGTTTATTGGATGCGCCGGATATGAAAAATTGAGAGCGCTTACTATTAAAATTTGGAAACGTAGTATCTACAATTTGCCTTCTTGAACGTACCCTGGTCGCATCTGGTTTATATGTAGCGAGAGCTAAACCTAAAGTTTTTTTTTACATCGAGTAGAGTTGTGCCCACGCTGGCTAAATCATCAGCATTACAGGTCACTTCGATATCTCTATTGCCCTACACCCAGAAAACGTTCTTGTGAAAAGCTTTGCCATCTCAATTATAGTCGGCAATTGCGGGGTGTTTTTTGATGTAAAGATATTTATCGGGGATTAGATTGCCGCTTGAATGTCGCGAAGATAAACCTTTTTGTCGATATCACGTTACATTTCTTAAAATATTTTTTTATTACATAAGTGACAACAATAGAAAGAATGTTCTTTATTACAATAAGCCAATATTTAGAGAATTACCGCCCGGCCCAGAATAAGCTTAAGGTGAAAGCTAGCTCATAACGTGCAGATTTTAAAATTAAAAAATATATATATTGGTCCCGTGTATATCTCTACGTCAGCTATTAGCGGCTTAGTTTAACGAACCGGCAAAAATAGCAACCAGTACCTTAAACCTATAACCCATATATCAACACGACGACACCCCATTCATATTGAATTTTTCTCACTCAGCTAATTACCTCTGTTCCATAACCGAAGAAAATCGAGCAACACTCGTACATTCCTATCACGTCCCAAGTGCACCTACTAACTTGCATTCGGATTTGACGCGCGCAAAGTTGTCCATTTCTGGTGAAATCTATCCAACTCGGCGAGCTATCATCGATAAGTATGTAGTTACATTTCACTATGGTTGCAATCGACTGTGAGTGAATGTGTGCTCACAAGAGTTTTCTATCGCGTCACGAATTCACAAAACAATCACCTATGCCACAGCGTAAGGTGGACGCCATCCCACCGCCATGTTGCTTGTTGCCGTTGCATATCGCAACAAGTTGTTGTAATTTGCACACAACCCAGTTACAGAGACAGCACTGGCTGTTTTTTTTTTTTTTTTTTTGTAAAATACCCGGCAGAGGGGTCATTGTATAATAACGAGTCAGGCTCAGTATCTTTAGCAAGTTGAAGCTATCGTCTACAACTCCTGTAACTTCCTGAATATCCATACGAAAAGGAAGTATCGTCAAGAGTCTGCACAAGCCTTTGGGGTGATCTCGTTTCCTGGATATTATCTTCTTATGTGTGGTTGTTGGTCTTTGACTTGTTCGATAAATTAAATGAACTTTTCCAGGACCAGTTGTTGATGTGTGTGTAACTAGGTAACTGATGCCAAACAACAGCAGCCAATCGAGAAGAAATAGGTTGGGAAAGAGTGCACATAACACACTCACACACTCGCCGACATAGAGATGTATGTGCAGAGAGAAAGGAAACCTGATACATTTGTGACACATAATCTTGTACTGATGCATGCTGATGATGATGCACAGGGAAATCGCTTTATGCGAATGCAGTTCTACTGTAATCTGTGAGATATACCCGTATGTTATATCTGGCTCTAGGGTTCATAATACAAATTGGAGCAATCTTTAGCTTGTTCTACTTAATAGTAAGTAGATGCGATAGATTGGTAATCCTGCTGAACCAGTTCAATGGGGGGAATAAAAGGATAGAGTGGGTTTAACAATTAGTTTAACTGGTTTTCGGTAAATTTATTGAACCAATTTGTCAATTAGAGTGAGTTATGGTGTTTTCTGTTGAACTGGGACAATTATAGAAAGACTGAAATGTCAATGGTTGGTCTAATCCATATAATCGGATTTTTATTAAAATTTATATTATATGTATGCAATCGAGTCTAATGATAATTATCTTCACAAAAGCAGAACATGCTATCAAATTCGATTAAAAACTTTAAACGACTGGGACAAAGGAAGACATTAATACAACAGCGAGAGACAGATAGACACATAGAAGGAAAGCCATATAACATAAACCTACGTGCCACAGAGGAGGAGACATGGATTTATATTGTGTCATATTATTGCACAGGTGGCCTCAGATAAGCTGGAGAATTTTGTAGAAAAAGAATGCTGCCGAAGCTGGGGCTTGAACCCGCAGCGTTTGGCTAAGCAGCCAACTACGCATTCCTCTGAGCCATGGCCACCACAAAATCCCTTAAAGCCTAAAAAAACTCCGAGTAATGACATAATTACAGGAGAACTTCTTAAAATGTTGCCCCAAAAAGCATTAACTAAACTCCTCTACATTGTAAATGCAGCAATTAAATTAGAATAAATACCTAGACAGTGGAAAGTCGCAGAAATGTTTATAATTCTCAAACCAGGAAAATCACAGAATGAAATCAAATCTCACAGACCTATTTCACTTCTTCAAATAATCTCAAAAGTTTTTGAAAGGATAGTACTCGGTCGCTTACACCCCATTATTGATCAGAAACGCCTTTTACTTGACCATCAATTTGGGTTTAGAAGTAAACATTCGACTGTGGACCAAGTTCATCGAATCACTGATGTAATTGAGAAAGCTTTCGAAGAAAAGAAAATTTGCTCAGCCGTATTTCTATACGTGTCGCAAGCTTCTGACAAAGTTTGGCCTAGAGGCCTTCAATGCAAGCTAAGACAAGTTCTGCCTGAAAAATTATATAAAATCCTCGTGACGTATCTTGAGCAGAGACTGTTCCGTGTGAAACTTGGAAACGAATATTCGGATTTCAAAGAAATATTGACAGAAGTACCTCAGGGAAGCGTCCTTGGACCACTCTGTACCTCCTTTTTACACGTGATATCCCACAAACAAACGATACATTAGTTGCCACGTTTGCTGACGATGCAGCTATACTAGCAGTTGGCACAACAATAGAGGAAACAAATATGAAATTACAAAACGCTCTTAACGAGGTTAATGAATGGACCAAGTCCTGGCGGATTGCACTTAACGAGAGCAAATCGATTGATGTAGATTTTTCGTATAAACGGACAAACAATTTGCCAGTATTTCTCAATACGGTTCGAGTCCTTTTTACAAATGAAGCGAAATATCTCGGAATGACACTCGATGCAAATTTAAAATGGAAGTCGCATGTAAAAAAGAAATGCAAAGAACTTAAAAATAAATACAGAAAACTGTACTGGTAACTTGGAAAATATTCGAAGCTTAACCTTGATAACAAGTTGCTATTATACAAAGCCGGTCTGGACATATGGTATACAACTATGGGGTTGTACCAGTGAAACGAATCGAAATATTGTACAAACTTTTGAAAACAAAATGTGAAGACCATTCGTCAATGCGCCGTGGTATATAAGGAATGTAGATCTACGCACAGATCTGGGTATTCCCACGGTTAAAGATGAAACGAAACATTTTTCACGCAAACATAAAAAGCGTTTATTGGGACACGTTAAAACAACGGTCCTCCAAATTCTTGACGAGACAAATTTGTGGCGGCGTCTTCAAAGAACTAAACCCTTAGATTTGGCCCGATAACAACAAACTGCGCTATAAATTCCGGAAAAAGCAGGAACTCTCACAGGAAAGTTACCTGCCAACATTCATTTACCAACCAGTTCATGGCCTCAAACCTAGTTCTCCCTTAATTTGTGAATGCGAAGTTACATTTTTTTCCACAAAGAAGAGAAATCATTGTTTTACGAAAACTTTAAACGGCAAATTCGAAAATGTTATGAAAATGTGAAAATGTGTTTGTCATGCTTTTGTGCAGTAAACTTGGGGCAAAGAAAAAGGTAAAGTATTAAATTCTATTAAAGATTGGCAATAAAAAAGACTGCAGAATTTGTAATAAAAGGCATTTGTCATAAAACACGACTAAGGGAAGATATGACATCTTAATAATGTCAACATCCAAATGAGCTTAGCGACACATTTTGCTTTATAAAACTGTTCCCCAAACATGCACATAAATCATTGGGTTGGCCATTGCAATCATATCTATTTACATGAAGCTTAGGATAGATACATAGTTCAACGAAATGGACTTGAGTTCAGGCAGTTTTTTTTTTAAATATTTTACATACCGATTTTCTCACTAATTAACTGATTACATTACAGATCTTCCTAACTTTTAGAAATTTATAAAGAAACAACACCTTTAAGCATACGTTTTTACATATTTTCTAAAAATATTCATCCTACAGCATGTATCATGTCTACTCCATGTATACTAAATACAACTTTTCCCATTAACAAACCTATTATTAAAACGGCATTATTTCCTATGCGCAGCGCTACATGTTATTAGGAGATTAATTCACTGTCTGCAAAATTTCTACAGCGTTTTGAAAGTTGTTTGTCTGTATAAAAATAAGTAGCACAACCGGCATCTTCCCATGTTTATAGACAAAGTAAATAGATACGTTAGGATCGAATCTTTTCTTAAAACTATTTTATGCAAACATACAAAGTAAGATAAGCAAAAATTTAATGCTAAACTTTTTGAAAGTAGGTCAAGCTAAATATCGATACAATTTCATATTCATAAGAGAAGACGAATATAAATACTATCCGATGGAGTTTCGCAATCATACTTGTGCACTCAGAGAAACTAAAATTAATGTTAAGAATACAAAAAAAAAATACAAAAATTCACAGCTTATCACAGGTACACGACAACGTTTGTAACTCACAACGCGAAATGCAAATCCAGAAATTGCATTTTCTGTAATCGTATTCAAATGAAATGTTGATCTTTTTTGTAAAAAAAATAATATCTTTATATCACACTAGTTAAAGATACGCACGATTAAACGACTGAACCAAAACTAACTTTGCCGATATCGCCTACCGGATTAGATGACTAACTAGCTATGGCAAAACGACGACTTCTACGTGTCTTACTCGCTGCTTCATCTTTAACAATGACGACGAAGAGCCAATAGACCCGTTTCCCGAAGAGCCAGCGCATTTCTTCTATCCCCGATATACTAAAACGATGCACAACCTAACAATCTTCTACGAGTATCTATTCGTCTATATCTTTTGTTAGCTACTACTCTTTTTTGCGCTAGCGCGCATTGCTACTTTTCCACTTCTTCTTGCAATTTTCGATGATTTTTTAATTCCACTGGGCGCTATACCAAAGAGAAGAACTGGAAAGGCTGGTAGTGGTATAGTCAGAAGTTGAATAAAAGTGTATCATCGCAATAATCATCACTATTGCGGCAGAGGAGGAAACAGGTAAATCGGCTTGTGCATGTCAAAACCCTTCTTGTGGTTAAGGAAAATGTTGACTGCACTGCCTGCTCACTAAACCCACATACAGAGCCACAACGATAGCTTGTCTTGAGAGAGCTCGAGTTGGATGGTTAGGTTTCATTTGCAGATGGTGTTATGTGCAGAAATGCACAAGTCGTGCGCCAGCGATTGGTTTGGTCTGTTTAGTCGTTGGAATTTCACCTGGTTCTGGATTTGTTTTTGTTTTTGCTTGTGCAACGAATCGACGTGTAGTGAGATATTGCGAGGTTTTTTTCCTGCTGTTGTTTTGTTACTCATTTTGCGATATATATTGAGGAAGTTAGTAAGGTGAGAAATAAATTCCACCCAGGGTTTCTTAAACATTGCTAAATAGTGATTAGTATGTCAAAATAATTTTTGAGTGTCTCAATTCAATTATTATTTTAGTTATCGATTTCGGATTATATTTTAAAAGAAATTTCAATGTCTCAGATTTGAAATCATTTTACCAGTAATTTAAAGTATGGTATTTTGATTTTTGAAGAGGAAGTCTCCTAATCATAGCCCAATAAATTGTTGAATGCCTTGTATTTTCTTCCTAACAGTAGGTTTCTTCGTGGTTAAGTTTTCAATGTTGTTTATGAGAGTCGGTTAGGGGTCAGTAGTGCAGTTATTACATGACGAAATACACAAAAGCCTGGGTTGAATCCGCAGTCATTACAACAATAAAATGCCCTCCGTTCGCGATGATTCGACAAACCATCCTGATAGCATTAACTATCATGAAAAGCGTATAGCAACTCAACCGTTTGGATACGGATTATAACAGTAGGTTCCACTCTACGCGTGAATGGTTGGGAGGTCAAATCTTGACACTGGGTCTTTAAGAGCCTGATATACGACGACTTTGTTTTTGTATGACAGTATTGACAGAGACGATCAAAAGAAATCAATATTTCTTGTAGCCACGCGCAAATGCATATATGTCAAAAATTGTTTAAGAGAAGGCGATGATGTGAACATGATCCTTAAAGACAGATTACAATTTACAAATCAACACAGAAATGATCCAATGTATTCAAATGCCTCGGTCAGATTCACATCTTCAATGATAATCTACAATAACTTCAACAAACATGGAAAATAAAACTGAAAGTAGCAGCCCAAAAATGAAGACGGGCTAGGGTCAGATCATAACAACCCAATAGATCCCTTGACAAATTAAAAAAAAAACTAAAAATTAAAGTTAGACATTGTACCTTGAATTAACAACATTACATATTAAGAATCAACTTATGATTCTTATGACTTATGATTTTGAAAAAACAAAAGAAAGGAAAGAGCTAACGAATTCGCTTTTTTGCAAGTGAGCAAAAGTGAACGGAAACTGAACGAATCGAAGCGAAAAGCTATTATGGTCATACAATACAAATTGCATGTGTTCGCACAGTTACGGAAGTGGTCGTCCGCAATCATCTTCTATAATAGTTCAGACTTTATTAGCTTAACGAAGACAACAATGTTAATATCTTTATCTGGGATGTTAGAACACCTTACTGAAAGGGTAGATACAGCCGAACAACAAATGAAAAAAAGACATAAGCTGCTACAAAGCAGGAGTTACTGCCTTCAAAGAGGTACAATGGAATTTACCAGGCAAAAGAACATTAAAAAAAAACTGTGAAACGGATATGAATTCTTCATAAGCGCAAGGTTTGAACATGAATTGGTATATATCGAAGACATCAACGGATGCATTAAAAATACGCATCAACACCGAATTCGACAACCTTATATGAGCTCCCGCTCAGATGGAATAAAAATATGACATTGCTATTGTTTGCTTTAATTTAAAATAGAAGCATATAGAAATTCCTGCAAACACCGATTATACACTAGCCAGGATTTACTGTCAAATTAATTTAAAGGTTAGATATCTGACAGATCGTCTTCCCTCTTCCGTGTTCCCGATCCTCGTTGGCTGTTCATGGCTCAAATCATGTCCATCAAAGTATTCTTGTCTTGGCGGAAAGAAATTGTAACATTTATCAAGGGCATCAGCATTTTCTGAAATTCCCAAAATATAGAACACTGGAATCAGCAGATCAAACCTTATGTGGGGCATTGGTACCAAGTGCCAGGTCTCGAAATAAATCTGACTAAGGCAGGATCTAAAAGGTCTTAAGCCCATACAGAGTAGTTTAAAACATTTTACATACAAATAAATTCCATTTATTGCTTGAAAACCAAATCTAAGATCCTACAAAACTGATCCATCTATAATGATATAATTAGAAAAACTCATCAGAACTTTATTAAACATGTACCGAATTTTGGCATGGAGTTTCGCTATCCCTATGCCGGACAAAACACAATTGTTCATAACAATAACATTGTGTTAGATAGGAAGTCCTGCTTTGCTGTTAGCACTCGTATGTTTTACAAATTACAGCTTCGTGAATATCCGACGAAGATTTTTGACTATTGGGAGCTTTGATTAGGCAAAGCTTATGAACGTATATCCCAGTCCCAAAGTCCTTATGCTACCAATTACACTCTAAAGCGTCGAATACTGATCAATTGTAGGAAAACGAATACTTATCCTGCATGTGTGAACATGCTATAAAATGTAGCATAAATATGTAAAACCCCGTCGACAGCATTGGATATCCAAAAGTACGCCTTAAATTCCCAAATCTGTTGCCTTTGGCATGTCTACAAGACTGATGCAACTGACTGACGCAAGGCTAAAACTATAAAAAAAATATATATGATATACTATAAGGCAATGCGGCGTACTCGATGCAAAAACTAACAAAAACAGCCAAACTTTCAATAACGTTGAAAATTATACAACATAATTCTTTCTTAACTATATAAAACCTTTTTACAGGAATTAAGAAAATTGTTCATATCTGTGTACCTTTGCGGCTAAAGATGAATCGAATTATTTCACCCAAAACTATAGAAATCGATTAACAAGCTATTACACCAAGGTTACCAGAATGGAATATTTCTACCGCGCTATCTACATAGAACTAAACCCTTTCATTCAGCTTAATAAGCACAAACCGTACTGATAATTGAAAAACAAGCAGGAACTTTCACTAGAAGTTTTCGTCAAATGTTTAAGACCTGATACTTCTTTTGGAATTTTTCATTATCGTGCTATTATGTTTTATTCAAATTTCTTATCGATTTTTTTTACCGAAAACAAAAAACTTCCCTACCTACAGAAGCAAGTTAATAATACCCAAGTTAGCCCTCCTTTTATTTCTCTGCAATGAAAATATGGTACTCCAGATGTCTGAGAATCAACATCCCGGTTCTTGTCACATAAATTAATAAATTTTAAGTGCTTAGGTCTGATTTGCGTAATTTCCCTTTGGAAATCCTATTAAAAACTCCCCATTTCCAATTTAATAAAACCCCCAAAAGCCAATAATAACTCAATTTATTGTATCATTTAATCGTGGACGAGTGTGTTTGTGTCGGTGCATATTACAATTACCTAACCACCCCATATTTAATCAAATTGAAAGTAAAATTCTTGACAAACAAATGACACAACTCTCTCGAAAGTGAAAGACCCCTCGCAAGTGCTTACACACTACCCCTTTCACTGCCACGGACACATTACTCCCGTAAGGGAACTTTTCCACATTTATAATTTAACGAAAATAGCTTGGATTAATCTAATTGAACTGATGATGTGCCTGCATTCCACATGAATGATGATTTAGAGATTTGAATACGCACTCTAGACCTCTCCAATCAATCTACCTATTGCCGCCCGAAGGAGATGCAGCATGCATAGAGAGTTGATTGAAAAAGGGGGAGAACGAAAGACCTCTTGCCAAATGATCGCTTATTGCGCTGTTAATCTGCGACTAAGCTGGCACAGTCTGTGGGTAAAGTATTATTTCACTAAGAGGTGCTAAGGTAAGTTAATTTTTATTTATTAAAAAGCGCCGGCAAAGTTTTTGGTTGAAGGCTACAGTCTTAAAATTTATTACTGATTTCATTCATACACTTAAGCCTTGAAGTTCGATCAGCATTCAATAGTAGCGAACAAAATTAAAAGGTTTAGCAGTGCACATTTTACACTATTGGACATTCATCCAACAATCAAAGTGTATAGAAGCCTTAATTATGAGAATGTTGCTGAAGTAGCAGAAAAATATTTCCGAAGACCGTGATCAATGAATTAGTCGCCGTTCTCAAGGTTAGGCGTATTTTTAAGCGTGATATTGGTTTAAAAGCGTTCCAACATTCCATTCAAGAATTGAAGCCGACTGACTTTGGTTCACATTTTAATGTGGGTTTGCATTGGAACAACTGCAAATTGGTCCATTTATGTTTATCGAAACATTTTTTTAGTGACGAAGCTCATTTTTGGAGGTTAAATAAGCAAAATTGCCATAGCCACCGAATCTAACAGCTACCAATGCAATCCCAAAAATCAATTTTTTGGTGTGCTGTATGTGCAGACGGCATCATCGGGCCATATTTATTTAAAAATGTGCGTATTACAATCAAAAGCGATCGCTACAGTGCAATGATCAATGCATTTTCGACCAGAAAATGAACAGCTAACGAGCCAATTGCTTTATGGAGGGAAGCGTTCGATGAAAACATCATCTCAGCAAAGTATACCACCAGTATCCTGTGATTTGACACCAATGGATTACTTTCTATGGGTATATGTGAAATATCTTGTTTACGTCGATAAACCCGAAAATATTGAATCTTTGGAAGTCAATATAGTTAGCGTTATTCATGGAATACCCATCGTTTGAAAGAAAAAAGAGGAAATCACCATTGAACTAGCAAGCTAAACTAATTTTACTCAATACATTAATTTTTTGTATAAAAAAATAAGGGCGGGTCTTAGTTGAAATGTAATAGAACAAGTTGCACGTAAAATTGTTTGTGACCAGTTTTATTAACAGCCCCATATATGCCATTATGTATGGAATATGCGACATTGTTCAAATATCAGCTGCGGCTGATCCAGCTGTGCTGGATTATGAGCATCTTCTTCTAGCATCTGCACTAGACATAAAGTTACGAACTTCTAAATTTATGCACTATGAACAAACTTCCGAAAATATTTACACCTTAAAATCAGAGCAGATTTTGTACACAATTCAAAGAATGCTTTCAAACTCTGTCGTCAACTGTAAATCACACTACAGTGCATTAACCGAAGCGTGTTTCAATTAAATTTGCGCCTTACAAAAGGTGATTCATAGGAACTGCACTGATGCGCATATTTCACGTCGGTCTCCCATGAATACACAACTCGGCTGTTTGTCATTGTCATGCAATCATGTAGCCGTAATCAAAATTGATTTTGATTAAAATCAATTTGCCATTGTGTTGGGTGGTGCTTGTAAATTGTAATTTTCAGGGTGGCGTTTGTATGTCATACACTTTGTATTTCATTTTTGCGTCATTTAAAGAAAAACTTTGTTTTTGACACTATTTCTCACAGTTATCTTAAAAGTTAGGTTTTAAACGCAGCTGTATAGGAAACGTTTATTTTTAAAAATTATTTTTAACCTTTAGAAATATTTCCAAAAAGAGTAATCGCCAATTTTCAATCATTTTATTTGATTTAAAAACAAATCAATGGCGACCACTTATGGGCAGATAAAGTTTGAACACGTTTTACAGGTTTGTTGATTTAAATTGGAAAACATGAGAGGTGCGATAAGGAAATTGTTAATTTAAATAGAAAAATGAACTCACCTTAAGTACAATTGATAAGCTGCTGGCAGTTGCTGATTCGGAGAATACACTATCGTGCGATTGCGAAAGGCCATCTCGACTGAAATCGCTGAAAAGGAAACAAACAGAAGTACACATTCTTTTAATTGCTTATTTTTTTCCAAAGTGGTGGCATATATGAGGTAAAAATAAGTCATAATGTCAATTGGCTGCCAATTTGAAGTTTTAAAAATAAAAATATTTTTGGTTCGGTTTTCTTCACGGGAAGTTTATTAATAGTGTAAAATTGGTTGTATCAAGTTAAGTCATATTCGTCAAATGACCATCTTCTGAGTTGATGACCATGTGTGGTCATATAAAAAATATAAATTGTTGGCGCAACAGGCTCGTTAGTAAACAGGGCCTAGCTTTCTCACAATCATTCACATATGCGTGTGTAATACTCTTACTATGGCGGGACCTCCAGTTTTATGCCGACTCTCAACGGCTAAGTTTAGATAGGATAAGCGTTTCTTGACAATTGATACTACTCAAATATTTTGTCAGATCATCACAAGGGGATTAAAATTTAGGTATTGCTATGACTGGGAATCGAAACCATTCCAAATTTGTGATTTAATGATCTATATTGTCATTCAATAGTGGATTCAGTGGTCTAGTGGTTAATTATACTGAATCTCGAAAGTTAAAAGACCTAGGTTTTTTTAACGCTCCACCTTTTGTGAAAGTCTGTCATACATCCAGGAGTAACATGGGCATAAGAAGCTTCTCAAATTAACGTTTGGATTCATACTTAAACAGGAGGTCCTCTTCTATGTGGCAGAAATAATAACTTGAATGGACCGTAAATACCAAATATATTCGTATGTATATAATGTTGTCTTTAAAAAGTTGCAAGGATTGTGTATTGTGGTTTGTTGCGGTAAGCACGAGATTTCAAAAACCTACAATTGGTAAATTCGAATTATGCCTCTGCAATAATTATTTTGGTTCTTTGTCGAAATAGTTCCAGAAGAATGGCATAATTGACACTTTTAAGAGCCGATTAATTTGAGTTAGGTAGTTGGTTAATATATTTCAATATTGTAAAAGAATTGACAGTGAGTTGTATACAATATTGTCAAAGACACCCAATTACAACTGAAGGTGTTTATCATTATATAAGCTTAAGCGAAGCATCTTCTTTTCAATTACATTTTTAATAGGCATATTGAAATACCAATAAAGCATTCATCGAAATGGACGTCAATAATTCGATGTATCTTCTTTTTAGAAAAACATATAAGAAGACTACAGTCCGCTGTACGGATCGTGTAATACCCTATCCCATTCCATCCTAAAAATGTGTAACCCCGAAATGTGAGCTTCATGGAGATGGAATATAGAATATGGCAATGTACCTGCAACACATTGTTCGAGCCGTTTAACAAAATATTTTGTGGTTCGACAAAAAACAACGTATCACTATTGAAAATGCCTTGCGGTGGGGTCTACAAATGGTTTTTGTAGGAAAACGACCCATTACAGAAGCATTTGCATCAAAAGTTTTTTTGAATTTCTTTAAAATTTCGACAAAAACGTTTGTTTTTTAATAAAAACTTAACCAAAAATAGGGTAAAAAAAATGTATATGGACGAAATATAGATATAAGGACTGTCTACATATGTTCATCAGACACTTTTTTAAATTCCCTACCGTTTGGCCAAAAACAACGTTTTTTAGAGAGTCCATATACCAAATTTCATCGATCTAGCTCAAAATTTAAGGCATAAAAATCGGTGACATACAGACGGACGGACAGACCGACATGGCTTAATCGACTCAGCTAGCGATTCTGAGTCGATCCATATACTTTGAGGTATATCTAGCGAAATTATTTCTCTATGTTACAAACTACTTGTCAAAAGTACTATACCCTTATAGGATAGGGTTTGGACATTGGACATCACAGTACTTCGCACATTAATGCAACGAACTATAGACACGTAACAGCACTGGCGACTGAGGCCATCGGCTGGGACAGATCAAGACATTAATACAACAGAGAGAGACAGATAGATACATAGAAGGAAAGACATATAACATACACCTACGTGGCACAGAGGAGGAGACATAGATTTATATTGTCTCATATTATCGCACAGGTGGCCTCAGATAAGCTGGCAATTTTCGTAGAAAACAAATGCTGCCGAAGCTGGGGCTTGAACCCGCAGCGTTTGGCTTAGCAGTCAACTACGCATTCCTCTGAGCCATGGCCACCTGCGTGGATAGGGTTTGAAAACAGCAATATCATCAAGCTCATGGTATGGTGTGATTACAAAGTAAACTAGACCCATTCTGCAGTGGGTATAAATACCCTGGATAATGATTGAAAAAAAAAGATTAGCTATTCTCTCATATGAACACAAATAATTTATTAACCTAAATATTGTTTTAAATAAGGCAATCATATACTACATATATAAGGTTTAGTAAAATAAATCCATTGTTTTTGCATGAAACTGGACGGCTATATCTAGCACAGTAAGAAACATTCAATTTCAACTGCGCCGTATTTTTTAGAAGCTATTTTGAAGGTAATTCCATTTCGCCCCATTCTTAGAATCCCTTGTCTATATTGGCAAAAGGGTAGTCGTTTTTCAAAGCATTTTATGAGGTCAATTTTTCACCAGCAACATTGTTTTCCATTGGCAAAAACAGGTTATAATCACTTGGTGCCTGGTTTGGACTATAGGGTAAATGTATAAGAACCTAACAGCTCAAGCTACGGAGTTTCTGGAAAGTTACTACCAAGGTCTACGGCCGGCCTTGCGTTGTCGTGATGGAACACAATTCTTTTCCCATTGGCCGCTTCTGGGTAATTAGAACAGCTCATACTAGATGATTCCCTGCCAAACATATAGCAAAAATTTCCTTTCCGACAATCTTAGAGTCGAATTACCATATAAGTAAACAATTGAGTGAAATGCATGCGTTAAACAATGATCGAGTAACTACATTGGCATGATCACTTACACGGTCACGTATCGAAATCACATTTAAAATTGACCAATCGCACTACCATAATTCTGCTACATTGATGTTAGATGACTAAATAATATCAAATGTCTTGCTTTTCTGTGAATGTCATAAAAATTCTTAACATTTAAATGTAGTATTGTTTGTATTTTCATCTTCCGAGTCAGAAGATGGACATTGTGAATCCATTGAACGAAAACGTTTATGTAGCAATTATTTATCTTTATAAGTTGAATTTAAATTTTCCTGAAACATATTTGATAATTAAAACTTATTACAGTTTTTTTTTTTCAAAGATTATGGATGTATAAGATTGTATTTTTGTTAATAATGAAGAAACTAAAGCTAGATCGACTCAGCTAGCGATTCTGAGTTATTTCACTATGTTACAAACTTAATGTCAAAACTAATATACCCATATAAGATAGGGTATAAAAAATGAAAATATATTCATTTTTTTCTCACAAAAATGCATCCACTCGATGCCACAAATCCTACCGTGTACTGTATAAAATATGCTCGATCACTGATGATAAAATACCAAAGTTCGATACTCGAATCTCGTATGTGAATGATCACATTTGGTATGAACCAAATCAACATTTATCAATCATGTATTTCAGGGCACTCCTGGAGAAAAATAAAATGATTCGCAGATGGAAACTCTAACCATACGTTTTTTTTTTGTGTCAACTCTTGTGGCACCCATTCATTGAGGTTCTTTTTGTACCCAGTCTAATTCAAATGGTTACAAATGGATTTTTGTGCAATGATTATAGCTCTTGGGCAAACGAAGCATTGATTACATGACAGTCAGACTTGATGATTTCAATGATATTATCGACACTTTCGACAATTGGTCTAAAATCGAAATTACTGGTAACAAAACAGCATAGTACCCCACTTTCAACCGCCTGACTTACGTTTTCGACTTTGTCGAAAAAAATCTATAAAACATGGTGAATTTTCTCTTTGCTCGTGTCCATCTTTGACGCGCGCTCAATCAAAATTAAGTTAACCAACCACACAACTGTACGTTAAGTCATTAGTATTAACCAACAACGACCAAGGATCTCGGAAGCAATATCGAACACGAAATGGACACCTTTCTGACCGATATGTGTGGAAGAGTGGTGTGAAATTGGCTCCTTATATGGCTCGTATTATAAACGACAATTTTACACTTAAATTGAGCATGTGCACTTTACCAGGAAAAGATTTCAGCCAGATATCTTCATTAGTCTGTGTTTTATTGAAATTTGAAAAAAAATCTTTGGAGATTAAAGAAATTCTTAGCGCACCATATAGTAGGAATCTGTTTGATCGAATTGGTCATTTGAAATATGTTATTAAATTTCTCGTTTGTTCGAACACTTTTCTGTAACTTTAATAACGTTCTTTTGGGACGGTTCTTTGATACACAGCCAGAATCCAACCAAAAGGTTGCATCCATACCTTTTGGAAAGATACATCTCTAAATATGTTGTCAGCATAAACACTTTTTTGTTTTACTAAAAAAAACAGAAACTACGAAACGGTAAAGAAAGCATACCCATATTGACAGAACTAATTAAATTACATGTACAAATGTTTCAATCAGTCGTCATTTGAAATCAGTTTGAAGATAGAGGCAAGATAGCACAAAAAATGGTAAAGTACAATTAGTTACATATGTTAGAGATTTCGCTATCAGTTGGAGTGGTACTTTACAGATAAATTGATCAAATAAAATGGAAGTTGGTAAATTATGAGTATCGGCGTAATAAAGTTGAATTTAGAGAGTGACGCTTACGATGGTATATGAGGGCAACTTTTACATCTATGAAAACTTAATATTATCAAGCCAACCTTCTGCTTTCAATAAGGGTACAGCAGTAGACATTTACAAAAAAAGTTTTATTGTTTTCGTCATTGTGAAAGATTAAGTGCAATGGCCTCTTACAGGGTCCTGATTCAAATGCCGAAAATGACGACACCTAATTTTTTTCACTGACAAAGTCTGATAATAAGCTAAGAATGTAAAACTGTCATGAGAAGCTTATTAAATTTACCATTGAGAATCGGCGTTAAACTGGGAGTCCCATTTTTTGTGACAAAAATGAAACATCACAAAAACCAGATGTTTAAAAATAATATTGTGGTCTGCATAGTTATAATTGGATACAACATGTCTTATTGACAGTGTTATGATCTCATTAGACAGATCTAATCCTTCCAATTTAATTTATTCTACTGGCAATCGGAATTTGCTTCCGGATCACTTTGGTATTTATGCCAATCAAATTCTGGTGTTATTGCTCTTAGACCAACATCTTTTCTGCATATAGATGGTATTATTTTAAGAGAATGCCTTTTTGAGAAGGTTTGTAAAATTATATTTAGACAATGTATTTGTGCACAATTTTAGAATATTTAAAAAAACATACATTTTGTTGGAGAATATTTCTACAAAAAAAATATTAAACAAAAATGTAAGGATATATAAAAAGAGTCTAAACCAAATTCATAAATAATGAGGTTTTCTACATTTAGTTTCTGACTAAATGTATATGAAATTTGAGCTTTTCCGTTTTTCGCTTTTATTTTAACTGTTTTGTGCTTCAGTCTTTATTTTCATTTTTAATCCTGACATTAGCCAAAATATTTGTAAAGTTGGGATCTTTGGTCAGAGAGCGATGAGTAAAGCCGTGCGATTACAAGCGACTAATTTTCTCCAGCATCGAAGCTACGCCTGTGGCCAATCTAGTGGAATAGGAAATTTAAAGTTTTAAAAACAATAGAGTGAAAGACTCACTCTTGAAACTTTGGTTTTTAATATAAACTTAATATGAATGGCAGTACCGCAGAACATATCCAAATACAACAGCCGGCTAAAAAAATGATAAATGGATCCATATCAAGCAGCTTCAACGCTGAGACCGGCGGCATAGAAAAGCATCCCCGCAGAAATAGGGAAATAACAAAAATAGAGAAAACGCAGCTAGTAAAAATCCTAAAGCAGGGTCTACTGCTAGTCAGAACTTACAAAACAAAACTTAAAAAAAGATAAACCTGAGGAATCGGAGGAACCTTGATTTTAAAAACTTCTATTCCAGAATATCAAGAAACTTGGTGTCCATGTGAGTTATACTGATTTTCAGAAATGATATAATGTAAGAATCAATCAAACTCTCAATGCCGAATAATTTTACGAAAACGAGTTTCAATTAAAAAAAAAAACGAGTACTAGTATAGCAGGTTAAAATGGAGGGTCTACAAAGAGTTGCCTAATTATCGAAGCCCTTGTAAATGTAGATATTCAACCGCAAATCCGACAGTTTCTAAGTTGTTATAACTGCGAGATAGTGCACTATAAACTCCAATCAACGAAGAGATTACACTCTTTCTTTCCTTCCTAGAATAGAAGAAGTCATCGTATGTAACAATGAAAAACGCCAAGAAGCCCGACGGATTACCGGATGAACACTCTAGAATATGGAGGTGAGGGCTTGAACCCGGATGACTGAAAAATCAGCACCATTAATATCATCATAATGCATTTAAAAATATATAGCAAGGCATATTTTATATCGTATATAAGATCATGTCATATAGTAAAAACATACTTTATACTAGACAGTTCGACCAACGACCAATTTTTGTTTACAAAGGGAAATCTTGAAAATGACCAAAAAATTTCAGGGTGAGACTTATCGTCTCTTCATTGGCTGTGTTCATTTTATTGATTGTCATGGTCACATTTGATGGCATCCACTTGTAGCTCTATATAATGAAGATTGAATTCAGCACTCTCCATCAAAATTGATAGAGCTGCGTCACCTAAGACTAGAGGACATGCAATGAAACGTTCAGTTTGGAAGCACATCTTCTTAAATTTTACAAACATGTGTTTCATGCGTTTTTTTATGCAAGCTAAAAAGGAGCGTAGGACAGGTATACACACGAAAAAATACTTTTAAATTCAATAAGAAATTATTTTGAAAACTAAATTTATAAATGTTACTATGCGCCAACGTATGACGCCTATGTGAGTTGCACAGTCAACGGAGAGCTAGAGAGAAAAATATTTAACTCAAATATATTAATACTGCTGATAACACTGTAAACTTCTGAAAGTAAGTACAATCAAATTAAAACAACATTGACTTCCTATAACACAGAAAGTTAATTATACACCTAATAATCGACCAAACACAAGTACAAATCACTTTCATCGACTTCCACGAAATTCCAGTTCAACTTCATTTCCAAAGAAGGTGAATTAATAACATTTCCCACAAGCCCCGTCTTTCTGAGTTGTTCTTTCATTCGGAAAAGTTAACCATTATGTCATCGTGTGTTAACAAACCGTCAAGCACATCCGGCTTAATCAGATAAACCTTACTTCATGCAACTTTCACACATACCTACCCTACACCATATATGTAGCTTTGCATATACAATTAGCTTAAAGAAAGAAAAAAACTACTTAAAATGCAGGCGCAATTAGAAGAGAAGAAAACGTAAACAAAATCATTTAAATCTCATGGCAAAAGATACACATCAGTTAAACAGCATCCAATGTGCACGTCTATCCGATAGGCATAGGCAAACCATTTTTAATCGAGACGTGACCTTAAAATGCGCTACTATTTGCAATCACAACACTCTCCAGGAACGTTGTTTCGTCTACAAATTTTTACTTAAAGTTCATGACGTGACAAAGGCTACTCGAACGGCAACAATTTTGATTTTCCCATTTCTCTCCTACGGGTTTCTGGCGTGTGTATGTGGAGGTATTAAACGTCTGTGATTAAACATGCGGACCTCCCTAACGCTGCAGAATTTTGCAATGCCACCTCCATCCGTCCTCGCAAAAGGCAAAATGAAAAAGTACCTACCAACAGCTTTTCCCGTAATCAAAAGTCGTGTGTTACTTGTAGCGCTTCCCTGAATAGAAATAGGAGCATGATTCTCATTACTCAAGTGCAGTACGGAGGGTTGAGTTAATAATATAGGTACACGTATTAGATAGACCATACACCTACTCATAGTCAAAGCGAAAGGCATTGAGGGGTATAATGCAACGCTTAGGCCGTTAATGAGCAAGATGAAGATGAGAGGACAAATACCAGACGAGTAGTTTCTATGAAATAGGAAGATCTAGAGCTTACCGGTGTAAGGACGTTGATAAGGACACGGTGCAAAAAATTAGGTCACAGGGATTAAAACGCATAAAAGAAGGGGAAGCAGGCACTTTAAAGGACTTTCAAATATGTGGCGCTAAATGTGGACTAGATATTGAGATTTTGCAGATCTTGGGCAGTCTGATGTTCTCCTATGCTTTGTGGGGAAGGATAATGGGATCAAAACCATACAACAAAAAAATGATAGATTGCAAATAAGAGATAAAATTAGTTAATAATTATTCTGTCATATGAGAATATCAGGCATAGTCCTCCATAAATCTTTGCAACTAGTAGCATACGCCGACGACAATGAATCATTGGTCGGACTCAATGATGTGTCAAACCCACGTTTACATCTTCTATTCGCAGCCAAAAGGCGGTCGTAATATGTAAAGCGTTGAAACCAACCGAAACTGGAGCGAGTTAGCTAGGTTCCTTTGTCTACCTCGCATGTACAATATCAAAATCGCATGAAGAAATCTCTGGAAGCTATTCCTCCGGCTTACAGAGTCTTCGATTACACGCCAGACAATGGACAAAGTAGTTTTCAAACCGACCTTAACCACAGATAAATGCGCAACTGGAGCCCGTATCCGTATTATCCATGAATGGCAGTTGCATCGTCGGTCCGAAAAACTTTCCATGGTCATACCGACCTTCGTTCGAACGACCACATATTTTAAATCGCTAAAAATGCAGCGAAATATCTAGGTTTCCTTAGAATATACAAGAAATATTTCACCCCTTCTGATCTCAATATATAAATAAAACATACGAACAAAACTCTAGTTCAACACCCACAATAGCCAGTTACATTCCACCCCTTCAACAATTCGCCGTGTAATGAATGATAATCATCATCATCGGTATCTCCTCTTTTCTACTCCTCAATTTCGTGAATGCCCGCGATGTGCTCAAACACTATAAGGGTATTCATAATCCCTATAGCGGGTGTAAGAAGCTGGAAGTCCTATAGGGCGAATCTTTACCCATCTTTACAGACGGGGTTGTCATTTGGGTTTACCCCGCAAAATTAATGCCATTCGCTATAACAATCTACCTAATTATTACAGCCTCTTCTAAGACGAGGTCAACATAAATCATCAGGGTAGAGACTATGAATTATATTGGTAGCAAGGTCACACTAAGTAAGGCTTCGGAGATTATAGGTTACTGCGCAGCTGATGAACAGGCAAGCGCGGGGTTTGCAATGTAACACGACCTTATTTTTCGTCACTGAACCACCTCTTGCGAAAGTCAGACAAACATTGCCATTTGGAATGGGCAGGAGTCTTATTTTTATTTTGTTGTGGCAAACATATAACTACACACACACACACATCAAAGGAAAAGCTTGGTTTGAGGCCCTGTATGGACTCTAAGTGATATCAAAATTGAGTTTTTTTTTTCAAACAAGACTGTGTTGGACACTTTTAATGTTATTTGTTATGTTGGAGAAGTGTTTCCAATTATTTAAATGCAGACAAACGTCTACAAACATCTTTGGACGCTACTTCATCGTTATTGGTACCTCTTACAAAATATGTAGTCATGAGAATTGCAAATTAGTTTAGTATCTAGAACCATATATAAGGCATGCGCTTGCAAGCCAACCCAATCTCCAATCTTTTACGTTTCAATAGGTGCAAGAAAATGGAATTTAATTATTCAAAGCTTTTATGAATCAGTGTTGGACATTTACAGCACTTTGAAGGGCGAGAACAATCCTCACTTATATATAAAAGTATGATCTGTGATACAAAGACTAACCTAACCAGGTTTACATTGCCCCAATAGTAACACAAACAATATGTACAGACATATTGATTGGGCTCTTTTATTAATTTCGAAGAACTGGAGTTATCGCATCTCATCGCATGTGAAGATGGAAAATTCCTGGAGCATGATCATAGACAAATTTTTAACTTTTTTTTTGACCGACTCCGCATTCGACTAGAACTTCCATGAATCTGCTGCCTAATTTTCTGGAATTTTTTATTGATGGTCCGATTTTGTTCCTTTTTGATACTTTAACTGGCAGATAACTTTTCGACTTCAGATTTTTAGTAAGACATTTTACTCGGCCGCAAATCCACACATTATCACATTAAGGATGAACAAACCATTAAAAAAACTCACCTATCAACTAATCTTCCCTCGCTTAGACTCCTTTGGCTATCAGTCATCTCACGGGTACTCTCGAGATCATTTATTGAGTCGGCTCCCCCAGTACTTTTAAGCTTTATATCACGTCCAATTAACCCTCCAGAGCTGGCTGCTATAGTATGCTTATCCTTACTAGTAAAGTACGCCCCACCACCACCCCCAGAGAGTGATGTTCGTCCATTAAATGCGCCTGGCAGAACACCGATACCAACACCGCATGTCCCTAGGATACGTCCTGATGCTGTTGTTGTTGTTGTGGTTGTAGTGCTCGACGAATATTGCTGGTGATGTACCGACGACGTGGACAGTGACATGTCACTGCTGACGTCTGTGTGATGTTGGGTATAACTAAAACTGTTGCTTGGCGAAGCAGCTTTGTTGGTGGCACAACTATGACTGCTGGCAGCTAACGCTGCAGGTGATGGTGACAGCGATAGGGGTGATGTAGGCAACGATGTTGATGATGACGTCCCGGCATAGCCGTGCGCAGGTACGGATAAGGTATTTCCAACAACGGTAGGTGGTAGATTTTTGGTCAAATGCTGTTGTTGGTGTTGCAATGGTGACGATGGTGATGATGCGGATAATTGATTTGTATCCGCAACTGACGAATTAGATGACAAATCGACACTGGTTAAGGTGCGACGTCGAAACATTCGACGTAGATTTCGTAAGGGATGAAATCGTCGACGTTTTTGTTGCTCTGGAAAAATGGAAGAAAATACAAACACCGTTAGCGGAAGTTAAAGATTTATCGATTTTTTTTTTTATGTAATACAAGGTTAGAGAGGACTAGAGAAGAACAGTTATTGTAGGTGTGTTCTTC
Organism: Rhingia rostrata; assembly: GCA_949824845.1. Classification (NCBI taxonomy): domain Eukaryota; kingdom Metazoa; phylum Arthropoda; class Insecta; order Diptera; family Syrphidae; genus Rhingia; species Rhingia rostrata. The sequence goes on along the minus strand of OX463755.1, from coordinate 94,865,333 downwards.
GATTCATGTACCTGCAACTTGTGGCGGGCGAATGTGGACTTTGAATGAATGTATCACTTGATTCGTTTAGGGGTGATGAGAGGGAAAGTTCTGATTAAGGTTATGGCTCAAATTGGGAAGTTGGAACTGATATGTACGCATGTAGTGGGCTAGTGGCCTGGGAATATTTTATTACAGACATGTGCGAGTGCGATAACCTTGACCTCAGCGATGACAGATAATTAGTCCCAGGTGCGGGTTAATTTGCAATTAATTGAAATTCCGTGTTCTTGGAGAGTGGTGGGAAGTGAAATTTATTAAGAGTACATGCAGTTGTAAGGGATCTATTTGATAAGCCAGCACGTAGTGTTTCTTTTTTACAATTAAGGTAAAAGTAGCTACTGACTCTAGGAAACCATACATTAATAGCTAAAGAGGTTTTCATCTACCACAATATAACTTGTCCAACCATTTGCATGTGAAAAATGTAGCGCGAAGAAGTTACCTGAAGTAAGAATAAATCTTTAGAGTTCACCAATTGATTTTGGGACATTCGATACAATTTTATGCCACCGCCCAGAAAAGAGATAACTTATTCCGGTTTATAAGGCCGACCTCATAGCTGCAATTTGACTCGCGGTAATTTTAGCCATTTGTCGTTTTGATTTATGTCACATCAAAAATATCCCATTAGATTATGCCCTTACTTTTACATTAATTTACCTTTTATTTAACATCACAGATAAATAACCTGAAAGGTTGTCGTCGAATATAGAGATCAAATCTGCATCCAATATAATGCTGATCCCTTCACTATCCGTCACGACTATTTCTTGGTGGTGTAACATAGACAAAAAGTTGTAGAAAAATATTCAATATTTACAAAGCTTACTACGCCTAGAGAGAGCTTTGAATTATGCACGGTGGCAGTGGGTGGATTTTAAAAATTGTACACTTTTTCTAACAGCACTCACAAGGATCACATGTACCAAATTTTATTATCCTAGCTTTAAATTTAAGGCCCAAAAACCGGTAACCTACAGACGGGCGGACGGACGGACAGACAGACATGGCTTAATCGACTCAGCTAGCTATTCTCAGTCGATCCATATACTTTGAAGTATACCTAGCTAAATTAATTTACTATGTTACAAACTATGTATCAAAACTAATATAAAGAAAATACAGATACAGAAAAACGAAAATGATATCTTTTGGAGTAACGGCCGAAAAACTTAGCTTTTCCTTTCTTTCGTATGCGTGCGAAGTTATTTTCTTTACAACAAAGAATGGGCCCCTTAAGTTTTTCAATTTGCTGGACGAGATATTTCAGAAGCTACTCATAGACAGTTTTATACCTACTCTTAGATGTTTGACCGACCTTCGGGACTAAAGCTAAGTAGGCAACACCACCACAAATAAAGTAAACAACGAGAAAAAAACAATAAATAGGTGCATGGCAGAACGATTGATTTAAAAATGTATGTATGATAATAGCCTATCCCATCCCATCCTCAAAATAAATATCCCCAAAATGTCGGCTTAATGGGCGATGAAATATAGAAAATGTCACTGTCACGACGGGCTCAGTGGCACGATGGTTAGTGCGATGAACTGCCGCGTAGACGGTTTGGGTTCGATTCCAAGCCGTAGCAATACCTAAACCTAAGCTACGTTTTTTAAAAAGGGGCGTTGCAGTGAGCGGATTTCGAAAATGTATACACTTGGTCTGCTGGAAGCAATAACAAACAATTTCATCATTCTAGCTCAACATTTAAGGCCCCAACAACTGGTGACGTACAGACGGACGGTCGAACAGACATGGCTAAATCGACTCAGCTAACGATTCTGAGTCGATTCATATACTTTAAGGTATATTTAGCTAAATTATTTCTCTATGTTACAAACTATGTATCAAAACTAGTATACCCCTATGGGATAGGATATAAAGACTTATATTACTATTTCAATAACTTCTGCCAAACATTGTAGTTTTGATATCTATTTATAAACACGAATAATTTATTTCACCCATACTGATAGTGCATACCTACATTGTATATCCAACATTAAGTTGTAATGCGATTCATTCAGTTAAACGCCTCCAATTGTGTAATTAGCAATCAAGTTTTTCATTCGAATTATTTTCATTTCCATTTCAATTGGTGTTGAAGTGGCCAATGGAACTGCGTACATTCTATTACCACCTAAACAATACTCGATTTATTTAGGCCGTCTGTTTATGGATACGATATTTGACAAATAAAATGTTAACTGCCACGTGTACCCCCAGCTATGAACAGATCAGACTTGATAAAAGAACGTGACTAACTTATTTAGACAGTCTCAGGCAAATGTTTACTTTTTTGTTTTTCGTTAATTGGATCTTATTCACTTGCAACCCTTTCATTAAATTCGCAACCCATAGGCCTTCGATGTTGTTGCACAACACAACTTTAAATAAAAAAAAACAAATGGAGCTTAAAAAAAGCTAAATTGTCATAATTTGTTTGGTTCGACGCGCGCGTGGGAAATTGACTTATTTCAGGCATGGGTAGGTATCTTGTGGATATAATCGTGTTGGTTTGCACTTAAATGCAATTATACTGTCTAAACCTTTTGCAGAGTGTGGGTTTACCATTCGTTGATTGTTTCTTTATCTAAAAGATACGAAATGCATTTTAAAAACCAGTCTACGACCTTGAGTCGTGTGCTGCGAAAATTACTATATTACGTTAGCGGCTATGGCGCAGAAAAAGAGGTGTGACAGTTTCCACAAATGGGGTGCTATTGAAGCACATATAGTTGGTTTATAATTCAAGTGAGTCGATGGTCACACCAATCAAGCATGAAACGATCCTCAGTCGGTTGTATTTGTGTCTGGTAGAAGACGTAGGTACTTAGTATGGGCAAACCAACGAAAGTCAGTTCCAAACCGAACTCAGTTTAAACATCGAGGTATCCGTTGCGGAACAAAATAATGAAAGCAAACATTCGCGTACGTTTAACAATCTGTCAGCTTTGTTATTTTATAAATGTGAAAAGTAAGTGAAACAAAATATTTAAATACACTTTTCTTGGTGCCTTTTTTTTAGAGAACGATTTCGTAAACACACAAAATAATTTTAATATTTAGTTTCCATTTTCGTAAGAATTCCGCGACAATTTTTCGTCGGAGAACTTCGGAAGAAATTCAACTCGTAGCTGTCAAAAATTGTTGACGCATTAAGCTATCGCGCGGAATATCTGCCAGAAATGCAAATCTGAGCGAATATCTCGGTACAAAATTCTCCGATATCGAACAAATCGGATAAAATGTTGTGCCGAACATAGGGGTGAATAGATTAACTTAGCTATGAATTGAATATGGAAAATTATACAAAACATGAAAATGAAGCGGAACAAGCGGATCTACCAACAATAGGGCACGTACGTACCTCCACAGATAGCTGAAGTAAGATATGATGCAGCCTGAACGTTTTAGACGGTAGGGGAGATACTGGACCGGTCGGATTTTCTTTCATTGTAATTAAAAAATACGTAGCTGAACTTTTTTGAAGATAATTATCTTTGCTAGGTTTACCCAAATTGCAGGAAAATTGCTTGCATCCAACCAATTCCCAAAAAAGAAAGAAAATTAATGCCTTAAAGCAACAAAGCAAGTTTGGTACTTAAATACTGAGCAGCTGATTTTTTGAAAGACAGACTTTTTGCAAGTAGAGGTGGATGGCTTTCCTCAGGTAGATTTTCTATAAGCACTGGAGTGCCTCAGTCATGCATTTTTCACTCAATATTCTTTAGCTGCACATAATTTATATTTTATTGATGTTTATGGGACAACTAAAAATCAATCGCCATCGTCCCAAATTTCGGTAAAATCTGAGATTGTCGAATATGGCTGCAACGGCACCAACTCCTAAGCCGATCATATATAGTATCCATTCCCATTCATCCACTTCAAGGAAGCAAAAACGCTAGATAAATCCCTTTCTCTGAGATCTAGACCGATATCGGTGAATAGAATATTCACGTGAGTTTTATTTTCCTTATTTGTTGCCATCTGGGTGTGCATTTTGATGAATATATTCATACATATACGAGCAGAGTTAATAAACATTTGCATGCATCAGCTAAAACAAAACAGAACAATCTCAAAATACTACTAAAAGTACGCCTAAAATTCCATCAAGTTTAAAAATTTGGCATATACAATGTTTATACCCTATCTCATAGGGGTATATTAGTTTTGATACATAGTTTGTAACATAGTGAAATAATTTAGCTAGGTATACTTCAAAGCATATGGATCGACTCAGAATCGCTAGCTGAGTCGATTAAGTCATGTCTGTCTGTCTGTCCGTCCGTCTGTAGGTAACCGGTTTTTGGGCCTTAAATTTTGAGCTAGGATAATTAAATTTGGTACATGTGATCCTTGTACGTGCTGTTCGAACAAGTGTAAACATTTTTGAAATCCGCCCATTGCCACGCCCCCTTTTTAGTAAAACCTAATTTTAGGCTAAACCGTTTAAAATTTTGAAAAATTGTCTGAACAAGATATCTAGAAAATCCTTATGTCTATATTTTTTCTATACAAAGTTTTTTGTATAGTTTTTAGTAAAAAATTGTTTTTCGGTTAAATTTTAAAAATTTGAAAAAATTGTTTTGGTAATGTAAACATTTCTTCCATATATTATTTTTATTCACGCCCACTTTTTAGAGACGTTTTCATACAAAAACCATTTGCATACCTTACGCCATACCATATGCAGGAGAAAAACGGTGCTTTTGGTCGAACCATACAAGTTTATAAGCTGTCTGAACAATATGTTGCTGCAATTTGAATTTTAATATTTCTTTGCCATTAAACCCACATTTAAACGATATTAATTTAAAGGATGAGATGAATTATGGTAAAAAACGATCCACAAAATGGATTGTAGCCTTATGATATGTTTTTTTGATACTTTTTGGACAAAATGGTCGACATAATCGTCCATCAGAGCAATTAATTCGGTTAACCATGGATAGTTTTCGCCCTATGTTTACTCTATGTGATAATACGCATCCGCAGAGACGTCGAACAGTCGCAGCGAAGAAACAATTGCCGCTGTAGAGCAATGTGTTTAAGAGGACCCGAATGAATCGATTCGCCACCGTGCATAGCAATTGGAGCTTTGTCCATCAACTTTGTGGAAGATTTTGCGCAAAGATCTTGGCTTACGACCTTACAAGATCCAGCTTGTGCAAGAATTAAAGACCATGTATTGCATCGTGATTTTGGTGTATGGGCCGACCATTCAACCATTTTTGGTTGAACGGCTACGTCAGCAAGCAAAATTGCCGCATTTGGAGTGAAGAGAATCCACATGAGACCCTTGAGACGCCATTACATCCACAAAAACTGACAGTTTGGTGTGCACTATGGGCCATACTTCGTCCGAAATGATGCTGGAGAGTCAGTTACCGTTAATGGAGACCGGTATAGAACCACGATAACCGACTATTTTGTTTCCGAATTGGATGGCATGAATGTGGATGAGATGTGGTTCCAACAAGACGGCGCTACATGCCACACAGCGCACGTTACATTCGATTTATTGAAGGAAACTTTCGATGAGCGCATAATTTCGCGGAATGGACCTGTCAATTGGCCACCAAGATCGTGTGATTTGACGCCATTGGATTATTTTCTTTGGGGATATGTGAAGACGCTCGTCTACGCCAACAAACCAGAAACGTTAGGGGACTTGGAATCCAATATTCGTGGCGTAATTGCCGATGTACGGCAAATGCTCGAAAAAGTGATTGAAAATTGGTGATCTAGACTTGGCTTTACTCCAACCAGCCGCGGCGGCCACATTTATTATCCTTTTAATAAAGCCAAATTGATGGACATTAAAATAATTTTCTTGTGTTTTATTTCAATTCGAAGTTCTATACCTCTAAAAAAACACAACCTTTACACGTTCGCAATAACACAATAACTCTTTCATAATAAATGGGTACCTAGAGAGCATATCATCATAAGAATGCAACAAGTATATTATGACTCTCCACTGTTGAGAAATCGACTTTTTTTAAAATTTATTTCCGACAAAGCTACTGCTGTAACATTGGTTGAAGTTAAAAGAGTAAAAAGGCGATATATATATTTATTGGTATATAAATATTTTTTGAGAAAAAAATATAAAAAAATTGATAAAGGACAGTTATATATTTTTTGCACTAACGCTTTCTAATACCCAATAGGTGGACGATTTATTAACCAGCGGTCACTGGTTAAACTAGCCTTGTCTCTCATATCTTAATTCATACAATCAAAAGCAAACGTGGCGATAACTTCGTTAACATTGTATTTATGTAGTCATATATTAAACCAGACAGCTAACGATTTGTTTATGATATTCAAGTCACTACTCTAAATACGGTTTAACATGTCACTATTGCCAAACGAGTGCCAAAACAGATTATACTGTAACAATACTATCTGTGCACTGACGCAGTTTAAAAATATCACGTGCAATACAATACTTGATGGCAAGTGTTACGTATTCAACTTTTCTTATAATTGCAATCACATGTATTTTTCAATTTTCAATGACTATTAATAAAACAGAGTTTGCAAGTTTGAAATTGTGGGATGGAGATGAACCCTTCTCATGCAATGAAATTTTATTATAGATGTCATCGAAAAGTATAATAAACACATTAGAAAGATATTTGGAAACTGGCCTACCATGTCCTAGATGTCATAGTGCAGCCAAGAAGTCATATACTACTCCAAGTGGAAAAACAACTAAAGTAGCAGCAAAAATCATCTACGAAAGCGACCAAATGACTACCATCTGATTATTTCTGAAAAGATCAAGCAGACGATGAAGGTACATCGACCCCAAATTGATCACCAGGTGTTGATCTCACAAAATCTCATTATTAGGAAATAAAAAAGTATCCCAAAATGACCGCCCGAAAAAGACCGCCAACTAACCAGTATTAAATACTAAACATAACAAGAAAGCCGTTAACAAAAACAAAATTTAAATGCGTATAAGAAGGCTATTATTAAGTTTGTTTATATTTTATGATCATTTGATTCACAACTATGCAAAAATAAATCATTCGAAGGAACCTTTGACGAATATTAACCTTGTAACTCTCTGATACGCAATAAGCGCCGAATTCGGGGGTTATACCAGAGAGCTAAAAAAACATATTTATATAAATATCTTGAAATATTACAACGAGCTTCTTTAGCTATTTATATTACAGCCACGAAGATTCTTCAGAAAATCGTTGGTCTAGTTTGCTTTCTTTTTCTTTTAAAAGCTTGTCAAGCTTTGGCAAGAGGTGAGGCAGTTTTAAGCTTCAGGTTTCCTGAGTTTGGCCGAGGGATTCTAACTGAAATTCTGCAAGCAGTACTAGCTTAGTTCTTGAGCTCCAAAGTACAAACAATCTTAATGGCAGATAGTTCGATGTATTTCTCTGAAACAGCGATAAAGCTACTAGTGCCCAGTATGGATACTTTCAGTCAAAATATTCTATACAAAAGTATTTTGTTTATCGTAATACAATGACTAGACTGGGTGGTATTTCCAGATAAGGAATTTCTAAAATAGCACCGTCTAGCTAGTTTCAACTATTTTTATGAGTGTAAAAATCCAATTGTCGTTAAATTATTACGAATGAAACACAGAACGTAACGTTTTGACAGTAGTTGGCGTTGAAATCAAAAGTGCGTATGTTGACTTTTCTGATTGTATTGTCAGGTTTTATCTAATAAATGATAAATGTGACAAAAATATCGTATGCTAAATATGATTGTCCCCATAGAAAGCTGGACAATCTTCAACTTCAAGTCAAATTCAGTACGAACTGTCAAATAGTGTGACATAGGTAGATTTGATTGACAGTACTTATCTATTGCCTTACGTCATAAGTGTAATCGTCTTGGTGTTCACATAGAAATGCATAACCATAGTGAGGAATTTCGATGTCAGTATAATAGAAACCAGAACCGAAATATTTTTATATTATTATTTTTTTTTAAAGGACGCAAACTATCGGGTTTTTCAACAGGAACGCTACAAAAGTTGAGCGACAGGGACAGCAAACGACGCCACATTTCTTGCCGCTCTTTTGACATTTCTCTTCAGTAAGGTTGCCATTTCATGATGGATAGATATACGATCCAACAACGAGTCGAAATTATTCAAATGTACAACCGCAATTCTGATTCAGTGGCCTCAACGTTAAGAGCGCTACGTCCAATTTATGGTCGTCATAATCGTCCTAGCAGATCAACAATTGAGCGTCTAGTGGAAAAATTTGAATCCACAGGCACAGTACAAAATGTTCCCGTGCCAGTGAGACAAAGAAGTGCCCGTAGTGTCGAGAATATTGCTGCCGCTGAGGCTTCAGTTGAAGAAAGCCCAAATGTTTCTCTCACACGTCGTTCTCAAGCGTTGGGCATCTCTGTGACGTCGTTGTGGCGAATTTTGCGAAAAGATCTTGGCCTACATCCTTACAAGATTAAATTGACGCAAGAACTGAAGCCGCTTGACCACCAGAAGCGTCGTATGTTCGTGAATTGGGCTGAGCAACAACTTGAAAATGATTCGGATTTTCATCGAAAATCTTCAGCGATGAGGCTCATATCTGGCTGAATGGCTTCGTCAATAAACAAATTATGCGGTATTGGTCAGGCAGCAATCCACACGTACTCCATGACTCATCATTGCATCCTGAAAAATTACGGTTTGGTGTGGTTTATGGGCCGGCGGCGTCATTGGGCCGTACTTCTTCCGTGAGGATCAAGACCGGCACGTTACTGTGAATGGGAATCGCTACCGTTCAATGATAACCGAATATTTTTGGCCCCAATTGTATGATATGGACTTGGAGGACATGTGGTTCCAACAGGACGGCGGCGCCACAAGCCACACAGCGAATGCCACAATCAATTTATTGGAAACCAAGTTTGGAGAACGTGTTATCTCACGAAATGGTCCAGTCGCTTGGCCGCCTCGGTCGTGCGATTTGACTCCGTTAGACTATTTCCTGTGGGGCTACGTCAAGTCTATGGTCTATGCCAACAAGCCAGCGACGATTGATGAACTTCGTACGAATATCAAACGTGAAATTGCAGCAGTATCGCCGATTTATACTTGAAAACCGTCGAAAATTGGGTTCAGCGTCTGGACTTCTGCAAGCGTGCCCGTGGTGGCCATGCAAAAGAAATCGAGTTCCATACATAATGGCATCGAACGTACTTTCACTAAGTACTAAAGAATTTCATTGATATCCAAAACCGTTTTTGTTTTATGAAGTAGGGCTCTAATTGAAAAACTCTTTATTCAACCTCATCATTTTTGAAAATTTATTACCAAGAGTTTTAACTTTTCCAAATTAGGACCATTCGTGGCCAAGGTTTTAATGCGGATAGGAAATGAAATATCGATGTAGCTTTAATCGCAATAGACCGCCCAGATCTTTGCAGAACGCAAACTCTAAAAACATTGACGAAGACAGTAGTCAAGTCAACAAGCCTTAAGGACATCAAAAACTTATGTGGTTGGTTTTTCCGTCCACTAAGCAGAACCCCCTAGTTTAAGGAAGAATGCCGACGTATGCGCATATGTTGAATTTTATAAGCAAGACAAGACAAGCTACGTACTTAATTGCTCAAGTACGACCAGGTCTTGAAAATTAATTATATCCTTGGAGTTTTGCCCTAAAACAAACATTGAATTTACTGGACTCTATCCAGAGACAAGCAGTCCGCTTTTTTACAGTTCCTCCCTAACTTTAAATCTCAAACTTTTGGTACAGCGAAGATGTGCAAGAGATTTGTCTCTGGAAAAATCCATAGTTGTTTCGCCGAAAATTGCGTTGAAGGATTATAGGTTGAACTTTACAAGCCATAGACGTTACCAAAAAGCTTCTCATTGGAGTTTCAAGATTTTTGGACATATAGAGCTAATGAACACAAATACTTTGTCACGCGGAGTCTTTTATGGTCGACCTGGAAGCGGAAGATATGTAATTGGCTGCTGACTTTGAACCAACTTAAAAGACCGAAATATAATAAAATGTTATCTTCAAAGTGGCAAATCATAAATTACAGATACAACCTGATCATTTCCGTATCAATTAAGCTAATGTCAAATGAAGTAGCCATAAAAAGATTTTTATTCAACGAAAAAATGATATCCTCCCTCAAAGTCCCAGAAGACTGATAACGCAGCACCCAATTTCCATATCTCAGAGATTATAAACCAGCGATTTCAATATCGCTAAACACTTAAATTCATTCATTGCCAAATTGAGACGAGAAATCTACCAATTGCTGCCATTTATCGGCAATACCGTCATTATCCAAAAACCGCCATCGGCCGATTAATAATTAGTACATATTTAACAATATCACTTGCCCCTACGGCTCAACTTTCCGCCACATTTTTATATGCTTTCTCTTTATGCACATGTCAGTACTAGATAACAGCACGTTGCACGTCTGCTTCTTATCAAATACGACAGCGAGCGTGTCCATTAAAGGAATATCCATGCACCGACGTTTTTTCCGCCCGGCCGTCCATCAAACGACAATAAAACATTCTCCGAAACGCGATTAGATAAGCGTAATGTGTTTGTTTCGTTCTGTCATTCTCTTCTTCGTTTTTTTTTTTCATTTTGCAATCATACAGCGATACCGATTTATATTGAGAAACACGATTGCCGCTAGTTTATGCCTATTTAAGGAAATATTTTGGCTTGCGATGGAGGGGCCATCGGTTTAATCAGAACGGTTTTGAATAATTATTTCATTACCATTCTCGAGGGGCAATACTCCAAAAGGGGTTGGGAGAAGTGCCAAAGCACATGGAGAAAGGCGTAAATATTTCAGAAATGTTAATGCGTAAAGTCCCATTGGCTTTATGGGGATTATCCTCATAATATTTGTCGGATTGGCTTCTTCCCGTAGGACAAGGGATATGTGTGTAATTACTTAAGGCTTACACAAGGCCTTAAGTAATGTTATACACACTTTTTTGCGGAATTAGCGTGCGTACAAGGCGGGTTAGATTTTGACACGCAATCGGGTGAACAACTTGAGAGTTCAAGGTTGATTTCATTGATATTGGAAGTGGGAATGTGTATGATGTACGAGTATGCACATTTCGAGTAGCTGAAAATAAATTGATTAGCTTCAGGAAATACACACTCGTAAAAGACTGGGATTGGTGTTATTTTGTGATGGTTATGGGTATAAGTTATCGCTAATTGGAACCAAGGTCTTTTGCTAAGAGTGCCATGAGGTAATTCATGAGAAATGTAGATTGAAGAACGCATAATATCACGATATGTTCGACGTTGTTGACTCTTTACATACATAAAACTAACTGAATATGTAATAGGGGCAGTAATGTATCTGCCACTAACGACCTTCTATCGATGTAGAGGAAAAAACTTTTTGAGGCCAGAAACTAAGAGGTAGTGAATCATTTCTTTAACCTATTTTTATAATCTCCCTGGAGGTATTAAGATTTTGCACGATCCGTGTGAAAAATTAGCCTCACTGAGTAGCCTTTTTCATTGCTCCGGTGACGATGCTCTTTTGTGTTTGATATCACATCGAAAAAATATCGTTTAGCAGCACCTGGAGGAGCTCCAACAAGCCACAAGCGAGACAACTTCTACTTTGAAAAACAATGAAAACCATGCAAAGGCGCAACTCTAACGTTAAATGGAGAAGTCTGCTTCAAACCATTAACCGAAAACTAATCTAGAAAGGGTTAAGTCGTCGTTCAGCTTCAAGCTCTTATCATTTTATCGTTACATCTGAAGTGAGTGTGGTTGCATATCTCAGGCCCACACCACGATGTGGCACTTTGGTTAACTGAAAGCGCATCCATAGCTGAGGGAAAAAAATAAGAAAAATTAATCAAAAAACAAGAAAAAATTATCCTTGCGAAGCTTGACTTTGCACAAGTAAATTATATGCCACAATGGCTAAGTGCGTTTGTAAATCGTTAAAATTATTTACTTCAGAACTCAGACCTATCAGTAACTTCGGCTACTTCGCAGAACTTTATCCATCTTTTCGAAATAATTTTTCGTATAGCTTTGGACACGCGTTATGTTAAACATTACCCTTCGGATAAAGAAATAACCTCGCAACTTGTTGAACCTACTCCTGCGAAATTCTTCGGTTTAATATTTTGTGAGGCTAGAACTCACACCTATAGCTAGAACGAGCGAGAAGTTTGCTGTAAGAACACATTTCAAAAGCTGCCTAATATGATAAAAACAAAATGACAACCTGTATTAGGAAGATTCCGCGAAGCATATCACGTGCCTAATCAATAAAAAGAGCAAAGTTAGCAAATGTATAAAAAAGGAAATTCATCGCTTTATTCCAGAAGGATTTTGTGAACCACCCATATACTAAATCAGGTCGAGGTAATTAACAATATGAACCATATTAAGGTGCCATACTAATAGTTGAACCGGGCCACATCAAGCGGAATGCTTATGTTGACCTACGACCTTAACATCCATACACAATTGGAATGCGTGGATATGGGCATTTTTACAGCCAGCATAATTAAGATCTTGGAGATCCTAATCGCAGTCATTCGTAGATCCTGGTTCAACCCTCTGACAGGAATAAAATTTTAACTCATACATGGCATTTCAGCCACAGCAAAAAAGCCTTAGGGAGACTTTAAAACATTTGGGTTCATGTAAAAAAATACATGCGACCTTTGTGTGATATCATAGGGGTCATTAGTTAAAATATATTCCTAAACGTCGTTTTAAGTATGATAGACTGAGCCCCGAGAAAATCGACGTTCGGAGTCAGCATAAATCAGGAGTTCCTGCCATCGTGCAAGAAGTTGTTGTGAAAAAGCTTAGCCCTGATTACTAACGGGCATGTAGGCTTAAAAAAATTTAATTTTTTTAAAACCCATGGTTCATGTTCAAGATCTCAAGTGACTTTTTAAGTCAAAGCCATGGTACTTCAATGGCCAACTTAGTATGGAGTACCTAGATCAATTTCGGCAAAAGTTAAACAATTTTTTATCAGCGTAAAATTGTCTTTACGAGAGTTATAGAAGATTCGATAAATTGGATTAAATGTTCGTTGTGGGCTGTTTTGTTTTTTTAATTAAAACATCTCACAAAATTACTAGTTCAGGTCTAACGCCAGTTTTCTGCCAAGCTCGTCAGCCTTACAATTTCACTGGATATCGGCCCGGTAACCAGAAAATGTGTTGTGCAGTGTTATCTCGTTAGATGTAAACCGAATTGTCATTTCCAACTGTGACCGACTTCCAGACGAGTTTGTGTGTTCGGAGGATATTTTAAAATATGTTGTGTCAACTCTGAGAGGGTTTCCATTGTTTTGTAGTTCTAGTCCTTACAGCTGCAGAAGCTCTAATCGGTTTTCCAAATAAATTTAGGGGCAATAGAGGTAGAAAATCATGTAGGGCTTTGAGATTTGGCTTGACATATGCAAGCTCATCTTCGAACTTTCTCCGGAAGGGTGCGTTTGAGAGCTAAATAAAACCGGAATGGGGTACACGGTGGCTTATTTCATTTCCGTCTTTTATACATGCGTAAAGGTGGCTTTTTTGCAGTTCTGAATATTGGCCTCATTACAAAGTCATTAACTCCACTGATCTTATAATGGAGATGAAAATGTTTGGGGGACCAAATGGCATTGAACCATGGTTGAAGCATACCCTTAACGTTTGTCTCAGGTTTATTAAGCCTTAAAGATGTTTTATATCACAAGAATAAAAATAAATTTTTTATATGTGACAATGAACAATAAAATAATAATCCGACATCTATTGCTGCAATACTATTGCATTTGCATCTTGATACGTATGACCGTTTTTGACTGTTCTCTGTATAGACCTGTTTTATACGACTGGCGCTTGAATTTAGAACTTCCTGCACTAAAGCGGATAATACAATGCAAAACCTGCAAGTTATGGTTAGGCTTTCTATTCCAATGTATCCCGAAAGTCACTGTATGGTGTGGATTTTGGGATGGCGGCGTCATCGTTGCTTTTGAGAACGACTTTATCCAGCCCATCATCGAAGGGTATTGCCAACATCTTTTGGCCCGAATTGAACAACGACATGTTGTTTCAACAGGACGTGACACACAACTCACGCCACACACAACTTACGTTAAGGTGAAGTGAACTGGCCACCGAGATCCTGTGATTTGATCCCGTTTGACTTTTTCTTGTCGGGTTTTCTAAAGTTACAGGTCTGTGCGAATAATCCACAGAGTTATGGAAAATTTAACATTTCATATGCGCGCCACCCAGAGAAGCCGCGGCGGTCATTTGATTATATTTCATTCATAAGTCGATAGGCTTTCAAACGAACAAAAAATTCGATGATACCTAACACACACTTTGTTTCATTTTAATTTAGAGATAAGAAGCGTTTAATGAAAGTTGCTTTACCTTAACGCAAGGATATATTTTGTAGTATGGATTTATATGATCCATTTTTGATATTTCTGGTACCACAAAATTAGTAACACTATGTATCCACCATAACGTTGGTTACCTTCGAGTGTTCCCAATTCCCATACAAATACAAATTTTTGCCGCAACAAGCTCGTTACTACCCAGGGCCTAGCTTTCTCACAACCATTCATGTGTGCGTTTGTACTTCTAGCATGATGGCCGGACCTCCTGCTTTTTCCGACTCCGAACGCCGAATTTGAGATTAGCTTTGCTTGACAATTGACGCTACTCGGATGAGGATGTCCAGGTGTTGCTACGGCTGGGAATCGGACCCATACCTTCTGCGCGGTAGTTCATCGCACCAACCATCGCGCCACTGAGCCCAATTCCCATACCGAATCGATTACCAAATCTACTTCAATCAACAATTTCTTACATTCGAAACCCATCACAATTAAGCCTAGTCTTTTATAAACGCTCTAAATTAGCTTCGCACATACAAAACATCTTGCAACAAAGTACGCCTAAGCAGCGTCGTCGTTTTTTCAATTTTTTTTTCTTTCTCAACGTAAGTGGTTAAATGCGATTAAATTGCGCAAAACAATGTTTGTAGAACACAGTGGGTATCTTAAACCGCCTACATTGTATGTCGTGGTAGCAATGAGCGGTGGATGGTTGTTTATTTCTTACTCACCGGAAAAAAAAACACAAAACACTTGAAGTTTACTTTTTCTTAATAATACTTTGACGATCGTTAAGAATTGCCATTGACAAGAAATACGATTATAAAATGATGTAAACAATCCATTTATAGAAATTTTGTCTTACTCACGCTTTGGTGGGTGCAAAGAGTGTTAACAGATATTGTATCTTAAACAAAAGCAAAACTTGTTACTTCTTAATTGAGATTTGTTTCGCTTTTATCCATTAACTTGATTGAGACAGAGAACGATTTACTAGATGATCTAATAATGAGTCACACAATATATGAAAGTATCTTCACTTCAATTGCAATGACATAATCGAATTTGCGTGCTCGTTAGTTCGGTTGAATGAATCACAAAATTCTTTGGCATCATTTGGACCGATAAACCAAACAGACGCATCATTTATTGATGCTAAAGATACACAACATATGCACAGATATATATCCTATGCAGAAATTCATCATAATATTTCTCAAAGGAAAAGAAAAAAAATTCAAATATTCAAATACATATGATAATAATTTATGGAGGTCACAGACAGATAGTAAGGAAGCAACTTCATAAAAGGAAGTAGGTTTGTGCAGAGTTTATTAGATTGTTTTGGCAAAAACTACTAAATTTCATTTAGTGGGTTATAGATATTTAAGGCGAGATGCAATAGCCGATTCCGAACAGTAAGATAATTAAACTAGAAATTTATGAGTTCAAAGACTTGTTGGCTTATGGAAGTGAATGTTGCGCACTTAGTTGGTGTGGAGGTTTATGATTGGGAATTTACGGTGCTCGTAAAATCTTTTTTATCAAACTGGATTATAGAATTTGATAAGATAGCTCGATTTAGCAATTGATGGAAGACGCAGATAGGCTAATAAGCATACGTAGCTAGGGAATATAGTAGAGTAGCAAAACGAAATCGAACCTTAGGCAAGGCTCGCAAAGATTAAACAGGTATGCTACTTAGAACAATAACATTATTTACTTTAAATCCAAAGTTGGATAAAACACTGAATCATACGAAACCACCTGAATATTATGCCGTATTCGCTGAAGTCAATTTCAGAAAATTGCCGTAACTTAATTCTTAAATTTTAAAATATAAAAAACAGCTTATGTAAGGACGCGATTATACACAAACTGTTAAAAGAGAACTGATCCAAATGAGTTTATTATTCACGATGTAGGATTAAAAATTTAACGCTGATTTCAAATTTTAGCTAAAATAAATTTGGGAAGCTGCTGATGACAGTTTTATATTCTCGGGACTTTGTCAAGCTTTCGCAAGAACTATTGAACCACCAGATTCGCCATAAATAGATCGAATTTTCTACATCTACATACATTTTCAGTTTTCGAAAACTTGCAGATTATGACCGCCTCGACGGCTTCTCAGAAGTCATTTTGCAGGAGGTTGTTGGAGCGAACTCATATTTTGATACATTTACCAATTCCCACAAAAAAGACCACCCTGTTGGAAGATGCTCTTATTTTTGCATATGGCCGCCAATGTCAAATCTGTTTTGATATTTTGTGGACTAGACAGATGATGAACACAAGTGAACAAGCCATGGAGCGATACACTCCCCAAGAACGCGGAATAATCGTGTCTATTTTTTTGAGTAACAAATCGTCTGTAGTGTTGGCGCAGCCCGAATTTCGTCGCTGATTCCCCGGTCGTCCGCCACCGGCTACGCAAGCACTGCGTCGTTTGGCCACCAATTTTGAAGAGTATGGGAACACACGAGACGTTGCCAAGAGTGGCCGGCCCCGGAGACCCCGAAGTGCCGAGAATATCGCCGCTGTTGCCGAGTATGTCGTCGTCCCTAAGGCGAATTTTGGTCAAAGACTTGCGCATATTCCCGTACAAAGTCCAGTCCGTGCATCAGCTACTGCCTGTCAAACGACAACAGTGGACAGTGCGCGCTAAAGAATCATGTTAACCGAGTTTTTTCTGCCGCGATTGCACGAGTTAGGACTGGAGGACATGTGGTTCACACTGCTACCACAGCAACAAACAACAGCCTTGCCAACGTATACGATCTACGAATTTTCCCCTTCACACTTACCACCGGCGTCTGTAACGGCTACAAACATTTTTAGCTGGTATGCGTACTCTATGTAGTTCTATACTCTTTGGTACTAGCTACCAAAACAATTTTTTTTTCTTGGGAACATTTCGTATTTCGATAAAAGATGTATCAATACATTTCGAAAATATTTTTGTTTAAGTCATATAAAAGTTAAAAAGTAATTTAAAAATAAGGGGTGCAAAAAACTTTCTGAACGGAATTAATTTTTCTTAAACTTCAATGTTGGTGTTTGGTGTGAAAGCGTCAAGGAGTTTATGAAAACTATTTGACAAAAGCCTAGTTTTTGGCTTGGTGTGAAAGCGTTATTATTAAAAATTGAAATACAATTAACTTTTTGTGATAGAAGATTTCATTTTTCATAACCTTACGCGGATCTGTTGGGAACTACCCATTTCAATATTTCCAGGTTTGCAATTGCATTCGGGTGGCTAGATGGGATTCGATGTTTATCGGCAAAACAGGTAAACGAGCACAGGATCACCAATGGGTTTTATCTGCGTCATAAAGCCATCAACCTTACCTTAAGGGTAATATGAACATGCCTAATGCAGAACGAACGATCATTTCAAACTGAAATGTTAAAATGATAAGATTACGTAACTTGCAGTAGCGCCCATCTGTTGTATTGTGAAGTCAGAAACCACGAACTTCTTTCGAAATAATTTAAATCTTTTCTCACAAATTAGAAATTGTATCTTATGGATTAAAGAAACACACTAAGGTACACCAACTTCCTCTGCCAGGTCTCAATGAATTATGAAAAGCTCCTTAAGAAACATACTTTTTCCATGAACTTACTAAGCTATCCAAAATCTAATTCACAATAATACATGGATGGATAAAGTGAGGCTAGATATTAACTAAGCAATTAAAGCTACCCACACACGTGAACCCCCAATGGACATCACAATGGGTCTTCATTGCCTTGAGTGGAATAAGGAAAGTCTTACACTCCTAGTCCAGATATGTGATGAATAAATCTTTCCAATTGCTATTTCTTCGACCCGAAAATGTCACCGATTAACAGCGTTATCGACAGAACTATATATAAATCAACTTGGTAAGTCAAAACTGCTGTAAAACTTATGAAGAAAACATAGCTTTGGAAACCTTGGTCTACATACATTTTCGTTCACAGTATCAGTACCTCTTAAAAAACAAACAACCAATTTTGTAGATAACAATCACAATCAAACCAATTTTGAATTATAGTTTTCCAAGAAAGAATTTGATATACGAGCTTTCGACTGAATAACAGTTGGATATGCGTTAGACTACTAAGCTATAATTACTATCCCGAAAGTGACAATACCTACTTTTTTTCACTCATCCACCTCTTGGGGAAGTCTGACAAATATCCAAACCCATGAGAAGCTTCTCAGATATGCCACTCAGAATCGGCTTTAAGCATAAGGGTCCATTCTTTGTAACAGAAATAAAATTTCACGCATATAAATGAATGGAGAAGCAAGGTTTGAGGTCACGTAGAGTCTCATTGTTTTTATCATACACAAAAAAAGACAGGCCCATATAGTACCCAGATTGTAGTAATAGTAATAGTGAGATTTGTAATTCTAGCACGAAAGGTGGGACCTTCAGCTTTGTCTGATGATGGGAACTATTGAGTTCAGAAAATACTTTCATTTTAATTTAAATATTAAACAATTTGTTGGTAAGATCATCAAAAGAGAATTGGGCCAGCGAATATTTTCGTTCAAAGCCAAACATATGGTCTATTGCTGTTGTAGTTCAACAAATAATAGCTATTAGCAATCTTTTAAAGTCTAATGAGCGTATATATATACAATTTTCATTTGTTTGCATTTTTTTAAATCACTGAGCTTTGAGAAAGATTTATTTGACGATTTGATTTACCTCAATCATACAATAAAATAGTACCCACGGTATTGTTATTCGTTATTCGAATCAACACTGACTTCGACCTTGGCCCTAAAAAAGCTGTGTGTGCGTTCTGTGCCAGTTATTTTCGTGTCAAACAAACAAACGCTATCAGGTGGAATAGGCACATTCCTCCATCCGTAACATGGTCAACTAAATCATAATCACTTTTAATGACTTTCTAAATACATCGACACGTCCACAAAAGAATAGGATAAGCAATTCCATTAAATTGACTTTCTACATTCACACTAACGGGTTGCATATCATTACAAATTCTTTTTTTTTTCTTTTTTTTGCAAATAAACGGAATTTCAACAATTTTTACAATTTTTACATCTTTTTAGACTCTCCACTGACGAGATGGGGAGATTAACGCGCACATCAATCAATCACATGGATGTAGAGAGAGGTTATTTTTTAAACGAAAATCTTACCCTTCGGGAGAGTGGTATCCTTTTGCCAGGTGTATCTTATCTATGAGTAGATATCCAAATTGGAATAGCTTTATATTAATTGAATATAGAAAACAGAGGGAAATGTGGAATTTTGTTGACCGTTTTTAATTCCTCTCAACGAAGACAATTTATTTTTTTTTCAAATTGATTCACTTTATCGATCAAACAACACTTAAACACTTTTTTTTGTAATCTAACTGTTGCGTAATAAGCTTGGATTATTTTTTATTTTCGCTTGTGAATTGATACTTTTGACACGCGACGAAAACCACCTTAACAGTGAAGCAGAGGTTCAGTTATACTGTAGCAACAACAACGAAATCCGTACACAACATCCGTGTCTGCATCTCCATCAAGTGTGATGCATCTTCAAACGGTGAGAGGTACAAAGATACTCATCTACCAGAAACCTCTTCGTTGGGCTTTAACTTGTGTCTCTCCTATGTCGTCATTGTTTCCCAGCAGATGATGATGAAGAAGATATGATGTGTTCGGGTTGATAATATTATGTAGTCGATATTTGAACTTAGTTTAGATACCGGATTTGGATATTATGTAAGTTCAGAGGGTTTAAAGGGCATTAACACTAAAATATGCACACAAAACTATGGAAAATCGTGGAATCTGTATCTATGGATACGATTTATCGATTAAAGTTGTCGCGACGCGCGAAGGTAAAGAATATCGAACCTATCTCTCACCTATTCACCAGGTGAAGTAATTCAACTGAATGCTGAATGAAAATCAAAAGCGAAATGGTAGACCTCGTTCGTTTGGTTTGGTACTCGCGCGTATCTATACACCAGCAACGTGCTGGTATAGAGCGGCGCGAGAAATACGGGTGTTGTTAGGAGTCGGCGTTGTGTTGTTGATTTGTTATTATTTATTTATGTTTTTTTTCATCGATTTGGTTTATACCATTGGCAGGCAGTAGAGTTGTTTATCATAGACCATCGAGTGTAGGTATGGTATGGCTAATGTATCGATGATGGAAAAAAACAACAAAAACAATATTTAAGACACACGACACAATAAACGTATATAGGAGGTAAGCAGGCTTCTACTCTGGCGTAGGCAAATAGCGTGTAAAGAACAAAAAAACACCACGAGAGTAGAGTGATTGAGGGAATTCTGTGGAGCTCGAAATGAAGGAAATATCAACACTGGGGGTTGAAAGTTAATGTATAGTTCGGAATGGAGGTCGTTTTGAAGTGAGATTTAATCTACATCAGTAATCAACATCATCTACATCAGTCTTTAATCCCCGAATAAGAATAATGAACCAGTATACGACCAGTTCTATAATCTTGAAGATGTATGGTAATTACATTATGATCGAAAAATTCGTAACAAAAATCTAGATCACGATCATACCGATCAAACGCCGAGATCAACGATAAACCGTTTCCAGAAATTAATACGAAACGGTGTCTTATTAACTATCCTAAGTAAAGATCGGTTGCATTAAAAACGATCAATAACAAACTCGATTATCCTTAAACGTCTATCTTCATTACTAAAAACTGTTTCCACCGATGATATCTACACATAGATACGACCAGACAAAATGATACCACTTTCATCAAGGGTAAGATTTTCATTTCAAAAATATCCTTATGTGGTTCATGCGGTAATCGGAAAAATACAAATGCAAATATTACTCAGTCGCTCTATAATTAATCTAAAATTCGGGTTTAGAAGTAAGCATTTGACGATCGACTAAGTAAAGGGTTTTTAATTTTTTTTTTATTTAAATAAAACAAAAACGGTTTTGGATATCAATAAAATTCTTTATTCCTGTTAAAGTACGTTCGATGCCATTATGTATGGAACTCGATTTCTTTGCATGGCCACCACGGGCACGCTTGCAGAAGTCCAGACACTGAACCCAATTTTCGACGGTTTTCAAGCATAAATCGGCCGATACTGCTGCAATTTCACGTTCGATATTCGTACGAAGTTCATCAATCGTCAATGGCTTGTTGGCATAGACCATAGACTTGACGTAGCCCCACAGGAAATAGTCTAACGGCGTCAAAACGCACAACCGAGACGGCCAAGCGACTGGACCATTTCGTGAGATAACACGTTCTCCAAACTTGGTTTCCAATAAATTGATTGTGGTATTCGATGTGTGGCTTGTGGCGCCGTCCTGTTGGAACCACATGTCCTCCAAGTCCATATCATCCAATTGGGGCCAAAAATATTCGGTTATCATTGAACGGTAGCGTTTCCCATTCACAGTAACGTGCCGGTCTTGATCAATACGGTTTGGTGTGGCCCATTAACCACACCAAATCGTATTTTTTTCGGGATGCAATGACCAATACCGCATATTTTGTTTATTGACGAAGGCATTCAGCCAGAAATGAGCCTCATCGCTGAAGATGATTTTTCGATGAAAATCCGAATAATTTTCAAGTTGTTGCTCAGCCCAATTCACGAACATACGACGCTTCTGGTGGTCAAGCGGCTTCAGTTCTTGCGTCAATTTAATCTTGTAAGGATAAAGGCCAAGATCTTTTCGCAAAATTCGCCGCAGCGACGTCACAGAGATGCCCAACGCTTGAGAACGACGTGTGAGAGACACATTTGGGCTTTCTTCAACTGAAGCCTCAGCGACAGCAATATTCTCAACACTACCGGCACTTCTTTGTCTCACTGGCACGGGAACATTTTGTACTGTACCTGTGGATTCAAATTTGTCCACTAGACGCCCAATTGTTGATCTACTAAGACGATTATGACGACCATAAATTGGACGGAGCGCTCTTAACGTTGAGGCCACTAACTCCGAATTTCAGTTGTAAATTTTAATAATTTCGACTCGTCGTTGTCAAAAGAGCGGCAAGAAATATGGCGTCGTTTGGTGTCCCTGTCGCTCAACTTTTGTTTCGTCCCTGTTGAAAAACCCGATCGAAGCGGTCGAAGAAAAAAATGTTGATCGGGTGTGGTCTTTGACGTCTAACAAGCTTTTACAAGGTGTGGCAAAATGAGCTTAAACACAAATTATGACAAGTTATCCCAAAAAATATTATAAAATTCTAGTGGCGTATCATGAATATGTATGTATGGATATTCGAAATTCAAAGAAATGGAAGGCATATCTCAAGAAAGTGACCACTTTTGTACCTGCTATTTACACGTGATATTCAACAAACCAACGACACAATATTTGCCAACTTTGCTGGCTATACTGCTATTTTATCAGTTGTCTTAACCAGGTAAATGAATGAACAAAATCCTGGTAGATCGCACGAGATCTAATCGATTCATTCTGATTTTTCATATAAACGAACAAACAAATTAAAAATACATACATACAACTGTACTGGTTTCTGGAAAAAAAATTCGAAACTTAAGTTTAAACTTAGTAACAAGCTGTTAATATACAAGCAAGTACTATAACTAATTAGGACAAAACTTTAGAGGTTGTACCAGTGAAACGAATTTAAAAACCTTAAAAACGTTTGAAAAGAAAATGTTAAGATCTTCATGTTAAGTGCATTAGAAACGACAACCTCGGCAGATATCGCGGTATTCCACGGTTAAAGACAAAACGAACAATTTTGCACATAACAATTAAAAATGTTATAATAACACGTTAACAACACGGTCTCTAAATTTTCGACAAACTTGTTGCGTGGCCTTGATATATTTAAGCCCTTATATTTATCACAATAATCACAAAAGTTGAAGGGTTGTTGTAGGGTTGTATCCGCACTGTCTTTTCGAGGAGGAGGATTGCATTCTCATGAACATTGGTACTTCTTTATACATTTTCTAAAAACGATTCTTCAAAAAAACGTCCCGATAAAGTAGGGATGATTCAAAACTATTTGCAATTTTTTTGACTTTCTTTCTTTTTCCTGATGGTTAAACCACAAATTACGATTTTTTAAAACAGCAAGTATGCCGTTCGGAAATTCCTTTACTTTTTTTTAGGTTGGTGTGAACTGAAGTTTTTTTTTTATCATCATGAGTGCAAAACTCTACTTCGATTTTTCAGTATCCAACTAGATTGTACAGCCTTGCCCCATATGCTGTATTCTGGACTTTTTCATATTGGGTTAAGGAAGCCTCATTTTGTTTGTCGATTGACAAAAACATTGCAAGTGTTTAGCTTTTCTATATATATATATCTATTTCCACGACTCTAACGAAATTCGTTGCCTTCCTTCCATGTAGCAATCTTAAACGCTTAATGTAAAGTTATTTGACCAGAGGCCCTGCTCTGTATTTCGTTACAAAGGAAGTTTGAATTCCAAAATGGTTTTTCGTTCAGTATTTTAATTGGCACTTTGCAATACATAAGAACTGCAAACAATAACTATTCCTACGTTTTGGTAGGCAACAAAATGCTGTTTGGGTTTTTTGATTTCCGAAAGTAGGAAATTTGATCTCTCTTCCAAAATAGATATTAAAAAAAGTATTTGTTCTGCTATTTTTCAGAAAATTTTAATTTTGTTCTCTATGGATATCAAATAGTCACCGCTTAAATTGTCATTCAGAAGCGCCTTTAAATTGCAGGTCCATTAAGTTGTCCCTTAAATAAAGTTTTTGGGAAATGATTTTAGAAGCAATGTTTGTCATCGCTCCTACTTTAATACGATGTTATGATCACATTTTGCAGGTCATGTGATATTCTAAGTATTAAGTAGTAGTATAAGATTTTTGTTAGGGTTTAAGGCCAAGACGTGAAAAGTGTAAGAGTCGAGAGCAGATTATCAGCTAGGCCTAGCAAAATTGTTTGCATGGCTAAAAAGATATTTCTGCCTGAAAATTTTGTCAAATTTGATGCTTTGAGAAAATTGTATTTAGTCATAATTTTGAGAACGTTATCAAAACCACAAAAAAACGGGACATGTCATCCAAAAAAAAGGATATAGAAAAACCCATATCACAATAATTAAAGAACTTATGCACCAGACCGACAAAGATAAAATGACCTCAACCGATCAGGACGATCAGGTTCTCTGTATGACAGATGTGGTGGTCATTTCATTAAGGTTCTAGTCCAATACATACAAGCATCTAGAACTGCAACCTGACATTATTATATGAACATCCATTATAAGGAGAACCTGATGGACCAGCATGCAGGTTAAATATATTTTAACTGATGTGCTCAATAAAACTTTGGAGGTTATTTGTACTGCTTCCCAATATGACATATGCTTAGACTGGTAACTGTTAAGGCGGCTTCGTGAAGGGCATTATGAAACTTAACTGAAACAAATTCTTAGACCTTACATGTTATAAATGTATTGGACACAAGTGTGGTGTGTATTGACAGATGTTTACTGATAATAGACCAATGGCGTTATGTAATGTTGACCAATGTTTTTTGACCTGAAATAGTAGTGAAGGATTGATTGATATTCGGATAAACGGTGGCGTATCTTCTCGTTCGATAAAATCATCGACTATTATTTTTTAACCACTTAACTTCACCTACATGACAGAGTAAAATATCAGCTGAATATTTGTGTTTTCGAAAATGCGTATGAAAACTTCTTACATCAACTATCACTCCATCGTTAGGGTATACATTACTTCACAGGTACACCATACCTTATTTAGTTCGTTATCACACACACACTGTTATACCTACACTGCGCCACAAACAACTTCTTAGAGGTTGTCGTTTTTTTTGCATTCTTTTTTGTCAGCAAAGTTCAATCTATGGAGTGTAAAGTATATGCCTTGAGATAGGTTGCCTGTGCCTGCTAAAAAGACATTAGCAATGTGGTATACGCATTCAGTTGATGGTGAAGGAAAAGGCATCTATAAAAGGAAAAATGTACTAGATACTCTATATCCGTATGTTTGAATAATGCGGCGTCTTGCTGCGCATTAAACCACATACAAACGGCAAAAAGAGGAAGAAGTTATGCCTCCGGCTCCGTATCACGTGAGCATTGGAACAGAGAATAATTAAGCAAAACAGAAAAATTGGCTTTCCTCTGGTTTTGCATAAGATATACAGTTCCAATTCCACGCACCATTATTTGTTGGATGCTGACTTGTTACCATTTTTTTTTGCTGATGTAAGAAGCAAGCTGATGATTGAGATTGCGAGTTCGTTAAACGGAAAAATTTATTGGATCGTTGCACACGCAATTTGCTCCAGTAAAAGGGAAGCTCTGAGTGCTTGTCGTCGTTTTAATTGAAAAAAAAACTTGGTATGTACCTACTGATGGATATAAAGATGAAAGATCTTGGGTAAGAAGACCACAAAAGGGTCTTTGGCCGTGCACCATTCAGGCGAAAGGGAAAACTATAAAAATGAAATTGAATGGATATTGAACTGAACTTTTGGTATCTGATTCGCATGGCATGGTGGTAGGTTAAGATTCTGTGGTCGACTGGAAAGTTTGGATGTGATTGGGTGACCTGCATTAGGGCAATGGCCGATCGGTTAAGAAAGCGTAGGCGAATATCGCACCTTAGTGAGAGTTTCCTTTGCGATTTTTATGCAGTGATTAACGCTTGGGCGAAGTAGTGAGATTTTTATCGGGAATGAGTTAGTCATCCCAAGACTTAATGATCAGGATGGTTTGGTATCTCACAGACTTACGTCCTCATTAGGACAGAAAAAGCTGTGTTTAGATAGGTTTTTATTGGTTGATGCGATAGCAAAATTGTTATAAAAAAATAGATTTAAATTCAGCTGTTTATCTAGCAAGCTAAACATAAGCTCATTTTTTGTAGGTTATTTCCGTCAGAATTTATTTCGCTCTTGGAATGACTTATGTAGAATAAACCATCTGACACTGATATTTAAATTCTCTTGATTTAAAAATCAAAGCAGTATCCTTAACTCTAGACATTTGTATACAAAATTAATACTAGGACAGGTAAGTTTCACCTTCGCTCGGTGGGTAAAGCCATTTCTAACATTTCTCAAATATACCCGTGTGAATTTGATATCTGAAGTTTGTTTCTAGATGCTCTTAAAGGCATTCAATCAAGATTCAATACAGTATTACAGTGCTATCTTAACACGAAAAGTACTCTCAAAATAAAACATACTTAGAAAAGCTTGTAGTTTATGATTAATTTGGAAAGTTTGCTCCACTAACTCGCCTAATATTTGTTTCGATAGCTGTAATCCAAACATATCTGGAATACAAAATTAATTGAAATGTCTGCTAATTTGTTCGTCACAAAAATTTTACTATAGTATCTGCAACTACCATGCTGGATAGCATTATGGATAAGATTATAATTTTTTGTCACACCTATATCACAAAAAGGTATCAACAACAATCACATCAAATTCAGACACCTGTCTAACAATGTCAATTGAAAATATGTCGCCTTCCTATACTCAACTTGTGATGGAAGCACTTATAACTTGAAAAGAAAATTTTATCCTATAGGTTCTTGACCTAAGTTCACATTTTTTTCCTTTTTACACGGATGAGGAGAGGTTAAGTGCTTTTGCTTCACTTTACAAACAAGGGCTGACTTTTATTTTATAAAATACTTGTCAGTGAACGACAGTAAGGAATAAAGGATTTCTTTTATTTTATTTGTTTTATTTTTTTTCACTCACCAGCTGAAGGAGCACTATTTGGAGATGTTGAAACGTCGGCCATTGGTAGGGAAAGGGGTCCCGAATCATTGCCAGCTATTTCTAGGGGTGGAGAATTCTCTCGTACACACGACATCAGGCCGGATGACATTCTGTAAAAGTAAAGAGAAGAGGAAATTAATAAAAGGTGCATGCAGAGTGATGTAATTGGTAGAAGCAAACAAAAAACAGTACACATACGCCCGAGTGTCCGCAATTTAACTTTCAATTTATTCTGAAAATATGTTCATGTCTCACATCTCTTAAAGAAATTAATTTCCTCCCAATCAAATTCTTTAAAAATAAAATAATTGCTGCCTCAATTTGCAAGCATAGTTGAAAAACCCACATAATTGAAAGGTAAATCGATTTTAGCCTGAGGAGGTTCCTATTGTGTAATGTTCATAGATATGAAATTTCTTCAAATTTCCTGTTTCAAAGTAACCAAGAAAATATAAAAAAAATCTCATATTACCTCGACAATGGAGGGTTAACCTAAAAAAATGAATTTCGTTTGAGCCAAATGTTTTTAATTTATTATCCACCTATTGACGGCCATGTGGTGCAACATTATCTCTCGTCTGATGGATTTATTATGATGAAGGTTATCTTTTAAATACATTCGCGAACAAGTACATTAAAGTGAAGTGCAAAGATGTTTTCTTTATCACTGATGGATATGTTTTATCCCTGACATGGGGATACCGGAATTTAACAGGCACCTCAACATCCTGAATGTAAGAGTAAGAAGTATTTCGAAGAATTTGTACAGGTCCCGAAGGAGTTGGTTGATTCATAACATTTTATTGCAAATATTTTCTCGACTGAGGATAAAAAGGAATTTCAAATATTATTGAATGACTTTTGAGAAAAATTCAAGCAGAGTATGCAAAGTAAAATTTATCATCTCCTTTTTATATTTATTTATTTATTTTTTTATGAACCAGAACAACAATTATTGTAAATAAGCCCGGAATTAACTAAAGATTAACTAAAGAATTTTCACAAGAAGTTATTTCTGTGACCTTATATAGTACTTGTGCGCGGAGGTTGAGTATTTTTGCAGTCGACTATTTGGATAGAAGACAGTTTAAGGCATTATGGAGGAAAATTCCCAGGTAACCGAAGTTATGATGGTACAACTTCTGTAAGGTTGATTTCTGGAAATTTGTGTACATGCACCATACGTTTAGATGTTTCGATAGAACTTCACACGAAGTTAATCCAAACCATAACATGCTTATGAATGAAGGCTTAAGTGCTATGATTACTCTGTACCTAGGCGATGAACTACCTTGCAAAAATTGCAGGTTTGATTCCTAGTCGAAGCATCTCAAACATTTATTTATATAATTTTTTAGTTCTAAAAATGTTAAATGATTCGATATAATGTGACATGCATTTTAACAAACGTCAAATACAAACTACACAGCATAGTTTTGTGTTCATAAAGATTAAGTCATGGAAAAAGGTGAAAAGATCGTGAATCTGAGAATAGTTCAAGAGGGGAATGAGTCAACACCATTCGAGTGATTCGTTGTTCTTACTGCTCGTTCATGTTACAAAAAAATGTAAAAACAAAAAGAAAATATTAAAAACTTAAGAAAGACTTTCTGCTAAGCCTATAATTTGCTTCCTTAAGGCCTCTTATAAGCAAACAAAGTTTTTTCTGTAAGAAGTCTTATAAAAGTAAATAGCTTCCTAAAAGTGCGCCAAATGTTTTTCCATAAGACTTAATGCGGGTAACATTGCTGGAGGGGAAATAGCTTCGATAGTGTTTTTTCGAAGCGAAATTGTTAGTTGGGTTTCTAATGAAATCTCTCCATCGCCTTTAAAAAGCTTGGCAGGAAGGTCATCATATCCGGCAGCCTTGTAACATTATAAAAAAGTGGTTCTGTCGTATTCTCAACTACGACTTTTCCTTGTTGACAACAGTACTTTCAGACTTACTTAAACCTAAGAAAGCACCCGGTTATGTAACTTAACCTTCTTCGAAAGTTGAGATTTGGATCTCCGTTTATTTTACTTCGGAAGTAGAACCTACAACGATTTAATGTACAATAGCACGTGATTGGTCATTTAAATATGAATGAAACACATTATCGAAACCACTATTTTGAATGACGAATTCGAATTGTCTTGGCTAAAGACTTACTTACTTATTTAAGTGGCGCTACAGTCCAGAATGAACCTGGGCCTCAACCAACATGCCTCTCCAATTAGCCCGGTCCTTAGCTAACTGCCTCCAGTTGCAGTTGGTTGAGGTCGGTTTCTACTTGTGCGCGCCACTTAAGGCGAGGTCTTCCTCTACTGCGTCCGACGTCTGGCTGGGAATCGAAGACTCTGCGAGCCGGAGTATTGGTGTCCATTCGTTCTACTAGCCATCTTAAACGTCCAACGCGGAGTTTTTTCACCAGGGGCATGTCGCTGTACAGCTCGTATAGTTCTTGGTTGAATCTTCGTCTCCATAGCCCGTCAACGCAAACGGGACCGAAGATTTTTCGAAGAATTTTTCTCTCAAATGACCAAGGGTTTCTTCATCCGCTTTTGAGACGGTCCATGCTTCAGCGCCGTAGAGCAGGACTGGGATCATCAGGAACTCCTTAGTAGTTCGAGTGAGGGCTTTACTACTGAATTGCCTTCTTAGCCCAAAGATATAGCGGTTGGCAAGAGTAATTCTTCGTTTAATTTCTGACGAGATGTTGTTGTCAGAGTTAATAGCGGAGCCGAGATAGATAAAGTCCCGTACTACCTCAAAGTTATATCTGTCAATGGTGACGTTCTGTCCAATTCGTCGATGTTGTGAGTCCTTTCGTGTTGACAGCATATACTTCGTCTTGCCCTCATTTACTGCTTAGCCCATTTTTGCCGCTTCCTTCTCTATACTAGCAAACGTGGCTATGACATCACGTTGGGTCCTACGAATGATGTCAATATTGTCGGCGTATGCAAGTAGTTGTACAGATTTTTGAAATATTGTGCCTCTGGTGTTGGCTTGTGAGTTTTGCACAATCCTCTCAAGAATCAGATTGAAGAAGTCACATGACATCGCATCGCCTTGCCTAAATCCTTTTTCGGTATCGAATGTGTCAGTGAGGTCGTTTCCGACCCTGATGGAGCAGCGATAATTCTCCATCGTCATCCTACACAAACGGACGAGTTTGAGCGGAATACCAAAACTAGACATGGCTCTGTATAGTTCGTCTCTATAAATGCTGTCGTATGCAGCTTTGAAATCGATGAATAGGTGGTGGGTATCGATTTGGACTTCTTGGGTTTTTTCCAGGATCTGCCGAAGTGTGAAGATTTGATCGGTTGTGGACTTTCCTGGCCTAAAACCACACTGATAAGGGCCGATCAGGTTGTTACGGTTTCGGGCGTTCACATATTACGGCAGATAGAATTTTGTAGGCGATGTTAAGAAGACTTATGCCTCTGTAGTTGGCGCAGTTTAGAGGGTCTCCTTTTTTGTGGATCGGGCAAACGATGCTGAGGTTCATTTGTTCAGGCATACTTTCTTTCGACCAGATTCGGCTTATGAGTTGGTGGATGTTACTTACTAAGCCATCTCCGCCGGCTTTATAAAGCTCGGCGGGAAGGCCGTCATTTCCGGCAGCTTTATTAAGCTTCAGTTTAGATATTGCTATCCTCACTTCACTCAGGTCGGGTGGTTGGCAGCTTTCGCAATCGTTGCAAATATTGAATGGTTCGTTCTGCCTGACAGCGGAATGTTGTTCGTCATCGCCGTTAAACAGTCTGCAGAAGTGGTTATTCCATATCCTCAGCATCGACTGTGTCTCAACTACGATATTTCCTTGTTCATCTCGACAGGATTCTGTTCGAGCCTTGTGTCCTTGGCTTTGACTTTTTACACTTTGGTAAAACTTGCGAACATCGTTCCTGGAGTTTCACCTCTCGAGGAGGATATAGATCGCGCGCTTTTCCTGATCTTTTTTCTTCTTTCTGAAAAGCCGGTGTTCTTCTCTTCTTCTCTGCCTGTAGAGCTCAACGGCAGCTCTCGTCTTCACCTGCATTTTAGCCTTGTAGGCCTCGTTTTTTACTGCGAGCATCTGTCGGCATTCTTCATCAAACCAGGGGTTTCTTGCTGATGGGCGCGAGAAACCTAGCACATCAGTTGCGGCTGATCTAATGGCTTGTTGGCATCGTTACCATAGTTCTTCGACATTCGATGCTGGTGGTATGGTTTTAATCGAGAGGTTTACGGATACGCGTCGCCCGAAGGTCTTGGCGGACTGGCTAAAGAAGGACTGCAAAAAATATCGTACATTATATTGTTCAACGAAATTAATATTGATTTTCTTTATTTTATTTTTCTACTTATATTACTTTGTTCACTTTACATTTCTTTCTTTTAAGGAAAACAAAACTTGAAATTTAGTATCATGTCTAGCGAGTTCATCTGCCTGGAATGTCACTATGCCCAGGGACCCAGCATATGTGAATGTTAAAATGCTTTGACATCGCCTGAAGAGATGATCGGCTATCTAGTGTTGTCTTTGAATTTGTCAGTTACGTTAATTAAATAAATACATTTATTGAGAAAATGAATGCTTTGTGTTTTCTTATTTTTATCGGCAATCATTGTATACAGCGAACAATTTTTCTTTCTGTCATAGATAACATCGAAACATATCCGTTTGATCTTCATCACAGAATGGATCGTCATCTTACTAGAGCTAGAAAATACCATTTTCCCACGGCGCAACGCCAAATACGATCAACCGTATATACTCGAAATAGTTACAAGTGGAATCTATCCTCAACGGCGAAAAAGTTATTTCCACTGTCGTCGTACTTGAGGTAACGACCCCGGTAAGGCTGCATCTAAAATCATGTTAAGAAAATTCCTACCTAGAACAGAACTGCGACACACAACAACAGCACACATTCAGTTACAAATATAATATTTCACTTTCGATTTATATTTATACTTGTACGATAAACGATTGTTCTATAACGAGGAAAACTAAT
The DNA here is from genome assembly GCA_949824845.1 of Rhingia rostrata. Taxonomy (NCBI): domain Eukaryota; kingdom Metazoa; phylum Arthropoda; class Insecta; order Diptera; family Syrphidae; genus Rhingia; species Rhingia rostrata. The sequence goes on along the minus strand of OX463755.1, from coordinate 94,833,140 downwards.
TTAGCTATAGATATACCCTTAAGTATATGGATCGACTTAGAGTCTCTCCTGAGTCGATTGAGCCATGTCTGTTAAGCCATCCGTCCGATCCGTCCGTACGTACGTCACCAGTTGTTGGGGCCTGAATTTTGAGCTATAATGTTGAAATTTGGTACATATACTCTTCGTTGCTTCCAGCATAACAACTGTATATATCATAATGACTAAGGTCAAAAGAGACTCATTTTGATAAGTTCTTATAACACGAAGGTTTGTTTCAAGTCATACTGCATTGGTTTTCATTTACACCCTAAGTAACTAAATAAATCAAGGTTTGATCAACTCAAAATCCAATCACCAAGTGAAATGTTCAATTAAATTCTGATGAAATAAGTCAAAAGTCTTCAACTTTTACGATTACCTAAGCGGTCCAATAAAACAAAATTCAAACTTTTCCCACAGCACATACAAAATAAAATACCCTCATCAACCTTCCAAGCAGAATTCAATCAACACAGCCAATCTGCAGTTTAATTTGTTCTCTTGGCTGATAATTGAAAATCCATTTTCATCCGCTCATGATGGGGGAGAATGGAAAAAGAAAACCAATCAGATCATTATTCAATGAGAACGAAAAACAATCGAAGCTCATTCAAAAACTTTCAATCACTTAGCACAAACACAAACATGCTCGTTCAATTGTTTAAATATTTTACTTCAAATGAAATTCCCATTGAAACGCAAAAACCTTTCCTTTTCAAAAGATACACATGAAACTAGAACGCTGACATATCACGTAGAGCACAAGGTTCATACAATAACTTAAGGAGATTCGCCTGTGTCCTCAATCTTAGCGAGTAAAACTTTTTAACCCATTTTCGTGAAAGGATTCGATGATAATTCGCTCTCTGACCTGAAAATTTCTAGAATCTTTTTGTTGTCTGGTATGCCTATCGGGCTTAGGGAATATTATGAAACATAAAACTCTAAAGTTTGTATTGCAATTCAATTAAGAGGATACTTTGACCGTAATGATTGTCAATTAGAGTTATATAGAAGCTTAATTATCGCAGTTGGTTGGCTTTCATCAGCACCATGCTTATTCTTGCATGCTATGAATAGCGTGGGCTATTATCATTAATTATGGGGCAAACGAGCGCATTCCTAACAAGTTACATAGAACAATCAGCCTGTGACTAATTACGTACAGCAAGGATACTTGTACTCTTTTCTAAAAAGGGTGTAGAACAATGCTAATGACTGATGGCAGTGTTCTTGAGAGATAGGGAATCCTACAGTTTACACATAGCAATGACATTGACGAGCAAGAAACATGAGAATTCCATTCACAGAAACCACTTAACGTGTGCTAGCAGGCTTTTGCACCGCAAAGGAAATGAAATATAAGGAAGGATAACTGTAGGGTTTAATATCTGAATCGGGCTATTACGTGTCAATAGACGGGATTCGGTGTCGACTTTAATCGAAAAAAATAGAAATGGTTATATCCACGGGATTTATTTGGATTATGGTATGTACCCTAATAATGGCGTTAGTTACAGCTACAGATTAATTTTCACTTGCACCAATATAGCACGTATTTTGTTCCTGAACAAATTCGAACGAGGAATTTTATTCAAACCTAACACGACGCGGTTTACCCTAAGAACCACTTTATGTTAGAGTATTTGACATTAGTAATATACCCTAGCTGCATTTCTCGAGATTGAACGAGCCTTTAATAATGTTAAAACGGGTGCAGATGAAAGTATCCTTTTCAAAAAACCTTAGACCAAATCTCTAATACATATTATTGAAAGTATTCACAGCCACAGAAATATATAAGCGAAGCTAGGAGACAGATATTCAAAGTATTAGCATCAAGAGGCACACCACAAGGAGGCGTCACCTCTGTTACGTATCCCCGTCAATGAAAAGTTAGAGTAAAAGTCATTGCCTACACAGACGATGTTGCAATAATATAATTAAATGGAAATTCCTACCCTCAAACTATTCGATTTCGCAAGTTATTTGGGCCTACTTCTTGACAGAAAACTCAACTGGAAGCTTAATGTGTGCAACCTCATATGAGGTCACAGTAGCTCTCAATACTTGTAACCGAATACTCGGAAAAAAACTGTTCCGAAACCCAGGACTAACCTTTGTTAGAACTATATTGACATATGGAGGACGTGTCTGGTGGCAATCCACAAATAAAGCCGCCCATCCGAAAAATATGACAAAAGTTACAAAGGATAGCATACGTGCGCGCTACTAGTTTAATGAGAACCACACCAACAGCGGGACTGGAAATCATCCTCAAACTGCTACCGATAGACCTTTATGTGTAAGTATCTGTAGCCAAAAGTGTACTAAGAATTAGCCAGCTCAACTGCTGAAAATCAACTCAGGAGGACATGCTAAAATTCATAACAAATACCTGGGCTCGGCTGTATCCTCTGACTGCAAGCTTCCTCACCCTGACTTTCAAAGACCATTCTCCTGCATCTTTCCAAGTAGAAATTAGTGGGAAACTACTGGGAAAAACTGGACACCGAAACCATATCCATCTATACTGATGGTTCATATATGGACGTAGGCGTTGGAGCTGGAGTATTTCCCGAAACACAGCACTTTTCGTCTCCCTGAGCACACCAGTGTCTTCCAGGCTGAGGTATTGGCAGTAGCAGAGGCAGCAGCTAGGAAAGGATTTGCTACCAGCATTGATAAGAACCACCCGTGAAACATCCAAGAGGATGTGGCATGAGTATGACAAGGCTAAAACCCACAAGCTACATCGACACTATTAGAACGTGTTTCGTAAGATTTTCTTACTTAAAAGCCACAAACTGAAAATGCTTTATTGAGGCTGCGGTGAAGTACACGAAAAATCCTCCACTGTCCAGACCTCAGTTAATTAAGAATAAGAACCTCTTCAATGACCTCAAGGATCTATTCGAAATCCCTCTCTCCCTAATCTTTTCAGGTTTGCAACAACAGCTGGATGGATGGAAATGGATTGACAAATGAAGGAACCAACCACGTGGACCACCTACGAGCATCATAATTGGAATATATTGACCGGATTGTGGTCAGGGAAGACGCACACATAGACCCACCAACCTAAGTCGACCATAGTCGGCAAGGAATAATATGCACATCATGTTGGTTAAGTTCGATGATTGCAGATCCAAGACTCTGGAGACCGGAGTTTTGGTATCGATTCTGGCTCCATGCCTCTGCCTCTAATTCGATGTAGGGATTGTTCACTTTATAATTGAAAAATCGCCAATTTAGCATGGACGCAATAAACTTTAGCAACTTCTTTCTATGTACTCGCAAACGCAATGAATGTCGATTTTTTTTTAGTGGGATGCTGGAAATCTTCATAGGAACTAAGAGCACGTGCTCACATTAGAGTGAGCACCACCCTTTTAGTATTGATTTTGCAACTAAGTATGCGACTTCTTTTATCACGGGTATATATAAATGTTTGGAAGGTAACTTTCCTTTGAGAGCTCCTGATTTATCCACAATTAATAGCGCGGTTTGTGATTATCGGGCTAGATGTAAAGGTTAAGTTCTTTGAAGACGCCGCAACAAATTTGTTTCGTCAAGAATTTGAAGGACCGATGTGAATAGTTAAATATATATGTTTTCTATGTTTTCGTGCAAAATTGTTCGCTTCATATTTAACCGCGGGAATACCCAAATCTCTGCGAAGATCTTCCTTCCTCATATACCACGGCGCATTTGTCTGTATATATTTTTGAGTTCCTCGCATTTGTTTTTCAAGTGCGAATTTGCAAATGGGACTCGAGCAGTATTTAGAAAAACAGGCAAATGCTTTGTCCGTTTATACGAAAAATCTACGTGAATTGGTTTACTCTCGTTAAGGTCAAACCGCCAGAATTTTGTCTATTCATTAATTTCGTTCAGGGCGTTTTGTTAGTTCATATTTGTTTCCTCTTTTGTTGGTCCAACTGCAAGTATGAAAGTATCGTCAGCAAAATTAGCAACAATTGTACCGTTTGTTTGAGGAATACCTCGAGAGAATGGGAGGTACAAGGGTGGTCCAAGGAAGCTTCTCAGCGGTACAACAGCCATTATTTCTTTGAACTCCGAATGTTCGTTTCAAAGTTTCACACGGAAGAGTCTATACTCAAGATACGACACAAGGATTTTATATAATTGTTTAGGCAGAACTAGGCAGTTTTTGTATTGAAGGCCTCTACGGTGGAAAGCTTGCGACACGTCTAGAAACATGGCTGAGCAAGTTTTCCTTTCTTCGAAAGCTTTCTCAATTTCTGTAATTTTATGTACTTGGTCCACAGTCGAATGTTTACTATTAAGCCCAAATTGACGGTCAAGTAAAAGACGTTTCTGATCAATTATGTAGTGTAAGCGGCCGAGTAATGTCCTTTCAAAAACATTTTGAAATCATTGGAGGAAGTGAAATAGGCCAGAATTTTATTTCATTCAGTGATTCGGTGGTTATCCTTGTATTTAGAACCATAATCACTTCCGCGACTTTTCACTGTCTTGGTATGTACTCTAATCTAATTGCCGCATTTATTATGAACAGAAGCTTAGTTAATGCTTTCCGATGCAACATTTTGAGAAGTTCCCCCATTATCAGGTCATAGCCCGGAGCTTTTTTTAAAGTTTTTTTCCGTTTAAGCTCCGTTTAAGTCTCGTGCGGCAAAAACTACTGATTTTACCTTATCATTTTTGCCCAAGCGTCTTGAGTTACCCTAATTGGTGGCACAGCGTTTTTTGGCCGTTTTATGACTCTAATTGCATTCCGTAGGGAATAATTTGATTCATTTTCACCGGTTTGGCTTTTGCATATAAGATAATACGTGTTTTATCTTGAGTTGCACGAGTTTGGTGACATCTTTTACGAGCTTTCCTTTTAGTCCAACCAATTCGTTCATTTCCCGTGGGTACTGGATATTACTATAGCTCTCTATTTTCCGTTGTTGAGGAGTATTATACCATGCTGCTTTTTTAATGGTATCGATACAGGAGTTTACCGCTATGAGTTCGAGTTCCAATCGGGATCTAAGCGTAACACACAGTCAAATATTATGTTCAACATCGTTTTTGAAGCCTTCCCAGTTGGTTTTCCCGTTTGTTAGTCGGGGTGGGTTTTCATTTCTTATAATTGACTCGCTCGTTGCTAGAATTACCAGAGCAAAAATCAAAGCATTCTTCAACTTTGATTCGATTGGAAGGCAGACCTTTTACAATGAAAAATTCGATCAAATCCGTTATTTTGATAAAATCAGTTGGCCAGTAAGTTGGTTTTCCCGTAGAATAAAATTCAGTTTTGTACTTTCTACCTACATCGTAAAGCATCCTTCCTTTCTGTGATATGCATCTAGATCCCCAGAATGTATGTTTTGTATTAAAGTCCCCTTTGATGACAAAACGCTGTCCAAGGGAATTAAGCAAGTTTTCAAAGTCAATTTTCTCAACCTTGCAATGCGATGGGCAGTAAACAGAATATATCTTCAGAAAGGAGTGTTTGCTCCTGACTTGTATAGAACTAGCTTGCATTGTTTCGATTTATAATTTAATATCAATGTTCGATACAATCTTTAATATATAGTGAGGCTCAATCTCTAGCCTTGTTCGATCAATGTAGAGCATGGTATTCGAGGTAACCTTTAATCTTTAAGTTCGAATTACTCTTTGCATGAGTTTCGGGTATAAAACAGATAACGATATCTTTTTCTTGCATAAACAATTTAAGTTTTCCTAGTTTTTGTCAACGGCCATTGGCATTCTACGTAAGAATTTTAAATCTATGTTGAAGTTCTGTTGCGAATACTATTTTCAAGCTCTACTAGCCTGTCGACAATAAATTAATTCGATTAGCTCAAGCTTTGAAAGAATAATCGAAAAAACGTTGGAAACGGGGTCAGGTGAAATATTTTGATGGAATACTGTAGCTTGGGCATAAGATTGTACATTTGGTTTTGGATGTACAAGATCCGGTCGCATTTCTGATGGCCGCGATATTTGTTTAAATGTTGGTTTTTCGATTGTTGCCTTCTTTGGCTTTGAGACAAATTTAGACGGAATGTAAGGGTTTTGCTTAGATTAATTTAATTTCTGTGAAGTTTTACGAGTAAATTTCGTCCGTCTTTTTTGCAACTCTTTATCTACTTCGCAGCCGCGATAATTTGCGGGATGATCGCCTTTACAATTAATGCATATAGCAGGAGTTTTCTTATCTAACCTACAATCAGCCGTCAGACGACTTTTGGTACATTTTACGCAACGCGGTTCTTTTTGACAATATGTCCGCGTATTATTAAATCCTTGGCAGCGCTTGCACTGGGGGACTAATTTTAAATACTTACGCATGGTTTCGATTTTTACAACCATATTAACAATTATTTTTTCAATTCGTGAAATATTGCTCCCCAGGTATTAGCTCGGGATGATCTGAAGAATATAATATAAAATATCACATAAAAACGCATCACCTTGAACAGACTGACAAATTTTGATGGACAAGCAAAAATGTTACCGCGTATGATTTCAAAATCGATAAATATATTGTGGGTTTCGTTTTGAATTTCTTAGGGTGTTTTTTTTTATCTCCCGCGTTAGAGAGATTAAACGACTAATGGAATAGTATTTTCTCACAGTATTTCACTGTGGACATTGGCATATTGGAATTCCGCATACTCATCTTGACGCAACAAGAATATGCAACATAACTATCGAGGTGGGTAAGAATTTCTGAATTGAAGGTCAGTTCCAATCGGAACATTGTTAGCTTTAAAATTATCAGTTGTGGAACAATTGAAGCACGCAATTGCTTTTTTATTCCGGAATAATTTTTTGTTGAACAACTACGGAAAAGTTGAAAGCGTAGCTGTCGAAAGTTGACTTTATGCATTACGCCGCTGAGTGATCATGTGCTATACCTTCCGTCGGAAAACCGGTTTGAAATGCTAATCGGAAAGGATACCTCGGTATAAAATCCACCGATTTAAAAAAAAATAGGATACAGATTTCTTGCGAACAAATATTGGTTGGGCTGATGGTCAGAATCTATGTTAGCCACTAGGAATGTTCGGATATTCAATATACTTTATGTATGCCTCTTATCTATTACAATGTCGTTAATTTGTTTGTACTGTTGTGTGTTAGGCGGTACCCATTATAGATGCTTAGTTGGGTAATCATTTTGCAGTCTATGGTTAAAGTCTGTTGGGTAATGTGATGTTGTGAAAGCTCTTTTTTTTAATTCTGCTACATATGTTTTTTTTCTCATTTCCTACCTTCCAAACGTTTTTTGTGTAGTCATCTTTATTGCAATTTTTTTGGAGCATATAGGATTTCCGCACAGTAGAAAGTCTCTGCTTTTCTATATCAAGGACAACACTATTTTTAAAAGTTGATAACGAGACTTACTAGGGTGTTCCTTGCTACAGGTCAGTTACAATTCTCAGAGTTCGTTTGGCTTTTACATGAACTGGACTCCAATTAAAATGTATAAATGTACCCACAATGTAACCCTCTTTCTAAGGAACTAGTGAAGAAATGGATACATCACAAGCATCGCCCTTAAACTATTTCAGTACTAAAAGAAGCGTTCGTCTCCGATATATGTTGCAAAATGTATACTTTTGGATTCTCAGATAAATTGTTTCTGAACTAAAGAATCACCAACACCACATTATCTGCGTACAACGTCATAATTCAAATAAGCTCCGGTGTTAAGCACACACATTGCATTCCAAACTAAATCAAGAGATAACAGAAAACGCAACAAAGTTGCCACACATAAGTCACCCCAAAAGCATTGACAATGATCTCCCCTATCATACAAATTACAATTCATCCAACCCCTTAGAGGCAAACAATAGATGTTTGCAGAGTGATTTACAATAACACTGGAGCATATGGAGCCGCCAAGGGGAGCTGTGTACGCTAAGCTGTAACCTGTGATGGAAGATTGGCTGCCACTGATGGTGTTGATAACGTGGCGTCAACATTCATTGACCATCACCATAATCATAACAATCAAGATCAGTACCCATTTGAGTGGCATGTGTTCGTTTCAAAGCTGTTAGTTTGGGTATTGTGTTTGCATATATGCTATGACTGGGATGATAGTCTGGATTAATGAGGTTCGTTTATACGGCCTTCGAATGGGAGGTATCGGCTATGGCGTTAATAAACGCGATCGTGATTAGAATCTTCAATATTTGTGTGATCCCTTTTGTCGGTACCACAAGCAATAACAGAGCTTGTAATTAGAATCCGTCGAATATATTTCTCATTATTTAAGTTTTAGCTGTATGAAGGTGACGATGTACAGGCACGCAATTAGAGCCTCACACTAATGGCTTCCAATATGGATAGGTGCAACTCTAAATGCGTCTTATGTGTATGTGAATGTGTTTGTCAGTCATTTTATGAAGTCCAATGTAACCATGAAAATGATTTTTGTCCAACTCCTTTTGATACTATAGAAAGAGCATTCTGCTGTCACCGCTGATAAGCTTATTTTTGCAAATGGCCTCCAATGTCAAATCTGTCTTGAAGTAGACAGATTTGACAGATGTAGAATACAAGTGAACAGGCCTCCCTAAGAACTCGGAAAAATCGAAGTGGACGATTTTTCGACCTTAATCATAATGAGCGACGAGGCTCATTTCGACCTCAGCGGGTACGTGAACAAGCAAAACTATCGCTTCTGGTTCATCGACAATCTGTAATGCACGATTTTGAATTTGGATTCCTATTTGATGGAGATAATATAAATCAATGATGAACTCTTTACAAACAGTTGACAACTTTTACAACTACAAGACTAGTCATAATTGATAACCACTTAAGGGACACACAAAGATTCTCAATCACTAGAAAATAACAGAAAACACCGACTATCACTACCCACCTCCGTTTAGAGTAATTGCTCCCAGCTCCCAGACAAAAGATCTTGTTCCGCTCAAAATCAACAAGTTCTTGACGTAAAGGATCATGAAGACCTAAAATCGATGATCAGCAACTTTTTGTAGTATGAACTGGATGATAAGGATGGAAATCACGTTCTAACTGGATGGTTCTACGTTTCATAGAGGGCATGCTACGATTGACATGCTGCGCATGACCCCAATCGGCAGCGACTGGAAATATCTAACTAGCATAAGAGAATTTGGCCAAAATACACAAAAATATTCATTTTGATTAATTATCCTTTAAACCATATAAATAATGCCGAAATGTGAACGTTAATTCCGGAATTAGAAGAAATCGGTGCCTTTATAAGTTTGATTTACAGAGGCATACATCTCTTTTACAAACAAAATACAAATTTTTGGCGCAACAAGCTCCGTAGTGCCCGTCATCATTAACATAGCCTACAATTTCTTAATATTTGGTGTTCTAAAGAATTTATTCAATAATATCTATAACTGGATCGTAAGTACTTCCGAGTCAAAAATACTAACCTAAAGTCAGATATCGTGAGAAACTTCCATAAATATGTGCTACTATTACCATACGCCAATCATATTGACATTATTGGTTGGACTCAACGAGATGTCACATCGACGATGCTAGCTCAGAAAAAGAATTAGCAAAGAGTAAAGACTGCCTCAAAACATTGACGAGTCCAATACAGAACTTCACCATTGATAGCTACAACTTGACGAACTATCTAACTAAACATCATCCCAGACCATCCTCTTTCTTATCATCCTAATCAAAAGTGGATGAAGAAAAACTTGATCTGTTTGAGCGAAGAGTTATTCGAAAACCGTAGGTCTCGTTTCCGTTGACGGACGTGGTATGGAGGCAACGAGAAATGTCCAGTTCCATAGACCTGGTCATATAAAATGGTCATACAAATGGACACTAACACACCGGATCACAAGTCTTCGAATCCTAGCCTAGACGTTGGCGCAGTACAGGAAGATTTCAACTTAGGTGGCACGCAAAGTTAGAAACCGACTTCAACCAACTTGAAGGGCACAACTGTAGGAAGTGTTGGGACCATGATAATCGAGAGGCATGCTGGTTGAGGTCCAGGTTCATTCCGGGCAAAAGCGCTAGTTAAGTTGTAAAGTATGTATCTTAATATGTTGGTTGTTTTTATATGAAACATTAAAACTCATATCTACCTTCAGGCAGTGGATGAAAATAAAGTAGTGTTCCGTCTCGCCTAAGTCTTAGGTATATACAAATTAAGTCTGATTGATGTAGGCGTATAAGCTTAAGAGCTTAGTGCCAGTGATATGAGTGCCGATCAGCAGTTACACACAAAGTCAGCCGACAATTTGATGAAAAGTTTGTCATCTAATCGGTGATTTACCGCCGGACCGACCGAAGATAGTGGATATACTCGATTACCCGCTTGGGCAAAACAAACACAAAATTTCGTCTTGGTACAATTTGTTTACTACCGTAATATACATGCCGAAGAGAGAGCTCCTAAAACAGAAATTCCCTTCATACAAATAAATCCGCAGACAATTGTGAACTACTTGCATAAACTCATACAAACATTTTCAAGAATAAAATGGAAAAAAGACTTACAGCCAAGATATACATTTTGTGCCCATTTCCAAACGTGTCCCCTGGGAAGAAATATGCTGGTTAGAACACGCACTCGGAGACCCCGAAAGCAAAAAAAATATCACAAACAATAAACACTTCGCGTTCACATAATTTATTTCACATTTTAAGTAGCATAAAATGTACTATTTCCGACATATTTCAATAAAAAAAATCATTAAACTAGGAAACCGTACACCCAATGCAATGAAAACGGACATAACATATGTTGAAACGATAAAAGCTACCATTTATTTCTATTTTGCATGCTTAAAGACGATCATGCTACAAATTGAAAGACTTCTTTTAACAAAATGTCAAACTGATACCATCCACACTTTGCATTCCACAATCCAAACTACATGTAGGGTGAACAGGTGCCAGGTGACCATTTAAATTAAATGGTAGTAAATAATTACAGCAAACCAATGCTGAATTATGCTAGAAACAAATTCACTACATTCAAATGGGTTCTAATCTTCTAATCTGGTTCACGCCATACAAAACCCACTTGGTATAAAAAATTGTTCTGTTATTTAAAAAGTTTTTAGCATGGCTTTGTAAATACGCAGTTTGACAACTGATCCACGCATGTCTTCAATTGATATAAAACCAAATCATTTTCACAGATAGAACTGTCACTTGCTCTGTCGCGTTGGTCGGTCGTTTCGGAACTGATGGAAATTGTCAATAACCTTTTTTCCTAGCTTTCAAAGTCAATCCAAGGGCAACAAAGGAGCTAGTTATAATAATCACGAAAATAAGAAACAGAATATTAGATGTAGCCTTGTCACCCGTCCGGATTTTCCCGGGCGGCTTGTACTCTTTTTTGCCTCTGCGGGGAAAATCCGCTATAACTTTAATAAAATGTCTGGGATTGTCCGGATTTTCACTTATTTGCTTGGCAGCAAATGGTGTTTTCCATCAGTTTTTTGTTTTTGTTTCCGATGAAACTCGATTTTAGTTTTTTTTTGTTTTGTCGTTGTATTGCCAAGTTTCAAGCCACGCGGTTGTTTGTTTTTGTTTTTCACAACCGATATAATAATAAATCAAAACGAAAACTGGAGTGAAACTGAAAACTATCAATTGTAATAGTGTTATTGCAAGGAGGGGTAAATCTGCCGAAATAATATATTTGCAAAACTGATCTGAGATAAGAAAAAAACAATGTAAAAATCGGTCGCTTATCAGAACTAGATACAAAAAATAGATTTTTGTTACTAATGGAAACCACAATTAATTATAACGTAATTGAATAATTCTGTTTTTTTGTCAATTATTAATTAAATTGTTTCCTCTTCACTTGAAGAGTTTTTTTTATTCCTAGTATTAAATTAAAATTAATACAATTTTTAGGTTTTTAATATTCTTCATTCTATTTTATTGTTTTTCTTATCAATATCTGTTTTCTCTTGCTTTTTAATATAGTTATATAGTTTTTAAATTTTAAAACAATGGTAGACTTTTATAAATAAACAAATAAATAAAAATAAATCGGAGATCGCTAAAATCAAGTAAACGAAAAGAACTTAAAATGAAAAATGGTCAAAGGGCTTGAACTATTTTTGTTACGTTGAGTCCTACTCCTACCTTGAAATGTGAAACTATTTATTTTATGGTTAGGAAGTGTATACCTAAGAACCATATTTAGAATTATTGGGAATTCTTTTTTGCCATTCAGCAATCAATTTATATTGCTGAATGGGGCAATTTTTTTGGGAAAAAGAATTCACAATAACACTATATATATAGTTTTTCTTAAACAAAATATTTTGATTTTTTGTCATAGTTTTCTACTCTTTTTCTGATCGACATTTGTCCGGCATTTGGAACCCTATGTACTACTCTCATCAAAAACCATCTGGCAACACTAATTATATGTGAATATACTTTATATTGATCATTGTGATCTTCCGTTATTTTTCTCATTTGGATATTTTATATCCATTTGCTCACTGATCTTTATTTTCTTATTTTTTTAATTTTGCGAAACCCAAATTATGAACAAATTGGTAAAGTCGTTTATACTGGAGAGACCATTACGGACAGACGGACATACGGACCGAATTTCAAAAACCATTGTTTACCGCTATCATCGCAATGTTGGAATCAATAAAATTATCAAGGTCATCTCATTTCATAAATGCCTATGACACATTTCAATGTAAGCATTGAACAGCCCAAAAAAAAGAGAAGCTCGGTTAGGAATGCGAACTCAATTCTACATGGATGGGTAAAAATGCCCTGATCTGAGTGGGATCTTCTCGCCCTTGTAATCATTTTAACGTGATGTTGGCAGAAATTGTGACAATTAGTTTCTTGTTCTGGGTGAAGTGTAACGTGATTTACATGAAGGATATCTGGATCATTTACATCGGTGCAGAAATGGTGACTGTACGGCAGAGCAGTTAAACATTTCGTAAGATTAGCTTACTACACGGGATAACAGCCTTGAAAGTTTACGACAACAAGAAAGTTTAGGTATGCTAATCTTATAGCTAACACAAAGCAAAAAAAATCATTCGCAACTTTTTTTCCGAATAACAATATATTCTACGTTTAGTATTGCTGGGACGGAGAATTAAACCGAAAATGTCTGCGAGTCAGTTTATCACTCTATTTACCGCCCTCCTGACCCTCCTGACCGATGAAGAAAGCAAATTGTAGAAAAACAAACAACCTGTATTAAATTCAGGTTATTCTTCCATATCCATCTCACAGTTGGGACATGCTGTAATTTCTCATCAGTAGCAATATATAATCGGTCCCTCATTGGCATCTACGCTAAAAGACCATGCCTAATCAGAAATGACTAGAAACTAGAAGAAGTGTATTTTCCATTGCTTTCTGTGATAATGCCCAGCGCTCTCTAACATGGGAAAACTAAACCTCAGAGTTTATTTGATAATAAAGGTAGCCTGACAAGCATTGGTAAAGTCCCTAGTTTTGTTAGAAGCTTGGACTAATTCACATATTTATTAAAAGGAGACAAATGTGGTATTGACACAAAACTTTTTTTTCCTGACCTTGACCTAATCTAATTATTTGCATTAGTTTCAGTCGGAAGGTTTAGTTAATCTGTTACAGTTTTTTTTAGCATATTGGGCCTTCTATTGGATGTCAAAAGTTATATGGCACTTAAGATTCTTTAGATTCATCGCTATATAATATTAAAGTGCTTATAATAGTGATACAAATTGTTAAAAATACTTCAGGCTCTGGGCACACTTTCGGATGAACAAATTTTATTGTATTTCGCTTTTAAATTTCAGAAGTGCTACCTACAGCATGTGGCTTGCTAATTATTTAAAACTTTTGACACTAAATCGACGTACTCTATGACAAACAAAAATTATTTAAATACCCTTGCGATATTTCTATTGCATTTTAGGCATCACAACGTTTATTATCCCCCAGGCATTACATCGCCCTTCAATCAAACTCAGTGCACACACTACAAACGAATTCTTTTGTCTGGACAATTAACCATTACAATCAGAAGAAGACTCTAGGTAATTTTCATTTTGCCCCATAATTGAAAACATATAAAAACTGGGTTAATCACCTTCGCAGACGTAATTTCAGTGCATTGAGTCACTGGAACAACAAAGCCACCTTAGCTCCCACGTATAAAAAGCCATGTAAACAATAGTTCATGATGCTGCCTCCCAGCAGAGTCCCAATTCCTCCTAATTCGTATATGCGATGCATTTATGCCATCTAGCTGAATTAATCCCCGGACCGCTTTATTGTACAGTGCCAGTGACATGGCCCATTGGACTAGTTTCTCCGCAGCGCTAAAGGTTTGTTCTTGTGTGTGGCCTGCCCATCTTGAACTTTTAATTTTACTCCAGTCTATTGCTACACCAAAGCAATTAAAAAGAACAATTGATGGTTGTCAAGTTCTAAAAGGAAATACGAACTTGACCCGCGAACAATGGCTTCGTGATCGTCATCTGAGTCTTGCTGTAGTCCACAAAGCCTAAGTGAAATGAATGTGATCCGGCCATCGAGAACGAATGTGGTTAATTAAGATTATATGCTTCCGCTGGTTGATGGTGTCCTGTGGAATTTGCTAAAATGGATTCCATACGTCGCCGAAAGGAGCAGACATTAATCAAATGATGATGAGAAACGACAAGCGTAATGAAGAGCCTTTGTCAGAGGAACGAGAGATGTCTGTTTTCAATTGACGAGAGTGGAATTCACTTGCGATTCAGTCTCGAAAGTCGCAATTATCTTGCAAGTAAAAGTGGCGAGCTTGGATTGAGGCAAGCACTCGTAGAATGGGAGCGTTTAAATTTAATTTCTGTCAAAGTGGGTTGTGGGGGAACGGGCGTTATTTTGATCGCAACAACAATTCACGGTATTTCGTGGAAATTAGTTTACCTTGGTAATAAAAAAAATAACGCAAATGAAATTAACTTACAATGCAGTGGTGAGGAGTGCCATGTTTTACGGAGAAGGTGGTTTTAATTTGAAGATGCGGATACACGGAGTGTTCGAGGATCCTTGCCAGGAAAACTTGATGAATGTTAAATTCTTTGAATAAAGAGTTCATTTTCGGTTTTTAAAGACTAGATGCAATTGGTTTCGTTAGTATTGTGATTGTTTTTCCAATTCAAAAAGGCGTTTTCTGAAATCAGTTTCGCAGTCTTTGATTAACATGCAGATGTCGGACGCAGCAGAGGATAACCTCGTCTTAAGTAGTGCTCACAAGCAGAAACTGATCTCAAACAATTTGAAGTGTGCAACTGGAGGCAGTTAGCAAAGTACCGGACTAATCGAAGAGATATGTTGTTTCAGGCCCAGACTCATTCCGGACTGTAGCGCTACTTAAGTAAGTAATTTAGTGAGACCTCCCGCTTATGCTTCATTTCCTTAGCAAAACGATTCCAGATTTAATTTGTGATATTGAAAAGGAGTGGTATCAATTTTCGAATACATGTAGCACGACTATTTGGCTTGTTCTCTTACGCCTCTTTTTTCCTACGTTCTAAGTTCAATATCTAGGAATGCTACAAAAAAAATTGAATACTTACAATGAGTTTTCACTACTCGATAACATACCTGCAAATAAATAAAAAAAAAACATTTTTTATTAACTAGTCCTTTCAAAATTTAGTATAGGTAGATTGGAAGCAAGTGGTAGTTTGAGATGACGAATTAAATTTCTGTATATTGAAGTCATCTGGACATACTTTAAGGTTAATTTGTATAAAGCCTTCCTTTTTTAATCATGGGGCCTGCTTTAGACAAGGTTAGCACCTGGGCTGCAAGTTGTGCTTCGGCGTAAGCCCGAGCAAAACGGAATTGGTGTTATTCACCACCAAAACCAAAATACCCGACTTCACCCTCCCCCGTCTTAATGGTTAACCACTCACACTATCTTCCAGTGCTAGGTATTTGGGTATCATGCTTGACCCAAAACATAACTGGAAACACAACATCGAACATAAAGTAAGGAAGGCGTGTGTTGCCTTATATGCTTGTTGTAAACCCATTGGAAAGAAGTAGAGACTTCAACCAAAGATGACCTTGTAGATGTACACAGCAGTGGCATGTCCAATTCTCACATACGGCTCACTAGTATGGTGGCCCGTATTGAGAAAATGCTACAACCTCACAAATCTAAAAAGGCTGCAAAGAACAGCCAGTACAAGGTCGGGGCCAATGGCTGCCTTTACTGTGCTATTAATT
The DNA here is from genome assembly GCA_949824845.1 of Rhingia rostrata. Taxonomy (NCBI): domain Eukaryota; kingdom Metazoa; phylum Arthropoda; class Insecta; order Diptera; family Syrphidae; genus Rhingia; species Rhingia rostrata. The sequence continues at coordinate 94,816,877 of OX463755.1, read as the reverse complement.
CTCTTGCTTCTCGACCTACACAATAAAGATGCCGCTTTATGCAGCTCAGAAAGACTCAAGGAGTCAGGATGGTTGGATGCAAGGCGTATGGCCACAGTAATATCCTGGACTCGTTACCAAACGGTGTAGTCACGTTTCCAACAGACTAAATAACACGTTGGATTTCCTACCAGAGCTCAGCGGAAGAGAAACGAATAAGCAAGAGATTTCGACACGTCTACACCGACGGATCTAACATGAACTGTGGTGTGTGGTCCGGAGTCTACTCGGAATCACTGAAAATATCAGTTTTATGTTGCCTACCGGATTTTGGCAATGTATTCCACTGGTTATCCGAGAGGCTTGTACGCTACTGGGGCGTGACACTACCAAAAAACAAAATATTGCTATTCTCATAGATTACCAAGTGACCACAAAGGCCATCAACTCGGTTACCTTGTCTTACAAACTGGTACAGGAATTCCGGAACGAACTTGCCCACCTTGGCGAACGCTTCAGGGTCGCAATGTCCGAACGAAGAAGAAGAAGCAGAGCTTGTAATTTACTTCCGCCTGAGCCATAATACCACCATAATATGGTGGAGGTATCTACAATGCAAAAAAATTGTTCATGAAGTTCCTTAATCTATTCTTCCAATTCAATTGAAATTTTTAAATCGAATAACACCGTTTTGCCCTATTGAACTTACACCACCACTCAACCCCACGCCATTTCCAGTCAAAAGTTTAATTAATTTTAAAACGATTCACAACAAGCCTAACCCGCTCAGCGGTAAGCTCCTTTGTTATTCAAATAAAATTTGATAACCCACTCAGCTAAGGCTGATTGAAATCATCATTCAACAAAAGACCTGCATTTAGCTGGCACCGCAGCATCTCATCCTCGAGAACAACTTTTACGTAAGCCGTCTATTCATTCTGTCGGTAAGCATTCACCAGATAAACGAAATGAGATACAAAAGTCAAAGGTACGTTTTTTTCCTGCGAATTCTACATGTATCCCTTTGTTCCACTCATCTTTATCACATTGAAGCCATGTCAACGTAAAAGCTATATCTTGAACATCGCTTTAGTTGGGTTTGATGGTGTCAACATTTCGTTGTGTTTATGATAAACCCTGAAACCGCCTACTGTTTATATTCAAGACTTTCATATCGAGTGCTTAATTATATTGTAAGACGCGATGATGGTGAACTTTGTCGACACATATGTCTATCCAGCCGTGTAGTGGCTTTAATTAGAAACTCGCAGTGGACACAAGCAGGGGAATAACGTTTTTATAAATGGCATTCCGCATTCCAATTTGACACTTGCACTGCGCTGCATTAGAGTTGGCGTTGTTGCGTGTTTAGAAACTTACGGAACGGACTGAACGAAGTCTTCTTCGTTTGACTGCAATGCACACGCATATTGGTTAGTGGTTTGATAACAGCGTGTCTGGTGTCTAATCAGGAGGATAGTGAACGTGGGCTTACCGGTTTCTGTGCGCTAGTTGTAGATGGTATGGCACTCATGACGAAGTGAAAATTACTTTCGGGCAGTCGCCATAACGTGTTTGGTATCCGCTTACGTTCGAGGTAGATTCGTGTGGTGACATGCTTCCTTACTCTCAGTACACCTTCTTCGTGATTCCATACATTCACCTGCCTCCACTCCAATAGTACGTTCCCGCTGACATAATACTACCGGTGACATGAATTACTAGTCCTGGTGTCGGGTAATTCTATAATGTTCACCTCAATGGTTTTGGGGAGCAATAAAAAAAAAAAAACTTGCCCCGTCGTCTATGTGGTTTGGCTTAGAGTGCCAGGCTATAGATTGAAAGGCATAATGCGGTCTCGTGTGGTTTCTGGTGGTTGGGTGTACCTGATTTCCGATTATAGGAACTTGAAATACACAAATGTTGGTTTGGCTTCGGGTTGTTTACCGTTTCAGCGCTACTATTCATATTTTCCGCCTGACTCCATCGCGCACTCTACCCGCTGGTAAGGATATTAAAGGCTGATATTGGATTCCTCATGTGTATACACTGCCACGGGGATGTACTAGTTTAGAGTTTTGTTAATCAAAATGTAAGCTATGTCGATCTGCCAATGTCTGACAGCTTTTAAGATATAACCATAAAATGTGTATAAGAAGGAAAGAATTTTTGAAGGATTTTTGGGCTTTATTACTAAATTGCCTTTTTGGAACGGAGACACAGCGGTTAGCAAACAAACATTCATTTTCTTATTGCTGATATTTAGTTTTTTTTTATTATATTTTCTCAAGTGGGGCGAACTTATAAGCTTACGGAGCACCCTAAGATGATGCTTGCAGATGTTTATCGACTGTGCTCTTAAATTCTTGAAGATTCTGGAAATACGTCCGTTGGAAGTTCGTTGCATTGTCTGCTTGTTTTTTACAAAAGTTTTGGTACTGCGACGTTCGTGTCGTTTCCAGACGGAGAGTGTGCTTATCAGCTGCAACTGCGTGTCTTGTAGATCTTTAAATTGCAACAAGTCTAGGGATGATTTATCTCAGCTCCTCCGAAAATTGTCCGTTATGCAAGGGAAAAGATCACCTACGAGTCTCCACTGAGCCAAAAGCTCATTTGAAGTAAGAGAAGAAGCATATATCATCTAGGCAGAGTCCGGATAGAGTTTAGTAAGTTTCATGCACGATTCGGGGCCGAACTCCTAACATGAGAACAGTATTCAAGACCTGGTTTTATGTACTTGGGCTTTGTTGAGGGATTATTACTTCGTGCAAAGACTGTATACTGCCCTTTTAATGAGTTGAATTGAACTTGATTTCCCTTTCCCCATAGTATAATCATTTAAAAGTGTGCAGGTTGCCATGGCTCAGACTCTGTTCCACGTAGGTTTATGTTGTATGGCTTTCCTTCTATGTATCTGTCTCTCTCTCTCTCTCTCTGTTGTATTAATGTCTTGCTCTGTCCCAGCCGATGGCCTCAGTCGCCAGTGCTGTTATGTGTCTGTTGTTCGTTGCATTTATATGCGAAGTACTGTAACGTCAATGTCAATGTCATTTGGAAGTGACCAACAATTAAGCAGATTTATTCGCACCTGTTATATGTTAGTCGCTGTTAGAGTACTGCCATCTGAATAACTAAAAATTCGAATATTAGCTGTCCAAAAAAGACCGTTGAGAGTGTGGATAATAAACCAATGGGTCTGTAGTTTTCATGCTTGAATATTCGAGGTAGACGAATTTCCTGTCGATGATGAGGTTATGTCCAATTCGTCTATATTGTGTATCCCGCATATACTCGGCTCATATATCGGGCATGTGACCGCCGCAGCTGGTTCGAATAAAACCAAGTCTAGAGTTTTAATTTTCAACCACTTTTTCGAGCATTTGGGGCCGTATGTCGGCAATAACGACGGATGCGTATTATACATAGAGTTAATTTAGTGCCAAAACGATCCATGGTTAACCGAAAATATTGCTCTGATTGACGATTATGTCCAACATAAAATGTACAGAGCTTGCGGTAAACTTCGCGAACTGAACCATTATTTTCGAAATAAATTTGCAAGATTTGCAAGCGTTATTCATTTGTCAACCTGTTCATGATGAAATGGAAAACCAAACTAAAAATAAATGGCATTAGAGTTGCCCGATTTAACCACAAAATGTCAGTTTTATCTCTATTTGAAAAACCACTATTTCTCAATGTTCTCAATGTTCTCTTATCTATCTTATCTTATCACTATATGAAGAAGAGTTAGTCATACTTCGTCGCCCTAGTGACACAAGAACGTAACTAAATTTTCTTTACGATTTTGGCTCGGTATGAAACCTTACTTAAAATATAGAATTTCTATATTGTGACAAAAAATTGTGCCTCTAAGTGAAGTAGATTATAATTTAGCACTTTACGAAAAGTATTCATGAAACTCATAAAAAATGCTAAAGCAAATCAAAAAATGACAAAAAATCGAAAATTATCTAATATTGACATACGGTTTTGTGTCACTGGGGCGACGAATTAGTACACCGACAAGTACGTGCATTGGCGAGACAATACTACATGCTACACATATGCATCCACAACGAGTGAATTTTTGATGCTTATTTTGGGCTGGAGGCATTATGAGATCTTTTTTTTTTTGAAAATGCAGCTGGTCAGGCAGTTACAATTAATGGTGCTTTTTTATCGTAAGATGATAACCCAGTTTTTAGTGCCTTAATCACAAGATATGGATGAGACCAACATGCGGTTTCAACAACAGTGCCACATACTTCACATACTGCAAATAATTTGCAAATCTGTCTTTTCAATAAAACACTTCAGTCTTGTTTTCTTCAAAATATCTGTTTACAAATTTTATTGCTTTTATCAAAATAACTTTAAAATTACCTACTGAACTTTTTGAAGATGTCGCCCTTCATCTTCTAAGCGCTTCAATTAAATTACTGCATGAGTCAATTTATGTAATCATGCAATCGCCCGTTTTTGCGATTAGATATCCAGATCTTGCGATTAAACCTCATTGGCCTTTTTTCTTTTGAGTTTTTTTAAATAAAAAATTCTATGCAAGCAAGACCACGATCATTATCGCCTTGAAAGAGGAAATCATGCGGTGTATTACGAAATTCAGCAATTTTTTTACAAAACGGTAATGGAAAATTTCAATAAAAGCGTACGTGCTATTGTACTTAAAATTTGTTTAGTTATTACATGTAAAGTAGCTATCAGGCCCCATGAAATAAACTTGACTAAATATTTATTGAATAATGTACCTTATATGCTTCAAAAAAAAAAGAAGCTCTTTTTCGTCTAAAACTTTTTTTTTCAATTTTATTATTAATATCCTTGTCTTTTACAAAAAGAAGTTAAGTGAAAACCAATAACATCTCAACACTCATTAACAAAAGGATATCTCTTGAATAAAAAATCAAAATCATATCATACCGCACGGCGTTATTTATCCTTCTTATCCAGTGGGCTTTCTTACTAGCAATTTTGTTCACTCAAATAGATACAATCCATTTCATGCAATCACACAAATCTCATTTCCTTCTATACACGATTTTTTTTACTTTTTCCAATTTTCTTTCATTATCCTTCGCACTTAAGTCTCCGTCCACATTTTACCCCATTTAGTCCCCGAAGGATGAAATGAACACAAACACAAAAATCAATATCCACCCTCAACAGAATCTGTAGATACAGTACACCCAAGGAATGGTCAAAAAAATGATGATCTGCTATAGCAGCATCATCATCATCATCATTTTATAATCAACACACGTATCCTTATTTGTCCTCAATTCGATTGGATTGTGTTCAAAGTTAAATGGTTTAAAATTGATTAATAGATTGGCAGTGTAAAATTCATATATTCATTGTAAATAATTTACAAAGGTTAACACTGTATTTCGTATCTAGATACTCTCTTTATCTTTGCGTTTACAAAATAAACAACACACAGATGGCAATATCCATTGTACATATATATCGACCCGAATTTCAATTCAGTGTGTCACACCACGATTGCAAAGGATCACTTCGACGAGAACAACAGCACGGCGAGATGGTTATATCCTGGTTCACAGAGGATGACTGTGTATCACCATGGCAATCATTTTCGTATTATACCTAGGAAGACACGAGTTCATGCCATATCCGTACATACAGTATCGTGTTGAGTAATGGGAGAGCAAAAATGTGCAAGAGATACTCTACAGAGACGGCCTTCCATTCCATTTTACCTTTCGCAAAGTATTTTGTTTTTGTCAGTTCTACAAGGACTTGATTGTCCTTGCGGTTGTTGGTAGATAGACATTATTCAAGGTCAAGGAGAAAAGAGAGCATGAAATGAAAGGCGCCTCTCTCTAAGGATACACACGCAAACTGGAAACTGTTGTGGGTGTCAGGGATATTTGGGGTTAACCTACCCCAAACCAAAGCCAAAATGCGGGTACACAACGAGTGCGGGTGAAAGGCATATTCTGACCTACTCAACTACATTTCCATATAAGGCGAATGGCGAATTGTATACTTACTCTCGAGGGATGTTCTTTGTATGTGTTGAAAAATTACTCTCTTTCGAGCGCCATATTTGTGGCAGACTCCTCTGAGAGGAATGTGAAAATGACGTGAGAATATAGATAAAACTGCTGATGCTGAATGCTTTCAGGGATGTTTGTAGGAACTTGAGAAAACTCAACTCACCAATTCAAGGGAGAATTTAAATGTTGACGAAACATTGAATGGGATGCGGTTGGCTACTATAGTCAGCGGGCCAACTGTCCTTCAATAAAATAAGTAATGAAAGGTGTTTTGTGTTGTATCATACACCGTACAAAATACGCTCATTATGTATATACATTATGACATCGGCATATCCATTAACATATGTCGATGTCGATGCTAGTGTCAGTGTATTTCAGGCTTAAAAGATGTTCTCTTCTGCAAAGGATTTTTATTAGGATTTTACAACCAAAGATATATTTGAAATGTACATCGTAAAAGTTTATGAATTAAATCCCCAAAGGTCCTGGAGCGGTTAATATGATATGCTCCATTATTCCTAAACATTTCAATAAGACAAATTAGCTAAAGACTTCAGTTCTACATGGCGAATCCTTACTGCTTTAGATCTGAAAAATATGTAAATCAATGTTTTTCATATCCACCAATTACAAATGAAATGCTCTTCTATTAAATAAAGTGGAGCAAATGGAATTCAAAGCCTCAATGTAACAAAAAAAAATCCCAAAATTAAACAAATTAATTTGACGGCAAATGTCAAGGGGCAATAGTCACTGCAAACATAAGAAGATGAACATCTCATAAAGTCTTGATTGTTCAGTGAATTTGGACTATTTGGTCTAGCCTAGGACTTACTTTTGAAGCTGGGCTTTTCTTCCTTCCAAAGGCAACTAAGTTTAGCAGCCGCTGAATTCCCATACAGACCACATATTGTTGACACGATACATTTGAATGAACTGTGAGATAAGGACGATGCATTGATTCACTCTATTTAAAGGCTGTGTTCTCTATTTCGCTTTGTAGGTCTGTCTGTCTTCATAATTCTTGAGAAGCTTATGTACTAAGTTTCATTATGATGAATTGAATCCGATTGCTTCTTACTCATTTATAAGCTTGGCAAAGCTACATTAAGTCCTATACTCCCATATGTACAGGGTGCGACATCTTTTATGTCGATATTTATCAACCGATTGACTTTAATTTTCGAAATGTCAGTGCAGTACAAATTTAACCATTTTTGGAAGCAAATGTTAATGACCGACGAGGTCCATTTCACTCTCTCTGGCGTCGTTAACAAGCAACATTTTCACATTTGGGGAACGGAATCCACACGATATCCATGAAACAACATTGAATGACCAAAATGTGATGGTGTTGCGCTCAAAACGTCAATGTGACCCTTTTCTTCAGAGAAGGCGAAACGTGGATGTTGAAAAACAGCATTATTTGGTATTTGTTTGCAATGATCAAACAATGCTATTTCTTCTTCTCCAACGTACCACTTATGAAGAATGGTACTGCGGTCGACAAGTTCTAAAACCCTTAATCTTAGCCATAAAGTATCACCAGTTTGGTACCCTTTTAAAGAATGTTTACTTATATGCTGAGCTCCAGATTAAATGGAAAATCCGATTATTGCTATCAGTTTTCAAACATTTGTTTAAACGTTGCGTGCCGCTTCCATAATGTTAGAATCTAAGTCTCAGCTTTTTCAAAAATAGAGCCGATGTATTTCTCACATTGTTTATCAAAATATTCCATTTGAAGTAGAATTGACACAATTGACACAAAGATATGTAAAATTTTCCTGCTTGATAAACTACGCTCAACTTGAACGTCTATAGGCGTAAAATGCATTGTTCAATACGGACAGAAAGCTTTGAAAAGGTCAGCTTAAATAAATAAACTAAAATATGGATATCATCTCATTATCATAAGGCGACATGGCGGTCTCCAGATCAACGAAAACCAAATTGATCACATTGCGATAGACAAGAGGCATGCATCCAGTATTTTGGATGTCCGAACAATCCGAGGAGCTAACATCGACTCAGAAAACTACCTTGTTGCAGCCAAGGTAAGAATGCGGATATCCACCACGGCACAACAATCCAGAAATACTGTGAAAAATTTAATGTCGAAAGACTGCAATCGCAAGGGACCACCAAGACATTCGCAACCACCAGCAACGAATATCGAAGAACAATGGCAACGATGACAACAAGCCATTAGATCAGCCGCAACTGATTTGCTAGGTTTCTCGCGCCCACCAGCAAGAAAAACCTGGTTTCATGCGGAATGCCGACAAATGCTAGCAGCCAAGAACGAGGTCTGCAAGGCTAAGCTACAGGTGAAGACGAGAGCTGCCGTTGAGCTCCATAGACAGAGAAGAAGGAAGAACACCGGCTTTTCAACAAGAAGAAAAAAGAGCAAGAAAAGCAAGCAATCGAGGATATAGAGAGGTTCCACTCCAGGAACAATGTTCGCAAATTTTACCAAAATGTAAAACTTCAAAGCCAAGGATACAAGGTTCGAACAGAATCCTGTCGAGATGAACAAGGATATACGTAGTTGAGATACAGTCGATGCTGAGGATATGGAAGAACCATTTCTGCAGACTGTTAAACGACGATGACGAACAACATTCCGCTGTCACGCCATTTCAATATTGGGACAACAGCGAAAACTGCCAACCGCCCGACCTGAGTGAAGTGAGGATAGCAATATCTAAACTCAAGCTTAATAAGGCTGCCGGAAATGACGGCCTTCCTGACTTGGTAAGTAACATCCACCAACTCATAAGCCAAATCTGGTCGAAAGAAAGTATTCCTGAAGACTGGAACCTTAGCATCGTTTGCGTGATCCACAAAACAGGAGACCCTCTGCGCCAACTACAGAGGCATAAGTCTCCTCAACATCGCCTACAAGATCGTATCTGCCGTTGAACGCCTGAAACCGTTTACCAACAACCTGATCGGACCTTATCAATGTGCTATTAGGCCAGATCTTGGAAAAATCCCAAGAAGTCCAAATCGATACACGCCACCTATTAATCGATTTGAAAGCCGCATACGACAGCATTTATAGAGACGAGCTATACAAAGCCATGTCTAGTTTTGGTATACCGCCCAAACTCGTCCGTTTTTTAGGATGACGATGGAGAATTCTCGCTGCTTCATCAGGGTTGAAAACAACCTCACTGACACATTCTATGCCAAAAAAGGATTTAGGCAAGGCGATGCGCTGTCATGTGACTTTTTAAATTTGATTCTTGAGAGGATTGTGCAAAACTCACGAGCCAACACCAGAGGCACAATTTTCCAAAAATCGGTACAATTACTAGCATACGCCGACGATATTGACAACATTGGTAGGACTCAACGTGATGTGATAGCCACGTTTGCTAACACAGAAAAGGATGCGGCAAAAATGGGTTTAGCAGTATATGAGGGCAAGACGAAATGTATGCTGTCAACACGAAAGGACACACAACATCGGCGAATTGGACAGAATGTCACCATTGACAGATATAACTTTGAGGTATTGCGGGACTTCGTCTATCTCTGCTCCGCTATTAACTCTAACAACAACATCTCGTCAGAAATTAAACGACGGATTATTCTTGCCAACCGCTGTTACTTCGGGCTAAGAAGGCAACACAGTAATAAAGCCCTCACTCGAACTACTAACGAGATCCTATATAAGACCCCGATCATCCCAGTCCTGCTGTACGGCGCTGAAGCACGGACCGTCTCAAAAGAAGATGAAGAAATCCTTTGTCGATTTGAGAAGAAAATTCTTCGAAAAATCTTCGGTCCCGTTTGCATTGACGGGCTATGGAGACGAAGATTCAACCAAGAACTATACGAGCTGTACAGCGACATGCTCTGGTCAAAAAACTCCGCATTGGACGTTTAAGATGGCTAGGACATGTAGAACGAATGGACACCAATACTCCGGCTCGCAGAGTCTTCGATTCCCAGACAGACGTCGGACGCAGTAGAGGAAGACCCCGCCTTAAGTGGCGCGCACAAGTAGAAACCGACCTCAACCAACTTGGAAGCATTTAGCTAAGGTCCTTTCTAATTGGAGGGGCATGTTGGCTGAGGCCCAGGTTCATTCCGGACTGTAGCGCCACTTAAGTAAGTAAGTAAACGGAAAATAGCATAAAAACAAAATGCCAAGTGAAAAAATACTATACGAAGAAATGTTAAAAAAAAAATGGCTAATCTTCTAATCTTCAAAAAGCTTATCTATCAAAAAACGAAATGAAAATTGCGAAATAAAAAATGCAAAATGATTTTTTGTCACGTTAATTGCAAAACGAAACAACAAAATGCCAAATAAAACAATTGCGAAAAGAAAAACCGCGAAATTAACCACCGCCAAATGATAACATACCACACCCTTCGCCTATATATATCAGAACATAAAATAGATAAAATGAATAATGGACCCTTTACTAATAGCTCTATCTACATAGTTCAAAATGATTGGATGCACTATTGACCGATATATTATTGACTTAACAGTTCGCATTAGATAAACTTCATCATCCTCATTATTAAGTCCATTTCACAAGACAATGATACAAAGAACAAATCGATAAACCCAATGAACCAAGAAAATAAGAAAAATTTTAAATAAAACAATCTCATTTGTGCACCTACATCAATCGATTTCATTAAACAATAACGTTCAAGCAGTTCAAACCAGTGAACCTGAACAAAAACCTCACCAGTAAATCAGCAAAAGAAAGAATCACTAGAACCCAACCAGCTTAACCCTTTTGTTGCGCTCAAATTCGATCCGGCAGTTATTGTACGAGTTGTATCTTGTATATGAAAAAATAAATTCAAAACAAATGAGGGAAAACCCCGGAAATGCACGCTACACTGAACACTTTGCATTACACACAAAACTTGTTTCCACCATCAAATGAGATACAAAATATTTTTAGGATTTTTTTTTTTCATTTCCAAATCCGCATTCAATTTGAACGGCGAATTTACATAATTCGACAACAAATTGTCATCGAATCAAAGCTAGGATTTTTCGATTTACAATGTATCTTAAGTTTCATGGCCATTAAAGAGATAAAAGCATTCGCAGATACATTCGATTTTTTTCGCTTAATAGCATACAACCAGACTGCGTTTCCGTTTGGGAGATTTGCCAAAGTACGAGTATCTCTCTTGTGTGGAAACAGATGTTTCGATGATCAATGGAATTGATTTGTTGTCCAATCAATACAATCAGGGACGCATTTAGTGGGAAATAATACGATTTTCGGAGAAATTTAACTTGATTGCATAGACAATTCGGATTGCGTAATATCTATATACTCCACTGTTAAAGTAAGCACATGAAGCTGTCAGTGGACTGTACACATAAAGAGCAGGTGGACGTTGTTCGCCCTGTTGTGCGTAAACTTGTTGTGGAATGCAAATAAACTTTGAAGTTTAAGGAGCTTGTTATGGTTCGCCTTAATGAGATGTACACTAAAATATGAAGAAGATAAATAAAAGCAGCACAGTCTCAGAAGGTGTATTCTGCAATGGGGTGGGCAATAAAATTATTTTATTGCAGCTATTCATCTTGTGTTTCTTCTTGGGCAAAACCGACCTCATTTGAGGCGATCCATGTTAGTCGTATATTTGAGTGTTTATTTTTATTGTGGCATCAATTTGCGATAGTGGAAATGTGTGATAAAGGCGGTGGCTTTTATAATAGATTAGGGATGTACAAATTAATTGACATATTCAATGGTATTTAGTGTAAGCACGAACAAATCATAAGCTGATCGAAAAATGGAATCAAGCAACCATTGGAAATGCTGCATTTAATTTTCATAGAAAAGACGGCATAATAATGAATGTCGGCAAGTAACCGATATTAAACCCAAGTCGATTAGTACAACCTTGGATCTCCTTTATTAGCGAGGTTATAAGCTAGATAAGGGGGAGTCATACCCTTCACACTTAAAACTAGGTAGCAGAACTTCAGCCGAACATCATCATAATATCTCTATTGAAAAATCAACGGCGACATAAGTAACATTTTTTGGAGCTAAGCGATGCTTTAAGCAGTCAAGCTGTAAAGTACAAATAAGACGAATTGATAAATACTGTTTTCAGGTTTAATGTTAGCCCCAAAAACATGCACTGAAAAGATTTAAATTAGATTTATATAAATCCCGCACACCATTTTTTACTGAAAACGGTTATTTTCTTGGTACACTGATAGCCGTTTCAACTTTCTTGTATGACCAAATACCGTCAGATTTTCAGATTTTAATCGCTTTTAACTACGCGACTAATAATGCGAAAACAGTGATTGAGTACACAGCGGATAGATCATGTATGTACGGTACGTGTTAGGCCGCTCCCTTATTTGTCGGTTCGATATTGTTTCGTTCGGTACGCTCGTTGCACATGCGGTACCGAATGTATAGCTAAGGGCACAGTTAAAGCTATCATTGAAAACCCCTAATTGGAAAATGTCTTTTATTTATTGCGGTTTAGTGCGATGAACTGCGGTCTGTGTTGTCAAAAATGTCGTCTGCAGAAAGTAATTACTCTAATTTAGTTCTTGAAGTGGAAAAGTAAGAGTTTTTGTAGATTAGGGGAGTATTAACGAAAATACCTTACTGAAAATGCATAGAACTATATCTCCAAAATAAAATAAAATGTACGTTCATTCGAGTGCCACTATAAAGGCCTCACAGAGCACTAAAAGGACCTAAAGTGATGATCGTGCGGACTCGAACTGCGCCAAAATGTTTTTTTTTCGGCAACGGGAAGGCTTTTTTGAATCTTCTATTTATATTTGATCAAGCGTTGTTATTTCTGGTGCTTTTCAACATTGCGTAGCAACTGTAAGCGGCAGATGCTCAACTGCAGGATAGAGCTTCCCTTACATTTACATCCTGGTCGATTTTTAAACTGCTTCTTTAATTCAAAACAATGTATGTAAAAGGTCATATTTATTCCCGTTTAAGGAATTTATCCATACCGTGAATTGCAGGGACATTTGATCATTGCATTGGTCTGCAAAATAGAATGGAGTCCATCCATTTTCTGAATACAAAAAATTTAATACGCTTTGCAAAAGTACAGCTATTTGGTGTTTCCGGCGGGGTATTCTACAGTTTTTTTTATTATTTTTATACCCTATCCCATAGGGGTATATTAGTTATATATATATTGATACTTAGTTTGTAATAAAATGTAAGAAATAATTAAGCTAGGTATACCTTAAAATATATGGATCAACTCAGAATCGAAAGTTGAGTCGATTCAGCCATGTCCGAATGTCCCCAGTTTTTGGGCCTTAAATTTTGAGCTTGAATGTTGAAATTTGGTACACATGCTCTTTGATGCTCCCAACAGAACACTCCGCCACTCACTTTTTACAAAAACGTTGGTTTTGATCAAAGGGCTAAGAATTTTGAAAAAGTGTCTGAATAACATATTTGGTTTGTATAAAGATTTTTGGGGCGTTTTAATTTGAAAAAAGATTTCCGGTAAAATTTAAAAAAAGTTTGAATAAATCTTTAAAAAAAATTGTTTTTTTGTCGAGCCATAGAAGATTTGAGTAATAAATTGTGCCAATGGTACTTTCTATTAACCATCTTCTTAAAGACTTACGAATGGAAAAAGAGGGTATTTAACGATTCGCACAGCGAAAAGAGATCACCTTATTGGAAGATGCTCTTATTTTTGCAAATGGCCGCCAATGTTAACTCTGCTTTGACATTTGTGGACTAGACATATGTAGAATACAAGTGAACAAGCCATGGACCGATAAACTCCCCAAGAACGCGGAATAAGCGTGTCTATTTTTTTGCGTAACGATTCGTCTGTAGTGTTGGCAAAGCGCAAATTCCGTCGCCGATTCCCGGGCCGTCCGACATCGACTGCGCAAACACTGTGCCGTTTGGGCACCAACCTTGAAGAGTTTGGGACCACGAGAGTTGCCAAGAATGAATGTTGCAAAACTACACTTATAACAATTTTTGTGACTAATGTTGATCCAATAACATCGTTTACAGTATTGGGATTGTAAATAAAGAAGAATTAGCATTTGAATAAACTAAACAGCGATATATTAATACTATTTATAATACGTATTTTTTGCCATTTGTGACAAACAGTTATGTAACCTCTATTCGACGTTGTACAGCTTTTATGAACAAGGTTTATACGTTTAAAGGCATTTCAAGGTGTAAAATCATATATCATATGGAAAACGATAGCTTAGATGAGGTTTTAAGTCATTATTTGATACAAGATCAAGTTTAAAACTAGCTGAACCTTGAGAATGTAAATTTATTTCAACTATTAACGTTTCAAATCGTTAATCATTTAATCAAATTGTAACGGGTGCTTCTTTAGAGGTTGGTTTTTCGAATTTAGATAAAACTGATATTTTGTGGTCAATCTAATATCATTTATGTTCAGTTTGGTTTGCCATTTCATCATCAACAGGTTGTAAAATGAACAACGCTTGCAAATGGTGCGAATTTATTTCGACGGTTCAGTTTGCGAAGTTTATCGCAAGCTCGTCCATTTTATGGTCGACATAATCGTCCATCAGAGCAATTAATTCGGTTAACCATGGTTCGTTTTCGCACTACTTTTACTCTATGCGATAATACGCATCCGTAGAGAAGTCGAACAGTAAGAACCGAAGAAACAATTGCCGCTGTAGAGCAAAGTGTTGAAGAGGACCAGAATGAATCGATTCGCCACCGTGCACAGCAATTGGATCTTTGTCCATCAACTTTATGGAAGATTTTTTTGCAAAGATCTTGGCTTAGGATCTTACAAGATCCAGCTAGTGCAATAATTAAGGCCGCGAGACCATGCAATGCGTAGTGATTTTGGTGATTTTCAGTGATGAAGCTTATTTTTGGTTGAATGGCTATGTCAACAAGCACAATTGCCGCATTTGGAGCTAAGAGAATCCACATGAGAACCTTGAGACGATATTACGTCCACAAAAACTGAATGTTTGGTGTGCTCTATGGGCTGGAAAGTCATTGGGCCATACTTCTTCCGAAATGATGCTGGAGAGTCAGTTAGCGTTAATGGAGACCGGTATAGAGCCATCAACACCGTCTATTTTGTTCCCCAATTGGATAGCATGAATATGGATGAGATGTGGTTCCAACAAGACAATCGAATTATTGAAAGAAATATTCGATGAGCGCATAATTTCGCGGAATGGACCTGTCAATTGGCCCCCAAGATCGTGCGACACCATTGGCTTATTTTCTGTGGGGATATGTGAAGGCGCTCGTCTACACCAGCAAACCAGAAATGTTAGGGGACTTGGAAGCCAACATTCGTGGCGTTATTGCCGACATACGGCCCCAAATGCTCAAAAAAGTGTTTGAAAATTGAATTTCTAGACTTGGCTTTATTCGAACCAGCCGCGGCGGCCACATGCCCGAAATCATATTAATGGCATAAAGTTATCATTCCAATAGAGCCAAATTGATGGACATTAAAACAATTTTTTGTGTTTTATTTCAATTCGAAGTTTAATACCTCTAAAAGAGGTAAAGAGCAACAGCGGCACTTATCTGACTCACTTTCAATCGTAATTATTTATTATTTATTATTTTAACAAAATCAATACTTACTCAAAAGAGTCTTTCATTAAGAACTTGACAACTTATTTTTGAAATAAAAAAAATGTATTGGCTTGAATTACTATCAAAACATTTGAAGCACTTAGAAGATTAAGGGAGCCACATACCACTAACATCCAATTCATGAAATTGCTGAAAGAAAAAACGTTCCAACATGTCTCTCTTGCGAATCCCATCTATCGTAACGTGACGGTCATTTCCATTGACGACAAAAAGGCCCCAATGACGACGCTGGCATGGAAACTTCACCAAACAGTGACTTTTTGCGTACGAAGTGCTTGAAGCACATCAGTAACGCATATTTTACTTATTGACAAAGCCGTTTATCCAAAAATGAGCTTTATCGCTGAAGATGATTTTGCGATGAAATTCATCATTTCCTTCGATCATGTCCAGGCCCAATTCGAGAACACGTCGCTTTATATGATCAAGTGGCTTTTGTTCATTCTTCCTCAATTTTAACTAGAATAGTTATATCTTGTCTACTGGGACTAGCATTACGGTCGAACATTGGCGTTAACGCTCTTTAAGTTGCGACCACCGACTCGGAATTGTAATTATTTGTAAACGTTGTTCCTTAACCACGATGAAAATGTTGATTTTACCAAATATTTTGACATTGACATATTTTGAAGTTGGCATTGACAGTTTAGCAATCAGTTTAAGGGTGCGTTCACACTGAATGTTTGAAGTTGTCACGTCCCTTATGAAGGAACCTTTATTAGAAGCAAGAAATAAATAATTGAATCTCGTCGAGCTACGGTGGTCGACTCATTGTGACCAGTAGATCCATGGTCCTTATATATAGACTTAAACCAGACAACAATTGTAAAAGAAATAAACCGGACCTTATTGCATCATGAATGCACCAATTAAGCATTAAGAGGCAATAGCTTTGCCTCTTAATTCAAAGCTATTGAACATGGACTTATAGTCCTCTGCGTATGTATATATGCAATTGAAAATCCACTTACCTTAAAAGTCTTCCGTTCAACACTTTTTCATTTGGTTAGATACTCTTTCTTTAATTACGCTGTTAACCTCAACACAGCAACTATTGTCCAGACCCAAACAACATCTGTGGACATCGGCTTCAATTTCGATGTGTCTGAAAAGAAATAGAAAGTTCAGTTAAATCTGTTTTTTTTCTTTGATACTCTAAATTCACTTTTTTCGAAAACCCATTGTTCAGCAGATATTGTAAAGGAATTATAACGTGTGTAACGAAGCTTACTAGACGACGAGGAAGATGCTTAATCACTGAACCAAAATCTTCAGAGATGGTAATTATACACTTGGTCGCAGACCAAGGTTCAGATATCCGTGAATATCGCACGGTAAATGCAAATTTACACAAAAGACCTGCGAGAGTTATTAATTGCTAATGCGGAGAGGTGTCAGTGGTTTTTTGTTTGCATGGTGGATGATCACCAGCATGGCACCATCAGTGCCAGCACCAATTGCGGAACTAACGATTATGGTGAACGAAGCAACAGAGATGTTGAACCTAAGAAGTATCACAGGAGGGTGCCAACTTAATTGGATTATGCATTCGTAAGGTTTTTTTTTTTGCGTGAAACCAATAAAAGATGGTGGTTTCGTTAAAAACGAAAGAGATAATAAATTTAATGTATTATATCAGATCGGAGATGTCTTAAGTGTTTCCCTTTGTGGGTTTTGTGGTTGTTAACATAAATGGTAGTAAACTGCAAATGAGAACCCTATGGCAATAGCTCACTTTCGGTGATTATTTTGATTTATTGCCAGTATTTGTTTGTGTAATTAAAAGTGGATTTATATTGCGGATTTTGTAATAATTGCGTGGAATCATTTCATAACCACAGGCAATTCGGAAAATGGACTTTAAAGTGTTGACGAACACACGGACACTAGCCATATGCGTACAGTTATGATATATTATCGTATGGACATTCAGGTAAGCGTTCCTAGTTTACGATAGGGAGTTCGGACATATGTACTTACTAACTTACTTTAGTGGCTTAACAATCCGGAATAAACCACCTGGACCTCAAAAAATATGCTTCTCCAATTAGCCCGGTACTTAGCTAACTGCCTCCAGTTGCGCACCCCAGGTTGGTTGAGTTCGGTTTCTACTTGTGCGCGCCGACACGTCTTACCGAGAATCGAAGACTCTTGGAGCTGGAGTATTGGTGTCCATTCGTTTAACATGTCCTAACCATCTTGGCATGTCGCTGTACAGGTCGTATAGTTCTTGGTTGAACCTTCGTCTCCACAGCCAACGCAAATAGGACCGAATATTTTTCGAAGAGTTTTTCTCTCAAATGAACCGAGACTTTATTGATCCACTTTTGATAAGGTCCATGTTTCAAAGCCTTCGAGCAGGACTGTGATGATCAGGATCTTATATAGGATCTCCTCAGAAATGAGGGCTTTACTACTAAATGGCCTTCTTAGCCCGAAGAAACAGCGATTGTCAAGAGTACTTCTTCGTTTACTTTCTGACGAGATGTTGTTGTCCCGTAGTAACTCAAATATAGAGAACGGATTTTGTTGACATTGCCTTTTTTGCCTTTAGCCTTTGCAGAAGCCCGATTGGAGATATTTTAAATATTTTGGAGGGGAACGATGAGCAATTGTAAAAAGAAAAAGGACCAGCTGCTAAAGCTGTGGTGAAAAAGGTCAACGCCATCCTTTCTGCAAATGAAGGACTCAAGACCATCAGGGAAATAATTAATGTTGTAAATGGCGCTGACAACTTCAAATTGCCCCCAAATATAAAAGTCGAAGACATGACGAATTTTGACTGGGCTCACTCGCCCGTGCTCAAATGGAGAGGTCCTTCACTCTTTTAAAACTCTCCTTAGGGACACTCGCAGGCGTTTGTTGTCAGCTGCGACCTGATGGCGCAGCTAGAATTTTCCTTCGTCATCCTACACAGATGGACGAGTTTGGCGGTATATCAAAACTAGACATGGCTCTGTATAGAATGGATACGTGTCTCTTGTTTATCGCAATGTGATCAATTTGGTTAAACGTTTGTTTATTTGGTGACCGAAAGATCTCTTAAGCTATATCAGCAAAGAACCTTCGGCCAAAATTTATGGTTAACTAAATCGATTGCGATTTTCAAATCGCGAAACAACGGAGTAGCTTTGTTGTATTTTTCTATTACATTTTTAAAAAATGACTGTATAGCAGATTCCCTAAGTTTTATTTTAGGATCGAAAATATCACAAAACAACCTTGATATACATAAAAATGAATTTTTATTCAGATTTTTGATTTCAAGACTTGCTAGGTTTGTGGTTTATTGTAAACGCGAAATTTCAAAAAGTCCCAAAAGAAGAAGTCTGATGAAATTCACGATCCTTAAGATAAGATAAGGTTGACTTGTTGTCAACTTTACGGTCGTTCAGTGAGACGAATTGTTTTCTATAACTTTCATTACCATCCGTATAACGTGGTGATTATGCAGAAACACTCCAAATTCTCTTTCAACCCTCTCAGGAACGCACGTGGGGCGCTTCTCGAAAACAGTCAGAGGACGATTATTTTATTGAGAAATGAAGTCCCACCTTACTTGAATAGATGCGTAAACAAACACACTATGCGCTACTGGATTGACTCCATTCCCAAGAATTACATCAAAGGGTTTACATTCACTTAAACTGGAAATTATTTCCTCTGAGATGGTTGGTCCCTGTTTCTTTTTTTTTTTTTTGAATAAAGCTAGAATTAGGGCAGTCCAGTATGTGATTACGTTAAAGGAATTTTTTGACACGACTTGATAAATTGGACTTAGGGGATACATGGTAATGACAGATATCAACAAGAACATTTTGGAAACATCTGGGTATAAATTGGCATCATACCCTGCTGCCATGCGTAAGAGTCATAATCGTAACAAACACTAAAAATTAGCTTCTTCAGTGTATGGGGTATGAGGAAATGACCTACCTGATATGATTAAGGCTGAGTGTAAGGCACATTCATAACATTATTTTTATTACAGCTTGTATGTATAAAATTTCAACAAAGTGTATATGACTTGAAGTGACATCTTTTCATATTTTTCAAGTGTTATCAGTCAGGTTGCTCAATCAGCTGTCTCAAGACTTAAAAAGTTAGTTCATTTCATTATAAGTACTACATAACACCTTAATATTCAATATTATAATGACTCATCTACCAATACAATATATACGATAACTTCTGAAAGAAATAGAAATTGACTTTCACAATACAATGAAGAATTCAAATGAATCGATGTATTTGTGAAATTCTTGTTTCATTCACGCAAACTTTTGAAACTGAAAATTTTTGAAATCTCATAACAGGTTACGCAGAAATTATAATTTCTACAAATTTGCATATTGCACATTGAAACCAGTCATACCTACAAGTATGCAATGAATATCACATAATATACACATATCCATTGCATACTTCTACGGAAATTGAGTACCTAATCCTTAGTAGAATAATATACTTAGACCAAAATAGATAGATTCATGGTTGTACACTAGAGGTGAAAGGGGTTGATAGCTACTCCTGAAACCATATTGAATTTCAGGAGTAAATTCGCCGATATTGACTTTTCTGATACATGAGCGGATGCGAAATATAGAGATAATGGGTTCCTTCAACATGTAATGTCCAGTCTAAAGAATGATCTATAGGACAAAGTATTTGAAGTAGTGCTAGCAAAATGAGCAGTTGAGTGCTGCACTAGTCGAGGTGTGACCACCTCTAGTTTTTTTCTTTTAATATTGCAGTAAATAAGAAAATAAATAAGGCTATCTATACGTTTACTACTAAGACACAAAGAGTTGCAGTTAAATATAATGAAGCACCCACCGCGCCTGCTGTACGCAAGTTTGTATAAAAAGTTCGTGGGACTGGTATGCTAGGAAACAACACTCAGGCTCCCCGTCGTCGCACGGTGCACAAAGACGAAAATGTGGCTGAGTCTAGAGTAAGGAACTAAATTCACGAACATCAACCCGCCATCGATCTCCCTGAACAGCTCAACATTTCACAGACTAGCCCGTGAATAATCCCGCACAAATATCTCGGATTATTCGCTTGAAAGATCTAGTTGGCTCAGCTTCTGACCGTATCAGAGAGGAAGATCCAACGTAGAGCTTAATTAAAGCAGTTGAAGGAAAAAGTTGATTAAACGGATAGCGGATCTTAGGACGTGTGTGATTCTTTCTTTAATGATGACGTAAACTCAAGGTAAGCTTTCTTGAAAATTAACGATACATGAATCTTCACGATAGGATGGGCAGTGAAAAACTTTGTTTCTACGACTGTGCCATCATGCTTATTTTTTTAATCGCTATTTCGTTAGATCAAGATGCCAAATTAAACATTTTATTCACTCTATGGACGACTCATATCCTAACATAGTGCTAAAAACTGTGAAGCATAGACCGCAACAAAAGTAGATGGGCTTTTAAGGACATGATTTGGAGGTGAATTTGCGACAAGCGGTACACAACTTAAGAACGAGGTAATCTAAAAACTACACATTGGGCATCTGAGATGACAGCGAGGTTGGAGCAAATGGATAACAATGTTTCGATTCTCTACCAGATAGTCGACGTAGCAGAGTAAACTGGCGCAGCTACTTAAAAGCAAGTTGGAATGGCACGTTAAAATGAGAAAAAGTAGACGTAGCGTGGTTCACAATAGTTCCATTTATGACCAATATTGTGCGAAATATTACAAAGCTATCAAAATCCTTAGTGGAACTTTAGGGAGAAAACAATCTTTCTAAATCGACTAACAGTAGCACCTGAGGCGGGGCATTGCATAATATATCATGAAATTTAAAGGGGGCGTTTATAACGCATATTTTTCTCGGTATAGTGGAAAGTCATAAAAAATTTAAAGCATACAAAATCACTTATATTTATACTTATTTTTTATTTTTATGTTCATTGAAAACAGGAGCCATGTACCAAAAGACATTCATAACAATGATACAGCAGAATAAAAGCAAGGCACGACTCAAGAAAGCTGGGAAATTGTGCCTGAAACCTTCTGTCCACAGCACATAACTTAAATCGGTGCCATATGAGAAAGGAATGTCGGACTAAATTATATCTCTTTCCACGATTTTGATATCACATTTTCAACCAGAATATCCAAAAAGGAAAATTGGCCGTCGAAGAATTTGGGTTCAGTATGAAAAAAGCAATCTACACTGATGAACGCACAATGAATCTGAAAAGATCGGGGTAGCCACATCCCTAAAACTAGTAAGCAGACTCGTGTAGTGTGTTCCAAGCATCATCTGGATAGAATCTTCAACTACGTAAGTAAGCGGCCATAAAAGCTATAGAATGAAATGTAGAAAATGCTCGTATTGTTGGACGCTACCGAGTTTAACTAAGGTTCAAATAATCTGGGTGCCAACATATAATGACATAATAAGAAACAAAAGAAGAAACAAGGTTCGACACGTAACGCGGCCTAATCCGACAGCAGGATAAATCGCCCGCTGGGCATTTATTTCAATAGCACTATAGCAGTGATAACAGGTCGCAACAGGTTAAGCACTCCACTTCAGAGGGGTTAAACGGCATCCATCATTTATGTAGGAAATTTAGTTACTTTGAAGAATGAGAGGATATCCCACACCTGGTGGGTCACTGCAAAGATTATAAAGACATACAGACAGATTGAGAACAAAAAACATAAACTTTTGCTCACCACCTTCATGGTACGGGCGTGCGGTGTGCACGTGCACAAATGAGAAACGAGATCCAAAAATATGGCGGGCCGAGCCAGTACGACCCGCAATAGAACCATTTTTCTTGTATGCAGTGCGTCATCGATCTATATGGCTTTATAATCATTGGTGACTGGCATGCGATAAGCAACAGCCATTTAAGAATACTTAACAGTCACAAAGCCTTACGGCATCTGACAGACTCGTACAGATCAACCTCTTCTAAAAAGTATCTTAGCACTATAGTGTAGGTGCTTGTATATATGGACTAAAAACCGAACATAAACATGAAAACATGTTATACCTTAAATGTAGTGAGGAAGTCCTCCTAAGACTACCTTTTCAGAAAAGATAAACAAGACTCAAACATTGGTACCTAAGACTACCTTTTAGTGCA
Organism: Rhingia rostrata; assembly: GCA_949824845.1. NCBI lineage: Eukaryota > Metazoa > Arthropoda > Insecta > Diptera > Syrphidae > Rhingia > Rhingia rostrata. The sequence continues at coordinate 94,794,098 of OX463755.1, read as the reverse complement.
GAAAGATTTTTGTCCTTTTTGATAATTTTTTATTTACCAAATATTTTTCCAAACAATTTTCCCCATACTTCCTGTCTATCCGAGCATCGAATATGGATAAACATTATACAGCTTATATTAAGTCACCATACAAAAAAAGTAAAAGTTTCCCAGAAAGTCATAAAGTTCACCGAGTTATGTCAGATAAAAGGTAAACACGATTTATTACCCTAATAATCTGTTAACCGTTTCAACAAATTCTTGCTTAACTGGTTGTTTCTGCTTCTTTTTTTTAATTTCATTAATTGATTTAAATATTAATACGAGCTGTATAATTAATCAACCATTCGAAGCACAAAACGTGCCAATGACTGCAAGAATGTCAACAATGTTTGCTGTTTCATAGGGCGCAGCCTAAGCACTATGTAAACGATGACAAAAGGGTTGTGAGTACACGCCGTCGAAGCATATCAACTCCCCTAATCAATTCATCGTCAGACGGGTCTTTGAACTTGTGTAACATTGGATGGGAGTTTATTCAAATAACCCCCCGCCTTCAACACATCGATACACACATTCCACTTCAAGGCGTCAATTTGTACCTGACTAAGGTAGAAGAACATCACGCTAATGAACTTAAGTCTGCTTGAGTGATTAACCTGTTTCTTTGGAACGAAAGAAGGAAAACCCTGCCCTCTGGCAAGGTAAAAGCCTGTATATGAAAATGTGTGCGTTACGTACCGTATTTTTGTTTGTATGTGTTCGTTAATTATTTGTGTGCAAGCGACTGCATAAAGTAAGGAAATTCGTTTTCTTTGCCTTGGTTATGCAAGGAGAAGTTTTTTTTCTATTTCTAAAAGACGGTCAGACGCCGACGAAAGGAGACGTTTAGAAGAACGGATTAAAAACGTAATTCCTTGGAGTTTCTTTTTTGTTTGGCTTTTTTTTTTTGTGTGTGCAAAAGGATTACATGAGCTTTGGAAAGTGAAAGACGGTTCACGAGCATGACAAAATGTCTCGCTTGTTGGTATATCTTTATTTACACTCGTACCTACGTAAAGTAGGGTGGACATTTTTTATTTGTATAAGAAAACTAAAATTTAATACGCACTGTTAAAAGTAGTTGGAATTTGTAAACGAAAACTTAAAAATATATATGAATGTAAGCCTTAAATCCTCTGATTTGGTATTAAATAGAAATGAAAATATAAAACAAAGGAATAAAATTCAAGGTATTCAGACGAAATGTTTTGGTAGATGGTACATTCTAGGTTGGGTCTTTATTTTGACCTTATAGAAGTACAATGCTATGGATGGATATGGATGGCGTTAAGAAAATCATGGACCGTAACAAACGCGGATAACTACTTCCTGTTGGATGATCTTTGGTCGCTTTAGAGTTGACTTGTTGTTTAAGCAAGGCAAATGGACAGACATGTTAAAATAAGAAAAATGAGAGGTAAGGTGTTTTGCAGAAGTTCGATTTGATTGTCTCAGGTTAACGCCTAAAAAGTAATAGGTAAGAAAGCTTATTATATTGCACTGGGTAATAATCTTAAAAAAATCTGCTAAGTTCGATTTTTTAACTGTTTTAAAGTTTAATAGGTACGCTGATTATAAAGATAGACTTAGTTTCCTTCTATCACGTCAAGTTTCTCTGATACGTTGTGGAACACCTAATAAATTGCTAGCCCAAGGATCATTTACCTAAGTGACTCTTATTTTGTACAGTGAAAGTGCCCGTATAAAACAAGAACAACAAATGTAAATAGGGGTATTGCAGTTTCACATCAGCCATACACCCAGTATTATATTTTCACCTCTGCATATAAAACTGGGACTACTGAGCAGTTTGTTAAGACTTTGACAGTTGAAGGCCACTGAAGATAAAGGCCGGTGTGTTTGACGGAAACCCACCGGCCTTTATCCTTTCAAAAGACAGACGAGAAAATGCTAAAATGAAGTGCTTGAAACTGTCTCCTACACATATTCAGCAGCTCAATAAGCAGCTCAGATGAACATTTCATTGGGACAATGAATAAACTCCAAAAACGTTTTGTCAAAAACTTACTTAAGAATACGCAAGCAGAGAATTACACAGAAATTGTACAGCAACTTTTAGAGAGCTTCAAAATGCTTAGTGTAAACATGAGCATCAAGGTTCATTTCCTGTACAGTCATCTTGCTAACTTCCTGAAAAATCAGCAGCAGTCAGTGATGAGATCTAAAATCTCATGGAGGCAAGGTACTAAGGTAGATGGGACTTGCATATGATGCCTGACTATTGTTGGAGCAGATTTGGCGAGATTTTTAACAAAATGTACACAAAAGCTATACATGAAAAAGCTTGCTTTGACATTTATGTTTGTCTTTTGGTTCCAGAATAAAATGAATAAATAAAACTATTTTCTTTGAATATTTTGTTTGGAAATTGTTTCGTTAATTTTTGTAATTATACAAAAGTTGGTAGCTTAACAAGTTGGCGCGATAGATAAAAACTGTGATCATTTCCGCATTTCAACAATAAATCAAAAGCATACGAGAACGATCGTTTAATACCATATCCCATACCATCCTTAAAAATAAATTTAGAAAATGACAATGTCACAACATATTGACCCTAATCGTGGTATCCGTTCGGAACAAAATTTTCTCTGATTTGTTCGATATCGCTGAATTTTGTACCGAGGCATCCGTTCGGATTTGCTTTTCGAGCAGATCTTCCTACGAAATGCATCGCACATGATGGCGCGACGGCTTAATGCGTTAAGTTTACTATATTTGACAGCTAAGCGTTGAATTTATTTGAAAGTTCTCAGACGAAAAATTCTTGTACAATTCTTACGAAAATGGAAACCTTCCCAAAATTTTGAGTAAAATAATAAATAAAATTATTTTGTGTATTACTACAAAAGCGTGTTCTAGAAAAAAAATTTGTTTGAATATTTTTTTCCACTCACTTTTCACATTTATAAAATTACGCAGCTGAAAGATTGTCAAACGTACGCTAAGGTATGCTTAATTTTTTTTTTCCGCAATGGATACTTCGATGGTAAACTGAGTTCCGATTGGAACTGACTTTCGTTTCGGAAATTCTTTGAATGGATACCTCGATAGGGCTGATTGTTCGGATAGTTCTTTTTTTGAATGAACTTGCTATGTGGTGGAGTATAAAAATGGTTGTTTGAAGAAAACGCCTCCAAAAAGTGGGCGTATATTGACAAAATACATCATACAATTTTCCGAAGTTTCTGCTTCAAAACTTTTTGATTATATATTGAAACTTAGATAAATAAACTTTCACAGTATACGTAGTATAGGGAAGTATTGTGATGGGGGGCGGGTGGTAGGTGCGAATTAAAAATTGAGATTTTTATAAATTCTTATGTTTTAAGGTACCCCGAATACAGGAAAGTAGTTTTTAAAAAATGTTTGTTTGCCATACGAAGTCTGAAGTCTGTGATATATACATAGTAGTTCGATTATAATACTGGAGGGGCCTGCACTACTCAGATTTTTTGGGTATGTGTGTTGTTGGTGCTCCTACAGAGGGTTTTTTTTTTGGAATTGGGGTTTTAGCTCAAAAAGTAATCCATGGTACCTCCCATATAAATAAATATTTTCAAAACAAATAAGATTCGGAACTTTTATAAAGTTCAAGATCAGCTCTTAAAGTCTTCATGATAACGAGTTTGGTCGACCGGTTTGAGGAACGGCGTGCAGTCGCCGACCGTTCTGGAAGAAGTACTCATCGGAATATACGCACTGAAGGAAACGTGGCAACTGTGCGGCAAAGTGTTGCAAATGTTTATCTGTCTCAACACTTGGTAGTTCGATTTAATTGGGCATGTCCAAAACATCATTGCGGGAAGTTTTAAAGTTGGATGAACCCAGACTAAATTCAAATTTTACAAGGTCTTGAAAGACCACCGATAACAACTACAAGGCGGGCCAAAAGAAGCCATCCGATGTTGGTTGCCTCTCATTTTATCGGTTATGGCTCGCTCCGTCCTGATGGAACCACATATCCTTCAGTCCTAATTCGTCCAATTACGGCAGAAAAAACTCGGTTAACATGGCCTTATAGCGCGCACCGTCCACTGTTGTCGTTTGACCAGCGGCGTTCTCGAAAAAAAAGGCCCGAAGACTCCTCCAGTGTGAACAGCGCACCCTGCAGTAACTTTAAGCAGCTGTAATGGCTCCTCGTTCATTACTCGTGGATTTTCGGGGCCCAAGAGGCGATAGTTTTGCTTGTTCACGTGCTCGCTGAGGTGCAAATGAGCCTCATCGCTCATTATGATTTTGGTCGAAAAATTTTGGACGATGCTTGGGCATAGATTACACACGACGATTCGACATCCTCAGCAACAGTGGCGATATTCTCGGAACAACGGGCGCTCCGTAGCCGGCCACTCTTAGCAAAGTCTCGTGTGGTCCCATACTCTTCAAGGTTGGTGGCCAATCGGCGCAGTGTTTACGCAGTCGGTGTCGGAAGGCCGGGGAATCGGCGACGGAATTCGCGCTGCGCCAACACAACAGACGAATTGTTATGCCAAAAAATAGACACGATTATTCCGCGTTCTTTGGGAATGGTATCGCTTCATTGCTTGTTCACTTGTATTCTACATCTGTCTAATCCACAAATGTCAAAACTTGGCGGCCATTTGCAAAAATAAGAGCATGTTCCAATAGGTTGATCTCTTTTGGCACACCTTGTACAATACGCTATTCGTTTTACACAATTAGCCACACAAATTGTTTTTTATAGTATCCTGTTTGTAGTTTCAACCAGATAGAGACTACGCACACTGTTAAGCAAACTATGAAGCTACTGTGTGAAATTTTCGACAGAAGTTTGATTTTGAAAAATTCAAATTTCCCTTGGCCGTTTTATTTAACTGCTACGGACTTTTTTTGATGGAGATATTTAAGAGACGAAGTGTATGTTAATTAACCGGAGACTACAGAACAATGTAATAGAAAAACGGGAAAAAAAGCAATGTCTGTATCGAGCAAAATGGTGGACATTTGCGGATATCATATTTCATGTATATTCATAAAATGTATTTTGTATATAAAACAATAAGAAGTTTACAAATACAAACATCCAGCCATGTACCTTAGTTGTCAAAGTACAAATATCTCAAATGAGTTGTTCACCTGTATAGAACCGTCCAACCCATAAAACAAAGATTTGTCTCTTTTCCTGCCAAACCCATATCAAAATAATTTCGTAACAAAATAAACTCACAGTCACAGCACCCACCGCAATGTGTATTGCGTATTATTTTTTTGTAAATATATGCCAAGCGGTTTTACACTCAAAGTGGATCATAATGACATCCACTTTGAGTGTAAACAAATTAAAGTTTATATATTTTCGCCATCAAAATACACTGGCATTCCACATAAATTTTAAGTTACCATAGACCATAAAAAATTAAAAGCGAAAATGTTTTCGACATTTTTTTTTTAACATAAAGCCACCCCGTCATTCTGAATGACGGGATTCCGTATTTTGGAATTCCCTCTGGGTCTAATATTAAATGTGAGGTTATAAGATGAATTTGTTGCAGATCACTCACTGTGTAGCAAATGTATCTTAACCAAAAAAAAAATAATATAATAAAACAAGCTTCCTTATTCCATATTTTTTCCGGAGAGAGTATCTGACAGTGAATGACTTGGTTATGCATAGCATTAAGCATTTAAATTTACGATGTCGGTCGGCTGACGTTTGAATGACCCAATATAAAACAGAACTAAATGTTTCGAAACAAATTTCCCAAGACCACGACTGGTGATTGTTGGGAAAGCGTGACTATATGATGAAGCGGTGAATAAATTCGGAGTTCTATGTCATAGATAGAGTGGCGAAATTAATCTCGTTTGACATGTTAAATACCATATGGCAAGATGTGACCTTCTTTCCTTGAAACTAGGACACTTATTTATTTTTTGAAAACAAATTACAAAGTTTTCCCTAGATATTGTGTTGTTGGCTTTTTTGGTAGATGATTTTTTATGGAAAAAAAAAACAAACTGAAAAACAAGTTTTGAGCGGAAATTAATTATCTATAAATAATTTGTTGTTTCATTTGGCATTCTATATTCTCTCTTTAACATAAACATTTCAAAAGGTTTAATCTAAGATATACTGAGTAAACAAATTGGAGAGGAAATTTGTTTTCATATTTTTTAATCATTTTTGTGGGTGAGTTGCACACTTCGTTTGATTTATTTAGTTAAACTTCACTTTCCAGAATGATTTTAAAGCTCAATTGATTTTGACATACCATAATTATATACCATCTATAAATAATTTGTTGTTTCATTTAAGATATACTGAGCAAAGAAATTGGAAAGGAAATTTGTTTTCATATTTTTTAATCATTTTTTGTGGGTGAGTTGCACACTTCGTTTGGTTTATTTAGTTAAACTTCACTTTCCAGAATGATTTTAAAGCTCAATTGATTTTGACATACCATTAGCGCATCGACGCTAAGGGTATGTCAGGCATCTGTCAGGCAGGCGCCTGGAGTCATGTTTATTAGATAACAGTTTTGTGCCACCGAACAGTAAGGCCCAATACGTATAGAAATTTCATAGTAATCGAAGAAATTTTGGATTTTCTTTATAATGTCGGTTAAAATAATCAGAAATTAAGACTCTTTCCAAATCCTTTAAAGCTAAATTGCGTATACTTAGCACTATAAATCGACTAAGATAGTTAAGGTTTGTGGGTTAATGAGGTAGGCGGTGTACTCATCACATTCAGGTCAATACGGGGCTACGTGTTTGGGTGACTCCTTCATTAGTAACTTCCCAGCCACCCGGATCATGTTGTAAGGTGTCTCCCTTATACAGATGGATTTCTGATAGATCCGTAAGGTCTTGGAAAATAGATTTTTCTAGAGTTATTTTTAGAGGAAAAGTAGAGGGTGTCATTGTGTATTTTTTCATCACCACAGCCTCTACGATATCAGTTTTCAGTGTTTTCTGTCCCATCCTTGATTTTAAGTCAAAAAGTGTCAGCTTGCCGACTGTTTTGCCTGATCAATGCCTTTCGCAGACCCTTTACTTGCCAGTTCATCGGCAATTTCATTACCCGGCATGCCTCTGTGGCTAAGCTGTGCAGCCTGACTATCAATTAAGATATCGTCTGATAGCATTGATGTCGATTTGGCTGCCTCTGTTAATGCCAATATCTCAGCATGGAAGACACTGCTGTGCTTAGAGAAAATTAATTAAATGGACTGAAAACTAATTTGTTGAGTAAATAAGGAAGAAAACTGACCATCCGAAAGTTTTGTTTCGTAACAGCGCTAGTACCTACTTTAAATGTATACAGATGAACATTGCAAAGAGCTAAAACCAATAAAATTCAATTTGTGCAAGAATTAAAGACAGCAGGATGACAGTCAAAGGCTTGACTGCAGGCAATCGAGAGCTATTAGCAACATTTAATTTTCCAAAGAAGCTCCTTTTCATCTTAAGAAACGGGACAACAACGAATTCGAAACACAAGCTAAACAAAGAGTATAGAACTACATAGAGTACGCATCACAGCTAAAAATTTTGTAGCCGTTTCAGACGCGGGCGGTAAGTGCGAAGGGGAAGTTTCGTCGATTTTATGCGTCGCCTATATTATTGTTGGATGCTGCGGTCGCAAAGCGAACAGTGGGGTATTAATATCAGTACCCCACATTGCAAATTTTTGTTGCCAACGAATTTTTTTTTAAAGAAATAAAATCCTAAATTCTTTGGTGAGATAATTTATAATTTATGTTTTTATTAATTGACATTATGGTCTTCAATAGTTAGGGGAAAAGATTGTTTTCCATCATAATCCGATAGCGGTTACTGGTAATTGTAACACCATAGCATATGGCATTTGGAAAATATATGACAATAAATCATAGCAACTGACAAATTTTATTTACACAAAAATGGCAACCAAATAAAATCGACCTGGAGCATAGAATGCACTTTGTGTAATGCTGTCAACAACAAGAGACATACAACATTGACGAATTGGACGTCATCACCATCGACTGAAACAGCTGTTAGTTACTTTAGAACTTTTCCGGCGCAGGGACATAAGTCCCCGAGACAAAAGCCCTGATTTGATATTTCAGGACTAATGTCCCACTTCAATAGGAAATAAGTCCTGAATTCAATTGTTAAGCTTATCAGTCAAAAGGTGAAAGAATTCATTTCCCTTGGGGAGCTCAAACATTCTCCACGTTTGACCATCCAGCGATGACGAAAAGTCCAAAGTTATTTTGTACTCTTCGTCTAACAGAATGTCACAGAAATCAAAGAAATTGCCGTGTTTTGGTAATACTTTACTAAGTTTTTGGTTATATGGCTTTAGCATGCTTGTCGTTCGCATACAACTTCATTCCGGACTATGGCGCTACATAAGCAAATCACTCTTAGAGAACCGGATTTTGAAAGAAGAAATGAGTGAGATACTCTACTGCAGAACCACAATGCTAGGACTAGCCAAACAATATCCTTGGTAAAACACGCTGACGAAAAAGAGTGGACGCTTAAAAATGAAGCGCATGAGGATACGTGACATAAGTAAGTAGATGGGAGGGATGAAAATAAATACGACCACTTTGGTCCACAGCACCCATACCAAACCTAACATAGATAAATACAAACAGATAGAAAATGTCCATAATCGTATTATGTGCTATAAAAAAAATACCATGTGAACTAATTACCGTATTTCTAAATTTGTGTGATATTCCAAAAGTGTTACAGAACCCTACCTACATGCCTCCCATTATCGGCACCTTGCTAGACACACCTATCCCAGCATCGTGATACAAACAAAACTGTTTTCCAATCAATTAACAAGAACATGAAAAGTGCAAACCCCAACAACGATCCTCATTCCACCCCTTCCTTCCCTTCAGTCAGACTTTCTATTATCATCCACCGACACACCATGACATATACCTCCTCGCCATATATGGGCATGGAGCCAAAGCTCATTACTGCTTCCAACTTCCCGTGGCATAATAGAAGAATGGCATAGTTTCTCATCCCATTGCCAGCACTCCCCATGTCGTCTCGGTCTCACATGTTCTTTTGTACCACTCTCGGTGCGCTGTAACAAGTTTACGCTTCATTTCCCAAAAATGCGGGATGTATGATTGTTGCAGTGACCGCATCGCTTCACTTTGCTTTCAATTTCCGTGCGCGCGGTTCTTGCTCTCTGATGCTCGTTTGCTCATTGTAAAAAGTTGTAAAAGAGGGGCGACAAAACCAACTGAGGACCGAATAATAAGTAATTTATCGTACCGATACAAATTCCGCATCCGAATACAATGAACATAACTCATAGATACTTTTTATGTGTCCTGTATCTTTTTTCTTCTTCTTCTGAGCTTTATTGAGTTCTATGCTCATCCGATAATGGGTACTTTGGCTTCCATTGATGCGCCTGCCTCGTCTGTATGTCGTCGTGGATAATATCGTCTCGGATTATAGAGCTCAGTTTACATTTTCAGCTATTTAATGCGATTACCGTCATCATTGTGAAGCAGTTCTGAAGACGGTGGCAGACCCCAATGATGTACTCGTAGATAAATCGCAATTACAAATAGAGGAAGTACCAAGTGCTTGTAGCTGTATCTGGAGAAGTTGTTTTATTTCTTTTTTTATTTTTGTATCTCATTCTTATCTTGTGTTTGCGTTTCGAATATGAATGGAAAACAATGCAGAATTATTATCCAAGGCTACTTAAAAACAAGAAATATACAGATACTCAAATGAAATGTTTGCATGAATGAAGTAGACAGATTGGCAGCTGGCTGCGAAGATAAGGCGAATCAACGACGAGCACATGTAATCAGAGGAGAGACCATTTTTTTGAACGTAGGTGCACGACCCTTGAAGGTTACATTGACCCTGCCATAGGAAATTGTTACAATATCAAGAATGCACTGGGAAAGATATAAAGAAGTTTGCCGACGTGTAATGTTTGCTTATGATCATCAAAAGGACTATCTTGCCTCACCTTTTAAAACCGAACCCAATTAACATTTTTCTTTTGAAGGATTAATTGACGGCATTAAGTCTAATGACGGTCTCTTTGATAATTAAATTGTGTATGACACAATTATCATCCAGTATTTTTTGCGAAAACTTCGAACCCCTTTGGGGGTTACCATTTTTAACATTCCTAAAAAAGAAGTTGAAATTACCACGGGTATGTCCTTTGGGCGCAGTTAATGTGTTGGCTTTATACTGTTTTTCATGGATAATTTTTATTTTATGATGAAAGCTATTAGGGGACTATATGATGAGAAAATGTGTTCATAAAAGTTAGATTAGGTCTAGATAACTTAGAATAAGGTAAATCCTTTGTACTAACACGCTTAGCTATAGTCATGTCAACTACATTTTATGAGATTACATTTCTTGTTTTTTAAGAGAGTAGCATTGTTCAAACAATTACCAATCAACTTAAGGATGTTACAGAAATAATAAAATGTCCTGCTGCGTTGCTATATGTATCACTCGCGACATTCGACTGCAAGACTTGTGTTTTCATAAGCTGGATGTCTTTAGTGAAAACAAATTTGGGCAAAGCTGCATCTGAGAAGATCCAAGGGACTGATTTCATAGCAAAGCAATTATGCGCTTTAATTATTAAATGGGTGGCATGCAAAAGAAGCGACAAAAAATAAAGCAAGGCATTAGATATTTCGCGGTTTCTTCGGGCTACTAAGGCAATTTAGTACCAAAGCCCTTACTCGAACTACTAAGGAGATCATATATAATGCCCTGATCATCCCAGTCCTGCTCAACGGCGCTGAAGCATGGACCTTATCAAAAGCGGATGAAGAAATCATTTATCGATTCGAGAGGAAAATTCTTCGAAAAATCTTCGGTCCCGTTTGCGTTAACGGGTTTATAGATACCAAGATTCAACAAGAAATTATGCCCCGGTAAAAAAAAAACTCCGCATTGGACGTTTAAGATGGCTTGGACATGTAGAACGAATAGGTCGCAGAGTCTTCGATTACCAGCCAGACTTCGGACGCAGTAGAGGAAGTCCTCGCCGAAGTGGCGCGCAAATAAAAGCCGACCTCAACATCTGGAGGAAGTTAGCTAAAGACCGGGCTAATTGGAGAGGCATATTGGTTAAGGCAAAGGATTGTTCCGCGCTGTAGCGCCACCTAAGTAAATAAGTAGTAAGAGTAAGAAATCCTAACAATTTCACGGCCTTTGCAAATATATGATCATTTCAACGAAGATCGCCTTCACATACACCGAGCATAGAGGGCTTTTCTTTTTCTTCAATGTAAGTTCCATTTCTATGGACATCTAATGGCTGTAGATTTTGGTTCTGATTTAATGACTGGAAGACATCACTTTGTTTTGAAACCATATAATTCCATTGAATTCTGTTGACTCTACACCATTGGATAATGCTGTTGAGGTCCACTATTGCGGAGTGATACGTTCTACTTTTCGGTGAGATATGTCATTAAATCCCTAATGGATTCTTCGATAAGCAAACTTCCTGTCGTTGAGAAGTTTTTTTGTTTGAGATATTATATAAGCTGACGATTAATCTGGGTTTTCACTTTTCATGACATTGGTAAGAAGGGACGTAAGCGCAATTGATCGGTAACTAGAGGAATAAGAAGAATCTTGTTTTGCTACTGGAAATGCAGTTTTTCATCTACTCGGAAGGAGTCCTGATGAGAAGGAAATATAAAAAGCTTACCAAGTGGTTTTGGTAGCCTAAAAGAACACCTCTCATAACAATGGGGAATATAGCATCTGAACCACCGGGTTTGTGAATGTTGAGATCAAGTAAGTAAGTAAGAGATCAAGTAAAACTCTTTCAACTATACGAGTAAAAAGTAGATTTTTCATATGATTTACGTTTTCAACTACAGAAGGAAACTGGGCAAATTAGGCAAACTTGCTCCAAAATGCGAATCAAGCAACTTGGCTTTGCCAAAGAACTGACTGCTAAAATATTATTGGCCATGTTCCAGGTTTTAAATTTCCCAAGTTAACTTTACCGATCCACTCATTGGTCAATCGACCATGTCACGTGAATAAAAATGCTCGACTTCGTAAAACTAAAATCGTGAACACGGCTATTGTAAATGATTGTCGGACCGCTTTTCCTACAGGGTGTGCTTTCGTTTTTGTCGGTATGAAAACATTGAATACCCAACTAACGATTTCGTTTCGATAAGCACTATCGAAGATATTTCCCCATTAGCAATATTTGTATGAAGTCATGCGAAAAAATATGTGGCGCACTTTAAGGGCGGTATTTACTTTTATTAGACTTCTTGAAATACTTTAATAAGCCTTACAGAAAAAAACATGAATTGCTTATAAAAGGCCTTACAGAAGCAAAATATAGCCTTCGTAAAAAGTCTTTCCGAAAATATTTACAAGCATTACCGAAAATATTGCAAGCCTTCCCGAAGTTGGCCAGGTAGCCCGACACGCTATCCACTATGCTGTACTTAAAAACATGAAACACATAAGTTAAGCGAAGTACTTGAATCGTGTTAACTCATTTTCCGGTAGGTTCCCGATTTTTTCACCTTTTTTTAAATCTTATAAGTCATAACATTAGCATTTTTAAGCCTTCATTGCTTCGGATTTACTTCGTGCGAAGTTCTATCGAAACATATCAACGTATGGTACACATACAGGAGCAGTGCGCTCCTAGAACGTTACAGATTCGCCTCATTTGAGAATTGTTTATAAATGTATAATCAAACATGTTGAAGATCTCTAAGGCATTGTAGAAATTCGCCTCAATTTTTTCAAAGAAAATTTTACAGAATTACACTCATTTCTGCACCACTAGAGTTTGCCTTGTAAGACCAAAAGCCTTGCTATCGTTACCTAATAACTTGTTTACGGTAATAAAAGATTTGGAATAATTCGTCAAGGTAACACCTTTTAACTCCAATATAGAAAGCAATGATGACGCTAAATGAAGCGTAGTAACTACACCTCGGAAAGATATATGCATGAGCAATAGAGGTATACTACAGGTACAATGTTAAAACATTCTGCAAAAAGGTAAAATTTACATGCCTTGACACTATACATACAGAAATCTTCAGAGATAAGAAAGTAAAACTTGTTGCTACTAAGAATATGAAGCGAGCGATTCGACGTTCAATATAGACGACCATACAAAGGGCTTGCACCCACCTTATACATATACATTATTAACTTATGACAAATCTAACATTGCAGCCTTACATGTCAGTCTAAGAGCCGAAGTATTCAAAAAATCATATGAAAATTACCGTGTATCCGATAGGGCCCAACAATATATGTTTCCTTAAACGTTTTATGAAGCAGGCTCTATTTTTTTTCGTATTCTTCATTGTATTCTAATGTTTTTTAATAAGCTCCAACTGAACTCCAACAAAATGTTAATTTAAATACTGCTCCTAACCTATCTTTGTAAATAAGTGCACATTATCTATATATTATGCAAATACTTAATTAATATATAACCCGATGACCTATTTATAAAATAAATCATTCATCATTCCGGAATGTATGCATAAACCACCAAATTAGTATCAGTTCCCTTAATTGTTTTTATCTTTTCATTCTTTTGGAATTTTTTTATCATCGTTTTTTTATTTTTATTTTTTTTATCAAAAGAACAAAATAAAAAACAAACCCAAAACCATTCCGAACCGGATAAACGAAGCCAAGCTGACCACACAGTCGTCACACTAAAACCAAACACCAGCACCATCATCTCTCGATGCGACCTCAAACACTTCAATGTTGCTCAAGGGTTTGGATTTCTCCTCAATACGTACTACAGTACAGACAGATAGCTAGAAAGATAGATACAGGTAGTACAAAGAGTATCTAAAGTTAGCCTCTTTTGGATTTCTTATTCAATTGAAATGCCACAGCACGACGGATTGAATAACACACGAATGGATTTGTCGGGCTAACTCGGGGAGAATGCTAGTTGTAATTAAACTTTCGGTACCAACAAGTACCGAAGAAGATATAATTACGTAGGTAGGTATAAGATAGGGTGTAACAAAAAATTGTTAATAATTCTGTCAATGTTTCTAGTAAAATGAAAGAGGCTAATTGGCTAAATTGGAGGCTAATGGTATGGTAAGCTAAATAAAACTTAGATGAACTCACCATATGAGCCATTCAAGGCTGAAGAAGATGATTATAATCAATGATATGGTCACATGTGGCACTTCAGCATTATATCCCCTATGAACATGTACACCGCCTTACTTGTGTCAATTATAGAGGTATGTATTTGAATACTCAAATTCGCCTTAAATATTATTCTGCTGTAGTACTAAACGCATGAAACTATACATCAACAAGCTGATTCAAAAATTGTCTAGACGGCATTTGGCCTAACAAATCGACGATTGTCAAGACTTTCTCATAAGGCAGACCTAGAAATTCCAAGTTGACACAGACCTATCTAGTGGTCTGCTTCATCTTGAAATTTCTGAATATTTATGAGCTATTTCGCAATTTGCCTTTGCATATGTTGTAGAATAACGAAATAACACCTTTGTTATAACTAATGGTTTTAGGCCAAGAGTCGTGCTGTTATCGAGCTTATTCAACCTGCCTGCGGAGAAAACATTGGGTAATAACCAAATTTCAATGTTTTTACACTATCTTTACAGATTTGAATTGAGATCAGGATGGCTCGATAGTGTTAACTAACCCAAAGAAGGAGAAGGATCAAGGAATTATAGCAAGCAAATGAGATCATAGGCCGTGTATAGGATAGTTTTTTTACAAAGGTTAAGATCTGAAAAATTATCAATCTTCAAGAAAAACTTATCTCAACTCAGCCAATCCGACATAAATCGGAAGTTGCCGATATCGTGCAAGAAGTATACAGCACATATGAATGGTTATGAGGAAAAGCGTGGCTAACGTGAGATTTAGGAGCAGTACTATGATTATAAAAAAAAAAAAAATACGTCTACGCCATTGACTCGACCACATCGATATAATCGTTGGTAACCGTATTACTTGAGAACGGCTGACCTATTTGGGTGTTTCTTTTTTCTTTAAATGATGGTTTTAACCCAACTTAGGTTTTTACGGAAAAAAAATTGACCACACCCACTTTTAAGCCTATTTTTTTTATCTAAATACAGAGAAGGCTGCACCGATTTGGCAAATTTTTATGAAATTGTTTGTCATAACCCAACCCAACTCACATGCACACATGAATGGTTATGAGGAAAAGCGTAGCTAACGTGGGTGTAAACGAAACCCGTTGCGCCAAAAAATTGTATTTTTTGCGACTTTAGACCAGACGTAGCTGGATAGGTCATAAGAATTAAAATAAATACCAAACACCTAGTTTTCGAATTCCTCACTGAGGGACTATGGAGAAGAGGATGACCACACCTAGTTCAGATAATGGTGAGAAAAAAACATTTATTCACAACCCATAAGCTAGACGTTTATGGATTAATGTAATCAATGCAATCTCCAGGTGTTGGTAGGGACCTTTATAGGTTATAGCCTTTTTAGATATCACTCAATAGCAGTAACGTAAATGGCTGATGACATCCTCAGAGGTTCAGACGTCCCACTAGCCTCTCGAGCCTCTGTCACTAGAAGAACTCAACCTATAACCCAATCATTCCAGATTTTAAATACGAGAGGTTGGCTGGACCACGTTTAGTGACCCAAAGAAAAATAAAGAATACGAACTCATTTATTATAAATTCCAACTAAGTCTCAGCTTACATGCAGTAGGGTCTCAAAATGAAAAGGAATAATTGCACAACTGAAACCCTTCTCGTACTAAGCGCAACAAATTGAACTTAATTGGAGTCTCTTAAAACTGTTCATTCCTCAGCAGCTACTCACGCTTCTATACACAAGTAGGTGGTAGTGGATAAAATGTATTTGTTGGAATGCATCCATTTTGTGAGTTACTAGAACTAGTGTGTTTCTTTCAGCGCTTAGAGTACAACATCTACGTACTATAAGCGCTAAAAGAAACGCACTAGTTCTAGTAACAACACGAAGAAGATCTATTCAACATTCCCTTAGATATTATCCACTATATATGTTAGGCAAAATATCAAAAACTTCTCCATGATCTCTATAAAAGTGAAATCTTTGGAATAACTAAAACCACGCAATTTCTGGTCCACCTTGCATGCCTACTTCCAAGTGGAGTAGGAAAGTGGGCAGTAAATAGCAAGTATTTTAATTTTTTTCATTTTTTTTAAGAAACGATCATCATGAAGAGAGAGAGATGGTACTAGAAATGGAAACAACCGAGAGTTTTATATACATATTTGGAAAAGATAAACGATGATCTCTTCAGATAGAGAAGATTTCATGAATTTAATTACTCGAGTCAATGAACTTAACTGGCCGTTGGCTACAAAAAATATAAGTGAAGATCAGCGATTGTTTAGAGAAACCGCACACAATGAAACTATAGGTTATTGGTTAGTGAAAACCAATTTCAACAAATAGAATGCTTGGCTTAAGGAGGTTGATTTAGAAGATTGTAGATGAATTGTGCTGATTAAAGGTTGTTTTTCAAAACTAGTTACCACGTAAGGTATCGTACAATCAAACATAATTCAAAAATTGGTATAGAGGGTGGTTACTAATACTATGATTTGTTAAATGAACCAAGCGACATGTTGGTTGACGCCCAGGTTCATTCCGGACTGGAGCGCCAATTAAGTAAGTTAGTAAGACGACATCCTATAAATCCAATCGCTTTTGATTCTATTACGTTGTGTGATCGTGACTTGTAGCAGAGTCACTGACATAGATGAAACAATTTATCCTACCCTGTTTGAAATAAGTTCAAGCCCAACTAAGACAAATTTCAATTTCAAAATTCCTCTTAACGCCATTGAGTTAGCTATCATATGGTACGCTACATAGCTGAATTTTGCTCGAATCGCATGTTTAAGTCGATGTCCGTGTCCGCATTCAATGGCTGGCCGTGGTAAAGGCAAATTTTTTTTTTGCTGTAAAATGAAATCTTGCAGGTTCAATATGAGTCGGAGAGCATATAGCAATTCAGGGCATTCAATAAAAAATCGGTAAACCACTAATACTGGGTAATATCATATTTTCTAAAGACAATAAAAGTAGAGAAAGACAGCTATTCCTACAGGGTGCGCCATCGTTTATGTCGGTATATTAATATTGAATAAATTTAACTTTGCATGATTCAAAAATTAGTCCAAATTCATTTTAAAGAATCAAATGAAATAAAAACACCTCATATATATAAATCGGGCTTTTAAAGTTATTTAACATTTACAAATCGTCATAAAATAGATACATAGGACACCATGAATCACGGTACCTAGTTAGATTACCGAACCGTTGAAATTTTGTATGAACAATCAGCAACGATTTAGGTGAACACACACCCGAATAATCCACAGCATTCATATTTTTTCTGGAAAGCCAAATCTTGCCTTTCTTCTTTTTTCCGAAGAAGACCCTAACCTCAACCATCCTAATTCTGATTGATTAAGCTGTCTCTAGTTAACCTTATCTACTAGACCGACGTGTGACAAACGAGTAAGAAGGAGAATAATTAAAATATTTAAGACCGGTCTTAAAACTTCCGAGAACTACTGATAAAATGAGTAAATAACAATCCCTCGATTGACATCGTAATGAGATAGGATAAAGTTTGAACATGGACAGCATGAGCTTTTTTTGTTTGATAAAACGAAACTCCTAAATCAAAACTCTAAATGCTTTCGGAACCCTAAATTACCACATTTAAACGAAGCCAATATTAGGAACTTCCGAAAGAAAAATTCTTCATCAAATATTTAGTACCTTATGCCCGAAAGTCGAATGCATGAGAAGATACAACGGCGGGATTTATGAGCAGTACCATGATAGTAAAAAAAAAACAAATACGTCTAAGCCATTGACTCGACCACATCTATATAATCGTTGGTAACCGCATCACTTGAGAACCGATTTGGATATTTTTTTTTTCCAATGTTCGTTATAACCCAACTTTAGTTTTTACGTAAAAAAAATTGACCATGTCCAATTTTTCTGGTTAAACCAATTATTTTGTTTTTTTGTTTTTTTAAATGTTAAAAGTAATCGAATTTATTGTTATGGAAAGGAAATTGACCACACCTATTTGTACGCCCACTTTATTTGATATATCAAAAATCGATGAGCTCCTTGACCGATTTGGCCAAATTCTTAAATCTTTGTAAAAGTCCGAAAGAAAGGGCGAGTGCTTCTATTTGCGTTAACTATTACTCAACGTTCGTGGCCCAACATCATTCCTAGATTCGCGAACTAAAACTGTTGAATTTTGGCCGTGTTACGGGGTTTAGATTTCCCAAGTTAACTTAGCCGGTGCACTGTTCTCATTAGTCAATCGACCATGTCACGTGACTAAAAATGCTCGATATACCAATGAGAATAGTGCATCGGCAAAGTTAACTTCGTAAAACTATAACCCGGGACACGGCCCATCTCCACATGCTTCCCATCCAAACCGACTGATTTGTGTAGCAAATACAAAGATGCCAAGTGTGATGATATTTTGCATCAGATGCGTATTACAGCATTACATCCAAATTTACAACTAAGAGTGGGAATGCACAACGAGGACTTGATATTAATTGATTGATGTAGGAAAAGGTATTATCTGATTTAGACATGCGACAGCTCCCAATCGTTCGATGCACGACGCGTTTAATCAGGAGTTGGGACGCGAAAAACAATATGATTGCGATGCTTTGAGGGAATCAGTTCGAACAAACGTTGAATCGACAGCAAAAATATGCGCACGACACTCTCATGAAAGTTGTGATCGAGGGAACTGGAGGGACTATTGATCGAATTGATTTTGGCAACTCTACGCTCGCAGAATGATGTTGCACTTGCACTTTCTTCATCAGGAATTGCATCCATATTGTTGGTAGGCGGTGGCGGTCGAACTGCTCACTCAGTACTCAAGTTCCCATTATTTGCAAATCAATGAAAATCCAACGTGCAAAATTTCCAAGAACATTGTGATGGCCAAAGTTTCACAGCCAAGCAAACTGATCGTTTGGGATGAGTGTACAATGGCGCATAAAAGGTCTTTGGAGTCATGGGACAATACGATGCAAGATTTTCGAAGAAATAAAAGACGGTTTGGTGGCGCAATGATTCTGTTGGCAGGTAATTTTCGAAAAACCTTTCCAGTGATTCCACGGCCACCGACATCATTTGTTATCAGTTTCGCAAGCAACAAAAAATGGATTTTCGTTTTCCTTTCAAGAGGATGTGTGCATTATTCACAACAAAAACAAATCTGTTCTTTTCAGAACACAAAAACGAGGAGAGTTTTACGTTATTCGAGAAATGGAAGTGAGTAGCAAAATTCAAAGTGTTGCGCTGTCGTGTGTACAAATGGATGATACAAATTTAATTCGTTGGCACCAAAGATTCGGCCATATCAATTATAAGCAACTTAAAATGCTGCAACAATTCGGCTTAGTCTAAGGCATAAACACAAAGTTTTGCGATAAAGATGTTAAATGTGCTATTTGTGAAAAAGGAAAAATCTGCCAACAAGCATTTAAAACCTCACATAAAATATCTAGTGATGTATTAGAACTCGTTCACTCTGATATTTGTGGTCCAATGAATGTGAAATAATTAGGAGTTGCACTGTTGAAGTGGTAACATTAAAACAAAGAAGTGAAGTTTAATTGCATTCAAACATTTTAAACTGCAAGCAGTGAGACCGGTAAGAAGATTAAATTCCTTCGAAGCGACAACGGTGCCGAGTATCTTTCTATGGAGTTCAATAATATTTTGAGAGATGAGGGCATTCAAAGACAACTTACAGTACTGCATACTCCACAGCAAAATGGCGTTGCATGTTATTATAAGCCAAGCTTCCATAATATTTGTGGGCTGAAGCTGTAAGTACAGCAGCCTTCATTCGAAATAGATGTCCAACGAGCACGCTAGGTAATAAAACGCCATTTGAATTATGGCTAGGCAAGAAACCAAACGTTAATTTCCTGCGATCATATGGAAGCAGGGTCATTACTTTAGATAAGGCACCAGGAAGAAAAAAGCTAGATCCGAAGAGAAATGAATTCCGACTTGTTGGATATTCCCAAGAGTCTAAAGCCTATAGACTTTGGGATGTCAACACAAGAAAGGTGACGCATAGCAGGGATGTAAAATTCTTCGAATACAGAAGTCCAGACAACTACATACTGGACAACAGAAATTTATTTGAAGACAAACACCAATAAGTTTTACCACACGCAGATAAAAATGAAGCTCGGGATCTAAAAGTAATGGAAGATCATAAAGATTATCTTCTTTATGAGCAAGAAGACATCTATAAAAGAAGACAGCCAAGAATCAGCAGTCGAATCTAATTCTGAAGACGAGGACAAGTGCAAATCTCCAAATGCCAGTGCAGACGAAAGTGTCCAACACCGCGTCATAACTTTGAGAAGCGGAAAAATAATATATCCTGAGGTAAATATAGCTATTACCGATATTAATGAACCCTTGTCATTTAAAGAGGCCATGAGCGGAGAGGACAGTGTAAAGTGGACAGACGCTAAGAGCTCTGAGCTGGAATCTCTTTGGAGGAACAACACCTGGGTGGTGGAAAATTGTCCGGCCAACAAAACAGTTCTGAGCAACAGATGGGTGTTCCGCATCAAATGAAATGAAGATGGTTTGATCGAGCGCTACAAAGCAAGGATCGTTGCAAGAGGTTGTGAGCAGAGGGCTGGTGTGGATTTTGATGAGGTTTTTGATCCTGTGGCACGGTACGAGACAATTCGCACACTCTTTCCAACGTGTGCGAATATGAAGCTACATTTACACCAGATGTATGTCATCACAGCATACGTACAAGGAGAACTGGATGATACCAGGAAATAAAAACTCAACACAGAAGGTATGTAAACTTCTTCGTCCTCTCTATGGTTTGAAGCAAGCAGGTCGGCAAAGGCACAAGAAATTAGACGAGTTTTTGAGGAGTTTGGACCAAAGCAAACTTCATCTGATCGAACAACTATCGTGGTCATATATGTAGACGACTTGTTAATTGCATCAGACAATTTGCAGTAGTTGCAATTAACCAAAGCAGCGTTATCAAACAAGTTTGAGATAAAAGATTTGGGTAAAGTCAGTGGGCAAGGTGACACTGGATTTATCGAAGCATATCAGCGAGGGTATATTGAAAAGTTGCTTGAACGGTTTGGGGTGTCAGATGCTAAGACGGTTTCGACAACTTTGGAGAGCAGTCAGATAGGTGGGTCAATGAAAAACGACGATAGTAAATCGATGCCGTACAGGGAACTCATTGAATCTCTTATTTATTTAGCAAATGCTACCTACCCGTATTGACATTGCGTTTGCGGCAAGGCTTCCTAAGTAGATTCACATCAAATCCAACGCAACAACATTGGATATCTGCGAAGCGAGTATTGCGATATTTTAAGGGAAGCCTGGACTTCAAGTTGACTTATTCACGCTTTTGTAGATGCTGATTGGGCAAATGACGTTAATGACCGTAGATCGTGTTCAGGATATTTATTGATTCTAGCAGGAGGACCAATCTGCTGGAAGATTAAGAAACAAAAATCAGTGGCATTATCAACAATGGAAGCGGAGTATATGGCGCTCTCCGAGTATACAAAAAAAAAACATCCACATGAGAAGGATTCTCAACGAGACCAGATTCTGTATAGAATCTAGTCCAACTATTACATTTTGCGACAATCAAAGCGCAATTCGATTTTCAAAAGATAATGTTCAACATTCAAAATCTAAACACATAGATATTCGGTATCATTTCTCTCGGGAGGCTCAGTTGAATAAAGAAATTTAAGTTGTTTATACGCCGTCTAGCGAAATGATTGCCGAAATGTTAAATAAACCATTGAATAAATCTAAACATTTCAATTGTATTAAACAAATTTCATAAAAAAGATTTAATAAGCTTAACATATATTATATATTATAAAATGAATTTAAAGAAAAAAAAATTAATTAATTATATTAATTATGTATTAAGTACGTTGATAGGAGGAGTGTTAAATATAATATCATCGTACTTTTGCCTTTTCTCTATCTACAGACATGTCCATATACCTAACATTGAATTGTTATATTAATTATTAATTGAATGAAATTTAATTTGTATACTACTATTACTGTTTTCATGAGTTCCACATAATTGGTTTTAGCCCAATTATCCCCAAACGGAAATTTCAGTTTTGGCCAATAACGGAAAATCAATTTTATTCACATGAACTTTCAATTACGGAATAAAGGTTCGTATAATCTCATTTCGACATCATTTATACCATTCTAGCATCGTTCTAACATGATCAGCTAGTTAGGTGAATAAAAAAAAACTACATATAAGGGAAGTTTTGAAAGACAAACTCCACGGATGACTGACTGACTAGGCTGCCTTTTCACAGGGAAATACTCAAAACGGATCAGGATCCCTTTAATTAAGTAAGTTTAGCTGAAAGAAGCTGAAAGTGCAGTGAAGGATCAGGATTCAGGATAGGTACAATATTTTAACTGTGCAACTAGGCTACAGGCACACTATCATAGAATAAGGAGGACAAGGTTATATCAGAAGGTTAACGACCTCTGCTTCTTAATATTTCTATTTGCTGTTTCTTTGATCTAGTGCCAATTAATATGCTTATGGTATATATGAAGTTAAATCAAAATCGTTAGAGCCGTTTTTGAGAAAACTGAGGTTATTAATTAAAAAAAAATATGACCAAAAAAATGCTGGATACGAAGTTCGAAGAAAATCCGTCAAGTCATTCAGGCTGGAGAGACGATTACGGACAGACGAACCGACGCACGGAAAAAATCCCAAAAAACACTTTTTGGGTTCCGCTATCATCGTAATGTTAGAATCAATCAAAATCTCGAGGACGAAAATTTTTAAGGAAACAAATATCTTTCTCTTTGTAAGAGAAAGTTAAAATGGTCACTCAGTTGTGTTAACTCAATGTGCATATCGTGTTGACCAATAAGCACCGACAACGTATCGCCGACATGCCGTTCATCAACGCCCAAGATGTTCCAAAAATTGGTCGAGCGGTACGAAAGAGTGTTTCGTAAC
This sequence comes from Rhingia rostrata, assembly GCA_949824845.1. Taxonomy (NCBI): domain Eukaryota; kingdom Metazoa; phylum Arthropoda; class Insecta; order Diptera; family Syrphidae; genus Rhingia; species Rhingia rostrata. The sequence continues at coordinate 94,770,937 of OX463755.1, read as the reverse complement.
GTCACTGCCAAACAGTCGCGCGGTGGTTGACAGTTGACAGACGAGGGCCATTTCACACTCTCCGACGCCGTTAACAAGCTCAATTCCCGCATTTGGGGTACGAGATTCATGAAACACCATTGCGTGACACCAAAACCAAAACCATCAGTAGGCAATTTTTCTTCAGAGAAAGCGATTCTTTGGCTGGCTTACTATGTCTGGCCACAAATTTGTGAAAAGTTCTGGACGTGGCATGGCGTTGCAAACAACCCAGGTCTCCTGATTTGTCCCAAACGCAGCAAAAATTACACAATTTGCTTTTGCCAATAAAGTCGTTTTTGAATGATGTTATTTTCAAAAATTAGTCCCAATAAATTGTAAAAGAAGAAAACAAATAAAAATACTTTATAACTATATGGAAAGCAGTAGTACGTTGATGTTCGAAAACATACGAACCTATATATTATAAGGGAACATTGACATTAGTAAGATGATCAACTGGAATAAGATTCTTATAATAACTTTGTATTGCGGCGGCTCTTGATTCTTTGTGTGGAGGAACAAAACTCCGGTAGCTTTTGTGACCTTTTAATGCCCCATAAGCTGAAATGGAAGTTATACACCATACAAGTTCTACGGAACAGAATGGTTCACAAAAAGTGCAATACAAAATTAACATTACCTAAGATCAGAAAGTTTAATAGGAGAAACAAAGCCTGATCTAATAAGTTCCGTCCATCATGTCTATGTTTTATACAATCGCCTGGAGGATGATCGTTTTTAGAAATAGAGCCCTGATGATTATGATTGATGTCGAGACGGCAAACTGCATAGGTAGACCATTATAGGCGTACACAAAGGTATACAAAACACTATAAAGCTACTCATAAAACTTTGAGCGCGTGAAAATTATTCTTTTTATCGTGATTTAAACATCGCCAAAGTCGATGACTAGAAACAGTTGTGTGCACATCTCAACGATCCCCTTGTCCACTATTCCAGAATCAATGAAAGCATTTATAGGCTATTGCTCTGCAGTTGTCATGACTCACTCTTCTTCCAATCCGTTACATTTACACTACTCCGCATATTTTTAAAATCGTACTTAGCATTTAACACCTTTCAAGATATCTATCCTGCATGCTATCACACTTCGTTATAAATTAACTTATAAATTCTTTGTGAGATATCTCACCAGCACACCCAGTCCAAAAAGGAATTATTTCTTATGAAGTGACAAAACATTACTTCACTGCTTTATATCTAAAAACACATATAAACAAACGAATACGTGCTCTAATTAACCACAAGACTCCGAAACACAACCCCTAGACACACTTCCTTCTCAAAACAAAAAAACAGTCTTTCCCTAACGACGCCAATCTATCGATTAGTCTTTTAGCACGTTCAACACTTTATTGAAGCTCATTCGCCAGAAGTCAATTCAACTCAAAAAAAATGAGGGGAAAGGAACAAGAAAAGTAATTAACACCCAAAAATAGCCAGACAACGCTGCTGTTTGTCTGGAATCTTAAGAATCTTAAGTACAAATCGAGAACTTTCGTCTAAAATTAGATACCACCACCACATGGGGGTGAACAATTCATCTAAATCAAGGGAGCACATGAGACACCCAACTCCGATGCACTATCCCATTTAACGCTTGAGGTTATTGAACCAAATTAGAGACCATGCATATGCGAGACGAAAATCGTGACGACACGCAATTTATTTAAAATTAAAATTTGAAACGCAAGTCGGATATGGGGATCATTAGGGTAGCCATAAACCCTGATGACTCGATTTTTTGAGCAGAGGCATGTAGGGAGTTATATTTTAGCTAAGCCCAACGGCGACATGCAATGGTGTTCAATGGGAGGTAATGAAAAAAAACATTTGGGTTGAAAATCTATATAGGTAATCTTTAGACCTTAACACTTGTTAAGGTCCATTTGAGAGTAATTTCGCTAGTTGAGTAGTCTTATACCTTTGACACACTGGTTGTATAAATACCATGGCATTGGTACCATTGTATTGGCAATACCTTGGGTGGTGACACACACTTCATGTAGTATGAGTTGAGCAATGGCAATACAAAATGTAGTTCTTCAACTTACCACTTAGGAAGAATGGCGATGCGATCAATAGAATTCTATGTATACCACGGTGAAAATGCTAGTATCAAGCCAAGCAGATATAATGCTGCTCGCGTGGCATTAGCGTGGTATTTCATGACACATAGATGGTACATCCGTATACTATAGTATTGATACCACCAGTGTGTCAAAGGTATTATCACTCAACTTATATGGGACAAATTTAGAATATTGTGGCTTTGCAATGATAAGGGTTTATACTGGGACGTAAGATTATTAAGAATAGTACCGTTCCAGTCAAACACGAAAAAAAAACTTTGCAGGAGCATTTGTGAATATTTTCCCTCAACATCTGGGAATAACAATTATATAGGAATCAAACACAGCAATGAAACTGAACATAATCTACAAACACCACAGAAACATGTATAAACTCGACTTTCTTGTTAAGCTGGAATAGGAAACGATAAGTATAGAAGAAATCTTTCAGCAGGTAATCAGATAGGACCCAATTGTTGCTGAATCCTGTGTCAGATTTGAAGCAGCGATTCCAAAATGCTATTGATTTGACAAGGAATCCACTAAGAAAAATCTAATTAGTTGACTTAAGTATACATATATAGAAATCACCTTCAATGGTAGATGCGCGGTCAGGCATCGAAGTAATACGAATAGCACCAAACTAGGAAACCAAGGTCGGTAACCTCTCTTCACACATTTTGCTAGTCAAGCACACATAAAACCTCTTCTTTTTACAATTCACTAGAGTGAAGTGAACAAACATCCTTTAAGTCGCTTATTATTACTCACTAGAAAATTTGTTTGAACGATTGTATACCTTGGCCATAGTCGAGGGTCACGCCGGTTTGTACCAGTTCTAAATATTGGGGTACCTAATGATTTCGAGACCCTCAATATCTTAGATGGAGAAGGTGGCAACCTAAGTGACATCAGCGCTCTTCTTGAGGCACTTGGAGTACAAAGAATCGGTCTTGGGGTACTTTTTTACCCAGAAAATCATGAGGGCATGGGATTACCACGATCGTGGGACTAATTAATATATTGTAGTGTGATCTTCAAGAATTGTGGTTTCAAATGCTCACCACCATCAAGTCAAGGATGTTGCAGCTGATATCATCAACACGACTGAACCGCAAAACAAGATGCGTGTAATTTGTATAAATATTGGTACATCTAGATTGGAACTTGATATTTAAGAAATACATTTTAGAAAACTTGTCTTCAAGGAGGTTGGAGCGAAAAATTCTGCAAAAATAATTTACGGTCCCGTTTTTTTTCCAGGGCTATCGAGGCAGTGGCGCGATGGTTGGTGCGATGAACTGCCGCGCAGACGGTCTGGGTTCGATGCTCAGCAACACCTAAATGATTTTCGACTGGCTCTCCTCCCATGTTGATATGACAAATTTATTCGAGTAGTATCAATTGTAGAGTAAAGCTAATATCAATTTCACCGTTCGGAGTCGGCATAAAACAGGAGGTCCCGCCATCGTGCTAGAAGTAGTACATACGAGAGAGAAAGCTCGGCTAACTAGCCTGTTGCTCCAACAGTTTGTATTTTTTGTATCGAGACAAATATTAAACAACAATTTTACGAGCAGTACCTACAGAGATATAGAAAAATATCTGTTCAACAAATAAGCATTGGACGTGAATGATGACTTTTACATATAGATCGAAGGCACGCCAGCATTGCGGCCCACAATATTTTCGATTTAAATTATTAAAAAATCAATCAATCTCATGATCTCAAAACGTATCTCATTATGATATTTTAACTTATAGTCTGTTAGGAGGGAGCCACATATTCAGGAAATGGAAGGATTTCTGGGTTATCGTGGCGTGTTGCTTCAACAAGCAGTCAACAGTTAGAACAAAAAAAGAAAAAAGCCAAACAGCGCTTGGTAATAGGTGAAATCAACTTTATAAAGTCGTGTTTTAATGGTCATTCAACAATTGTCTTTCCTTTTCAATTTTTCCTACTTTTTAGATCGTACATGCCAAAACGTAAATATCCTTTGAGTTCACAGAATTTTAATCTAAAGCAACACTGAGTTTAAAGTTCAAACATACAGTTATAGGAAAATTCTAGATCGACGCATTTGTAGCCCAGATTGCCGCTTTAGTAGCAGGTGAGGAAGAAGCGGAAAAATATAATAAAAAAATGATAATCCAAGTTCTGAGGATTTGTTTTATACACTGAATCCTTTAGCATAAAAATTAGCTAGCTACTCTTTCAAAATGATTAAATTGACTCAAGACTAAGGCCAGACATATGGTTAATATATATAGCCAAAGTCTCATATATTAAACATAACATACTAACTTTCTTTTTAAGCCCCAGCTTATCTTACGTCTTCTTATCGGATTACTTCAAAAACGCAACTCAAACTTCAACAGCTCACGTACTTTTGCCCCCAGATGTTAAGTCTCACCTTCAAAATCTCATCTCAAGCGTGTTTAAATCGGAAAACAAATGAAATTTTATCGCATCGGTATCCACCAGATATAGCATTCCAATTGGGGTTTTTGTGGTTAAGATGGTGCAATAAAACGTTTCACATAATGGAAACCCAGCACGAAGGTGGCTCTGGCTGTGAGTACATCTTTGTACTTGCACTCGATTGAATGCAACGCACAGTGCATATGAGGTAAACGAATATCGAAACCATTCGGAGTCACTAATGTGTGATAATTTAATTAGCAGTTCATGGAGTAAACAATACTCCAAATTGTGGTTGGGATATGTGAAGTTTCATTCCATAAAAAAAAAACAAAAGTCAAAACTTAAGCATAAACATAAAGGGATTAGGAACGTACTATTAGCCAAACAACGCGGGAGTGTGAACAGAACCATTCATGGTACAACTATTTGTTGGTACAAGTCCATCAGATTATTCAAACGTTTCGGCAAGCAATGGTTATTGCATAGGAAATATCTGAGATTAACATAGAAAAAGGATGACACTAAGGTGGAGGAGTGTGTTTCACGAGGGTAGACCCTGATTGGCTTAAACTTGGCAATGCTCAGTGGTTGTAACTCTGACTATACATACATATATTGTGGTTATTTTTAACTCCAAGTGGTAACCATCGGATACCGGTCTCATCCAACTGGATTTGAATGTTTATTGTACTTGTCAATGAATTGCAAAATTTTAAGACAAACGTATTGCTAACTTATAAGGCCACACTGTTGTGTTCGTCATTTAGACAATACTGTAGGCAGAGGCGATGAAATTCCGATGACTTCTTCTCCCTGTCGCTGATAAATTCACTCTTCGGATAGAATTGTTTTAATTCCTCAAAGTACCGTGTAATTAGTTCGTTTCCCTTTCCGCTTAGGTGTGTCAGTACTAGCATGTTGATTAAAGCGTGCTTTTTCGTTAAGAGCTTCTCGCAACACCTATTCATAGCGCTGCTGAACTAAATGGCAGCCTGGCTGTACATTGAGCAGCATTGGTGTGTGTTGGTATTTTTCACAGAATTCTTGAAAAATATGGAATGCATCTTGAATTTGATCCGTCCCAGTGGCAATTGCAATTCACGCTTATTTTCTGCATTTTAGCAAGAAGTTGTTTCGCTAAATCGATGCGGTTCAACAACAGCAGACACTGCACGGATAAAGCCATCGATTCCAGTTTGCCTGAACCGTGAAATATCTTTGAAGCGAACCGAACTTTGTATTGGCATTCGTAGCTATGTGCCAGTGATTGGAATCATCGTCGACGGAAGCTATTTTTTGATTCACAATCTCCAGAATGTCTTCAATTTTTGAGGGATTTTCGAAATCATCATGAACATATCGAAGCGCCAGTTATGGGGTTTTTCCTTTACAACGCTTGCAATCAAACGCCCGAATCGATTGCGAGACAGGACAGATACATATAAACTCAGATTCAGCTTCGTGTTGTTGGAATCATCGTCGAAGAAAGGTATTTTTTGATTCAAAACCTCCAGAATGTCTTCAATTTTTGAGGGATTTTCAAAATCATCATGAACATATCGAAGCGCCAGTTATGGGGTTTTTCCTTTACAACGCTTGCAATCAAACGCCCGAATCGATTGCGAGACAGGACAGATACATATAAGCTCAGATCCAGCTCCGTGTTGTTCCGGAAGAACGAAATTGGCAGAGCCCATTAAATTGCAAACATAGTATTCGTTGCGGGCATAGAAAAATGTAGAATTACAGTCTTCTTCACTGTTGATACCAGGTTTACTCATTTAATGTTAATATAACTTCAATGTTAACGAATTACGGAGTTAATTAAAAGAAAATAGTTTTGCACCGTGCAAGTGTTAACAGGACGAAAAACAGCAACACTGGTCAGAATGCTGCTCTGACATATTCAGATAACAGGTTATTTGGGAATCTCAAAGGTAAGTCAGGCTTGGAACAGCTATGGTTGCAGATGAACCGAAAGGCCAACGGCGGTGCCCAATCCCGTATTGGATACTGAAGGAATACTGTGGAACAATTTAATGTCGAAACACTGCAACCGCAAGGCCATCCCGAAACGTTTGCCCCTTAATCCTTCGGTTAACACCATATAACCTGCATCGAATCTCGAAGAACAATGGCAATAATGCCAACAAGCCATTAGATCTGCCGCAACTAATGTGCTAGGATTTTCGCGCCCACTAGCAAGAAACCCCTGGATTGATGAGGAAAAACAAGGCCTACAAAGCTTATCTGCAGGTGAACATGCCATTGAGCTCTATAGCCAAAGAAGAAGGGAAGAACATCGGCTTTTGAGAAAGAAGAAAAAGGAGCAAGAAAATCGTGCGATAGAGGATATAGAGAGCTGCCACTCCAGGAACGATGCTCGCAAGTTTTACAAAAGTGTAAAACGTCAAAGACAAGAATACGAACAGTATCCTGTCGAGATGAACAAGGAAATATCGTAGTTGAGACACAGTCGATGCTGAAGATATTGAAGAACCATATCTACAGGCTGTTTAACGGCGATGAAGAACAGCATTCCACTGTCAGGCAGAACGAACCATGCAATATTGGCGACGACGGCGAAAACTACTAACCACCCAACTTAAGTGAAGTGAGGATAGCAATACATATTTAAACTCAAGCTTAATAGGCTCCCGGAAATTACGGCATTGCCGCCGAGCTTTATAAATACGGTGTAGATGACTTGGTAACTAACATCCGTCAACTTATTACCCAAATCTGGTCGGATGAGAGTATGTCTGAAAAATGGAACCTCACCATCGTTCACCAGTAATGTTCACAGCTGATAAATCTTTTAGCTTCGGCAGGTCCTGTATATATGACGTTTGTGTTCAGCATGCATTACCATTTCATAATGAAAAGACTTACGCGCGGAAAAACGGATCAACGCTTATTAATTGTGGAAACTTATTTTCATAATTAATGCTCAGTTAAAAAAATTATAGAGTTCTACGACCACATTTTGGTCTTCATTATCATCCAACTGAACCAATTTTACACTTATGGACATTTATCTACAACCAGAGTGCGTAGAGCCCGTAATAATGAGAATATTGCTGCAGTAGCAGAGAATATTCGTGAAGACCGTGATTAATAAATTCCTCGCCATTCTCAAAGTTTGGCCATCTCTTATAGAAAGTCGTGGAGTATTTGATTTCGTTTCAAGTTTAGTTTGTGGGTCTTGGAAAAGCTTCAAATGATCCTTTTTTAAAAAGAAAAATTGGACTAAGCGACGGAACTCATTTTTAGTAAAACGGCTATGATAAGCAAAATGGCCAATGAACATCCAAAGGCCTTTCAACAGCAATCTATCGGACCATCGGACCGTATTTTATTAAAAATATGGGAGGAGCGTGTGTTACTTTCAGTGGAGATCGCTACAAAGCAATGATCAATTATTTTTTGTTGTCAAAATATAAAGATATGGTGCAGCTGACTTGTGGTTTTAACAGGATGGCATTACATGCCATACAGCTAACTAATCAATCGCTTTATTGAAGGAAATGTTCGATAAAAATATCATCTCAAGATGTGGTACAAAAAACATGATGGAATTAGAATTTTACCTACATAGATTCTTAAAGGAATTATTGGGAAATTCCGTTTCAGTTCGGTGGAATGGCAATCATTAATTCATAAAAACAAATGTTGACCAGTGAAAAATAGGAAATGATTTTCTGCGATAACTATATAAAAAATTTAAATATTTTTGGATAATCATATTCTAAAATTAATAAGCTTTGTTTTGACACGAATTCGTCAAGGATTGAATTTATAAAAAAAGCCGCAAGAAGTAAAAGAAAATTTCCAATAAGGGTTTTCAATAATAGCCATAACTGGGCCCTAACCCACCTTGAAACTTAAAGAAGGGAGAAGTGCTACTATAGAGACACATACAAAAAGAAAATAATTATACGCCACTCGAAACATATGACGCTCGTCAATGTCTCTGAGAGGGGTGTATAATGATTGGTAACATTTTCTCCTGCATATGCCTAGTGGGTAAAATTTTCTCCTACATATGCCTAGTGGGTAAAACTTTCGATATAAAGTATTATAAATTTGTTTCAATGACTTTAAAATATTGCCTTAATGTTAACAAAATATGAATCTTAATATTAAAACTTAATGTTTAAAAGTGTTTAAGAATGCAATTCAAATTATTTTACTGAATTGCCAATTAAAAGTTTATATCACAAATATAATAACGATTCACAATCTTTAATTTTTGTTGTAATTTTGTTATTTGGTTATATGGGTCAGAGAGTGCGTGATAAAGAAAACAAACCCACATGAGACCTAAGTTAGTATATAGGCGTACGTGAAACGAGTGTAGGTACACCAAAATAAGGCCACGCCGGCATTGTCATTTGACACTCTTAATAATTTGAACCGTGCAAGAACAACCGGCAAGTAAGTACCGACATGGTTGACGGTGAAAGTAAGAATTCTATAGAATTCTGTTTAATTGAATAAAGTTGGGTCATCTTATATGATTCACAACGCCAGTGATGTTTTCACGTGTCCGAAATGATTAAAAAGATATCCAAATATTTCAAAATCTTAACGCGTTTGTTGATTCCATTCATTATCCGCCTTAAAGTCTTTAGTTTTTGTGGTTTGTTTGATAATTTTGACACATTTAGTGATTCACTATCCGTTTTTGGATTTTTTTTTTTAAATTCATTTATCATCATCCTGTTATAACTTGTAATACCTCGCTTCGGCTAGTTTTGCGATCACAGAAAAAAACAACAACAACGCAAAACAATAACGAATGTTAAAACAAAACAAAACCTATGTCTGTCATGCCCAAAAACGTCCAAAGAGTCGTGTGTTCGATGAGCTGTCTTTTGAACCTTAACATGGACTCTAAGCGGTTTTTGGATCATTTCGTTTTTTTTTCTTTTTGTTGATGCTCGAGCAATTATTTAGGTGACCGAACTGATGTTGTACTTTAAATTGTTGATTAACTTAACCGCCCACCGCGTTTAAAGCCCATATCACTATTTTGTTTTTAAAGTAATGCCAGATGCGTCGTTATGGCTGTTGCGGTTACTGCACAGGTGATTTTTTGGGTAGTCCGCGAATGAGTGGTGGAGATATTTACTTTTCAGTTCGATAGGTGCGCTAGAGTGCCGGAGTAAATAGGGAATTACGAGTATTTTCGAAGGCCCCGTCTATAGATCGTAAAATTAATTTGTTTGCTTACACATGATGAATCGACAAAACTTGATGGAACCTTGAACTGGTAAGAGTCACAAATCATTGGAGTGGGACGTTTGAGATTTATTTAAAGTAGATTGTAATGTGTACAATACATATTGGAGTGTTTAATGATAGAGGCATATTTTGATATGTACAGATAGAGCTGAAGAAAATATATGCAGGATACAAGGGGATTATATATAATTTTATAAAAATTATTGTGTATTACCATTTCAGAGTCAAGGATAAAGGAAAATAACGGGTGTATTTTTTAGAGGTTGGTTTTTCGAATAGAAATAAAACTGACATTTTTTGTCAAATCGGGCTACTCTACTGTCATTTATGTTCAGTTTAGCTTCCCATTTCATCATGAACAGGTTGACAAATGAACAACGCTTGCAAATCGTGCAAATTTATTTCGAAAATAATGGTTCAGTTCGCGAAGTTTACCGAAAGCTCCGTCCATTTTATGGTCGACATAATCGTCCATCAGAGCAATTAATTCGGTTAACCATGGATTGTTTTCGCACTACGTTTACTCTATGTGATAATACGCATCCCAAGATACGCCGAACAGTGCGCACCAAAGAAACAATTGCCGCTGTTGAGCAAAGTGTTGAAGAGGACCCGAATGAATCGATTCGCCACCGTGCACAGCAATTGGAGCTTTGTCCATCAGCTTTATGGAAGATTTTGGGCAATCATATTGGCTTACGACCTTACAAGATCCAGCTTGTGCAAGAATTAAGGACGCGAGACAATGCAATGCGTCGTGATTTTGATGTATGGGCCAAAAAGTAGATTGTTCTTGTTGCTGATTTTCATCGCAAAATTTTGTTCAGTGATGAGGCTCATTTTTGGTTGAATGGCTATGTTCCATACTTCTCCCGAAATGATGCTGGAGAGTTAGTTACCGTTAATGGAGACCGGTATAGAGCAATGACAACCGACTATTTTGTTCCCGAACTGGATTTTATGAATGTGGATGAGATGTAGTCCCAACAAGACGGCGCTATATGCCACACAGCGCACGTCACAATCGATTTTTTGAAGGGACCAATCGATGAGTGCATAATTTCGCGGAATGGACCAGTCAATTGGCCACCAAGATCGTGTGATTGGATTATTTCCATTGGATTATTGTCTTTGGGGATATGTGAAGTCGCTCGTCTACGCTAACAAATTGGATCTCTAGACTTGGCTTTATTCGAACCAGCCGCGGCGGCCACATGCCCGAAATTACATTTAAACATTTATGGCATAAAATTATCTTTCCAATAAAACCAAATTGATGGACATTAAAATGATTTTCTTTTGTTTTATTTCAATTCGAAGTTCTATACCACTAAAAAAAAAACCTTTATCATTACAAATTTGACGAAGTATACCCTTCTTTTTTCGACCATTAATTGCAAATAAAAGTTTGACATAAACAGATCACAAGCACGTACAAGGAATGGTCTGGAATAACCAGAAAGCATTCTAGCAACTAAATCTGCTTTTGGCTAAGAAAAAAATCACAACATTGATCTATCAGTTTTTACTCATGGGGATAGAAAGTATCGGCTTAGTTAGTTTTCGCTTTGACCAAAATATCTGTAATAATTTGTACTAGATAGGTCGACGCGTCATTTCCCCCTCTTTCTTATTTCTGACACTTAAATTCATTGACAGACATTTGGGATCTGGAATAGGCAGACACCGGAAAGCCTCTATACATGACTATCGTATACGAGAATGCATTTTCGGCAACCAATACCTCATCGCAAATTAAAGGGAAAATAACTGGTCCAACTTTTTCAGCGCAGAATTATACAACTTATCGGCTCATGGGTTTTGGGTGAGTTAAATCGACGATGAACTTAATGACTACTCGTTGAATGTCTCAAATGGCTAGGACATGTACAGTAAATTATCCGATCAGCAGAAAGATCTATTTTGGCCTAGATATGAAACGAGTGCATTTTGCATAACGACCCCAATTAATTTGAAGTGACTGCAGATCCGCATAGCTGGCGACTTATGTACAATTCGAAATTGTAGCACAATCCAGGCCTTCATGTGCCAAAGCATCAATTGAAGAAGCTGTTGAACCTAATTTAAGATTATAAAGCCATACAGATGACGCACTGCATTCAAGAAAAAATTGTTCTATGGCGGGTCGTACATATGTGCAGGTGCGTACCATGCAGCTGGTGAGCAAACGGTTCTGGTTTTTGTACTTAATGCGTCATCTGTATGGTTTTATAATCTTTGACCTAATGTATCAAGAACCGAAAGCTTGAGATTTACCCATAACTTAGAACGATTTTATAAAAGGGAATTGGACTTATCAGTTTTAAGATTATATCAATGCTAAATGGAATAAAAACCTATAACAAGGTTATGAATGTGTGATCCAAGAGTACTTTCATGAGAAGATTCATATGTCCTATCTACATGAATGGCGACCCCATGTCGCATATAAACATCAATCCAAAATCTGTAACACACTTATCGGCAAGTGGCTTCCGATCCGGCAGATGGAGGGATTTCCGATGTCATTAAAACTGATAGAGCTGTGTCGACTAACACTGGAGAATATGCTATCCAACGTTTAGTTTAGAAATAGCTCTTCTGAACTTTTTCTAAGGAGACGCGATATCATGCAATTTCTTCAATCTCGTGCTGGGACAGATAGTAAACGGCTTGAGTAAATTGGGAACGCTCTTTCTTCAACAGATTATATATGCAGACGATATCGATATCATTGGTGGATCACATCGTTGCCGCATTTACGGCAATTGATGAAGAGGCGACACTCGACCTTGTAGTTAACGAGGGCAAGACAAAGTATATGCCATCAACAAACAAAGTATACTTCATCTTCATCTGTATGTGCGAAGTTAAACATTTTGCTTACAAAGAAGAGAATCTTCGATTTAACGCCGGACTTTCGCAAAAGGAAGGTGTTATCACTTTCCGGATTTGAGATGACCAATTATTATTCTAACTAGAAAAAAAGTCTACAAAAACCCATAATTACGGGAATATTAAATTGGAAAATATAGGTTTAATAGTTAGACGTTTATCTGAATATTAAGGTAAGGATTTGAATTCAAAATCACCTTAACTTACTACTCAGATGTAATCTTAGTTCCGAAAAGCTGCCATAACAAGTACAACTGACACTGTAAAGGGAGGCCGTCAACTTGACTTGATGTACTAATACCACTCCCTTAGTTTTGAAACGAATTTAAACAAAAAACGAAATCGAAATGAGGAATGGGGAACGGTATACAAAAGAAAACAAAAAGTACATAACAGATGGAATACCTACATGTGACGATGACAAAAGTGGAAATTTTAGAACAAGTGGTTCTATTCTCTTTTTTGTATTCGTTTTTTTTTTCGTTTTTGCTTATTCATATTTTGTTTTGTTGTCATTGTTGCACAAGAGGGAACCAGCAACGATATTATTATTTCGTTGAAGTATTTTTGTTCGTTTCTTTTGTTTTATTTTTTTGGGTTTGGCAGTATGGAAAGCTGGAACCATATCTACATTGGTTATTTCCATTTTTTGATTTTATCCACTTTAATGGAAGCTTAAAGGAAATATTTTGTAACAAAAACTTTACTTACGGGTTATGAATGGACTAAGTTGAATAACATGTTGTAGGATTTATGTATTTACCTGAAATGAAAAAAAAGGACCAAAATGAGTTGGAAACATACAAACATATAGAATTATAATACCCCTACACTATACATGCCTGCATGTGCAGTATTGTCATATGTGCATGCAAAATGATGGTGTATGGTGTTGACTTTGTCGTTTTGCATGCGGAGTTAGTGATTTTAGGAATTTTTGATTTTGTTTGTGCGTATATTAATGTGTGGTGTGTATGCAGCCTCATAGTTACGCAAAAAAGATCGTCGGGGGAACCCATATTTTTCATATTAATAATGACGACCAGCGTCAGTCAGCGATAAGTGCACGATTGAGTGCTGCGTGAAATATTCTAAAGGAGACTACAACCACCATAATTTCAGAATACGAGGAAATAATTTAAATAATCCCTTGCTTCTTTAAATGAAACAGGTGGCGTAAAAAGCAAAGGCTTCGACTTCATCTAAGTTTAATTCTACAATAAGGATGGGTTTCAATTTGAAGCAACTCGTATCCATCCCACTGATACGGCTTCAGACATCCTAAATCCTGAAGCTGGAATGTGTTTACCATTAATAGAGGGGCACGATCTTGAATCGTTACTACCGGACATGAACTCTGTAAGTAGGTTCTCTTGGCAGTAACGACATAATGTCCAATGTGCAGAGGCATCAGCTACATACTGTATAATTCATTTATAGAGAGTGATTTGTTACATAAGACGTTTATATTTACAATTTAAGTTAAAATGTAGCATATAACGGGTTAATTTTTAAGCGTAGTTTTTTTAAATCGAATTAAACACTCAAATTTGCATCAAATATTCAAAATGTTTATTGTAATCGATAAATAGGCCTTTGCCATTTACGTTTTAAAGACAACTTCATGTAAATGTTGTCCGCGGCGCAGTTTCAAATAGTCCATTCGGAAGGTCCAATTTTATTACACTTTTTCGAGCATTTCAGCCTGTATTCCACGAATTACGTTATGTTATCCTGTAAGGCTTCAGTCGTGTCCGGCTTATCCACATAAACTAACGAATTTACATAACCCCACAAGAAATAATCAACAGGCGTTAAATCGCATGATCCTGGCGGCCAACTCACAAACCACATGCAATCAACTCAGCCAACTGGGTCTCAATAATCAGCCATTATGGCTCTTTAATTAAATCGGTCCTAAGAGGGAGCTAGTTTTGTATGCGCACTTTAAGTTTTTTGAGATCAGTTTCTACTCGTGCAAGACACTTAAGGCTAGATCTTCTGATTCGTCTACCATTTGGCTCGGAATCAGAAACAGCAGTTAATAAGAGCAGTCGTTTTTTTTCTGATTTTGTTGTCAGGTTTAATAATGGTCCCAAGTTCAACAAAGTTATCTTATACCTCAAAGTTGTAGCGGTCGGTTGTGACGGTCTGTCCAAGAAGTCCTTGCTCTATTTCCCTTCTTCTCCCCTTGGTCTTGCCCTCGTTTATTGCTGACAATGACATCTGGTTTAGTTCGATCGATGTTCTCAATATTGTTGGCATACTACTAATGTTATACAGATTTGTTGAATAAAGTGTTACCAGGAGTTTGATCATGTTAAAGAAATCGCATAAGAATTCATCTGATTATGTAATGCCCTTTTATAGAATCGAATGTATCTCTGAGGCCGTTGGATGGTGAAAGGATTTGTCGAAATCCACACTGATCGTCGAATGTTTTTGAAAGAAATATTTTACATTTAATTTTCATATATTTTAAAGTCACTGAAATTTCTGAAGCTTAAGCAATATACGATTGAGGATGATGAATGATAATATCTTCACCTCCATCCTTTCGACGGCAGTTATTCTTAAAATTGAAAAGTGAGTAAGTAAAGTGAAAGGATTTGTCGAAATCCACACTGATCGTCGAATGTTTTTGAAAGAAATATTTTACATTTAATTTTCATATATTTTAAAGTCACTGAAATTTCTGAAGCTTAAGCAATATACGATTGAGGATGATGAATGATAATATCTTCACCTCCATCCTTTCGACGGCAGTTATTCTTAAAATTGAAAAGTGAGTACCCTGTATGACCAGCAATGTGCTCAGGATCGAAGAAAATCGAAGGCTGGCTTGTCTTAGAAAGAGATCATTGGTCGTTACATAGAAGGCCATCTTCAAAGGCCCTGTTTAAAATGCGCGTTCTAGTTTCACGAGTTTCAGCATACCATTATCAAAAATAATCATCAAAATAACCAAAATTGGACCAATTAAAAAAACTGTTTCTTGAAAATATGAAAATCGGTTTGTGCTACTTTTCCATCAAGTGAACGACATATGCAAAAAGAATAAATAAACATCAGCAACAAATTTACTATCAAATTGAAATTGATAACCTAACCAACAACAGTGCCGCAGCCTTGACTTTTAGATCTCAATTTCTAAAGGACAGCCTACAAACACTTAGTGTATTCGACAAGTGAATTAAAAACCAATCACGTCATGCATACATACATATGTAAATTGCACTTTGTTGTTGTTGTGTTTATTAAAAGAAAACAACAAAACAAATAACTAAGACCAAACGAAAATATGAAGACACGCCAATCCGAAATTACTAACCAACAATCAAGACACATTAATTCTCAGCGCCCCTGTTTGGAAAATATACCCCACCACATAAAATGCATGTGTATCTACTACTTGTATCTTTTAGCTTGAATCTCCATAAGCTGTAAGCTAACAGCGGTAACTAACAAAACAACCAAACATTGAAAATCATAAAGTCGTGCACTGAATCGTAATTGTAACGCAATAATAAAACCGCGCTAGCACATATCCCGCCGACACTCGCTGCAGATACGTGTGGTGAAGAGTGAGATACTTTAATAAGTAGGGAATAACCTAGCGTAACGGTGAAACAATTAAACTCGTTGAATTTATTATTAAGGTAAAAAAAACATATAAACAAAAAACAACTCCACAGCGAAGAAAAAAAAGATTGAAAAATATTAATCTATACGTACAGAGTTAGGGTGACTCATTGAATCTTTCATTGCAAAATGTGCATGGAAATGAAAATGGAAATAGAAATATAGAGGAACAAATAAAAATTATTCCAACATCAGCCATCGCTACAAGGTGACGATTGTTGTAATACAATATACGCGTGGCTGCATACACTACATCTCGCATCTTTGCCAGTTGTCGCTAGTGGGTGCCTAACTGCCTAAACAGGTACAGATATGTGTACGTGGATGCTATTAGGCAAGAAGTGCAATTGCACATCGTCGAGATCGTTTGTATCTACATACCCGTATGCATTGCTCAAGAAATAATGAAAAATAATTAAATTCAGATACGAGTAGGACAGCGTCATTTTATACAAAGCCAACCCAAGGCTTACCTAGCGCGGCATGAGCAACCCAACGGATAGTGTGCTTAGTCTCACGAAGTAGGTGAACATTCAAGAATATATACGTGCAATGGCACAAGTGAGCACACACTTGTACTAGTTTTAATGCCAACGTAATGGGAATTTTGTAATAAAACAATAAAACAACTTTTTGTCATTTTCAACTTTAACTGTCTGGTTTTATGGATTTGCTAATTAAATTCGAATTAGCTTTAATTGCAAAAAGTTAGGTTTCGATTGTAGCAACAATTGGCTGCGGTAAAAAAAAACACAACAGTTTTGAAAAGTAAAAGTAGAAGGTTACCTAACAGACGAAAATGTTTTTTTGAGTCGGGGATTGAACTGCACTTTTTGTTTGTTTTTGTTGTAAATTTAAGTCATTTGTAATATTTAGAAATCATGTGTTTCTGGGATTTCGAAAATAGTATGAATGTTAAAAGCATTTCTCCTCGTTTTCGATAGGGACAAGAAATTGATCTTTTTTTTCATCTTTCAAAGCAGCGCTCAATCCCGTAGTGGATAGCCTATCGATGCCATTATGTATGGAATTCAGCGTGGTTCAAATGCCCGCCGCCGCTTCTCTGGGTAATTACACGATCTCGGTGGTCAATTTGCACCACCTCCACGTGAGATGACCATGCCTCGAATTTCTAATGCCGCTTGAGTAGTATTGCACGTAGAGCCGTACTGTTGAAACCACATATCTTTGGTGTTCATATCATCCAATTTAGGCCAAAAGAAGATGGTAATCTTCGACGCTGTTGACGATTATGGCCTGGCCAACGTCTCGTCGTTCTCAAAGAAATATGGACCGATGACGCCGGAACACCAAAAAGTGACTTTTTAGGGATACATGCAGGGAGGATGAGTGCGTCCCAAATTCTACAATTTTGTTTGTTGACGTAATCATCCATCCAGACATAAGGTCGGGCGCATCTTATGTGCTGGTTTCTTCCCCCTATGAGCAAGAAACCCCAGGTTTGATGAAATTCGTCAACAGATGATAACAACCAAGAACGGCGTTTACAAGGCAACAGTGCAGGTGAAGACGATGGCCGTCATATGGTCTTTACAAAAAGAAGAACAAAGAGCAGTAAAAGTGCGCCGTCCAAGAGATAGAGCGATGTTACTACAAAAATGATTTTCATAAGTTTCGCCAATGTGTATAACGCCAGAGCCATTTACACAAGGCTCGGGGTAGTTACACCGCAACTACCTCACCAAAACAATTATTTTTCAAAGAGCATTAAGACAAGGTGATGCATTGTTCTCTTGACATGATTGTGACAATTACTGGGGCTCGATGTCGAAAGCTGACAATGTTGATATCATTGTATGGATTCAACATGATGTTATCACCACATGGATAAATAGCCAAGTATATGCTGTACAGTGACAAAAAAAATGCATTGGCCGCTACCCAATGGCTAGAAAATGTAGAGCGGATAGATCGCAGTGCTGAACAGTTTATGATTCGTAAACAAAAATTTACAATGCTTGCAAATCGTGCAAATTTATTTCGAAAATAATGGTTCAGTTCACGAAGCAATTAATTCGGTTAACCATGTATCGTTTTCGCACTAAGTTTAATCTATATGATAATACGCATCCGCAGAGACGTCGAACAGTGCGCACCAAAGACAATTGCCGCTGTAGAGCAAAGTGTTTAAGAGGACCCAAATGAATCGATTCGCCACCATGCACAGCAATTGGAGCTTTGCCCATCAACTTTATTGAAGATTTTGCGCAAAGATCTTGGCTTACGACCTTTACAAGATTCAGCTTGTGCAAGGATTAAATACCATGCAATGCGTCGTAATTTTGTTGTATTGGCCGAAAATGAGGTTGATTTCGATACTGCTTTTCATCGCAAAACGTTGTTCAGTGATGAAGCTCATTTTGGGTTGAATGCCTATATCAACAAGCAAAATTGCCGCATTTGGAGTAAAGAGAATCCACACCAGACCCTTGAGACGCCATTACATCCACAAAAACTGGCTGTTTGGTGTGCTCTATGGGCTGGTGGAGTCATTGAGCCATACTTCTTCCGAAATGTTGCTGGAGAGTCAGTTATTGGATGACATGAATGTGGATGAGATGTGGTTCCAAGAAGACGGCGCTACATGCCACGCAGCGCATGTCACAATCGATTTATTGAAGGAAACATTCGATGAGCGCATAATTTCGCAGAATGGACCTGTCAATTTTGGAATATTTTCTTTGGGGATATGTGAAGTCGCTCGTCTACGCCAATAAACCAGAAACGGTAGGGGACTTGGAACATACGGCCCCAAATGCTCGAAAAAGTGGTTGTAAATTTAAACTCTAGACTTGGCTTTGTTCGAACCAGCAGCGGCGGCCACATGCCCGAAATCATATTTTAACATTAATGGCATAAAATTATCCTTCTAATAAAGCCAAATTAATGGACATTAAAACGATTTTTTTGTGTTTTATTTCAATTCGGAGTTCTATACCTCTAAAACAAACACCCGTTATTTAGTTTTTACCAGGTCTGAACTTATAAAAAGCGTTTATGTACCTACATTTAAAAAAAATGTGCATGGTAGCACTTGCTACCAAACATTTACCCACATTGTGAGCGAACGAAACTGTTTTAACTAACACACATCTAGTTGCATTATACGAACACGGATACTTTTTCGAATGAATGCAATAAATTCCTCACCCGTATGCTGAGAGCCTAATGAGGACTGTAATTGAAACCGCAAACCGGTCATTCAAAGCGCCAAACCGTTTGTGACAAATCTCATGCGTGTCAGCATTTGACAAGGCGATAGCTCTTACACAAATCTCTCCCAATTGCAGCCAGGTCAATTACCATCTGATGATGATGGTAATAAACCGGCATGATGGTGATGAATTCATTTCATCCGCAATTGAATCAATCATCTGACAACTAATTACAATCCCACAAGGGGGTGAGCGACCTCATAATAGTTATGTTAAGCAATTAAGAACCGCCGACATGAGCCAACATGCATCATGTAATCATTTATCCATAAATTTCATTGTTCTTTTGTGTGGTGCATGTCTCTTTTGTCTCTCGCGCAAACAAGGAGATTATGTGAAACGTACTTATGTGCCCGGCCACATGATCGAAACAAGGCGAACTGCAACATAAAACAGTGGTGTGTGTATAGTCAGACAGTTTAATAAACAGGCGACATAAGTCCGCGAGTGTCAGTGACTCAATGTTGAAAGCAGTGACACATCATAGTCGCTATATCAGGAAGAAAATACAAACAAAATGCACTACCCAACCCAGATACAAGATTTTTTTTAAAACTCGTACTCATGTGCATATTAAAAAAACCACTCATACACATTAGCCCTAACATGGTATACAAGGTCATTCAAACTGACAATACTACTGTGAAGAAAAATATGGAAATCAATTAATTTGATATCTAACTGCACCCATGCAGACATAGAGTCGCAGCCGCAGGTACCTATGAGTAGTTTTGTTATTTTTAATGAGAGAGTATCCTTACGAAATAGTAAACGACATTGTGGTTCTTTATTGTAAAGACATTCCCGACAGTATGGTGCCATAAGGCACATATTTACATGCAATATCAAGTGACACGCGAAGGCTATTTATGACTGCCCGAAGGAATCGAGATGCAAAGAGGACCATAAATATTGGATATTATTCATTTACAAACAGTTGGAAATACTTTCATTCCCATGATTTGTTTACTGCTTTACGAAAGTATGTTGCTTGGGTTAGAACATTCTTTAGGTATAAATTGATGTTTTGACCCAATTTAGAGAGTTCAAGGATATTTTGCAATTTTTATGAGGATAAAATACGTATTCATACCTTTGTTTTTTCAAGACATTACAATTCAAGTTGACTCAAGTTGAGCTAATACAAGAACTAAAACCTAACTTCTCCATTCATGTTTGTGTGCAAAGTTATTATTATTCATGGGAAAACGAAGAGGTGTTCCTGTTCTTCTAAGCAGCTAGGGAAGATTTAGACTTTTGAAAATAGCTGGCGATCTAGCATCTATTTTTCTTAATAGTTGGAGTTATAATAACGCTCGCAACTGATCTGCTCGATTTGTTCCATTCAGAAAGAAGAATTCCAGAATTTCCCAGCCAGAAGTTGAACGCAGTAGAGGAAAGATCTCGCTTTGAGTGGCGCACACAAGTAGAAACCGAACTCCACCAACTTGAAGTGTGCAACCGGAAGCAGTTACCTAAGGACCTGGCCTATTTGAAGAGACATGTTGGTTTTGGAAAGGGTTCATTCCGGATTGTAGCGCCACTTAAGAAAGTAAGTAACAAGAAATGCAAACGGATTCTCGCAGCAAAAAATTAGGTCCATAAGGAACACTGCTGACAAAGACGAAAGCTTATATACGAGTCAGCAGAAAATAAAAATAAAAAAAACATTTTAAAAATAACAAGAACAAAATTTGACCAATGGTAAAATCATACTTCGACAGATCCTGAAAAAAACCTCAAGAAGTAAGGTTAACCAAATAGAGGCAGACGACAGGCCAAGAGTTGGCAGTCCATACATTGCATGTTTTATTAAGATTATTGTGGTCCCGAAATGTATATGTACATGCACAAATTCAAAAGCTTCCACCGGAAGATGATATACCTTCAAGGGAGATATCACAAAGCCGAGTCCAGAAAACATTATTTAATTCGAGACTACAACCGATCGTATATAGTTAGATATGCAAATATTGTCGAGCTTAAACGAGAAATACGGAAACTAAAGCCTAAAAAAGCTCCGGGTTATGACCTGATTACAGGATTACAGCAATGAGATTAGAATACATACCAAGACAGTGGAAAGTCGCGGAAGTTGTTATGGCTCTTAAACCAGGAAAACCACCAAATGAAATAATGAAAATCTTACAGACCTATTTCACTTCTTCCAATAATTTCAAACGTTTTAGAAATGATATTACTCAGTCGTTTACACCCCATTATTGATCATAAACGAATTTTACCTGGACCATCAATGTGGATTTAGAAGTAAACATTCGACTGTGTACCAAGTTTATCGAATTACTGATGTAATTGGGAAAGCTTTCGAAGAAAAGAAAATTTGATCAGCCGTATTTCTTAAATAAAGACAAGTTCTGCCTGAAATATTATATAAAACCCTCGCGTATCTTGAGCATAAACTCTTCTGTGTAAAACTTGGAAACGAATATTCAGAGTGCAAAGAAATATTGGCAGAAGAAGAAGAAAGCTTCCTTGGACCAATCTTGTACCTCCTATTTACAGGTGATATCCCGCAAACAAACGATACAATAGTTGCTACGTTTGTTGACTATACAGCTATACTAGCAGTTGGCACAACAATAGAGGAAATAAATATGAAATTACAAAACGCTGTTAACAAGGTTATTGAATGGACAAAATCCTGGCGGATTGCACTTAACGAGAGCAAATCGATTCATGTAGATTTTTTGTATTAACGGACAAACAATTTGCCAGTATTTTTCAATACCAGTATTTTTCAATTTCGCTTCATTTGCAAAAGGGACATTTGAATGAAGCGAAATATCTCGGAATCACACTCGATGCAAAATTAAAATGGAAGTCGCATGACAACTGTATTGGGAACTCGGAAAATATTCGAAGCTTAACCTTGATAAAAAGCTGCGATTTTACAAGCAAGTGCTAAAGCCGGTCTGGACATATGGTATACAAATATGGGGTTGTAAGACTTTTGAAAACAAAATGTTAAGACCATTCGTCAATGCGCCGTGGTATATAAGGAATGAAGATCTATGCAGAGATCTGGGTATTCTTGCGGTTAATGATGAAACGAAAGATTTGGCACGCAAACCTAAAAAACGTTTATTGGGAACGGTCCTCCAAATTCTTGATGAAACAAACTTATTGCGGCGTCTTAAAAGAACTAAGCCCTTAGATTTGGCCCGATAATAACAAACCGCGCTATAAATTGCGGAAAAAGCAATTACTCTTACAGAAAAGTTACCTGCCAAACATTCATTATACTCATTATACTCTCATACTTAGTTGCAATTCAAAAACAAAAAGGGTGGTGGTTTTAGTGGGTTAAAGTCCCACACTACTTTGGGCACGTGCTCATCGTGTCTATTGAGATTTCCACCAGCCCACGGAAAACAAAACATGTTCGATATTTAACGTCTACAGCAGTAAAAAATTGTGACTTTAGAAATCCGGATTTAAATACTTTGTATTAATGGTTATGACAAGGACTGGGGCAGGATGGCCTATAAGAATTGACTTCTCGCTGATTTTTAAAAGCCTCAAAAGTCTACTTGATAATATGAAAAAATTGCGGGGACAAGTAATTTACGGATGTCGATCGCTATTGATATTTAATTTATTTAATTTATTTTTAAATAATTCTTTAACATAACGAATACATGCATTGCCAGAATGTGTATGCTTGAATTATATTATTATTATATTATATATGCATAGAAGAAGTGTAATTAAAAATGCAAATGAAAAACCTGACGTAAAAAGAATTTCACAAAATGTAACCAAGTGAAAGTTATTTCGCTATTAAACAACCTAATGCCCAATAACAGGAGTGAAATAGGTACCGGAGAGAACAGAAACTTAAAGTTAGGCAAATAACGTAAAGTCTTCATACAACTTTATACGGGAAGACCTGAATAACCTTTTATACCATACATGTCATTTATGTTACCGATTTTTAGGGTTTACATTTTGATAAAGGTTAATAAAACCCATACCTCGAGTACAAATGCAAATATTTTCAAATTCCGACCAGGATTTTACTTAGACTATGTGATTGTCAATATTTTATCAATATGATGTGTCATTTCCAAAACTCCGCCCTTAAGCTGACTGATTTTGTTGAATATTCTATCTCGTCGTTGAATATACTATCTACAGAACAGAGTCAATAAACATCTGCAATGATCACCTGGAGCGTTATAGAGCCACTTATTTGAAAAAATTGAATAAAAAATAAATTGGAAAAGTTCTTGTCCACTAGAAAAATACTATTGGCCTTATAATCAGCGACAAGGCACATTTTTTATGCCAAAAGAAAAAAAATTTAATTTTGTATCCCGAAAAACTCTTCGGTTGATGTGCGTTATCATTATCACAATGATATCTCATTATGTCAAACACGGGTGTGGGCGCTGACAGGCAATGGGAAGCAGTAACGGATCATGATAACCGAGTTTACTTGGTCGAATATTGAACAAACTAACAGAATGCGAACTGCGAAGTTAGTCAATACAATTTCGTTTGAATTTAGAAGCACCACCATACCTTAATCGCTATACAGAAAAGTTTTGTCACCAAAATTTATTTTAATTTGCGAGAAACCAAATTTTCGAGGTTGTTTGAATGGCATTATTGACTTTCAGATGTTAAAAGATCTTAAGCCGTTCGCCCTAAAGAAACAAAGATGTTTTCTCTATCAGATCCAATTAAATTAAATATCACACGCATGTATGTAAATTGCATGCTACAGATTTGCCATAAGTTATGTGATTTATTGTTTTGGCTGCGGTAAATTATATTATATGTATGTTATTACAAGAGGAAAGTTTTATATTTAAATATTTCAGCAATAAAAATAAATTACGGACTTTTGTATAAATATTAGAAATTTTAATCAGGGAATAGTTACGAAAAGTCTAGAAAAAATACTTAACAAATATTAGTACTTATGTATTTCAATATCGCACCATAAAAAAGTACAAATTTTTGGCGCGACAGGCTCGTTAGTACCCAGGGCCGTGTGTGCTTTTTGCACGATGGTGGGACCTCCTGTTTTATCCGACCCCGAAAGACGAATTTTAGATAAGCTTTTTTTGACAATTGATACTACTGGATGATTTGTCAGATCATCACGGAAGGGGGCCAGTGCAAAACCATTAAGGCCTTGCAAGCTGGGAATCGAACCTACCACACTATCCATCGCGACCGAGCCCAAAAAAAGGATTACATAACATACCGTTTGTTCAAAATTCGGCTCCAAGGTCAAAAACATAATGGCTGAAATACATGGGCGTTAAAAGCACAACAATTCATAAAATAAATGTCGACGTCAGGCTTTCCGTGTTTTTAGGTGCAGCAGCCAAGTGGTCAGTGCATTGGACTACGCGGGATGTCTGTATTAAATTCCGACTGTGAAAACACGCAATTTTTCTTCATTGATTCACCTCTTGTCTGACAATTATCCAAGAGGTAACAAATTTGCTGCACGTTTTCGTCGTTGAATAGAAGGTCTTCTTCTTTGCTCCAAAAATTATATCTTCGCAAACGCAAATGAGCTTTTAGATCTTATATGGACCGCAAATCCCAGATATTTTTTCCTTTAATTTTAACGCCTAGGTTACCAGTCCAACTTACTAACCACTGAGCCTGCTTAGTGGCTCAGTGGTTAGTAATTTGGACTGGTGAATATATAAAATATGAAATATATGTCTATTGTTATTCTTATTATAATTGTTGAAACATGTAAATGTTTTTGAATAATATAATTAAAGTTTTGCCCATACTATACAGTTTTACAGTAATACGTTTTTGCAGCTTAACATTAGCCCCCAACGACGTGATATCGCACTATGCATTAACTACTCTAAAGGAAACAATTTTTGTCATTACTTACAATAAAATCACATGCGAATTATTCAGGTTGATCGATCACCGCTAAATTTCAAAATTTTCTGGATTGCAGGACACAAAGATGTGCCATGGAATGAGAAAGTTGATGGAATAATAGAGGTTATAACCTTTAAACTAGACGGAGGGCTGAAAAAGCACCACGTTGTAAAAAAAAAACACACAAATCATTGAAAAAATTAAGCTTAACGACGTTATGCCAAATATATATTTTGATGTTCAGTCCATAAAATTTTCGCCGCCGCGCGAGATAACCATGATAAGGAATCTATCATCATGTCTATCGTTGCATGTGCTGTATGGACTATAGCGCCATCCTATTGGAACCACATGTGATCAGTACGTTACTTATCATGGCAACCGTTTCTCCCGGTTTCTTCACAAAAACGATTATTCCGCGTTGTCCAGAAGTATAGCATTCCATTGTTTGTTTACACATATTATAGTTCAAAAATAACTTTCGACTATTATGTGATATTTATGGCGAAGTTTCAGAAACTCCAATCGCAATGATCTGACAAATCATTCGAATGAATTGTCAAGTTTTGGGTACTAACGAGCCTATTGCACAGAAGGCTTTTTGATGGTTTCGTACATTATTGCCTAAAATCACCGGCAAATTGTTTTCTTAAAACCATCATGACGATAAATTCCCGTTCTTCAGATGCTTAAGGATTTATATTGCTTATTCACACAAAATGCAATTCTGATCGCTTTACAAATGTCAAACTCTAATTGACATTTTACAGCATTTGAAAACCTATACCGACATGGTCAACTACGTACCTACATTGTTAAGGGTAAAAAATCCAAAATTCAGAAAATGCTAATACAAATTCGTCTGGTTTTAAATGTTGCAAAATACCAAAACAAGTTATTTTAGACCATATGTATTCTATTTTGCCTATATAAAAGTAAGACTGTATTTTTGGCTTCAATGGTTTTTCGCGCCCGCAAAAACTAATCGTCTGGTGCGGATTTCATGCCGAAGATGTGATTGCATCGTACTATTTCGCCATGTTACGGTCAACAGAGTTTGCTATCCAGAATTAAATGAAAACGACATCAGCGATATGTGGTTTAGTTCGTACAAGATGGTAACTCATGCTATACAGCTGAAGAAAACCTCAGGAAATAGTCCAGCCGAATTGCAACATCGATTAAGCGATTTACAGAATTTTGATTAATTTTTATGACGATACGTTAATCAGTTAAAGGAACAACAGGGTTACCATTAAACAAAATTATATTCTTTATCATTTTAACCCAAAAACTTAGTCATAATATGTATTGTCATCCTAATTCGATCAACTCATTAATTTTGACAGTATGTGATTGTTGGACTTAAATAAAAATAAATGCTAACAAAAGCAATTCGAACCTGTCATCAAAGAAATGCTAAAATCTTACCTTTTGATCGTCCCGAGAAAACAAGACCGCGTTGATTAAGATTTGAATTTTTTTATTCTCTCACCAATGCCATATCCAAAGAGATACCTAGTCCAACCGATAATTTTATGTATAATATTTTTAACCGCAACACAACTTGATTTTATTTGACAAATTTAACATTTATTTCAAGGCTTTCTGGTTAAATTGAGAGAATTTTATGAAAAAGCAAGCAAATAAAACGGCAACTATATTGACACAGCAGAATGGATTCCGAGGGCTGCCCTGGTATGATTATGACTATGAAACCCGACACTCGAAATAAACAAATTAATGAACTCTGGGCAAATGAAGCACTGGCAGCACTGTGAACCGGAAACTATAATGCACACTCAGGTAGTAAAGGTAGTGTGTACGATTGACTTGAAACGCACAACACGGGTTTCATTACGTATTCACAGGACACAACATATGGCAGGACACGAGACTTGTTATTATTGCGAATTCGGAAAACTCTCTCAACAAATGCGTACTGATACTAATCTGTGCCAAAAATGTAGCCACCGACCGACGTCGGGATGACTCAACACACAAGTCGGTATAATTATTTTTTATAACGAAATCTCCATTGCTTAACTCTTGACACGTTGTTGTTGTTATTGTAACTTCTGGTTTGTTGTGTTTTTATCCAGGGAAAGAGAACGAGTGGTAGAACAGACTAAAAAAACTGGTTTCAATTTAATTTATAAATCTTGTTTCTGTGTTGCTTGTTTTAACCGAGAGGTTCTAAAAGAGATTTGTATATTTTATTTATTAAACCACCTTGTTTCCACTCAAGGTTTTTTTTTTTAATTTTTGTATGTCGAGTAAGATTCTCTTTAACACACTATCGAACATGCAACAGTTGTTCAGTGGACTTTAAAAACTGGCACTCTATCCTTGAAGTAGACTTCTATACTAACACTTTGGATATGTAACTTTAAAGGAAAATCAATCCGACACAGAGTATAACCGATTAAGTGACTATTCCCTATAATTCACATCTAAAATATGCATCCCAAAACAAATTCGAAACACTAGATGCAGAGAGGAGAACTTCAAATCTAACACTGAATACGAACGGGGAAAAATCTTCATATCAGCTTCGCTTTGCTGCTGCTGCTGCCTGCTCCTAGCACCACTTGTGCACATGAGAAACACTGGGAAAGGCAAGTCGGCCAGCGCAGCCCCAGCCAGTAGGAAAAAACACACGAAAAAGAGCAAAATAACCAAACAAAACGAGCGAACGAGGAAGAAGTTGAAAAGCGAAAAAGGGAAAAATAAACATAACGAGAGGAAAAAATATCATCTTTTCTCACGGTGAGGTAACACACACATAGAAGGAATGTGTTTTGTATTGTGTGCGTATGGGATTGTCCGAAGAGTGTGCGGTGTGGTAATGTATAGAAACACGATTTGTTGGAATATTTTTTGTTTATTGTTTAACCATTCCACGTAACCCGGATAATGTTGGATTGGAATAAAACGCACACAAAAGCCACGTATGTGCGGATAGAGATTTGACATTTGGTTGCAAGAGTGTGAGACTTAAAAAAATGTATCTTGGGCAATGCATGTTGGCAAGTGCATATTTAAATAATGGTTGTAAATGTATCAGAATGGCATTGCCAGATGTTTGGTTGCATTTATGTATGCAGGATGTCAGACATTTCACCCGTGGTTTAGATTTGCAAGTATGTATTAAATTTAACTTTCATGGTATTTATATTCTGCCTTAGCAAGGTATCCGTCGGAGCGGACAGTTTAGCGAAGCATACTTCGTCGGAAGTTTAAATTCCATTTGAGTTATGTGTCAGCAAAGAATCGGGGAAAAAATCGCATTCGTGTGCAGATACACTAACCATAAAAGGTGTTTTTTTAGGGGTAATAGAACTTATAGTTGAAATTAAACACAAGAACATTTGGCTTTATTTTGGCCATTTGGCCATTAATTATTTAATATAAATGGGCATGTGGCCGCGGCTGGTTCGAATAAAGCCAAATCTAGAGGTCAAATTTTCAAACACTTTTTCGAGCATTTGCCGTGTGTCGGCAATAACGCCACGAATGTTGGCTTTCAAGTCCCCTAACGTTTCTGGTTTGTTTACGCAGACGAGCGACTTCACATATCCCCAAAGAGAATTATCCAATGGTGTTTCAATCACACGATCTTGTTCGCCAATTAATGGGTCCATTACGGTAATCATTTCGGAAGAAGTATGGCCCAATGATTCCACCAACCCATAGAGCACGCAAAACAGTCAGTTTTTGTGCATTTTATGGCGTCTCAATCTCTGTGGATTGTCTTCACTCCAAGTGCGGCAATTTTGCTTGCTGACGTAGCCGTTCAACCAAAAATGAGCCTCATCACTGAACTAAATTTTGCGATGAAAATCAGCATCGAGATCAATCCCATTCACCAAAATCACGACGCATTGCATGGTCTCGCGGCTTTAATTCTTGCACGAGTAAAGTCGTAAGCCAAGATTTTTGCCCAAAATCTTCCATAAAGCTGATGGACAAAGCTCCAATTGCTGTGCACGGTGGCGAGTCGATTCACTCTGGTCCTCTTCAACACTTTGCTCAACAGCGGCAATTGTTTCTTTGGTGCGCACTGTTCGAAGTTTCTGGGGATGCGTATTATCACATAGAGTAAACGTAGTGCGAAAACAATCCATTTTGGTTAACCGAATTAATTGCTCTGATCGACGATTACGTCGACCATAAAATGGACGGAGCTTGCTGCAAACTTCACGATCTGAACCATTATTTTCGAAATAAATTTGCACGATTTGCAAGCGTTGTTCATTTGTCAACCTGTTCATGATGAAATGGGAAGCTAAACTGAACATAAATGACATTAGAGTTGCCCGATTTTTCGAAAAACCAACCTCTAAACAACACACGTTAGTTATAATTTTTTTTTAGTAGCATGAAATTTAAATTTAAATGAAAAAAGTCATCGGAGATGAATGTGAATTTGACATTTGGTATGTTTTGGTACGATATATGATAATCGCATAATGCACTAGTGTAAAAGTGCGATTATCGTATATGCATTGTAATTTTATGTAATGCAGGTAATTTTATGCGTGCAGTTAGAATCCATGACCACATGAAAGCTACACATTAACTCACAAAACTAACACCATTAAAGTAGGTATAAATTTTATACTTGCAAACCTAAGCCCCGGGTCGGGAATGTACACTGTACAGTCACTGGTATTTTTTTTTTACATTTGGGTTCCTAATAATCATCTTTAGTAACAACTTGAAGGATATTATTTCAAAAATTCTTTACCAATAACTAAATGTACATCATATACTAGCGTTAGTTCTTACATTAATATTTGGCTTAGATATATAATATGTATTCTATTTTTCTATTACAGAAAGTTACATCTTATATCGTTTTCGATTGGGATAAAAAGAGCGCTCTTTTTTTATCTAGATCATTTTTTTTTCGTTTCCAATTGGGATAAAAAGTACTCCTTTTTTTAACCTAGATCACTTTTGAGAAATCCCGATTTCAAGTAAGATTTACACCTACATGCATCAACACAAAAACATTTGACATCTGACTTACGTCAGTTTGCATTTTGCAAACATTTTGCAAACTCAGTAAGAGTTAAGTTACTCTCTAATTGGGTCGCCAAATGTGGACTCGGCGCAAACCCTCAAGAAACCAAATTGGTCGTTTGCAGCAGGAAATACAAAATTCCGTCAGTCTCAAGTTCGCAGAATCGATGAAATGAATGGGAGTTAAATTCAATCAAAACACATAGCTCAATTCACATCTACACGGATGGGTCTAAATCAGAATCTGGAGTGGGTGGAGGTATTTTCTCCGAGATGCTTAATCTAAGCATATCATTTCGTTTTCCGGACCGTTGTAGCGTTTTCCAGGCGGAAAGCATGGCAATCAATGAAGCATTGTCCTGGCTGAAAAGGAATGTAATATCCACGATGCATATTAGCGTATTCAGTGAAAGCCAAATGGCAATCAAGTCCATGGAAGCAATTTCGTTCAGTTTGAAATCAGCCCACGAATACCGACTGTCTCTTAACGAGATGACGGAACTTTTTTGGGTGCCGGGCCACAAGGACATACCAGGGTGCACAACCCTTAATATTCTACTGCCAGTACATTTGATAGGTATGCACATCGCTACATGTTAACTACAGATCAAACTGGATGTGATCAAGAAAGCAAACCGCAGATGGAACGGCACAACGTGTCAAATATCCAAGCAACTCTAGCCTAACTTTTACCAGAAGTGCTCCATCTGCTTGACAATGCTGAACAGATCAAACAGATCAAGATCAAGTGCCAGTTTCTTGGACTTACGCAAAAATATTTTTTTTTTCATACATTGTTTACAACGATATAAATTTTTCTCATCCATTTTCATAAGTGCATTTATCCACAGCAAAAAGATAAACAATGAGCTGTCAAATGGCACACTGCCACACAACCAGAAACAGATCAATCTATTAATGTTCGATTGGGAGTAGTAAAAATCTGAAATCAGAGAGCAGATCTGAAAATCCCAATCGAAAACGCTATGTAATAGGCGCCATTCTTTTTATACGTCTTTTGAATTTGGTCTATTGTTTGTATATATATATATATATATATATATATATATATATATATATATATATATATACATATATAACTATATATATATATATATATATATGTAACTATATATATATATATATATATATATATTAAGTTATGGAGCTTAACCCTAATAGATATCGTTTAACTAATTGGACCCAGGACCAGGTGAGATGAGAAAGCTTCTTGAATCATCAGGAAGTCGATCGATGACAGTAATCGACAGCAAAATGAATAATACTGCGATGATTTAAAAGAAAATTTAATGTGGTCAAAAAAAAATTAGTTTGTGTTGTAGTACAAGGTGGGCCAAAAGAAGTCAACCGATGTTGTTGGCTCTCATTAATATCGGTTGTGAATCGCGCAGTGTTGTTCACTTGTATTCTACATCTGTCTAGTTCACAAATGTCAAAACAGATTTGACATTGGCGGCCATTTGCCAAAATTTGAGCATCTTCCAATAGGGTGATCTTTTTTGGCCCACCTTGTAGATTCAATCGAATTAACATAGATATGGTTTATTATTATTGGTAGAGTTTCAATGAAGCTGTTCACTATACGTCAACCTGGGTTCTCATTCGTAAAGTGATAGTTGTTTGACGATATCTTTTCGAAGGTAGTCTTTCATCACGTAACATCAATAATCGTTTTTGCTTTTCGGCGATATCACTTTATTTGCTTCACGAAAAACAATAACCGTCAAATCGCAGACGATTCATATGGTCTCGTCTTCAATCAATTTGGATGTTGTTAAGACAACTAAATCATAATTCATAATTTTTAGAGCTATCAATATTCTTTTTATGTGTTTTTAATTGTTTAAATGAAATAACAATATACCATTACTACGTTAAAATTCTGGCATTTAAAATTGATTTTGTATTTAAAATATATAAAACCATTTGTAGCCTACTGTACATTTGAACATTTGAACATTCTAAAAGAAGAATGTAGGTCACTGTAGATTGGTCATATGTTTTGTGTATATGTCAAATTTAAACATTTACCAATGTTTGCAAAATGTTTCACTAAAATGTCAATTTTTTTGCCGTAACTGACCCATTAATCAAAATAGTATTTGTATATTTGTAGTCATCAATTACTTACATTTTTTTATGCAAATGTCATGCCATTAATGACAGTTTATATGACATCTAATGAAAAGTTTGAGAACTAATTAATGTAATGAGGTTGAACGATTACAATATGCTAGAGACCACATTACAAAAGCACCAGAGTCCTTGTATAGGAGCATTGTTTTTACGGGTGAAACGAGACTGTTTGTTTACTTTGCAGAAGTGGAACAACAAGTTTAGAAAGGCAACGCTTAGTACTGAACTGAACTTCATAGAAAATCTGTAGAATAGAGTCACAATGCCGGAAATTATCGGAAGAACTGCAGATCAGATTTGGAAAGAGATTCGATTTGCAGACGTCTTGCACTAGTAATTGCTCCAAAAGGTAAAGTATTGTTACTTCAAATAACTAAAAATATTTACTTTGTTTATTTATAGAATTGAAAATAATTGATTCGTGCAAATAATTTTGTCAGCATTTAACGGATGTGTAAATAATTGTTCGACGTATCATTTTATACTTTTTCTGTTTGCAATTTAAATGAAATAACAATGAATAAAATTGAGACAAATCATGAAAAAGCATACTTATATATTAGGTTGTTAACAAAATATCAACAAAAAATGTTGAAGTAAAAGTTTTTGCGAAATAAACGAAATGAGACCTTTGGTATGATAAAAAATTACGTATTTTACTTATACGTAAAATTTTAATATCTTAGATTTCTTATGTTAGATGTCGTTTAGACCGGTTCAAAAATGAACGAAGAAGTACCTTCCAGAGCTAAGGACTCTTCAATCATTGCGATGGGTAAATATTTTTTGTCTATGACTGTATATCATATATGTATATACACAGTGACTGTATTTACAGTCTATGACTGTATATCATATATGTATATACAGTCACCTCCCCTAAGGTGGTATATTCGTTTATATAACTTAGCACCGCAAACAAATTACAGATTCTTAAAATATATCGTCTAAGTACATCCAATTGTTTTTACAACGAGCGTTTCGTGAACTAATCAATTCAATCTCTGTTTAGTTTATTTTTTAATATGGATTCTTCTTTTGAGCTCTTTCTGTTCTTTCTAATGTCCTGGACATAGTGCATTTAATGTAAAAATAAATCTTTTAAATTTGACCCAAAGAAATGGAAATTTTTCAAAAACGTTTGTGGTGCTTCATCGTTAAATGGTGTTATGACAGTCATGAAGTCATAAAACAGACACCAAGAACATACAATTCAACAGATTTTCCTCCATAAGGTTCAATTTTCCTATTTCCAGAAGCAATTACTTATATTAAGATTGTTTAGTGCTTTTGTGTAGAATTCGAGCATTTTAAAAGTTGACTGTTTTGTAGGTACATCCTCTGTTATCTTCATGCGACATTTGTTGCGAAGTTTTGGCTTCCGCCATAGTAATGCAGATGCAAAATCTGTTTAGAGCTTTTGACTGAAGTCTGGGTTCGATTCCCAGTCATGGCACTACCAGCACTTTTTTTGTTTAATACGACAAATCTATTTCGTAGCATAATCGCATCAAAATTTTATATTTAATACTCCCATAGGATTTGTAATAAATGAATGTGTAGTGCGCAAATGATAAAATCTTATGGCACGTTGCTTCGTCTCCGTTTTCAGAACATGTTTCAAGTGCAGTGTTACTGATACAACTCTTGCATATTGCTGAGAACAGCCTAGGAGATGGACTTTGACAATATCCAGAGATAATGAGATGGCTGTAAGTTAAAAATCAACTTTCATAAACACGAAACTATCCTGCTATCTAGGTACTCAAGGGATCGTCGTTTGGACGAAATGAACAGCCACTGGCGAGTAAAAGTGTAGTAGTGTAGTGTAGTAGTAGTGTAGTGTTTCTTTATCAGAAACACGCGTCACCGCCTCACAGTAGCAGTTCAGGTTGCAGGTTATATTTTATGTCGTTGAATTTAGTAGCTTTTTTCTCTTCAGTGTTTTGAGAATTTAATCGTTCCAAACAGTCTTATCATTTGTCAACAGACGACTAGCAATTTAGTACAAACATTATTTTCTTTTACCTTTATAATATTTTTGTTTTACATTGTGTTTAACAATCTGTTTACTCAAACAACTATTTCTACTACGAATCTTACCAAGAAAACGAATCATCATTTGAATTCAAATGCAGAACGGCGACAAAAATGAACGGTAAAATTCCATAGCGCAATGCAAGCAAACAAATAATTTTTAACAATTTCAAAAGTTGGGGTAGCGAATCAGCTTATATTATAATTTACCAATCTCTCAAAATAATTATTATCGAATTGCAAATATTTTACAAATTGATTGTCACATAAATCAACAAAAAATAAAAACATTTTTGTTCGCGAATCTATTTACAACCGCACCGACTCAAAACACCTGTCAAATAAGTTGATGCCAATATCCACTTTAGAGGCAGCGCCGTAACTATTAAGAGTGTGACCAATCTGGAATTTTTTTTTGCCTGCTTAATACATACAGAAGAAAATTATTCCGCAGACGTAAGAAAACACCCACAAAAGGTGGGTGTGGCTAAAACCTCTATTTGGGTAAAATATAGAAAATTTATGTGTTTAAACATTTTGTTCACGCACTTTTTTGAAATTCTTTACGGTTTTACCGATAATTACGTTTTTCTTAAAATGTAATTTAAGAACAATTTTTTTCGATTTTTCTTTAAATTTTCCAAAAAAAAATTGTTCTCTTGAACGTCTTCATAAAGTGTTCATTAAAACTTTATATGGGTGTATTATAAATCCTTTTCAGACTCATTTTTTTTTAAATTTGTTATGGTTTAACCAAAAAACGTCTTCTTTGACAAGTGACCCTGAAAGTTGACTAGTTTTTGTCATTTTTGTCATTCATCCTTTAACATTTCCATTGTTTCACGAGCTGTGTGGCATGTGGCACCGTCTTGATGAAACCACATGTCAACCAAGTTAAAATCAGCCAACTTTGGCAAAAAAAATCGCGTTTCATGGCTCGATATCTTTCGCCGTTGACGGTAATGTTTCTTCCACGGTCGTCTTTGAAGAAAAATGGACCGATGATGCCACCATCCCATAAAGCACACCAAACTGTCTTTTTCGGGATTCATCAGTAATTCTTGTATCGAATGTGGCTGTTCATCACTCCAGATGCAACAGTTTTGCTTATTTACGTATCCGTTGAAATGAGCCTCATCGCTGAACACAATTTTTCGATAAAACGGCGGATTTTCACATATTTCACAGACCACGAATTTTGATAATACATTTCAATAATTTGCAATCGTCGCTCGTTTGTAAGTCTTTCCACGATTAAATGCCAGAGTATACTGAAAACTTTTCACTTTGACAAATGACGTTGGACGCCATTACTAACCAGTGCTGCCGACCTGAAAAACTTACCTCTTAAAAAATCACCCGCTATAACGTTTGAGACTATATTATTCAGGATTACTTTCAACATATACAAACAATGCGAAATAAAAGCCTAACAACGATTTTTTGGTCAACATTGACTCGAAGAGTCCTCAAATATTTTTATTTAATAAAACAAGTTTTTGACTTTTTATTTAATTATAATTACTTAATACTAGACACAATTGACTAAACCTTCGTTTTTCTCATTTGAAGTTAATGTGTCTTAATGGGAACTCTAAGCTTATCAATAACTTATTTATATTTTTCTATAAGAAGATTGTAAAAAAATCTATTCAGAATATTTTTTTATATGAAACTTAAACATTAACTAAACTTCCTAAGCACTCTCTGCAATAAGTCTTAAATGGATCCTTGGGCACGCGAGCAACCAACATAAGATGAGAGTTCTTCTCTTAGCCGATAAATGTATCAGCCTGTATCAGCCCTCCTTTAAAATTTGACAAAATATGTTTTTTTAATAAATCTATAAACAAACTAAATTGATCATTCCTTATGTACTTAATTTTACTAAAAAAAATAATACGATCCTGCCAGGAGTCGAACCTGGAATCTTCTGATCCGTAGTCAGACGCGTTATCCATTGCGCCACAGGACCACACATTTTTTGTGTTCCCAAATGATGTATGTGACTGTATCTACAACTATAAAGCCAAACAACTCATGTAAATATATATTTTGTAAAAATAAACTATTAACGTTTCATTGAATTACCTATTTTGCCATGATAATGTTACATAAGGTGAAGACGAGAGCTGCCTTTGAGCTCTATAGGCAGAGAAGAAGGGAAGAACACCGGCTTTTTAGAAAGAAGAAAAGAGAGCAAGAAAAACTCGCGATCGAGGATGCCACTCCAGGAAAGATGTTCTCAAGTTTTACCAAAGTGTAAAACGTCAAAGCCAAGGATACAAGGCTCGAACAGAATCCTGTCGAGATGAACAAGGAAACATCGTAGTTGAGACACAGTCGATGCTGAGGATATGGAAGAACCACTTCTGCAGACTGTTAAACGGCGATGACGAACAACATTCCGCTGTCAGGCAGAACGAACCATCCAATATTGCCAACGACAGCAAAAATTGCTAACCACCCGACCTGAATGAAGTGAGGATAGCAATATCTAAGCTCAAGCTTAATGACGGAAATGACGGCCTTCCCGCCCAGCTTTATAAAGCCGGCGGAGATGACTTGGTAAGTGACATCCACCAACTCATAAGCCAAATCTGGTCGGAAGAAAGTATTCCTGAAGAATGGAACCTCAACATCGTTTGCCCGATACACAAAAAAGGAGACCCTCTAAACTGCGCCAACTACAGAGGCATAAGTCTCCTCATCATCGCCTTCAAAATTCTATCTGCCGTAATATGTGGACGCATGAAACCGTTTATCCTGATCGGCCCTTATCAGTGTGGTTTAAAGTCAGGAAAGTCCACAACCGATCAAATCTTCACACTTCGGCAGATCCTGGAAAAAACCCAAGATACCCACCACCTATTCATCGATTTCAAAGCCGCATACGACAGCATTTATATAGACGAACTATACAGAGTCATGTCTAGTTTTGGTATACCGCCCAAACTCGTCTGTTTGTGTAGGATGACGATGGAGAATTCTCGCTGCTCCATTAGGGTCGGAAACGAACTCACTGACACATTCGATACCAAAAAAGGATTTAGGCAAGGCGATGCGCTGTCATGTGACTTCTTCAATCTGATTCACCAGAGGCACAATTTTCCAAAAATCTGTACAACTACTAGCATACGCCGATAATATAGACATCATTGGTAGGACCCAACGTGATGTCATAGCCACGTTTGCTATTATAGAGAAGGGAGCGGCAAAAATGGGTTTAGCAGTAAATGAGGGCAAGACAAAGTATATGCTGTCAACACGAAAGGACACACAACATGGACGAATTGGACAGAACATCACCATTGACAGATATAACTTTGAGGTAGTACGGGACTTTATCTATCTCGGTTCCGCTATTAACTCTGACAACAACATCTCGTCAGAAATTAAACGAAGAATTACTCTTGCCAACCGCTGTTTCTTCGGGCTAAGAAGGCAATTCAGTAGTAAAGCCCTCACTCGAACTACTAAGGACATCTTATATAACACCCTGATCATCCCAGTCCTGCTCTACGCCGTTGAAGCATGGACCGTCTCAAAAGCGGATGAAGAAATCCTTGGTCGATTTGAGAGGAAAATTCTTCGAAAAATCTTCGGTCCCGTTTGCGTTGACGGGCTATGGAGACGAAGATTCAACCAAGAACTATAAGAGCTGTACAGCGACATGCCCTCTGGTCAAAAAACTCCGCATTGAACGTTTAAGATGGCAAGGACATGTAGAACGAATGGACACCAATACTCCGGTTCGCAGAGTCTTCGTTTCCCAGCCAGACGTCGGACGCAGTAGAGGAAGACCTCGCCTTAAGTGGCGCGCACAAGTAGAAACCGACCTCAACCAACTTGGAGTGCTCAACTGTAGGCAGTTAGCTAAGCACCGGGCTAATTGAAGAGGCATGTTGGTTGAGGCCCATGTTCATTTCGGACTGTAGCGCCACTTAAGTAAGTAAGTAAGTAGAGGGCAAGACGAAGTATATGCTGTCAACACGAAATGACACACAACATCGACGAATTAGACAGAACGTCACCATTGATAGTCATAACTTTGAGGTAGTACGGGACTTTATCTATCTCGGCTCCGCTATTAACTCTGACAACAACATCTCGTCAGAAATTAAACGAAGAATTACTCTTGCCAACCGCTGTTTCTTCGGTCTAAGAAGGCAATTCAGTAGTAAAGCCCTCACTCGAACTACTAAGGACATCTTATATAACACCCTGATCATCCCAGTCCTGCTCTACGCCGCTGAAGCATGGACCGTCCCAAAAGCGGATGAAGAAATCCTTGGTCCCGTTTGCGTTGACGGGCTTTGGAGACGAAGATTCAACCAAGAACTATACGAGCTGTACAGCGACATGCCCCTGGTCAAAAAACTCCGCATTGGACGTTTAAGATGGCTAGGACATGTAGAACGAATGGACACCAATACTCCGGCTCGCAGAGTCTTGGATTCCCAGCCAGACGTCGGACGTAGTAGAGGAAGATCTTGCCTTAAGTGGCGCGCACAAGTGGAAACCGACCTTAACCAACTTGGAGTGCGCAGCTGGAGGCAGTTAGCTAAGAATCGGGCTAATTGCAGAGGTTGAGGCCCACGTTCATTCCGGACTGTACCGCCACTTAAGTAATATTACATAACATTATGTCAGGTAAATAAAAAATTATGAAGGCCGTGTGTCAATTGCGTTAAAAAGAGGGTTAAATTGTATCCACTGTTTATTTTTGACTTTTCTGCACCGTACTAATGTCAAAAATTATCCACTGGCTAAAATGTTAACGCAATTGAAACACGGCCTTAGTTTTCAACTTGGATTTTACCAACTCACATGGACAACTTTCCATACTGTAACCCAGGGTTTAGATTGCTGAGTATACCCACCCATTCCAATTTGACAGCAAAATCGCTTCTGAACTATACTTCGCAAGTGTCGTAAGTGTCAAATAAAAAACACACAATCTGACAGCTATATAATTTGAACGATGACATATTTATTAGCGGCGGTCGAGTGGTTTCAAATAGAAATATTAAACGGTATTTTTATACACTATTCCATAAGAGTAAATTATTTTTGACATTAGTTTGTAACATAGAGAACTAATTTTGCTAGTAGAATCTGTAGCTGCATCGATATAGACA
This sequence comes from Rhingia rostrata, assembly GCA_949824845.1. Taxonomy (NCBI): domain Eukaryota; kingdom Metazoa; phylum Arthropoda; class Insecta; order Diptera; family Syrphidae; genus Rhingia; species Rhingia rostrata. The sequence continues at coordinate 94,731,129 of OX463755.1, read as the reverse complement.
TGTCTGTTTGGGTCTTATATTTTGAGCTAGATTGATGAAATTTGGTACATAGACTCTCTATATGACAAACCAGAACAGGAGTAAAATATTTCAAAATCCGCTTACTGCTACGTCCGCTTTTCAGTAAAACATTGTTTTCGGTCAAACAATAGCGAATTTTGAAAAATTATCTGAGCAAAATATTTATATAATTCCAATATCTACATTTCATCAATATAAAGTTTTTAAACATGCCCTTTTGTGGGCGTTTCGTTAGAAAAAAATTTAGCAAATGTTAGAAAAAAAATCGAAAACCAGCACAGCGAATGTCGCCTTCTTATATGTTTTATACTAGAAAAGAAGAATGTAATGGTTTTTTCCATTGGTAATTAAAGATTTTGATCTGAAATTTTATCTTTTTTGTTACCAATGGAACACGAATTCAGATTGTTTTGTTTTGCTTGTTTATTGGTTATTTCGTGCCCATGAGTTTGTGTCGATGAAGCTGTCAAGTCGTAGTAGCTATCCAGTCGCATAGGTTTTTTGTTTTTGATAATATTCAATGATTAACATTAGTTTTCACCACCGAAATAATAAATCGAAACGAAAATTACTATTGGCAAACTGACGTCTATCGATTATTTTGGTGTCAGTGCAAGAAGGTAAGATCTGCCGAAAAATCCAGATCTGCAAAATTGTTCAGAGATTAAAAATAGTAATTTTTTACAATGGAACACAACAACTTTCAAAATTAGACTTTCGACAGATCTAGATAAAATAAGAAGATGGGATGGAAAACACCACAAGTGCTTCTTAAGTGGATTCTGAAATGAAATCCAGAAACAAATTTCATTCTATGAATTGATATAAGAGTTTTTTAGTTGCGAATGGAACAGGTTTAGAACAGTACATATTCCAAATTCCGGAGCTACTCCTAAAGGCGAACACGCTTAGGCACAAAGATGTATTTATGTAAAAATTACCAAAATATATAAATAGAGTATGACAAAAACGATTTGTTACATAATATAAATAAAATATCTATTAACAGTTTTACACCAAATGAAGAAACGCACAAAACCATCTCAATTCTTTTAATTTTCTTATACTTCTCGTCGTCCCGAACTAGTAAATAATCCCATATCGGTAACTTATTCTGGTTAACTACTCTTCTAAATGCGGTAGAACGATACTTTTTCTGTTAAAACAGACATGTTAAACTTATGCATGTCTCCGAGATCTACTAAAGTCAGTAAATGAAACACGACTCATCATTTTGAAAAGCTGATTTTCTTCAATATGTGAAGTATATATGGTTATTTATCTAGGTAGTACAAAAGGCGTTTATTATTATTATAAGCTGCGAAGTTAGGAAATTGTTTTTTTTTTAAGGAAGTGCTAATTTTCCATTCCACTTAATCATACAAATTTCTGCTTAGAAGCGGAAGAAAATCACTCAAAGATCCCTAAATGGAATGAACCTATTATCTACATAAGTAGAGCTTTTACTTATGTATTCCGATAAAAACACCTTCATGATAAATGATGAAATTAGAAAAACGTCCATTGTTTTGTGGAGCAACTTAATGGTCGGTAACAGTCTTAACTTCAAATACATACATTATTCGAAATTGGTGGTAAACGCATTGTTTTGAATGCCAACGTTATTTAAGAGAAGTTAAGTTTTCTGTTTGTGGTAATAAGTCCACTTATTACAATTTATCTGCAAACTAGGCTTTAAAATTTGTTTGTACTAACGCAACGCAATATTTAGTATAAAAGTTAACTTATCTCTTTTATAAAACAAAATTCTTAACTATTAATTTGATCTTCTTACGGACTTGGCACCACTTATTTTCATTGATGCGATTATATTCTGCACATCCACCATTTTGTGGAACCCAATTGATTGCTTTTTCCACAGACGAATGGAAATCATAGAAAAAAAATTCCATATCACAAATCACAATGGCCGCCGTCTGACTTCGTATCGTAGTTTAGGAGACGTTCATTTTTCAAATTAAATTTTCACCCAATATAGTTACAAGAACTCACATAAAAGTACATAAAAGTTTCATTTAAAACAAGTACGTATAAATTTTTATTAAATTTGTTCGCGAAACATGTTAAATTTTCCGGAAAAATATGTTTAAACCGCGCGTGTACGAAAGTGATGAGAAAATTGATTACCTGAACTATGGACAATGGAATGGAAAAATAACTTCAAAAAGAAGCAAAAGTGGATTTTCACATAAACTTCAGTTCAAAATGTTTTTACGCGTGAAATACGGCCGAAAATGTAAAAACAAATAGATGGTGTAACTACGTGTCGGTTCGGGGTTTTACACTCGCGTCGGTTTCGGGATTTAGTACACGCATATGTGCTCTCTATTTATTGATTTTTATATTCAAATGCTTTGGTTTCTTTATATCTTTTTGATTTCTCCTCCTTTCTTTATATTACTCTATATAAAAATGATATTTTTCACAGCATCCAACTAAAACATAACAACTAAACCACTTATTCCAGCACAAACCTCAAGACATATGTAATGCTTCAGTAAAATATTAAAATCAAGCAAACGCGTCGTAATCTTTCGCGTGGATTACATTACTAAGGCAGAACCAATCGCGTGCGGGGTTATCTGCAACAGTGAAAACGCGTTTCGGAAAAATGAACACTCGGGAAACCTATTGGGAGTCTGTTTGAGTATATGGGATGCAAAGCAGCCCCTTGCTCCAGTTACCCTAGTCACGTGTCCAACTAATGGACGTCGTCGCGCTTTATAAATATATATTTTTTATAAGCAAAGATAAAGTTTTAGCGTTCTAATTCGTGTTTTCATCTCGTCTCCTAGAGAGAATGTCTATGTCTAGGCGACGGGACATCAATCCGAAGCTACGCATGGATAGGCAACCCGCTATTACCAGAATCACAGGTACCTATCACCATCGACATCCGTACGATTTACACAAATTATGTTTTACTCCTCGCTCGACTGTCTCTCTGGCTTGTTTAGGTTGTTTCCTCATACGTTTTTTTGTGGTTAATATCAATTTGCTCGTAGACCTATTTCTACGCTTCACAATGTGTATATGCACATTCAACTTTGGGAAGTCAAAGCGTTGTATGTCGGCTGACATGCGTGCATGCGCTTCAATCTTGTTCCTTTCTGCTTACTGTCTTACACATACCCATGTATAAATCTGTATCTTTGATTGGGCATTCCTTTTTACAACTTTCTGTAGATCCAAGTTTGCCAGCGGGAAAACGCAGAGAAATTGATAACGTCATGAAGAAGGCACGCGCCAACACTAACGACTATTGGGACAAAAAGCTTTTGGAGGTCGAGGAGAAAGATCCAAATCGCTGGCGCCATACTGGATACAAGAAGATGTACATTCAGGGCGAAAGTAGCTCTGGGGAGAGTGATCGCGAGGGAAATTTCCGTTATAACGGTGGTGGCAGTACTGGGCCTGGTGGTAGTGGTGTTGGAGGTGGTGGTCCTGGCGGAAGCGGAGTAGGACCAGCCGGTGGTAATGGTCGCGCTGGTGGTAGCGGTCCATATCACCGAGCATCGCGCTCACCGCGTAGTCGTAGTCGTTCGCGTTTGCGTAAAACTCCACCATTATCACCACCTATGCGTCGTCGGTCACCACCAGATCACGTTCGTCGTATGTCGCCGCCGCCCATGGATCGGCGTCCGCGTTCCCCTGAACCCGGCAGGAGGATAATACCACCACGATCGCCTCCGGATATGGTTGGTCGTCGTCCTGGTCCGAGGCCACGGTCGCCACCAGAGCCAGCGGGTATGATGCGCCGTGGCAAATCACCGCGTTCTCCACGGTCGCCAATGGGTCGTCGTCGTTCACCGGGTGGAATGCCTCCGGGTAGGCGTCGTTCCCCGAGTGGTGGTAGCTCGTTGCCGCCGAACAAACGTGGACAGATATTGCCGCGGTCCAAGAGGCCTCCGTCGCCTCCACCGAGGGTGAGTTTACCTCTCCTATTTTGAAGTGCTTCAATCCGTTCTAAACAATGCTGTCAATTTATTTTCAGAGTTCATGTAGGTCGCGGTCGAACAGTTCGGTAAGCAGTTGCTCGGATGACTCCTGTTCGGTTTGCTCTCCCAAGCATCACCGTCAATATTCGAGGTAAGATTTTAGATTTTGAAATACTGCTTTCTCAGATTTTTGACAGTAACAATTATATTTTGTTCTAATAGATCAACATCATTGTCACATTCGCGTCCTCCTGGTGGTCCTCGTTCGCCACCACCAAAACAAGGTCCACCTGGTCGCGGTCCCCCTGTTTCGCGTCCACCAATGCAATATCGTGGTCCTCCAGTAATGGCTCAGAATGCAATGCCGTCGTCGTCTCGCGTACGACCTTCGACTCCCCCTCAGGTTCGTGGAGAAAAATATAGAGAAGAGAAAGTAAGTTAATTGAGAAGATGCTTTATACAGACCAAACATAACAAAAAACATATATTATCTATAACTAGCTTCGTCGCGCTAGCAGAGAACGTGTTCGCGAAATGCTTATCAGCGTGCATCGTGCCCCATCGGAGGGTGAACTTAAAGTTTCGCGTTCGGGTCGTCATTCGCCGCCGCCGGAAGATCCTCGTCTAAAGAATAGGCCACCAGAGCCTATTAAACGATCACTTGTTGCAAAGAAAAAGAAGAAGGAAGGTACCGATAAGTCGGTAAGATCTACCATCAGATTATACTGCCTGATCAGATATTGTTTATCCAAATGTATTTTATTTGCTTGTAAAGGTACGCACGCGTATAAAGATTGAAGGTGAGAAACGGAAAAATCACGGTTCATCTTCGGAATCTGAAGATTCTGGATCTGATAGTGAGAGTTCGCTGCCCACATTCACCGCAACAACACGTTTAACGTTGTCAGAACGGTTCGGCAAAATGGCACAATGGAGCATAGATCGAAGCAACATGGAAAATATGCGCATCACTAAAGATTCCACTGGTGGAGCATTAAAAGTGATGATTGAAGAAGGATTGGAATCGCCCCCACGTCGGTATTCATATTCTCCAGCACCAGCCGGTCATTTCCCCGAGGAATTGGCCACCACTGCACCATCGGGTATGCTGTCGTGGGATGATGTACGCGTTCGTTATGAATACTACAAGAATCGTGGATATCTGCGGGATCTCGATTTGAAGGTATGTACATATGAATTTAAAAGCGCCAGAGTACTAAACAAGACTTACACAAGCATTATGTGTATCATATGCTTTATTCCTTGACATTGTAATTTATTTTTTAGAACTTCTAACAGGTGAGGAGAAGTCATAACGCTAATTGAGCGACGCAAAAATAAGCTGGCATCTCTAGTTTGTGTATTGGTCGAAATATGTGTGTTCGATTCGGTTCGGTTTTTAGTTCGGCTTTTTGCCTTTGATGTGCAACTGTGGGTCCTTTAAATAGCCACAAGTCTTTAAGAAATGAAAGCACCTTAAAAGTTCTAGAGTTAGTAGCGGCTATAATGGAACCATGTGTTTGTATTCATATTCCTATTCCTACTTAATAGCATAATCGTCTATAAGACGGATTACTTTTAAAAGATAACTAAGTGAGTTCTCCGTGTTTTAAGACAGAATTCCAAAGATAAGAAAGTATTCAAGATCTGGTCATACATATGCTTTATAGAGAAAGAACTGGCGTCGTATTGCGTTTCGCAGGGAAGTCAATTCGCCTGAGTCCGTTACTTGATGTTGGTTCCTAGAGGCTATGTTTTTCAACAAAACTGGTAAAGTCTCTTCTATTTCTACCTTTGCGTTTAAAACTTCTAACACGATTTTTATATCCTACTTCCCATCATACCTAGGAGTTTATACTGCCTTCACTTTTGGGTATAATCTCAAAAACTAATGTTAATGCGCATTGTGAATGCACATTGCTTTTCTGATCCCCAGGTTATCAATGCTTTTGCGCTGCTTTGCATTTACATTACAATTTTTGACGTTTTGGGACGAATTTGGTGCGAACTATCGTAAAATGTTTTCAATACATACTTAACAGCTTAATAAACAATATTGGTTCGTACAAGGCCAACACGTTTAATCGCATTCTTTCGGTTTAAACTGGAATGTTAAGTGTCATTCGCATTATAATCATATTTAGCCCTAGTGAGGTATCTGTCGGAGCGAAAAATTCTCCAATTATGTGCGATTCGGAGGATTTTAGCTTCGAGGTATTCCTCCGAAAAGCTGTTCGGAATATTTCTCCAACATTTTGTAACGCATCCCGGCGAATTGCATTTTTTTGACAACTAATTCTGCTTTTACACGTTGACTGTTGGGTCACGACTCACATGAGTGCAAAAGAGAAAGAAAGTTCGAAAAGTTGAGAGGGAAAATATTTTGCCCTGTGATGTGAGTCGTGGGTAATTTTGTCCGTGACTCTTTTTGACGTTTACTTTTCTCTTCCTTCTTTTTATCGGTATGTTGCTTCATACCGGTTGAAATGTCGGTTTCGCTACGTCTGCTTTTACACATAGACTCTTGAAAAAACAGTTGCAGTGTGTGAAGCACTGAAGCAGAATAAAAGAGGAATGTCAAATTTGAGTCAAGACAAAAACTCGCAGGTGTAAAAGCGCGAGACTCACGAAAGAAAATAACAAAAGAGAACTTCGATAAAAATCATGACTCAAGAGTCAAAATGTATCAAAATTCCTACGACACAAATCCTTCGCGGAATTTATTTACGAATTTTATGGAAGTGCATTTTTTTTGCAGATGACTTTGGACTGCTTGATTAAGCAGTAACACATTTACTAAAGAAAACCTAGATGGGGTTTTCGTAAATTTCCTTGTGAATGTGCGTATACATGTGAAAAAACTTGTCTTGTGTTGTCAAATATTTTGCCATACTTCCTTTCATTTTTTGTGTGGGATACATTCGTTTTTTACAAAATGTATTACCATGTGCTCACTTGTAACAATTTAGGCTTGAAAAGCTTATCTAATCAAGTAAATCAAAAGCGCAAAATGTAGGAAAAGGTGTTAAAACTCCGCCATGCTATGCATAATCAAAGATTGTAAAGCCATACAAAAAACAAAAACTTTTGCTCACCAGCTTCATGGTACGGGCGGGCGCACACCGCACGTGCACACATGAGAAACGAGATCCAAAATATGGCGAGCTGTATCAGTACGACCCGCCATAGAACAATTTTTCTTGTAAGCAGTACGTCATGTGCATGGCTTTATAATCTTTGGTATAATCAAGGAAATCGCACTGTACACTCCACAAACACAAATATAAATTTTTATCGCAACAGGCTCGTTAGTAACCAGGGCCGCGCTTTCTCAAAACCATTCATGTGTGCGTGTGTACTTCTTGCACGATGGCGGTACCTCCTGTTCTATGCCGACTCCGACAAACGAAGTTGAGATAAGCTTTTCTTGACAATTGATACTACACGGATGATTTATCATCGCGAGAGGAGGGCCAGTGAAAAATCATTTATGTGTTGCTTCGGCTGGAAATCGAAAGCCACCGATTTCTTAAATCGTAAAACACAAATACCAGATGGAAATGAATTTAAATTGAACGTTCCATGAGTGACTGTTGCATCTTTAAATCGAATGTTTTTTTCCATGGTTGGTAGGAGTATTTTAGAGTGACTATACTGCAATGCGTATTCGAAGTTGATGCAATGACTAAACCTCTTCTAATGTAGCCGAAATATACAAACATTAATGCGGGTCGATATGTATGGAGGCAAAAAAATCGCTCAAGTGACAAGGAAAATTGTATTCTAGGGATAAAAATAAGAAACTTTGCCCGAGGAACCATACCTCTAAAACGAATTCTGATGTCCCGATTTTTAATAATTCCGACTCATTTAGAGTGCCCCAATCGAGCCCAATTGTATGACCGACCCCCACTTACTTTGGAGGGCCGATCCACCCATGCCAGTAGCACAACCCATGGAACCCCCCTGGTGGGGGGGCATATATGTATGTTATGCATATATTCCCCTCTTCAAGATTTACACTGTTCCGGGTGCATAAAAAACATCCTTTCACCTACTGTTAAATTATTGTTATTTAAATACCTTTATTTGTTTCTTTCCAGGACTATGTTAAATGGGAAGAGTGGTGGTACAAGTACCAAGAGTGGTTGAAACAAGAACGTTATTATGAATTCTGGGAGAGACAGCAAATGCATAGGCGTCGTCGTAAGAAAATCCCAATTTCTCAACGTCTAAATTAAGTTTTTTTTTTGGTAATAACTACTAAATATACCACGCACTCATATTACGCGGAGACGAAAAAATTATGAACAAATAAAAAATAGTAACACTTAAGAAAATGATTGTTAAAAGTAAAAAATTTTCTTTTAGCTTACAACAGTAACAAAATAATTTTTACACTTAATATTTAAACGAGCGATTTTCTTTTACAGTTGCTCCACACTAGGATATGTATGCAATATTATCAAAGCATGCGAAGAGATGATATATTTTTTTAATAGCTAAACTCTTGTTGCTCATATTCCATACAGAAAAGTGAAAATATATCAAACTAGTTGTTAGTAAAACCGCACATCATTAATCATTTCTGTTTTTTTTATAGATTTGTGTATTGATTTAGAAATTTTATTTGTTTCTATTTGTTTTTTAGGTATTGTGCATTTTGTGAATAGCTATATAGATACATTAAAAATGTTTATATATCACAGCACTATATTTAAACAATTATTAAAAGAAACTGTCTATAAAACAATTTTATGAATTTAACTATGTTAACAGGACAGAACATAAAATATGTTCTTTACATGGAGTTTACATAAATATGTACTAATTGAATAAAATAATTAAATTATGTGTATAAATTAATATTGTGAATGGTACACAATCGCCTCATAATGTATGGTTTATTTTTGTTTTTAGACGACGTTGGATTATTTAAAATATAAAACTTATTAGGAATATGCTTGTTTTACCAAATGCGAAAAGTTGTAAGTTTACTACGACCGCTTCGTGTACGCCAATAATTTTTTCAATTTAGGATAATTTGCTCAGTTAAGCGTATATAATTGATTTTTGGATATGATATGATGTGTTAAAAGTATAATAGTTTGATGTTGTAGAACGAGCGCAAACTGTGATTTGCTTTAACTTGTCGAAGCCCAGTCGTTAGTACTTTGACTACACATCAATAATTTTAGCTCCAAGTGATAATCTTGGATACTGGTCTCACCCATTCAGATTTGCTAAACTAATGAGTGCTAGTGTTGGTAATAAGACGAAAAACAGCAACACTTTAAACAGCCCACAATGTTCGTTTTATGTAATGGAATTTCAACGAGAACGAAGTGATTTCAATGATAATCGTTTTATAAAATATGCCCCCAGGCCCCTTTGCTGAATGAATTGATTTGCCAACGGCAGCGCTCAATCCCGTAGTAGATACTGATGACCCCGTCTCCTGGGGGTATCTAATAAATTGGAACTGGCCCCAAAGGTTTGAGTTAACAACCCACCATGGAAAAATTGTCGTTCGAAGCAAGCCTCGGAAAGGACTGATTTTACTGTTGACCCTGGTTAACGAAAAAAGGACAACGACGTTCGTATCTGTACCTGGAATCTGAGAACATTAAACTAGAGAGGTGCAAGCGAACACCTCTCCTGTTTAATGTTCTCACATTCCAGGTGCAGATACGAACGTCGTTGTCCTTTTGCTACAAAGCATAAATAAATGCCATCCAGGAAATATGATGGAATGAGTCGGGCATAAAGAGGGTGAAAACTGTCACATCTAACTAAGCACAGTGTTATAGTGAGCATCAGGGCCAACTTTGCCAACATAAGCATGCGCTCACGGCCCGACGGAATAAAAAAATGATTTAGCGAAAGACTGCTTCTACGAGCTCTTTGAAAAAACTTATGGGCGACTGCCGAAGTACGTTGATAAAATCGTGCTGTGAAATTTTAACGCAAAGGTAGCAAGAGAAGACATATTTAGCAGTATTGTCTAAAAACACAGCCTACACGACAACACGTCTGGAAACGGACTTTGGCTAATTAACTACGTTGAGGAACGAATTGCTATTATAGCTAGCACACGGTTTCCTCACCTTGATATCTATTAGGACTTGTCGGTCTTCAGATCAACGAACGGTCAATCAAATTGGTCACATTGCGATAGACAACAGGCACGAACATTCCGAGGGGGTAATACGACTCGGGCCACTAACTTCTTGTAGCCAATGCCAAAGCGGAGATCCACCACAACACAACAAACCAGGAGCACTCAACCCAATTTGTCTTGAAAAAATCGATGTATCGAAATATGGTATATTTTTTCAACTGCCTTCGCAACACAAACTCTGCGTTCAAGAACGTGATGCAATTTATTTAATCCAGGCAAAGAAAAATAGGATAGAAAAGGTTTCCATTGTATAAACGTTTTGTAAATAGATACGACTCTTACTATGGCGCCAAGGTTAGAAAGGATTATAAAGATCCGTTGTAGTACCACGTGGATCTGTCGACTTTCCCTATATTCCTTCGCATAATTAAACAATTCAGAGCAGACTATATATCATAGAAGGTTTCTGACATTAATATTAGCCAGCTCACATAGATTATCGAAGAAATAGTTTCTCAAATAGGGTTTTCTTGCCATCTCAGGACATAGATTGTCAAGCAGATGGAGTCTGGCCAGAGTTGCCTGGATATTTGACAAGTTATGCCGTTTATCTATCTGCGGTTTGCTTTCTTAATCACATCCAGTTTGATCTGCAATTTACATTTAGCGAGGGGCATACATACATTTCCCCCCGTGGGCTGCTGGAAATCTTTATAGACACGCTGAGCACGTACCCAAAGTAGTGTGAGATGTTTACTCACTTACATTTTTTTGGATTTGTATTGCAACTATGTATGCGACTTATCTAGCAATTTTTTTTATCACGAGTAAAGAATGTTTGGCAGGTAACTTTCCTTTGAAAGGGCCAAAATCCAAGGGTTTTATTTCTTTGGAGATGAAGCAATAAATTTGTTTCGTCAAGAATTTGGAGCAACGTGACTGTTAACATAGTAAGTAATAAAAAAAGTAAGGCTGTCACCTCACCCGAATCGTTACAAAAGGAACCAAACGCACCCGACGTACCAAACAAGACCAAAATTCATGCGAAAACTCGCCCTCCACCCGCAATAAATGTCATCGGGATAGAGGATTACGGAAAACTTCGTAATCTTCTCAAAAATACGCTGAGAACAAAACTCATATATAACCTCGCGCCGGAATAACGTGTGGGAAATCTACGTAGAGGATTCTTACCGAGCACTGTCTCTAAGATTAAACGCAGAGAATATCCAATGGTTTACCTACGAAAAACCGATACGAGTCTTCGCCAGGGGACTCCACCCGTCTTGCACAAAGGAAGACATTATCGAAGACGTACAAACCCAAGGTTTCAAAATTCTTGACGCCGTGAATATTATCAAGAATGAAAAGCAATGTAGGGAAGGAGACAAAGACACCGTAGTCAAACGCGGACTTCCACTATTTATGCTCACCTTTGATCGGACCGAGAATATGGACGACGTCTTCAAAATCAAGAGCATTCTTAACATCAAGGTCTAAATCGAGCCAATGCGTAAGGAAACGAAAACGGTACCTCAGTGCAAACGATGCCAAGGTTTTAACCACACGCAGGCACACTGCCAAAAAGAACAACGGTGCGTTAAATGTGCCGGTACACATCTCTCTGTAGAGTGCAACACAACCAAGCAGTCCTCAGCGGTCTGCGCCAATTGCACAAAAAACCACCCAGCGAATTATCGAGGTTGCGAAATCGCGAAAGAACTGCAAAAAAGACGCGACATTCTCAGGAAACCGCCACACCCAGAACCAAGCTTAGCAGATACCAAAGCTTATAAGCCAAAGACGAAAGACAACTAAGCCAGTTAAAAGGACGAAACCGATAAAAGAAAATACAAAAATTATAAAACAGAACGTCGCTGACCCAAACGCAAAGGAAAAATCGGCATTAGCTGGTGCGAGATCATACGCGCAAGTTGCGACACAGGGAAATCAGACAAGATCAGATACAGCAGATCCGATCCGCCAACTACTGACTGTGATATAGGAAAAACTTGATGAACAAACCAAGATCAATCAAGTTATATTTGACAAATTTAGCAAGCTCGAGTTCAAACCTCGAAAACCAAACAATAAGACATGAATATGACACAGCTTCTGAAGATACTAACATGGAACGCAAATGGTCTCACAAACAAGATTGACGAACTAGAAGTTTTTTTACGGAAAAACAATATTAATATTTGCTTGATATCGGAAACCCACTTCAAAAGGGGTTCTGGACCCAAAATAAATGGGTACAGTGGTTATCACGCTCATCATCCTTCGGAAATTGCGAGAGGAGGATCAATGAATGTATGAAGCACTCTGAAAACATAAAAATATAACTTGATTCTATGCAAATAATTTCAGTGTCTGTAAAAATAAACCATTTAGACTACCCCATCGGATCAAGCTACTTCCCCCCGGGATATAGACTGGTAGACAACGACCTCGATCGCCTCTTTGACTCAATAGAGTCTAATTTTATCATCGGTGGGGACTTTAGTGCGAAACACACTTTCTGGGGTTCAAGATGCAATTCAACGGAAGGCAGACTACTATACAAAGCCTGTATGAAGCGTGGGATGGACTTTTATTCTACAGGAAAGCCAACGTATTGGCCAACTGACAGAAATAAAATCCCTGACCTAGTCGACTTTTTTATCGCAAAAGGGCTAACTAAAAATCAGACGGAAGTCGAAGAATGCTATGATCTATGCTCAGACCACTCAGCAGTCACTCTGAAAATGGACGGAAGTCTAGCAAAAAAAGAAGGACCTCCTAGCTTAACTAATAAAAAAACTAACTGGGATCTTTTCAGAAAAGACTGCAAGGAAAATGTGGTTTTAAATGTGCCACTAAACACACCGCTCGAAATAGAAGACGAAATTGACAAGCTCGTGGAAGCCATTCAGAGCGCAGCGTGGAAAAACACTACCTTCGAGAAAATGATGCTAAAACCATTACAACCAGTAATTGAAGAAAGACGCTTGATCCCAGATCATCAATTCGGCTTCCGGGTCAAACATTCCACAATCGATCAGGTTTATCGAATAACCAATGAAATTGAAAATACTCTAGTATGGAAAAAGATTTGCTCTGCCGCTTTTCTCGACGTCTCACAAGCTTTCGACAAGGTATGGCACGAAGGTCTTAGGTATAAATTAAGGACAACCCTACCGACAAAATTATACAAAATACTGGAATCCTACCTTGAAAACAGACTGTTTCGTGTTAGACATGAGACTGAATACTCAGAATTCAAAGAAATCCACGCCGGTGTTCCGCAGGGAAGTGTTCTCGGACCAATCCTATTCTTGCTCTACACAAGAGATATACCACAAGATGAAGGGACCATCGTAGCAATGTTCGCAGACGATACGGCTATCCTCGCAATGGATGAGTCAGTCAAATCATCAACGGGAAAACTCCAACGGGCTCTTAACAAAGTATGTGAGTGGATAAAAACCTGGCGAATTGCACTGATAGAGACCAAGTCAACGCATGCCAATTTTACGTACAAAAAGATAAACAACTTACCTGTTTTCATTAACTCTGCACAAATACCATACGCAAATGAGGCAAAATATCTAGGAATGACTCTAGACCCAAAGCTTAAGTGGAAGCCACACTTTAAAAAAAAGCGGGACGAGCTCGCAATCAGACTCAAGAGAAATGTATTGGCTACTTGGAAGATACTCGAAGCTAAGCATATACAACAAACTGCTTCTGTATAAGCAAGTGCTAAGACCTTGTTGGACATACGGTATACAGCTTTGGGGTTGTACCAAACCAAGCAATATTGCTATACTGCAAACATTCCAAAACAAAACCCTAAGAGCAATAGTGAATGCTCCATGGTATATTAGGAATAGTGATATTCACAGATATTGAGGAATTGCTACCGTGAGTAACGAAGCAACAAACTTTGCTCGCAAACTTCGTACTCTGTTCATTGTAAAAACGAAATAATCCGTACTCTGGATGTGACAAACCTTGAGCGCCGGCTACAAAGAACAAGACCGTTCGACCTAGCGCCATAAGGAAAAACCACATGTAATGACGGTATTAGTAGATGCGTTCACTGGAATGCTACCTACCAAACGCGATTAACACTACAGAAGCGTAAACTACTTGTTAAGGATACTTAGTCGTAGTCACCACAAAAAAAAAATGAAAAAATGAGAGGAATAAATTCCATACTACTATGAATGAGCACGCGCAGCCGGTTCTCATAAAGCCTCTCTGAGGGGTGAGGTTTAGCCCGTAGGCATATATTGACTGACACTAATGAAATTGTCAGGACCGAAAATATATGGGTCGGGCATAACCAATGGTACGGACCACTGGTATGCTATGAGGATTACTCACCTCCGGGCGCACAAGAAAAAAAAATGTTTGCGTGAAAATTTGTTCGTTTCATCTTTAACCGCAGGAATACCCAGATCTCTGCGTATATCTTCATTCCTTACCTCGGCGCATTGACGAATGATTCGTTTTACTGGGAAAACCCCATATTTGTATACCATAATGTCCAAACCGGTTTTAGCACTTGCTTGTATAATAGCAGGTTCTTATCAAGTTTAACCTTCGAATATTTTCCGAGTAACCAGTGCAGTTCTCTGTATTTATAAGTTCTTCGCATTTCTTTTTTTATATGCAACTTCCACTTTAATTTTGCATCGAGTGTTATTAGGAGATATTTCGCTTCATTTTTTTCTAATTTACACGTACTCAAGGGGTTATGAATACCCTTTATATGTAATCACAAATTTCAAATTCAAATTTTCTTTTCTTCGAAAGCTTTCTCAATTACATCAGCAATTCGATGAACTTGGTCCACAGTCGAATGTTTACTTCTAAACCCAAATTGATGGTCAGGTCAAAGGCGTTTCTGATCAATAATGGTGTGTAAACGACCGAGTAAAACCTTTCAAGAAATTTTGAAATTACTGGAAGAAGTGAAACAGGTCTGTAAGATTTTTTTTCATTCATGTAGAGGAATTTAGTTAATGCTTTCCGACGCAACATTTTAAGAAGTTCTCCTGTAAGCAGGTCATAACCCGGAGCTTTTTTAGGCTTTAGTTTCTGTATTTCCCGTTTAAGCTACGTAATAAATTAATAAATTTATGTTTTCTGGACCATCAAATGGTTTAAATGTTTCCTCAAGATGTGCGGCGAAAACTTCTGCTTTTTCCTTATCGCTTTTTGCTCAAACGTCTTGAGTTACCCTAATTGGTGGCACAGCGTCTTTTGGCCGTATGCTGCTTTTTGAACGGTATCGCGATATACCCAGTCGAATATTATTTTCAATATCGTTTTTTAAGCCTTCATAGTTGGTTTTCGGGTTTGTTAGTCTGGGTGGGTTTTCATTTCCAATGAGTGACTTGGAACGACAGATGATCAGAGAAAAGATCAAAGAATTCTTCAACTTTGATTCGATTAGACGGCAGTCATTTTTCAATGAAAAAATCGATCAAATCCGGTTTTTTAGTAACACCAGTAGGCCAGTATGTTGGTTTTCCCGTAGAATAAAATTCGGTATTGTACTTTCTACTTACATCATTCTGTGATATGCATCTAGATCCCCAGAATATATGTTTTGCATTTAAGTCCAAGGGAGTTAAGCAAGTTTTCAAAGTCAATTTTCTCAATCTTGCATCGTGGTGGGAAGTAATTTGAAGATATCTTCAGAAAGGATTGTTTGTTTCTGACTTGTATAGAGCTAACTTGCACTGTTTGGATTTCTAATTTAGTATAAACGAATGTTCGTTAAACTCGTTTATATAGTGAGCCTCCACCTCTAGCCTTATTCGTTGGATGTAGAGCATGGTAGCTGAGGTTATCTTTAATATTTAAGTTCGAATTACTCTTTGCGTGAGTTCCGGATATTAAACTGATGTCGATATCTTTTTCTTGCATATACATTTCAAGTTCTCACAGTTTTTTTCCAAAGTACTATTGGATACTATTTTCGCCATACGTTTGTAGACTTGCTTTTTTATGTACTGGATAAAAACCACCTCAACCTACTCCAGACTATGCTGCCATGACCTCTATCGACCTTTTACACTGGCTGCGACAAATGGAGCTTAGCGCCAAGGACCCACAACTGCGAGTTGCAGGGGTTTGACGTCTAACGGCGTTATTTGCAGACATATTAAGGCAGATAGATTGACTTACGAGCTTTCTAATTCCTCAGTGGTAAACCTCCCGGAAAGTGGAGTTAAGCGTCATTAAGTTAAAAAACACATTAATACCGCCCGCAACTACGAGTTGCAGTGTTTCGTTGGCGTCTAACGGTGTTTTTAGCAGTGATATCCAGGTTAAGATTTTCCTGGTAGATAGATTGACTATCGAGCTTTCTAAATCCGCAGTGATAAACATCCCGGCAAACAAAGTTTAGCTTCAGGGAGCGACCAAACAGGATTATACCCACAACTACGAGTTGCAGTCGTTTATCGCTGTTACTAGGTTTATTTTGTTTAGCAACATCAGTGCTCTACACATCAACATGCAGTGATTCAGAACCAAATCGATATCAACTTGGAACATATTGCTTTCATTGCTTACATGCTGCACGCTCGTTCCTAGCTCTCCACTCGTCCAACCAGCTACCCAACGCAACAAAAATTATAATCACTAATAATAATAGCTAATAAATAAAACAAAAATTGCAAGAACCCTACCGGTGGGCGACAGTTCGGTTGAAAAAAAATCACATTAGTAAAGTGCCGTGCAGTGCAAACGAAAAAAAAATCAAATAAAAACATAACAACAATAAAAGCAGGTGCAGAGTCTTTTTTCGGCTTACGTCTATATTTCCAAATACAAACCAGCTGATTTGGCACAAGGTGAAACAGAGGTGCGGCCAAATTCTGACTTATCAGAATAAACCCTGCCTGGATATAATTTAGTGCCGTTATTCTTTTTTCACCGCGGTCTCTCCATACATTTACGTAGTGACATAGCTTTCCAAATTCAAACTCAATACGGCCAATGTTCCAATCCGGAATTTAATTTTATATGGCTGAAATTCCATGTCCGTAGGCATTTAATCCACTATTGTTCCATTTGTAGAAGCCCGAACCTTACCTTGACAGTAACTCAATTTTAATTTGAATTCGATGCGCTCTCAGACTCCATCTCTAGAATTGTATCCCCGCGTCCTCACACTGAAACCGTCATAGCTGAGGTTTTCAATGTACACAATTCTACGTGGCTTCAACATTCTGTACAGATAACACTCGAAGGAAGGTATGTTGAGATCATTGCTGAGTTAAATAACCAAACCCATCTTGTAAATGAGCCGACCGGATGTTAGCAGTCAAGCCGCCAACACCCTGGACTTGTTTCTAACCTCTCACCCCGATAAATACACCCTCAATGTATTATCGCCTCTAGGTTCGTTAGACCACTGCGTCATATCATCGCTCGTACTCAAACCACAGACTTAAAGAACAAATTCCTAAAAAGACTGTATGGCAATAAGAGAAAGCCAATTGAGAAGCATTAAACAGTTTTTTAGGAATTTTAACTGGTCGCTATGTTTCCTCGATAGTGACGTGGATGCTGCTGCTTACTCTCCTTGGTATGCGATCTTTTATTCCCAACCGAATTAAAAGTATCAGACCAAAGGCAAAAGGGTGGTATGACTTGAGCTGCACAGAAGCTATCAGGTCGAGAGAGACAAACTTTCGGTTATACAAAACCAATACTACAGAGGAAAACCGAACAAAATTCAAACAAGCCAGAAATGACTGTACTTCCCATTAAAAACGTTGCAAATTCCTATACGACCAAAATTTGATGCCAAATATTATGCAATGTCCCAGAGGTAGAAAAAACTTTTGGTCATTTGTCAAAAATATAAAAAAAAAATCGGCCTCATCATCAGTTCCGACGCTCATTCACAATAACATTCCAGCTATCAGCTCTTTAGACAAAGCCAATCTGCTTGATGTGCATTCCGCAGCCAGTTCTACATTGCCACAATGTGCCCAGTCTCCTGCTATAATTGAGAACGTAAATCATTCTATGGGACTAATTAACTTTGTACTCCTACAGTTGCAGGAGTTTTATTTGATCTTGACATTCACAAGTCCTTGTCTCTACTGTTAAGGTTCTTAGAGAACTATGAAATAAAATAACATTTTTGTGAGTTCTTAATACGTACTGTATGTCAATTTAAACAATTACTTCTGATTACAGTTTTACTATTCATCATGTGTGATTTCTATTTCTTTGCCATGTAATGTTAACGCTATTTTAGTAAAATGAGTAAAACATATATTTTTTATAATAATAATTCTAGAAATATTAATATATACGATTTTTTTTTTTAAATTTATATAGTTGTACACAATATTTATAATTAACTGCTATTATTAAAAAAAAACAGAAAATCAAAATATCTTGTTCGCTCATTACACACTTATCTATCTTTAGAAAACAACAATTTTTGTGTAATGATAATATTAGAAGTTTTATATTCTAAGGACGCTTCTTTTTATGTATAAAGAAAGAATTGAGCTACAAGAAAGAATAGGTAAAAAATGAAAATAAGAATTTATTTAACTAAATTAATACACAATACAATTGGGAGTTCATATGTTCTTTAAGAGATGTATATGTGGATATCTGTATGCCTAAGGTGTGTGGGTCAATAAATAATTTTCTTCCAAAAAAATAAGATTTTTGTATATAAATGCTTGCGAGCGAAAAACCATATTCATGTGTAGTTATACAATTGCTGGATGAAATTTTTGTATTCATATGTCTAGACAGTGCCCTTAACACTTAAATTGAAAAACCAGGTATACTACACCGATTTATTCTTCTGGCGCTTCTTCATATTGTGGTGGGCCTGATTCCTCACTAATATTCTCTACGTTACTTTCTTGAACAGCGATATCACCGTCACCACCATTGTCGTTACCACCACCGCTGACTTCAAAATCTTTATCGGTAGCCGTTGGTTTGTGTTCGGGTGGGGCAGGTTCATCATATAAGGGTGTGTTTACCGAATTCGTTCTTTCCTCCTTCTTGCTGGGCTGCTGTGGTTGCGGCTCATCTCGAGATGCAGCAATTGGTGCTGTGAATTCTTTTGGTTCATTGCTTTCCTTGGGTGAAGCGCTTGGCCCGTTGTTGTCGTCATTTACGGTGGAATGCGCCTCCTCATCTTTCTCATGCTCAGTCTGTTTTTGGGACTGAGGGGATGGTTTCCTTTGGCCACTCTCGAAGTTATGTTCAGACAGTTCCTGATCCCAATCCTCCTCGGTGTCTAGAGGAAGGTTAGAAGCATCTTTGTTGCTCTGTTTTGATTGTGTTGGTGGCTCGTCACGCTGTTCACTGGACATTTTTCGATTTCTGGACCTATCGTTGCCACTGCCTTCTCCACCGCCACGTCTTTCGCGAGATCGATCCATTCGCTCGCGTGAACTTCTGTCATTCCCTCTGCGGCCGCCGGGCATGCGGTCTCTATCGCGACTCATCCGATTGTCGTCTGGACCGTCTCTATCGCGTCCAAAACGATTGGGTCCTCGCCTTTTGAAAACATTACCATTACCATTGCCCTCCTCGTCGTCATCATTGTCGCGCCAGTTGTTGGGACCTCCGCCGCGCCCACGACCACCACCTCGTCCACCGCCACGTCGGTCGTTCATGCCACGACCACCACGCATTCTGTCGCCACCGCCGCCGCCACCACCACCGTCCATGTCACGCTCAAATGGTGGTCGATCGTTGAAGTTAAAGCCACCACCTAAGCAAATAATAAAATGAGTCTATAAAACAAGGAGAAAGACATTTCTATTGCTTACCTTGTTGTCCACCTTGTGAACGTGGTCCTTGTCCACGCATAAACATACCGGGTCCTCCTGGTCCCATTCCAGGCCCACCCA
The DNA here is from genome assembly GCA_949824845.1 of Rhingia rostrata. Lineage (NCBI taxonomy): Eukaryota > Metazoa > Arthropoda > Insecta > Diptera > Syrphidae > Rhingia > Rhingia rostrata. The sequence continues at coordinate 94,711,126 of OX463755.1, read as the reverse complement.
TGCGATTGTTGAATACTGGTGGGGGCTGTATACGCATCTGCATCAAGCTGTTCGGCTGATTAAATCGGTTCTGCATATTGTTCGGGAAGAAGTCGCCACCGGCGCCACCTCCTACACGTCCTCCTCCTCCGCGGCGATCATTGAAATCTGCAAAAATGAGAACCATTTTTAACCTTTTCTAGTGAAACTACTCACCAAACTACTCACCATCTGCACCGTTGTTGCGCATGTCAAAGAATGCATCACGTGGCGGATGCGCGTTCATATCAAAAGGCGGAAGGCTTCCTGGGGGACCACCGCCCCGTCGCTGATTGTCATTAAAGTTCGGACCATTTCCATTTTCACGCCACATTTCGCTTTCGGGACCGTCACCACGGTTTCCACTACGCTCACCACGATCCTCACGCGCTCCCCACCGTGAACCGCCACCACGATTTCTATCTCGACCAACAAATTCATCCACACCACCACCTTCGGCGCCTGGTGGCATTCCATCAGGAAATCCACCACCTCCTTGAAACATTGGGGGTGGCTGGTTGAAGTTAAGCTGCGGTGCATCGGTAGCCATGTCATCTTCCATCTCGATGTCCATCTGGTCGTCACTCGAGGCATTTCCGCCCGCATTGGGTGGTTGATGTTGGAACGGATGTGTTGCAATGGCCATCGGTGGCATTAGCCCTGGATTACCCATAAATCCACCCGGTGGCATACCGCCCATATTTGCATCTCCACGCATATTTGGTGGAGGAATGTTCTTATCCAACTGTGGAATAGGAGGATATCCCGGCGGTGGTATCATGCCCTGTGGCATCATCATGGCATGCGGTGGAGGCATACCAGGAACCATCGTCGGTGGCATTGGTATGCCGGATACCATATTGCCGGGCATTGGAACTCCCATCGGCGGCATCATGCGCGGCGGCCCCCCCATTGGAGGTGCCATTGTAAACGGAGCCATTGGCATCATTCCTGCTGCTTGTGGTGGTGGTTGGGTTGTGTCAATCTTTGGCATCCCATCTATGCCAAACATCATCGCTGGTCCGCCACTGGCAATATTATCTTTAATGTTCTTCAGGTTGTTTATTTTGTCCTTCATCCACTCGGGCATAGAGTCTTCATCAAACATGCCACCCTCTTCCAGAGCGTCCAAATCGGTGTCAGATTCCAACTTGTCCCATGGTATGTATGTGACACCCAACTCCAAGTCCCAAAAATCTTTCCATTCCTTACTTTTGACACCTTTGCCAGCAGCCCATGATATTGTTATCGCTCGGCCCTGAAGTTTGTGATTTTTGAGCGCACTCATTGCTTTGCTCGCATCCTGTCGACGATTCATCACAATAAATGCGCATCCTCTCGGCACTATTTGATCTATGCTCACGATGTCACCGTATTTGCCAAAGGTGTCTGATAGCTCCTCTTGGTAAACGAGTTTTGATAGATGACCAACCCAAAGCGTTGTACTGCAAACTGAAAGGGAAATGAAGTTTGATAAATTCGTGAGATTTTGTAGATAATTAGCTTAGTTGGTTTTTGTGGTGCTGTCGTAGTATGGAGCTTAATTCGATTATGTTCGCTTATGAATTCTGTCGTAGGAGTAAACGTACAAATGTAGGACTCTAGTAAACGAAATTCATTCATTCTAGACATTCTGTTGAACAAATTATGGTCTCCTTTCCTTGGGTATTGCTCGACTAACAAAATACACTCAAAACACACTTCGATTATATATAGCTTGTGATCTAATTCACAGGTTATAGTATTGATAGGAACTCAAAGGCTACTACTTAGAAGAAACTTACTTCTTCCTGTCTGTAAATAAAACCAAACTGCAACAAAAAAAAAAAACAGCAACACCAATTTTTTTTTTTTTTATAATTTACACGTAATCAAGGGGTTATGAATACCCTTTTATATGTTACCATAGTACGAGCGTTAGAGAAGGGGAAGAAAGAGAGGATAAGAACGATTTTGGATGTAGTGGAGACTTAAACTCCATGGGTGGTGTCCGAACTAGCTTCGGGGAGTCACTTTTTCTTGTGTTCGTTAAATTTGAAGAAATTCAAGATGCTGTGCATACTTTTAGGTATAACACCGACCTTTTATTTCTTTTAAATAAAAGTGAAATGGATTTTGGTTGGGATTGAACGCGCAACCTTCCACTCAACAGACGAACACATTACCACTACAACGCGGCCACCCATAACTTAAACTTTTTTTTTTTTTTTTTTAAAGTGTTTATAAATCAATAAGATTTATTCATACAAAAAATATATGGCATAACTTAACGGCGGTTATTTCACAACAACTTACCACTTAAGATATAAGACACGCTTTACATTTAAGTTTCGTTAAACAACGTTCATTCATTTTTTAATTTGAAAAATGTCTAGTGGAAAGTGGTTTGTTTTGACAAATATCATGTGTCGTTTGTTCTTAAAGGCAAACTAAACGAATCAATTTGCTGTGTTTTACTTAAATGCGTTTCTGTATAATATTTTGTCTCTTTATGAGAGAATTACTACTGTAAAAGCTCGGGAACACGCCGAGTTTTTAAAAGGTAAGGCATTCGAGTTGTATCAATTGTTAAGAAAAGCTCTTCTCAAATTAGCTGTTCTGATTCGGCATAAAACAGGAGGTCCTGCCATCGTTCAAGAAGTATACACGCACCCATGAATGGTTGTGAGAAAAAGCTAGGCCCTGGGTGTTACGAACCTATTGCGCCAAAAGATGTATTTATTTATGTAGATATAAAATTGCGAGTGGATTATTTCATTCTTTTAAGAATATTGCCAGGGATTAGGGAAACCCTTAGAAGAGCTGAGTTATATTACCAAGTTATACACAAAAGTGTAGGAAGGTGTTGACTTATAATAAATAATAAACACATACAATATAAGCCAATTAATATCCACCATCTACAAGAAAATGTCAAGTTTTGATGGTAAGTGGGTGCAGTGGCCTTGTAGTTAATGCGTTGGACTACTAAGCGCGGGGTTCGCTTAGTAGTGCCAACACTGTCTCACCACCTCTCAAAAATCTGACAAACTTTCAAGAGCACAAATCTGGCATGATAACATCTAAAATTTGCCGTTCCGCGTCTTCTTTTAAAAAACATTACCATTTTCTAATATCGAAATCATAAATGAATGGACAGACTGACTTTTGAGACTCCAATACATCCTGAAAAAATCCCTGTTTGATGCGTTTTACATCCCGAAGGCGTCATATGCCCATTTGTCTCTAAATCCGAAACAGGTGCCAACATTATCGTAAATGCCGAACGCTAGAGGCAAATGATTCGTGATTTTTTGTATGCCTCGTGTCAATAAATGGTTCCAACAAGACGGCACAAAATGTCATACAGCGCGTACCAAATGTTTGGTGACCGAAACATCTCAAAAAATGGACCTGTGAATTGTCAGTTTAAACCTCGTGTGATTTGACAACTTTGTCCTACTTTTTTGTGGGGGTACGTCAAATCTCTGGCCTACGACGATATAAGACCTTGTATGCTCGAAAAAGTGGTGCATAATTGGACCTACAGGTATTCATAAAGCGAAGGTAGTCGCTAGGACCATATGTCTGAAATTATTTTTAAGCATTACATTCAGTCATTACTTTGTTGTTTTATTTATAAAAAAAAGTTACATATCTCTAAAAACAAAAAAAAACCCATGGAATCATCTATACTTCTTTGAAAAGAAGTAAAAGCCATAACCGCCAACGACGATCACTACAGATCGATAGTAAGCAGAATCTTGCAACCCTAACTATATGATATGGACAACGCGGTCAATGTCCTTTGTGTCTTGTCACGATGTTGACGGTAACCATTCGAATTTGACTGTAATACCATCTTTTTGTGCTAATAAGCTGATGGGCTTAGGTGTAACCTAATTCCAAAACGTAAATGTGCATTCTGAATGCAAACTGCTTTTCTGACGATTGGTTATGGATAATTATGCGTTGATTTGCATTAAATTTGCATCATAATTATTCAGGATGGCCTTTTTACTTTTGTTTGCTCAGTTGATACATTCCCAATGCGTTTTGGGAAAGTATGCATTGTATCATAGACAAATAACTGAATAAGCAGTAATGCAGAAGTACTGTCCTTTTGGAATTTTTGCTTCTTGATGGTATACTTTTTAGTTTCAATTAATATAAACTATTGCGGTGCAGTCAGCATAGACAAATATGAAATCAAAAACGGTGTTAATCGCAAAACTATTTTGTATTTGATAAATCAGTTTAAAAAAAACCGGTAATCGGAAAGAATAACGGACAAAACATATTTAGAGTCATTATCACTTTCTCAGTGAAAGGTTTTGCTTTCAATCAGGGTCAAAATCCATGAAACCATAATTCAAAGAAATAAAATAACAAAAGTTCGATGGATACTACTCCGTGGCACGAACACGTGATATAATAGAAGAATAAAACTATGGTTCGCAGGTGCCCATGGCTCAGAGGAATGCGTAGTTGACTGCTAAGTCAAACGCTGCGGGTTCAAGCCAAAGCTTCGGCAGCGCTCTTTTTCTACAAAAATCGCCAGCTTATCTGAGCCCACCTCTGCGATAATATGGGACAATATAAATCTATGTCTCCTCCTCTGTGCCACGTAGGTTTATGTTATTTGGCTTTCCTTCTATGTGTCTATCTGTCACTCTCTGTTGTAATAATGTCTTGCTCTGTCCCAGCCATTGGCCTCGCCAGTGCTGTCATGTTGTCTGTATTTCGTTGCATTCATGTGCGAAGTACTGTGATGTTAATGTCAACTATGCCTCCTCATTGTTTTGGGCCGTGAAAAGTTATAATATGGGTACAACCAAAGAGACTTCGAAAAGAGTTTGGGATAGGGATCTTTATCAATATGGAAGTTCGAGGACTTCGGGATCTTTGGAGATTAAAGAATCTGCACTAACGAATAGGCCATTGCACCCACCACCACATGCATATATTTATTTTAGCGTGTATACGAATAAGATTTCAGATTCATTTACATGCCAATAAAAATCGAAAAGGAGATTATCCATTTTTTTTTAATTTCGTACAGAGTGCTTTTCTGCTAAATTTTATTTCTGTAGGGAATTTTATATTCAGGCGTTTAACCGTTTGCATCGGTGAAACTGATTCAACGATGGGCCATGCATGCTTTTGTTACCGATAATGTTTGCAAAAAAAAGATTATTAAGCAAAGTCCATTGCGAGTAATATACAGCCAATAACATTTTTGATTTTGAGGAGTTTAATGTATGAAAAGCCATTAAATCACCTTTTATTAGCTGGAATATGTTAATAATCAAAAAGTAAATCAATTTTCATGCACTTGGAGTAAGACTAAAGAGGTATGAATTTTGGCTACATGTGTAAAAATTCCCCAGCAACGTCAATAAGTCATAATTTGATTCAAAAACTGCGGCGATTTTTTTAAGTATCGGCGGTTGCCTCCTCTCATGTGTCAACCATCTAAACAATTTTTTCTATGTCTTTGGTACATTGGTTCCTGTGTAGGGTACCGAATTTAGAACAAAGAGAATTATTTTAATGCATTCCTCCTGATAAGCTCGACATTGGCGGGACCAGGATGCTTTAGAAACAGTCGGAACGTAAAGAGTATTAGATTAAAGACCGAAGAAATACCGACTAAAGAAATACATGGGAATAAATTGCATTTAGACGCATTTCATTCATGTATTGGCGACACACGTTGCCACGACTTGTGATTATCGGCTCTAAAAAACATCAAACAAAGCAAGTGTATCAAATAAAATTATGGCAAGACATACGGGCGGACCAAAAGGGATGCAGGAAGTATTCTTATCCAAATTACAGCCTCGTCTTGGTAAACAAACATTTATTCAGGATCGTTAACACGACACGATAGGACACACAACATCGATGAATTGGATAGAACGTCACCCTTGAGAGATATTACTTTGAGGTAGTGGTAGTGCGGGACTTTGTCCATCTCGGCTCCGCTATTAACTCTGACAACAACATCTCTTCAGAAATTAAACGAAGAATTACTTTTGCCAACCACTGTTTCTTCAGATTAAGAAGGCAATTCTTACACTCGAACTACTAAGGAGATCCTACAAGACCCTGATCATCCCAGTCCTGCTCTACGGCGCTGAAGCAACGACCGTCTCAAAAGCGGATGAAGAAATCCTTGGCCGGTTTGAGAGGATAAATCTTCAGTCCCGTTTGTGTTTACGGACTATGGAGACGAAGATTCAACCAAGAACTATACGAAATGTACAGCGACATGCCCCTGTTTCAAAAACTCTGCATTGTACGTTGAAGACCTCGCCTAAGTGGCGCGCACAAGTAGAAACCGACCTCAGCCAACTTGGAGTGCGCAACTGGGGGCATTTAGATAAGACCGGGCTAATTGGAGAGGCGTTTGGATTCTGTTTATTAGTGACCTTATTGAAGAGTTTATAATGAAAAAGAGGCTAAGGGTGTGCCGCAACACCACCCCTACTCTTTATTTCATTCTGAAAACGAATATTTTTTAATCTCTCGAAGCCAAACAAAATTTACAAATTTTGGAATATGAAATCCCGAAAACTGACATTTGTTGCCTGCCAGCCCTTAGTATTGTTTATATTTCGAAAGTCTTACAGAGTGTCAAATAAGAGTACTTTCGAATATAAATTACTTTCAGAATGAAATACAGGGACTTGTAAGCACATGAAGAAGTTGAAATGTGTTTGGTTATTAAGTAAAAATTAAAATAACGTTTTTTTTTTATAATTTACGCCCACTCAAGGTGTGTATGGTGTCTGAATTAATTTCGGGGAGTCAGTGTTCGTTAAATTCGCAGAACTTTCAATATTCTGTATACTTTTGGGGGTAAATACAGACCTTTTATGTTTTTTTGAATAAAAGTTTTACGGATATTGGCTGGGGTTGAGCGCGAAACCTATCACTCAACAGGCGAACACATTACCTCTACACTGCGGCCACCCGGTCAGGGTCAAATGTAAGGGTCAGCGAATTATTATTCGAACAAAAGTAAGAACGTAGTAATACTAATCATGGACAAAGTCAACACAACACCCTGAATTAGTTGAAAATATTAAATCTTCTCATGTCTATGTATATAACTGGCACGTGGCTAATCGGTTTTAACGTCAAAACTAAGACCGAATAGAATAAATGGATGTTTGGTGGATGAAGAGCCATGTCTGAAGATATGGTGCACGACTGGATAGGTACCAAAGAGTAAAGAACTACATAGAGTGCGCATCTGGTACAACGAACATTTTCTATGCGGGGTATTTATATCGATACCCCTGCATCAAACAACAGCATAGCTGACGTATAAATTGGACGAAATTTCCCCTTCGCACTTACCGCCAGAGTCAGAAACGGCTCAACATTGTTAGCTATGATGCGTACTCTATGTAGTTCATGCGAGAATTCGACAATTTTCATAATTTGAACAAAATATAGAAAACCCTTTGCACTATGTGAAACTATGTTTATAAGAACGATAACTTCAGAATTTGAAGGAAATTGGTGTCCATGTGAAACATGATTATCCGATTTGGCCAAAACTAAAATTCCGTTAAGAAACATTGGGGCCAAAACTAAAAATAAGCAATTGTTACAAACAGTAACTAACATAGATACATATTAGATTTCATACAAATTAACGAAATATCTCCATTACTTGGATTTTTGTGGAATAACTGGGAACATAGTTTTGTTTTAATTACATAGTTTTCATGAACTAAATCTGTTTCAAGAAAATTGACGTTATGTATTACCATTATATGATAGGTACCGGTAATAAAATGGCGAAAACTTAACAAAAAACATAATGCCCTAGAATTGTAGCAAAAATCAACTCTTAATCACGTAGATTCATCATTTTATGCTGCATGCAAAAGGCCGACAATTGTATGACAATCGATGATAGCAATGTAAACATACATCCATTGTATTTTGAAAACGCAGCTTGAAACGCCATTTGGTGACTACGTGAACTCAAATTGAAGACATAAAGTTAAACCTGCTTTAGCAGAACGTCGCACCATGCCATTTGTACTTAGACCACAGAAGAAATCCAAGCGCTTTTAATATTACGAAATTCATATTACAAAAATTGTAAAAAAGTAAGATGTTTCAACAATTGTGACTGATAAAAAGCAAGTTGAAGTGACTGAATAATTGATATTATCGCAGCACTGATTGGGTGTTGGAGGGCGAAGAGAAACCCATCTTCAGCGACAAATCATTTTGCACCTACATGCCTTTACCATCCAATAATACTAAAGAGAGGTATATGTACGCAGAGAGTTTCCTTACGCTGAGATGTGGTCTTTGGGGATAGGGTGGAATAATTGAGCTGGTCTTTTGTATAGTTAAAGGACCTTAAGGATCACTAAACTTCCAAAACTGCAGTGCCAAATATATATGAAATATTGTAATAAAATACATTGATGGGATAGTGCATTTTTACCATTAATTCTCGAAGAAGGAGGAGGAAAAGCAGGACAAAAGAACTGTGCGACAGAGCGAATGAACCAACTATCATGACACAAAGAGCGGTCATCAATTGGCAGGTTACAATTTGAGTCCATAGACTGAAGTCTTTAAAGATTTGTAAACGCAATTTGAAAAAAAATTGGTAATTGAACAAACTGGTACTGCATCGTAAAGCATTCCGAAACGCACTATTTGTAGTGGCGCAGTTTTTAACATTTCATTTTACTGCGTTTTTAACGCGTATGATGCTCAAAAGCAACCTTTACATCATGAACATCAGTCAGTTTCTGTAAGCCACGTAGTGTTTCAAAGAGTGAATTAGTTTCATTAGATGTTTAGTCTGTCACAAACTTATTAGTGCAGACAAGCGAGACTACCCTATGTGATTGTGAACTGGAGCACAAATTTAATTTTCTACTATCCATGGATCTTGATTTAGTTCTGTTTTTGTTTACAATTGAAATAGACTAATAGCAGATACAAGAAAAGCAAAAAAAATTCAAACATTTAGGATAATTAAAAAAAAAATCTACGCGACGCAATGATGAAGATAATTAGCACTGTTTCGCAAATATGAATTCACAGATGTTTTGTTTTTAATACGCGAGCACATCGACAATTAGACAATTATTCAAGAACAAAAAAAATTGCGAGCACAACATTTGCTCGAGTTAAGCTCCACCATACGACTGCAATGTTACAGAAAAATTATGATTAATGGTAAGATAATTTGCAAACTGGAATATTTTGAAAGAAAATTACCACTCAAGTGATCCTTCTTCAGGTCTGGCAAGCCCTTGCGCCGTCGTTCACGTTCATGTTCCCTCTCCTTTTCCTTTTCCTTGTCACGATTGCGTTCTGCACGACGCTCACGGTCACCTTCCCTCTCGCGTGAAGTACGACGTCGATTTGTCCTTGGCGATCGGCTTCTCGACCTAGATCGAGAGCGACGTCTTCTGTCCCGATTGGCTAATCTCTCCCTGGACCTTGATCGGCTGCGACTGCGTCTCCTCTTGTAACGATCACGGTCGGGTGTGGGACTTCTTGAGTCATTGCCATCCAAATTGATAACCTATATAGTTGTTGTTTAGAAACAGAATAAAGTAAAGAACAAAACAAACAAAAAAAACACAAGAAAAAAACAAAAGGACGAAAAAAAATTACGTTTTGTTTTGGTAATGATTTTTCAATGTAATTTTTGTATTTCATTACAGTCGTATGTTGACGTGTGCGTATGGTTACCGGTTTTTTTAAGTATCTTCATCTTTGCGATTACGCGGAGATTTTCTTTCTTTCGCATTGTTGCGCATTGCGAAGTTAGGTTTGTTTTTTTTACAATCAAATTGTATTAATCAAATTTGTTTAAATAACTTACCAGCTTGGTACGCAAACGTTGTTATACCGTTAGTCCGGTGGAATTTCTTTTTTTTTATATTAGCCTTACCTTTTTAAAGTTGGAAATTCCAACGAAGATATGTAATTTCTTTTATGTTATTGAATGTTGGTTTTGTGAAAAAAAAATTATATTTTATAAATTCTAAAGAAAACTATTGATTTCGATGCATTTCTGTGCATTTGAGACATAGTTTGTTTGTTTGCATTAAATCGTGCCTAGGGGGGAGCAGTATTAGCCAACAATGCAGAACAATGTACTAAAAGCATGTTGGACATATTTTGCAACGAATTACACATATTATTTTGTGAATAAATGATCTAAGGTACATCAAAAAAAAAAACAACATCAATTGATTACTTTACCATGATCCTATTCTAATCTTTATTAGTTGACGGAAAGATTGTAAAACTTGTACGAGAACCCACGAATTTGAGAGAACATTCTATAAGTTTAAATCAACATTTAACGATTTTTTTAACGGAATTTGAATAAGACATGAGGGTAGTAGACTGGGAATATAAAAGCGGGCTTTAAATCCCGGATTCGAAAGAAGCGATATCCTAACTCAAAATAAAAATGAATGTATAAGAAGGAAACATGTAAATCATGTAGAGGATTATATGGTCAAGAAGATGCTTCCAAGCTTTAAGATTTTAAAAAATCCTAAAAACTATACCAAGTGTTCCAAGACATGTAACATAGAATCTATAAATATATAACTAGGAATCTATTTCCAGTTAACTGCAATGGACCTTCGATAGAAGTTCCCAAAAGACATTATCTCTTGTACACCCACCATAATAGTCTTATCACAAGGGAACATTTCATTAGAATGAATCAAATATCTTCAAAATCGGCTTCGTTTTATTATAGCTTATTTTACAGATACACATATAGCACCGCAATAGTTTAGTTCACTATTCCTGACCAAATTTGACGTTGGGAATCGGCGTTCAACAACTTTATGACAAAAATAAAATTTCGCACACACAAGCGAACGGAGAAGTTAAGTTGGAGCCCCTGTATGGGCCTTAAATGACTGCAATTTCATATTTATTTTTTTGCTAGTACAAAGGACGTATTAGGTGAAGGGTTTTCTTCCAAAGAGAACCCTTTCGATATTTTTGATCATTGTAGCATGATTCAGATAAAACAAGCAAACTTGTCCTGATTATAAGAGAATGTCGGACAGGTATTTTCATGGACAACAAGGCATTCTTACTGATGTTCATCTCTTTAAAACTAACATAGCAATAGAGCTTTCAACGACAGCCAATTTTAATAATTATTTCAGCAACAAAAACCACACGGTGTCCATTTCATAACTCCGCTATAATCATACAAATTTAAATGTTTGGCGCAACTTCATACAACCATTTATTTGTGCGTTTGTACTTTTGGTACGATGGCGAGACCTCCTGCTTTATGACGACTCCGAACGGCGAATTTGAGATAAGCTTTTCTTGACAATTATTGATGCGACTCGGATGATTTGTCAGATCATCCATCATAGGTACTTCCAAAATCACTTGAATTCAGCGACGTGGAATCTGGAGTACTTTGCTGTTGTAGAACTTGCCCCTCTGAGACCAAGTGATAACAAAAATAGTGCGATAATATCGAAACAGGTAGTGGCCTTGTATAACTTAATGTACTGAGCTCGAGTGTAAACAAAAAAAAAAATGCTGAAAGAAAAGGTAGACAATATTAGAAAATGACACAATCGCTCCTAACTATGGAAACATAAGAGTTTCACAAGAGTTTTTCATCTTTTCGCTGTAATTGTAAAACCATAACGTTCCAAATAGGCAGATAAGTCAACCACATCAATAATTTACAAAACCCAAACTTGCGCATAATTAAAAATGAAGAAATAGAGGTATTCGAGTTAAAAGATTTTACACACAAATCAATCCGTCCGATTTGACTTTTTTTTTAAAATAACTTAAAAAACACAATTAGTGACATTTCCGCACCGAATAAAACATTTGTATTCGTCCTTATGGTGAAACAAACTCAAAATTGAGAAAATGAAGGTTACGCCACTCTAGCTCTCCATCCATCCGTAAAACAATTGAAGTAACATTTTTTATTGAAAAGACAGGATTCGCGGAATGTTTGCAGTATGTGCGTGCAGGCACATTTAAAAAAAAAACGTCGCTTCTTCTAAGCGCTTACATTGTTAGAAAGAACATAGAACATCCATGTATTTTGTAAGACGGTCAAGAGCTATCCACATTTATTATATCATTATCATTATAAGCGAAACGTCAGTAAGGAGTTAAATGTGTTAAAGGGGATCGATCATGACCATGTTTAACGGGATGTACATCCATAACCTTTAAAAGGCAACAAACCAATTGACGGCGATTACAATTACATAATGCTTTTTGGACCAAACTGGGGAGTAAAAAAATAGATTTAGTTTCTCTTTCTTCCATATAATGCCCATAAGAGAATAGAAAATTGGTCTGACCTAATACCTACCTTTATCGATATAAAATACCTCGTCTCTCATTCACAAAATAATGGTCAAAAGTTGCAATTGATATTAATTATTATTTCCACGTACTAGATTTAAAGATTGTTCTGCATTGTGTTTCCAAAGAATTCATATAAGATCACATTAGTACATTTTGTTATAACAAAAAAAACCCTAGTTATGTGGTTCCACATGCATTTCGTTGTTCAATTTTTAAACATGACCAACAGGTTTTAAATTGTTCACGACTACGTTGAGACATGACTAATCACTTTTGATGTCTAAGTACAGACTGTTAGCTAAATTCCTAAGCATTCCAAGATGCAGTTTGGTTTCCTTTTTCAAGTCATTTAGTCACTTTCAAATTCATAAAAATATATTTTTATATTTTTCGTATTTTAACTCACGTTTTACCTTGCTTAAACTAAAGCATTGTTTATATTTGGTTAGTGCAACAGAATGTGCATGGCAAACATAATGTGCATTCGTTCAAATTTAGTTTTGTACTTTCCAGAAAAGTTACCTATAAACATACTATAATTGACAACATTTCATTATCGTCACGGCAAATTAAGACAATATCATAAAATAAAAAAAACAATTGATATTCAAAAAAATGTTTAGCACTCCGACGCTTATTTGAGTCACCATTATGGCAGTAGTGTCAACCATCATTAAAAGCCAAGCATTGGATTTGAACAGCTAATCCTTGTATACAATCAAAGAGTATAAAACTACATAGAGTGCCCATCATACACAACGAACATTTTCTGTGGGGGGTACTGATATTGATACCCCAGAGTTCACATTGCTAACCCATCATCAAACAACAGCATAGCCGACGCATACGATCGACGAAATTGTCCTTCGCACTTGTCGCTAGCGTCTGAAACGGCTACAAAATTGTTTAGCTGTGATGAGTACTCTATGTAGTTCTATACTCTTTGATACAATGCGATGCCATACGGAGATATAAACTTAAGATGAGAATGTGAATGTAAGCAATAACGATGAACTCAGGCAATGTGATCGGAAAACATGGTACATCAGCTAGGCCATGTTGAAAGTTGGACTTATTTCAAATCCCAGACCTTAAGTTCCAAATGACAAGGAAGACTGAACCTCCAGTTTTAGGATAAAGAAATTTGCAGTTGCGAGGTAATTGAAATGAATTACTGTAAGCAGCGTGCCCATGATCGAATTGGGTCAAAAAAAAGGATGCTTATGATGGCTCGAAGTCCAAAAATTACGGCTGCGAGAAGAATGCCAGATTTAATGGAGTCTGAAAAGGTTCTTTTACACATGCTATTTTTTTTTAAATCAACACGTCAAAGCATAACTCGGTGAAGCAAGCATTGTTAGAAAGAAGGACACCCTTGATTAAAGGAAGAACAGAACAAGACATTTAAATTAGCTAAGCGAAGGTTGCAGATATATGGAGTGTGCTCCAATACATCCGCTTAAATGTCGAATCATATAACATATATATGCCCACAACTTCTTCTGGCCAAGACAAATCTCTAACAAAAAAAGTAATACAAAAGATAAGGCAAAAACTAACACTTATCCCATTTTACCGTGACGATGCAAATATATGCCACCTGATGTAGAAAAATTAATCTGACTAAATTATAGTATAATCATTTTCTTCATTATGTTCCTTTACATTTGCATGTCTTCCCGCGAATTTTCGTATAACAACATTAGGTAGAGCTGATTTGTTTACTTATTCACGAACCGTATTCTCTTAAGCTAAGCACGTCAGCACAACAATAGTAGCAAGGGGATATTTTGCTCATCGCAAATTGAAACCCATTAACTAAACGCAATGTGTGACGAAACACAGAATATAATTATATTTACCTCAATTTTGGATTCCTCCGAAACGAATTCCACTTCTTTACCAGATATATCGGCCACGTCACTCGTCGTCCCCTGTGAAGATGGAAAAAAGCAAAAAAAAAAAAAAAAACACACAAAACGTGTTAAATTAGCATCACTTCAAATTGATCTTTCGAATGTCTCGAAATTTCAGCCACAACTATATACCTTGAGGACATTTTGTATGTGCTTCTCAAAAGCTTCCTCCTGCATGCGTAGCTCATTCAATTTGTGTTGTTTCTCTTCTTGTTGCTTGAACTTCTGGAAATTCTGTAGCGTCTGCAGTTGTCGCAACACATTCGGATCCTTGAGTAATTGCTTCAGATTATTGTTCTATAAGGCAAATAAAACCATGTTCAGTTATGCTATCCGAATTATGCTATGGTAGGGGGTAGGGGGCAAACACAAAACAATTTACTTAATACAAACGTAAAATGAAGAAAATCAAGAGGTTAGTGTAGTTAGCTAAGGTTAATGAACAACCAAAAGATAGAAGACGCAATGCAATGCAAAACAAAACATAAACGAAAAAAAGAATGGCTAATTAATTACGTCTAGAAGATTTGGTACATGTGGAGAAGTAGATTTGTTTTCCTCTTCGTCCTCATCACCGTAATCGTAATCGAGTAGCTTTTTATTGAATTTAATCGAATCCGATTGGCTCATGACACCGACGATCCCGCCACAGCCAGACGATGTTGATGTAGCGTTATCAGTAGCGGTTTGTCGTATAAGCAATTGTTGAATTTGTTGCAACTGACGTATGGTACTTTGATCAAGGGCATTTGTTTGTGCCTTTGGATGACCAATCTAATGGAAACACATATTAGTAATGCATCCACTAATGGATTGTGAAAACAAGAAACAATAATATGTAACACAAAACACACCGCACAAACACAAACACACACACACTTTGGTCCTGATTTAAGACATAAAGCGTCATATGAGGCAAAGAGGGAATATAACCCGGTTATGGAGATTCACTCTTTGGTTGCACACAGAGGGCGCAATAGGTATTAAATAAATTCGTTTAAAAGCTAACTTCCTGTGTTCATACTAATTTGTTTTCATTTCAGTTGAAACGACCGACCACCCCCATAATGAAACCTTTTATTTTCTAATAAATTGTGACAAGAACAGTTAAGTCATTAACTGTGCTGTCTGGAAACCAGTAGATCTAGCTGTTTAACTCTATGTTATGTTTAGAGAATCTTGATGTGCCAAGAGATGAATGAAAATTTTGAGTGTGATATGTTTATAACCAAAAGATTGTGATGCTAGCTCACGAGTTAAACAATTCGGAAGTCTATTGTGTTTTGTAGCTTTTTTTACAAGCATGTGTGTGTGTGTACTTCTTCACGATGGCGAATCCTACGGTTTTCTTGCCGAGTTGAGACAAGGTTTTCATGACAACTGAGACTACTCAGATGGTATCTAACATGATCTCTAGAGGAGGGCAATTTAATAAAACTATATGGTGTTGCTTCTACTATTAATCGAAACCAGACCTCTTGAGTTTTCATAAGCCCTCAGATCGTATCAATTTGTACGGTATCTATATGGTGTAAAATATAATTTTAGTTCAAATAATGGGTGTCCCACCCGAAATTTCCTGTGTGTATTTTCACATCTCTGATTGAAATTCATTGCGTATTGGTCCAATAACACGCGCAAGGTCGAACAGTTTTTTCAAGCCTACTATGTATGAATCGTGCGTCTTCGTAGAACATTACACTGAATCCTTTTACCCGACTTTTTTACCCTTCTAATAAAACGTAGCTGACGTGTCAGTCTTTTGCATTATTAAATTATACTAAGTAAGAAAATAACATGCAAACGAAAGTAATCAAATTCTACTACATACTACTTCATTATATGTAACACTTAAAATACATTCGTTACAACTGATCAATATCTTTACTTGTGATTTAAATCAACACTCTTGCTGTTCAGAAAATAGCTTAATAATCTGTTTCAGAATTCTATTCAAATCAAATGCTAGTCAAATCAAATCTAAAAAAAATTGCTATATATACTCAAAATGCAATTGAACCGTTAGAGATTTGCGATGAGAAAATTGTTGGTAATGTTGAGCTCAATCGGCTCGACGTAAATACAAGTTTTATAGACAGGATAAGTCAAAAGTACTTGGAATTATTCTTACTCCTATCTGTTCCGAATCGAAAGTCAGTTGCAATCGGAACTCCCACACAAAACAAAGTAAATGCAATCGCGTTCGATGTTTGAATGTTTGTCAAACTTTGAAAAAAAAACATAGCTGTTTTCACTTTCGGGACAAGATTATGCATTTGCTTAATAGATGGAATACATTTAGAACACAGTCCCCAATATTTTTCAATGTTCAATTCCAAGAGGCAAACATGAATACAATAAAGTGGAAAATATGATGCTGATTGCGAGATCTATGGGGGTTCGGAATTAGACATCACAATCTACTCATAAACTCAGAGACCTCAACCAATAGTTATTTCAGCTTTATTCCATTATAATAAATCTTGGTTAAAGTTACCAGAGCGTGAAGCGTGACGCGAGTTAAGTGTGATGATTGTAGTGTGATGGTTCGGGTTCGATATCCTCCCATAACAACAACTAAACGGCGATCTCGAGTGACAATCTGACGAATCTTTCGAGCAGTAAGAATTTCCAAGAAAAGCTTTCTTCAACTTCATTAGAAAGCACGCACATATTATTGGTTTGGAGAAAAATAAACTGACTATAGGCTGCTAGGCACTGGGTCCTAACGAGCCTGGGCCAATATTGTGTAATACAAATCGAGTGGGAAATCAACGGAACAGAAGTATGCAATAACCACGATAAAAGGCGATTATGGAAAGACTACTGCAACCACATGGATAATGAGCGAATCCATTTAATTTGTTTGGTGTTGTTGATATTTTAATATATTACCGGGCTCATGTACATAGGCCTTGTGTTTTGTCAAAGAAACTAACAAGAGTTATTAATTAAGTTTTTTAGAATATAATCATTTGAGTATTTATGATAAATTTGTTGCAAACCATAATTTCTCATGTTGACTTTAATCAAAAATAGTTAAACGTTTTTTTGCTGTACTGTTTGATATCTGCTGAATCCGCTTTATTGATTCAAAATTGAAGTTGTAAAACAAAAAACAAACAACGGATACTTGGCTAGAATTGTTTTTTTTTTTTTTTTTGAATTGCATATTATTTCAAGTCTAAGTTGTATCGTCGTTTACATAACTTCACTTTTGCAACTATTCCAAACGTCTGAGAAACATCCATTCTCCAATAATCTATTCGAAATCGGCATCTAATGGGGGTCTCTAGCATTTTTGCTTACTTCTTCTAAATAGCTTATATACCTTATAGTTTATCCAACTAGTACGCACTATGTCTCAATTCAGAGTATGTAGTATATATCGGTGTTTTAGTAAGTCCGAGGTTGCACCTTCTTACAAAATTGACAATTTAAATCACTTTTTGCAAGTCTACATTAAAATTCGTAGGTAAACACTATTATATATACAAAATACAAATATTTGGCACACTAAAGTCTATTGGTCGAAATAATGTGGTATCAAATGAAACAAGGGAATAGCTCTATACTCTGTACCTGACATGTTTTTCAACAGCGCTGGCAATCTGTTGGTACTCCAGAAAAATTATATTTACTAGAACATACTAATTATGGAGGAAATGCAACGATGTCGAGGAGGACTTCTTAAAGGGCCTAATCCTCAGTGCGAGATCATCTTAGCTTTAGGATTAACTTCGTTTTAATTCGAGAAATATGTTTTCAGTCAATTATAATCCCAACAACTCAAGATTAAATGATTTTATTTAGCTCATAGTTAATTTATAACTGGAAAGCCGAGCTTTACTATGGCACTGTCTAGAGATCAGTAACTGTAGTAAGAGCTTTTTGGCAGTTTCTATATTCAATAGCACAGCACCGCTTACTTTATTTCCAGGTAGGTACACGATTTAACACAACAAACGTCTATTGGAGTGGTGCGACTAGCAGATCAGAAACATCCAACCAAAAACTAAACTACGTTCCATATTCTGTCAGATTGCTCTAAAAGTGAATGAAGACTGACTACGAAAATAATCCTGTGAAGTTGAGGGCGTTGTTCAAAGGGTTTGAATAAAATCTCAATACAAAGAAAAAGAAATGTGTAAAGAATAAAATCTTGAAAAGCAAAGCAAGTATTGAATCGGTGAGTGGAAGAACAGTACAAGCGCTTAAAAAATATTTTGTATGTTTAAATATTCAAAATGCTTTACGTACGTATGTTAACCTACCAATCACATCAGTTCATTTGAGAGCCGAATGTATACAAAAATATAATAATACTTTTCGTTAATTTTGTGGAAGAACAGTACAAATCACGTTAAACTCCTTTCTATGTAGTTATAGTTCCACTCACATATTCAATTATTTTACTTTAGCTAGTACAAGGTGGGCCAAAAGAAGTCGTCTAATGTTGTTTGGCTCTCGTTTTGATCGGTGTGTGCAGTTTGTGCCGTTACTCCGTCCTGTTGGAACCACATGTCCTCCAGTACTAATTCGTTCAATTGCTTCAGAAAAAACTCGATTAATATGGCCTTATAGTGCGCACCGACCACTGTTGTCTTTTACCTGCTGCGACAGGCAGCAGCTGATGCAAGGACTGGACTTTGTACGGGAACATGCGCAAGTCTTTGACCATTCGCTTGAGGGACGACTGGCTGATGGCTAATTGCGAGGCACAGCGTCTGGTCGATGTTTCCGGCGACAGCTCGACATCCTCGGCAACAGCGGCGATATTCTCGGTACAACGGGTGCTTCGGGGACGACCCCTCTTGGCAACGTCTCGTGTGGTCTTACACCCTTTAAGGTTGCTGGCCAAACGGCACAGTGTTTGCGCAGTCGGTGTCGGACGGCCGGGGAATCGGCGACGGAATTCGCGCTGTGCCAACACTGAAGACGAATTATTACGCAAAAAAATAGATACGATTATTCCGCGTTCTTGGGGAGTGTATCGCTCCATGGCTTGTTCACTTGTATTCTACATCTGTCTAGTCCACAAATTTCAAAACAGATCAAGATAGGGTGATCTCTTTTGGCTAACCTTGTACTTGGTGAAGATGGTCGTTGACCAGATAGGAGCTAAATTGAACTTAACGAAAAGTTTTAAGCACTTTTATTAAATGGGAACATTAGTTTGATATTTCTTCTACCATAATAATCTTTTCTAAGTAATGAAGTGTATTAACGAATCTCTCAATGTTATTAAAAATCAAAGCGAACAATTTATGCGTTATCATGTGAAAACCCATTTTTTTTTCAAAATTGTTCACTTCTGTCGTATAAAGGACACCTACGTCAGAGTATTATCATGTATGTACTATACAATCGTATTTAGAAAAACAGAAATGGTATCACATGACAAAAGATAATAACAATATCTTCACCCTAACAAAGATAATAAATCTGATACATTTTGATTATAGTGTTAAAATATATTTGAGAAACAATCTAGCAAGTGCATCTAGCATACAGAATTAGGGTTCCAATATAAAAATAGACGATACACGGAAAAAATTGAAACAATATCAGATGGCTCCATAGAAAAAATATAATTTATAGTTGGCGAATTTATCAAACTAATAGAAGAAGTTATAGGGAGGGAAAACATAGTCATCTCACATGTAAAGGGTTATATGGACAACTAACAACTTTGGTATTCCATTGAAATTGTGTTAACGATAAATTATTTTTTTTGAAGTACATTTTAATTTGAACAAACAAAGCAATTTTCTTCTCACTTTTTGATTTAACATTACGTGTTAAATTGTATATATAATTTCTTAACAAAGTTATTCCATTGGAAAACGCAAACGTGGCGCTAATTCATGGTCTAGTGAGCGAGATAAGTCCCTTGGATTTTCTTAAATTAAGCTTTGGCCAGATTTGTTTTGCTATATGGCACGTTGTGTAACCATGTCGGAAACGACTGGTAATTTAGTTCCATGTCTGGCGAGTTCATCAACCTTACAGTTGGTCAGACGGGTTGTGTACGATTTGCAGATTTTTTAAATGGCGATTTAAAACAATCGACCGTTATAATTTCGACTTTCGAAAAGTCGATTTGTAAAAACACCGACTGATAAAAATGTCGACTCTTATAAAGTCGATTTTTAAAATATCGACTCGTAAAAGGTCGACAGTGGCAAGGTGAATGATGTTCACATGCACGCCACATTCACTTTGCCACTTTCGATCAACAAGCCACACTCGAATACCTGTTAATGTTAACATTTACAGTCTTATTTTGATCATATCAACCTGCAATTCCTGTTTTATTTCAGATAAAAATCGACACTTAAATGGTCGGCATTTTAAACTGTCAATTTTTTGTTCGACATTTTATAATTTTTATAATTTTTTTAATCGACATTTTAACTAACAGTCAATGAAATTTAAATTTGTCCAGTCGACATTTTTTTGTCGACCATTCCTTCGCTTCCCTGGTCAGACGAATTTAATGCCAAACAAATTTGGTCAAATGAGTATCAGTAGAGTAGTCTATTCCATACCACAATGATTTATATGAAAAATCACATCATGGACTATCATATCATGCGCATTATTCAGCACACTGCTTTTTTGATGCCAGGTTATGGATACTTTTGCGCTGCCTTGCATTTTCACTTTTGGTTTATGTTTGTGCAGTTTATTCTTTCATAATGTGTTTTGGAAAAGCATGCATTGCATCATAATAATCCCTTTCATTTTTGCAACGCATGATTAAGCAGTATTGCAGAAGTATTGCGTTTTAGAAATCTGCCTTATTTTAGCAGAAGAAATATGAACAAGAATGAGAAAATAATCTTATTAAATTTCTTTGCACAGGTCCGGACTGTGACAAAAATTGAATTGGGAATTGTCAATCACCAATGCCAAAACCGCCCATCTTTTATTTATAGGTTTAGAAAGTTTTAGTGCGCTGGCGAATTGAACTTATCTATACATACTTGTACTCGTTCAACTAATTGAAATCATGTTATCGCTTCTGGAGTAAAAAAAACCTTAATAGAATCTACAGAGCTTATTAAACAGCAGATTAAGTATAGATTACAACGCAGTTTTTATGCTTTATTTGGGTTCTAGGAATCCTATGAAAACGTCCTGCTTTAACAGCTGAAATATTTTTCATTTGTGCATAGGGATAAAACGTGTCATCTCAAAATGTAAGCTGAATGGCCATTACTAGGATTGTGCCTGTAAGCAACTTATACGTTTCAATAGGCTGAGCACATGCAAACTTAGCATGCTCTGCTTTTCTGAAAGTTGGCTAACAGTTTAGTGCATTTTTCTTTCCGCTTTAAACACAAAGTTGCAGACACTGGAAACGTCAAGGCTACTAGTACATTAAATGTACAAAGTGTTCAATGGGATTAAATGTACAAAGTGTTCAATGGGATTAAACAGCATATCTATGTCCGTTTCTAGTTACTATTTGAAAGGTAGAGAAGGATTCTACTTTTCCAGTAATATGCGCACATAACTCCCCACCGTTTTTTTTTTATCGGTCAACTATGTAAAAACAAATTTTCGAAAGATATTCAGGCCGATCGCGAATAAATTTTCCGGAAATTTGTCTCTTGTCAGCAATGTAAATCAGATTGCTGAATGGAAACAGTTTCCCGGAAAAATTTATTTGCGATAGGCCTGAATAAATTGGCAAATGGGAAAACAGACCCTTAGACTCGACTCATCGAGAGAGGAAAAGACATTTTATTTTTGATTGTTTACTAGACAGATATTCACACCCATCGAGGTATCCGTTTGGAACAATCTCCGAATCGGAACTTAATTTGCTTCCGAGGTATCCGTTGCGTAACAAAATAAAAAAGCATACAATCGCGTTCGTTTGATTCCGCAGCAAATTGTCTTCGAACAACTTCGGAAGAAATTCAAAAACGTAAAAAATGGTCGACATACGCATATCGCCGATGGGCGATCACGTGTGTTACATTTTGTCGGAAGATATATCCGAAATGCTAATCGGAACGGAAACCTAGGTTGAAAATTCTCCGATTTCGATACCTCGATAGGGGCAAAGATTATGAAGCCATACAGATGACGAACTGCATACAAGAAAAATTGTTCTATGACGGGCCGTACTGGCCTGGTGCGGCTGGTGAGGAAAATTTTCTGTCTATTGTTCTTAATGCGTCATCTGTATGGCTTTAAATTCTTTGATAGAGATGATTGTGTTGAAATGAAAAAAGGGTGTAAAAACTAGTTTGCCATTTTACATTGCTAATACTCTAAACTGAATTTATTTTTGGAATATAATCGGAACCACAAAATTGAACTGTTAAACATAGGTGAGATGAGACAACAGTCAACGAAGCTCTTTTGTTAATTCTAGGCAACTATAGGCAACTAAAGCGTTTATACGCCCAAAAACAACACTACACATCCTAGGCAGAATTCAAACGCGTGAGAAAAAACTTTTAGGAGACATTAGAATAGCGAACTCTTTAGTTTAGTCTGGAACATAGTCGAAATATCTCCTGCCCTACATTGTTTTATCGCTATTTTAACAACCAATGCTCAAATGAAATAGACAGCTGCCATGCTTCGATTCAACAATTCAGTCGCAATACTCGTGTGGAAATTCTGTTTTTTTCTTTCCATTATAACTTATATGCATTTAAAACCAATGTGCATCCGGTATCTCCTTTCTTCTTATCCCGAAATTCCTTAACGCCTTAAAGGGTGTTCAATCCCTTGAATGCGCGCAAATTATAAAAAAAAACTTAATATATACAGTTCCAGGGCACGTCAACAAGGGAAATGATATGCTTTCCAGACTCTGGCTTTTCGAAAACATTTTATTGAAAGGATAATTACGTCTAATCCCATTAGGTTTTATATTTAAAAAATAATAGTGAATCAAGCTTGTACCCTTTTAGAACCGATACAGAGGAACATTTATGAACATCTATCCTTTGATGATAATTAGAATGCAAAAAAGAATGATAAACACAAAAATAGGATGTTTTAAAAATGACCATTGCTGCAAAAAGTCAGGCAGCCTGACGAAATAATGCAATTTATCCTTTTTTTTATTTAGATTTGCAATAACATCTGGGTGGCTAAAAATGAACTAAATTTACATCAAGGACACAAAACCGTCATATACATTCGTGAACATCTAAGGCGTATACAATCTATATTGACCTGCGAGTGCAATGAGGAAGGATAAACTATGTGTACCTCGTAAACCTAAATGGGTTTTCCATTGTTAAATAAATATGTTTTTTAAACCATTCTATTTCTGAATTGAATTGAATTATTCCCTTCTGAGAATTGTCAGAATGCGTTTGACAGTTGTCAGATAATGTTTTTTTTAACAAAGAAAAACGCTATAACATATGTTTAAATTTCCTGAGTTGTAACTGACCGTTTCTGTACTTAATACTTTTCCCCGCAAATATATCAAGCACAAGTACGATAAAAATTAGTTTTGTTATTTAATTTGGAAGCCTAGCTTCACTCAAAAAACAACGAAACAAGTTCTTATAAGCATTTCAACTGATTGCTATTCTCGACTTAAGAAATGAAAAATTATTTGAAATTGATCGTAATAAAGCATGAATATGGTTAAACGTAGATATGTAACTACGTTGTTACGATCTATGTTCAAGTGGGTATCGGTTTACATTAGCATGTTCCCATAGAAACGATTGATCGCTTTATTTTGTTGTTATGCAAGCATACATATAACATGTAAGTCAATTTTTTTTGTTGTCAGCTGCTTGCAATCACCACCTAACTCGCTTTTTATAAAAGAAAACAAATTAGTATGACGAGTGTTAACACATCTACAACAACAAAATGCCTTCTTAGTTCTCTCGCTCTTCATGCATCTGTTTCTTACCGATAAATCCGGCAACACCAACTTGTCATCGACTCCCGACTGGTTGCCCGCCATTACTCCGCCGCCTCCACTACCACCGCTAGTTCCACTAACGTCTAGACCACCACTAGATACATTCATGCCATTCGTGCTGATATCTCCAGCACTTCCTCCAAGACCCAATTGCGGTTGCATCGAGTATATCGGGTGGTTAGGATCAGCCAAATCGAATATCGGCTGTATAACCTCTGGCGCAAACACGTTATTCTTTTGCCACAAGTTCAAGACTCGAATGATACGACTCTTATCCTCTGGAGCACAACGAAACAGATTGGCAAACGTGTCTTTCATATTCCGAGCAAATCTGGCCGCAAACACATCTTTTTCCACGCCGAATTGATGACGAGACTGCCGGACAATCGAATCGATCACATACAATCCTGGGACCTTGTACTCCGGCTTGCACTTGAGTATAAACTTTTCGACGCTTTGCACGACATGTTTATAAAACTTGATAGCACGCATTGCAGCTTTGGTAATAGCTGCCATCTTGGCCTTTGATATTGGCGGTTTTGATTCATACAGCCCAGAGAGCTAAAAAAATATATAAACGCATTTGATAAGTATCGACTTTACAATGACCCACCCCGGAGGCACTCACACCACATGCAAAAAAAGCTAATGCTGTAACTTTGATTTTGGAAATAAACTTTTCTACAGAAACTTCAATATGTAATAAACAAATATGTTTTTACCATAAATGATTTAATTTTACATAATTCAGCATTGGCCCGGGATGCACGGTGTATTAGAGCAGTTTTCCTCCAAATTTTAGTGCTATTTTCAATTGTACTTACCTCATTATTAAAGGCGACAACGTTCTCCATTTTTTATTAAATTATATGCATTATAAGTTAACGCACAATATCACACAACTGTTTTGTTTGGGGTTGTTGTAAATTTAAGACAATTTTATTTTCTTTACCAAAAATGCTGAGAACTACCACTGCGATAATCGTACTCTGGCAAAATGGCGGCTTGAGAATTTTCTTCGAAGTTAATTTCGAATTTTCTTGTTCGACTTTTCTCTTCTGCGAGTTTGCGTGTCATCAGAAGCTTAGTTCTTCTAACTGAAAAATAGATGGCACTGTAACTAATCTCATTATAATTTAGTTCAGGCGTCCTAACATCTTAAGACATATTTATATGTTAAGAGTATTTAAGAGAACAACATATATGTAATTATGGAAACAGAAAGAAAGTAATTATAAAGAATAAAAAGTGTTCATATATAATTTGTAATGTCATTTTTTGTAACTAAACTTGTATTGACATATTTGGGTTGTTGTCAAAGTTGTCGAGTTTAGAAAAAAATAAATTTACAAAACTTGTTCAGTTTATGGGTCAATAAGTAAAGAAAAGTTTTGTTATTGCAGAATTTATTCGAAATCACTCTTTGTAGTTTTCCATCATTTGAATAGATGACGCTTCATGTCGCTCTTTTTTTTATCATGGTACATGGGATTTAGTTTAACTAAGTTAACTTTGCCGAGGCACTATTGCATCAAACAAATTGATCATCTTTAGTCACGTGAAATGGTTGATTGACCGATGAGGAACTTTTCTTTGTGTGCTGTGCTGTTTTGGAACTTATTTTCTCGCAGAAGCGTATGAAAATGTCATTTCTCTAGCAATCCATATATAATCGTCAATGACTGACAATTCTGTGAAGAAAAATTTGAAATCGGGATTTTCGGATTCTTATCTTAGACTTAAGATTCTTCCTGGATACAATGAAAGATAAACAAAACTTATTGTTTGTCTGAATTAGCATGTCAACTGACAGTTTGTTTTTTTTTTGTTAGTGATTTTCACTTTAAAAATTTTTTTACCGCATAATGTGTTCACTTGACACAAATGACCATAATTTGGACCCACTATTTCAATTCAATTCTATACCAAATATAATATCAAACTTTTTTCCCAATGGATAAAAAAAAAGTAATTTTATCTGAATCACATTTCGTTTTCTGTATTAATCACAGACAGGTACATTTTTCTTCTCTAGTATTTTTAAGGTTTGTTTCCTTTCAAATAATTTTACTGAAAACCGTTCCTGTACACAATTTGTGCATGCAAATAAATGTCTTAATTTAAAATAACATGTTACCTGAACTGTTCATAATATACTGTATTCGGTTTACGGTAACCCATACAACATACATATGGTAACCCATACAACAAAATTTTAATATATATTGACGAAATGTTTTGTCAATTCACAACAAAAATTGTGCGATATATGTATCAGATATTAGCACAATTTATTCATAAAACCACTAACACATAAAAATTCATGAAATAACTTGCTTAGAAATATTCATCTTATTCTTTTCCATTTTGCATTGAACATTATGCAGCCATCCATACCGCCAGCTGGTCGCTTCTGGATAATAGTACTTTGTATCTGGACTATGATCGTAACGTAATGTGAGGTAAGCATTTCGCTTACCACTAGCAAGCATTCGTTCTTGTTCGTCTGAAATACTTTTCATTGACCTTGGGAAATTTCCGTCGAATACGCTTTCGTCCTTAGATAGATCGTAAGATGCAAAATTTGACTGACTGGTGCGCAAACGATTGTGACTGGTAGCCACCACATTCCGGAATGGCTGTTGTTTGGATGGATTTGGTAAATTTTTGCGTTTATCAGAAGAATTTTTTGACAAATAAGACATTTTGATTACAATTTAGAACTAAAATAGCTTCAAATTGAAATTCTGAAAACTGTATACCTACGTAGGTAGCTGATAAGTGCTTATACAGTAGGTATGTATTCTTCTTAAATTTTAAAAATGGTGGGTAAAGCGACTTTTAAATAGTGTATAGTGTCCCTAATCAATACTTCTTTCATTAAAAAAAGAGTGGTGGATGAACGACAGGATCGTACGCAACTTTCACTTTTGCAGCGAGTTGAACGTTAGATCAAATCCCATACATGATAAAATTTGATAATTTAGCTAAATCACACAAAATATTTATTTTGATTATTGATGCTAACAAATATATTAACAATGTTGAAATGTGGTTATACGATCGTTTATTCCGAAATTTGAAGGAATTGGTGTCTGTGTGAATAATAATAATTTTCCGTTTTAGCCAAAACTGAAAATTTAGCTTAGGGATAGATGGGCCAAAACTAGTTATGTGGAATTGTTGAAACATTAATTTCAGTCAATTTGACAAATATGACCAAAAGAAACGCTGGATGCGAAGTTTGAAGAAAATCGGTAAAGCCGTTTACGGACAAACGACGTAAATCCACTTCATTAATTAAAATCTCGAGGTCGAACATTTATACGAAAACATTGAGAACATTAAGAAAACACCATAAATGATTCTTATTGACTTTTCTCCTTCTTGAGTGGTACAGAATGTACTGGTGTTCAACAAACATGCCTCAACAATCTTCATGGTTCTTGATTCTAACTGCCTCTAGTTGCGCATTTCAATGGATTTCTTCATCCGCTTTTGATACGGCCTATGCTGTGGCACCGGTCGCAAAGCAGGACTGCGATGATCATGGTCTTATAAAGGATCTTCTTAGCAGTTCGAATACATGCTTTACTACTAAATTGCCTTATTAGCTCAAAGAAATAGCGGTTGTCAAAAGTAACTCTTCGTTTTATTTCTGAAGAGATGTCGTTATCACAGTTGATAGTTGGTAGAACAAAAAATGAAGACAAGCATTCCCTGTTAAACCCACTTTTGCGGCTATCTTAGCTATACTAACACGGCTGTGACATGTGTTGGGATTGAATGTTGCGCTGAGGTCGTTGCCGACCTTGATCGGTTGTGGACTCTCCTGGCCTAAAACCACACTGATAAGGGCCGATTAGGTTGTTGGTAAACGATTTCAGGGGTTCACATATTACGGCAGATAGGATCTTGTAGGAGATGTTGAGGAGACTTATGCCTCAACAAGCAGATGCTGGCAGCCTTATTAAGCTTGAGTTTGGATATTGCTATCCTTACTTCACTCAGGTCGGGTCGTTGGCAGTTCTCGCTGTCGTTGCCAATATTGAATGGTTCGTTCTGCCCGACAGCGGAATGTTGTTCGTCATAGCCGTTTAGCAGTCTGCAGAAGTAGTTCTTCTATATCCCCACCATCGACTGTGTATCAACTACGATATTTCCTTGTTCATCTTGACAGGATTCTATTCGAGCCTTGTATCCTTGTCTTTGACGTTTTACACTTTGGTAAAACTTGCGAACGTCGTTCCTGGAGTGGCACCTCTCTATAACCTCGATCGCGCGCTTTTCATGCTCTTTTTTCTTCTTGCTCAAAAGCCAGTGTTCTTCCCTTCTTCTTTTCCTATAGAGCTCAATGGCAGCTCTCGTCTTCACCTGCAGCTTAGCCTTGTAGGCCTCGTTCTTAATTATATTTTTTTTTAGATTAGATTAAGGTTTTTATTTATTCAGTCATACTATTTACAAATTGTCTTAGAACTAAACTTATATCTAAAAATTAATTTGTCAGCTCAACAATAGGGGCCCGACGTATATCTTATGGCTAGGGATACATTGTTTATTACAATATTAGTGTATACTTAATCTAATACATGATAATAATTTAAAAGATTAAATTGACGGTATTAAGGGTAAAAACAGATATTTTTATAGAGTTCTATCCTCTATAGTGTCCGCTGGTGTTTTTTTTCATAGAATGGTTGATCTTCGTTATGTATTATTGCTTCAAATTCTGGGGAGTTGATTGATCTCACATAAAGGTATCGGTGACTGGGCTCCAAAGGCTGTTGTAGAAGCTCTTGAATATCCTGATTGGGGTGGTCGCTGAGATTCTCCAATATTTTACGAGACAGCATCATAATGAATTGTTCGATGGGCAGGCATCTCGCTTCATCGTAGAGCCTCTTCGTCCTGATATATTTCAGTGTTGTAGGGTTTCGATGTAGTCCGGTGCAAGAGCGTAAAATCTTCCTCTCGAATACTCCAATCCTTTCCAGGACAGTGGGCGAAATGGTGAACCAAATGGAAAAGGCGTAGGTAATGACAGGCCTTATCAGCTGCTTAAAAATAAGCAACTTTGTCCTTTGGCTAAGTCCACTTCTCATCCTTAATAGAGGGTGCACCAAATGAAGTGCAAAGCTGGCTCTTTTGAGAATGTTCCTGGCGTGCGTTCTTAATTGCAAGCATATGTCGGCATTCTTCAACAAACCAGGGGTTTCTTGTTGGTGGGCGCGATGAACCTAGCACATCAGTTGCTACAAATGTTGTCGTGTGCCGTTCTTAAATGAATCGGTGGTGGATGTCAATTTGCAAATCTTAATTTGAAGATCTGCCGAAGTAAATGAAGTGGACGCCCCTGGTCAAAATAACACTGACAAGGGCAGCTCAGTTTGTCTTACAGAAATATTTTGAAGGGAGTGTTGGGATTCCTCTGTAGTTGGCGCAGTTCAGAGGGTCTCTTATCTTGTGGATCGGGCGAATTATGCTGATGTTTCTTTGTCAGACATAATTTTGTCCGAAGGTAGGATGGCCGTATTTTTTTGTTGAGTTTATATTTAGATGTTGGTATCTGCACTTCACTTATGTTGGGTGTTTTCGTAGTTTTGGGTAGTTTTCGCTGTCCTCGCCAATATTCAATGGTTCAGTCTGCAGAAGTAGTTCTTCAATATGCAATATGACTGTCTTAATAACAAAAACTGTGACCTTGTCATCGCGACATGATTACACTTTGGTAAAACATCACTCCTAGTCAATATGCAACGAGTAAAAAAAACATTTTTCAATTTTGTTATAATAATTTATTTTCTTCATTATTTACTTTTATTAACAACAAAAATATTAACGGGACGATATACACATTTTGTTGATGTCTTCACAGTTTCTTTAATCACTCTTAAATACAAAAAGCAGAGAAAGTGGGGTTTCTTGTATTATCTTTTTGAAATTAAAGCTTCATCAAATCCAATATAGATTTTCTTCTTCTTCCTCTTCTAAACACCGCATTTTTTTGATTAGAAAAATATAAAAAAAATAAAGCGACAAAATTTTTAACAGCATAAGCTGGTTATCCCAAATTTGATTAAAACATAATATATGTATGCACTTTGTTAAATTCTCCATTATATATGTGTAATTTGTGCCATTGTTTTCACATCTGAATGTTCAGAAAGTATTTTATTTTATGTCCAATTATATGTTTTTTTTTTTTATTAGATTAAACTATTTTTTTTTACATTTATAACACAATTCACTTCACCCTTTTTTCAGGATTTAGTACCATTTTTCTTTGAGTTTCGATTATCTACATTAAATCAAAGCATTTTATCCTTTGGTTTGTCCTTTGTAGGAGTTGTTGGTAAAGGTGGAATTGTTGGAGGGAGTGTGGAGGAAATACCTGTCGGTGGAAGGATTTTATCCTTTTGTTTCTCGGCAGCCTCTGCCTGTAGTTTTGTATTTTCTTGTTCTTTGTCCGATTGGGTCAACTAAATTTGTAGATAAAAAATAAAAATTGTTTACTAAAATCGAATAGTGCAACCAATAACTATGGTTTACCTTATCAACAAGAATATTCTTTTCATCACCGGCATTCAATTCCTTGGCATTGTCATTTAGGAAGGGAGCCATATCTTGGATTTCTTCGGCAACTTTCATTGCATTGTCTGCCTCCTTGATGCTCTTTGCAATAGCTTTCTCAACTTTAACTTCAGCCTCGATGATTTCTTCTTTGTCAAGAAGTTCGAGGAGTTCGTCCACTTGTTTTTCGCTTAGATTTACGTTTTCTTTTCCAATGGTTTGCATTACCTTAAGAAATCAAAAAAAAACAAGTCTATTTATAATATATGTTAAAAATAGATGTACATAACACATTCTAAGGTACGCGTCTTCTTTTTTTATTTTTTATTTCAACATGGTAAAGGAGACTCATTTTTTATAAGCTACAATCTTTGTTCGGAGATCAAACAATTGGCATGGTTAATTAAAACAGGCGCCCAATGGGAGGACGTTTATTTGAAGTTATAAATCGGTATTGCATTCGTCAATTATATTTATGACAATAATAAAAGGATCATATATTTGGCGAAAGATGGACAAAAAAAATATTTAAGTGAACGGTTATTTGAAACATTTACCTGAAGCAGTTTAGTGAACGAGTAACTAATAAACAGTAAAAGAATTCGATTGTGTTTACACATTGAAGAAATTCACATACCTTGGTGTTCATTTCAATACATTTTGCTTTTCAACTAGTCAACACACGATTTAAATATTTCTTCATGTATTTCTAATGTAAAACTTCAAAAACAATTCGTCATTCGTTATTTGTAAATTTTGTATAAGAACTAAAAATAACAAACAAAAAATCATGAATTAGAAAAGTTCTATACAAGACCATTTTTTACAACTAAACACATCAAATTCCAACTTATGATTACCAATATGTTAAGTTTTTTTTTTTAAATTGAATATTTCGATTTTATATAATAATCCGTTGATTATATACGGGAACACATTGAGAACATCTATTAAATTCAGAGTCCACGCCAATCGGTTATTGTGTAATTTACTATTTTGGACGAACGCAATAAAAAGGCAATTGTTAATAGTTCATTCATAGTTAACTCAATCTTTTGGTTATAATGCTGAGCATATAGCCATCAGCTAAAGATGTTGAATTGATCTCAAATCATGTTTTTTGAGGTCTCAAACATCAAACATAAAAAACTAAATACCCAATACTCGGCTTTGCTTTCAGGATTTGATCCAGGGAACCCTTGCTACGTAATCTCATGTATAAACCACTAAGCCACAGCACCTATCTAGTTACGACAAATGCGTTGTTATCTCAAACGATAAAAATGTTCTATTGTTCGCTCGGCAATGTAATTGAATGTATGGAATATGCGGCCCATACAGTGCCTCAAACATGGCATCTCCCTTCAATTGATTGCGCGAAGTTATTATTTTTGACACAAAGAAAGAGCGGCTAATCGAAACAACAAGTTTGAGTAGCTCCCGAAGACAATCTTACTCTTGGATGTTTGTCAGACTTTCGGTTGTGGAGCGAACTTAGATAGTTCTCACTTTCATGATTTGAACCAGGGACCTTCCGCCCAGTAGCCCAACGCACTAACCCCTGCACCTTAAAAGTACTTACCTTAAGAATTTCATTGGCGCTAATAGAACCATCCCGATCGTCATCGATTTTGCTCAGAACCTTCTCTATCGTCTTCAGTTTCGCTTCATCGGATGTTTTTTGCATCTGAAAACAAATTACCAATTCAACCCAATTCAAAACAATCTATCGCCACTACTCACCAATTTGATGGCATTAATCAGCTCATCGACACGCACCAGTGCGTCTGGTTTCTGTACGGCAGCAGAGAGCTCTTCCGCAGATGTGGCAGGATCGGTACTCGCTTGTAGTTGCTTACCCTTTTGTTCCAGATCGTTAAGCACCTTATCAAGCTGTCCAATCATAGAGTTGACCTTTTTAAAGAGAATCTTTGCTCCACGACTCTCCCTGATAATCTCCTTAGTTTTCATGGTTGTTATCTGCAAAATTAAGTTATTATCGTGGAAATCAATATTCTGCAATTCCTCTCAACATACTTCCTTCAATTCTTCAACATCCTCCTTGTAGTCCTCAATCTCCTCCTTAAGATCTCTAATGGTTTCCTTCTCAACTAACAAGCGTTCGTTTGCACTAATTACCGATGTCAAAGCTACGCCTAACATCTCCACATCCTTTGATGAAATGTGTGCGTCGACCAATTCTGTGGGTTTCTTCGCGATTACTGGTTTAGCATCAAATATTTGTTCAGCTGTTGTTTCCCTGGATTCGTCAATAACTGGTGCACTGTCCAACAACATTTCAGCCTTTTGCTTTTCATCTTCACGCTCTTCATCACGTTCTTCTTTGATTTTGCGTTCCTCTTCCTTGATGATTTCAATCTTTGTTTTGTTGTCGATTTTACCCTCACGTTCGCCGATGGCTGCCTTCGTTTGGGCACCCAGAACATCTGGCAACACACGGATAATCTCCTTGAGTTTTTGTGAAGTTGGTGCTTCGTCGGCGATCATCAATGCCCTCGAAAGTAGTAATAAGGTGTTAGGAACTTTCTCATTTAAACTCAAGTCAATCCATTCCTGTAACTGTGAGCGGAGTTTTTCTGCAGATAAACCATATGCACGCATGCCACGGGTCTTGCAGGCCTGTTGTAGCTCAAATAGATCCAAAGCATCAACACCTTCTCTCG
This sequence comes from Rhingia rostrata, assembly GCA_949824845.1. NCBI lineage: Eukaryota > Metazoa > Arthropoda > Insecta > Diptera > Syrphidae > Rhingia > Rhingia rostrata. Next base: position 94,677,656 of record OX463755.1, on the reverse strand, counting down.
CAATCACTCTATCATCGGCAGCCACACTTCTTAATTTCAGACGTAACTGAAAACGCAAAAAGTTCGTAGTTCCCATTGTGTTCTGCTCAAGTACTCGACAAAGCGCCACCAGCTGATCACGACTCAAAGAGTCTAGCGTGATTTCGTCCTCGAATTGTTTGGAGAACTTAATAATCTCCTCGTTGTCTACAAACTCGTTGGGATCCTTGATCTTTCTAAAGAACTCTGCAAACGACTTGGCATCCTCACTCTTATGTTCTGTGTTGTGCTGCACGGACATTTGATCGAGGGTCTTCTGCAAGAACTTGGCCATTTCAAGACGAACTTGAAGGCTCTGCTTTAGCTTGTCCTCACGCTCTTTTGCGGTTTGGAAGGTCGACGGTAGCATACCAGGGAAAAACTTAATAAATACAGGTAACAATAGTTCCATAAATGGTACGATAATAAATATTGAAAATGGAATTAAACGAAAGAGATCGGATGTGGTTCTAACCAGAAGCTTATTTTCACGACGGGTTAGTGTCTTCCCATTAAGTACTCTACCTAAAAGCTTTCGGCAGATGTTTATGTCAACGAAAAGCAGCCGAAAACCATGATAGTAGTGAACAATCTCCTCCCAGATTCTTGTCTTTAACGGTTTCTTAACGACAACTGGTTTGGAGATCTCAGAAGTTGTGGCCTTTACTTGACCGTTTTCCTTTTTTAACTCATCTTCCTGTTCTTTTTGTTTGTTTTTGATTGACTTTACTGTTTCTTCGACTTTGGATGAAGATTGCTCCTGCAGACGACTACTAAGGACAAATGATCGTCGCTGAGAAGTAAATGGATCATGAGCGTATAGAGCAGCATATTGTGTGTCCCGATATTCCCCGACAAGCGATGTTGTGGTCGAGGGCCTGACGCACTGACCAAGATGTGTGTAACTGAGTTTTTCAAACTGACTTCTTCTTGTGATAAAGGATCGATAGTACGGGCGGGTATCTACGAAATAAAGAATTCATTTAAATTGTATTTTATAACTAAATGTAAAATGCTTTAAATGAAATTTATCTATGAGTTGGATTAATCTCTTGAAGTGGAAATGGAATGTCGGCAATTTCAAGACCGCGTATATCAAAGCGGAAAAATCTGTGTTGGACACCCACAATATGGACGGAATGGATATTGTGATTAAGCGACCAAACTAAGCTAGCGTATTCAAGGATAGGTCTAATAAATGTGAAAAATATAGATTTTGTGACACAGAGGTTGGAGAATTTTTTATACCAGCGTTTTACAAACTTGGCTCTGCTGATGTAATCAATATGAAAGCAAAAAGTTAATTCTCTATAATAGATAACACTAACATCACTCAGGAAACGGACATTAGGTACGAGTTCACGGGTGGAAGACGCTTACTGGAACATGTCATAGTCTGGCATTTGATGATGATGACTCCAGGAAATTTTTTTGGCACCAGGTTGAGAAGTTGTTTAAGCCTGTTTGAAGTGGGTAAGAGTCAGAGGAGGAAATGTGCCTTAAAATTTTCATGTCATCGGCATTAAAGATAAATACGAGTTTTCAATGATACAGTCACCGTCATTAATAGAGAAAGTAAATATCAATGGACCAAGGTGCCTGTGGCTTAAAGGTGGGTGTGGCTAAAAGGGTCAAATACAGAGCATCTGAACAGAACTTTGTATTGGCGTACAAAAAAAAATGGATTTTATCCATGCACTTAACTTAAAAAGAATAATTTCATGTGAAATTTGATCGAGAGCTTTGCCAAAGTCAGTTGCAATTACATAGACTTCATTAACGTTCTCTAATACGCACAGAGTGTTTAATACAAATTCTGTTGGTGGTGATTGGATATTAAAAATATCACAAGAGGAAATAAAAATATTGAGCAGTTGGACTCTTAGACAGTTATTAACTAAAGTGGCGGTACAGTCTCAACCAAAATTCCTCTCCAGTTGCGAATTTCAAGCTGGTTTATGTCGGTGTTTACTTGTGCGCGCCACTTAAGGCGAGGCCTTCCGCTACTGCATCTAATGACTGCCTGGAAATCAAAGATTCTATGAGGCGGAGTATGGGTCTGCAATTGCTCTACATGCCATAGGCATCTAAAAATTACCAATGCGATTTTTTTTGGCTAGGACTATGTCCTTATACACCTCGTAAAGTTCTTGATTGAATCATCTTCCCCACAGCCCGTCAACGCAAACGGGACAGAGGATTTTCCAAAACATTTTACGCCCAAAACGACCAAAGATTTCTTCACTTTTTTTGATACGGTTAAGCCACAGAGCAGGACTGGTATAATCGGGTTTTAAATGGGCATTTCTCCACTAATCAAAATAGAATATACAATAGGCAAAGAATATACAAATTTACTAAAATACAGTAAGAATCTTTAAAAATCACAATTATAGTTTTAAGATAAATAAATACAAATCAGTCCCCAGTGCTATTAAAACAGTCCCTAGTGATATTTATGAAACGGAAATCGGTGTGAAGTTCGTTCCGTTGTAGAGCTAAGCGGGAAGTGGCCATTTTGTTTGCCGTCACCGTGGCGTTTGTGAGTGGACCACTTGTCTTGGCCGCTGGTTGAAACAGTCCACTAGTAAGTCGTTTTGTTCTGTTTTAAAAGGTGTAACTACGATAATTGTAAATAAATAAATAAGTTTATCAAAATCTTTTATGGTTCGACAAAAATCAACGTTTTACACCTTGTTGTGATTTGCGGCAGTGTATACAAATGGTTTTTGTATGTAAACGCCTCCAAAAAGTGGGCATGGACTAAAATGATGAAATAAAATGTTTAAATTATCAAAAGCAATGATTTTACATCAACATTTTTTTTTCGAAATGTTAAAAAATTTACCGAAAAACGATTTTTTACTGAAAACACTTCCAGAAAGTGGGCGTGGCAAAAAAAACTGTGTATGAACGGAATATAGACATTATGATTGTCTAGACAATTTGTTTAGACACATTTTCAAAATCTCTTACGGTTTGGAAAACTACGTAGTTCTAAAAAGGGATGGTGGCAGTGGGCGGATTTCAAAAAGTTTTACACTTGTTCTGCTGGGAGCAACAACAAACAACAGGCCCAAAAACTGGTGACGTACGGACGGACGGACAGACATGGCTAAATCGACTCAGCTATCGATCTTAAGCTATATATAGCTAAATTATCTTATCAAAATTAGAGCCGTTTTAGAGAAAATAAGGTTATGTATAATTTTTATATGGCAGGTACCGGTAATAACATGGCTAAAAGCAAACAAACAAAAAATGGCCTAGAGTTATGATCAAAATACGCTGGATACGAAGTTTCAATAAAATCGGTCGTCTTTTTGGGGTTCCGCTATCGTCGCAATTTAAGAATCACTGAAAATCTCGAGGTCGAAATTTTTTACGAAAACAATAAATTTCCCTTTGTAAGAGAAAGTTGAAAATATTTGTTGGATTCTGTATCCAATTTATATAAGAAATTTAAGAGTTATAACTCTGGGCTAATCAGTTAACAGACATTCTGTCGTTTACGTCCTTACTAATTGGTTTCCCAAAGTTAAATGAACGTGATACGTGCCTTTGCATAAAAATGCTAATATTGATTTAAAATTGTTTGCACTGTCAAAAATGTTGCGGTGTTGTAAAACACTATGATGAGCAATGTTTATCACGGAAAGCCAGCGCTGTGTCAACAAGAATCGCGATTACAAAGAGTTTGATGAAAAACAAGATTACAGTTATCCAACGTTCAATAAACCGCGATCTGTAACATATTATGGTAACAGAACAATAATGGTTCGCACGCCTCAACTGATACAAGAACATAAATACGTATTATAACCACGAAAGATGCATAATATTCCATCAGTATAAAACCTTCTAGAACTAAAAAAAACGAAGTTGTAATACACCAAAGGCTACACCCTCACCAGCTGCTATATGGGAACATTCGAAGTAAATTTTTAAATATTTATCACCACTTATAACCTGCATTCATTTTGTGAGCGAAAGACCCGTTACACAGTACCGAAATAAAATTATGTTTCATGTTTTAGCCACAAAGCTGCATATAGAGGTTCCAAGTGTAAAAAAGGAACTGGAACTTTTCAGAGAGTGGCCATGGAAAAGTGCTTGCAAGAGCATTGCAGTTGCCATCGTTGCTACAGGAGTTGGCATCGATAGCTTGAAATCTTTTATATCGTCATACAACATGAAAAAAAACTTTGCGTCGAAGAAGACTCAGACTCTGAATCTGAATACTTAGACTTTTCTTAAATGCGTTATAACATTTATATTAAACTAAAATCCACTTCTTCGTTAAACAGTACTCCAAGCCGACTTATCCTATTACACTAGAGTCAGTCTTTGAAATAATATAAAATTATAAAACGGTATAACACCTTACAAAAAAATCAATTAACTTATTTCTCAAAGACCGGTACAGCTAATGGAAAATGTAAGAAAAATGTTCTTCCCTTAAGAGTTATATCTTGATTTGGTAACTTTTCCAATATTTTGACAGCAGCATAACGTATTTAGTGTTCGGAGGGACGCACTGCATACAAGAAAAATTGTTCTATGGTGGGTTACTGGCACAGCCCGCCATATATTTGGGTCTCGTTTCTCATGTGTGCACGTTTATACCTCCCGCCCGTACCATGAAGCTGGTGAGCAAAAGTTTCAGTTGTTTGTTCTCAATGCGTCATCTGTATGTCTTTATAATATTTGCTCAAACGTAATGACTAATATGACACTTATTGATTGTACTAGGCCCTGGAATATTCCAAAAATCAGTATTGAATCAGTATATTGTCACACGGTCGTAAAATGTCGGTTTCTCAAAAATCTCCATGTTAGTTTGAATGAGGGTGAACAAAGTCGCTTACTCCCTCAAATTTATATCTGTTATGACGTTCTGTCCAATTTATCGATGTTAAAACCTGATTTACCACTAGAAAAGGTGGCTGTGACCTCATGTTGAGTCCCACCAACTATGTCAATATCTTTGGCATATGCTAGCAGTTGCATTGATCTAAAAAAAAATTGTGCCTCTGGTGTTACTTACTTACTTAAGTGGCGCTACAGTCCGGAATGAACCTTGGCCTCAACCAACATGCCCCTCCAATTAGCCCGGTCCTTAGATAACTGCCTGCAGTTGCGCACTCCAAGTTGGTTGAGGTCGGTTTCTACTTATGCGCGCCAGTTAAGGTGAGGTCCTCCTTTACTGCGTCCGACATCTGGCTGGGAATCGAAGACTCTGCGAATCGGAGTATTGGTGTCCAATCGTTCTACATGTCCTAGCCATCTTAAACGTCCAATGCGGAGTTTTTTGACCAGGGACATGTCGCTGTACAGCTCGTATAGTTCTTAGTTGAATCTTTGTCTCCATTGCCAATCAACGCAATTTTACTCTCAAATCGACCAAGGATTTCTTCATCCGCTATTGAGACGGTCCATGCTTTAGCGCCCTATAGGGTCTTATATTAGATCTCCTTAGTAGTTCGAGTAAAGGCTTTATTACTGAATTGCCCTCTTAGACCGAAGAAACAGCGGTTGGCAAGAAATATTCTTTGTTAGATTTCTGACGAGATGTTGTTGTCAGAGTTAATTGCAGAGCCGAGATAGACAAAGTCCCGTACTACCTTAAAGTTGTATCTGTCAAAAGTGACGTTCTGTCCAATTCGTCGATGTTGTGTGTCCTTTCGTGTTGACAGCATATACTTCGTCTTGCCCTCATTTACTGCTAAACCCATTTTGCTTCCTTCCTTCTCTATACTTGCAAACTTGTCTAAATATTTTTGTTTAATATCTAATGTTTTAGCTAGAATTCACCATCGGCATCCTGCACAGGCGGACGAGCTTGTGCGGTATAAAAAACCTGGACATGGCTATGTATAGTTTCCCTTTATAAATGCTCGATTTGGGGTTCTTGAGTTTTCCAGGATGTAAAGATTTGACCAGTTATGGACTTTTCTGATAATTAAAGGCCGTTTAGTTTATTGGTAAATGTTCTCAGGAGACTTGAGCTTCAGCGTTATTCTCTGCTTATAAAGCTAAATAGCTCAAACTTTTGTTCACCTGCAACTTTGCCGTCTAGGCCTCATTATGGGCTGCGAGCATCTGTAGCTTCTTTTCTTATGGATTGTTGGCATTGTTGCCATTGTTCTTCGACGTTAGATGCTGGTGATATGGTGATAATCGAGTCTTACGACGCTAATAATATTGTCACTGTAATATAGATAAAAATCACGAAGCACACCCCCTTATACTCGACTGAGTAATAACAAATCTGCATCTGAGGTCGAAATCAAAAAAATTCCCAATTGAAAACACTTTTAGTAACCAAAATCTACCCTCTACACCTACGAAAAATATAAAAAAAAATGTTGCCACCGAAACTTTAACACCGACCGACATTGAGATATAAAGCTACTGGTCGTTCTCACAAAACCACTGCAGAATACAGGTTAGATGATTTGGTTTGCATAATAGAGGCTCGAGCTGAGTCAGCACACCAACATCCACTCAAATCGAAAACTGATAGCAGAACAATTATCACTCCTCCTGAAAATCGTTAAAAAAGGATTGATAAAAATTTTCAAAATGATGAAGACCTATAGGCTTCTTAAGGAAATAACTACCCAAACAAAGTCAAACTAATCTAATCTGATACATAATTATTCTAATTTTAGAACTTATTTTATTAGCCGATTGAAGGCCAGACAAATCGTATTTAATGATGAATAGTACAGTCTAACAGTACAGCACAGTGTGTTTTACTGATGCAATAAGTAAGGTGCGCTAAGGGTCGTCGCCTTGCCAAAGACCCAAATCAATTGCAGCGATTCTATTGTTTTGGCAAAAAGTTTTTAGCTAATTTTCCAGAACACACACAATGGTGGCCAGTACGTCTCATTGGCATCACATGCAAAACCAGTTATTTACAACCTCATAGCATATTACTTTTCTAGTTACAAGTCATCATTGTCACATATGTGTTAATCAAACTTGTCGACCTCCTAAGAATAATTATTATATGATTAATTCCTCTATAACCGAATTGGTATTAAAAATGGATGCTTCATTGATTTGTAACACTAAGCGAGTTCACTACTCATGAAGCCGGCAACAAATCAATACTTCATGTTGATATCATCGCCATACGGCTATTTGTTGATTCAAATAGGTTGTTACGTTTTACTTGCCGGCTGAGTATCTTGCTAAGGGTTAATCACATTTGTTTGTGTGTTGTGTAATAGACGATTTTGCTGTTTGGAAAATCGAACGTCGACAATCAGTCTCGCTGTGACCAGAGACAAATCGAATTTATTTAAAATCGTCGCCCCAGCTTTGTATCGTATGCTCGATGGAGAAGAAAACTTGTTGCTATTGAATAGTTTGGCTATTTATATGTTGTTTCTCTTCGAGGTTGATTCCCTGCAATTCACACACTGACATCATTTACATTAATAGTTGGATGGCACTGAACGAGTACTGTGTATTGCACTCTAGCTGTGGTTTTACTTTTGTTCAATTGTTTTACATAAGAATCGAACTTTAGCCATATAATTACACATATACTATTTACTTTAGACAATATGCGCGGGTTTAAAATGCTCGCTAGGAGCGTAGTTAGAGTGCAGCGAAAGGGTGCTATAAATTTGTTTTAAGTAATGGGATAGTGAACGTGAATGAATATATGTTACAGAGGGTTGGTAAACATTTGTCAATCTCTGTTTGGCAGGTACCCAACTTTTTGTTTAAATTGATTTTCATCAGCTCAAATAAAGGAAAGTGGGTATGGGTTTTTTGTTGGCAAATTGCTAATTCGGTTGGAATTTTTCATAAAATTCATCAGAATAATTTGCGAAAGGAATTGGTTAAAATCGTTCTTGCATAAAATACTTTGTTATCACTAGACAACCAAATGTGTACGCTGTACATAAAATACGTTTTTTTCGGAAACTTGTCGTAAAATGCCTGCAAGTTGAGCAACCAGCAATAACTGGGACGCAAATATCAATTCAAATACGTTGGTTGCAACAACTATCCCCCTTTTTGGGCAAAGGGACGATTATTTGCCTACTCCAATTATTCTTTTTAGAAAGTTAAGCATACGACGATATTGATATCATCATCATGTGTGCGATTGTTTAAAGCAAGGAGCGACTGTCGATGATGATTGGCTAAATCTATATTAATATAAAACTAAGCAGTAGACTTCACGTCTGCAAAGACCTGTAGACTTTGTAAAGTTAAGCGCTTTCGTTATATTCAGCCACAAAAATGCTGTGTGTTGCCTTTACGAACCGGTTTTATCACAATCCTCATTGAAACGGAAAACTCATGATCATTGTTAACTAACCTGTCGGTCGTAGATCAACCGCTTGTCTGACATGTTAGTTGAAAACCCTAAGGGGAAACCCTCGCCGTTTTATTTCACACGTTCTCTATTTCGCTTTTTCGCTAATAAACATAAAATTCGCTATTGAGCTTAATAATGTAGTTACTGGTTCAAAGTCGTAGTTAATACGTAACTAAAAATTCTTGTGTGGCAATCGGTCACATTTCCAACAACCAGGATCTACCTATTCCTAGTCAAGGAAAAAATAAAGATCCCGATGTTGGCGTTCATTTTGGAATAATATCGCGTTTCAGAACTAACTAACCCTAAAGAGCCAATTTAAGTGCTACAGGTAAGATAAATACTGACAAAAATGTAATTTATGTGTTTGTAGAATTGGGATAAATCAAGCACCGAGGCATATCCCTGATATGTTCTTATTGAACGTACCCATTAACCCATCAGCAACACACTTACCCGCCCGTACCAGTATGGCTACTGTCCCGAAGAATCGACTAGACCAAATTTTTACATTAAGGCAAATCTTGCAAAAGGCAATGAATGTCTAGAGCTCTGAAATTCGCTGACAGAATTGGGAATACCATTAAGTAACACTAAACGACACGCGTTGCAGTGTTCAGTTTGGAAAAAGCTTATAATTCGATTTCTTGAGCTGGAACAGAAAATGCGTAGGTGCACTGGAGATACTAAGATGACTAAACCGAGGAGAACAATTTTATTTTGCATTAGCGAAACGAAAGGGTTAAAAATTCTTAATCTGCAAATCCAAATATATGCTCTATCGGACCCTAGTTCAACTAGTCCTACTTTACGCCGCCGAGTTCTTGACAATCAGCCCTAGCGAGGTATCCGTCGGAGCAAAAATTTCTCCGATTTTGTACGATTCGGAGGACTTTAGCTTCGAGGTTTTCTTCGGAAAAGATGTTCGGAATATTTCTCTGACATTTTGTAACGCATGCTGGCGACTTTTTCGTGCAATTTTTGACAGCAAAGGAATTTATTTACGAATTTATTTAGTGAAATGATTTTTCTCCGATGACACACACCTAGAATGGAATTTGAACCTCCGACAAAGTATGAGTTGCGGAAAATTGTCCGCTATGACGGATACCTCGCTAGGGCATAATAAGCTGGAAAGCGGAGCAAGTTTTACTCGAATGTTTTCTGTATGTCAAAAGCGAACTTTATGCAAAACAAAAGGTAACAGCACGTCCACTGCATAAACATATTGAAACAATGATGCTCCAACCATGAGAATCTTCTAATCCCAGCCTTCAGGTTCGAGACGAAAACTTCGACTGAACTTCCGGTGTACGAATGTAGCGACCGCAGGTGCCAGAGCTCATGGACGAAATACAGTGGAACTTCGATTATCCGTCTCTCAAAAACCGTCAATACGGTTAACCGTCACCCTGCCACAATTTTTTTGTTTTGATTCTGTTTGACTTATCACCTTGTGCCCCCTGTTGTAAGCCGCTATTAAATTCAACGGTTTTAACTTTTTTCAGAATTTTTTTTTGTTTCCTCGGACCACTTAAACAGATTTTAAAACATTGTTACTTTAGCTTCCAATCACTTTTTTCACTTTTTTTTTGTTCCACTCACTAAATTAAGCTAAAAATTTAGCAATTTTTTTTTTGTCGCTCTCAACTAGTTCAAAAGTTATTAAACAATGAAATTTGCAAAAATCCCTATAGAAATCAACCAACTTTTGACAGTTCACACATAGCTGAATGATAAATATGAAAAAAAACACTCCAATGGAGCATTGCAAGATAGAAAAAAAAATATTACATATTTCCCAAAATGTAAAGAAAAGTAAAAAATGTAAAAAAATTTAAAAAAAATTATTAACAATCATTAAATAATAATAAAAAATGACTAAACAAAATATCTTAAAAAAATGCCGTAACGAAAATTTAGACCCCCTCGAAGAATTTTTTAAATGTGCCGGCAAACTATACAACGGGCAAGAAGCAATTCCAGAACCACGTTCTAATGATTCTGACGATTCATCATAAATTAGTATAATATAATAAATAAATTAAATCCTAACTCAACAGTTTTTCTGTTAACCGGTACTCTGCGTGGACCGCTTCGCGGGAACAAAGGATTTCAACTCTCTTTCTGTGGACAGTCCACGCTCACGCAACTTCGTTGCTACGCTCAGGGTATTTAAAGTCGTCAGGCAGGCGCCTTAGTCAACAGTTTTTCTATTAAGCGGTACTCTGCGTGGCCCGCTTCGCGGGAACAAAGGATTTCAACTCTCTTTCTGTGGACAGTCCACGCTCACGCAACTTCGTTGCTCCGCTCAGGGTATTTAAAGTCGTCAGGCAGGCGCCTAAGTCAACAGTTTTTCTATTAAGCGGTACTCTGCGTGGCCCGCTTCTCAAGAACAAAGGATTTCAACTCTCTTTCTGTGGACAGTCCACGCTCACGCAACTTCGTTGCTCCGCTCAGGGTATTTAAAGTCGTCAGGCAGGCGCCTTAGTCAACATTTCTTTTTGTTAAAATATTTTTATTTGGTATGTTTTTTTCAACATGGCAATGCTGCGTACACCGCAGCAGAAAAAAAAATAAATGAAGTGTCAAAATTCAAGCAATTTGTATGGGATTATAACCCAAAAAGTGCAATTTTATTTTGTTAATAACTTTTAAACTAAACGTGAGCGACAATTTTTTAAAGCATATAAATGATCAGTGCGCAGAGACGAATCGATTAATAAAAAAAAAAGTGCAAAAAGTGAAAGGCAGCTAAATTATAGTTATGCCCAGATTTTTATTTACTAGTTTCTTGAATACCTTGCTCACATTCGGTTAAAAACTAAGAAGGATTTACGGATGCAGCACTGCAGTTTTTCAATGTACTCTTCCTCTCTCTCTTTTAACACATATTTCATATACAAAACTCAAAACAATCAAATACGCAGCGGATGTTCAAGTTCATTCCATTAATAGACATAATATTAGCACAGATCCACTAAACTCATAAATAAATCGTGCATTTCTACTCCTACTAATAAATATACTATTTTTTTTTAATTAATGCTAAGCAATTTTTATCGATCCAAATTAAAAGATTATCACATCAAACACCAGAAACTTCTATTTCATGATTTACAACTGAGCTTATCAATAGATAGCCAGCGAAAGAAATAAAATATATATAAAAGTAATTTGAAAAGAAAAAGTGTGTTGTCAAGATAAATTCACATCAATACAAAGCACACATCATCCGATGCGAATAGAGTGTGATTATCGTAACTCAATAGTGATTACAAGACCCAAGAAAATATCTAAACAAAGAAAAACATATTCTTTCGGAACAAACTGGCAAGTACCTGTTCATAATTTTGACTATGGCCTCATTTAAAAGAAGAAGAAAAATTCGACTTTTACCTCAACCAGTGAGGTACACCGAGTGCCGACCGACAACTTTGGGAATTGGGAATGACTATCAGTGAATCTTATGTAAGCCCACGCTAGACTTGTGGAAAAAATTATAAAAACAAATGTAGATTTCTGAGTTCTGACGACAGACTGTTTGAAGTTTCTCTTACACAAAACCGCAACAATGCGATGTCGTTTTATCAACACATAACCAGCAGGGCCACGGAAAGCCCTTCAAACAGCTGATCTAACCTTGATAGCTGTGGAAAATTTTATGCGAATACAATCAAGTGTAAGTATATCTCAGTTCGCAGAAAAAAAAACTTATTTTAATAAAACTTACATTTATTAGAAAGTCCGATAGGAGAATTGTATCCAACTTTAAAAATTGTTTTCTGATTGCGAATTAGGGAATTCATTTTTAATGTGGTTTTGCTTTTTTATTATCGAATCACTTTTATCGTTGCGCATTAATTACTTGGTTGAAATATTTTCCAAAATACTAGAAACACTGATTTTAAATTTACAAAAAAAAATGTGTTAGAAAATAAAATAATTAGTATAGAACACGTTAATTTAGAGGAAAGAGGCGGCTTGGAAAGAAGAAGACGCAATTTAGCAACATTCACGGGAAATTACGTGTGAATATGACAAACGTTTTGATTTTTCATTGAATTTTCATTCCAATATGCACCAAATGATTTCAGTCAGCGAAGACGATGAAGATGTAGGAATACTTGTTTTTTTTATTTTTGAGATGGTGTTAATAAATGTATTTTACTATTTACTATCATTGCCGATCGCGGTGTAGAAATTTTGTTCGATTGAAATTTGTTGTAAAAAATAAATTGACAACTGTTTTTGCAATATTATTTTCTACATACTGATACTAGCGACAAGTAGATTGCTGTAGCAGAAAACTAGGTATGTTTGTTTTGGAAATTCATAAAAAAAATTACGAACAACAGAATACAATTATAAGTGCGTGGCTACATGTTCATCGCTATGATTTTCATTCCCATGAACAACTCGGTGAAGACAAATTTCAAATTAGTATTTTTGCTAAAATTATATGGCTACACCGAGAATACAGTTTGAATAGAGTTGTTCAATCCAACGTCAGTGTCAAATGGCAAAGTGACACCTTCTGTATGAAAACAATCTTTGACAATTCCGCGCAAAGTGAAGTGACAGAACAAAACAGAAAAAAATACAAATTGAAATTTCAAAGAATCGTGTGTTGTGCGGGAAAAATGTTCAGTTCTAAAGACTTATCATATATTAAAATGTCAACAAATTGGTGTGTGAAAAAATGCAAAATAAATACAATGAAGAATCCGTACTGCGGATTTTATATGTTTCCAAAAATTATATATCTAAATCCAAAATGGAAAATTTATGTCTGAAGAGGGGCATTAAATGGGTAGCAGCAGTGAACAGGCAAAACATCAATTTTGACCTTTTAATGAAAGAGACAACGCTCGTGTGAGGGAGAAGTCGCATTTTTTTCCCTCCAAATAGAGACAACTCACTTGTGTGGGTGAAAGTCTTACCTTTTCTTTTTGGTTCACATATTCTACCCGTATCGACGAGCTCAGTGGCGCGATGGTTAGTGCGATGAACTGCCGCGCAGAAGGTCTGGGTTCGATTCCCAGCTATAGGAACACCTAAATGATTTTTACTGGCCCTCCTCTCGTGATGATCTGACAAATCATCCGAGTAGTATCAATTGTCATGAAAAGCTTATCTCAACTAAGCCGTTTGGAGTCGGCATAAAACAGGAGGTCCCGCCATCCTGCGAGGAAGTACACACGCACACATGAATGGTCGTGAGAAGAAAACTAGGCCCTTGGTACTAACGAGCCTGTTGCGCCATAAATTTATTTATATTTATTCTACCTGTCTCATCGGAGATGACTTTCAATAATTTTCGAACTAACGCGTAGCCATATACACTTAGGAGTATTTATAGCAACGTCGGAAAGGGGTTGCTGGTGTTGTAAACCTGGCAAACTTACGACATGGTTAATAAACTGTCAAAATTTGTATGGCAAACATTTTACAACAATACCGGAAATTTCGTACAACAATTGGGTGTGTAAACTAATAGCGACTTCTATTGGGATTTTAAGATTTGTACTCGTCCCACTCGAACATAAAAAAGATTGATCTGTTTTTGTGTGTAACATTTCAAAACTCATTGTTTATCTTCTTGCTATAGAAGAATGAAATTTTAAAAATGGATGACAAACATTTAAATGATTTCATTGTAAGCAATGAATGTAGAATTATTTTTATGGAACTGTCGCTTGATGACTTTTGATACTCTATTTTGACATTCAATTAGTAACTTTCACGCATCGTTGATCGTACACATGCACTTAACTGAATAAAATGATCGAGAACCGAAAGACAACAAAAGAAAACTTCCCATTAATAAAACAATTGCTAAAATTAGATTAAATTCAGTGGTTTACCACATTATTTAGTTGTGCAATTTTATGGGCGTTATCTTCGTAAACCAATAATTTTTCGCAATTTGTGAACTCACTTATACTTACTTACTCATTGTTTAATAATTCACATTTTTTTGTAATTTTTTTAATTATTTACTGAAACAAACCTAATGGCACTGCTCTATCAAAGTCATCAAACTAACTAAAGTATTTTATACTGAAAGAGGCGGTAAACAAGTTAATGAGAATATCTGATTATTGAAGCACTTCCATCAGGCTTGAACATGAGAAAGGGAATTTAGGCCTTATAATTTATTTCTTCTTCGAGTTCTCCTTACAGTTTATAAAGAGTCTGAGAAGGTTAGACTTAAAAGAAAAAAGGGAACAATAGAGCTTGAATACAGCTTTGACTTTAAAATCAAAAAATGAATAAAATCCGGGTATTCGTATTTTCTTTCAAATCCCACAAAAGTAGACAACTTTTCTGTAATACTAGAGCCTTCCCGTCAGCGTACGACAAGCCCCTTTAACAATTAAGATGTAATAATATACTCTTTTCCTACACACTATCAAACTTCCCTCAGCACTTTCGATGACCACTGGCCCTTTCGTGATGATCTAACAAATCATCCAAGTAACATCAATTGTCAAGAATAGCTAGTCTCAACTCAGCCTTTTGGAGTCTCATAAGACAGGACGTTTTTTATACGTTTAGCGAATTAGTACACATTACATCGCGTTTAGTCTGTAGGGCGTGGAATGTACTATTCTCAGCAACATCAATGTGGTAATGTTTAATTTGCAAAAGAAACATTAAATAATGTATGAATCCATTTCCACCTTCAAGTCAATCTTACATACTAAGACACTATCTTCAATCCATGAATATTTTCAGATAATAACAAGTTTAACCTGTTTGTCTCAAGAATTAAAAAAAAGATTTAATAAAAAATATATTTACGAAGCTAAAATTAAATTAAAAACAATCCTCATTGATAATATCGGCATTCACAGCCAGCCCCCTTTCCTTTAATGCTTTTGATATCAATCTGTGTTTCTCCTGTCTTTGTTCTTGTTCTCTTCGTTGGGCGTCAAGGATTTCCTCTACAGATATCTCTTTCAGAGGAAGTTTTGATTCTTTTTCACGATCCTGAATAAAAAAAACTTTAGTTTACAAAACGTTTACTTCTTTAAAAGCGTACTTACAATTTCACCCAGCAAAACGACGTTTTCACCACGAATGAGGAAAACCCCTCGAGGTATATCTCCGTATTCATTACCGACATGAATCCTCTCGATTGTACGGTGCAATACCAAATTTGCAAATTGGTCGACTGATCTCAAATATCCAATAAGTGTTCTTCCGTCTCGCAAAAGAACCATTAGTTTTTCTAAAATTAAAAAAAAAATTAAAAAAAACACATTATTGAAAATGTTTAACGTCACGAACTATCGACTTCTTCAAGCAGGTGAGCTGTGCCGGCAAGTGGATTTAGGTCGTCCATTGGTTTGTTAGTGATATTTTTTTCAATATATTTATTTTATTTAACTTAAACTTCACAATTGAACAGAAAATCAACAAAATTTCGTGTTTTAATTTATATCAAGGTAAAATTCTTCTACATGTCAGATGTCAACGTTTGGACAGTTTGTTGTCATTGTCAGCACGAAAGGGCGCCTTCAGTGTGCGATTTGTAACCTAACCTTGAACCCTGCTTACATCGGCATATCGGACGATTTTATAGTCTAGTACGTCTCCACCGATGTCATTACAGCCCAACCCGTGAATTGCCATATAATTTAATATCGCAGAACCCTGAGTTTTGCTGAAACTTAATTTACAGTCAACTACAAAATTACTATTTTCTACTATACTCCTAGTCATAACCGATAACAAAAATAAGTAAAAAATGTTAAAACAAATTTCCTTTCCAAAATGTATATATTAGAATAAACTATTTTAAGTAATACATAACGGGTGATTTTTTAGCTGGTTTGGTTTTGGCAACACTGGTTTTGACAGCTGACGTGTGTTAAGTACCTTGTGTCACTGTCAAACAGCTTCAGTTTGGTTTGCAATTTAACCATGGATCGTCTTACAAATGAACAACGCTTGCAAATTATTGAATTTTACTATCAAAATTCGTGCTCGGTACGAAATGTTCATCGCGCGCTGCTTCCATTTTATGATCGGCATTCTCGACCTTCTGAGCAGTCTATTCGGAAGATTGTGACCAAATTTCGCACCAAATTTACTTTGTTGGACATTAAACCACCAACACGTTTACGTACTGTGCGTAGTGAAGAAAATATTGCGGCCGTATCAGCTAGTGTGACAGAAGACCGCGAAATGTCGATTCGGCGCCGTTCCCAGCAGTTAGGCCTTTGTTACAGCACTACGTGGAAAATTTTGCGGAAGGATTTGGGCGTAAAGCCTTTTAATATACAGCTGGTGCAAGAACTAAAGCCAGCCGACCTACCACAACGCCGAATTTTTGGTGAATGGGCTCTTGGAAAGCTGGCCGAGGATCCGCTTTTTTATCGAAAAATTGTGTTCAGCGATGAGGCTCATTTTTGGTTGAATGGGTACGTAAATAAGCAAAATTGCCGCATTTGGAGTGAAGGTCAGCCAGAAGCATTGCAACAGCTACCAATACATCCCGAAAAAGCCACTGTTTGGTGCGGTTTATGGGCCGGCGGCATTATTGGGCCATATTTCTTCAAAGATGATGCGAATCGCAGCGTTACTGTCAATGGTGAACGCTACCGAGCGATGATAACAAACTTTTTTTTGCCCGAAATGGAAGTTCTTGACTTGCATGATATGTGGTTTCAACAAGACGGTGCCACATGCCACACAGCACGCGAAACAATGGCGCAATTGCGAGGCGAGTTTAGTGAACAGATAATTTCACGTTTCGGGCCGGTCAATTGGCCGCCTAGATCGTGCGATTTGACACCATTAGATTATTTTTTGTGGGGGTATGTCAAGGCTAATGTCTATAGGGACAAGCCCGCTTCGATTGACGCACTGGAAGCCAACATCCATGCATTCATTCGTGAGATACCGGCCGATATGTGTGAAAGAGTATGCCAAAATTGGACTCAGCGGATGGGCTACCTGAGACGCAGCCGCGGTCAACATTTGCATGAAATTATCTTTAAACATTAAATTGCAAGGTTCAAACTATCGATTCAAATAAATATTTCATTCATTTTTTCGAATTTTTTGTGTTTTTTTTTTTAAAAAAGTTCTAAACCTCTTAAAAAATCACCCGTTATATGCAATTTGCATCTGTGGAGAATCGTCCAAAGAAACAAAAGTAACCAAATGCATGTAAAACGGTTTCTGCCGTTTACATTAAAATATTTTCAAATTATCAGCCACCTACTACTTTTCTGAAATATTTACATTGTAGTCTGAAAAAATGCATTGATCTCATTTATTGTTGAAGATATAAAAAGAAAATTAATGTTTTGCTTACGAAAATATATTAAACAATTCAAAATCGAGGTACTCTGGAACAGCAAGTACATCCAAAGAGATGGTATATTCTCGGAGGTTCCCGCAGTTTATTGATTGTTCGAGAATCTGTAACACGTAATAAACTAACAGATACACTAACACAAATAAATACTCTAGAATGAAGCCGGGCTTCGAATGATAAAACACTTTTCTATTTTATGTTTAACAATTATTTATTTAAAAGCAATCTTATTTCTAGAATTACAAAAAGGTTTCTCAATTAAATTAATTCGATTACACTTATTTGAATTCAAATACCAACGATTAAATTCGCACATTATTATCACTTTTCAAAATGCACTTAGGTAATTCAATCAGTTAACACTATTCAAATCACATTCAGGTCACAACTCACAATTAAAACTAAACTCGCTGGTGGTTGCTTCATATCTATTTATACCATTCCACATGCAGATGGCATATTTGGGAAGATTTCCGCTGTTACTAGATGGTTCAAGAAGTGGTTTTGACAGATACAACTATTCCAGTCATTCCTTCCAGCGGGCGCATCCAATACTACATTTCGACACTAAATGGATCTGTTCGATATTCACACATCAGGGTAGGTTCGTACACTACAATCCGAATCTATAACAGTATGTATTCAAATCTAATTGCTGCATTTACAATGTAGAGGAGTTTAGTTAATGTATTTACGGGCAACATTTTAAGAAGTTCTCCTGAGATTAGGTCATAACCCGGAGCTTTGTTAGGCGTTAATTTCTGTATTTTCCCGTTTAAGCTCGTCAATACTTGCATATCTAATTAGATTACTATCGGTTGTAGTCACGAATATATTAATATTTTCCAGACCATAAAATCGTTTAAATCTTTCCTCAAGATGTGCGGCAAAAACGGCTGCTTTTTCCTTATCGCTTTTTGCCCAAACGTCTTAAGTTACCCTAATTGGTGGCACAGCGTTTTTTGGCCGTTAAATGGCTTTCCAAAGTGAATAATTCGTTTCTTTTCCAGTGGTTAGGCTTTGCAGATAAGTTTCTACTGCATTGTTTTTAAAGTTTTCAATCGAATTAATGTTATTCAACCGATTGAGACATCTTTTATCTTGCGGGGCACGAGGTTGGTGCCATCTTTTTCGAGCTTTTCTTTTTATTCTTTTATTTCCAATGGGTACTTGATATTACTATAGCTCTCTATTTCGCGTTGCTGAGGAGTATTATTCCATGCTGCTCTTTGAACGGTATCGATAAAGAAGTCAACCGCCACTTCGAATTCGAATGGGGTTCCAAGCAAAACACCCAATCGAATATTATTTTCAATATCATTTTTAAAGCCTTCCTAGTTTCGTTTGTTAGTTTGGGTGGGTTTTCACCCATGAAATTTTACGTAGCACACGTAACAAATGTAGGTATTAAATAAAACAAACTAGGCAATGCATTTTATCCGATTTACTACTCGTAGTTAATCGAGTAGATTACCTCATGTAAACTACTCTGTCACTACTCCGGTTTATCACGCGTAGTTAATCGAGTAGATCACCTTACGTAAACTACTCTGCAAGTGCAAGGAGGGGTAAATCTGCCAAAAAATCCAGATTTTCAAAATCGATCTGGGATAGAAAAAATCAATTTTTTGGCCAGTGCAACAGAACAACTAGCATAATCTGACTTTTGACAGATCTAGACCAAAAAATTGATCGATTTGGAAAAACGCCATAAAATTCCATGTCGCATGAAATCGAAATTTGATATATGTAGTCAAAATGAAGTCATAATTCAAATCACACCCCTGTTGCCAATCTGTCATTGCTTACACGTCAGTGAATTGGCAACAGATGAACTGATACCCCTAGAATTCTGACAGTGTTGTTAATCGATGATTTGGTTTGCCTTTTAGAAAAGGATTTGGCAGCAAAAAAAAAAATCATAATGGAAAAAAAGGAATACACAAAAGAGCAATATTTTAAGAAACTAGAACGTTGGATAAATCAAGGGAAGATTCTTCAAAATGCAGCTGCGTATTTCCCATACTATTTGGCTTCCAATTACCCCGACCACTTTGTAATAAATGGGTATAATGCCGATCCCAAACCAACTCCCACTGCGAATACCCCAAGGCCAGAGTCTCCTCGTAACGTTCAAAGTACCAACACAACAAGGCCAACTAGAGGTAAGCCATGAAAGCAAAACCACCAAATGCATTTTAACACACTCAGTTCTAGAGTCTCCTCAAGATGGTGGCTATGAATTTGTTATTGCGCCGTTGTGGAAAAGATTTGTAGCGGAAATGGTTGATGTTATCCTTTTGTTGCTGTTGAAAGTGGCCATTACTTTTGTACTCATCAATATCTTCGATTTGGATTTGTATGTATGATTATATCCTTCAGAAGCTCTTGGTAATTCCATATTGCTTGCAGAAGTTATGAGTTTGACAGTGAATACTTGAAGAAATCTGTAACGGAGGACGAATCCAAGTTCTTGAGCTTTTCGGACCTGCTTACACTTTCCTCTGATCTTGTGGCATTGGAGATTCTAATGAAAGTTTTTGTTTGCATTTATGAAGCTTTATGGACAATGAGTGGACGGGTATTTATTGGCGGAGCAACGCCTGGTAAACTTTTGCTTCATTTAAGGATTGTTTACGTGGAGACTTTGACCCTACCTAATGGTGTTCCTATGATGGGTGGTACTGGTGCACCTGTACGGGCTATTATCTCTCCAGCTGAAAATCCAGGCTTTCGCAGAGCATTTCTACGAGCGGTGGTTAAGAATCTAGTGTTAGCATTGCTGTTTCCTGTTTGTTTTGTGTTTTTATTTTTAAGAAACAATCGAACGTTCTATGATGTTTTGACTAAGACGGTAGTAGTTGAGGAGAATCCAGCTCCGGTTTTTAGGAGGCGCTAGGGTTATTACCCAGTTTGTTTTATTAAGATAAGCAAGAGGGGTTGTAATTATGGTAGGATTACACGTGTAAGTAAACCTTTTCGATTATAACACATGAATGCATACATAAAATGGACCTATAAACTTTTGAAATGTCCGTATGAATAAATTAGCGGAACCATCATTTTTATAAAGCTGAAGACTAATCGAAAGTTGTACGGCTTACTGACGGTAGCAATATCTGAACGTGTAAAGTTACCATTACATTACCATTCCTCTTGGCATGCGTGATAACTACATATTTTTGGGAGTAGTCTATTAAAGACATTAAGCTATGTAAATACAAAATTGAATATAAATGTGTATGCTCTAATGTGCTGTTTTCAATCGGTTCAAGATATGAAACTTAGGACATAATTTGTATTAGAAAACATCTGCGGCTGCGAGTATCTGCCGGCATTTCTCATCAAACCAGGTGTTTCTTGCTGGTGGACGCAAGAAACCTAGCACATCAGTTGCGGCTGTTCTTGGACATTCGGTGCTGGTTTAGGGATACGCGTTGCGCGAAGGTCTTGGCGGTCTCTTGAGTTTGCAGTCTTTCGACATTCAATTTTTTCACAGTATTGGATTTTTGTGGCGTGTTGGATATCCGCATTCTTACCTTTGCTGCAGCAAGGTAGTGATCCGAGTCGATGTTAGCTCCTCGGAATGTTCGGACATCCAAAATACTGGATGCGTGCCTCTTGTCTATCGCAATGTGATCAAGTTGGTTGACCGTTCGTTGATCTGGAGACCGCCATGTCCCCTTATGGATATCGAGGTGAGGAAAATGTGTGCTGGCTATAGTGGCATTTCGTTCCGTGGCGAAGTCGATTAGCCTAAGTTTCATTCTTTATAAGGTGCTACAGTATAGTCTGAATCTCCACATCAGACAACATGCCAGTTAGCCTAAATTTCTTCGGTAGGTTGGCATCGGTTTCTACTGTTAGTGTCACTAATGGCGGGACATTCATACGTCGACCATTTGGCTACAAAAGTATTGGAACGTTGGTGTCTATTCGCTATCCTATCCTATCCATCAACAATGAGTAGTTTGTTGTTCACCGTTTCTATCTTGCTGAGAAAAATCATAGAATCATGGTGTGTTGGAAGACAGTTGTGCCCAAAAATGGTATTTTCCAAGGATTTCTTTATCCACTTTGATTTGTGTGATAGAGTAAAAATGTTGTCAAGACTAATTCTTCTGAGGTGCTCGTGCTTAAAACTTTGACCTTACCCTCGTTTTCATATCTTCGAGTGCGACCAATCGTAATCATCAAATTTTTTGCAAAATTAAGCATTAAGCTGATGAAATCTGATGACGATCCATCACGTTATTATCTTATGGTTGATTTATGTAGAGTGTTTCGTTAACATTTAACTCTCTCATTATCCTAAATAGGTGGTGGAAATCGATTCGGACATCTGGGTTTTAATTCCAGGATCTGCCATTACCCAGTAATTCTCATTCTTGTTGATTGTGTGTTTAAAGTTAATATTATGTCGGCCAGACCATCGAATTTCTTGGATGGTAGTGTGTTTTATAGAAGCAGCATAGGCCTTTCGATAGTTGCTTGATTGAAGCCGATTACACACATCTACTGGTCATCCGATGGGGTCTACAGTAAAGTAAGTACTAACCTGAGAGCTAATGCAAAATGAACCACTCCAGGCAATATTTTCTTAAATATGCAAAAATAAGATCATCGAAAAGATTTAAATTTGAAAATTCCCAGTATTGGCTGCCGTTCAGCACACGTACCGTTTTTGCGTCTCTTAGGACTGGTACATTATTATTAACTTCTTAATTCTTTACAGTTATATATAACCATCACTCATGAATTATGCCTAGAGGAACAAGCTTGGAAAACTGAGCTTTATAGACAAGCAACCTATATAATACTCAGCCATATTAAAAATTTTGTGGATCGAGATATTCATTTTTGAACTGGGCTCCCTAAATGAGGTCCCATTTGTTTTATTTAAAACAAAATTATCAAACTATCTACATTTATGGTTATCAACGAAACTTCCTCATGAATCTTCCAGCTCAATGTACTTTTGAAGTATCTGGAACATTTCTACTTGGGCTTTAATTTTATGAACACGAGACAGCTGTCGCAAATAGCTACGGATGCTCTTGCAGAAGAAATCATCTTCATTCTCGTCACTTTTACTGACCGTCACCGTGTTGGTTGGTAAATGATGTGGAGATTCGTCTGCTGTCACAATCTCACAGGCCGAGGTGTTTGTAATCACTTCACTTTCCTCCACCAATGGTGGTGATTCTTCTTGAATTTGATACTCTTCTTCATATGCTTCTTCGTTCAAAAGACGTTCGTCTTCATTATTCGAATCCATGACTATGGTCCTTGACTCACACTTGTTTCCCTCATAATCTGGAAATATAACTTCATCGACATTGACCTCAGCGACTGTATACGAAGTTGGTTCCGTTTTACTAGAATAACTATCACTAGTATCGAAGTTGTGCTTTTCTACTTTACCATCCCATCTGGTGTCCGATTTGATTTTACACTGTATGGAGCGTCGCTCTCTAAAAAAACATAATTACCCTTGAACTCTTCCAAAATAGATCATTTCACTTACTTTCTCTTTCGAACAAACGGTCTAAGAAAGTCCATTTCCCTAAAGAACTCATCGTTTCCATAATCCGTTTTCGGGCTCAATCTACGACTTTTCAGTTCTCTAGAGTATCTATCTCTTAAGCAGGTCCATCGTCGACGTGCATCATTCACTGTTGGATATATGCTGTCGTAGAAAAAGTCCACTCTTGAAATAACTATAAAAACTTTCACTTACTGCTGATTCCAAGATATGATGCGAGGTCCGCCCATATATTCTCCTTACGATGGGCAAATTTAAAGTCTGCATTCATTGGATTAAACAGAGAAGGAGTTGCGCGAACACCACGCACAAGCTCCAAATCAGAAGGATCCATTATTGATGTGAGATATTTGTATTTTTTGTTTTTGAACAGAAGAGTAATCAAAACAAAAAAAAAACTGATTTATTTCGTAAAAGAAACCTGTGACAGGCGTTATGCTACGATGCGTACTAAGCGAAGTGTCACGTTCACGGTGACGATGCGTTGTTACTACATAACGTTGCGACGCACAAGCACTACGACACGTTTCATTGTTTGACGTGCGATGAAAACTCCTGGATGTGATGCCAAGTTATGAGACTAATTTTATTTGGGATCCGTCTTCTTACCCTATCTGCTTAGAGAGATAATCTGTTTTTATAGTTATTAAGAAGTTAGTTTTTATAGTTATTACTATTATAAGGGCCGAGTCAAAGCTTTCATTGAAAACGTGCATTGGAACACAACACATGATGGAATAGATTTTACCTATATAGGTGCTTATAGGAATCATTGGAAAATTCCGTTTCATTTCGGTGGAATGACAAACATTACTTACCAAAAATGAATCTTGATCATTAAAATATAAAAAGTGATTTTCTGACTTTAATAAAAAATTTAAATATTTTTGGATAATCTTGTTTTGAAAATCATAAGCTTATTTCGTTTTATGATCATTTAAATAATAAGTCAATGATTAAGATGTTTAAGGTAGCTCTCACATGCCTCATACATATATGATAATTTAAACCGTTAAATTGAATCATTGAAATAAATAACTTTTGAAAGTCAGGTTATTTCTCGAACCCGAATACGTGAATGAGTTATTGATAACCCTGTCCAAATGATAATACAAAATTCCTATTTGATGGATGATCTATGGACTAAATATTTCCTTTTTTTGTTGTGTAGTGAGAGAATGGCAAGCAATTAATTCCGCTAGACAATTTTTACTTCTTACGGCACCAAGAAGAATGCCGTCTTTTAATGTTGTCTGCCAAAGCAAAAAAAATGTACACTCTCAGCTAGTGATAGCTACAAAAATCGCTGCAATTCGGGATAATTTTACGTCAGTGTGCAGATCAACATGCAATATTTGCCGTATATATTCGAGCCATCGATAGTTTCGCCATCGTTACAAACAAACCGCACCTGTTTTTGGATACTTTAAATAAATCAGCTTCTTTGTGTGCACTCTTCAAGTTTACAAGTTTATCTAGTGGCTATTTTTTTCATTTGGTACACATAATGAGGAGTGAGAGAGATGGAAAGCACACTCGTGGATTAATCGTCATTACCAGTGTTCACATGTGCCGGGAAAATAGCACATCATTCAGTTTATAAAATGAAACGCAAAGGACATATCATATATTTTTACAATAAAATGTAATTAAATAAACTATAAATGGGTTTTTAAGAATGGATGATTACAAAAATGTTATGATTTCATTCGTTTCGCTGTATTTTATATACGAAATATGCGACACTTGAACAAAGTAGAATGGATATCCTAAATCATGAACACAACTCATAAAACAATACTTTTGTTACTGATAATAATAAATAATCTCTTTTTTGATAATCTCTTTGAAAACTATCTCGTTTTATTTAAAAATAAGAAAATATAAAGAAATTAATTTTGTTTTAATTCCTTTTGGAAATTCTTGAAAATAGAATTGAAATAAAATCCCATTTAATTCAATTGACACAGAAAAAAGCCAATTTTGTTTTACCCCTACGGAAATGTCAAAAAATTAGCCAGTGAATTAAATTTAACCGGCATTTTAACGCAATTAAACAAATCCAGGCAGTGACAGCGGAAGAAGATCTATGGCGGAAATGGGAAATGTTCATTAACTCGCTTTTGGAGTATGAGTCAATAAACATCTGCAAGCACCTGATAAAAGTTAAAAAAAAATAAATATAAAAGCTAAATGCTGAACTATAATAGTCGGAAGCTACTGTCAAAATTCTACCTTAAGTTTTCTTCAGTAATGTTATTTACTCTAGTTATCCATAATAGACTTTTGCACTACGTGCGAAAGATTGTAATTTTACGACGACGTTTCATGAACGACCTCAAAACTGTACCACTAAATAATGCGGTAACCCAATGAATTAAATATCAATTAAGTAATATATTTATTGATCGAATTTCGTTCCTTTTGTTCTCTCTCCGTTCTACAGAATTTTTTCAGTTTAGCAAACGCATTTGATGTGTGAAAAAGACTGATTAGTGTCAAAATAGGATTTAAAAAGTTAACATTTACCCAATTCCCGTGAGAAAATTCCGATGTTGTTAGAGAAATATTTCCCATATAAATTTTTACAGTTCATTCATCACGTCGTTATTTTATTACGTTAACAACGTTTGTGACGACTTTCCGACGTTGAATGAATACCCCTAATATATTTTTCAACAAATCTAATCACACTACAGGACTTTCAACATTCTGAACACATCGCAGGCTATAAATGGTCTTACGTCACTTTTCTATTTAGTACCACCAAGCTTCCAATTACTTCCAGTCAAATTTGTTGTTTTATTTTTCAATTCAAATGTCAGCGGTTTTCGGTTGTTTGAAGAGAAATAGTTTCAATTTTTCCGTGTTTTTCTGTTAATTTTATTGTCACCTTAAGTTTGTAAACAAAATATTTAATGTAGTATGTTACGCCAAAATCAGCAATATGTTATTAGTTGTTTGCTTACTTAGGTTTCAGTCAAAATTGATCGCACACAAAAAGGCATTTCTATTCATATGATTTGTTTTCATATTTATTCAAGTTAATTACAAACCATTTTCCTAAGACAATGGATAACGTGTGTGCTACTAATATGTCTGATATAGATATTGCGGCACGTATGCGCCGGAACAATTATGAGAAATTCAAAACTCTAGTGCGGATGCATCTCTCATTTGAATTGGACTTAAATACGGATGAGTGAGTTGGGATCAACAAAGGCTTATATTTTGTAAATGAACACACTGAATTGTATGTGTTTATGACCAACAGGTTCGATTTGCCATGCCATGAGGTTATCTATTATGAAAAGGGAAAACTTAAGAAATGGAACCGTTTATCAAAGAAAATTAAAAGTTGTACGTCGGGAAAGGCAGCCGCTAGTCCCCCGGAAGGAAACTATATGATGTTGGATCATAACTTTATTATGCAGCTAAAGCAGTTGAAGGAGTTTATGCTGATGGATAAAAGTAAGATTTTCTCGAAAGCGTATCGGAGTAGTATATATAAAAATTTCTTTGCAGATGTAAACCAAGAGGGAATCTTTCGTAAGACTGGTTCTGTATCGCGACAAAATGAGCTTCGTTCTCTAATTCAACACTGCAAGCCACTAGATTTGAATGATAATTATACGGTTCACGACTGTGCCACTGTATTTAAGAGTTTTCTAGCTGATTTACATGAACCAGTGCTTACAGACGCTCACTACCCAGCTCATTGTCAAATTGCCCCACTTTGCTCTGCCGAAAAGACTTTAATCGAGGAACCGGACGAAAAGAAAGAAATCCATTTACTAAGCTCAATGCAGTTGCTATTGCTGCTCTTACCCGATGAGAATAGAGCTCTCCTTAGGGATATTATCGAAATGCTTAATGTTGTCTCTAGCCACGAGGATGCTAACAAAATGTCAGCAGAAAACCTAGCAACACTATTCGCCCCTCATTTAATTTGTCCGCGGAATTTACCACCCGAAGCACTGCATTACGTGGCACAAACAATGTCCTCTATTATTACTTACATGATTACCAAAGGTCTCGAAATTTTCGAGATTCCTGCTAAGCTGGCGACTGACATACGAGCATATTTCCTCGAACGTAAGCGTAAGAAAACCATGTCACCCGAGCAAACACTCGACGAATCGATCTCGGACATCTCAACCGTAAATACTGTATATACATTTGTTGATCGCGAAAAGACAGCAGCAGCACATAATGCTAACAATACGGACACCGAATTAGCGCAGCTATATGCCCATATACAAAGTCTTCCAGAGTCGTCGAAGAAACGACGACTAATAAAGCAATTTAATAAACAGAATGGACAAGGTGAGTTAAGCGCTTGGTTGTTGTTACAATAGAGTTTATTGGAGATGATTTCCAATTTATAGGTACTCCATTGCAGCTTGTGACTATGAATAGGTTGAAGAACTCGGAGCCATCACGCAGCGCCAAGTCGATTAGTGATTCGATAAAAAAACATATTTTTCACATGGGTATTATCTCAAGGACTCCAAAGAGGGCAGCGCCCGTGCCGTTCAATGGGCAGTGTGTAAGTTTATATGTTGTTGCTTTGTAAGTTGCTTTCTTTGCAATATGCATGCTTTTGTTTGTTTGGGTCGAAGGACCGAGCATTTTATGAAGTTGAATTAACACCCAAGAGATTGATCGACCATCGAAGTTTATTTTTCTTTACTTGGCGAGGTTATTCCTTTATTGGCGGGGTGTTGGTCATAACCCTGCAACTTTATTGGATCCCTATTAACTCGACAGTTCGAACTCAAATGCAGACCGTATTACATTTGCGGGATTCACGAGCTTTCAAGACTTTTTGACATCACAACACAATTTTTTTGAACATCACAATACCAACTCAGCCGCTCCATTTTTTTAAATGAAGGCTTCCACTGCTTTGCTTTCGTATGATTAATCACAAAGCTCCTACTTATGAAACACGTATAGCTTTTTATTAAATAAAATCTACTGACTTGTTAATAACACAAAGTTACATTTCTTGAGATGGATTCACTGAATTAAAGGCTTTGACTATAATCTGAACAGAAAAATCACAAACGTCTTATCTTTAGATGTTTTAACAGCGCGGATCAACAATGTTGTGTTCGTTGTTTCCTTGGTTAACACATGATAATCTCCTTCTACAAAGTTTGTCAATAACATCGCCAGCGTTTTTAATGTATATAATTCGTTTTTGTAGCGTCGTCCGGCTTCATAAATAGTTGGCATTTAATATTTAATTACCACAAAATACGTTACCGCAAAAGTTATTGTTAGAATTGATTTTGTCATTACCGACTGCTGGGCTGGGTTAGGCAAAAAAATATGCCACCTCAAATGTGTACCTCTCTGAAGAATAGTTTCTCCGTTATAAATTATTATTCTGATTTTGATGTATTAGCAAGGATTCCCTATTTTCATAAAGTTTTCACAGGGCTTGCAATCGATAATTATTTGATGGGATTCTATTTTTGAAGATACGTTTTTACCTAAATCTGACAAAATGCAATGATTTGGTCAATTGTGTGGTCGCTCGTTTTTGTTGTGAGGTGCGTTAAGCAATCACTTACGACAGCACAAGTATATATAAAAGACCGATTTCTACTTATGCACTTAAGACGAGGTCTTATATGGATGGATTCTTCATTTCATATACCCGTTAAACTAAACAGGATCAAACAGTCTCTCTTTTTTTTTTCTTGAAAATATCAGGGATTTTATCATCCATGCTTCAGCGCGGTAAAGTAGGACTGATATGATCTACTGATCATATGAATAATCTATTGCTTTATTTACCCACAGCATAGGTGAGGGTAATCATTAGTTTAAATTCAGAATTAATAGCGGAGCCAATGTTTACAAAGTTCTTTCTAAGTTCTGTTACACAATTCGTTGATGTTGTGATATTTTTAATTAGCAGCATTTCGTTTGTGCATTCGTCATTTACTGCTCCGCCCATTTTTGCCGCCTATAGTCGCAAATGCCTTGAATCAGACCATGTTAATATCGTTGCCCACCTGCATGGCTGCTCCAATTTATGGAAGATTACGGCATAAGCGTTGGTTCAAGAGTTCTCTTCAATCCCATCAATACCGACCAATAACATGACAATGCATCACCTTGACTACATCCTTTTTTGTTATCAAATGCATTGGTGAGGTCATGTCAACTTGATGGAACAGCGAAAATTCTCCTGCACAGACGGACGAGCTTTAGCGGTATTTGCTTTCATATACTTTACTTACTTAAGTGTAACTACAGTCCGGAAGAACCTGTTCCTCAACCAAAATTCTCCAACTAGCCACGTCCCTAGCCAACTGCCTCCAGTTGCTAACATAAAGTTAGTTAAGGTCGGTTTCGCATCACTTAAGGCAATTTCTTTCTCTACTATATCCGACGTCTGACTGAGAATCGAAGTCTGTGCGAGCCGGTGTAATTCGCATTCCATTCGCATGTCTAAGTCATCTGAAACGTCCAATCCTGTCTATGCCGCTGTACAGCTCGTATAGTCCTTGATTAAATCTTTGACTTCAAAGCCAGTCGCAAACGGGAGTTTTGAGTTCGAAACGCCGATGGAGCTCATTTCTAAATGATTAGGTTAAAGCCACCTACGATAATATAAATTTCAAAGCACATGCGGAATGTGCCGTAATTGGATATTTTCTCTTAGGATTGCAGCGATCAATTATATTATTTCACTATTGGAGTTCGAGAGAATACTCTTGGAATTAATTTCGGGCATCTTAAGGTTCGTTGCTTAGCGCAGATATGGGAATTTCCATTCAACAGGGCAGACAATTTCTGTTTGATTGTTTTGCTTTCTTAAAAAAGGAGAGTATATTGGCAGGCAATTTATTGGGGTGCTTCATAATACTTAGCTGTGTAGCTTCTAGCAAAGATTATAAAGCCATACAGCCATAATACATGAGAAACGAGATCCAAATTTTATGGCGGGCTGTGCCAGTACGACCCGCCATAGAACAATTTTTCTTATATGCAAAGTGTCATATGGCTTTATAATCTTTGCTTCTAGCTCGGAACACCGGTGGTTCCGGTGTTTAATTTAATCTACGACAGAATTACTAGCACAATTTCGGAAACAAGATTTATTTCACACCTTTTTGTTGCAGTCATTTAGAAAAGTCGTGGTTTTACTTCATCTTCTTTTATCACAAACTAAACTTCATAATAAGCTTGTAGTTACTCTGTGTTCAATGTTTTCCATATGTGATTGTCTTTTTTTTTGACTCGGTTCCATTAGCAAACACCGAATTTCCCGCAACGTAATCCCAAACTACGCGTACTCTTTCAAAGTCCCATCTCGAACGCCTCATCGCAGCATAACACGTCGGGAACTTCATCCAGTTCCTCCTCATCATCATCCACTATGTTTTCCATTAAAATGCATCCTCTACAAAAATCTGTCTCTTCTACTTCCTTATTACTAACCCATGCAACAAACGCGCCACCAGCTGCCGTCCCCACTTCCATATCAGCGCCAGTCAGCCGAACCACATCAAGTGAACTCGAGTCCAATTGTTGCATGACACCGCTAAAAACGGTCACCGATCACGGCGATGATAAAAAATCAGTTGGTTGCAAGGACAACAAAGAACTGCTGCATGTAACCGAAGATAGCAATCCATCTACACCGATAAATCAAAACCAAATTGAGTTTCAATCGCGCTACAAATCCGAACCGAATCTAAGTCGAATGTTAAACGAAAGGGTAGCTTCCGAAGTGACCCCGATTGGCAAGAGCAAATCGCTGACACGTAAATTGATTAAGGGCGTAAGTATGGGCAATCTAAGGTTCCCATTTACGTATGATTCTAGCCGAAAACTGGGACGATCAGTGTCGCTGCTAAAGCAATCCAGTGACGATAGTGTCACGTTTCAAGAGGAAAATGAATCGGAAAATGAAAATGATGAAGAGGGTAACGAGGATGAGGATGAAGACGTCGCAAATGATTTCGACGAAGAAGAGGAATATGAGAACAGTATAATCGAAGTGGTCGGTAGCAGTGGTACACAGCGCCTGTCAATATATCGAAATATCGATTTGATAACTAGCACTCCATCAATGCTGCTCGGCAGACGGTCAATGTCACCAATCACAAAATCTACACAGCGAATGCCCAAGGCTATGCAGGTAAGAGGAAATCATCCATGTCCCTCATACTAAATCGCATGCTTAATAATGATTTGTGGTGCTATCCTCCTTTTGTGATTTCGCTTTGTTTTGTTTTTCTTAAACGTTACATATATTTAGGAGTCCATTATGACACCGAGGTCTAGAAAACCTGTCATGCTCACCACAACTCTGGGTTCTTCTGAACAAAATCAAACATTTTACCAAAGCGATTTGTCAAGTTTTCGGGAACAGGACGAGGACTCATTTGTCAAACAAGCACCTCCATCGGATAATAAGCCCATAAACAGTCAGCAGTTAGCTGCACAAAGTGGGACCCTATCCAATGACTTTAAGTGAGTCACCCACACTATATTTTTCATTATTTTCTAATTTGTTAACGCTTTTAGGGAATATCTTCTTAGTCGTAGTGTGTTAACCGCAAGCCCGGTTGACTCATCCTTCTCCAGTCAACCGGATGATTTTGGATCCACTCATGATATCGAAGACTTAGACGAATCACAAATAAGTAGAAGTCTGTTGTACTGCCTAGATGGCAATCAACCAGTCGGATTAGAAGAGGCAAGTGACAATGCCACCGATGGTAGTAGTCAGCCGACTACATCAACGAGCCGCAAACGGGCAGCGACAACAGACCAAGTCGACAACAAAGAAAATATCGAAAGTTTTCTGCTAACCAAAAAGTTATTTATCAGCGAATATGACGGTAATCCAGGAGAGACGTCTTTCTAAAAAAAAAAATAAATAACAAATCACATAAGACTTTAAAGACAAACACAAGGCGAAGAAATTATTTTATTACAAATGAAGCTCACACATAGACATTTTATATTATACAATTGTTTGAATTTATTTTTTTTTTATTAGAATGGAACAACCTGAATAATTTTATTAATTTTACGTATATTGATTTATATCAATAGAAAAAAACAACATTAAATATTTTTATTCACGTTAATAAAAC
The DNA here is from genome assembly GCA_949824845.1 of Rhingia rostrata. Classification (NCBI taxonomy): domain Eukaryota; kingdom Metazoa; phylum Arthropoda; class Insecta; order Diptera; family Syrphidae; genus Rhingia; species Rhingia rostrata. The sequence goes on along the minus strand of OX463755.1, from coordinate 94,645,284 downwards.
AAATTATATAGATATATACTTTGAGAAGTTATTATTTAATTCACTTACAAAATTGTTTAAAACCTAACCGCGTATGGTGTTGGTTTTCGTTGTCGACCGGGAAAATACTTTGAGAATAATGCTATGAACAGTTCGTCTACTTACTTAACTTAAGTTGCGCTACATTCCGGAATGAACCTGGGCCTTAACCAACATGCCTTTCCAATTTCCCCGTCCAAGTTGGTTGGGCCATTTTCTACTGTGTCCGACACGTTTGGCTGGGAATCGAAGTCTTCGAGCCGGAGTATTTGTTTTACATGTCCTAGTCATATTAAACGTCCAATGCGAAGTTTTTTTTTTGACCAGGGGCATACCGCTCGTATAGTTTTGGTTGAATCGTGATCTCCATTTTTCGAAGAATTTTCCTCTCGAATCGACCAAGGATTTCTTTATCCGCTTTTGAGACGATCCATGCTTCAGCACGGTAGAGTAGGACTAGGATGATCAGGGTCTTATATAGGATCTCCTTAGCAGTTCGAGTGAGGGCTTTAATACTAAATTGCTTTCCTAGCCCGAAGAAGCAGCGGTTGGCAAGAGTAATTCTTCGTTTTATTTCTGACGAGATGTAGTGAGCCGAGGTAGACAAAGTCTTATACTACCTTAATGTTATATCTGCCAATGATCACGTTCTTTTCAATTCGTAGATGCTGTGTGTTCTTTTCGTGATGACAGCATATACTTGGTCTTATACTCATTTACTGCTTAACCCATTTTTTTGACGCTTCCTTCTCTACACTAACAAACATAGCTATGACAACACGTTGAGCACTACCAATGATGTCAATATCGACGGCCTATGCTAGTAGATGGACCCATTTTTGAAAATTTGTGCCTCTGGTGTTGGCTCGGGAGTTTTGCGCAATCCTCTCAAGAATCAAATTGAAGAAGTCACATGGCATCGCCTTGCCTAAATCCTTTTTTGGTATCGAATGTGTCGGTGAGGTCGTTTCCGACCCTGAAGTAAAAGTGAGAATTCTCCATCGTCGTACTACACAAACGGACGAGTTTGGGCGGTATACCAAAACTAGACATGGCTCTGTATAGTTCGTCTCTACAAATACTGTCGTATGCGACTTTGAAATCGACGAAGAAGTGGTGGGTATCGATTTGGACTTCTTGGGTTTTTTCCAGGATCTGCCGAAGTGTGAAAATTTGATCGGTTGTGGACTTTCCTGGCCTAAAACCACACTGATATGGGCCTTTATAAATCTCGGCGGTAAGGCCGTCAATTCCGGCAGCCTTATAAGCTTGAGTTTAGATATTGCAATCCTCACTTCACTCAGGTCGGATTGTTGTTGCCAATATTGAATGGTAAGTTCTGCCTGACAGCAGAATGTTGTTCGCCATCGCCTTGGCTTGTAGGCCTCCTTCTTGGCTCCGAGCATCTGTCGGCATTCCTCATCAAACCAGGGGTTTCTTGCTGGTGGGCGCGAGAAACCTAGCACATTAGTTGCGGCTGATCTAATGGCTTGTTGGCATCGTTGCCATTGTTCTTCGACATTCGATGCTGGTGGTATGGTGTTAATCGAGTGGTTTAGGGATACGCGTCTTTCGACATTAAAATTTTTCTTAGTATTTCTATTAACTGGTTTACGTGGCGTGGTTGGATATCATTCATTCTTACCTTGGATGCAACAATGCAATGTGATTATCTTTTTTTTTTGACTCGGTTCCATTAGCAAACACCGAATTTTCCGCAACGTAATCCCAAACTACGCGTACTCTTTCAAAGTCCCATCTCGAACGCCTCATCACAGCATAACACGTCGGGAACTTCATCCAGTTCCTCCTCGTCATCATCCACTATGTTTTCCATTAAAATGCATCCTCTACAAAAATCTGTCTCTTCTACTTCCTTACTACTAACCCATGCAACAAACGCGCCACCAGCTGCCGTCCCCACTTCCATATCAGCGCCAGTTAGTCGAACCACATCAAGTGAACTCGAGTCCAATTGTTGCATGACACCGCTAAAAACGGTCACCGATCACGGCGATGATAAAAAATCAGTTGGTTGCAAGGACAACAAAGAACTGCTGCATGTAACCGAAGATAGCAATCCATCTACACCGATAAATCAAAACCAAATTGAGTTTCAATCGCGCTACAAATCCGAACCGAATCTAAGTCGAATGTTAAACGAAAGGGTAGCTTCCGAAGTGACCCCGATTGGCAAGAGCAAATCGCTGACACGTAAATTGATTAAGGGCGTAAGTATGGGCAATCTAAGGTTCCCATTTACGTATGATTCTAGCCGAAAACTGGGACGATCAGTGTCGCTGCTAAAGCAATCCAGTGACGATAGTGTCACGTTTCAAGAGGAAAATGAATCGGAAAATGAAAATGATGAAGAGGGTAACGAGGATGAGGATGAAGACGTCGCAAATGATTTCGACGAAGAAGAGGAATATGAGAACAGTATAATCGAAGTGGTCGGTAGCAGTGGTACACAGCGCCTGTCAATATATCGAAATATCGATTTGATAACTAGCACTCCATCAATGCTGCTCGGCAGACGGTCAATGTCACCAATCACAAAATCTACACAGCGAATGCCCAAGGCTATGCAGGTAAGAGGAAATCATCCATGTCCCTCATACTAAATCGCATGCTTAATAATGATTTGTGGTGCTATCCTCCTTTTGTGATTTCGCTTTGTTTTGTTTTTCTTAAACGTTACATCTATTTAGGAGTCCATTATGACACCGAGGTCTAGAAAACCTGTCATGCTCACCACAACTCTGGGTTCTTCTGAACAAAATCAAACATTTTACCAAAGCGATTTGTCAAGTTTTCGGGAACAGGACGAGGACTCATTTGTCAAACAAGCACCTCCATCGGATAATAAGCCCATAAACAGTCAGCAGTTAGCTGCACAAAGTGGGACCCTATCCAATGACTTTAAGTGAGTCACCCACACTATATTTTTCATTATTTTCTAATTTGTTAACGCTTTTAGGGAATATCTTCTTAGTCGTAGTGTGTTAACCGCAAGCCCGGTTGACTCATCCTTCTCCAGTCAACCGGATGATTTTGGATCCACTCATGATATCGAAGACTTAGACGAATCACAAATAAGTAGAAGTCTGCTGTACTGCCTAGATGGCAATCAACCAGTCGGATTAGAAGAGGCAAGTGAAAATGCCACCGATGGTAGTAGTCAGCCGACTACATCAACGAGCCGCAAACGGGCAGCGACAACAGACCAAGTCGACAACAAAGAAAATATCGAAAGTTTTCTGCTAACCAAAAAGTTATTTATCAGCGAATATGACGGTAATCCAGGAGAGACGTCTTTCTAAAAAAAAAAAAAAATAAATAACAATTCACATAAGACTTTAAAGACAAACACAAGGCGAAGAAATTATTTTATTACAAATGAAGCTCACACATAGACATTTTATATTATACAATTGTTTGAATTTATTTTTTTTTATTAGAATGGAACAACCTGAATAATTTTATTAATTTTACGTATATTGATTTATATCAATAGAAAAAAACATCATTAAATATTTTTATTCACGTTAATAAAACAAATTATATAGATATATACTTTGAGAAGTTATTATTTAATTCACTTACAAAATTGTTTAAAACCTAACCGCGTATGGTGTTGGTTTTCGTTGTCGACCGGGAAAATACTTTGAGAATAATGCTATGAACAGTTCGTCTACTTACTTAACTTAAGTTGCGCTACATTCCGGAATGAACCTGGGCCTTAACCAACATGCCTTTCCAATTTCCCCGTCCAAGTTGGTTGGGCCATTTTCTACTGTGTCCGACACGTTTGGCTGGGAATCGAAGTCTTCGAGCCGGAGTATTTGTTTTACATGTCCTAGTCATATTAAACGTCCAATGCGAAGTTTTTTTTTGACCAGGGGCATATCGCTCGTATAGTTTTGGTTGAATCGTGATCTCCATTTTTCGAAGAATTTTCCTCTCGAATCGACCAAGGATTTCTTTATCCGCTTTTGAGACGATCCATGCTTCAGCACGGTAGAGCAGGACTAGGATGATCAGGGCCTTATATAGGATCTCCTTAGCAGTTCGAGTGAGGGCTTTAATACTAAATTGCTTTCCTAGCCCGAAGAAGCAGCGGTTGGCAAGAGTAATTCTTCGTTTTATTTCTGACGAGATGTAGTGAGCCGAGGTAGACAAAGTCTTATACTACCTCAATGTTATATCTGCCAATGATCACATTCTTTTCAATTCATAGATGTTGTGTGTTCTTTTCGTGATGACAGCATATACTTGGTCTTATACCCATTTACTGCTTAACCCATTTTTTTGCCGCTTCCTTCTCTACACTAGCAAACGTAGCTATGACAACACGTTGAGCACTACCAATGATGTCAATATCGACGGCCTATGCTAGTAGATGGACCCATTTTTGAAAATTTGTGCCTCTGGTGTTGGCTCGGGAGTTTTGCGCAATCCTCTCAAGAATCAAATTGAAGAAGTCACATGGCATCGCCTTGCCTAAATCCTTTTTTGGTATCGAATGTGTCGGTGAGGTCGTTTCCGACCCTGAAGTAAAAGTGAGAATTCTCCATCGTCGTCCTACACAAACGGACGAGTTTGGGCGGTATACCAAAACTAGACATGGCTCTGTATAGTTCGTCTCTATAAATACTGTCGTATGCGACTTTGAAATCGACGAAGAAGTGGTGGGTATCGATTTGGACTTCTTGGGTTTTTTCCAGGATCTGCCGAAGTGTGAAAATTTGATCGGTTGTGGACTTTCCTGGCCTAAAACCACACTGATATGGGCCTTTATAAAGCCCGGCGGTAAGGCCTTATAAGCTTTAGTTTAGATATTGCAATCCTTACTTCACTCAGGTCGGATTGTTGTTGCCAATATTGAATGGTAAGTTCTGCCTGACAGCAGAATGTTGTTCGCCATCGCCTTGGCTTGTAGGCCTCCTTCTTGGCTCCGAGCATCTGTCGGCATTCATCATCAAACTAGGGGTTTCTTGGTGGTGGGCGCGAGAAACCTAGCACATTAGTTGCGGCTGATCTAATGGCTTGTTGGCATCGTTGCCATTGTTCTTCGACATTCGATGCTTCGACATTAACATTTTTCACAGTATTTCTATTAACTGGTTTACGTGGCGTGGTTGGATATCATTCATTCTTACCTTGGATGCAACAATGAAGTGGTCCGAGTCGATTTTAGCTGCTCGGAGTGTTTCGACATCCAAAATACTGGATGCTTGTCTCTTGTCTATCGCAATGTGATCGATTTATTGACCGTTCGTTGATCTGGAGACCGCCATGTCCCTTATTGAGGTGAGTTAACCGTGTGCTGGCTAAAGTGGCATAGCCTAAGTCCGTTACCAGACATGTTGTCGCGTAGGCTATGTAGGCTGAAGATGTCTGCTCTTCCTACTTTTGCGTTAAAATCTCCCAGCACGATTTTAACATCGTACTTCGGTAATCGCTCATAAGTTTGGTCAAGAAGCTCATAGAAGCAATCCTTAGCTATATCATCTTTTTCCTCCGTTGGGGCGTGAGCGCATATAAGGCTTATTTTGGCTAATTTGGCTTTGATGCATAAGACTGTAAGAGCGCATATAAAGCTTATGTTGGCTAATTTGGCTTTGATGCATAAGAAACGTAAGACTTCTTACCTAAGTCTGGCACTTATAACAAATACCACTTGGAGGTTAAAAATAAGCAATTGATGTGTAGTCAGAGTTACAACCATTGAGCATTGCCAAGTTAAAGCCAATCTGAGTCTACCCTCGTTCTACAACACCCAAACATCTTGGTGCGGATTCATTGGACATTAAATCCACGAAAACAAGATTGGTGGTTCCACCAACCAATCGAACGTTGGGATTTCCCACGGCTGTAAAATTTCCAACGTATAAAGGGTAAAAATCGATGGCAAAATGTATGGCCCCACCCTGTGGTCACCAATGTTTCTTGGATCTGTTGATAAATCATTTGAAGTCTTATAAACAAATATCTGTCAAGTCGCCTACAGTGGGACAAGTCTGTGATGCAGATCTTAGCTTGGAATTGCGGTTGATATACAGTGGCTTTAAGAATACTTCAGATACTATTTTTTTTAATGACAGTTAATGACTCATTCTACTGAATTAAATACGTAGTATTTATGTCTGTTTTGCAGCGAAACCGCTAGCTACTCAACTGCATCCTTTCTTTTAGGGTTTCGAATATTCACACAAATGTTATTTCCATTTTTAGCTCTATATTGGGATATGTATTGTGATATGAAAGCAATTCACTTTAAAGAACCTCTTAAGACGATACGCCTTACCACTTCTGATAAGTAATATTGTTTTCGATTAGTATTGTTGTTTTAATTAGATTTATACGTGTACAGATAATAGGGTTTTCATATTTAAAGCATAAATTATTCCTTTCTGTAAATTGTGTGTAACGACGGTTTTTGATTTTATTGTACGCACAATAGCTGATATTTATTATTTGCTTCATTTAAGTGGCACGTGCTTGAATCATAACAGTTCCAAATTTATCAGATATGAACAACCATTTACTTTTTGGCTTAGAAGATTTACTGGTTGATTTCAAGAGCCTTTAATATTTATACTATAGTTTCTATTCGCGGTTATATCATTTTCTCCATTCGCCCAGTATCAGCTCTCCCTTCTTGCTTATCGTCCAGCGCTCGGCGCCATAAAGCAGAACTCGCAGGAAATGAATTTTGTAGAGCACACATTTCGTAATTCGAGTTAAGAGTTTTGAACCCAGTTGTTTTGCCAAACCGAACTAGCAACGGTTTCCTAGGGTAATTCTTCACCGGATCTCCACTAGGGTGCCATTCGTGGAGTCTATGTTGACTCCGAGGCACGTGAAATCCTTAACTACCTCGAAATTGCTGCTATCAATAGTGACGTTTTGTCCTAGGCGGTGCACAGATGCTTGTTTGTTTGTTGATAGCATGTACATAGTCTTGTCCTTATTTACTTCAAGGCCAACGGATTTCGTCTGTTCCTCAATCGCCATGAACGCTTCTATCACGTCACGCTGGGAGCGACCGATGATGTCTATATCTTCCGCTTAGCCAAGCAGCTGGACGGACCTGTTGAAGATAGTGCTTTCAGTGTTAAAGCCTGCCCTACGTACTATCTGCTCCAGTACGAAATTGAAGAAGTCAAATGATAGCGCGTCTTCTTGCCGAAATCCGGTGCATGTTTGGAATAGTTCGGAGAAGCTATTTCCAATTTCCAAACTGCATGTTGCAACGAACGTCACGCGACACAGCTAAATTAGTTTTGCCGGTATTGTCGAACTGGTCCATCGCCATATAGAGCTCCTGACGATGTATTCAATAATAAGTACGTTCCGATTAGTGTAAGGTATGTAAGCGACATTTAGCAGGAATATCAGGGACACATTTACTATTCCCTACTCTTCGGTGACTAGGTTTCTTTCCCTGTCTCGAAGAGCTTGCGTTCCGGTTTTTTAGCCAGCGGCCAGTTGCTTTGCTTTTTTATAGATCCTCCGGATGTTGTTACTATCGCGCGACTTAAATAATGAAATAATATTCATCTTAATTAGGCGTGTTCCTTTTACTTCAAAAGGTAAAGAAAAGATTGAAGGTACAAAATAAGGTAAGGGAAACTTTTCTAGTACAGGGGGATTGTGCCTTTTACAATGAGAGTGTGCTCCACCTGAAGGTTATTCTCTTCTGACTAGCGATTCAAAAAAATCTATCTTTATTAACAGAAGATGGCAATCTGGTGATGGACATATTAATATATACCTACAGTGATTTCACCGTAATCTCCTAGTTTGTTTATGAGGCACCATGCCCTGTTGTCTAAATAATCTTATCTAAACATACCGAATCAATAGATAAAATTGAACTTCTCCCAAATGAATATAAAAGAAGACTGCAAATCCACATATTCAATGCCTTTAAATAATGGCAGCATTAAATATTTTAAGCCTGGTGGCAGTGATTTTAGGTTTTATTGGCTCGAATGCCCAACATGATCCACAATACTGGAACAACCGCAATACAATCGTGCATCTTTTTGAATGGAAATGGGACGACATTGCTGACGAATGTGAACGATTTCTAGCTCCTCGAGGGTTTGGGGGTGTTCAAGTAAGTGAAGATTTTATCCATCCTAGCAATGTCTAATTCCCTAACGTTACAAAAAGGTATCACCAGCAAATGAGAATGTCATAGTGGCCAACCGTCCATGGTGGGAGCGATATCAACCAATTTCCTACAAACTAGTGACCCGGTCCGGTAATGAAGCTGAGTTCGCGAGTATGGTAAAACGTTGCAACAATGTAGGTGTGCGTATATACGTTGATGTACTGCTAAACCATATGGCTGCTGATCAACCAAATGCTATAGGAACTGCGGGTTCTATTGCCAATCCCGGGTTAAAGTCATTCCCTGCCGTGCCATACTCCGAATGGGATTTCCATACCACTTGCGATATCTACGATTATAACGATCTATATCAAGTGCGCAATTGTGAGCTTGTTGGACTAAAGGACTTGGATCAGTCAAAGGATTGGGTTCGTGATAGGCTGGTGGATTTCCTCGATCATTTAGTTGAGTTGGGAGTTGGTGGTTTCCGCGTAGATGCCGCAAAACACATGCATCCTGATGATTTGGCGGTAAGTTTCTGCAGTTGCTATAAGCCAAAGATGACGTAACTTTGTTCTTTCTTTTTGCAGGTCATATATGGTCGAGTGAAGAACCTCAACATCGAACATGGTTTCCCAGCAAACAGTCGGCCATTTATTTTTCAAGAAGTCATAGATCATGGAGGTCAAGCTATTTCCAAGTATGATTACAATCATTTGGGAGCCGTCACCGAGTTTATGTTCTCTGAAGAGATTGGTCGAGCATTCACAGGGGGAAATCAATTGAAATGGCTTAGTAGTTGGGGAACTGCTTGGGGTTTCCTGCCTTCTGAGAGTTCTCTTGTATTCGTCGATAACCATGACAATCAACGTGATGGGCATGTTCTATCTTACAAGACATCTAAACAGTATAAAATGGCCACCGCCTTTGCTTTGGCATATCCCTACGGTATAAGTCGGATCATGAGCTCATTTGACTTCAGCAATAAAGATGATCCACCACCAAGCAACAGTGATCAGAGTATCAAATCGCCAGTATTCAACGAAGATGGAGGTTGCATTAATGGATGGGTGTGCGAACATCGTTGGAGACAGATCTACAATATGGTTGAATTTAAGAATGTAGTCCACGATACATGGATCAATGACTGGTGGGATAATGACAATAATCAGATCGCTTTCTGTAGGGGAAATAAGGGATTTATAGCCCTGAATGGGGATAGCTACGATTTAAAACAGACTCTACAGACTTGCTTGCCAGCTGGCAGGTATTGTGATGTTATTTCTGGTGCAAAGATAGGCTCAGCTTGTACGGGCAAAGTAGTAACAGTCGGTTCCGATGGCATGGCTTATATTGAAATTGGAATTTGGGAGGAGGATGGTGTTTTGGCCATTCACGATAATTCGCGATTGTAAAATGGAGTTTATGTTTATTCAATTTTAATATCTCTTTGAATAGGGTTTTGGAGTGTTAATTCCAAAGCTTTGCTTAATAGTTGAAAAGTGTAGCCTTTTGTGTTCTCATTTTTGTTTCATTAGCCTAAGTTGGGCAATATGGCATTAGATTTTTCACACCGACTATTTAAAAGGAGCACATAATGTATGTTTTAAATGTCATTACCAAGTTGTTGTTTCGCTTTTATTTTATTTTTATTAACATGTTTTATCTTATATACGAGCTTTGGGCTGCTTTGCAGTTTTTATTATGATTATTGGGGAAAGTACTAACGGTACAAAGTTATCCTAGTTCTAATTATATATATAAACAATAGAATCAAATTATCATTTTCATCTGTCGATATCTCTTCAAGGATGATGGTTACATACTTTTTAAATCAATTAACGAATTATTATTATATTATTATTAATATATATTAGATAAACATAATTTGTGTTGTTTGTGGTTTGACGAATCGGATGACAAAACTAACACGAGAAAAGGAGCAGCCAACAGCTGTTTTTGATTATCTTTGGTTGTAGGAACAGTATAAGTTAGGCAAATTTTTGTTTCACTTGAAACGTTTAATTTAATTAGTCGGGGCTTACCAGTTTCAAATATTCAAATATAAGGGGAAATTGTAAAAAAATACATGTGTTCCTTATTATAAGACTTGTCACAGTGAGAGATAAAGGAAGTAAAGAGATACCAAACTTCTACCTCTCTCACCCTGAATCCCCGCAAGAGTTAGTTGTTTTTGTTGTAATCCACCACCAATGCACTCCTGTCTGTGAATACATGTATTTCCGAGTAAAAGAATTCAGCAGATGAGAAATTTTGGGTTTTGACACTTTCATTAACAGCTGTTTAGCAGCGTGGTAGATTTATTTTTTTATGACATATCAGTCGACATTCGTTTATTTTTTGCGTTTGTTGTTTTTGCGTGCTTGGGGAATAACTTATCTCACGCAATCTTGTCTAAAAATGTGATAGTATGTGTAAGATACGTAATTATGGGTGAATTTAGCTTGTAGGCAAACCGAGAAGATTGGTATCTCTTTACTTCCCTTATCTCTGTCACAGTGTTGAAGTTTTGTGCTTAAGGATTATTTATATGTATCTTTCAGCTGTTTTTGTGAACATTGAGTACTACATAAAGGATCGTTTTAAACTGGTTTTTTTTTGGCTGTTTTACGTGTCAAATAATTTATTTTAACACACATGTCGAATATTCAGATCATAAATGTTCATATTCAATTTATTTTCATTTTTTACTTTTCCAATCATCAATTGAACTTCCTTATCTATTTTCATTTAGTTCCGTAAGATGTACTAACTTCTTGTTATGCTAATGAGAACGAACGATTGTGAACTCTATGGTTATTGACCACAGCTTCATTCACAATACGAAAATTCCTGCACTTGATGCGCGTGGACATTAGATCACGAAAGGTTCATTGTGGTATCAAGTGGATCTTTCGAATTTTTCTGATATTCGTTTTTTTTTTTTAAATTGAACCATTCCGAAGTACCTAAATGTAAATTCTATGAGCTTTCTGATATTAATTTTATCCAGCTCACCTAGATTGTCAAAGAAGTAGTCTCTTAGATGAAGTTTTTTTTGTTGGAGAGAGCTGGTGAGAAATACACTCCTCGTAAAGGCTTAGTCTTTTTGCAGTGTCATGTTAGGACACCGATGATGGTACTGATATTCAGTTTGTTCAGTACTAAGCGGAGAAGCAGAGAGAGAGAGCGGTTCTGGCTATATTGTGGACAGAGTTGTTTAGAAATAAGACACGTTTAGGACTTTATCCATCTGCGGTTTGATTTCTTGGTCACATCCACTTTCATTAGTGATTCATATGTAAAGAGGGTCATACCTTAAGTTGCTACTAGCGATAGAATGTTCGCCTTAAAGTTCCCTGATATATCTCTGTGGCCGGTACCCAAAAGGGGTGAATGGTTATATGCTCTGTCATCTCATTAAGAAATAGTCGGCATATTCGTGAGTTGATTTCAATATAAATGAGATGGATCCCAGGGTTCATATTTTATAAAAGCGAATATCGTTGAAATAACTTCATTGTCATTGAAATTCGATTACATAAAAAGAATATTGTTAGATTTTACGATACTCGTAATTTCTTATGACTGGCATTTGGCTGTCATATATATAACTGTTTTTGTCTGTGTGAGTGTGTCATTTGACAGTTCATTGTCTAACTAATGAAAATGGATGAGAAAATTAAAATGATTAGATTGTTGTAAACATGAATGAGGAATGGGTTTTGTGGAGATTAGAGAAACTGTAGCTTGATAAAGATGATGAGGAGGAATATACCAACAACTTATTTAACGTTGATTAAATTTATCTTTATATAAATTTATTTTATTTCATAAAACTCCAAACAAAACAAAAATCAAACTGAGAAATGCAAACATCAAACTTACATAAGCCAGTTGTCAAATGTTTTTGTGTTGGTGCGTGTAGTTGTAAATCTCACTTGAAATCAGGATTTTTCAAAAGTGGTCTAGTTAAAAAAGAATGTTTTTTTTTTATCCCAATCGAAAACGAAACCATTGTTCTAGAGTAAAATAGTGATCAATATAAAAAATAGTTTTTTTTCTTATCCCAAACGAAAACGCTATTACACAATCGCACTTTGTGGTATAGATCCCCGGCCAAGGGATTTGATTGCCGCTTAGCTGCCACTGAAGATGCTAACATTCTTCCAGCCTTATTCATAAACTCACTATAAGCAGTGTATACAGTCATGCAATCCTTAAAATGCCTCTGAACGCAAAAACGCTGCATATCCTAAACGCGTCTTATGGTTGAATATTGCCTGTATAAGCGCATTTCTTTTTTTTATTTCTGTATACATAGGCGGCTGAGCATCAAGGCTACCAGAAATTCAATTGTTAGTTGAAAAAAATTCTCAAGTGTATTTTTAATTTTAGAAGTTGTCTTTCATGGTTTAATTTATTCAAATGGTAATTCTTCTCTACCTACAGACTCAACAATGTAAACTATGCTATTGAGTCAACATAAGTCAACAAAATGTTATTAAAGTGTTGAAAAAAAAGATCGCTATGGATTTCGCAACCATAAAAAATTATCCCTTGGTAACTCTGCCGAGCTGTGGAACATCCAATTGTAATAAATTTTCCTCTTTTTGGTAATTTATTTGACACAGCTCTGTATAACTATTGTTAAGAATTTGTGCGAGTCAGAAAAAATTCTGTATAAATACTTTTGCACTATAAAACAGTTGAGATGTGTTTTTCATAATTCTAATGAACAAGGGGGTTCGCGTATATTACATTACATCTCAGTCAGGAAAGGCTTCTTCAAACGCTGTAATAATAGGGAAGTCGAAAGGATATACGTACATAGGTTAAGCATCAATCCGAATTCTGTTTTAGAACCATCCTTTTTGGCTCCAATGTCCAATCAAATACGACTCAAATTCGAGGCGACTGGGAATGATTGACTTGAATTTATGCTCAAATCTGAGTTGGGTAGTGATGTGATCGGTGTTACGATTAATGACTATGAATGGAATGATTGGTCAGTGGAACGAATGTTCTTCAATACAATAACTTTCCCCTACACAAAAACTCTCAATGTCGATTTAAGTATTTAAGTATGTATTTAATTTAACTATAATGGTACCTATTTAAATGTGTTAGTGGAATTTTATGCGAGAGCAGAACAGAGCTCTGATATTAAAGATACATTTTATCAATTAATTTTTGTCATCGTAGCACCGAACAAAATTATTAAAATCTGAAATTAAATTCTGTGTCTATGTAACTTTTACATTTGTGAACTATTTTCAAAAGCAATGACAATACCTAACTTTTATAAACTTCTCTATATAACGCTGAAACTCATAGCAGATATATTCTTTGCTGGTAAATTGACTATAAATTGCAGGATATTTTAACTTCTAAACTTTACTCAAGTTTAGAAGTAAACATAAATGTCACATACAAGCTAAAAACATAACATAAAACATTTTTTCAGTAAATTTTATACCAATTGGTATTTTATATAATATTGTCAATATATCAAATAATTTTCATGTGAAATATACAAATACCTACATTACTTTTCAACTTTTAATTCGCAATTAATTCCGTTTCGAATAGTCCATTCGAATGTTTTTCGTAGAAGTTAAATTTTCTGAACGCACCCACAGGCTCCGCGGTGAGGTTGAGCTGTCTTGTTGTCAGCAGAGTATTTTATTTGTGAAGTTTTGTGATTTTGTGTGTGCTGAGGTTTGGAAAATATGTTTTTAACAATATTTCCATTGCCAAATTTGCATAAAGAGAAATAAAAGTGACGGGTGAGTGTTATGAGTGATTTGCACAACGGAATTCGTGTGAAAATATAGTGTTTTGTAAGCAACAAAAAAATGTGTTCTCTATTATTTGCGGTATTTTATTTTGTATTCCGTTATGAGGCACCCGTTAGTTGGTTAGAAGTTTCGTATTTCGAATTTATATGTCCGGTAAGTTTTTCTGTAACAAGTATTTATAATAAAAATATAAAAACAAATATTTCGTAAACTTGCATTAACATCTGTGGTTATAATCACATAGTCAAATTTAAACCGAAATAAGTTTCCACCAAGATAAATTGTTCTCTAAAAATATTTGATTTAAACTTTCCCATTATGTGTTCTACTTACATTTGTGACATTCATAATATGTGTGTGAACCCATGCAAAATCTTGATCGCATAGAAATATGCGTTTTTTTTTTAACTCGTGTAGGTACTAGCAAGTCATTATCTATGATAAGAAGTATTCCCGACATTTCGACTGTCTGGAACATATATAGGAAAGCACCCATATTGTTCATATGTTTGCGACTATTCTCAATGGGTCTACGCAGAGTTCAAAAACTTTCAGATTTATTTTCAAATGGATATCATTCAATTTTTTTCGGTATTTAGCTTCCGAGATAACAGACGGTAGCTTTCCAGGTCTTTTACGCAGACTTTCCATTTTTTTTTTCTGAGCGAAGTTAGGTACTTGGTAGTCCGACAATGCCAACGATTTTATCAAGGTATGTAAATTGTAAAATTCGTCAATACCGATCACATTAATTGGCGGTGGGGGTCGTTGTTTCAGCTGTTTCGCTTTTTTAACAGTCTCTTTGTCTCGGTTTATAATTCCAGGATATGATACAGCTTTCCTTTTTTTAACCGGTCTTTTCTTTAGAATCCAGTCGGTTCGCGACTGAGTTCTTCTTCATCCGTATGGTATACGGAATTCACGGGGTAGTTTGTACATGGTTTTTGGCTCATTAGATGATTTTAATGTACTCTTTAGAGTCATATTTTCTTCCTTAAGATGGAGAATTTATTTACGAAGCTCTTCGCAGAGCAGTTCGCATTTGTTAAGCCTTGTTCGAAGAACGTCGTTTTCGTCTTTAAGGCTCTTATTTTTCACATAATCTAGCTTTTCGTGGGCTGACACTTCTGTTGTTGTCGAGCTCCTTGAGACACATATTTTTTTTTGAGATCTAGATGTAGGTGACCTCGTTACCCTAGAGCTTTTCCCGAAAGGGTTAGATAATTGCAATAATTGGATCTCCCCAGAATCCGTAGAGCCGACCCCCGAAGAGGGTAGATTTTCCAGTGATAAATAAATAATTTTTTTGTTTTATTCATTGCATGTTACTTGTTGTATACGCTTTACACTCGGTATACGGGGAGTGGATTTTAGTCGCCTTCTGCGACAGGCATACCTTACCTCGGGTATATTCCAACGAAAAAGATGAAACCAACCGCCCTCTTACCTTGGTATTGAAAGAGGTCATTGTGATGGCTCTTGAGGGGACATTCTTCTTTTCAATTATGCGATGTTAGTTTCTCCAATGTCCAATCGCAAACAAAATGTAACCGCAGAAATAGTAGCTTTTAGATAAATCAATCAAAACACGTCTTTATTTCAGCTTATCTTTCTATCAAAAGAAGCGAACCTATTCACAATCAATGTAAAACTGAGTGGGTGGGATTAGATTATAATGTAATTTTTCGGCGCAACTAATTGAACAAACAAAATTCATTTCTGCATAAAGACCACTTTATTTCAAATTTTAAATTATATTCCCGACATCTGCTTTATCCAAGGACGAAGCCCACCTACAAATGTGTACATAGCAGGCTTTCCTGGTGAACCACAACCAAATCCCCATGACACAACTCCAAACAGCTTATTATCCACAGTCAGTGGGCCACCTGAATCTCCTTGGCATGAACTCACTTGTCCACTTGGATGTCCCGCACAAATCATGCGATCTGTGATTCCGGGAATATTCTTTGGATTACAGAAGTCACGACTCCACAGCTGAACCTTTGCGGTTTTTAACATATTGGGTAATTGCAAATTTCCATTCGTAGCGCCAAATCCACTGATAACCGCTAAAGTGTCGGCAGGGAAATTCGAATCCGCATTTACCATCTCAATCGCCTTGACATTCTCGCCCAGCTGAATTGGTTCCGTCAGTACTATCAGAGACATGTCATAGTCCTGGGATTGAGGATTGTACAGTGGGTGGATGATAAAGCGTGATATTTCAGCACGACTACCACCGGTTGTTAGGTCATTTGTTCCAGTAACTACAGTCATTTCACTTGGTGATTTCCCAATTGTGCAGTGAGCAGCTGTAAGTATGAAGGTATCTGAGATCAGTGAACCCCCACAATGATGACGGCCATTTAGTTGTAAGGAAACTTGGTGTGGAAATTCGCCGACTTTTGCAAAGTCGCCACCAATAATTCGATGTGTGCTTAAAGCACTAACGGCGCAAATGGCCAAACTAGCAAATACAAAACGTAACATTACGGAAAACGGTATAAATGTATACTGATTTGATGTGGATGGTAATTTCAGTTTTATAGGAGAATATCTCAGTGGGTGCAAATGTTTGCAATCACAATTGTAGTTTTTTGTCAAAATGTTATCGTTTTCGCTCCGCAGGAGTTTTATTGCTTTAGAGTCAGAATTTTGATTTTAAACAAAGGAAGTTTTCTGTGCGGTAGATATGCAGAGAGACGGGCTCAGTGGCGCGATGGTTAGTGCGATGAACTGCCGCGCAGAAGGTCTGGGTTCGATTCCCAGCACCTAAATGATTTTTCACTGGCCCTCCTCTCGTGATGATCTGACAAGTCATCCGAGTAGTATCAATTGTCAACAAAGAGCTTATCTCAAATTCGCCGTTCGGAGTCGGCATTAAACGTGCAAGAAGTACCCACGCACACATGATTGGTTGTGAGAAAGCTCGGCCCTGGATATTAACAAGCCTCTTTCGCCAAAAATGTGTATTAGTAGATATGCACAGTTATGCAAAATTGTGTTTCGTGGAAAATGGGTTAAAAAACACATTTTCTCAGTAGTCAATTTTTGAAAGTCAACTGAATCTTAAACTTCACAGTTCATTTATACATAGATTGTATTCACAAAATCAAACAATTTTTAGCAGTCCATATATAACATTTCAATGTACCCAATGATGTTCGGCGTTCCATCTTTCCAAAAGATAGAACACAAACATTTGTTCCATGCATGATTGCGAAACATCCAGTCAACTAAACCCAACTACTTAATCATTAGGTATTATTATCAATATAGCTGTTAAGCCTAAGATTCATGAGCTAGTCTTTAGGGGCACATCCTAGAATTCTGACAATGGTCTGACTATGGGACACTCCTAACGGGCTTTAAAATGCTTCGTTAAATTTTAAACTCAGGGTTCAAGAGAACTTGAAAATATTTAAGACTTCCCTCTGGAGATGAGTTCTGGAAAAGGTTACGAAAATTGTTGAGGATTCAAGGTTTTATTATATTTGATGAAGGATATGAACAAACAAATCACATACCTTTTTCAAACGCCTATTTAAGTGGAGCTACAGCCTGGGATGATTCCGGGCTTTAATCAGTATGCCTTTCCAATTAGCTCAACAGTTAGCCAACTGTTTTCAGTTGGATACTTTAAGCTGATTGGGGTCGGTTGTTGTGCGATGTTTTTCTCCACTGCATATATCAACGGGTTGGAAATAGAAGTATTATGGAGTATGGAAGTCCATTCGGTCTTAATCGCCTAGCTCGTTAAGATTGTTGTTGTATCTTCGTCTTCAGAAAATTTAAAGAGGACCGAAGATTTTAATACAATTTTTGGTTAAAAACGACCATAGAATTCATTATCCGCTTTTGATGCGATCTATACTTTGGCGTGGTGAAGCCGGATTCGGACTTTAGTACTAAAAAGCTAAGAAGCAGTCGGCAGTTGTAATTCTTCGTATAATTTCCGATGAGATGTTGTTGGACCGCGTTCTACGATGATGTTGGCCGTCTTTTTTCGATGGCAGTCTTTTGACATTAACATTTTGCACAGTATTTATTATTTGTTGTGGCGTGGTGGATATCCGCATTCTTTCCTTGGCTGTAACGAGGAAATGGACCGAGTCGATGTTAGGCTCTCGGAATATTCGAACATCCAAAATCCTGGATGCGTGCCTCTTGCCCATTGCAATGCGATCAATATGATCAACCGTTCGTTGTTCTAGACTACGCCATTGTTATGTCCGTTGTTATGTAGGCTATCTTTTCCGACAATACTGCTAAAGTTATCCTCTTTTTCTACCTTTCCGTTAATATATCCCAGCATGACTTTTACATCGTACTTTGGTAGTCGTCCATACGTTTTGTTCAATAGCTCGTGGAAAAAGTCTTTGGTAACATCAACTTTTTCCTCCCTCGGATCGTGGCATTGATGCGGATACCTTCGCTAATTTCTTTAAAGTATTAGACCTGTTGCCTAAGTCAGGCACTTATAACAAATCCAAATCCAAATAGTCGTTGTTTTTGCTCAATATAATAGTTTTTTATCTTCTTTTTTCACGTCCCATCCCATAATATTTAGTGGATGGCAGGAATGTAGCAGCTTAGGTCTTCCGCTAGTTATTCGCCTGCACCTTTCTTGTTTAATGTTTTCACATTCCAGGTAAATATTGGAACGTCGTTGTCTTTTTTTTTTCGTTTAGCATGGCAATCAACAATAAAATCAGTCCATTCCGATCACCTTGGTTGCATCCTAATAATGTTTTAGGGACATTACTGCGCTATTATCACATGGATAGAGGTCGATCAGTAATTTGATGAACTTTTACAAGCGTAATACATATATCATTGCAGTTTGCATCCCAGTCCAACCAAAATGGCTCCTATGAGCTATCTATCTGCTTCCAGTTGCGCACTTAGAGTTAGTTTGGGTCGGTTTCCTTTCAAAAATCTGCAAAATTGATACTTCTATATACTTCACTGAATTGAAAACGAATGGTGTGTGCTCACTGGGTCATACTTAAATGTTTTTTTTTTGCTTATTTCAAAGAACCCCTCTATGTATTAATCAAAAAAAAAAATACCAGTTGCTAACTAGAAAATTTTCACCACCAATCTTTCAGTGGATTCGATTTCCTGTTTCAAAAAGATATCCTTTTCGCAGTTTTTTTCTTTTCTAAAATGAAGTCAAAGACACTTTTGTTGCGTGTTTTTTTCTTTAAAAAACGTTGGCTCCACGCTGAAAAGTTTAGCTCAGTATCCCCAAGATTTCCGGTATTGGAAGTTGTTCTGTACGGTAGCAGGTTTTTTCTCTTTCTACTTTCTTACTGATATTGGCTATTAGTTCCAAAACGATCGTGTAAATAGAAATAGTGGAGGTCTTTGAATTGACAATACCTATGTTTTGGTTTTCAAATCATGTCAAATCTCACATTGTCATTTAGTCGGTCACATATAGCAGGACATCAAGTGAAACACATTTTATTAGTTAATAATTTTATTACCATTTTAGAACAAATTTAAACATACATATATATACGAACTTAATGCAATATAGCTCTCTTCTTAGTGATCTGCACTCGCAGGATATCCTCTAAAAACTCGTTTAAAAAATAAAGAACCAAATAGATTGTACACAAATACATTGACATAGAGAACAAACACAAATTCTTGTAGAAGTTCGAAACGATAACGACAAAAAAGTACTGCAAAGTCGGATGTTCACCGGTAATGGCTTTATAAAATACAAAGGCTTGTCCGAAAGAATAACACCACCAAACAAATACAGCCATTGTTGCCACTGCAGATTTTATAAGGATTCTCTTGTATATGCCAGTTACTTCAATGCCTACCTCTTTTAGACTATTCACTATAAAGTTATATTTGTTCAGTAGACCGAGAGTTCGGCTCGTACACATTATTATGGGCAAGAAGATCAAAAGCACTATTACGGCACCAATGCTTTTGATGAGGACATTTGCGTGCATGACCACTGTTGTATCCAAAAGCAGAGGTTTCGCGTATAGGTCCATATCAACAATAATTAAAGTGATGTTCACATAAACGTACGCGACTATGTGAACCCACGTTATGGCAACTCCGTGAAAGGATATTCTAAATTCCCCATTAGAAAAAGTATAAGGAAATAATCCCCACATTCGAAGAAACGCTATTGAAATAACGAACGATGATGCAAGATCCTTGGGATTAGTAAAAGTAATCCACGCTTTTGACACTTTCCGAAATAATCCCATATATAACGAATGAGACATGCAAGTCAAGCAAACTTATAACTGAAAATGCAGAAAATGTGATACTTCCTGTTTGCTATACAAAGAGGAAAGTCAATTACTTAAAGGTAATTAAAAACGAACGAATGTACTCATATATGCCATTTTACCTAATAACTGTGTTTTGTATGCATATGCGGGGTTATTAAATTCCGATGTTGTTGAAGTCTTTACAATTCAATTTTTTTAAGTAAGGACACATTCACTGTGTTCATGTCTAATGTGTGATAGAAAAAATATCCTTACTATTGTAATTCATTAGAATGTTATTTTTAGTATTACACACTTTAAATATAACATCCAGCTAGCTTCATAAGAATTCTAATTAACAATCAATTATGGGATCTACTATTTATAAGTAAATAGAACTGGATTGGCCATATTTATTTCATGTTTTGGGGCTAACCACCAAACATAAAAGCAGTATTCAAATGTATGTTAGTTGTGCTTTAATGAAATGAAAATGGCCAGGTTTCCGATTTTTTGTTGTATGTTGTTGTATCATTTTTTTGTGCAATTGCAACTGTTTCACATAACCTTACCTAAACCTTAAACTATATATGCCTGTTATATCATAATTCAATATATTAGTCTGTAACTAATCTTGTAGCCACCACAACAGGTTCTATTGTTGTCATATAATCCGACGATCCCAATCGGACACACTCCTGCTGAACCGCAGGGCTCTTTTTCGCCTTGAGCCACGACATTTCGGTCGAACAGGAGCCGCCTTTCAACAGGTCGTCGGAAGACGTGGTAGATTAGCGGAACCGCTGATCTATCCTGTATCAGGCGGAATGAAGCCGCTTAAACGAGCATTTCCAAAGCATTCATCATTGGGTTAGAAAGCCCCAAATATAAGACAATTGCTCGAGACCATCGTCCTTGCCGCATGAAACCGAATGTTCTGTATAATCCATGGCAGCTTCTCAAACAAGCGTATCTTTTCTATTTGAGATGGGGCAACATTAAACAACACCGAGCACCAAAAGGCAATCATCGGCCTGATGAGAGCTATGTAGCAAATCACCTTCACCATGCTGTCAAGATGAATGCTATAAAACAATCACCTTGTCAGGGCAACCGATTCCCTAGCTCTCGCTAGAGCAGAATTTACATGTTTTCCGAAGTAGAATTACTGATCCAGCCAGATGCCAAGGTACTATACTACAATTTTACTCGCCAGTTGGTGTCCGTTTGGTCCAACGATCACCAGCTTGCGCCACACCGCGGGGTATTGGACTATGAAACATGTCATTATATTCAGTTTGAGCTGGGCAGCTAATTGTCGGTACTCTAACATTTGTTCTTCTACAACAAGTAAATTTAATGATTAACGCAGTTGGTGGAGTGTTGTGAGTGGGGTTGTGCCCTAGTCGGGTGGTTGGGCGTGTAAATTTAAAATGTGAATGACTTAATATAATTTGTGTTAATTAATGCTCATTAAGTTAAATGTGATTTAAATCGAGAAGAAGAGAACGTTTTTATCGCTTTCTATGTTATCTGCTTCAAATTTCTGTTTGTGACGACTATGTAGAGATCTGCCATCGAAAACCCATTTTCAAATGAACTTTAAATTCTGCAGCTGGTCTGTTGTTAATCCAAATGCAACATCTTTTTGAAACTCCAGTGAACGACTCACAGAATGATCTAAAAGTGACTACAATTTTACATAATCATAGAAACAATAAATTGTATTTTTTTGGGATATGCATCCATTTTTGCCTGTTGCACTTTTGATAAGCATGGAAATTTCCATTTATCCTTTTTTTTAGAATAACCTTATACTTACTTGCAAGCCTAGCTTCGACAAACAAAGATAACTACTTTGCTTCAGCAACTGGTCCTTTTGCTTTTTGCAATTGCTTATCGATCGCCTTGAAAATATTTAAAATAACTCCATTAGAAAAATAATTATAATTAAAACAACACTTGAAATCACCATTTTTTTTTTAAACTTTTGAATTATGCTCTTTTGGGTTCACTTAAAATCCAAATTTGGTTTAGATGTACCCCAGCTGGGCCTGAACTGATAAATATGATCAAAAAGGCAAACAAAAAAGTGAGGTCAACAAAATCAGTTCCCTGGTCATAAGGTTTAGGGGCAAATTACTAAGGCCGTGTGTCAATTGCGTTAAAATGGGGGTTAAACTTTAACCACTGGCTAATTTTAGACATTTCTGCAGGTGCTTTCCATCTTTGTCACCCGTCAGTAGGTATATCAAATGTCAAAAATTAGCCACTGGATATAATTTAGCGAGCTGCTGAGCAGGTAAAAATTTTGAAGTCTCTAGCCACCATACTAATGTCAAAATTTATCCACTGGCTAAAATTTCAACGCAATTGACACACGGCCTAAATATGTAATTCTGGTTCAGTTGTTCAACTGTGTAAAAATGTCTATTGATTCTACCATCGTACAGATATACATAATATGAGTAGTATGTATTTATGTAGTTGGTCGAGAAATGGTGGCTGTACTTGATGAAATCATTCGTTAAATTCAAGATAAGGTAGAAATCTTAAATATATTTGGTTTGCGCCTAAACTAAAATGTTTACCTTAGATCTGTGAAATCTTTATACCCTATTCCATAGGGGTATATAATTTTTGAACATAGTTTGTAACATAGAGAAATAATTTAGCTAGTTAGACCTTAAAGTTTTTGGGTCGACTCAGAATCGATAGCTGAGTCGACTAAGCTAATTTTGAGCAGAACAAGTTGCTCGCAGCAGAACAAGTGTAAACATTTTTAAATTCGCCCACTGCCACCCCATTATTTTTGATTTTTTTTGGCTAAACCGTAAGGAATTTTGAAAGAGTATCAGAACAACATAATTAGAAAATCAGAATATCTATACATATTTCGTCTATACAAAGTTTTTCGCCACGCCCACTTTTTGTAGGCTTTTTTTAATAAAAAACGTTTTTCGGTATGATTTTAAGATATTCGCAAAAACTTTTGATGCAAAATCATTGGTTATGATAATATAAGCATTTCATCCAGTTGTTATCTTAACCCACGCCCACTTTTTGGAGGCGCTTTCATACAAAAACCATTTGTATACCCTATCTCATACTATATGCAGAGAAAAACGTTGATTTTTTTGTCGAACCATAATAGATTTTTATAATCTGTCTGAACAATATGTTGTGACAATATTATTTTCAACATTTCGGGGATATTAATTTTAAGGATGGGATGGGATAGGGTATTAAACGAGGGATTGTAGTTTTCTCATATATAATGGCGTTTTCCATTGGTAAACAAAATCAATCAAGACCGATTTTGACAGTCGTTGTGTTCCATTGGGCAGCAAAATTGATTTTTTTTAGCTCAGATCAATTTTTCAGATCTGGATTTGTGGGCCGATTTACTCCTCCTTGCACTAACGCTAATACAAATTATGGCTGTCAGTTTGACTAGAGTAATTTTCGTTTTGATTTAATATTATTTCGGATGGGAAAAACTATTATTAACCATTAAAACTGTAGTAATTCGATGTGAAAAATAAATTAATTAAAAAACAAATAACCTGGCTGACTTGAAACTTGACAGCTACATAGATACTAACTTCACTGGCACGAAACAACAATACAAATACAACAAAAAATCCGCCCACTTTTCAGAAAAACATAGTTTTTGGTAAAAAAAAAAGAGTTTATTACGTTTATATAACATTAACCCACAAAATATGTTTTCCTTGCCGATTTTTGCATTGAAGTCCCCTTAAGATTTTCACATCGTATTCCGGACTCCGTCCAACGAATATCCCGAATGGCCGTTATGTCTTCATACTTCAGTCGTAAAAAAGGAATTTACCATGACGCGACGGCACAACGCTCAACCTCGATGGCCAGTTCCAATTATGTATTAGATACTCTTACTAATCCTTGAGATTCCTAGATGACATGTTGTCCAAATGTGTCTAAGAAAATCAAATAGGCTGTTCACTTTGTCCATCCTAATTAGAGAATTCTTCCGCTGTCCCTTTTGGAAAGGAATATGTGTCCTTATGTGAGTACACGTATTTCCATCGAAAGGTCAATGTACTAGGACTCAGCGGTCGCCACGAAAAGGCTGAGAAACGGAGTTGATGAGTATCAGTTAGGTGAAAATTCAAGGTTTTATATAATCGCACTGCCCTGCCCGATTAGTCAGTCTCTATGCTTTCGTGGGAAACTTCTAGTTTCACAGTGCTGGAAAATTTCTCTAAGCACTTTGTTTTGAAAAGTTTGTAAAATACCAGTTTTTTTTCTCGGTACAACCCCAAAGTCGCATACCGTTGGTCCATACCGGCCTTAGCACTTGCTTGTATAAAAGCAGTTTTTTCGGTACTGGGAATGTTTGATTTTCAGGAGCGAATTCAAGTTTGCGTCGAGTGCCATATCCAGGTATTTGACTTCTTTTGTATTTGGACCGACTCTAGAGGTAAAATTCACTTGAACCGATTAGAGGGCGATCCACCTCATCCATTCAGCACGTTTTGCAGTCATTTCTTCGATCGTTTACCTAGCTAACGTAGCAGGAATTGTGCAGTTTTAATTCGGTATATTACGAGTATGTAACAGACCGCTTGAGAACAATTTATTGTAGTACACGCGCCGCCGACCTTGCTTTAAGCTTCGTGTGTTTGTTTCCATGTCTGTCACGGTAGAGTCTATTCTCGAGATATGATTCTAGAATATCCTATAGGCTTCATGGGAGAACTTGTCGTATTTTGCATTTAGGCCATCGTGCTAATCAAAGGATTTCTATAGCCGGCTGTAAACTCCTAAGTAATATCCTCTCGAAAATTTTGGATTTGATAGAAAGAAGCGAAATGCTTCTATATGACTTTAATTCATTTAGTGGTTTTCTTGATTTTAAAAGCATTTACTTTCCATTGGCTCTTCACCTGTTTTAGTCTGAGCGCAGCATTAACAATATGGAGTTATTCAGTCATCATAACCAGGTTTAAGATTCGTGATCTCAAATTTGAGTTCTCTTAGCGTTGCCCTTGTGAGTGCTAAATCGCCAAGTAGAAGTTTCGTCGTACTATATTACTCTATTAACATGATTTGCTTGTTAACAAAGATAAATCATTTAAGATTGACCACGAATATGTATTCAAAAACCCTAAAATCCAATAAAAAAGTATCGAATTTCGAAATCATTGCATCGATTTCGAACTGTAGTTTTAAAAAATGTAGAAACCCTCCTTTCTAGACTCAAATACGTGAACAGATTTGTCTAATTTCGTTACATTTTTATCAACTTCCCAATAATGAGCACCACACAGAAAGTGGCTTACTACAGACCCTGTGTCCGAATTGGAAACTGGTTCGAAGACATCTGCTTAGAGGAGGTATTCGCTTAAATTGCACACTATGTATCTTAATGATCCTGTTTGTACATTCAATAGGACAAAATCAAAAACTTATTGAAAAAGCGAAAAAACTCTGAACTGCTAATTCAAAAATTCCGTGTGTTGTTTTTAAATTTCCATACACAGATTGTTTCAGATGCACCATCAGATTACATTTGTTTCGGTTCTGTTGTTCAGATCATCTCTTGTTGCATGAACATATGCGATGACAAGTCTAAGAAAAAATCAGCTTTATCCGTCGTAATCAATGAACGTGTTGTTCGTAATAGCCAGAAAATCAATGATCAATGTGAGCTTACAGTCGCACAATCCACACATCCTTGTGTGAGGAATTCCTTCAAGGTAGTCAGGTATATAGTAATTTTTCATGACAACTAAAAATTCATATCATATCATGTTTATATTTTTTGAAATTGGAAAAAATGTGGAGTTATTAATATGCCCAGTAAGAACTTCAAATGGGGATAATTTTGTGACGGAGTGAATTGAACTATTGTATGTTAAGACAGCTTCGTCCACAATCTCAGAAATTGGTTTGTTTTGATTTTTAGACTTGATAATTCGTATCAATTCCGTAAGAGTGGAGTGAAACCGCTCAACGGTTGAGTTTCCTGTGGAGGTTTTTGCGCATATTGCATGTAGTTCTATTTCATAAGTATCTAGAAAGCCCTTGAAAAGCGTAGACAAAAAAACTCGCTACCGTTATCTGTGACGATTTTTTGTGGAACTCCGTGGTGGAAAAAATATGTTTTAGGGATTTTATGAGATTTATGCTATTTCTAGATACCAGTAAGTAAGCACAGGCAAATTTACTAAATTTGTCTACTATTGTTTTGGAAATGCTCTTTATGAATTGAGTAGATATCTAAATGAAGAATTTGAAGGGGCTTTGATGGTGTTTCAGTTAGCTCACATTTTAGAGGAACTCTTAAGCGTTCATATTTATATTTTTGACAGGTCTAACAGTTATTATTAATCCGCGTTATAATATGTTTCATATTAGGAAAATAGAATTTTCTTTATAAATGGGCGAGACTCTCCTGTATTCCTCTGTGGTTTGAATGTTCGTGGTAATTTCTAACTATTTCCTCCTGTTTATCTACTTCTGTCACATCTTGTAAACAAATATGTGTCCTAACTTACTTTAAATGAGCACTACTGAAATATTTAGAATAAACATTTTGAACTATCTTAAATGTATTATCATCAGCTGAAATGGCTGTAACTCTCTTCGAATTAATGAAATTTTGAAATATGTTAATCATCACATTCTCGTCGCAAAAGTTCTCATATTCGATTCGATGTCTTTTCTTTCGTTTAAACAAAACACTAAACGTTGAATGCAGCTTAGTGCGTTTTGAATTTTCGAGGAGGATGACTTGATTTGAAAACTGATTGATTGCTCTTTCCGATATTGGAATACCATCATCAGTATTTTCTTGAGCGGAGTGGATGGTATCGACGTTATCGAATACATCGAAATTGTTATTGATAGACATTAATTCAACATTTTCCACTGGAGAGTTGTTGCCCTCGTTAACATGGATTTCGACCCGAGATAAAGCGTCGGCGTTCGAATTCATCTTTCCTTTTTTATACGTGATGGTATAGTCGTACTCCTCTAGACTTAAACGCCAACGAACTAATTTCGAGTTCGGTTCTTTAAGCGAAAATAACCTTGCTAAGGGCTTATGATCGGTGATTATCAAAAATTGTCTACCATAGAGATAGGGGCGAAAGTACTTTGTGGCCCAAACTATGGCTAACAGCTCTGTTTCTATGGTACTATAGTTCTGTTCAGATTTAAATAAGGTACGGCTTGCATAGCAAACCGGTTTATCTGATCCAACAGCCCCCTGGGATAAGACTGCACCAATAGCAACATTACTCGCATCCGTAGTAAGGTTGAATGGCTTAGTGAAATCCGGATATTGCAATATGGGATCGTTGCACAATAATGCCTTACAATTTTCAAAGCATGTTATATATTTTGAGTCTAATACTATACTTTTCCCCTTACGTAAGCACTCAGTCAAAGGTTTGGTGAGATTAGCGAAATCCTTTACAAACTTGCGATACTATCCGAGAAGTCCCAAAAGGATTTTATCTGTTTTGGGGTTTTCGGAATAGGAAAATTAGTGATTGCTTTGATTTTGTCCGGGTT
Source organism: Rhingia rostrata (assembly GCA_949824845.1). Taxonomy (NCBI): domain Eukaryota; kingdom Metazoa; phylum Arthropoda; class Insecta; order Diptera; family Syrphidae; genus Rhingia; species Rhingia rostrata. The sequence continues at coordinate 94,617,526 of OX463755.1, read as the reverse complement.
CGGCTTCACACCTTCAGATGTTACTAGGTGGCCTAGAAAGGACACTTCTTTATGAAGGAACTCCGACTTATCTAATTGGATTTTAAAATTAGCGTCCTGGAGTTTTTTAAAGACAAGTTCTAAATTTTCTATATGCTTTTGGAGCGACGTTGAAAATACAATTATATCGTCCATACATACCAAGCATATTTTGCCTTGTAGGTTATGAAGCACGTTGTCCATCACTCTTTGGAATGTAGACGGTGCATTTTTTAAGCCAAAAGGCATCCGAGCAAATTCGAAATGGCCATTATTTACTGAAAAAGCCGTTTTTGGTATATCTTCTTCATTCACCTGAATTTGGTGGAAACCTGATGCAAGATCCAATGTAGTAAAGTACATAGATTTTCCAAGCTTATCCAAGATATCAGATATATTTGGAATTGGGTATTTGTCATCCACAGTTTTTTCATTTAGCTTTCGGTAATCTATTACCAACCGCCATTTTTGTTTCCCACTTAAATCCCTCTTTTTTGGAACTATCCAAATTGAAGAGGAGCAGGGTGAGTAGCTTGGACGAATTATACCCTCATCTAACATCTTGGAAATTTGATGCCGTATTTCTTCTTGGTGAATGAGTGGAAAACGATATGACTTCGAGAAAATTGGAATGTCATCTCGTGTCTTTATCGAATGTTTTATTTGACTGGAAAATGTTAGCTCCTCACCTTCTCTGAAGAATAAATGCTTATATTTGTGGCAGATATGTTTTATAACGCTCTGTTCTTCAGAATTGAGATGACTAATGCGAAGTAAATCACTTATGCTAGAACCTCCAAGTGTTTGAGTGTTATTCACAGTAAAATTTTGAATTTCTACTATATTTGTTGGATTGAAGAGATGTGCTTTTATTGGTTGCTCCAAATTAAAGACTTGCGTCGCGTTAGAAGTGTTAATAACCTCGACAAAAGCGTACCAACTATTTGCTTGATATACACCATCGGGAATAACAAGATCTTGTCCTATTAATGTTGGTTTTATATAGATGGTGCCAAATTCAACATCCACTGGAAGCCAACAGACAATTTTATTTAATCCAGGAACAGAATATGTTTTTGAAATCATATTGGGTTTAAAATTTAATGGTAACTGAACAGTTTCATTTTCTAAAGTTGTATTCTTAAGTCTACTTTCATTCCAAGGTCTTTTGATATTTCAGTGCCAATAAGACCATCGAAATAGCTATGGAAATGAAAAATCAAAAACGGAAGCTGTTTATCTGTTTTCAACTCAGGGAGGCCGTTAAAAACGACTTGTTGATTAATAAATCGACTATTGAAGACAGTCTTAATTTCAATAGGATCTATAGTTTTGATATTCAATTTATTTACGATGCCTGGCCTAATAAATGACTTATTACTCCCAGTATCAATTAAAAATTTAAGGTTAGTTTTGTTTATGCTTTGTATTGTTATATAGGGCAGTAAGTTGGAATTAAAGTTATTCAAATCAAGAAATCCTATTGAGTGTCCGAGGCTAGTGTAAGAAAATTTGTGTCATCTCTTTCTGTTTGTATAATCTGATTGGAAGTGGAAGGATATTCTGGATTTTGATAATAGTCGTAAGGCTCTTGATAATAAAAATCGTCTGTGTGGGTAAGCAAGTGAGTATCTTGGTTATTGCTATTAATGATTATACCATCAATATTGTGCATATTATTTGGTCTATTATGATTACTATGGAAAGAGTTAGAAGTGTTGCGGTTAGTGTTTCCACTCGAAATATCCATTGCCTCCGGAGGTGGAAATCTTCTTATATATGAACGCGTTGTATTGGTGTTATTATATGGAACGGAAATGTTATTTCCTATTCGTTGATTAGGTATGTTGTTATGTGTGTTGATTTGAAGAATATTGAGGGTTTGAATGTGTGGGCCTAACTTGAGGTTGGTAATTATTATTTACTGGTCTATTTTGAGGCTGGATTGGTCTATTGAAGTTTCTTTGGTTGAATATTGATTGCTGTAAATACTGAGGGTCACGAAAATAAAGACAGTTTTGCTCCTTAAGACACAGATTAAATGCATCAGACAATTTTGTTGGAAGCATAGCTCTTACCGTAGATCCTAATGGTTCTCTAAGACCAGATAAGAAGGTGTTAAGACACATTTCTTCATACAACTTTTGCTTCGCGGCGATAACGTTAGCATCTGTTTCGTGGACCTTCACGTGGTTTACCATAGCCGATAATAAGTCTATTATTTTCGCGTAAAAAAAATCTACTGTGTTTTTATTTTGTCGTAATTGATGGAGATCACGAATTAAACTGGTTTCATTACGTTTGTCAGAGTAATGCACTATTAAATTGTGCTTTATTTTTGTCCAAACTACTGGTGTGCCATACATATTAAGCACTTCATTGGCTTGTCCAATAATTTTGTTGCGAATGGCTCGAATTATTATTTTTTGATAATTCGTATTATCTAACTCTGGCATAAACTTAATATCTCCTCAACGTTGCTTAAGAAGTCATACAATAGTTTTGGATTGCCATCAAAAGTTGGTAGATCCTTAACTGCATCAGGAATTCTGAGAGAGTTAAAGATCTCCATTGCAACACTGGAATTACTAGTATTCATTACAGAATTAGAGGAACAATTGTCGTTTGAATAACTTTCTATAATATTTTCTAACTTAAATTGTACTTAAATTGTTTTTTATTGAAATTATATGGAGAGCAATTCACCTTTTTACACCTTAGATTTTTAAAGGAAGGCATAGGATGGGAAAACCGATTAATAACCAACAAAAGATAGAGACTCACCGCCAAGATATACGAGAGAAATGCACTGTTGTCCAATCGTAGTAATCTTCGAAATCTGCATGTGTGTCCACTATAGGTTGTCTTCTTTATAGGTTCACTTTCAGCCAAAAGATTAATATCTACCACTCCAATATTCAATTGAAGTGTGCTTTGTGGAAATCGAGTCACTTCAAAAGCTACTTTTATTCACTTAATGAGACTTGATTTAATGTTCCCACTAACGACTGCGCCAGTTAGTATTATATATATACACTCGCCCAAAGCAAGAAAACAAAAAACTAAATCTTTATAATTTATTTTGTAATCGGTACAACTTCGACGACTTTCAACATAATACTGACTGCAATTCACTTCTTCCGCTTTCTTCAAGAGATTTATCGGTTAGCAACATTGATGAATCTTTTGGGTAAAGATTCGAAAAGCGAGATTCAATGAAAAATAATAGCCTTAGGGACGAAAGCGACGTTCCTCGAACAAGGCTTAACAATGTCGAACTGCTCTGCGAAGACCTTCGTAAAGACATTCTCCATCTTAAGGAAGAAAATATGACTCTTAAGAGTTCATTGAAAACATCTTTAGAGCCCAAACCATGTGCAAACTGCCCCGTGAATTGGAAATTGGAAATTAGAGAAATGGAAATCTAAAAAAAGATAAGTATGCGACTTATCTAGCAATTTTTTTTATCACGAGTAATGAATGTTTGGCAGGTAACTTTCCTGTGGGAGTTCCTAGCTTTTTCCGCAATTTATAGCGGGGCTTGTTGTTATCGGGCCAAATCTAAGGGCTTAGTTCTTTGAAGACGCCGCAATAAATTTGTTTATTTTGTATATTAGTTTTGATACATATTTTGTAACATAAAAAAACGCGTAATCCGTAGAAAAACGGTCGTTTTTGTAAAAAGAACCATACAAGATTAAAAAAAAACTGTCTGAACAAGATGTTGTGGCAATATCAATTTCCAAATTTCATTCCCGTTCTGTTTTAGGCATGCCCCCTTTTTGTTAAAAATTATTTTAAGGATGACAAAAAAGATACCGAAGATTTTTCTCTTAAATCGATCAAGTATTTTTTCCTCCACTTTTGATACGGTCCATGCTTCAGCGTAGTAGGGCAAGACTGGGATGATCATTATCTATCGGGTTTTTCAACAGGGACGCTACAAAAGTTGAGCGACAAGTACAGCAATTATTCAATTTTACAACCGAAATTCGGAGTCAGTGGCCTCATAGTCGTCCGAGCAGATCAACAATTGAGCGTCTAGTGGAAAAATTTTAATCCACAGGCACAGTACAAAATGTTCCCGTGCCAGTGAGACAAAGAAGTGCCCGTAGTGTCGAGAATATTGCTGCCGCTGAGGCTTCAGTTGAAGAAAGCCCAAATGTGTCTCTCACACGTCGTTCTCAAGCGTTGGTCGTGCGATTTGACGCCGTTAGACTATTTCCTGTGAGGCTACGTCAAGTCTATGGTCTATGCCAACAAGCCAGCGACGATTGATGAACTTCTCACGAATATCGAATGTGAAATTGCAGCAGTATCGGCCGATTTATGCTTGAAAACCGTCGAAAATTGGGTTCAGCGTGAAATCGAGTTCCATGCATAATGGAATCGAACGTACTTTCACAGGAATAAAGAATTTCATTGATATCCAAAACCGTTTTTGTTTTATTTAAAAAAATCTTTTGTAGCGCTCTTATTGAAAAACCCTTTCCTTAGGATATGATCCCCTTAGTAGTTCGAGTGTGTGCTTTATTACTAAACTGCCTTCTTAGCCCGGAGAAACTGCGGTTGGCAAGAGTAACTCTTCATTTAATTTCTGACAAAATGTTGTTGTCAGAGTTAATAGGGAAGGCGAGGTAGACAAAGTCCCTTACTACCTCAAAGCAAAGGTTATAAAGCTACACATATAACGCATTTAGAACAAAAAACAGAAATTTTTGCTCAACAGCTTCATGGTACGGGCGGGCGGTGTACACGTGCATCCATTAGAATCGAGATCCAACTATATAGCGTGCTGTGGTAGTACGACCCGCCGAAGAACAATTTTTCTTGTATGCAATGCGTCATCTGTATGGCTTTATAGTCTTTGCTCAAAGTTATATATGTCAATGGTGACGTTTTGTCCAATTCGTCGATGTTTTGTGTCAATATGAGTTGAAAGCTTATACTTGGTCTTATCCTCATTTAAAGCTAAATCCATTTTTGCCTCTTCCTTCTCTATACTAACAAACGTTGAGTCCGATGAATGGTGTTCAAAATCGTCGGCGTATGCCAATATATGCTAATAGTTACACCGATTTATGGAAGATTGTGCGTCTGCTGTTGGCTGGAGAGTTTTTCACAATCCTCTCAAGAAGTCACATGACTGAGTGCATCGCCTTGTCGAAATCCTAGCTTAGGCGAGGTCCTTTTCGACCCTGATGGTGTAGCGAAAATTCTCTATCATTATACTGGACAGACGAGTTTGTGCGGTATGCCAAAACTAGACATAGCTCTGTAAGTTCGTTTCTATAAATGCTGTCGTATGCGGCTTTGAATTCGATGAATAGGTCGTGGGTATAGATTTCGATTTCATTGTTTCTCTTCAGGATCTGCCGAAGTGTGAAGATATGATCAGTTGTGGACTTTCCTGAATTAAAAAAATTGATGAGAGCCGATCAGGTTGTTAGTAAACGGCTTCAGATGTGCGCATATTACTGCAGGCTTGTAGGCTATGATGAGGAGATTTCAGCCTCTGTAGTTGGCGCAGTTCAGAAGGTATCCTTTTCTGTGGATCGGACAAACGATCATTCTCATCAAATCATCATATGAGTGACAATATTTGGAGCGCCGTCAATTTCGGCAGCCTTATTGAGCTTAGGTTTATATACTGCTATCCTCACCTCAGTTAGATCGGGTGGTAGCTAGTTTTCGCTGTCGTCGCCAATATTGAATGATCGTTCTGTCTGACAGCGGTTTATTGTCATCGCCGTTTAACAGTTAGTCGAAGTGGTTCTTCCATATCCTCATCGATAGGATTCTGTTCGAGCCTTATATCCCTGGCTTTAACATTTTATACTTTGGTAAAACTTGTTAATGTCTTGAAAACATAAAACTTCGTAGCTAAATCTGCCACTTATAATAATCGTCTCTTTGTGCAGACCAATCCATTAAATTTCTGGATGGCAACAATGTCTGCTTTGTATCAGCTTAGGGCTTCCGCTAGTTGTTCGTCTGCATTTCTCCTGTTTAATGTTCTCGCATTCAAGATGCAGATACGAACGATGTTGTCCTGTTTTGTTTATGCCCTATCCCATAGAGTATATTAGTTTTGATACATAATTTGTAACATAGAGAAATAATTTATGTAGATATACCTCCAACTGTATGGATCGACTCAGAATCGCTAGCTGAGTCGATTGAGCCATTTCCGTCCGTCCGTTCTGTATGTCACCGATTTTTAGGTTTTAAATTTTGATTCATGTGTACGTGTGTACTTCTTGCACGATAGCGGACCGTTCTGTTTTAAGCCAACTTTGAACGGTTAAGTTAAGATAAGCTTTTCTTGACAATTGATACTGCTCGGATGATTTGTCAGAAATTATTAAGGTGTTGTTACGGCTGGCAATAAAACCCATACCTTCAGCTTGGTCGGTAACATAAAATCATTCCTTACAGTTGCTTTACAAGAATATTTTTTATTTCCATGATTGTGTAGGTAACCGAAAGCTCAGGCCCAGCTTCAAGGAATAACCTTACAACGCGATCTATGCCATTGGGCATTTCTGATCATCCGCCACCACATCTTTTTAAAACTATTGACTAATCATTGAACTCCCTAGGGCCTAGGGCATATATTGTACGAATATGTCAAAGCAACTCACATAGGTGTAGACGAAACCATTGATTCCATGTTCGAGATTCTTCTGCTGCCGTCTGAAAAAAGGTACAGGGGCCTAGGTAAAAGGACAAATTTAATTGGTTATTGGTTTTTGTAGGTTTGCTTGCCGACACTTTTAATCGAATGCAATGGTATGTAATGGTAATGGCATGATGCATTGATTTTGCAAGCTCCTTTTCATATTATTTACTGCCATAGGATACGAAAGAAGACATATAGAATGTATTTATTATTTCCCTCGTCTATCGTTTGCGACGACATACCATCTTTCAATTGATGAGGCTAGCTTTTTTCATATTCCATTACAGTCTGAACAATGGTATGTACAAATTGGAAAAATACTAAGAGGGCTATCTAATCCAATATTGTCCCATTTATCAAGAAAATCTTTATAATCAAAAACCATAACAACAGAAACAACTACGCAACATATCGTCACAATCTTGGCACACCCATCTATGGAACTATGTCATAACCTTAAAGGTATGTTATCCTTATTGATCTTAATAAATGGAATTTTTATTAATTATCATCCTCTCGTATCTATTGTTTTCATGTGTATATTTATCAGTTCCCATGCCATATCTAGATGTGCTCGCGTATTAAGCTTCAACTGAAAATCGATTGCGAGATATTTTTTAATTCTAATTCCAGAAAATAAAACAAATCAGGGCCAATGTCTAAAATTTGCTCTTTAAAAGCGTTTTGTTAAATATTTTGTTATATATCCAAGCTAGATAAAGGTTTAACTAACCGGTATTTGTTCAAGTGAAACAGTAATATAATTAGCAAGATGAATTGTTTTTCCGCTTCACATGTGAATGATTCTGAACATTCCATAACAAACATTCTAACCTATGGAATACTACTCAGATTTCAAGTCATGACGAAAATAAATTAATTACCAGTCAAACTAATGCCAAAATTAACAAAACGCCAATTCGTAGCCATTGGCCCAGTTAACATGTTTTTGCACAGAAATCTCCTGCTTAAAACACGAGAGTGTTACGATAACGATGTGATTCGAAAAACGTTTCTGCGGTATAGCACTAGCACCTTTGCCACGTTCACGTGCTTGCGACATGCCGGAAGGTGTGCACAGCTAATCACTGTTATTGAGATTGACATTTTATTGAATGTACACTAGTAAAGTCATTACTGTCCTACATCTAACAATTTTATAGATATAAAATTACGATAATGGATACAGTCGGACTTGTAAATTGTGGGACAGGTGTGACATATTAGATTAGTTCTCTGGCCCGCAAGGGAGAAGGAAGAAAATCTAATGTAAACCAAAACAAGAAACGTTGATTTGACGAACTTTAAACGGACTTGATTGTTCAAACTATTTCCGATCTGTATTTTGCAAACATGCCGCTAGGACCATTCTTATTCATAGATTCTGTCTGACATGTGTTACATATTAGTTATAAAAACATTCGCACAGCCCCATTCTTTTTCTTAGAATATTTAAAATGTTTTGTCAGCCATGCCCATCATAATTCTACAGTAGTAGCAGGCCATAATCAGTTTTCAAACTGGCAACACTTTCCTACAGATTCTTAATAAAACGTTAACACGTTTTGAAATGTAACGATGAATTGATTAACGCCAGAACAACGGAAAACCTTTTTTGAAAACCATGGTTCGGTTCGGAAGAATACAGAAGAATACACAAGGGGAACTCAGTGTTGAGGAGACTCAGAATGAGTCGATTCGCCATCATGCATAGTAAGTGGAGCTATGATCAATCATTTTGTGCAAGATTCTACGAAGGATCTTGACTTAAAATCTTATGAGCGTGACAATTATACGCGTAGTATAAACAAAAACAAATTTTTGGCGCAACAGGCTCGTTAAAGCCGAGCTATCTCACAACCATCCATGTGTGATTGTGTACTTCTTGCACTATGGCGTGACCTTTTTGTTTATATAATTAGCACGCGCTAAAGGGTTTATGAATACCCTTATAGTGTATAGTACGTCCGAAGGTAGACTTGAGGGGGTGAATTGATTAGCATTCATGGCATGGCGAGTATCACTGTTGAACGCTTAAAGGGGCGGAATGCAGCTGGCTATTTCGATTGAGCAATTCCTGTTGAAATAGCGGTAAAAAAGTGTTAGGCAGGAGATATTCCTACGATGTTCAAGCGAGACTATAGAGTTCGCTACGGTTGGATCTCCTATCAGTTTTATCGCACGCTTTTGTATTCTATCCAGTAGGTGCAATGATGTTTTTGCTGCACCTGACCAGATGTGGGCGTTGAACTCAAGTTTGGGGCGTATATACGCTTTATATATTGAGGCCAGATCAGAGGGGGTGAAATATTTTTTGCATCGATTAAGGAAACCTAGACATTTCGCTGCGTTTTTAGCGATTTCGAATACGCTCAGATGACAGAAGACAGCATTGTGTTTTGGAAGCATTAAATTCCACTCTATTCGATTTACCCCATTTAATTATGCTGTCAAGATCGGAATTAAATGAGCTTAACATATTTTGCCGTTTCTGTTCCACGTCCGAAGATGAAGGGCGTGGATTAGAGAATGAATATGAAAAACTGAGAGTGCAAAGGAATGGATTGGATTAGAAGTTGCAGACAAGAGGTCATTAATAAAAATGAGAAATAGTGTCGGAGACAGAACAGAGCCAGCATTTATTTTGTGAGAAGCAGACTTGAAACCGTCCAAAACAACTTGAATTGAACGTTTCGAGGGAAAGTTTCTAATCCATAGAAGAAGAGTTTCATCGATTCCAAAAGCACGCATTTTCGACAAAAGGGCTTGATGCCAAACCCTGTCAAATGCCTCTTGTTTTCGCCACCGAGGTGAATAGATTGGTTCAACTTTTCGGTGAGATATGTAACAAATCACCAGTGGACCTGTTGCAACGAAAACCGTATTGTCGGTCATTTAGAAGTTTTCGTGATTCAAGATATTTCATAAGCTGACGGATTATCAGCGTTTCCATGACCTTAGAAAGAAGGGACGTAAGTGCAATTGGTCGGTAGTTGGAGAGAGAAGAAGATTCGCCTTTTTTTGGGACGGGCTGGACAAATGCTCTTTTCCATCTACTCGGGAAGAGTCCTGATGAATAGGACAGATAGAAAAGCTTACGCAGTGGTTTTGCTAGCGTGGAAGAACACATTTTCAGAATTATGGGGGAGATACCATCTGGACCAGACGATTTGGGAATGTTAAGACCTAATAATACTCTTGCGACTGTACGAGTATGGAAGTGGATTGGTCCCATAGAATGTTCTACGTTCTCAAGTACAGGAGGAGACTGGGCACAATCTGGTAACGTGGAACTGGCTGCAAAATGGCCAGCAAGCAGATTGGCTTTGTCTATAGAGGTGACAGCTGGAATGTCATTGCAATTGAGCGTTGGAATGGAAGATAAAGTCGAATTCTTAATGTTTTTGACAAACGAACAAAAGTTTTTACTACCTTTGCGACATAGTAGAATTTTTTGCCTCAGCTTTTGGTCGTGGTAGAATTTGACACGCTTGATGCGGGCGTTACAATCGTTTCTGGCTCGTTTGAACGGTTTTCCTCAGTAGGATTTGTCTTATACAACCGAAAACATAACTCTTTCAACCTAACGGCCTCTTTGCAGCTCGAGTCATACCACCCGTTTGCCTTAGGCTTGATACTCTTTAACCGGTGAGCAATAAAGGATTTCATACCCAGGAGAATGGTGTTCGTGTCGCTTCGGCAGTAGCATCCACGTCATTATCGAGGAAGCATAATGACCAGTTAAAATTCCGAAAGAAACCGGTAAGAGCTTCCCAGTTGGCTTTTTCGTATTGCCATTCGGTTCTTTTTGGAATTTGTTCTTTAACGAGGTGATAGCACATTGATAGTGTATTTATTAGGATGAGAGGTCAGAAACAATTCCAGAGTGTTAGCGGCTTGACTGTGAATGTCCGGAATTCGCATTGGCTCATTTACAAGCTGGGTTAAGTTGTTTACCTCAGCAAAGATCTCAACATACCTTCCTTCGGGTGTTGACTGTCCACAATGTCGAAGCCACGATGATTTGTGTACATTGAAATCGCCGGCAATGACGATTTCAGTGTGAGGATACAGGGATACAATTCTTGAGATGGAGTCAGACAGCTCATCAAACTCATTAAAAGTCGAGTTGCTGTCCATATTTGGGCTTCTATAAATAAAACAGTAGTGGATTATTTTCCTACGGACATGGAATTTCAGCCATATAAAATTAAATTCCGGATTGGAACATTGGTCGTATTGTCGCTGAATTTGGTAGGCTACATCACTACGAATGTAAATGGCGAGACCGCGGTGAGAGAAGAATAATGGCACTAAGTTATATCCAGGTAGACTTAGTTCTGAAATTTCAGAATTAGCGCCCACCCGTGTTTCTCAAAGTGCCAAAACACCTGGTTTGTATTTGGATATGTGAACGTATGCCGAAAAGAGATTTGTTCTTAACCCACGAATATTACTTACATCTACTCTAAAATTCCTATCGATTACAATTTACAAATATAAAAAACACAACTCCGACGCCAACTAAACAGAGCCGTGAAGTGAATTATGCCGACTCCGAACGTCGAATTTTAGATAAGCCTTTCTTGGCTGTTGAAACTACTCGGATGATTTGTCAGGTCATCACCAGAGGAGGGCCAGTGAAAAAATAAAGGTTTAACTAACCGGTTTTTTTTCAAGTGAAACAGTAATATAATTAGCAAGATGAATTGTTTTTCCGCTTCACATGTGAATGATTCTGAACATTCAATAACAAACGTGTAGGCTTATCTAACCTATGGAATACTACTCAGATTTCAAGTCAAGACGAAGATAAATTAATTACCAGTCAAACTAATCCCAAAATTAACAAAACGTCAATTCGTAGACATTGGCCCAGTTAACACGTTTTTGCACAGAAATCGGCTGCTAAAAACACGAGAGTGTTACGATAACGATGTGATTCGAAAAACGTTTCTGCGGTATAGCACTAGCACCTTTGCCATGTTCACATGCTTGCGACATGCCGGAAGGTGTGCACAGCTAATCACAGTTATTGAGATTGACATTTTATTGAATGTACACTAGTAAAGTCATCACTGTCCTACATCTAACATTATTATAGATATAAAATTACGATAATGGATACAGTCGGACTTGTAAATTGTGGGACAGGTGTGACATATTAGATTAGTTCTCTGGCCCGCAAGGGAGAAGGAAGAAAATCTAATGTTAACCAAAACAAGAAACGTTGATTTGACGAACTTTAAACGGACTTGATTGTTCAAACTATTTCCGATCTGTATTTTGCAAACATGTCGCTAGGCCCTTTCTTATTCTTAGATTCTGTCTGACATGTGTTACATATTAAATATAAAAACATTCGCACAGCCCCCTTCTTTTTCACAGAATTTTTAAAATGTTTTGTCAGCCATGCCAATCATAATTCTACAGTAGTAGCAGGCCATAATCAGCTTTCAAACTGGCAACACTTTCCTACAGATTCTCATTAAAACGTTAACACGTTTTGACATGTAACGATGACTTGATTAACGCCAGAACAACGGAAAACCTTTTTTGAAAACCATGGTTCGGTTCGGAAGAATACAGAAGAATACACAAGGGGAACTTAGTGTTGAGGAGACTCAGAATGAGTCGATTCGCCATCATGCATAGTAAGTGGAGCTATGATCAATCATATTGTGTAAGATTCTAGGAAGGATCTTGACTTAAAATCTTATGAGCGTGAAAATTATACGCGTAGTATAAACAAAAACAAATTTTTGGCGCAACAGGCTCGTTAAAGCCGAGCTATCCCACAACCATCCATGTGTGGTTGTGTACTTCTTGCACTATGGCATGACCTTTTTGTTTATATAATTAGCACGCGCTAAAGGGTTTATGAATACCCTTATAGTGTATAGTACGTCCGAAGGTAGACTTGAGGGGGTGAATTGATTAGCATTCATGGCATGGCGAGTATCACTGTTGAACGCTTAAAGGGGCGGAATGCAGCTGGCTATTTCGATTGAGCAATTCCTGTTGAAATAGCGGTAAAAAAGTGTTAGGCAGGAGATATTCCTACGATGTTCAAGCGAGACTATAGAGTTTGCTACGGTTGGATCTCCTATCAGTTTTATCGCACGCTTTTGTATTCTATCCAGTAGGTGCAATGATGTTTTTGTTGCACCTGACCAGATGTGGGCGTTGAACTCAAGTTTGGGGCGTATATACGCTTTATATATTGAGGCCAGATCAGAGGGGGTGGCGAGCGCTATAGGAATATGACTTCTGTTTCTTCTTCCCACAGTTGAATGGCATTGACGTGACAGACCTTCGGTCACAACAAGACGGCACAATATACAACACGGCGTTCGAAACCATCAATTTATTACGGGAAACATTTGCCGGGCGTATCATTTCGCATAGTGGAACTGTGAAACGGCCTCCTTCACCCTGTGGTCTGACACATTTAGATTTTTTTTTTCTTGGCGGTATGTGAAGTCACTAGTATATGCCGATAAACCAAAGACGTTGGACAATTTGGAGGTCAATATTTACCATATAATTGCTAATTCAAGGTGGGCCAAAAAATGTCATCCGATGTTATTTGGCTTTCATTTTTTTTCTAAATGGAAAACTTCGAATCCGTTTGTTGATTATGTTTATTTGAACCTTAAGAATTTTATTGGTCAAGTTGTCACAATTGATTGCCATACGGGCTCGTTTTATGACATTTTACATCACTTCGGCAAGAACTTCGGGCGACAGATTCTGGTACTCGTGTCGAATGTTGTCCTTGAGGGCTTCTAGTGTCTCGGGCTTGTTCACGTAAACACGGGACTTCCAAAAACTGTACAAAAAAGTCTGCAACTGTTAAATCGGGCGATCTTGCGGTCGAGTGCAAATCACAAAAACGAGAGATGAGGGAACGCCGTCTTCAGAATATCGGTTGTGAACAGCCAACTCCTGGCCACGTGGCCACTCTTGGCAACGTCTCGTGTGGTCCCATACTCTTCAAGGTTGGTGGTCAAACGGCGCAGTGTTTGCGCAGTCGGTGTCGGACGGCCAGGGAATCGGCGATGGAATTCGCGCTGCGCCAACACTACAGACGAATTGTTACGCAAAAAATAGATACGATTATTCCGCGTTCTTGGAGAGTGTATCGCTTCATGGCTTGTTCACTTGTATTCTATATCTGTCTAGTCCACAAATGTCAAAACAGATTTGACATTGGCGGCCATTTGCAAAAATAAGAGCATCTTCCAATAGGGTGATCTCTTTTGGCCCACCTTGTATATTGATCTCTAAAGTTGTCGAAAATTGGACTTTACGATTACGCCTTATTCGAGCTAGCCGCGGTGTGCATATGCCTGAAATCATATTTTAACACTAATGGCATAAAATTATCTATTAAATAAAGCTAATATCATATTGATTTGGTAAACCTCTAATAAAAACACACTTTATAATTTTGCTGTGAAATTTCGTATAGAGAATCAAACATCTAAATTTTAAGGTAAGAGAATGAAATTTATAATATAAGATCCTTGTGCTACAGAACAATTGCACAAAATTGAAAATAAACCTACTGCCTCACCCACTTGAATGTTTTTAGGTCAAACGGTTAAAAATTAAAACAAATCTTAATATCTATATTTCGCTCATAAAACCATTTTTTTAAAAATTCATTTTGGGTTTTGTCAAACCCCAGTAAGAGTAACGTGTATGATAAAAATAGACCAGAAAACGGAGGGAATATTTTTCATTGCTGTCCAATTTTTATGAACTTTAGTGTATGTGCAGAATATACTGTTTCCTTGCGTTCAAAATGTAATTATTTACGTTGGGACGTAATCGAGTTCATATAGTTTTACTGCTATCGAAGATTAAATAATTGACATAATTGTTGCCTGTAACGCATTAAAGCGAATGAATTGTATCCATAAAAAATATACGAATATTAGAGCCGTTACAAGGGTCTGCCCTAGTTAAAATAAAGGGAAATGTTTAAATTGTCACAAATAGGTATTACCGAAGACAGGCTTAATGAGATTACATAGCTCGGAGTAATCTTATATTGTTTTATGATGTTGATATCTTTTTTGTTACAGATATTGGCCGATATTGATTTAATGCTCCCAACCTGAAAATGGTATCACATTCCAGGCTCAGGTGTAAACGTGCTTTTTCATTTTGCTCATCTACTTTAAAAGATTGGGAAAAAATTAAACTTGAGATTCTTAACAAACTTGATATCACGATCATAGGGTCTCTCAACTCTCCACAGTGACAGCTTTATCAGTTGCATTATTGGAAAAGAAGAAGACCTGTCCATAAATATACAGGGGCTTCCTTGTCGATGGATCACCTTTGGATTATTAGTTCCCTAAGTTCGAAATGCGACTCATCTAAAAAAAATGATTTTCTTCGAAAAATCACTGTTCACATATTGTTGGTGTAGGATATATTCTGTGATTGTTCGGGGCTACCTATGGTTTATAACTTACTTGAACTGCGTTACAGTCTGGAGCACGATTTTAACATCGTACTTCATTAGTCGCCCATAGGTTTTGTCAAGGACCTCATAGAAGCAATCATTAGCTATATAATCTATTTACTCCGTGTGGGCGTGAAGGCATATAACGATTATGTTGGCGAATTCGGCCTTGATGCGGATTGTTACAATGCGTTCGCTAATGTCTTGGAAACATAAGACTTCTTGCCTAAGTCTGGCACTTATAACCAATCCGTATCCGAGTAGTCGCTGTTTCTGCTCACTTCAAAACGGTACGTAGTAGATGTCACAGTTTTCATCCCCTTTTTGCCCGGCCCATCCCATCGTATTTCCTGGATGGCAGTAATGTCTGCTTTGTAGCAGGTTAAAGCTTCCGCTACTTGTTCACTTGCACCTCTTCTGTTTAACGTTCTCACGTTTTAAATGCTTGTCTTTTTTTCGCTTAGCAGGGTCGTCAACAATAAAATCGATCCTTTCTGACACTTATGTTTGCTTCCTTACCATGTTTTTTTTTTAAATGGGTGGGTAGTTAACTCAAAGCACAACCCGCATGCTGGATATCCAGTTGCAATTTATTATATACCCCTAGGACACGGGGTCATCAGTATCCACTACGGGATTGTGCGCTGCCGTTGGCATTTCGGTTCATACACCACCATCTCTGTTAAAAGTGTCTGACTAACCCTTTAAATTCCTAGACAACCTGTTGTCCGAATATGTTGAAGCAGATTGTCTAGGTTTGTCTGGGACAGCAGGCCGAGTATTCATTCCGTGCCCTTCTGACCTGGCTGTTTATAGTGTTGCTGTTTTTCCTTGTTATCAAGACGCGCGCTTATCGTTTAGCAAATCAAATCCTGTTGGATGAGACCAGTACCCGATGGCTACCACTTGGAGGTTAAAAACAAGTCATGTGTCAGAGTTACAACCACTGGGCACTGCCAAGTTAAAGCCAATCGAAGTCTACCTTCGTTCTACAACGCCCAACCATCATGGTTTATAGTTTCAAGTAAAAGTCTCAAGTGCTGAAAACAAATGGTTCCGTGTGCTGCTGAAATGTTTTTTTTTTTGACCGAGCTATACGGATTCAAAATGACGCATACATCCAAAAAAATTTCATCATTTCGGTAATGGATTTTCACAGTTTGTATGTTCTCTGTGTTCGTGTAACTCTCCATGAGTAAACCTTTATACTCATACATGACAGCTGTTAAACAACGGTTTTGTACGCCCGTGCCGAAAATAATGAATATAAATTCAAAGTATTTAATTTCACAACCAATGATCAATAGTGTTTTTTTTCTAATTTAAATTATATTTTTCTGACTTATCTATTGTCAGTATTGGACACTCAAACCTTAACGTGTCTTTGACACATCAACTCGTCATACGACACTTGTCTATTATTGAGATAAGCACATACAACGGACAACTTTATGATGGGTCATTGGTTACAAATATAAATATGTTCAGCTGTATTTTAAATGTCAGTACAATATCTCTTAGCTCTGAAAAGGTAACTTAGGGGCTACATGTTGTTGCCATGCTACATCTGACCCTATTGTGATGAATAGCAGATTTCGATTTGCGGAACTATGGACTTGTTCTTTCAAGTAAATGTTGTATACTGCGTTTTCTTTGAGTTGAACTGAACTCGATTTTCCTTTCCCCATTGTACAATCTTCTTGATGACCTCATCGTTTATAGAGCAGATTTGTTCGCAACTCTGCTGGTGTGCGGCAACGGTAATATAAGTAATAGGCATCTTGAAATAGAATTAAAGTAATATCATACGCAAAATTAAAATGCGATTATTAGTTCTCCTCAAAAGATTTATTATGCACCAGAAATATAGATGGTGAGAGAATCGAACCTTGAGCTATCCCAGCGTTTATAGAGAATCTGTATGAGGATACGCAATCCACAACTAACCGTTGTTTTTTAGAGGTATAAAAATTTTAGTTGGCAACATTATTTTAACTGGTGGCCATTTTGTCAGCTGTTTAGTGATTTAATTTTAGTTTGGCTTGGCATTTCAACATGTATACACTGACGTCTGAACTTCCAAATTTTGCAAATTTATGTTCAAAATCATGGTTCTGTTCGAAATACGTATCGCGCACTACGTCTATTTTATGGTCAACATAATCGTCCATCAGAGCAATTAATTCGATTAAGAATGGACGTTTTTGCACCACGTTTACTCTAAATAATAATACTGCTGTAGAGCGTAGCGTCAAGGAAGACCCGAATCAGTACATCCAGCAAGTTTCACAGGAATTGGATATATGTCCATCCACTTTATAGAAGAGTTTGCGGAAAGATCTTGGTTTGCGTGCTTACATCAAATCAAATTCGTGCAAGAATTGAAGCTACAGGATCACCTAGAAAGGCGTAAAATGGGTGAATGGGCCAAAATAAGATGACCGTTGATCCCAACTTTCATAAGCGAATGTTGTTTAGCGATGAAGCTCACTTTTGGTTTGAATGGATATGTCAATTAACAAAACTGCCGTTTTTGGAGTGATGATAATCCTCAAGAGTGTATGTTGAGACACCGTTACATCCACAAAAACTGACTGTTTGGTGTGCTTTATGGGTTGGTATAATAACGGTCCATACTTCTTTAAAAATGGTGACCGCTGTAGAGCCATTACTGACATTTTCGTTCATCAACTGAACAACCATGATGTGTAGGAGCTGTGGTTTCAACAAGATGGCGCAACATGTCACACAGCTCGTGCCACAATTGATTTGTTGAAGGAAACGTTCAGTGAACGCATATTTTCGCGCTTTGGTCCTGTGAATTGGCTTCCAAGATCGTGCGATTTACCGCGCTTGACTATTTTCTATCGAGATATGTCAAGTCGGGGGGTCCCGATTGACTACTTGGAGGACAACGTTATTGCCAATATAAGACCACAAATGTTGGAAAAAGTATTCGAAAATTGGACCTCCAGCTTAGAATTCGTAATATGCCAGAAACCATATTTAAATTATCATTTGAATAATGTAAATTTCATGTCAATTTAAAAAATAATCATTGTTTTATTCCATTTCAAAGTTCTATACCTTTAGAAAAACACCCTTTACTTGCAAAGATCTGACTCTTCCGAAATTTTTCCATCCAGTTGTCACAGTATTTTGCTAAGTCTGACAATTTGGCCAGCAAAGCTTTGCTCCTAAACTGATCAAAATACTTTGAAATAACCACAACAACTCCCTTTTTCTATTGCTGAAGTCCATAGATGGGTTACATAACTTAGCAAGTCTCCAGTTGTGCGTTTCTTTTGGAACTAGGTAATTGAAAATCTCGATATTAGTTGTCTTTTTTTTTTTTGAAAGTATGGATAGTAAAGCAATTGTTCTGTAGTTTTCATACATGCATTTTCTTGTATTGTTAGGAATTGGTTGGATTCGAGCAGATTTCCGCGATTTTCTATGACATATTATGATATGAAAAATAAACTGCAAAGCACGGGTACGTGCTTCAATGAGGGTACGTGCTTTCTATCATTGGTGATACAGCTTGTTCATTCCAGGAAATAAGCCTGTTTTTTTTTGTGTTGTACCTAGCGATCTATCAGTTCTGATTAATAGAGGGAATGAAGAGAGGCTTGGATTATTATTGACTACTTTTTTATTAACCAAAATGTCCGTAAGCCTCCAGAACAAGCCAGCATTTATTAGTTACTTTTTCGTTGTAGGCGTTCTTTGTGTTTTGGAGGTTGATTGAAACAAACATTTTTCCTTTAGTTAGATTTGCGCCCCCCATTGTTTAAACGCTGCATCTACAATTTTCTCGCATTGCTTATTGAACCGTGACTTGTTGGATTCTGCTTTTTTATTTATATATTTATATTTATGGATTTCCATACCTAGAATAATGATGTCTGTTACAGTCTATGCAGAAGTATTGACATCGCTTTGTCTTTAACAAGGGTCTTCCCAAGAAATAGAATCATAATATCCACACAGATTATCCGAGTAAGCCTGTAGTTCGATAAAACTCGTCAATGTTCTAGTATCCTTGGGGCAGTGACTTAACAGAAGTTCCGGGAAAGAAAGAGGGCTTCGGCTTGAAATATGTATTATAAATTTCTACATTTCTGCTGATACCATCAAAATATCAATTGATTTTTATATATACAGATCAATTAAAAATCGGATAGTAGAAACATAAAAGTGTTTATCAGTGGTTTTTTATTTTACAATATGTCACCCCAAATTAAGTAATATGTCACCGTCTGATTTCTATCATGACATTTATATCACATTTGATTTTGAGCAGAAAAAAATCTAAAATAAAGTTATTAAAGAAAACGTTTAATAATTATAAATGTGTCTTTAAACATTTAAACTGTATATTAGCCGCATACTCTGTATTAGCCAGATGCGACGAAACACACTTATAAATCTTTTTGTTTATTATCCTCGTGATTTTTAAATCTAAACACTTTTGAGCTTTGATTTAATTGCTCATATTAGTATGATATCATATTTAAGTCCAGCCCATAAAACGATTCATCAAAATTTCTTATTTTTATACAAATGTTATCGGTAAAATTGAAATTAATTGGCATCATGTGTATCTATATCGAAAAACTTGGATTTTAAATTCGTAACACGTTTTATTTTTGGTTGAACATACTTATATTTTTTTATGACCAAAAATAAACGGCCATGACATAAAACAATGCATCATTATATTGATATGTTAATGCGAATTTATTTTTACTGGGTTATCGAATAATTTCGATGACGTCCCTTCTACTGCACAGGTGATAATATTGGCATGTCCCTCTAGGTTATGACTATTGCTTTGGGTTAACTAAACACTCAGTTAAAAAATCTGAAGTCAATTAATGCTAAATGAAAAAGGATAAGGACGTTTGCACCTTGAAAGTGAAATATTGAACAGAATTCAATCAACGTGCGGAAGGCAAAAGTGTCCACAAAGCAGCCATTTCTGCATTCCAGGAAATGCGGTGGGATGGATCCAGCAAAAGGAGAATGAGAATGGTCAGTTACATAGTGCACTGAAAGGGCGACTATTGGGATGCTGATTTGTCATAAGCGACTGACCTAGGCAAGAAATGTAATGCATCAAAGACATTAGCGAAGGCATTGACATGAATCGCATCATGTCACATTGATATACTTAAAGTGTCATGCCATAATGGATCCACAAAAAAAATGGTTCCCTGCTCAACTTCCATAATATATGAACGTCAGGACGCTTTATCAGTGTGGTTTTAGGCCACTGACGGCCTGTGCCTAAGACGAATCGGCCATCCATCCTCTTCGATCCTGGGGCACGTTGCTTCTTATCACTCAGTTCCGCGATCGCTTGATACTTAAGCTGGAGGTTCGTTTTTCCTTATGGTCTCAAACTTGAAATCTGGTATTTAAAGATTCCTTTGGTTGTTTATTCGCTTGCTATAGTCGACTTGTACTATTATATATCAACATCTTAGCACAGCTTCATAATATTCGGGATTGTATCTTCTCCACCTTTCGCATTTATTTGTATACAAGACCAACAATGCGAAGAACAATTTTTACTTTAAAGTGTTTTAATATTTGCTTGGCTTTCCTGCTTACTGTCCAGTAGAAATAGGGTCCGATTGAGCAAGCATTTTTACTTTCGAGTTAGGAGTTTTAATCCTATTTGTTTCGCTAACCAGAAGTTACATCGGTTTCCTAGAGTCAGTCTGCCTGTAATCTATACTGGTACGTGCCGATATATGTGTTACTGAACTGCTTAAGATGTTCACACAGTATGTTTGATAGAATCTTATATGCGACATTTAGCAAGGTTATGTCTTATCGTTGGACGTTCGAGCTATGAATTTGCATGAAAAAGGGGTGGGCGTTTGCCGACATCTATGAGCCCATGATCGTTGGCGGCTTTACCACCTAGTGTTGCTTATCACAGTACTCAACGCTGTTGTAAATTCCATAAGTCTAACTGAAACTAAGAAGTTTTCCTTGCTGATTTTCGCATTGAAGTTCTTAAATACTTCCAGGAGGAAGTATTGATAAGGTCTTTAGTCTTATCGGTAGGGAAGGTGTGCAGATATAAGGCTGATGTTGGAACAAATTGGTCTGATATTTATCGGCGTTAAGTCAATTACTTTTGACCTGTGTGGGCTCCCCGCAATGAATCCTCAGCCCAATATGTGCTTTTTTGGTGGCAATTATAAGATATAGCCGGCTGTTTTTATACCAGATGTCTATGAAATTTAACCTGACGGCACAATTCCTTACCTAAAGGGCCAGTTTAGACGCTGCCATTGACGTCATTTTGGAACATCATCCTTTGGAAAAGGAAGCGATGCAGTGCGTCAGTTCGAAGAAATGTCTTCCCCCTCGCTTTATCTGTTGCGTCAAGGTTTTACACAGAGGTTCTCTATCTACGCTCATGCTTATGGGATTGCAGCGGTAACCACACGGAGAATAAGAGGCGGAGTTGTGGGCATCAGCTAAGTAAAAACGATTGTTTTCATTACATACCGACCGACTCTTCCAATTACAACCTATTTAAAATGACATAGACAAAAACAGGGAAATCCCTAGCTAGGGTTTTAGGATTAAGCCTGGAAGCCAGGATAGTTCGACATTATGTTGTGAAGCGAAAATTTAGAATTTAGCTAAGGACAGGCCTACACGAAAATGCAAATTTGATTATTTTTGATTTTAACAAAAGCAAAATAAAAATTGACCGGTCTTTTAGAACTCTGACAAAAATTGGGCATGGTCGCTTAAATAGCGTAGATAGCACAATCTGCTGTAACTTTAAGTGGGTGTAATGGCATTCGTGGAACAAACGCGGATTTTCTGTGCTCCAGAAAGGATGATTTTGCTTATTCACATATTCACATATGGAAATGGGTCTCGTTGTTTCCTCGTGACCGAGATTCAGGATGGCAGGATGGTCACCAACTAACAGCTTAAGTGTTAAAGATGAGGTAAAGATCTGTGTAAGGATATCAAAAGCTATTAACATAATAGGGTGTTGTTCAAAACCTTAATGTAGAGCTTTGTCCAAAATTGTTACGTGGATTCAATAGTAACACATGGGGTGTACCGCATACACAAGCTGTTTTATTAAAAACAGGATCATTGTTCCGTGCCTCTTTTCGTACCCATGGTCAGGATTTTAAGATTCCCTATATATAATATTTCTATCATAAATTTTTTTTAACCCTAAAACCAAATGAATTTCATCAGAATAATGCAATTCAGTATATTCACATATTCACATATGGAAATATATGAATCCGTTAAATTATCGTTCAATTTTATTTGAAAAATAAAAATCTCGAAAAACGTTTTTTAAATGAGATTTTAATCGTTATTTTTGCAAATTTAAAAATAAATATCTTTGGCGGAAAGTATAAATTGTACACCAATATTGTTCTTCAACAGCATCATAAACCCTCGTGATCGAGATTCAAATCGGTGATCGATTGATATTTTAAGGTTTAAAATTAGTCCTAATCTTAAAATATGCTATTTTTGACTTAACATCTTAATTGCTTTATAATTCAATAACCTCTGAACGAAATAACCGATAACCATGTGAGTGTGTGGTGTGTGGTGTGAAGAATTTTTGTTTTTAGAATTTATACTATAGAACCGTCTATATTTCAATTATAATTTAGCAAACATATACGCTGTCGTCTTACAAGGTCTTGCCCTAGTATAACATCGCAAATATGCATTGTAAGCCATTAAATCCATGTTGAAATTAAGTAAACCTACAACTGTCAGGTAGAGATTCAGACGGATCTTAAGATTTACGTAATATCATGGTTCATTCTACCCAAACATTTCACAACCCAAAAGACATTATTTGGACAGGGAAACAGGGCTTGAAGGAATTTCTGCTGGCACGCTTGGGTAAAAAAGAACGTTTGGAAAATAAGGTTATGTTTGTGACAGGCGAAGCTTACCGGAAAGCCATTTTAAATTATGTATGCCTTCATATTGATAAGCTATCGCCACACTTTACCTGTTCGAAGAATCGCTTCTTAATTTAATTAAATTTTGTGCTAAAGCGCCATTTGATAAGACTCAAGATAGTGTCGAACCAGTCAATCAGCATCTATTGATCTTTCGATATCACTACAAGGCTTTTAAGTGTTTGATGACGTTGACAAGAATTTGACTTTGTGAAGTGTATTGCTAGGCAAAATACTATGTATATTCGGAGTCGTCATTGTCTTTGGTGCGTCAAAGCTGATGAAAATCTTCACTTCTGTTTTGATGACGTGTGATCGGTTTAGTAAGTAAAAAACGTAATTAACCTTTTTAAAGATCGATACAAAATGGGACACTGATAGGACGTCCACTGTGCGCAGATTGGGAAACATTTCTCGAGGTATGATAAGATAGATTGATATTTATCTTATAACCTGGCCCGCAAGGCCTATTGTCTAAACTATGGATATTTGTGCGTTGAATCAGCTTTATCCATTTACCTTGACTTCTCCTCTGCTTTTAAAAAGCAAATTGCACCAGATGTTCTGTCACCATTGCACAACTTTCAACAGGTTTTCAAAGATTATATTAGTTCTGTAATTCTCTTTCGAGTATGTTTGACCGATTGTGATTCTTGGGATGGAGACGGAAAAATGTATTAACGTTCACAAATCTTCATCTATTGATACCCATGATGTAGATGTGTTCAGTGTTGCTGAATCATTAAAAGGAGGAGGGAACACCACCTTTTAGAAAAAGAGCAAGATAAGCGTGCTATCGAGGATATAAATAGATGCCACTCCAGGAATGACGTTCGGAAATTTTACAAAAGTGTTAATTTCAAACCAAGGATACATGGCTTGAACAGAATCTCCCACTGTTAGGCAGAAATCTGCCAATTGTCCGACCTAAGTGAATTGAGGATAGCAATATCTATATACAAGCTTAGCAAGGCTGCCGGAAATGAGGGCTTTCCTGCCAAGCTTTATAAAGCCGGTAGACATGATTTGGTAAGTAATATTCACTCCTAAGCAAAATTCGGTGGATGAAAGTAAGTCTAAAGAATGGAACCTCAGCATTGTTTGCCCGATCCACAACTGTCCTAACTGCGCTGACCTACAGTTGCATACCTTTTCTCAACATCGCCTACCAGATCCTATCTGCCATTATACTTGAAAGCCAAAAACCTTTCACGAACAACCTGATCTTATAAGTCTTAGGCCAGGAATGCCCACATCTGATCAAATCCTCTCATTTCGTCAGTTTCTGAAAAAAAAACCCAAGAAGTCCACATTGATACCCACCACTATTGATCGATATCAAAGTTGCATACTACAGCATTTAAAGAGATTTATCAAAAGTGGGTGAAGAATTTCGTTTTGAGAGACAAAGAAGAAGCTTAACCCAAGAACTTTACGAAGTCTACAAATACAAAAAGTTTGGGTCGCAGGGTCTTCGATTCCTACCCAGACGTCGGACGCAGTAAAGGAAGACCTCGCCTTAAGTGGGACACATAAGTTGAAACCGACTGGTATCAACTTGAAGTGCCCAATGGGAAGACTTGTTATATGAATCACAGGTTCATTTCCGAATGTAGCTCCACTTAAGTAGGTAAGTATCTCTGAAGGAGCTTGCGGCTTCTGCCTTTGTACTTAGGTCAAGTCTTCTTCGATATCTCACATGTGGGGAGGGAATTCCACTTATCCTTGGTGATTTTAAGCAGTTTTGGTCCCATTTGTAATTCAATGACAGTGGTCTGTCACCAGGCTATTTAATGCTGGTGACAGAGCTTCTTCTTTGTAGCATACTTTCTTCAGACCGGATTTGGCTTATGAGTTGGTGGATGTTAAATACCAAGTCATCTCCGCCGGATTTATAAAGCTGAGCGGGAAGGCCGTCATTTTCGGCAGCCTTATTAAGCTTGGGTTAGATATTGCTATCCTTACTTCACTCAGGTCGGGTGGTTGGCAGTTTTCGCTGTCGTTGCCAATATTGAATGGTTCGTTCTGCCTGACAGCGGAATGTTGTTTATCATCGCCGTTTAACAGTCTGCGGAAGTGGTTCTTCCATATCCATCGACTGTATCTCAACTAGGATATTTCCTTGTTAATTTCGACAGGATTCTGTTAAAACCACGGTCGGTAGTAGATGTCACATCCGTTTTTTGTCCGGACCATCCCAACGTATTTCCTGGATGGCAGTAATGTCTACTTTGTAGCAGTTTAGGGCTTCCGCTAGTGGTTCGATATGCACATCTCCTGTTTTCACATTCCAGGTGCAGATAACAACGTCATTATCTTTTATTCGTTTAGCAGGGTTGTCAAAATAAAATCACTCCTTTCCAAGGCTATGGTTGCTTCATCACTAGTGGATTTTTTCCATGGGTGGGTAGTTAACCTAAAGCAAAACCCCTAACATGGAGTTCCAGTTACAATTTATTAGATACCCCTAGTACACGGGGCCATCAGTATCCACTACGGGATTGAGCGCTGCCGTTTCCTATCGGTTCATCCGCCACCATCTCTGTTAAAGGCGCTTGACTGACCCTTGAAATTCCTCTACAACCCCTTGTCCGAATATGTCGAAGCAGTTTGTTTAGGTTCGCCTGGGACAGCAGGCCGGGTATTCATTCCATGCCATTCTGAGCTGGCTGTTTATAGTACTGCTGTTTTTCGTATTATCACCACTCGCGCTTATCGTTTAGCAAGTCAAATCCGGTTGGATGAGACCACTACCCGATAGTAACTACTTGGGGGTTAAAAATTAGCACTTGATGTGTAGCCAGAGTTACAACCACTGGACATTGCCAACTTGAAGCCAATGAGAGTCTACCCTCGTTCTACAACACCCAACCATCCATAAGCGTATAACGGATATGAAAATCCATTATTTTAAAAATCTTCAACACGAAGGTCATTAGTATAGGCTTGCGAGCTTTATCGATAAAGACTGCCTTTACTTCCCGCCGGCACACAATAAAGTTTGGCTTATGATAGGGAAGTTGCGACAAGAGGAAGGTTTGACACTCACCGCACTTTTCGATATTCTTTTTATTGGTTTTGTATAGACACCAATTAGTTTCTGTGTTTGAACTTCGTGCTAATTATCAACTCAAATCGTTTGCTTATGCCTAATCTGAAGTTGTAATCGCTAGTCGTTTCGTACTTCAAAATAATTCGAGCTAATTCCATGGCGATTGAAATCTGTACTACTTCTGCGTTAAACTCCAAACATACTTCAGAGGTATAAATAATATAAGGATGTGTGCGCAATCCGTATGATTAGATCTCACCAAAAAAAAAGTGATTTAGAATTTATCATATAATTATGATTATTTCTTGTTCTTGTTCTATTAATCATAACAATTGAAATTCTCTGATCGCTATACGGTAGCATACGTAAAGCGAATATCGATACTGAGAGTCAAAGTACAATTTCTCTAAGTGGCTTGTTAAATTTATCGTTAGGCAAGATGACGCAAACTGTAATTTTATTTTTGTATCAGATAGTTTTTTTTTGGTTTTTGCTGATCAAAAATTTGGCTAAAAATCCGCTCCAGTAAATAAAACTTTGCAGATTCATTTAAAAAAAAAACAAGATGTTGCCAAAGCTAAGTTAATACAACGTGAACGCGAAGAGCGGGGTAAAAAAGCCCAGGTCTATGACATTCAGTTGGTACGAAAACAGTAATTCAGAAACTATAACGCAGTATAACATGGTGGTGGGGAATTTACCTCGGATGCCAATATTACTCGCGCTGTTGATATATAACTGATAGTACCTGGTCCCGACGTAGAGGTGTCAGCCGATATTGACGAGTGAAATGTTAAAATGCGATACCTAGTGACAAAAAAAATTTATATGTATAACGCCATACAATTTGAGAGCTACTGCTATTTGTGAAGAATTTCTATAAGGAGTGCGGTTATTTGTAGTTAAATAAATTAAAGATAACTTATTACAAAGAAAATAAATTGAATATGTAAATGTATGATCTGGTTATAAGATATATTGTTATGACACACATAACAAAAAAAAAAAGTTTAAAACTGTCCTTTATGTCGAATTCAATGTTCACAAACACAGCTGAAAGATTAATTTTTCTGTTGTTTTTTTTTGGTAACCATTCGAAGAAGATTGCTCAATTAGTCGTTCTGCAATATCTACATATGTATTCAAATGCTAATTTAATTTTCAAATTAGCAGCAAAATCTTTAGAAATCAGTTTTGCAATTTTCAAAAACTTAAAAGTATATCAATACTGTTTTTTTTTTGCAATAAAAAATTGCGTGCTCATCTTCGTCATCATCAACACAGGATCTGCTTGATATGGTAGTGGCAATCTTCATGCTCTCGAATTATCCAGTCTTGGATTGTCGGTATAAGTTTGTGTGTCCTTCAGCCTTTCGTTGTATTTACCCAACGAGCTTGCGCTGCTGACGCTGCTTTTCTAGTTCCATACTCTTGACGTCATTGGCGCCGTTTTGGATCAGAATTCCTCTATCGTATAGGATCGGCTCAGAATCGCTATCTGAGTCGATTTAGCCATGCATGTATGTCCGTCAGTCTGTCTTTTCGTCGCCGACTTTTGGGACTTAAATTTTGAGGTAAGATCATTTTTTTTTCCATGGGCTGGTGGAAATCTCAAAAGACACGATGATCACGTGCCCGTAGTGTGAGACCTTAACCCACTAAAACCACCACCTTTTTTTTGTATTTGCATTGAAACTAAGTATGCTGCTTATAAAGCAATTTTTTTTATCACGAGTAATGAATGTTTGGCAGGTAACTTTCCTTTGAGAGTTCCAGCTTTTGCCGCAATTTTTCCGAATATTTTCCGAGTAACCAGTACAGTTCTCTGTATTTCGAAGTTCTTCGCATTTCTTTTTTATATGCGACTTCCATTTTAATTTTGCATCGAGTGTCATTCCGAGATATTTCGCTTCATTTGCAAAAGGGACTCGAACGGTATATGAAAAATCCACATGAATCGATTTGCTCTCTTAAGTGCAATCCGCCAGGATTTTGTCCATTAATTAACCTCGTTAAGAGCGTTTTGTAATTTCACATTTGTTTCCTCTACTATTGTGCTAAGATAATATAATTTGGTATACAGGATCCTTGTCCGTGTCTACAGAACAACTGTAGTAGTAGTTTTCGGTAAAACGTTAGAAAATATTGAAAAAAATTCTGAACAAAATATTAAGACAATCCCAATATCTTTATGTCGTCCATACAAAGTAAAAAACATTTTTTGGTCAAATTTTAATGAATTTCGAAAAAATGTCGATGCATAAAAACATTTCGTATTTAGATCATTTTAACATACACCCACTTTTTGGATGCGTTTTATTATAAAAACTATTTTATACGCTACCCCGGCCCATAGTATATGCCATAGAACAACGTCGTTTTTTGTCGAAACAAAAAAATATTTAGATACAACTGAACAAGATGTGTTGACAATGTTAACTTATCATTCCCATCCACTTTTTAGTATGGAATGGGATAGGGTATTCAACGATCCGCAAAGCGGATTGTAGCCTTCTCAAAAGTTTGAACTGCAGGTTGTTTTCAGCATCATTCCAATTAATGTTGACCTTAGTCAATAGGGGCAAATAAGCTCCTTGGTAAACCCTTTTTGGTGTTTACAATATTGCGGCAGGCAGGATCTTGAAGCGATGTTGAAGATACATATATCTCTGCAATTGATGTAAGTAGCAGCATGCAGAAGTTCTTCTCCTATATACTCCATCGATTATGACTCACAACGATAGAATTCTTTTTGGACCTTTTAACGTTAGCTTGTAAGGTTTACACTTTGGTAAATCCTAGGAACAACATTTCTGGAGTTAAACTTCTCTTTATCCTTTGATCGAGTGTTTTTTGTGTTCTGTTATGTTCTTTAAAAAGAAACCATCACTGCTCATTCATTCTTTTTTTGCTTGAGCATCAGTCTGCATTCTTCTTCAAACCTGAGTTTTCTTGTTGGTGGGCCCGGTAATATGTTTTTGATTTTTGTCATGCTTATGTGCCTTTTAAGTTCAATATTAAGGAAATTATCCATCAGCGATTCTATGGCCGAACGAACATTCTCCATTGTCAGTCCCCATATACAGGCGATTGAACCATTACTGAAGCTATACATTCTTATTTTGACAGTTCACAGTCATCGCCATGTACGCACGACTGGATCTTAAGTACCAGATGTCTCTATGATCCTTTGTTTTTGGTACGACACATTGGTGGTTAAGATTAGGGGCTACTCTTACGTACCTAGAGTTTTTATCACAAGCATGACGCCACCTAACCCAATAATATGAACAAAAGTCACACATGATCTAGTATCAATATTAAATCTAGATACATATTTAGATTGACATTTTTGACATTATCCTAATCTTATCTTATGGTGCTTTAAATTTATATTACCCCGAAATCTTAAAGAGCAAAGTAATTAAATTGGCTTCTATGTCTTTTAAGGTTTTAAAATGGCCTATATCTAACAGGCACTGGAATAAACAGGTAAGCCTTTATTGACCTGTATGATATACTTAATAAGGTACTCGAGTTTTTGATCCTTGAAACGTTTTCATCTGTTAAACGGCTGTCTTAATTCGTCTTTAATTGTTAGCAAACCTCTCTCGATTGAAACTAAAACTAAAGATTCTCAATACTGTGAGAGTTAGACCTTTTAACTCATCCTAAAGAAATTGAAAACCAAAACCCATGAGTGTGGAATCCAATATACGATCTACTTAGTGGGTTTAAGCTGTAGACATCAGGCATTGTGTGTATTTCTCTTGCTTTGTGCTTTGGTTAGGTTTGCCATATTTTGTTAGTCTTTCCTGATCACACTCAGGTCAATAACCCTTGGGGCGTTGTTGTGCAAACCTACTTCCTTTGATGCTTATTTAGTTCCATTCTAGCCATCCAGGTTCTTTGAAAAAAAAGCAACATTTTTTCCATTTTTAGTTTGCAACAATATTTGGACAAATTTTTTGGACCATGTAAAAATATTTTTCTTAATTGTCCGAGAGCTGGTCAGTTGCAAAAAGCTGGAGTTGTTTCCACATCAACGCAGCGTTTACAGGTATTATAATCTATAGGCAGAAATGTATGACATTTGGTAAGTTGTGTTCAATTAGTATACCGGAGTTAATTTTTTTCTGTGCTAGACTATGTGACAAGGTACTAAGCCTCTCAGCTGTACAAGCTGATTATTTACCTTTCACAGAAGAGGTCGGCTTAAGACTCTCTAAAGATGTCCACTACAGCGTCGAAGCAGGTTTCTTATTTCTTAAAATTAATTTTTGGTCTGTGACACTTTGGTCACATCATCTTGGATGTTAAATAGGTAGGATAGGGATTTAATCAATTTTTTGATTTGCGATTTTGTGTGGTCCTGAGGTAATGGCAATTTAACAAATCTATTTGTTTAACGCAACAGTTTTACATTACATCGGTTTAGTCAGTCTTTAACAAGCAAACTTTGTTTTTCATAGCAGAGATTTTTTTAATTACAAATGATAATTCCATCTTGTGGATTCGCCAACATTGAGGCGATAGATGGTTATCGTTTGGCCTCAGGTTGAGGGAGCACGAAGTTTTAGTTTTATCTATATACATTAATTAATCTCACTGTTTCTCAAAAACTATTGTGCACTCTTGTCTCTTGTAGAGGGTTACATGCATCGTGCTTAAAAGTTGACATTGTTAACTATCTGAAAAGCAGGCAATATAAAGTTATAGATGCAGTTAACATTCTCAAGCGAGAAAAACAGCGAAAAGATGAAGAAGAAAATGTTATAAAACGCGGTTTTTCATTATTTATATACCACTTTCGATAAAGCAGAAAGTTTGAACAAAATTGATGAAATAAAAACAAAACTTAGTATTGCTGTAAGAATTGAACCCATGCGTAAGGATTCCAAATTAGTTCCTTTTAACAAGTGCTGCCAAAATATAATCATACGCAAACATATTGTCAAAAAGAACCGAGGTGTGTAAAATTATCGGAAATCATCTGAAAGTAGGTTGTAGGTCAGATAGAAAAACTCCTGCTATCTCTGCATCGTAAATGCATTCATCCGGCTGAATGTAATCATCACGGCAACCGTAGCTAAGAAGTTGCAAAAAAGACGGACGAAATGTATGAGTATTAATTCACAAAATTTAATTTCAAAAAGCAAAAGCTTAAAACGCCTATTAAAAATGTGTTGAAGCCAAAGCAGGCTATAATTGAAAAACCCAATTTTTCACAAACTACCAGAAATCCGTTCGGATCCTGTACCTCCAAAACCAAATGTATCAAATGTAAAGATATCTTACCCGACTAAATTTCAAACGTATTGTCGATTGAACATTCAAAACTTGAGGAATAAAGCAAAACGAATAAACTTATTCTTGACATTCTAGTCAAGCTCGAAAATAGTGTTCGCAACAGACGTACTCCACCTTCAACATGAATAGATTTCTTAAAATTATTACGTGGAATTCCTATGATCTTAGGCACAAACTTGGGAAATTTGAATTGTATATGCAAGAAAAAGATATCGGCATCTGTTTAATATCCGAAACTCACGCAAAGAGTAATTCGAACTTAAAGATTAAAGGTTACGTAGGCTATCATGCTCGACATCCATCGAATTAGGCTAGAGGTGGAGCCTCACTATATATAAAAGAGTGTATCGAAAATTCGGTTGATCTTTAATTAGAAATCGAAAAATACAAGTTAGCTCTATAGAAGTCAGAAGCAGACAATCCTTTCTGAAGATATCTTCTGTTTACTGCAAGGTTTGACTTTGAAAACTTGCTTTATTCTCTTGGACATCATTTTTCCATAGAAAGAAACTTTAAAGCAAAACATGCATTCTGAGGATCTAGATGCATATCATAGAAAGGTAGGATGCTTTATGACAATTCCGAATTTTATTCAACGGTAAAACCAACTTACTGGCCAACTGATGTTACAAAATTACCGGATTTGAACGATTTTTCATAGTAAAATATGTTGCGTTCAATCAATTCCAAGTTTAAGAATGCTTTGATCTTTTCTCTGATCATTCTTCGCTCATTCTAACAACGAGCGAGTCAATCATTATAAATAAAAACCCACCCAGACTAACAAATGGGAAAACCATCTTGGAAGGGTTCAAAAACGATATTGAAAAGATGGCACCAAACTCGTGCCCCGCAAGATAAAACACATCTCAATCGGTTGAGCAACTGGCTATCAAATTTGATTAAAAACTTTTTTGCCGAGCTTAAACGGGAAATACAGAAACTAAGCCTAAAAAAGCTCCGGGTTAGGACCTGTTTGCAGGAGAACTTCTTAAAATGTTGCCTCGGAAAGCATTAACTTAACTCCTATACATTATTAGTGCAGCAATTAGACCAGTGGAAAGTTGAGGAAGTGATTATGGAACCACGAAAATCATCGAATGAAATAAAATCTTACAGACCTATTAATTCAAAAGTTTTTGAAAGGTCAGAAACGCCAATCAATTTGTAATTCAGAAAGCTTTTGAAAAAATGTTGTTTGAAAACGTTTATTGGGACACGTTAACACAACGGTCTTCCAAATTCTTCACGAAACAAATTTATTGCGTCGTCTTCAAAGAACTAAACCCTTGGACTTGACCCGATAATATCAAACCGCCCAAAAAATTGCGGAAAAAGAAGGGACGCTCAAAGAAAGGACAGGTTACCGAGCTGCTCTTTAAACAGTCTTCAAATCGTTGCTACTGATAACTCCTCTTTGCTCTTTTCATGTGTTATCACTGCTTATTGAAAATCGCTCTTTAGGACACCCTTCTAACAACTTGATCAGTCTCTATCAGTATGGCAAAGCCTTCACACTTGTAAGGCTGTAAGGCGTTATAATCAATTAAGACGTACTATATAGGATGTGATAAGGCACTGCTCCTAATAGTAACAACGACAACTTGTCAGATATGAAATTAATAATTGCTCTTGCCAACTGCCGTTTTTTCTAAGGAAATGATTTATAAAACCTTGAGTCCACAGTGCTCTTTACTGCGCCGTAACATTGATCGTAAAATAAGCGAATAAAGAATCTCTAGGAAAAGATTCAATAATGCTTTACATAACATACCACCTTGATCTCGTGTAACTCCATGTCTTTATTCAAAAGTGTTTCAAACTTGGCGATAGAATGAACCCATAGATACAGATAATGTATAGCCCCTTTGTCACACAAAAAGTTCCATCATAAAGTGACTCAAAAGAGCTAAGCTGGAATGCATATTACCTCTCTGCTTTGTTAAACAATTTACAAAGTAATCTAGTGATGAACCATGTTCACGAAATGTCTTCATCATGATACCCTTCCTGAGTCTCATTTCTCTTCTATCTGACAGTTGCAAATATTTGCATTGTGGATTTGATTCACTTATTTGAACGGCTTATTCTATATTTGCACTAGAAGTCATTTTCGAAGTTAAGACCTCGTCAACCGCAAAATGGGTGTCAGATATATTCTGTTTTTAGTCTTTTTTTGATTGATAAAGGAATAACGTTTTTGATTTGTTTATTGAACGTATAAAAGAACCTATATGATTTGAACACATTTCAAAAGTTCAGTTTACTAATCTAAATTCCACTTTTGCGTGACCCAGTAGCGTGACAGTTGACGTTGCGCACGTGAAAGTCGTATGCGTATGATTGATTTTTCAGATTTTATTGCTAATTGTAAATTAATTGGAAAATTGTGGTGCAATTGACCGGGTCTTAAATTTGGTGGAATAACAGTGTAAACTAAAAACAGCCACAAATAAATTATATAAAGCCCTAGAAGCGGAGAAAGCAAGTATTATTTTATTTTGATTGGACAATAGTCGATTAATCTAATCTTTAATTGTTTTGCGTAATTAATTGTTTAAATACGTAATTGAAAATTTTCCCGAAGCAAAACAGAATATGAAGGCATCAAGATCCGATGAATGTTAGACAATAAACAAATATTTGCATTTCAGGTCCGTTTATGATCGACCTAGAGTGCAGTGAGGTAGTAACCGAACACAAATCTAATCAGCCCACTAACCTATCGTAAGCCCGTGGAAAATGGCCTACGACTAACTAACTTTGCAGCAGCATGTAATACAATGTTCAAAACGACTAGGTTTCCTTGATTTAAAATCCACAAAGCAAGCTGGCGATCTCTAGGTAGGCCAAGCTCCAACCAAAATGAGTCATATGCTCATAGCTGCGATTCTGGATGTACATACACATTTAGAGGGTAAACATCGACTCTCACCAATTTCTCGTAGCAGCCAAATTCGGATAACGACTGTCTAATAAGCAGAAACTACGACTAGTGCAGAATAGAGACTTAACATTGTGGACTTATTGATTCGGAGATTGTCAAAGTCACATTGACAAGTCGGTTTGTACTTGTGCGCGCCACTTAAGGCGAGATCTTCCTCTACTGCGTTCGATGTCTGGCTAGCAGTCGAAAACTCTGCGATCCGGGGTATTGGTGTCCATTCGTTCTACATATGCTAGCCATCATAAACGTCCAATGTGGAGTTTTTTTTTGACCAGGGGCATGTCACTGTACAGCTCGTATAGTTCTTCCTTGAATCTTCGTCTCCATTATCACCGGATTTCTTCATCCGTTTTTGAGACGGTCCATACTGCAGCTCCGTAAAGCAGGACTGGGACAACAGGGTCTTATATAGGATCTCCTTAGTAGTTTGAGTGAGGGCCTTACTACTGAATTGCCTTATTTGCCCGTAGAAACAGCGGTTGGCAAGAGTAGTTTTCTGATGAAATATTTTTGTTGTTCCTACCAATGCTGTCCATATCGTCGGTGTATGCTAGTAAATGCACTGATTGTCGGAAAATTGTGCCTCTAATGTTGGCTCTTGAGTTTTGCACAATCCTCTCAAGAATCAAATTAAAGAAGTCACATGACAGTGCATCGCTTTGCCTTTGGTATCGAATGTGTCGGTGATGTCGTTTCCGACCCTAATGGAGGAACGAGAATTCTCTATCGTTACCTTCACAGAAGGACGTGTTTGGGCGGTATACCAAAACTAGACATGGCTCTGTATAGTTCGTCTCTATAAATAATGTCGTATGCGGCTTTGAAATCGATGAATAAGTGGTGGGTATCGATTTGGACTTTTTCCAGGATCTGGCGAAGTGTGAAAATTTGATCGGTTGTGGACTTTTCTGGCCTAAAACCACACTGCTAAGGGCCGATCAGGTTGTTGGTAAACGGTTTCAGGCGTTCACATATAACGGCAAATAGGATCTTGTAGGCGATGTTGAAGAGACTTATGCGATGAACTGCCGCGCAGAAGGTCTGGGTTCGATTCCCAGCCGTAGCAACACCTAAATGATTTTTAAATAAATCTAATAGCTTATCTCAAATTCGCCGTTCGGAGTCGGCATAAAACAGGTGGTCCCACGATCGTACAAGAAGTACACACGCACCTCTTCCCTCATCATACTCCGGTCAACATACACCCATTGTGATGCCCGTTGATATTCCACGTCTGTTGGTGGTTCTTCCTTTGTCCCGGTATGTTTCCCCACCATTGTCTGTGTTTCTGTTTCTTGGAAAAAGTTTGTGGGTTGTGGCTTTGTCATTTTCGGGCCACATTTTTTTTGGATATTTCACACGTTGGGAGGAAATTCCACGTATTTTTGGCGATATCCAGTGTTTTCTGTCCCATCCGTGATTTGAATCCACATAGTGGCGGTTTGACAGACCAGTCTGACTAATCAATGTTGGTGGAAGATCCTTTCCTACCCAGTTCATCAGCAATTTCATTGCTCTGTATGCCTCTGGGTCGGGTAACCCAGCAGATCCTAACAGTATGTTGGACGCCAAGAGTCTTCAGCTCTTTACGACAACTCTTTACACAGCATAATTATCAATCAAAACTTATGAGAAGGCTAAAATCCGCAGAGCTTATCGTTGAATACCCTATCCCATCCCGTCATTAAAATTAATATCCCCAAAAAGTGCGCCTTATGGAAATAAAACATTGAAAATGATATTATCACTGTCACAATATATTGTTAATCAGAGTTTATCAAAATCTTTTATGGTTCGACAGAAAACAACGTTTTTCTCCTACAAATGGTATTGGGTGGGGTATACAAATGGTTTTTGTTGGAAAATGCCTCCAAAACGTGGACTTGGATTACAATGATATCTGGACGAAATATTTATGTTCTCATAACCAATGATTTTGCATCAAAAGTTTTTTCGAATATTTTAAAATTCTACCGAAAAACATTTTTTGTTCAAAATTGGGGCGTTTTGAGTGCGCGTGGCAAACAAATTATAGGTAGAAAAGAAATATAGCTATTGAGGTTGTCTAAATATCTTGCATAGTACTTTTTCGAATGTCTTTACCGTTTGGCCAAAAACAATGTTTTAATGAAAAGGAGGCGTGGCAGTGGGCAGGTTTTGAAAAATTGTAAACTTGTTCTGTAGCCTCGGACAAAGATCCTATATAACAAATTCCATCATCATTGCTCAAGCTTCAAGGCCTTAAAATCGGTGACATACAGACAGACGGACGGATGGACGAACAGACCGACAGACCTTGCTCATTTTGCATATTTTATTTTTCTTAATTCAATCTAAATTAATCACGTTTAATTAGATAGATCACTTTTCGGTACCTACACATAATTATAAAAAAATATAATTTCAAAATTATATGCAAGTATAGTGGTGGTCATCTGATTCGAACAGTGTGAACGCAAGCATAAATTGAATCGTTAGAAAACCTATTACACTCAATTTCATTTTTGTCGCAAATTTATATGAATCCGCTTTTTCCATACGGCAATATATTAGCATTACCAAACAAATTGAAGTTGATTTAAATCCACCGATTAATTGTAAATTGGATGTATAACATATTCAAATGCTGCCTTATTTTTTTTTAACATTGTTATGCACCAAACAAAATGTTAATACGTTATCATGTTTACTGTGTTTTGCTCCTATTAATTATAAAACGGAAGGTGTTCTATGTATCACGTTCGCCATGAAACTTGTTGCTTACAACACCGATCAAACCTTGAACATGAATAATTACATAGTCGTGCATGTATGCTAAATGCTTATGCTACGAGTTGACATCTATATCCTCATGCTTCAGATAAACAAATTAATTGCATTTTTCACATTTTCCCAGTTTTTTTTAATGATATGACACTTTTTAACATTCTCATGCAATAGAAAGTTATTGTTTTCATGCAAATTTTCGAACTCAAGATATTGTTTGATACTAATATTTCGATGATATGGAAGCCCACTCCGTCGATCCGTAATGGCTTCTCCACCTTTAACAGCTGTACCGTCGTTTGCTATTTACCCAAGTGGAACATTTTACACATTTCTAATCCAAACTCCACCTGTGTGTCATCGCTGAAATTGTGTGATAACACAAAAATGGGAAAAACTTGGTAAGAACCATACACCAACAGTTTGAATAGATGATTATATGTGTTGAGAATGTACCGCCTTAACCGTTTACTCTCAACTGGGCCAATTCCAAAAGGATGAGTTTCCTCAGCTTCGCATGAAATGTGTTCAAAGGTCAGAAAAGTGTACCACTGATCAAATTTGAATTCATTGGCAGATTCTTAAAATTTAAACACAAGGAACTATAACAACCACTTAATCCTGCCCCATGCGATTGTATGTATCTATAAGTACATACTTCATAGTTTTTCACAACTAATTTACCAAAGAAGTTGATGTTATAACTAAAATGATATAGAAAACATTCTTCATTGTCATTGTCATGTGATTTCTTCAACCTGTTTATTGAGAGTAACTCCTTGGGCACAATATCCATAAGTCAGTGCAACAAACTACCTATACATGTGAGCACCTTAGCGTTTGTTAGTGTGAATTTCATTCTCTCTTTGGGTTTTCTTTAAATCTATATTCTTACAAGTCTTGAAAGGTAAAACTGAAGGTGAAATTGGAAAAATGTAAACCATTTGTTTCAAAATCCCGAACAACAAAAACAAATAATCAATTCATCAACTTAAAAGACATGTTCGATATCCAAACTAGATCTTTGAAATTCTCATAAGTAGAAGATGATTCCACGCTTTAAAAAACAGAGATTATCTGGAATATGAGACTAAAAATCATTTTAAACTTATTTTTGACAGGCTCGTTAGGCTCGAAAATAGTATTCGCAATAGAAGTACCCCACCTTTAACATGAATAGATTGCTTAAAATTCTTACGTGGAATGCCAATGGCCTTTGGCAAAAACTTGGAGAACTTGAATTATTTATGCAGGAAAAAGATATAGACATCTGTTTAATATCCGAAACTCACGCAAAGAGTAATTCGAACTTAAAAATAAAAGTTTTTATTTTTTACTGCCCACCACGATGCAAGGTTGAGAAAATTGACTTTGAAAACTTGCTTAATTCCCTTGGACAACGTTTTGTCATCGGAGGGGACTTTAATGCAAAACATACATTCTGGGGATCTAGATGCATATCACAGAAGGGTAGGATGCTTTATGATATAGGTAGAAAGTACAATACCGAATTTCATTCTACGGGAAAACCAACTTACTGGCCAACTGATGCTAGAAAAATACCGGATTTGATCGATTTTTTTATTGTAAAAGGTCTGCCGTCCAATCGAATCAAAGTTGAAGAATGCTTTGATCTTTCCTCTGATCATTCTCCAGTCATTTTAACAATGAGCGAGTCACTGATTATAAATGAAAAACCACCCAGATTAACAAACGCGAAAACCAACTGGGAAGGTTTCAAAAACGATATTGAAAATAATATCCGACTGGGTGTATCGCTTAGAACCCCATTGGAACTCGAAGTCGCTGTTGACTCATTTATCAATACCATCCAAAAAGCAGCATGGAATAATACTCCTCAACAGAACAAAATAGTGAGCTATAGTAAAATTAAGTACCCCCGTGAAATACAAGATTTAGTAAGACAAAAAAGAAAAGCTCGTAAAAGATGGCACCAAACTCGTGCCCCGCAAGATAAAACACATCTCAATCGGTTGAGTAATTTGCTATCAAATTCGATTAAATACTTTAAAAACCATTCAGTAGAAACTTATCTGCAAAGCCTAACCGCTGGAAAGGAATCGAATTATTCGCTCTGGAAAGCAATCAGAGTCATAAAACGGCCAAAAATCGCTGTGCCGCCCATTAGGGTAACTCAAGACGTTTGGGCAAAGAGCGATAAGGAAAAAGCTGACGTTTTTGCCTCACATCTTGAGGAAACATTTAAGCCATTTGATGGTCCGGCGCAAAATGAAAACATTAATATATTCGAGAGTACAACCGATAATAACATAGTAAGATATGCAAGTATTGCCGAGCTTAAACGGGAAATACAGAAACTAAAGCCTAAAAAAGCTCCGGGTTATGACCTGATTACAGGAGAACTTCTTAAAATGTTGCCTCGGAAAGCATTAACTAAGCTTCTTTTTATTATAAATGCAGCAATCAGATTAGAATACATACCAAGACAGTGGAAAGTCGCGGAAGTGATTATGGTTCTAAAACCAGGAAAATCACCGAATGAAATAAAATCTTACAGGCCTATTTCACTTCTTCCAATAATTTCAAAAGTTTTTGAACGGATATTACTCGGTCGCTTACACCCCATAATTGAACAGAAACGTCTTTTACCTGACCATCAATTTGGGTTTAGAAGTAAACATTCAACGGTGGACCAAGTACATCGAATTACAGATGTAATTGAGAAAGCTTTCGAAGAAAAGAAAATTTGTTCAGCCGTATTTCTTGACGTGTCGCAAGCTTTTGACAAGGTGTGGCACAAAGGCCTTACTTATAAACTAAGTCAAGTTTTGCCAGAACAATTATATAAAATCCTCGTGTCGTATCTTGAGCATAGACTCTTCCGTGTGAAACTTGGAAGCGAATATTCCGAGTTCAAAGAAATAATGGCAGGTGTACCGCAAGGAAGCGTCCTTGGACCAATCCTGTACCTCATATTCACTCGTGATATCCCACAAACAAACGATACAATAGTTGCAACGTTTGCTGACGATACTGCTATACTAGCAGTTGCCACAACAA
Organism: Rhingia rostrata; assembly: GCA_949824845.1. Classification (NCBI taxonomy): domain Eukaryota; kingdom Metazoa; phylum Arthropoda; class Insecta; order Diptera; family Syrphidae; genus Rhingia; species Rhingia rostrata. Next base: position 94,577,248 of record OX463755.1, on the reverse strand, counting down.
TAGAGGAAACAAATATTAAATTACAAAACGCTCTTAACGAGGTTAATGAATGGACTAAATCCTGGCGGATTGCACTTAATGAGAGCAAATCGATCCATGTAGATTTTTCGTATAAACGGACAAACAATTTGCCTGTATTTCTAAATACGGTTCGAGTCCCGTTTGCAAATGAAGCGAAATATCTCGGTATGACACTCGATGCAAAATTAAAATGGAAGTCGCATGTAAAAAAGAAATGCGAAGAACTTAAGAATAAATACAGAGAACTGTACTGGTTGCTCGGAAAATATTCGAAGCTTAACCTTGATAACAAGCTGCTATTATACAAGCAAGTGCTAAAACCGGTTTGGACATATGGTATACAACTATGGGGTTGTACCAGTGAAACGAATCTAAACATTTTACAAACTTTTGAAAACAAAATGTTAAGATCATTCGTCAATGCGCCGTGGTACGTAAGGAACGAAGATCTACGCAGAGATCTGGGTATTCCCGCGGTTAAAGATGAAACAAAAAATTTTGCACGAAAACATAAAAAACGTTTATTAGTACACGTTAACACAACAGTCCTCCAAATTCTTGACGAAACAAATATATTGCGGCGTCTTCAAAGAACTAAACCCTTAGATTTGGCCCGATAATAACAAACCGCGCTATAATTGCGGAAAAGCAGGAACTCTCAAAGGAAAGTTACCTGCCAAACATATTATATAATCGTGATAAAAAAAATTGCTGGATAAGTCGAATACTTAGTTGCAATAGAAATACCAAATGGGTGGTGGTTTTAGTGAGTAAAAATCTCACACTACTTTGGGCACGTGCTCATCGTGTCTATGAAGATTTCCACCAGCCCACGGAAAAAAAAAAAAAAAAAAAAAAAAAAAAAATTTTGAACATCTCTTCCAAATATTAAATTTCTAGCATAACGGTCCATAATGGCCCTCAAACCTAGCTTTTTATTGAATTGTATGTGCGAAGCAATAGTTTTTAATGGGAGCTCCAGTTTAATGGCATTTCCAATCGGCAAATTTATTGTTAGATTTTTTCAATAACATCGGCTGTGGAAAAATAGGTATTTTACTTTTAAAATTTGAATCAAGTATCCCAGGTCTGCACAGAAAAATACAGAAAAATTTGATATAACCGGTGTATTTTTTAGAGGTTGGTTTTTCGAATAGAGATAAAACTGACATTTTGTGGTCAAAATGTCATTTATGTTCAATTTGGTTTGCCATTTCATCATGAAATGAAAAACGTTTGCAAATAGTGCAAATTTATTTCGAAAATAATGGTTCAGTTCGCGAAGTTTACCGCAAGCTCCGTCCATTTTATGGTCGACATAATCGTCCATCAGAGCAACTAATTCGGTTAACCATGGATCGTTTTCGCACAACGTTTACTCTATGTGATAATACGCATCCGCAGAGACGTCGAACAGTGGCACCGAAGAAACAATTGCCGAAGAAACAAGAGCAAACTGTTGAAGAGGACCGGAATGAATCGATTCGCCACCGTGCACAGCAATTGGAGCTTTGTCCATCAACTTTATGGAAGATTTTGCGCAAAGATATTGGCTTTCGACCTTACAAGATCCAGCTTGTGCAAGAATTAAAGCCGTGAGACCATGCGATGCGTCTTGATTTTGATGTATGGGCCGAAAATGAGATCGATATCGATGCTGATTTTCATCGCAAAATTTTGTTCAGCGATGAGGCTCATTTTTGGTTACGTCAACAAGCAAAATTGCAGCATTTGGATTGAAGAGAATCCACATGAGACCCTTGAGACGCCATTACATCCACAAAAACTGACTGTTGGTGGAGTCATTGGGCCATACTTCTTCCGAAATGACGCTGGAGGATCAGTTGTCATTAATGAAGACCGGTATAGAGCCATGATTACCGACTTTTTTGTTCCCCAATTGGATGACATGAATGTGGATGAGATGTGGTTCCAACAAGACGGCGCTACATGCCACACAACGCGAGTCACAATCGATTAATTGGAGGAAACATTCGATGAGCGCATAATTTCGCAGAATGGACCTGCCAATTGGCCACCAAGATCGTGTGATTTGACACTATTGGATTATTTTGTTTGGGGATATGTGAAGTCGCTCGTCTACGCCAACAAACCAGAAACGTTAGGGGACTTGGAAGCCAACATTCGTGGCGTTATTGCCGACATACGGCCCCAAATGCTCGAGAAAGTGGTTGAAAGTTGGCCCTCTAGACTTGACTTTTCGAATTCAGTCGCGGCGGCCACATGCCCGAAGTCATATTAAAACACTAATATCATAAAATTATCCTTCCAATAAAGCCACATTGATGGACATCAAAACGATTTTCTTGTGTTTTATTTCAATTCGCTGCTCTATACCTCAAAAAAAAAAAAAAAAACCCGATATAATGAAAGAAGTTCATTATTAAGGTCCAGTTATAGTTATCATTAAAAAAGCTTCATTGCAAATTTTCTCTTTCGGATTTTGTTTAAATTCAATCAATCGCGAGTCGGTGTCTAAACCGTTCTTATATAAAAAAAAGATTAATTAAAGTTTTCGCAGAGAATCACTTTTTGTTTTTCAATTATCAAGATTTATTTGTCCATAGAAATGTTGATTTTTATTCCAAATGAAACACAATTTTCAATGATTCCTATAACCAACTATGGAGGTAAAATTTCAATTCCATCATGTTTGGTGTTCCAGTAAATTTGTTCAATATAGCTATAACTGGACCCTTATTAATATAACAATCTTCGAGGTAAAACAGTTGTTGGTTGCCAGTAAAATAATGTTGTTTCACTTAAAAAATGCAAATAAATAACTCTGATGAGAAAAATCTCATCAAGTTTACGAATTCAAATGAGCTTTCATGAACACATTTTTTTCGTGAAAATTTTCGACCTCGAGATTTTGATTGATGGAAATGCATTACGATGATAGCGGAACTCAAAAAAGTAGTTTTTGGAATTCCGTCCTTTGGTTCGTCGGTCCGTCTGTCCGTACAAGCCTCTCCAGCATAAACGATTTGACCGATTTTCTTCAAACTTCGTAGCCAGCGGTTGTTTGGCCATAATTTTAGACCATTTTGTTTGCTTTTAGCCATGTTATTACTGGTACCTGACATGTAAAAATCATACATAACCTCAATTTGCTCAAAAACTGCTCTAACGATTTTGACTAAACTTCTTATATGCTGTAAGCATATTCAATGACGGAATAAACGTTCGTATAATCTCATTTCGACATTATTTATATCTTTCTAGCATCATCATTCGAAATAAATATTATTGTGTATTTTGCCCAAATTTTAAAAAAACTTCAAAATAACTCGCTGTGAAAGATAAAGTTGCGTACGACCCAGTCGTGCACCCACCACTCGTTTACTTTTGCCCCCGTTTTATCACTGTCTTTAATTGCTAATTATTTAATTAAAGACGTACACTCCTTCCAACTGTTTTGTGTATAATTCTTTCGCTTTTAGCGATAAACGCGAAACTCATGATTCCCTCATACCTATACTCACGCATTAAATCTTTAAATGTTGCAAGCAATTCTCTGAAATGGCCCGTTTTTTTTTTCAAATGCATGTTTGCGCAAACCCTTAGAACGAAATTGCATACACTTTCGATTGAATGCAATTTTCACGAAAACACTAGAACCGTTAAAACGCAACCACACATATGGATTATCGGCCGGGTAAACAAACATACAAGACTACTAATCTGACAGAGAATGAAATATTAAGCCAACAGACACAAAAGTGCATTCTCTTACAAAAGAGAATCAAAGTGGGAGATTATTAAGAGAAACCCACGACAGTACAGTAGTTGCAAAAGGTAAACAATCCGTCTGATTGAAACGTCACGACAAAATTCATATTTAAACCAGAACACCTTGCACAAAAGTGGTGAATACCACAAACTGTCTCCACAACAGAACACGGGCTTCCCCAGACGTCTTGTCCAAAAGCGGCTTCAGAAAGGGTTCTACCTTGCGTTTATCAAGTTGAAACAATCTTGGCACGGTTTGTACTGTGCACCAACTAAAACAAAGATCCATACGGGACTACTCCCCCTCTCACGGTTAAAACAACATTCAATTATTTTCTTGGGTTGTGGTATTTGTTTTTAGGTCGATTTGTCGATTCGTCATCATTTACACGACAGCGACGACGCCGCATCGTGTCGACATTCTCGTCTTCTGTCCAACGCTGAACTCGTAGCAGGGTTATATAGAGTACTCTTTACTTAAGCGATCAATTAGTGTAAAAGGTATTCCACTGCTAAGTCAGACGCCGAACGAATCTGTTCGCTTCCTCATCTACGGAAACGAACGTTTGCCAAAAAAACCGAAAAATTATAAAAAAAAGTGTAACCTAAAAGCTCCGCGCCGCGTGCATTCCGCTCCCATCCCCCGAGAAAAAAAGTTATTTGTCGTAATTTTTTTTTGATTCCTTCGGTTAATTTTTGTTTACAAAATAAAACGGCTTCAAACCGAGTTTGTTGCTGAATACGAGAACAAGACGGACATTGAAAAACAAACACTTTTTGTCAACAGGTGGAAACAAAAGTGCATCCAAACAAGTGTTGGTGAACGAGTACGTTTTTTATTTTATTTTTTGCTGTGAATTACTTTGTGTTCCTGGCTAAGGACATTTTGCTTACGCAAACCCTGAAGAGAGCACTAACTGAAACTCCTCTTCAAAGGTGAGTGACAAGTTTTCTGTGTAGTGTTTGTGTTAGAAAATAGAAGCTAGAAGAATTCATTTATTTACTGCTATACCGAGTGTTTATTATCTGTTCATTCATACTGATTGTGCACATGTTCCGAAAGATAGACAGGCACAGATGGATAGACAGACGAACGGCGGGCACATTGAGACTGAGAGTATTGCGAGAAGATAATTGGTACTTGCGGAACTTTCCTTTCTATTGTCGGAATTGAGAGTAAAAATGTGCGCAGTTATTGACGTTTGTTGAATTTTTTTTTTATCAAGTGTCAACAAAAATTTTGCGAATATTTTTTTTCTTCTAATAATGTGCCCAATGATAAACGAGTGCAATTCTTCATTTTTTTTTTGTATAAGCGTGTCATTTGACACTTTTTTTGTTTTCCTAATTTATTAGTGATTTTTACTTTGTTTTTTTTTTGTTTGCTAAATAACTTTGGCACTATTAACAAATTTAATATTCAACTGACATAAATAAACATAATTTGCACCCAATAATTCATCTGTATAATATAATAAAATCATTTAAAAAATCAAATATAATCAAATGCGTTGGTGTTGGTGCAAGTATGTGTAAATCTATATAAAAAAATGTTCCAAATCAAAAGATCAATTTGTTTTCAAAATCGAAAATCGCCTTAATACAAGAACGACTAAATTATCTTTATCAAAACAAATACCATCGAGAAATGTGCGTTTTTTTGTACCTACCCAGCTGGTGATGTTTAACTCGTATTTCGTTTTTATTATCATGCTAATATAGACCTTGAAGGTAGGCTAAATTGGGTTTTATGTGGTGTTTTTAATTTTTTCAGTTACATTTTATGATATATTAAAAAATTTTTCATTTATTTGTTCAGTTTCATTTTATGAAATAATAAAAATTCTGCAATTATAAAAACTAGCCACAATTTAGTCAAAATTTACGTTAACGGAAGGTAGTTTCTGGAGTTTGCCCATTTGCGTATAATAATAAGTCAAAATGAATCGAAAAATTGCAAAATTTTTGTAACACGGCGTTAAATGTAGGCAAATGCGCTGCGATCAATAAGTCGCTTAGTAAAAATGTGAATAAATCGCTTCAAAATAGTAACAGAGTGGGTTTCGTTTACACTATCCCATACCCCGTATGGGAAAGTATTAAAAAGCGATGTGTAATTATATTATTATTTTGACATTGGCGTGACATCTTACGTGAAAACAGTCTATAATTAGTTTGATTATTAATATTATCAATACGGTGTACAATCGTTTTACTAGGGACTTAGGCCTCGGTCACGCAGTGATGGTTTTTGTTATAAATTTTAAGATTTTTTGAAAGTTAACACTACTCAGGGGTGTTCGTGAGATTTATAAGAGACTTATAAGAGACATACGAGGCTAATTGTGTATGTAACTTTACGAATGGATGTTTTCCTCCAAAAGGTGGGCTTGCCTAAAAATAGTCCAGTTTAGAAAACGTATAAAAAATTGTTCTTTTTTCCAGAAATCTACCCCAAAATGGAAGGGTGGCTGAAAAATATATATATGAATATCGACAAAATGTAGGACTCAGTGGCGCGATGGTTAGTGCTGGGATCGATTCCCAGCCGTAGCAACACCTACATAATTTTTCACTCGCCCTCCTGTCGTGATGATCTGACAAATCATCCGAGTAGTATCAATTGTCAAAAAAGCCTATATCGACTTCGCCGTTCAGAGTCGGAATAAAACAGGAAGTCCCGCCATCTTGCAAGAAGTACAAACGCACACATGAATGGTTGTGAGAATGCTCGGCCTGGGTACTAACGAGACTGTTGCGCCAAAAACTTGTTCCGACAAAATGAAAGCAAACATATCTCCTCAATATCTTGTTAAGACACTTTATTAATGTCACTTTAATTCAGCATTTATGCTGTGGAGTATAGACCGATCGAGAATTAGGTTGACACCACGCAATGGAGAAATCACATTTTGAAAAAGATTGGATCTTAACAAATTCACCGAAATTTCAAACTGGCTTGAAGTTCAAGCTCCAAAAATCACATTATTGGGTTAACTTAGATATGGTTTGAATTACAGTTGAACTTATGATTTCCAGCCATGCAAAGCCGTTTTATATAGTGCTGACATAATAGTGTCAATGTTTAAATGCATACCTAATATAAAGTGTAATCCAATAAGAGTTTCATGACTTTTTTAAAAAATAAAATACTATACTTTGCTTGAAAAATATTCGGTCATGTGTACTGAACATATCGAGGAAAATGATACCGCATAGACAAGTCCGAGACCGGCCTTAGTTAGTTCCATTCAGTTCTTGTAAACCTCTTCACACACTTGCGGTAATTATCAAGTTTGTTATTAATGGGCCACTTCTCACCGCGTAGACCTTCACTTTGCATTTAATAGCCTTTGTAAACGATAGCCTTTTTTGAACGTTATAAAGCCAATTTCTATAAATCCTAACGGTCGTTTAACAATTTGGACTCCTCATAAAAATGTAGGTTCTGCCGACGCTACTTGCCAGAATAACACAAATATGAATAAAAATAAAAATAAAACACAAATATGAATGGTTGAGAGAAATAGGCTAGACTCTAATTCCTTATGTGGCTGTTGCCCTTTGTATTTAGTAGCAAGCTATGATTGGAGATTGAACATTTTTGTTTGGGTTTTAAGAGTGCCCGTGGTATAGACAAGACATAGCAATACTAGAAGGTTTAGAGAAGGTGAGTGTTTTTAACTCAAGTGAAATCTACAGTTGACCATTTCTGCTTCAAACGGTACATATGACGGTGTATATGGCTTCGATTATAAATTGAAAGTTCATTCAGTAGTATGGACACCATTAGGTGATTCCTAGCTATCGGTGTCTCCAATACTACTTACTTGTACCAAAGATTATAATGCCATACAGATGAGACATTGAGAACAAAAAACAGAAACTTTTGTTCACCAGCTTCATGGTATGGGCGGGTGGTGTGCACGTGCACATATTAGAAACGAGATCCAAATATATGGCGCTCTGTGCCAGTACAACCCATAATAAAACAATGTTTTTTTTTGTATGCAGTGCGTCATTTGTATAGCTTTATAATCTTAGCTTTACTTATTAAACAGACTTCCAACCCGTTGAGTTGTGGCCAAATTTATGTAGAACAACACGTCGTTCTGATTTCTCTGATTAATGATTTCTGAATAATTTCAAATGGGTCAGTAAGTATTATAATACATTATTATTGATATTATACGCCCGTAACTAAAACAATCAAAATGTTTCCAAAAGTGGCAGTTACGATTTTAATTGGAACTCAAAGTCAATCAATAGAAATATTATATCAAGGTAGTACGCTTCCATACTAAATAGGAATTTACTTACACCCTACCTACAAAACAACGGAACTATATCAATAAAACTAATTTATATGCAACGGGTGATTTTTAAAGCGTTGTTTTTTTAAAATCCAAATATTCCAAATTGTTATTTTTATCAATAAATAGGCGTTTGCCATTTACGTTTTAAAGACAACTTCATGTAAATGTTGTCCGCGGCTCCGTTTCAAATGGTCCAATCGGAAGGTCCAATTTTGCATTTTCCACGAATTACGCTTGTTATGTCATCCTGTAAGGCTTCAATCGTGTTCGGCTTGTCCACATTGACTAATGACTTTACATAACCCAACAAGAAATAATCAAAAGGCTTATATCTTGGCGGCCAACTCACAAGGCCATTTCGAGAGATAAGCTGCTCACCAAATTCATCCTTCAACATTTCCATTGTTTCACGAGCTGTGTGGAATGTGGCACCGTCTTGATGAAACCACATATCAACCAAGTTCAACTCAGCCAACTGGGCAAAAAAAGGTCGCGTATCATGGCTCAATATCGTTTGCCGTTGACGGTAACGTTTCTTCCACGGTCGTCTTTGAAGAAAAATGGAACGTTGATGCCACCAGCCCATAAACCACACCAAAATGTCGTTTTTTCGGGGTGCATCGGTAATTCTTAAATGGCATGTGGCTATTCATCACTCCAGATGCGACAGTTTTTCTTATTTACGTATCCGTTGAGCCAGAAATGAGCCCCATCGCTGTTCGCCATAATATGGTCGTAACAAACGGTGCACATTTTTCACAGAGCACACATTTTAATAATAAATTTCAACAATTTTAAATTGTTGCTCGTTTGTAAGTCTTTCTATGAATAAATGTCAGAGTATACTGAAAACTTTCACTTTGACAGATGATGTATGGACGCCATTACTAACCAGTGCTGCCAACCTGAAAAAATTAACTCTTAAGAAATCACCTGTTATATTATATCTAATCAGGCTGGCCATCATAAAGGTTTTGAGTTGTGCTAAAATCCCCGAGATGTAATAAATAAATAAATTTTAATTTAGGCTGCCCAATATCTTTATCCCCAGGTACAGGATTAAACATTCCAAGCTTAAAGTCAGTCATAGTGGATCCCCTTTTAGGTCCATTCATTAGGCATGCAGTCATTGAACATTTTGTCTAATGAGTTGGTTTATGCTCTTTCCTGAGTCATCTTTTACTGTTTTATATGTATGTCTTGGCAGAACGGTATGCATTGTTAAGCTTTATTTTAAATGTTGATATCGTTACATTTTGTTTTTGAACAATGATTCGTTTTGTCTCAGAGCGGGATATTCCTCCCCCTTGCCATTTGTGATTCTTCCATACTCACAGCATCGACTGTGAATTAACATTGATTTTTTACATCTCGATATATTTCTATCCGGGCTTTGCATTAATGGCTTTTTACGTTTAAAATTTCAGTTAAACTTTCAGACATCGTTCCCGTTCCTGTATTGTTCTTTTATTTCCTTCATTCGTCGATATTTTTCGATATTTTTCCCCTCCACTTACAATGTCAACTTTTCAACAGCTCACAACTTTATTATGTTGCATAGTAGCCTATATCGGGCTTTTAAACAGGGACGCTACAAAAGTTGAGCAACAGAGACAGCAAACGACGGCATATTTCTTGCCGCTCTTTTGACATTTCTCTTCAGTAAGGTTCGCCATTTCATGGTGGAAAGATCCAACAACGAGTCGAAATTTTTAAAATTTACAACCGAAATTCAGAGTCAGTGCCCAGTGGCCTCAACGTTAAGAGCGCTACGTCCAATTTATGGCCGTCATAATCGTCCGAGCAGATCAACAATTGAGCGTCTAGTCGAAAAATTTGAATCCCAGGCACAGTACAAAATGTTCCCGTGCCAGTGAGACAAAGAAGTGCCCGTAGTGTCGAGAATATTGCTGCCGCTGAGGCTTCAGTTGAAGAAAGCCCAAATGTGTCTCTCACACGTCGTTCTCAAGCGTTGGGCGTCTCTGTGACGTCGTTGTGGCGAATTTTGCGAAAAGATCTTGGCTTACATCCTTACAAGATTAAATTGACGCAAGAACTGAAGCCGCTTGACCACCAGAAGCGTCTTATGTTCGTGAATTGGGCTGAGCAGCAACTTGAAAATGATTCGGATTTTCATCGAAAAATCATCTTCAACGATGAGGCTCATTTCTGACTGAATGGCTTCGTCAATAAACAAAATATGCGGTATTGGTCAGGCAGCAATCCACACGTACTCCGCGAGTCATCATTGCATCCCGAAAAAATTACGGTTAGGTGTGGTTTATGGGCCGATGAGTTTCGTTTATAGCCATTACCTTGGAGCAAATGTTGATCTGCCTACAATAAGAAGACTTTGACTTTTGTATATTAGCCATTACTTCGAGAAAATGTTAATCTGCCTCCAATAAAAACTATTTGGCTTATGTATCATACGTTTGACATTGGGAATCATCAATCATCTAGCATTTGTACTGGCTGCTTTGCCTGTCATTCACTATTTGCATTTTTAACAACTCTGTTTTAGCCAAAATGTCTCTTAAAGGTGTTTTAAGATTCAATCAATAAGTTAGAACCTCTATTTTCTGCTACAAAAATGCATTTGGAGATTTTCTTTAAATTTTAAAACTGATTGCAGGATCTAATCATGCACCTCCCACTGTTTTGATTGCAATTGAATATGATCTGTTTATCTGCGTCTTTACCAAAAACCGTCGTCTGCAATATCCTATAATAGTAATTCGATCACCCTAAATCGATATACTTGACAATTGTTATAATTTTAAATCATCATTGACAACGACGTCTGAATTAAAAATGTCCAGTAGGTTGAGTTGATTAAATTTGTATATGCCTGTATAAAATAAAAAGTCGTGAAATAAAAAATAAAAATCTTGATTTTTGCTAGAGGGCAAATCGAAACGCTTGTTGATAATTTTTATTCGCCAAGTCGTAACTATAATATGATGTTGGCTTTCGAAAAATGTAATTATCGTAAGCGCCTTTCATCTGACTTTAATCCGGTTTATCTCTAAAAAATTTCTTGAATGAGATACATCGTTCCCAAAGGAATTAACGTTTCGTTGGCTTTCTCTTTGCTGGTGGATTTTTGGCAACAAATTCTGAGAAGCCACTTATGTAAAGAAGAATGACTCATTTGGGAGACGCATATTGAATTTCTGATTCCATCGGAGTAAACGGGTGATACGTGCCGGTTTCACCATGATGTAGGTACGAATTGGCGTTGTTCATGTAAGCACATCATTTGGGCATTGAACTTTCTCGTTTTTTTTGTTTTTAATTTAATAGATTGTGGAAATTAATATGTTTTGATTAATAAGGATAACCAAATTTTTTGATTATTTGTATTTTGATGTAGGTCAGAATTATTATGTATGGGGGATAGTGGAATATATATTTCGATTATAGTGGCATTGAAATGCTTTAAGATACGCTTAGCTAATTATTATTAACAATTACTCACTAAACTGATATGAAATCATAAATATATATTGACCAAAATGTTTATAAAAATGAAAATCAAATACCTTCACATCACCATAGGCCATAAGCTGTAGTGCAATTATTCTTCTTGAATGTGAATAAACATTATTAGAACGTATCGCTATCGATGGTTCGAGGATTTAGTTATAGCTATCATTGAAAACATCATTGGACCACAAAACATCAACAAATTGGAATTTTACTTGAGAAGTTGGTTGTAGCAATCATTACATCATTGTAATCGTTGGGCTTAAAACGATTCAATTTATAAAAAGCCGCAAAAAGTAAAAGAGAATGTCCACAGATGCTTTTCAATAACTAGCTATATCTGGACGCTAACTGATTCGTCATATCATATTCTCAAAAATATTCGATAAAAGTTGTATAATGCAAGTTTTTGTTTTATGAATAGTGATATTAAAGTCCGAAAAAGTGGAATTTGGAACTCTTTCGGTCTGGAGGCTAAACTGCTGAATAGATTTATTTCAAATTGATATATTGGTGGTGGTGATTTTGAATAAAACACAAATTATTTAGGAAATTATTGTAATTTCCTTTTATTTTTATAATATTGGTATGGTTCAATTATGTATGGAAAATATCGGCCAAATGGCCGCCGCGACATAGGCGGCACATCTCCATCTGATGGTTCAAATTTTCGATGACGCTGAGGAATAATTTAGCTTTTATGCCGTTTGTGTGCCAAATTATCTCATCCTTTAGCTCTTGAATTGTTACTGGCTTATCGACGTACACATTTTTTTTTCAAATAACCCCAAAGAAAGAAGTCCAACGGTGTCAAATCACATGATCTTGGCGGTCAATTGACATCGCCACCACGTAAGATAAGACGGCCATTGAATTTGTCGCGCAAAAGAGCCATTGTTTCGTTAGCTGTGTGGCAAGTGCCACCGTCCTGTTGCAACCACATATTGTCCACATTCATATCTTCCAATTCGGTCCATAAAAAGTTCGTTATCATCTCGCTATAGCGAACACCATTCACAGTAAATGCCTGACCGGCCTCATTTTGAAAAAAAAAATACGGCCCGATGATGCCGCCAGCCCAAAAACCGCACCAAACAGTCACTCTCTGTGAGTGCATTGGTTTTTCGACAATCACTCTTAGATTATCAATAGCTCAAATGCGGCAATTCTGCTTATTGACGAATTCACTGAGGTGAAAATGTGCATCATCAATGAAGATGATTTTCTTCGAAAATTGATCATCCAATGTTGCCACCATTCTGACCATTGACGACGCTTGAAATGGTCAAGAGGCTTTAATTCTTGAGTCAATTGCACCTTGTAAGCGTGTAAATGCAAGTCTTTATGCATCTTTATGCATAATGTTCATCAACGACGAGCGTGAGAGGTGCAATTGTTGTGCACGACGACGAGTTGAGGTGGACGCCTCAACAGCCACACTATCGCGCAGCAATATTTTCTGCAGTACGATCTGTACGAGCAGTCACTGGTGTTTTCACATATCTGACAGACCCGGTACGCTCAATAATAATAACTTTAACGCGTTGCTCGATTGTGTATCTCTTCGTGGTTCAAATTGAGTCTGAAGTTGAGAAATGTCAAATGAAATGCAGAAAAAAACTTGACGTTTAGGTGTATTTCACATTCAACATCGGCCCTTAAAATTAAACCACCCGTTAGTTACATGGCTTTCGTGAGAGATTATTGGCTTTGGCATTAAAAGCTAACAATAGCGGTTTTGGTATTAACCAAATTTTTTTTTGGTAGATAGAAATGAAATTTCTCAAAATAGTTATAACGATTTAAATTTAACTTAACACATTTATCAAACAAAACTGCTTACCCAGTTTTTTGATTTTTTGCCTCTACATGTGATATGCATCCACAGGTCCATTATTTAGTGTTAGGGAGAAAAAACAAAACTTAAACATCACTAACAAAAATAATTACAATATAAATATATACATATAAATAAGTTAATATAAGCCATAACAAATATCAATTGAATTTGCAAATAAAAAAAATTAAAAAATATACATATGAACAGTTAAAAAAAGTAAATGACCATTATGATTCGCAATACATTTTTTTCATTATTTTTTTTATAGCTTTGTATAGGTAAATTTTGATATTTTTTTTATTAATAAAACCTATAAGAAGAAAGTCGCATTTTTTTTTTAAATATATAAAACTAGAACTTACAAGACTAACTTAACCTCTCTTAATCTATCTAAACCTAACCAAATCTATCTAAATATATCTAAATCTATCTAACCTATCTAGGCACTGTTATATGATCTTTATTGCATCTAGTAATAAGTAAGCACAACGTTTACTTCACCCAGTTATCGTTAAATCAAAAATCGTATGACAGGGCCTAGTTATACTAAAGCCTAAGTTTCGGCTTCAGTCCAGTCTAGCAACCAGTATTTGTCTCTATTCAACCTTTTAGTGTTACATTTATCGCATTCATGTATGCTAGTGCAGTATCTTATTCGATCAGTATTCCCACCCCCAACTCAAAAGTCTCGTAAAGGATCCTTTTACTTGTTGCTCTCCTTGCAACATGGTATATAATTGGGACGTTCTTTGAGTCTGATAAGTATCTATATGCATCCAGAAACAGGAATGTATCCACTTTCTAAATTATTTCTGAAGTACACAGGATTTGGATAGAATAATTCAGAGATTAATTCGTTTTCGTTTAAACTTGAAGAACGAGCAAATTGATTCCTTACAAAGTCCAGTATGACATTGTCAATTGTAGACACACCGGAAGCATCCAAACGTCTTTTGTTTGAGAAGTAGTGTCTAAAATCGGAATGTACACTCCTATACATCCTATACATGAGCTCTGAGACATTTGCGCTCAAACACTCGGAGCTTTTCCATATACGATCCAGAGATTAATTCGTTTTCGTTTAAACTTGCCGAACGAGCAAAGTGATTCCTTACAAGGTCCAGTATGACATTGTCAATTCTAGACACACCGGAAGCATCCAAAAGTTTTTTGTTTGAGATGTAGTGTCTAAAATCGGAATCTGCACTCCTATACATCCTATACATGAGCTCTGAGACATTTGCGCTCAAACACTCGGAGCTTTTCCATATACAGGACTCGCATAAGTCAGAATTGGACGAACTTGGTAGCAAATGATCTTCTTGGTAGCACATCGGATCTTAGATAGTTCGAATAAAAAATTCTTTTAAGCGACATTAATGCCGCTCTTTGAATTCTCTAATTGAATATTTAGGTGCTCATTTTAATACAAAAATGTGTCCAAATGAACATCTAAATATTTCACAATGGTCTTTGACTCGATCTGAAGACCATTTGAACTCGCCATTCTTAGATTTCTCCAGTTGCGTATCAAATCTGAATTACCACGTCTTATTATGGTGCGGAAAAGTATGTTTTCACATTTCGTATTTTTGCTTTTAAGTTTCCTTTCGGAGCAGAATGTTAGTATATATATGTTAGTATACAGTTTGGGGTCTTGTATGGAATAGCACGGCCGCCACAGCTTCGCTGGCAAATACGTACTTTTTTGTTGAAAATTTGTATGACTGTTTCAAATAAATGCAGCTGGATTTCATAAATACACCGCTCAGTGTCTCCCTGAAGGCGTTAGTGGTCGTGGGCTTGTTTGCATAGACCGTTGACTTAAAAAACTCCAAAGAAAAAAGTACAATGGCGTTAAATCACAACATCTGGTTGGCCAATTCTGATCACAAAAACGGCCGATTACACGATTAGGAAATGACTCATACATCAAATGAATTGTTTCTCTCGCTGTATGGCATGTAGCACATTCTTGTTGACACCACCACGTTCATATCTTGTAATTTAGGCACTGAAAACTGGGTTATCATGTCACGATAACGGGCCCATTACTTGTTACTGTCTGACAGTAACAATTAATTAAGACTTATTTCAAACTCGATCGAAAGCCTTGGAAATATCCACAGCTCTCGAAATGTTAATACTTACAGCCGGCTGTTGGCTATTACATCTAATTAGATGCTGTTTTAGTTTCGTCGTTTCCGTTCCGGTAATTTCGATATCAAAAATGAACCATGCTCTTGAAGTCCAATTGTAGAAAACGTTGATAAAGTCATGAAATTCTCGAAGTCCTGTAGGCATTTTTACAATCGCCCAGAAGATAAAAATTGCATAAAAACCGTTTGGAACCATTTGAGTAAAGCTGAATGCAAAAAGAAACTCGATGTATCGGTGCCACACCATGTAACGCAAAATACCTCATGACCCTAGTGTCCATCTGTGAATCGCTGAATCGTAACAAAACTTATTTCTGTTGCGGATGATGACAGGTGTTGAGTGGACCACTTCCGACAACGTTAGCCAAGTCAGAATTGACGGCCAGAAAGGTTTTCCTGTGTGTTTGGAGAGATTGGCAGGAAATCATCTACTATTAGTTGTCCCTCCACAACAAAATTTTTAATTCGGACCTGTAGGTACTCTCAAAAATTGCCCCGTCAGAAGGAAGGAATTGTATTCCATTAAGACAACGCCAGTCTAAACAGATTCACGAAGATACACATTGTGTAAGCGGTTACGCGGTTGCCTTGTTTTTAACTTCTGTCTCAGATTCAAGCATTAGCACAGATACGCATTCTGGGCAGCCCTTAAATCTCGATGAAGCTTCGGAATGCACCAAATGCCAAAAGACAGATAAATTGAGACAAAAACACTCATTCGAAGAAAAATATTTATATGCGAAAATAAGTTTACGGTCTTCAGGTCAATTGGTAGCATCATAGTTGTGATGGAAGTGACCATAAATTGACCCAAACGAGTTACCAAACAAAGGTTGTCATAAACCAAATTCCAAGGCGTAAAACAAAAACTTTCTGGAACAGAAGCTCTGTCAATGTATTGTAACTGTATTGCAAACACTATCTAAGTTCCAACAATAGGCTATTGGGACTTGAAGACTGTTTGTGGAATAATATAATTGGTACCTAACGCCACCCTCAATCCACAAAATGTTTATCCATGGTCCAGCCATAAAAGAGCATGCTTTTCTGTCAATAGGTTAGTAAAGTGAAGAAACGCATTAGGAGCGCTCGTAAGATATTGCGTGTCAAAACCAATGAAGATATTTTGATTTCTTCGGACCTAAGTTTGCGAAAACTGTCCCAAAAAAGGAGAAATTAATGTTGATAAGGATGTTTTGGATTTCTAAAGGCACTACACATTGAGCCTCCGCACATGAGATGAATGTTTTGGTATGAAACCGGTTTTGTAGGTGAGGGACTGATGTAATCGGGGAGAAAATGGTTGGAATTCTTCATCCGAGTTTTTTGCGGTAGAACGAGGTTGAAAACCAACACAAACAAATTTTTCACCATTTAAGGTCTGAAAATTTGTTTATGTCGTTCGGCTATCATACGCGTTTTGTGAGCCGAACAGACAATATCAGTATTGTTGCATATGCACAAACCTGACACAAACCAAAGACCTTGCGAATTGTCAAAGGTTCTCAAGGCAAATGTCAATTTCGATGGAAACACTAACACAATGAAAAGTAATTCATGTATACAATTTCTTTTGTTGGCATATTAATCTCGTGAGCTCTTTTAGTATGATATGAAACCGGTCTTTTGACAACATCTCATTTGCGCAGGCCCATTTACTTTGGATACTTCCGACACATCAGCGATATATGATCAGGAAAACTTTCAGATACAGTACAGAATAATTATAAAAGATGGGCCAAAAGAAGTCATCTGATGTGGTTTGGCTCTCATTTTTATCGGTTGTGGCGCTTGCGCAGTGTTGCCGTTGCTCCGTCCTGTAGGAACCACATGTCCTCCAGTCCTAATTCGTTCAATTTCGGCAGAAAAAACTTGGTTAACATGACCCTAGCGCGCACCGTCCACTGTTGTCGTTTTACCAGCGGCGTTCTCGAAAAAAAAAATGGCCCGATGACTCCTCCGGCGTGAGCAGCGCACCATACAGTAACTTTGAGCGGGTGCAATGGCTCCTCGTGCATTACTCGTGGATTTTCGGTGCCCCAGAAGCGATATTTTTGCTTGTTCACGTACCCGCTGAGGTGAAAATGACCCTAATCGCTCATTATGATTTTTGTCAAAAAAACGTCCACTTCGTCCTCGAGATTGAGGATGGCTCAAGGATTGAGGATGGATATCCTCTGCAACAGCGGCCATATTCTGGGCGCTCAAGGGCCAGCGACTCTTGGCAACGTCGTCACATACTCTTCAAGGTTGGTGCCAATCGACGCAGTGTTTGCGCAGTCGGTGTCGGACAGCCGGGGAATCGGCGAATGTCAAAACAGATTTGACTTTGGCGGCCATTTGCAAACATAAGAGAATTTTCCAAAAGGGTGATCTCTCTTGGCCCACCTTGTATTTTATACTTTTGTATTGTTTTCATGAATTCACTAAATTTAGCAAACATAAAATATTATTATTTAAATACAAGACATGTGCTCTTAATTCTCCCTGAACTTGGCCCCTGTGTGCGGTGCGTATATGACCTAAATTTAATTATACTAACTACCTATACTAAATTAATGGTGTTATTTCATGCGAAAACAATGCATTTTTTCTTAATACACCTAATACTTGAACTTGCTCTAGTTTACTGCTCAGTCCATTTAAGCCACTTCCTTCCGCAGATAATATGAAAGGGGAGACAAATCATTAATTTATTCTATGTATAGGTACGTTGAACTGTTTTTTTAATGGAATTGTAAAGATGCATTTACAACTTGTTATACCGTTAAGTATTCACAGTTGTTTTTTTTACCCAGCAAAATCCATGTACTTTATTGATTTGAAATAATCGGGTAACGTTGTACAAACAAGTGGTTATCGATTGTATTGATACAATCTTTGTAAAACCTTATCCTTCTCCGAATGAAATCGCAGCTATTTCCGCCGAATAGCTTCAATACATTCTGCGGAACTATATCATATCGATATCATGTCTAAAATCCGATAATTCAAAAATGTCAATAAAATGAATCACCCACTTAAAATTACCTTTTTTATCATCAGACTTTAGGGATTTTTACCGTTGCGACACAGTAGCCCTTAAAGAGATTAACTAATCTAAGACTTAGTTGCCTCGGCTAATAATTTCAGTCGATGCGTCTTGGAGGGCTTATAATCAATTGTAAACTACAAAACAATCGATACCAGCTTATAGAACAAACCACTTTACAACCTGTCAAATCACGTGAAGTTCATCGCAATGCTTTATTCAATTTCCATTTCGTTGTAAAGATGACAAAAGATACACTGCACCACAGCCTGTATACATATACTTGTGTGCTATATCGTCAAGATAAAGTTGACAACAATAGCACAAAGCATTCTAATGTAAATATCACTGACTTCAGAGCACGACTATGCACGTGTGTTAATTGGTTTTAAATTGCACTACTAATGTGCAAGTGCAAGTTGTAAAGCAAAATTAAATAGGATACGATGCGGTTGAATCTAAATTGCAGTTGTTTTTTTATTGTATTTGGTAATAAATATTACATGAAAATGAGGTTTATCAAGATGTTTTAGAGCACGTTAGGTGAGTGATGCACCATAATCGAAAGATACTTGTATCTACAAAAAACGTGCCGTGGAAAATTTATTTCCCAAATTGTACAATATCTTATCTGCTTATCTGCTATTATGCCAATTGTTACTTATGACGGTTTGTTAAAACTGTTCCGTCATTTTTTTATCGGATTCACAATGATTGTGCGGATTTAATCAGTGTGGATACAATTCATATTTGTTCACCTGATGTTCAAATGATGTTGCAAATAAGAGGCACAATTTGTTCATCAATTTAGAATGGTTACTTTCTTTGAAAAATTAGAGTTTCAGCGTGAAACATATTAGTTTTCCAAGTATTTTGATTGTATTCTGATGTTATATGAAATGTATCTAAATTGTGTTTTCTTAAGAGGGTACTTACACACTTCTGTGGTGTTACAGCCTAAGGAGAACCTCGCCATCAATTAACATACCACTCCAGTTAGACCGATCGTTCTTAACGCCGCACTTCAAGTTGGTTGCCATGGTTTCTAATTATGAGCGCAAATTGCAAATCCGTTCGAGGTATGTGCCATCGGATAAAAAATCACTTCACTAAAATTTGTAAATAAATTCCGCGAAGAATTTGTGTCGGAGGAAATCGGAAAAAGAATTGCAATTAGCTGTCAAAAATTGCACGAAAAATGCAGAAATATTCCGAACAGCTTTTCGGAAGAATACCTCGAAGCTAAAATCCTACGAATCTTACACAATCGGAGAATATTCCGCTCCGACGGACACCTCGCTAGGGCTGATTGTATCTGTTCTGTTCGGGTTCGAATCCATTATTTTCACATTTTAAAATGTAAGAAAAATGAAATATCAACAGATTAATAGTCTTGAATGTTACTCGGAATTTTGCAATAGGTCTGGTTGTGAAAAATACTAAGGTGTTGTTGCTTTTAAGATTTTAATCAAGGACGCTAAGCTTAATAGTCCAACACACTTAATACTAGATCATTGGACCAACATTTTGTATTGTGGTCAATTTTTCCAACATCAGTTCCGATGTGATCTATCTGATCTATATCCACGATTTGTCGATTTTCTCGATCTGTGTTCATGTGTCTGAATACTGAATATTTGTTAATTAGCCCTATATAGGTATCCGTTTGGAAGAAGTTCTTAAACGAATTCAGTTTCAATTGGAAGTTATTTTGCTTTTTAGATATCCATTGAGGAACAAAATAAATAAAATGCGGAACGAAAAATCGCGTTCGATGGATTTTAACTTTTCTTTGTCTGATAAAAAGTTCAAATTTTTGGCCAAGTTTTTTAAGGTCCTATGCTACTGCGCGATTATGTAGGACAAATTTCATCGAAAGATTTGTTTCGAGCAATTCGGAGTAATTTTGTCTGATAAAATTCAAATTAAAAATGTTGACTTTTAAACTACAATGTGCTCTTGGTTAAGTATCATAATCAACAAAAAAACAACCTTTTGGCGCAACAGGCTCGTTAATACCCAGGGCCTAGCCTTCTGACAACCATTCATGTGTGCGTGAGTACGTCTTTCACGGTGGCGGGACCTCCTGTTTTATTCCGACTCTGAACGGCGAAGTCGATATAGGCTTTTTTGACAATTGATACTACTCGGATGATTTGACAGATCATCACGAGAGGAGGGCCAGTGAAAAATAATTTAAGGTGTTGCTACTACTAGGAATCGAACCCAGACCTTCTGCACGGCAGTTCATCGCATTAACCATTGCGCCACTGAGCCCGTCATAATTTAAAATCCAAAATTTCAAAATTCTGGGAATTAAAGTTTTTAATGGAAAAATCGCCTTGTCCAAGCGCAAAATTTTAAAACTCTAAACCTAAACCATAAACCCCTTTTAGAAAAGTTCCGCATGATCGCATTCTGGCTTTAGGGTCTGGCAACAAGTTATTTATTCATTTATTCAGGCATTGCCTTAGTTCAAGTGGTACTAGAAAAATAACTTTATTGCCAATCATCAAATAAGAACTCATGATTTGGTCAACTGCTGACAATGTTAATATAATCTTTCAACGACTAATATGTTTCAGAAAACAAAAACTTACCCAACAAAATTTCGAAACGTAGATGTCTAATCCCAGATGGAAGCGGAAAAAAATAGGTTTAGCTGTTAATGAGGCAAGACAAAGTATATGCTGTCAACACGAAAGGACACACAACATCGACGAATTGACAGATATAACTTTGAGGTAGTACGGGACTTTGTCTATCTCGGCTCCGCTATTAACTCTGACAACAACATCTCGTCAGAAATTAAACGAAGAATTACTTTTGCCAACCGCTTTTTTCGGGCTAGTAAGGCAATTCAGTAGTAAAGCCCTCACTCGAACTACTAAGGAGATGCTGTATAAGACCCTATTCATCACAGTTCTGCTTTACGGAGCTGAAGCATGGACCGTCTCAAAAACGGACGAAGAAATCCTTGGTCGATTCGAGAGGAAAATTCTTCGCAAAAAATCTTCGGTCCCGTTTGCGTTGGGCTATAATGGAGACGAAGATTCAACCAAGAACTATACGAGCTGTAAAGCGACATGCCCCTGGTCAAAAAACTCCGCATTGGAAGTTTAAGATGGCTAGGACATGTAGAACGAGTGGATACAAATACTCCGGCTCGCAGAGTCTTCGATTCCAAGCCAGACCTCGGAGGCTGTAGAGGAAGACCTCGCCTTAAGTGGCGAGCACAAGTAGAAACAGACCTCAACAAACTTGGAGTGCGCAACTGGAGGAAGATAGCTAAGGACCATGCTAATAGGCAGTTTGGTTGAGGCCCAGGTTCATTCCGGATTTTAGCGCCACTTAAGTTAGTAAGTAAGATGATCCCATATGACCCATTGTCTAATTGAAGCTATTCCGCAATTTGGCGTATTTTCGGTTTGGGAATATTTAATTTAGGCAGGGGTTATAATTTTGACGTTTTTAATTTGGGAATTACTTTCGGAGATTTCGATTTCATTTTCTACCCAACCCTCCATCAATTGTAAGTGATGCATGCGATTTTGGGTTTAGGTGTTGTCGAATTGTGCATTTTTAAATTGTGAGAATCTTTAAGTTTTAGAATTTTGCACTTAGGTATTATGTAGTCATATTTATGAAACAACATAGGAAAATAATAGCGGTCTACTTCTTTTAAATAAGTAGCGCTACAGTCCGGAATGAACCTAGGCCTCAACCAACATGCCGTCCAATTCATATGATCATATAAACTGTCAATAACAAAGCCCATTATTTGGTTGAAAAGGATTTTCAATCTTTTTTAATCTGAGTACATACACTTTTATAAACTGTAATCTGTAATCTCTGTATATACCTAAGTAATCGATTTCACAGACCTATCATAAAATGACTTTCTTGCGAAACATCAGTTTCAAATCTATGGTAGCGGTGACAGTGTACCACGTTGTTCTTTACTACTGGAACCATTAGCTGTCCATATTTATGAATGTCAGTTACATTTGGAAGTAAATAGTTGTTGGCTAATATTCTGTTTCTGGCGTTAGCTGTAAAACAGTCTTCTTATTAACCCCTATGAATCTACCAGCATACAAACCAAATTACACTTTTCATTTTTACTGACGCAATGTTAGAAGAATCTTTTGGGATATGTTCTCACTCCAAATATGGAAATTCTGTTCATTGACGTAACCCACATAGCATAACTCTGTCATATAAAATTCCTAATCGTCTTGGGATGTTCTAACGCATTCCATAAACCATGGGCCCTATTGAGTCTTGTAATGAAAAACATTCTTTAACATGGCACCGGACGTGTGAATTCCTATATAATGATTGAAATGGGAATTCAACATTTTTCTGTTTGAATATTGTGTTTAAAGTATGTTTCAGTGACCACAAAGAACACAATTTTTAGTTTCGACACTTAGCTACTATCGCAAATTACAAAACCGGCTACCGATCTACAGCCTTGATAATTTTCAAAAACACATGCTCTGTAAAAAGGGAAAGTGTTTAGGGATGTGCAAAGAATTTTGTATCGTGATTGGTTTACCACTTTATGCTTCCACATTCATTGTGTTTATAGAGGCTGAATGTGGCAAGTGGTTTTCAAGTACCAGTTCCTTTTACATTGAAGCTGATAAAATCGAAGTACGTTAACCGGAGATAAACTATTAACCAAAGCAAAAAATCATGTGAATACCCTGACACACCTCTGTAGTGAGATTTATTTATGTCATCAGAAATATCTTAATTCTACGTGACTTGAATATTCAGCAAGAAATAAATTTATCGCGTGAAACATTAAAAGAAATTATTTAAAATGGCAAAATTGCGTGGTAGGGCCTTGAAAAGGTCGTTTTCTTTATAATTGTATAACATGTAGGGTCGTAAAATGTACACGCAGAAACGGGATTCTAAATATGTAAATATATCCTTCAGCTAAAAAAACCGCAGACAGGGTTAGTAACCGATTGACAATTGAGGTTGCATGATACACCTCAACGAATGGTATTGCCCCAAAGGTGCATGGATTTTGTTGGTCTAATTGGTGGATCCTCTTTTTAATGCTTTGGAGTTGGTTTTTATTAAGAATGTTGAGTGTGATTTCTAAGGATTGATCCAGATTTGCTTGTTTGCACACTTTATGTTTTGAAGTTCAACTTTGAAATAACGGTGGTTTGTTCATTGTTGAACAATAGTATGGATCAGTGTACAAGTGCGTATAAAGAATTGATTCGTAAGGAAGAATTTTACGATCTGTTGTGGGTAATACGTTAATTTTTTTTTTCAATTGTTGCTCAAGCAACCGTTAGCATGCAAAGCCTTCTCTCTTCAATCGAAAAGGGCTAAGTTGCCAAAGTTAACTACCAACAATGGATTTTATAAAAAAAATCTCCTTAATGAAACGCCATCCACCACTGCCTAATGAGATCAATCCTGAAGAAAACTTTTCATCTCTGTTAAGAGTTTTACTTTATTTCCCAAAGACAAGGATGAAAAGAAGTGATCGAATTAATTATTATATTGTTGTATAAAATCTAGGACACCTATCTGCAAATAAATGACTTATGTAACCTTACGATCATATTAGCTCATGGGGTTTATTTTGGATGCAATTACTGTAATTTGTTCCATCATTGTTCCATAGCACCATAATTCCATAATCTCAAAAGACACGATGAGCACGTGCTCAAAGTAGTGTAAGACTTTAACCCTAACTAAAACCACCACCCTCTTTGTGTTTGTATTGCAACTAAGTATGCGACTTATCTAGCAATTTTTTTATGACGAATAATGAATGTTTGGCAGGTAACTTTCCTTTGAGAGTTCCTGCTTTTTCCTCAATTTATAGCGCGGTTTGTTATTATCGGGCCAAATCTAATGGCTTAGTTCTTTGAAGACGCCGCAATAAATTTGTTTCGTCAAGAATTTGGAGGGCTGTTGTGTAAACGTGTCCCAAAAAACGTGTTTTATGTTTGCGCGCAAAATTTTTCATTTTTTGTTTCCTCTATTTTTGAGCCAACTGCTGGTATAGCTGTATCGTCAGCAAACGTGGCAACTATTGTATCGCTTGTTTTTGGGATATCACGTGTAAATAGGAGGTACAAGAGTGTCCAAGGACGCTTCCTTGGGGAAGTTATTCGATAAACTTGGTCCACAGTTTTACTTCTAAACCCAAATTGATGGCCAGGGAAAAGGTGTTTCTGATCAATAATGGAGTGTAAGCGACCAAGTTATATCCTTTCAAAAACTTTTGAAATCATTGGAAGAAGGGAAATAGGCCGGTCCCGAGCAATCGTCAGCATGCAAAGTTCCTCTCTTCAATCGAAATGGGCTCAGTTGTCAAACTTAAGTCACAACAATGGATTCGATAGAAAATCTTTCTGATGAAACGCCATCCACCACTGCTTAATGAGATCAGTCTTGAAGAAAACTTTTCATACGGATGGAAGGAATTTGGTACAGTTGGTATGCAGTTAATTTAACTATCAAGACTCTTAAAGAACAGGGTCAAGTTCATAAATGTGAAAATTGTGCATTCGTGCATTTCATTGTTGCAAAAGTACTCCATTATCATTGCAAGAGTTTTGAATTTCTGTTCATAAAAATGTACAATCACCACGGAAATAGCAGGAGAGAAAATATAAGAAACATTTTTGCAATTAAACTGAATTCAAGTTTATATTTGGACGAAGAAAGTAGTCCGTGTTGTGGAAAAACCTCTTTATACAAGTTTTGCTTTATTTCCCAAAGACAAGGTTGCTGTGGTATAAAATCTAGGACATATATCTGCATGTTAATGACTTATGCAACATTACGATAATATAAGCCCATTGGGTTTATTTTGAATGCAATTATTGGGGTTTGTTCCATAATTGTTCTACATCCAGAATTCAGAAACAACATTTTTAAACTTAACAATCAAATACAGGGTTATTTTCAAATAATACTCAAACTTGAACCTGGACATATTGAAATGATTTCGAAGGCATCATCGGGAAATTCATAAATGGTTTAGTAAAAATTATTGTTTTCCGGAATATGTCTGGGCATCATATCCATTTCTATGTAGAAAAAGCAAATATATCGGATATGTGTTTATAATATGCAATTTCGAACTCATTTTGAACCCTAAGTTTGACGAGATGTTGTTGTCAGAGTTAATAGCGGAGCCGAGATAGACAAAGTCTCGTACTACCTCAAAGGTGTATCTGTCAGTAGTGGCGTTCTGTCCAATAAGTCGATGTGTATGTCCTTTCGTGTTGACAGCATATACTTAGTCCTACCCTCATTTACTGCTAAACCCATTTTACCGCTTCCTTTTATACACTAGCAAACACGTGGAGTCCGACCAATGACGTCAATATCATCAGCGTATGCTAGTAGTTGCACCGATTTTTAGAAAATTGTGCCTCTGGTGTTGGCTCGGGAGTTTTGCACAATCCTCTCAAGAATCAAATTGAAGAAGTCACATGACAGCGCATCGGCTTGCCTGAATTCTTTTTTGGTATCGAATGTGTCAGTGAGGTCGTTTCCGATCCTGATGGATCAGCGAGAATTCACCATCGTCATCCTACACAAACGATATACCAAAACTAGACATGGCTCTGTATAGTTCGCCTTCATAAATGCTGTCGTAGTCGGCTTTGAAATCGATGAATAGATAGTGGGTATCGATTTGGACTTCTTGGTTTTTTTTCAGGTTCTGCCGAAGTGTGAAAATATGATCGGATGGACTCACTCTCCACGTTGCATTACATTAAATTTTTGTCGGCGGTAGCATAATTTACACTACAAAAAAACTTTCAATCGCAGTACAACATATTTTTAAATCTTCCAAGAAGACAAGGAAATTAAAGCCGAAATCTCTAATCCTCGCAGGTATATCTCAAGATTTTTTTCCACAAATAATATAAAATAACAAGAACTTATATGCATGGTTTTCAAAATGAAAACTGAAGTTTTCCCATTGATTTCAAACTTTTGAAAGTTTACGACGCGACGTTAGGCACTAATTATTAATGAAAAGTATAATTGAAAAATTACTTCTTGGTGCTTTTCTATAATTTGAATTGATGTTATAGCAAAGCTTACGAAGTTTTAAACAAGTTATCCAAAAATATTTAAATTTTTGAAAAAAACTCTCGAATAAATCATTTTGTTTTCCTATAATCAATATTTCTTTTTCTGATGTATTAATTGTCATTACATATGAAACACATTCATTCCTATAATCTGTGTCAATTTCTTTGGGTGCTTTTTTTTAACTTGTCGGAGTGAGGTGTGAAAGTGTCAATTTGCTTTCGGTTCATCTTTAAAACTGTTAGTGGCATAAGGACATTTTAATATGGGCAACCAACTGGAATCGGTTGTTATGAACGCCACGCCATTGATATACATCTACAAATATTTGAAAGTGAATCTCATAATGAAAGTGTGGCTTGGCGGACAGAGTCTACAGAGTCCATATGAGAAAGTAAATCATATAAGAATAAAACATTCATGCATCTACATCATTCTATGATCAGTGTAATTTAAATCAAAATTGTCATTTAAAAAACGCGAATTGACATAAATTCCAATTAATTAAAACAAGTACATACGCTAAAAACAATTGCCTATAATTTGCATTGAATATTCTTTTTCTTCTTTGCCCCACACTTTCATTGATAACGAGAAACACTTGATGATATTGTTTTTGCTTTTTTTTTCATTGCACACAACTGGTAGTTATCAATTAATTTTGAGCTTTCCACTTCGTCGGCAGTTATTGAGCCGGAAAACCTTTAAAAAAATCAAAATCATACATTCTACGTTACACATATGTGCATCAGCAGTATGTCGATGAAAACTACGATGACAAAAATAGCAAAGTGCTGAGTGTAGGAACTTGAACTCGACTATGCAACGAAATGTATCTACTCGTACGTATAGTAGATACAAATGAAAAAAATTACCTAGAATTACATTTTCAGGTGCGGATGCTTTACGGAAGTGCATACAAATTTGCACTTGTGATGTTGTAAATTATAGTAAATTGCAAATAATTAATACGAAACAAACACAAACTTGGCTATGCTATATAATAGAATGTAGTGAGGGACATTTTTTTTAGTCTAAAATGGGACGAGGGGAGCGGTTTCACAACATATGTAGTTGAGCACGTCTTGTCTTAATAGATATTTACATTGAAATTGTTTTTCTATTTTTATGGGGTCATTAATCTGTTGGGTGTTAATGTGTCCCCGGTTTGTTTGCTTTGACGAGTAGTGGTGTGTTAAATAACATCTATGTATGTTTGGTCCATTTGTTGTCTTTAGAATTTATGATATTTTTTTGTTGTACCTTGTGATGAGCGAATGTTTAAAAAAAAGACACCTCAAGGCAGCTAGAATCTTCGCTGGTCGCGAACCTCATTGAGTTGAGTTGAGGTTGAATTCTCTATCAAATGGATTTTCTACGGACTTTAACTGCATTATTTTTCTAGCTTCAAATACCCTTGATGCGATGACCATGATCAAGACTTGTATACGATGGGTGGAAATGTTGAGTAGACAGACAGTCTTCGATTCCCAGCTAGATGTCAGAAACATAAGGAAGAAACTCGTTTGTTACGGTTCATGGTTCAGTGCGGTAGAGCAACATTAGGATTATCAGGTTCTTATGTAGGATCTTCTAAGTAGTTCGTGTTAGGGATATATGTGCCAAATTGTCGTTCTGCCGATGTTGTGCAATTCTCTATAGAATAATGGTACAGAAGTCACATGACAATGCATCATCTTGTCTTAGTTTTTTTTTTTGGAATCTAATATTTCTCTAAAGCCATTGGCGACCTTAAGAATATCCCATCGTCATTTTGCACAGATATACGCGTTTGGGCGGTTTACACAAGTTAGATTTTTTGGCTTTAAAGTCAATGAGTGTACATCAGAACTATTTATGTGTGTGTGGTTACTTCTTGAACGTTGGCGGGTCCTCCACCGAAAGGTTGAGTAGAGATAAGCTTTCATAAAATCGTTAAATCGTCGGGACAGCAGGGCCATGCAATAATCATTGTTAGGTGTTGCTATGGATGCACAAACCATCCCGCCAATGGGGCTCCACACATGAGATGAATATTTTGGCATGAAACCGGGTTTGTAGGTTAGGGGACTGAGGTAAACGGAGAGAAAATTGTTGTAATTTTTCAACGAGTTTTTGTGGTAGAACAAGGCTGAAAACCAACAAAAATACATTTTTCACCGTTTTAAGTCAGAAAATTTATTTATGTCGTTCGACTCTCATACGCGTTTGGTGAGCCGAACAGAAAACATCAACGTTGGTGCATTTAATCTCACAAAAACCCAAGAGCTTGCAAATTGTGAAATCTACTCAAGGCAAATGTCAATTTCGTTTTTTTTTTTATAATTTACACGTACTCAAGGGGTTATGAATACCCTTTATATGTTACCATGGTACGAGCGTTAGAGAAGGGGAAGAAAGAGAGGAGAGGAAAGATTTTGGATGTAGTGGAGACTTAAACTCCATGGGTGGTGTCCGAACTAGCTTCGGGGAGTCACTTTTTTCCTTGTGTTCGTTAAATTTGAAGAAATTCAAGATGGTGTGCATACTTTAAGGCATTACACCGACCTTTTTATTTCTTTTAAATAAAAGTGAAATGGATTTTGGTAGGAACGCGCAACCTTCCACTCAACAGCCACTACACCGCGGCCACCCACAAATAATTAGGCAATTAAAAGGGGTTCATGTATACAATTTCTTCTGCCGGTATATTCATCTCGTGTGCGCTTGGAGTATTTTATGAAACCGATCTTATGCCAGAGTTAAACTCATCTCATGTACGGAGGCCCAATATCTTCGTTATTGGGATAGTTTGAAGGGTTTTCTTTTTGTTGATCGGACAAACGATGCTGAGGTTTTATTTTTTAGTGATACCTTTATATGATAATATTTTGCTAATGTGTCGGGATGAAGTTCTTTTATTTTGGGCAGTATTGCAAAGCTGTAGTTAAGATATTTTTTTAACAAATTCGTCCAGCTACTGAGACACCTTGGTGGAGTTATGAAAAAGACAGATGATGCTTCGGTTAAAGGAAAGATATGGGATTAAAATTCTTCTTCATGTAAGGATGGTGAATGGAGGAGAGTACACAACTGCGTACTTTATAAGCTGTACCAAGATTTGTATTTAGTACAAAGGGTAAAACAGGTTGACTTTACTGGTTCGGCCACATTTCGCGAATGAACAATAATTCTTCAGCAAAGGAAATTGTCAAGAGGAAACGTGCCCAGGATAGAATAGGATAGAAGGCTGCCTTGTCTCAAGCAGAGACCCTAAATGAGTCGGGAGTCCTTTAAGTAAAATTTAGTAGGACACTGTTATCCCCACATCATGGTCGTGGTTGTTTGCATCGATTTTGGCTACAAGTACCTGTTGGCATTCCATCTCAAATCCGGTGTTTTTCCGTACATAAGTTGCGGCCCATCTTATGGCATGTCGATAACGTCACCATTGGTCTTTCGCATAAGATGCTGCCATCTGGGGGTTCCATGCAATTACAATCTTTCGATGTTGTATATGCTAATGAAATTTCGCCTTTGGATACAGCAAAGAGAGCGTACAACTGCTCAAAATTTTCAGACTTCCAAAATAAAGGGTGGTTAAATATTAAGGGCCAATGTTGATTGAATAAAACACAAATTATTTAGGAAATTATTATCATTTATTTTTATTAAGATAATATTGGTGGCGCCGCGACCTCGGCGGCACACATCAACCCGATGGTCCAAATTTTTGATGACGCTGAGGCATAAGTGAGGTTCTATGCCGTTAATGTGCCAAATTATCTCATCCTTTAGCTCTTGAATTGTAGCTAGCTTATCGACGTATACCTTTCTTTCAAATAACCCCAAAGAAAGAAGTCCAATGGTGTCAAATCACGTGTAAATGCAAGTCTTCGTGCATTATGTTCATTAACGACGAGCGCGAGAGGTGCAATTGTTGGGCACGACGAGGAGTTGAGGTACACGGCTCTTAAGCCACACTACCGCAGCAGCTAACTTTAACGCGTTGCTCGATTGAGTATCTTTCCATGGTTCAAATTGAGTGAGTCTGAAATAGAGAAATGTCAAATGAAGCACAGAAAAAAACTTGACGTTTAGGTGTGGTTCACACTCAACATCGTACCTTTATAAAGGTATTCCGAAATGTTAGTTACTTCGTTTCAGTTACGCCGGGAGCAAGCGTATCTACGTAGAAAATTATTTACTTATTTATAATATTTTAAAACAGATTAAATTGTCAAAAAATTCAATTTTTATATTCCTTTAGCCAGACATTATCTTAGTCATAGCTTCCAGAAAAATTATGATTTACACAAAATGTATTGATTTAAGAAATAAGCCTCAATAAATAAATTGTAAATTGTAAAAAATTCGCTTCAGAAAGATAAATCTTTGTAATTGGTGATTTTATTTTTGATCTTTTTTTATGAATTTGCTGGACTTATTCTTTTATTGAACTTTTCAGGGACTTCTGTATGACTTGAAGGAAAAAATCTTGCTATCACTATCTCCGACTTGGACTTTTCAACCCATATAGTTTATGACTATTTCGACATCTTGAGATAACATAGATCGGTCTTATTATGTGTCTTATATATATATCATAGTAAATATTACTTTGTACTTAAGCTTAGTTTAAACAATTTTTCCAAATGCTCATCAACCTATTCAACCGATGTTTCCACTTTTTGCCCTCTGTGTATATACACCCGTTAAGCATTTAAGTAGTGTTTTCGCTATCCCTTATGCCAAACAGATTTTAACTTACGCCATTGTCATATCCGATTAAATTTTGCAAATTTAGTACTACTTTAATGACGTTGATTGATATATTCACAATCACGTCAAGATACCGTTCCCATCCGGTGTTTATATAAGGCGCTTAATAATTTTTTACATTGACAATTCTAGTAAGAATCTTTCTAATAATTGGCGAATTCCAAATAAAATGTTGTTTACCTAGTCTTCCTTGTTTTAATCAACTCAAACAAAACGCTAATCACCGATTTATTTGCAAATTAGCATTAACATTAACATAATGTTTCAATTAGTTAATCTTTGGCAATAAACAAAATGCCACCATATAAATAATCGTTAATTAACATTAATTAACCTATAATCAAATAAATTTAATTTTTGATCATTTGCCCGATGATTTAATTCTAACCGACCTCAATACGTACAGCTGGAGGTAAATTTCTCTCACATGTACAGGGGGCGAAATATTTGTCGCTTTCGTGTGCCTTTGTCGAAATGCAAACATGAAATAACTTTGACATTTATCATTGACTTGAGTAGACATATTTTTGAAACGACAATTCAGTACAATTTTAACCATAAATCACTTCGCACCAAAATAAACCGCCGAACTAATGCACAGCGCTACATTGAAAAAAGTCGTTCAGTAAACTAAAATTGGCCTTTAAGTCACCGTGCATATCACCGAAAATATATAGGGAGATCGATGAGATGCTGTTGATCGGCCCAAGACCTTTCAAAGAACTATTTAAAGCGGTAAGAGATAGTGTTGCCGAGAACCACATAAGTCGTATCATCACCTTACTAAGAATTTTATCATTAGCCACCTTGCGGAGCATTTAGAAAGATAATTTGCTTTTTTTTCGTATGAAGTGCATTTGACTCAAAGAATAATACCGACTGACCATACACGTCGCTTGGAAAAGATATGGTCAAAAAGTTCCTTGAATGGTTGACTCTGTATCTGAATTTTGAAAGCACATTTTGATGACCTACAATGCCCATTTCACATTCCTTGGCGCCAATAAAATGCTTCATTTCTGCCTTTGCAGAACAGAGAATCCACACGAGATCAATTCAACACCATTGTGTGACCAAAAAGTGACTGTTTCGGCTGGCGATTGTGCCAAAACCACCAGTGGTTTTAGATAAGATAAAACAGTCGATTTAAGATAAGATAAAACAGTCGATTTAAGTCGATATCGGTAGATGTTGGCTCAATATGTCTAACCACAGATTTGTGAAAAAGGTCTGGACTTCATTTTGTGGGATTACTTCAAAAGGCAAAACGTACTTCGGCAGGTCTCATACAATTAACGAGTTCAAGCAAAACATAAATACATATCTGCCCACCGAAACTAATTGTTTTAAAAAATCGCTACCAAATTTGATCACAACTACACCAGATTGGGTGTTATCAAATGCTTGATTTTTGATTTACAACCCGCATTTAAAATCGCCTTATAATTTCAGCCAATTAAGAATTGCTTTCGGCCACATTAGAGCTGAGCGATTATCAGCTTATTACTACGGAAGATATTTCCAAATCATTTTAAGCATGAAAAGTCGGGCGACTCTTGAGCCTTGGCAACTTCGATTAGCATGTAGTTCTGATAAGTGACGTGCAAGTGTAAGTATACGGGCTATAAAACATGGGTTTTTACAACTCACCGTTTGGTTTGGAATTTGCTTATTTCCCTGTTTTAAGTGGTATACTCGTATCTAGGACTAATAAAAATTAAACGATAAAAATCAACACCCGCAGTATGATATAATCTAAGAGGGGGTAGCACATAAAAACCGTCAATAAATAAAAAATTGATTAACGGCGTTAATTTGTTGAGGTGAAGTTTTTTATGGCAAATTCATTTTTGGCGATATCACCAGATTGCCTCAATCAATTTGGTTGGCATTTGGTTTAGGAACAGACTTTTCACGAAGCTAAAACGCAATAGATTTGAGGTGAATTAGTGCACATACAGAGAGACATAATTAATAGAATGTCTCTTCGGATCCTACCGACCCACGACTACAGTATGTCGGACCGTTAAAAAAGTGTGTCGGAACCATACTTACCACAAATTACGTAGTCCTAGTAGCAACAGAAAAGTACACATCTTTGTGCAGTAAATGAATTCAAAAACCCTTGTCAAGAAGGTTCACCCTCTAGTAGTAATCGGAACCAAAGAGTATAGAACTACATAGAGTGCGCATATCATACAACGAATATTTTCTATGTGGGGTACTGATATTTATACCCCAGTGTTCACATTGCTACCGCAGCATCAAACAACAGCCTTGCCGATCCATACGATCTACGAAATTTTCCCTTCGCACTTACCGCGCGCGTCTTAAACGGCTACAACATTTTTAGCTGTGATGCGCACTCTATGTAGTTAGTCCTATACTCCTTGTCGGAACGAAGACACTATTAAAATATTAAACACGCGGATAGGAAGGAAAAACAGTTTTGCCTCGTGAAAAAAAAACTAAATACAGATGATCGGTCCTTTTTTGTGGATTGGGAAAACGATACTGAGCTTCCATTCTTCAGGCACATTATCATTCGACCAAACTTTGCTTATGAGTTAGTGTATGCTGCTTCCAATGGGGCCTTCCGAACTATAACAGTTCATAGCGGCCGTATTGTGGAAGCTAAATCTGTAAAATTGTTGAACATTTTGTTTGTCTGTTTTGCCAAATCATCATGGATGGGCAATAACATTTTCAAAATGGGAATTTTATTCGGGAAGAGTTTTGCGTGCTTCGTCATTTGTACAGTCGGCATAATCGTCCTACCGAGAGGACTGTTCGCATTGTGGTAGATAAATTTGATTCCACTGGCTTAGTAAACTATAAACCAACACCCTTAAGTCGACGAAAACATCGCTGCTGTTTGTGAAAGGGTGCAGAAGAATCCGAGGCAATCGATTTCGCTTAGCTCTCATGAACTCGTCCTTTCGCAGACCATAACTTGGCCAATTTTGAGTCGTGACGTGAGCCTGCACCCGTATCAAATTCAACTTACTGAGCTCGCTGAATGTGCTCTGTAGCAGTTGGAAACGGATCATAATTTTCATCGTAAAAATCATCTTCAAGCCCATTTCTAGATGAATGGGTACATCTACAAACAGAATTATCGAATTTGGTACGATACCAATCCACAAGTGATCCAAGAGCGTCCATTGCATCTCAAAAAAGTCACTGCTTGGGGTGGATTTTGGGCTGGCGGTGTCATCTTACAGATATTTCTTTGAGAACGACGTTGGCCAGGCCCTAACCGTCAATAGAAAGCGTTTATGTCGATGATTATGAATACATTGAATAAAATGTATACCAACGACATGTCATTGGCTCAATAAGAAAACCTCGTAACTCCAAAATTTGAAATTTTACGGGAGGAACGAAAGTTTCTTACCAAGCCCAGTTTTTTGGTTAGCGGTGTCATTTTATATCCTAAATTAATAAAAAAAATTAATACGACTACTTATATTTGTTTTACTGGAGTTACGAATTTTCGTTGTTCTACCCTTGGAGTTATGAGGTTTACTGACAGGTTTTTGCCAGGCACTTACAGTTGAAATTTAAATAATTGGGGATTCCCCGTTTCTTTCACTACTTTTACACCTTTGGATAGTTAAGTTACGAGTTTGGTTTTTTTTAGCAATTTGTCGTAGTTACGAGACTTTTCAGGAACTTTGACTACATTGGAGTTACTAGATATAAACAAAATGTTTTTTATGAAATTTAAAGTTATTAAGGAGATACAAGGTTTTCCAAAACATTGCGCATACCGAGTTTCTATAAGATAGCATCAAAAAGTAATTTTTGCCGAAAATGGAGTTACTAGGTTTTTTTTTTATTAAACCGATGATGTGATGGTTTTAATAGGCCGGCGCTATATGCCACACATTGGAAATTCTACACGAGGATTCGAGGGCATGGTCATTTGACGTGGAGGTGATGGCGACCGAGATCTTGCGATTTGACTCCGTTAAACTTTTTCTTGTGGGATTTTCTGAAGTCGCAGGTCTATGCGTACAAGCCACAAACCATAGCGACCCGCAAAGCCAACACAACCCATGCCATTGGTCAAATTCAGCCTGATTCTGACTTTGGCTCATGGGGCTATTAAAATTGGACATTTTGGATGCGCGCCACCCAGAGAAGCCTCAGTGAACATTTGTACGATGTTATACTCCATAAAAATGTTCATCGATGGGCCTTTAAAATGAATAAATAGTTTCGATGACATCTCACACACATTTTGTAGTTGTTAAATGTAAATGTAAATGTTTCATGAAACGGCCTTTATTTCTCAGCAGGAAAGGCGTATGGTAGCCTTGTTAAACTTTAGTTTAGATATTGGTATCCGCCATTCATCTATGTCGGGCGGCTGCACTGTCGTTAAAATAGGAATTGATACAGGCAAACTCCTAGCTGATAATTTGTGTAAGATAATAAAATTAATATTGAAATACACAACAATATGAACACTTAGTTTTTCCTTATGTACATATTTGGCCCATCTGTTTTACATTTTGGTAAAATTTTCGAACTTCATTTCTTGGGTGCCACCTTTTTTATATTTTCGATCCCTCGCTCTTCACGATCCCTCGCATCACTCAAGAAGCCGTTGCCATTCTTCGTCAAATCAGAAGTTTTTTACTAATGGACGGTAAAATCACATCGCACCAGTCCTCAATATTAATGTGGACTATTTTTTTTTTTTCGTGAGCTGGTGAAAATTTCAATAGACACGATGAGCACGTGCCCAAAGTAGTGTGAGACTTTAACCCACCAAAACCACCACCCTTTTTGTATTTGTATTGCTACTGTATGCGACTTATCTAGCAATTTTTTTTATCACGAGTAATGGATGATTGGATAGTAACTTTATTTTGAGAGTTCCTGCCTTTTTCGCAATTTATAGCGCGGTTTGTTATTATAGGGCCAAATCTAAGGGCTTAGTTCTTTTAAGATGCCGAAATAAATCTATTCGTCAAGAAGAATGTGGACTATAAACTTATTTTTTAAAAATCTTTCAAAAGGATTCGAGGGCTCGTGCGAGGCACGATCGTTTGCTCACTAATTTCGCATACTCTAATGCAGTGTTTGAGAAACTATGGATCGCGACCCCCTAGGGTGTCGCCAAAAGTTCCTTGGGGGGTAAGTAATAAGTAAGCGAATAATTTTTTTGTAAATAGACCGGGTTTGGAAGGGGTTCAGTGTATGTAGCTTTTAAAATTACTAACGCATTATAATATGGGGGTCGCCAAAACTATTACTATAACAAAGGGGTCGCGTACTCAAAAAGTTTGAAAAACACTGCTAGTGCAACTAACGATTGCAAATTTAAAAAAAAATATGACCCTTCCATTTCGAAAAATTAAAATCACGTTTTTTTTCTAATTTAAACCAATAAATCGTAGTGTAAAATAACTCTCGTACATTTCTTACAACGATGCAATTAAATTCTCTTCCAGCTCCAGGTGTTCTAAGCATGACTTTAACCGCAGCTGCTAATTTTTTTTTAATTAATGATATTTATTAAAATTCAAATTGCATTAATTGCTCGAAGATAAATTGATTAATTAAAACATCTATCTTTTGAGCGCGGCAAACGCCAATACTCATATGAATGGTTAATCAGCTCTCGATTATATATCATGATAGCATTTAAGTATGGGGGTTGTAATTCGTTTAAAACAACAATACAATAAACCGATTGTTTAAGTTTTACAACGCTCATTCTATGCGATTGGGCAAGAGATTGCATTGTAATTGCACTTGACTTCAGTTGATTGAACATGTAATAATCATGACGGAGGATTACAGGTGACAAATGTAAGAATCAAGTTCGAAAGCAATACAGTTTTTTTTAGATAGTAAATCAATCTATTGGGAATTTCCAAAATAAAATGTTTGCAAGGAAGATAGTTCTTAAAGTGATTATGTGTGTCACTAAACGAATTGTATAATTCGCAACAACAGAGGATTTTTTTATACAGTATCCAATAGGGGTGTATTAATTTTGATGGTTTGTAACAAAGAGAAATAATTTATATAGATGTACCGTAAAATATATGGATCGACTCGGAATCGCTAGCTGAGTCGATCTATTTATGTTTGTCTGTCCCTACGTCTGCGAAACACCGAATTTTAGCCGTTAAACTTTGAGCTAAGATACAGAAATGAACCTGGGCCTCAACCAAAATGCCTCTCCAATGAGCCCTTAGCTAACTGCCTCCAGTTGCGCACTACAAGTTGGTTGAGGTCGGTTTCTTCTTGTGCGCGCCACTTAAGGCGGGATCTTCCTCTACTGCGTCCGACGTCTGGCTGGGAATCGAAGACTCTGCGAGCCGGAGTATTGGTGACCATTCGTTCGTCCAACGCGAGGTTTTTTTACCAGGAGCATGTCGCTGTACAACTCGTATAGTTCTTGGTTGAATCTTCGTCTCCATAGCCCATCAACGCAAACGGGACCGAAGATTTTTCTCTCAAATCGACCATGGATTTCTTCATCCGCTTTTGAGACGGTCCATGCCTCAGCACCGTAGAGCAGGACTGGGATGATCAGGGTCTTATATAATATCTCCTTAGTAGTTCGAGTGAGCGCTTTACTACTAAATTGCATTTTTAGCCCGAAGAAACAGTGGTTGGCAAGAATAATTCTTCGTTTGATCTCTGACGAGATGTTGCTATCATAGTAGATAGCGGAGCCGAGATAGACAAAGGTCTGTACTTCCTCAAAGTTATATCTGTCAATGGTGACGTTCTGTCCAATTCGTCGATGTTGTGTGTCCTTTCGTGTTGACAGCTTATACTTCGCCTTGCCCTCATTTACTTCTAAAACCATTTTTGCCTCTTCCTTCTCTATACTAGCAAACGTGGCTATGACATCGCGTTGAGTCCTACCAATGATGTCAATATCGTCGGCGTATGCTAGTAGTTGTACAGATTTTTGGAAAATTGTGCCTCTGGTGTTGGCTCGTGAGTTTTGCACAATCCTCTTAAGAATCAGATTGAAGAAGTCGCATATAGGCATTGCCTTGCCTAAATCCTTTTTTGGTATCGAATGTGTCAGTGAGGTCGGTTCCGACCCTGATGGAGCAGCGGGAATTCTCCATCGTCATCCCACACAAACGAACGAGTTTGGGCGGTATACCAAAACTGGACGTGCCTCCCTATAGTTCGTCTCTATAAATGCTGTGGTATGCGGCTTTGAAATCGATGAATAGGTGGTGGGTATCGATTTGGACTTCTTGGGTTTTTTCCAGGATCTGCCGAAGTGTGAAAATTTAAGGAAATTCAAAAAATGCTTTAATGAAAATAGTTCGCTAATATACATGTATAAATAAAGTCAATACGACGTTTTAACCATTGCCCGCTTTTTGTAAGCATTTTTTTCTGAAAAAAAAAGTCCGGGATGAACATAGGCCTCCAATTCCGAATTAGCCTGGTCCTTAGCGATCTGCCTCCTATTGCGCCCTTCAAGTTGATTGAGGTCTGTTTTCACTTGTACGCGCCACTTAAGGCGATATCTGCCCTTACTGCGTCTGAAGTCTGGATGGTAATCGGTGGCCATTCGTTCTAAATGTTCTAACCATCTTAAAGCTCCTATGCGGATTCATTTTTTTCATTGTACGACTCGTATAGTTCTTGATTGAATTTTCGTCTTCATTGCCTGTCAACGTATATGATACCGAAGAATTTTGTATGCCATAGGCGTAGGGCCTAAAGTCCGTCTTAAAGCGTTCTGCTAGGATAATGAAATTTGGTTGCAATTTAAAAAGCAATTTCTACATATCTCCAATAAAAGTTAAAGAAGATTCAGAATCGACCCACTACCAAGTCTTATTTTCCGATTAACGCCGTTTTTGTTCAAACCGTATGAAATTTTTAGAAAGTGTTTGAACAAATTGTGTAATAATAATAAAATAAATCATAAATAAATGTTTATATCCACGTAGACGTAAGTGTCGGGATAGGGTATTCTTCTCATAATTTTTTTTTATTAATTTTAATGTGTAGGTATTCTTGAAATACAAAAATGAAAACAAAGAAGATATCATTACGTATTCACGCATTTAAGTCTACTCAAAGGAAACATGGAAAAATTTAAAAATTAAATGACAAAAGGGAAAGAAAAACGGTTGATACTTTTTGAAATGTGAACATTAGACATTAGACAAGAATACATAACATTAATTGATTCTTTTGTCGAAAGCGCCATATGGGATTTTTAGAGGACGTTCACAACTTTTTAATTACAGAATGTGTTAATTTCTAAAATTCTAAAAAAATGAACAGATTGCATTTAATCACTTCAAGTGTTATACTTTCGCACAACTAAAATGACGTCAGCCTTGACATGTGTGTTTTTGCATTTAACTGAAAAAATCCCCCTTCTGGTCGAAACCATTTTTTTAAGTAGCACAACGTGACTGGAAAGCATTATCCTCTTACAATGATTAAGTGCCTGAGAATTAATGGTTCTCTTAAAAAAATTAACATTTTAAAGTTCGGTACACAATTTAATAGCACATATCTGTATATTCTGTTTGTGGTTGATCTGATGGACAATTGTTGTAATGGGGAATTCTTATTTC
This sequence comes from Rhingia rostrata, assembly GCA_949824845.1. Taxonomy (NCBI): domain Eukaryota; kingdom Metazoa; phylum Arthropoda; class Insecta; order Diptera; family Syrphidae; genus Rhingia; species Rhingia rostrata. The sequence continues at coordinate 94,537,193 of OX463755.1, read as the reverse complement.
TTCAACTATTATTTAATTTCTTGTTGGATGAAAAATAATATCAAATAAGGGCATAAAAAACTCAAATAAAAAGTTACATGTTTCAATTTTATTTATTTATTACTAACAAAAGGGCTATTTCTTTGAATCCAACAATTTTTAACTTTCTCTTATAAAGAGAAAGATATTGTTTTTTTCTTTTTACAAAAGGAAACTTGGTACGCAAGTATGTTTTTATGGACCTCATTTTGATTAAAATTAATGCCTCATTTCCGAGAAAACGTTAAAATTAAGAATTAACGTTGTTGTTGTATTTTAAGGAAGAACCATACTGAACCATTTACTAGCTTTAAATCAAATCGTTAGTTACCGAGAAATATTTGTGGGTTATACATGGTGTCCGCCAGGAAGGTATACTATTTTGTTTTGCCGCCATTTTGTAAGCATTACTCTTGACAGTTCATATTTTTTATTCGTGTAGTAGACACGTGACAAATTTATAATAAAAACGATATTCGATAAACCAACGTGTTTTAATCGTTAAAACATTTTATCAAAATCAATCATCGATTCTCAATGTGACTTTGAGAAAGTTACGTGAATTTTTTTGGAGAAACAACGTGCAAACAAAACGCACTATTTATCGTGTTGTGAATGATTTCGAAGAAAGAGGGTCTTTAGGTGAAAGGCCCAAGCATGGACCACAGCGTACTGCAAGATCGGCTGAAAATATAACTGCTGCTCAAGGAAGTGTTCAAAACAATCCATTAACCTCAATTCGACGCCGGCCGTGCTCAGGAGCTTGGTCTTCAAAGAATAACTTTCTCCACAATTTTGCCTAGAATTTTCATTTGTTTCTATTTGAGATTCAGTTGACACAAGAGCTTCTTTCACAAGATCATTTACGCCGCTGCACATATGTCAATAGGATGTTACAATTTTCATGAAAAAATCATAATGAGTGATTAGGCACATTTTCATTTGATTGGATATGTGAATAAACAGAATAGTCGGTTCTGGGCAATGGAAAACCCTCAAATTATTCATCAGTCACCCTTGCATCCATTAAAAGTTATTGTCTGGTGTTCAATTTGGTCTGGAGGAATTGTTGGACCTTACTTCTTTAAAAATGAAAACGGCGTAACGGTAACTGTGAATGGGGAGCGATATCGTGATATGATTGAAAACTTTTTAACGCCACAACTGCATGCTTTGCGCTTGATTAACATGCGGTATCAACAAGACGGTGGCACATCGCATACAGCCAGGATTACAATGGAGTTACTGCGAGACCTCTTTGCACAACAAATTATTTCAAGAAATGGTGATGTTGATTGGCCTCCACGGTCGCCTGATTTGACTGCTCCGGACTTCTTTATGTGGGGATATTTGAAAAGCAAGGTTTATGCAGACAAACCAGCAACGCTTGAGCAATTTAAAAATAATATTCGTGATGAAATTAATGAAATACCGTGTGAAATGTGAGAATGTAATAAAAAATGTGCTCTAAAGGGCTCCATTTGTGAGACTAACATAGGCAGACTATTCCATACATAATTACTTACTTACTTAAGTGGCGCTACACTCCAGAATGAACCTAGGCCTCAACCAACATGCCTCTCCAATTAGCCCGGTCCTTAGCTCACTGCCTCCAGTTGCGCACTCCAAGTTGTTTGAGGTCGGTTTCTACTTGTGCGGGACACTTAAGGCGAGGTCTTCCCCTACTGCGTCCAACGTCTGTCTGGAAACCAAAGACTCTGCGAGCCGGAGTGTTGGTGTCCATTCGTTCTACATGTCCTAGCCATCTTAAACGTCCAATGCGAAGTTTTTTGACCAGGGGCATGTCGCTGTACAGCTCGTATAGTTCTTGGTTGAATCTTCGTCTCCATAGCCCGTCAACGCAAAAGGATTTCTTCATCCGATTTTGAGACGGTCCATGCTTCAGCGCCGTAGAGCAGGACTGGGATGATAAGGGTCTTATATAATATCTCCTTAGTAGTTCGAGTGAGGGCTTTACTACTGAATTGCCTTCTTAGCCCGAAGAAACAGCGGTTGGCAAGAGTATTTATTCGTTTAATTTCTGACGAGATGTTGTTGTCAGAGATAATATGGAGCCGAGATAGATAAAGTCCCGAACTACCTCAAATTATATCTGTCAATAGTGACGGTCTGTCCAATTCGTCGATGTTGTGTGTCCTTTCGTATTTACAGCTTATACTTCGTCTTGCCCTCATTTACTGCTAAACCCATTTTTGCCGCTTCTTTCTCTATTCTAGCAAACGTGGCTGTGACATCACGTTGGGTCCTACCAATGATGTCAATATCACCGGCGTATGGTATTAGTTGTACAGATTTTTGGAAAATTGTGCCTCTGGTGTTAGCTCTTGAGTTTTGCACAATCCTTTCAAAAATCGGATTGAAGAAGTCACATGGGAGTGCATCGCCTTGCCTAAATCCTTTTTTTGATATCGAATGTGTCGGTGAGGTCGTTTCCGACCCTGATGGAGTTTGGGCGGTATACCAAACCTAGACATGGCTCTATATAGTTCGCCACTATAAATGCTGTCGTATGCTGCTTTGAAATCGATAAATAGGTGGTGGGTATCGATTTGGACTTCTTGGGTTTTTTCCAGGATCTGCGGAAGTGTGAAGATTTGATCGGTTGTGGACTTTCCAGGCCTAAAACCACACTGATAAGGGCCGATCAGGTTGTTGTTAAACGGTTTCAGGCGTTCACATATTACGGCAGATAGAATCTTGTGGGCGATGTTGAGGTGACCTATGCCTCTGTCTCCTTTTTTGTGGATCGGGCAAACGATGCTGAGGTTCCATTCTTCAGGCATACTTTCTTTCGACCAGATTCGGCTTATGAGTTGGAGGATGTTACTTACCAAGTCATTTCCGCCGGCTTTATAAAGCTCGGCGGGAAGGTCGTCATTTCCGGCAGCCTTATTAAGCTCCAGTTTAGATATTGCTATCCTCACTTCACTCAGGTCGGGTGGTTGGCAGTTTTCGTTGTCGTCGCCAATATTGAATGGTTCGTTCTTCCTGACAGCGGAATGTTGGTCGTCATCGCCGTTTAACAGTCTGCAGAAGTGGTTCTTCCATATCCTCAGCATCGACTGTGTCTCAACTACGATATTTACTTGTTCATATCGACAGGATTCTGTTCGAGCCTTGTATCCTTGGCTTTGACTTTTTACACTTCGGTAAAACTTGCGAACATCGTTCCTGAAGTGGCACCTCTCGAGGAGGATATAGATTGCGCGCTTTTCCTGATCTTTTTTCTTCTTTCTGAAAAGCCGGTGTTCTTCTCTTCTTCTCTGCCTGTAGAGCTCAACGGCAGCTCTCGTCTTCACCTGCAGCTTAGGTTTGTAGGCCTCGTTCTTGGCTGCGAGCATCTGTCGGTATTCCTCATCAAACCATGGGTTTCTTGCTGGTGGGCGCGAGAAACCTAGCACATCCGTTGCGGCTGATCTAATAGCTTGTTGGCATCGTTGCCATTGTTCTTCGACATTCGATGCTGGTGGTATGGTGTTACTCGAGAGGTTTAGGTATACTCGTCTTGGCGGTTTCTTGCGATTACAGTCTTTCCACATTAAATTTTTTCACAGTATTTCTGGATTGTTGTGGCGTGGTGGATATCCGCATTCTAACCTTGGCTGTAACAAGGTAGTGGTCCGAGACTATGTTAGCTCCTCGGAATGATCGGACATCCAAAATACTGGATGCGTGCCTCTTGTCTATCGCTATGTGAACAATTTGGTTGATCGTTCGTTGATCTGGAGACCGCCATGTCCCCTTATGGATATCGAGGTGAGGAAACCATGTGCTGGCTATAGTGGCATTTCGTTCCATAGCGAAGTCAATTATCCTAAGTCCGTTACCAGACGTGTTGTCGTGTTTTCCGACAATACTGCTAAAGATGTCTTCTCGTCCTATCTTTGCGTTAAAATCTCCCAGCACAATTTTAACATCGTACTTCGGTAGTCGCTCATAGGTTTTATCAAGGAGCTAAGCTGTCCTAAGCTATATTATCTTTTTCCTCCATTGGGTCGTGAGCGTATATAATGCTTATGTTGGCGAATTTGGCCTTGATGCGGATTGTTACAATGCGTTCGCTAACGTCTTGGAAACATAAGACTTCTGCCTTAGTCTGGCACTTATAACAATTCCGCATCCGAATAGTCGCTGTTTCTGCTTTCTATAACACGGTCCTTAGTAGATGTCACAGTTTTTCGTCCTCTTTTTGCCCGACTCATCCCATCGTATTTCCTGGATGGCAGTAATATCTGCTCTGTAGCAGTTGAGGGCTTCCGCTAGTTGTTCGCTTGCACCTCTCTTGTTTAATGTGCTCACATTCCAGGTGCAGATTCGAGCCTCGTGGTGCTTTTTTCGTTTAGCCGTGTCGTCAACAATAAAATCAGTCCTTTCCCAGGCTATTGGTTGCATCGTAACAATGGTTTTTTAAATGGGTGGGTAATTAACCCAAAGCACAACCCCCAACATGGAGGGTCAGTTCCAATTTATTAGATACCCCTATGGTTACCACTTGGAGGTAAAAAATAAGCACTTGATGTGTAGTCAGAGTTACAACACTGGGAATTGCCAAGTTAACGCCAATAAAGTTTTTTGGGAGCTAACGTTGGAGTCAATGCCATTGTCCAAACCGAAAAACTCTTCTACAGAATCATAAGAAACCCACATACCAGAAGTTTTATTTAAATCAACAGAGTATTTTGAGCTGTAGTATAACATTTTAAGATCTGCGAATCCTTAGTATAGCTTGTCTGTAGGAAGTTGTTTAAAAGATAATATACTTAATTTTTTTCAATTATCAAAATCAATTATTGCTCAAGGTGCTTTGTTTTCGAGTCGTTAGCCACTATTGCTATTGTTAGAACACCATCTTTCCATAACGTCATATTAGGCCTGCATAACCCTGCCTTCTTCTTCCAGAGATACGCGAGAGTTTGCGTTACGTCTGCATAGACAAATGTCAAACTTTCTTTGAGACACTTTAACATTTCGTTGATTTACCTTTCTTTAAAGTCGTTATACAGCCAGTTCGATAGTTTTCCTGTTATTTTAATTCTAGGGCATCAAAAGCTCGTGTGCGTTTTGATTTTTGCTAAGGGTAGTGTTGATAAAGTTGGTAATGTTTTTCGAAAGTTCCGATTTATTAATAGTAGAAATTTCTTCGATTTCGAACATACCAGAAAAACATGTTCTTCCAAACAGAGTGATTGTATTTCTTCTTGGTACAGTGTACATTAGCTGTTTTCTGGAATATTCATTGATGATTTGAGGTAGATGATATAAACGTCTTATTAGCGCCAGCAGGTTTTGAACGTCGCGTCGTAATATTGTAACGCTGCAATCCGATTTCAAACACATTTGAGAAATTTTTTCTTTTAAATACGGTTTTTATTACTATGAACCGATCAAATTTTGACACTTCGGCAGACCCTGGAAAAAACCCAAGATGTGCAAATCGATACCCATCGATTTCAATGCCGCATACGACATCATTCATAGAGACGAGCTATACAGAGCCATGTCTGGTTTTGGTATACCGCCCAAACTCGTCTCTTTGTATTCGATACCAAAAAATGATTTAGGCAAGGCAATGTGCTATCATGTGACTTCTTCAATTTGATTCTTGAGAGGATTGTGCAAAACTCACGAGCCAACACCATACGCACAATTTTCCAAAAATCGGTACAACTACTAGCATACGCCAATGATACTGACATCATTGGTCGGATCCAACGAAGCGGCAAAAATGGGCTTAGCAGTAAATTAGGGCAAGACGAAGTATATGCTGTCAACACGAAAGGACACACAAAATCGACGAATTGGACAAAACGGCACCATTGACAAATATAACTTTGAGGTAGTACGGGACTTTGTCTATCTCGACTCTGCTAGTAACTATGACAGCAACATCTCGTCAGAAATCAAACGAAGAATTACTCTTGCCAACCGCTGTTTCTTCGGGCTAAGAAGGCAATTCAGTAGTAAAGCCCTCATTCGAACTACTAAGGAGATCTTATATAAGACCCTTATCATCCCAGTCCTGCTCTACGGCTCTGCAGCATGGACCGTCTCAAAAGCGGATGAAGAAATCCTTGGTCGATTTGAGAAGAAAATTCTTCGAAAAATCTTCGGTCCCGTTTGCGTTGACGGGCTATGGAGACGAAGATTCAACCAAGAACTATACGACTTTTACAGCGACATGCCCCTGGCCAAAAAACTCCGCATTGGACGTTTAAGATGGCTAGGACATGTAGAACGAATGGACACCAATACTCCAGCTCGCAGAGTCTTCGATTCCCAGCCAGACGTCGGACGCAGTAGAGGAAGACCTCGCCTTAAGTGGCGCACACAAGTAGAAACCGACCTCAACCAACTTGTAGTGCGCAACTGGAGGCAGTTAGCTAAGGACCGGGCTAATTGGAGAGGTATGTTGGTTGAGGCCCAGGTCCATTCCGGACTGTAGTGCCACTTAAGTAAGTAAGTAAGTTTATGACTATAAAATACAAATTTTTCAAATATTTCGACTTTTGTCGAACAACACCCAAGATCAATTGAGCTTAATTACGAATTTTTTCTATCATTGTGCAAACCTCACTTAACACAACCTACCGACACTTAGTTAGCATTATGCCTTGAAAAAAATATTCCAATGACACGAAGACTTCATAATTCGTAGAAAATAAAAATAGAGATACTAACACGACTAGAATGGAACTATCACCCACATGTGATGATCACTTGCGTAAATTCAGTCGTTTATGTAAATTACGGTGTACTAGTTAACCTACGCATTAAGTTGATGTTGATTTGATTTATTTATTTGTCTGCTTCAGCGCCAAACATGAATTGCAATTTTCTTCTTTTCTGTTCATCAAATTATGAATATTTACCGAGTTTGTTACTTCGTAAATATTTGCTAATCAGAAGTTTAGGTTTGTAGTAGGAATTAAAAGGCATGAGACTATTTACTTAAGGCATTAGCTTTGCTTATATGACCAATGGAAATTTAAGAAAAGTTACTTTTAACAGCTTGATTTCCTTGCAAAACACAAGACATTTTTATAATTGTTTTGTATTTTTTTTTATATATATTTATTCAAATTTTAAAATTAAACGGCACAAAAAAATGTCGGTTACATTTTGTTTTCAGGCAACTTGTGATTACATATATGTACATAGTTGCTTACACATATATTTACATCAAAAAGTCGCATATAACCATGCGACCTGTGCAAAAAATAAAAAAATGTGCAAATATTTTGGGCAAGTACATGTCGTGCTTATGCAAACCATAAAAAAATGTTGAAAAGTATTGGAACAAGATGTTAAAGCATAATATTTTAAAGCCACACCCAATTTTTTTGGTAGTTTTCGCTAAAAACTATTTTTTTTATAAAAGTTCAGAAAATTTAAAAAATGTTTGTATTCCGCAATGAACTTTGGCTGTAACCAACATTCTTTTCAATTAGCTGTCCGTAGCTAACTGTCGCCAGTTGCACATTTCAAGTTGGTTGAGGTCGGTTTCTACTTAAACGCTTCGAAAAGCTAGCATTAACACTGACCTCATTTCAGCCAAGGTATAAATGAGGAGATTAAACATGCCATAACGTACCTTAACAGAAAGCGTTCCTCGTGATATTTTAATCAGTACTACAACACAAGTAACTAATGTCGAAGACCAAAGGCAACATTGTCAACAAGACGTTAAAATGTTTGCAACTGATGACGTGCTTTTACTTACCCACCAGAAAAAAACACTTACAGAGTCATAACTCTACTCTACATCGCGTACATGATCCTATCTTCAGTAATATGTGAACACAAAACACTGTTTACCGACGTCTGATCGGCCCTTATCTGTGACAGAAATGTCCAACTGATCAAATCTTCAGATCCAAAAGTCCAATGCAATACCTATTTCTATTCACCGCATTCAAAGTCATATACGGCAGCTTTATAAAGGCTTATTATACAACATTAAAAAATGGAATTTGTCTACCTCGGCTATGAACTCTGACATCTCGTTCAGAAATCAGACTGTAGTAGTTTTTTTCGGGCTAATAAGGGCATTTAGTATTAAAACTCTCACTAGAAATACAAAGAAGATCGTATATAAGACCCAAAAGATCCCTACTTTAAGGCTTGGAAGCGTGGACCCTACTAAAACCGGATGAAGATCCTTGATGGTTCTGAGTGAAAAATTGTTTGGATAATTCATTGCTCCCCTTTGCGTTGGTGCGCTATGGAGACGAAGATTTAATCAAGAATATTACGAGCAGCACATCGACATATACCTTGTCAAAAAGCTCGGCTTTGGCTTTTTACTTATTGCTATGTGGTCCAATTAGTGAACCCTTTTTTAAGTCTAGAAACTTGGTTATGAACACATATTGCCACAATCACGGAAGTGGGATACAAAGTGAAAAATTAGTGAAATCCTACGAGTCTACGTCGTTTACGTTTTCAGATCAATAGTTGCTTTTCTTGTGATGTTATGTCAAGGGTTTCGTAAAAATTGAACACATCCTTGAACTAAACGTAAAAAATGTACACCTATATGTGATTTGGATAATTGTCAACCTTCGTATCGGAAAGAAACGGATTGAATTGTGCAATCCAAACAGCCCGTTTCGTCGTTCCACACACGATTTTGAAATTAATATTAATTTCAGCTTTTTCACTCCACACATTGTATCGTATTGAATTGGACAATTCTGTATTTTATCAAGAAATTCACACATGTAGATGAAGTCCGCCGCTGATAGATTTTTGTTTGATATAATCTGCTAACAAATTAGGTGACAATTTGGTAAGCCATTTGTATTTTTGCAAGTCATGATATTTTGCAAAAATCTCCGACTGAAATAACGTGACATTCACATCCAAAAGGTGTACACGTTTTTCAGTTAGCATGTGAATCTGATAACTTTTTGAAGATTTTATTTGCACCTGAGCTTAAATGATTTCAAATTAAAAACGAATGATATTCGCAGACTTATACAATTTGAGTTCATAAGTTTTAATTAGGATGATTGCTTTAAATCACTTGTCTGTATTTTAAGAGTCTAGCCCGCTATGCTACTAAAAATAGTCTTGGTTGAGGAATATAAATTAGGAAGATATTTGTTAACACCGGCAAATTAGTTTATTATAATTTGTTTTTATATCAATCATGGGTTTTGCCTTATTCCTTGACTCATTTCAAAAATACCGTAACGAAAGTTGTTCTTAAACTCTAGAGTGGCTTAACAGTTGTCAAATCAATTCCACAAACAGCTAACAAAAAAATGTTCTGCTTCAAATCGAAGTCGGCCAATTAAGGTTGGTTCTTTGTGAGATGATATTTTTATTAACTTTGTTCGTCAAATTGTTTTAATTATACTCTCGAACATTGAAGTAAAGCGAGATCTTGTTCATGATTGATGCTTAGAGCTGTTCTAGATAGAAAACTACTTTAAACGAAATTTTTTTAGAGTACATACTCACTTCTCCTTCTTTGTCTTTACAGAACCTGCAAAAGTAGTTTGAATAAAAACACATATGCTTATGATATACTTCTCCGGGACATCGACTTCGCCACTGAACTTAATTCGGTTTCCGTCTCATTCGTCAATAATACAAGGTGCGGCAACACCAATTCTTATTTTCAAAAATTAATTGAACTCATGTTATGAATCAGAATTTTGTTTCTTATTTAGGAACAAATCTACGGTTTTGTCTAGCAGAGTTTTGGAAATCGGGGAACTACACTATATTTTGTTCCATAAGTGACATTTTCCGAAAAATCTCTCTATACCTTAGAAGCTAAAAAAATTACTGCTTTCTAATATTTTTATTTTGTCGAGGTGCGATGGAAAGAAATAGTGCAATAGTGAGAGCTGAGGGAATTTAACCCGATCTAAAATACCTCCCGATGACTGACTTTTGAATGTCTTCAAGGAATCGTACCTAGTGGTTAGACTAGTAAGCATTTTGTTTTTACTTTGTATTATATTATATAAAAATATAAAATTTAAAAGAAAAGCCACATTCGGCGTCCTCGGTCAGATTTCTATACGTGTTGCTTGAAAGTGTTCTTTAGTTTCAATTTTTTTTTTTCTTATAGATATGAAAACTCTAAAACAGAATTTCGTTGCCTGCTAGGTAAAAGTACTACATATTGGCAATTCAAAAACGTAGCTAATATCACTTTCAAATAAAAATTACTTTTGGAACGAAATCAATGTAGGATTTTGACGCGCCCTTCCCATACACCCATTTCGGGGTTGTTATTATCCCCATATAGCATATATTTCGACAAATGACATAGGCCTGTGATTGATGAAAAAATCCACAAACAGCATTGCCCATTGAAATGAGACGCTCATTGTAGTGTTCATTTAGAACCGCTATCGATGTCCTTGAAACGTGAGTTGTTGCTCAGTCCTTTCGAAATTAAATCTCCCCTAACGCCATTTCATCAAATCGTGATGTGCTCAAAATTTCGAATCCACTTGGTTTATCACTCAAAAAAAAAAAAATCAATTGCGCGCTATGGAACGTTTTCGAAAACCGCCCCACATGAGTTCCTCCGAGAAGTTTCTGTACAATCGCCAACTTGTACTGGTATAGAGGTTATAGTACTCGTTGAAAAACGGAATCTGTGCGGCTAATCTTCGAAAAGCTTGCTGACTTGTGGGGTACGTTGCAAAAGTTGATTCCGCCTTTTAGTTTCATCTAATACTTGATGTAATACTTTGATTGAATGGTATTTTCTCCGTACAGTCAAGGGTTTATTTGTTTTGCAATTGATTTTAGGTATAGTAACCATTTTATGGTCTGTCAGCTGCAGACATATTTGTTTTGCATTACTTTGTCATATGCACTTCTCAGGAGTCTGTGTTTGAAATCTTCTTTTAAAAATATTCACATGTACTTTTCTTTTATTGAGTTCGGAGAGTTCTTTCTTTATTTCGTCTTCTTGTTGCTTTTGTGTTGTTCTGTACTGATGTCTTCGCATAGTCTTAAACCGTCCTTGCGACGGCATGGAGATCGGTACCGTGAGATAACGCCGAGCGAAAAATTCTAAAATTCGGCGTTATTTCACTTAGTAAAAGGGAAAATAACACCGAGTGCGAGTTTGGGTGCATGCAAAGTTTGAATATGGGTGGGTGGCATGCTGCCCCTGCAACCATACTAATTGGACTCACTGTTGGATTTGGGTTGCGTGAGAGGTTGAATGTATGTAAAGTTAGAAGATGTATGTATTCCCACAGCTTGGGCTAACTGGTTGCGTTTTATTTTTTGGATGTTTATGGTGGAAAAATATTTTTTTCGGTATGCCATACATGATTATGTACTCCAGTATTTCTAATCATTTAATGTAAGGATTTCCATCATTTCCATCAGGCTTAATTTCTTATACACAGTTAGTCTAACACATTTTTGTTTCTTTTTAATAAAAAAAGCTTAGACTGACAGTTTCTCAGCAACATCTCCCGCTTCATGATGATACTGATACTTAAAAATAAAAAAAATGTTTTTTGTCGCAACAGGCTCGTTAGAATCCAGGGCCGAGCAACCGTTCGTGTGTGCGTGTGTACTTCTTACACGATGGCGTGACCTCCTGTTTTAAACCTACTCTGAAAGGCGAATTTGAGATAAGCTTTTCTTGACAATTGATATTACTCGGATGATTTGTCAGATCATCTCGAGAGGAGCGCCAGTGAAAAATCATTTAGATGTAGTAATAGATACTTAGTCAATGTTCTAACGCATACACTATCCTACCTCACTAATTTTTTCAATATAAATGAAACAATATAAATGAAACAAATAACTATCACGAGTCTCAAGCGTGCAAGTTTGCATTTACAGTTTGATGATTCAATTCAGAGACGACTAATTGATGTAGGTTGAGGTGCTATGAAATTCGAATGCACATGCTTTTTGACGTAAGAAGCGTGATTCCCTACGTCGTATAAATATCAAAACTATTTTCACACCTTTAGATAGAACTGTTTGTTTTGTACGATCTTACGGTTGGCTATCTAGTTAAATATATCTAAGTATTCATGATCACCGAAACTAAAACCAATTCGCTCGTTTCAATAAAGTGGTCTTATATCTATACCATTATATCCTCCCAACTTTTCTGCACTTTGCACTGTCAACCTAAAATAAAGCAGAAGAGTACTGTTGTATTGGAATGTAAAATCATTTAGATAACATTGAATTAAAATCCCGAAATATTCCGTTCAATACGCCAACGTATCTCTTTCTACGACCTATTTTGCTGAAAAAGACTCTTGCTTGCAAATTTTATCGGATAATTTGCAATTCCCGAATTCTAATTCCCTAAATAATCTAAGAAGTCTCCCGCGGACTTCAACAGATAAAACTGTTATTTGCAAAAAAATGATAACCCTTCCAAACGGCACCCTACTGAGTGTTTTCGACTATAAAGTCGCTACTGCAAACCACATCCAGTCAATATAGTTACTTCTCTTAGGTTTTCAAGAATGTTTCCACTTTTACTAACTACTCTGGCGGTGGTAAGCTCCGCTACCTCAAATCGCATTATTGGTGGCAACTTTGCGAAGCCCGGTGAATTTCCACATCAAGTGTCCTTACAAATCAACGGACGTCATCACTGCGGCGGATCACTGATCTCGGAAACGTACATTGTAACAGCCGCTCATTGCACTATTGGAAAGTCACCCAATCAGATGACTGTCGTCGCTGGAACTAATGACCTTACAAACGGTGGTATTCGTTCCGAGATCTCCCGCTTCACAATCCATCCACAATACAATCCCCAATCGCAGGACTATGACATGTCTTTGATTTTGCTCAGCGACCCCATTCAACTTAGCGAGAATATCAAGGCGATTGATATGGCTAGTGCGGATTCGAACTATCCAGCTGATACACTGGCAGTTATTAGTGGTTTCGGGGCTATCAATGGAAACTTGCAGCTGCCAAATATGCTTAAAACTGCCAAGGTTCAGTTGTGGAGTCGTGACTTTTGCAATCCAAAGAACATTCCTGGAATAACTGATCGCATGATTTGTGCCGGACATCCAAGTGGACAAGTAAGCTCGTGCCAAGGAGATTCAGGTGGTCCGTTGACAGTGGATAATAAGCTGTTTGGAGTTGTATCATGGGGATTTGGTTGCGGTTCACCAGGAAAGCCAGCTATGTATACATTTGTTGGCGGCCTTAGACCTTGGATTAAGGAGGTCTCAGGACTATAAGAATGAGATGTTAATTTTGAATGATAACAATAAATATATATTATTGAAGCAATAGGCGGTTGTTTGGATGGGAATTTATTTTCAAATTAATTTGATGTATGTTGGTTATTGATGTTTCATATTTTCAAATGAACAAAAGGAGCGATTTTTTTGGAATCAACCTGTGAGTAAAATATCTGTGTTATTCCCTTATTCTGCTTTGACAAAGTAATGTCATTGTCTTGATTTTTAGCGATGTCAATTTTATGAATATTATTTTTTAAAAATAGATTTTACTAACTGTATATTTTTTAATTTTAATTTCTTAATCATTTTTAATTTTTAATTTTAATCACAATGCAAATTTATGTCAATATTCCTTAGGTATCTATTTCCAAGAAACAGTATTTACCTATACCTATCAAATTCAATTTAAATCGATTGCGGTTGAGCTCTCGACTTTAAATTTGATTTGTGCCAGACATCCGAATGTTGACAGTAAGTAAAAAGTTGTTTGGTGCTGTATCATGGGAATTTGGTTTAACTAGACAATATTATTCAGGAGATATGAAATATGATTTGGATAATTTGACCTAAATACCGAGAACCGTTATTCGAGTTTTTTTTAGGAAAAGCTGTTAAGCATAATCAAAATCGTCAGACCCTGTTAAGCTGTTAAGCATAATCAAAATCGTAAGACCCCTTTAGAGTTAGTTTTACGAACCATTAATGTCAATTCCAAAAACCCCTTGGAACCTCCCAAGAACATCGTACATTAATTGTTGATATAAATATACCCGTCCAGCCGTTTACCCAGATGGGTGAACAGACCGACAGACGGATAGAAATTGCGCATAAACTTTTTCTATCTACTCAATCATCGTAATGTTAGGTTTAATTTGATTTTCGAGTTCGATTGTTTTTAACTTAACCAATACTTGTTCTATTAGAAGCAAGTAAAAGGCAAACATTTTATTGAACTGTACCGTTATACGTTTAGTTTTATATTTATAAATAATTTATATTAATGGGACCACCAAACTTTGAATACAAAATTTCATTGTATCCCTTTTTGTTAAACTGTAGTTTTTTTAAACCGATTAATAGCAAGTGTTTTAGTTTTTAAAATTTTAAATTAAGAAGAAAGAAGCAATATTATGAAGTAGACACATTTAATTATGAAATAACTTGCTGAACAGACAGTCGGGTGAATATCAAACATTCTAGTACCTGCAATAAGAAAACCGACAAGTCTTAGCTAAGCCAAAGGTTATAAATTTAAAGTAAGAAATGAAGCCGGATTGATCATCTTTGGATAGAGTCCAGTAAATGCATTTCATGTTTTGGGCATGAACTGTTAACGTGAAAACAGTATTTAAGACTCTGTATTTTATTCCAAAAGACGAATAATTCTTACTTTTATTCTTAGAAGCCAAAAAAAAAAATTTACTCTGCCTTAGCGAAGCGGACAATTTTCCGCAACGCATATTTCGTCGGAGGTTCAAATTGCATTCGAGGTATGTGTCATCGGAGAAAAATCACTTCACTAAAATTCGGAAATAAATTCCGCGAAGAATTTGTGTCGGACGAAATCGGAAAAATTGCACGAAAAATGCACCTGAACGCACTTTAATGCGCAACTTGCCGGGGTGCGTTACAAAATATCGGAGAAACATTCCGAACAGCATTTCCGAAGAATACCTGGATACTAAAATCCTTCAAATCGAACGAAATCGCAGAATTTTCCGCTCCGACAGATAGCTCGGCAGAGCCGGCAGAGCCGGGTATTTTCGAATATAAAACTAAAAAACGCAATTTTGTCGTAATAGTTGCTTACTTTTCTAAAGTATTTGCCAGTGACAGTTAAAAAAAACGAATCGAGAAGCTCTTTTAAAACGGATTACAGAGTAGAGCCTGGTCTTACATATATGTACTTTATATAAAATACTGACTGATGACAGTTTTTTTTATGGAAGGTAATATTGGCTGAATTCCAAAATGTCAAAAAATGCGCATTGTGAATGCACAGTGATTTAATGATGTCAGGTTATGAATGCTTTTGCACTGCTTCGCATTTGTTATGCATCACAAACATTCAAGATGTTTTTTTTTGCGTTTGTTTGCGCAGTTGATGCTTTCACAATGCGTTTTAAAAAAATATACCTTGCATCATAGTATTTTTTTTTTGCGTTTTGGGGCTTTATAACTAAGCAGTAATGCAGAAGAACTGCGTTTTGGAATTCAGCCATACCTCTTTGTAGCAACATCAACACAAGTAGGCTGTAGTAGAAACGCCAATTTTTTATACTACTGCTATATACTGAGGAAAAAAGAGAAATATAATTTGAAAAAAAAAAAATACTTATCTATATAATTCGAATATGTATTTTAATTTCTTACTCAAAATAATTCATGTGTTTGATTTCAAACTCTTTTATTGATTAACCTGGAAAACCCCAGGCAGTTATTTTGACCCGATTTTGTTTATACTTCTAATAAACGATGTAGAAGAAAACTGTTATAAAATATTCCGATTACAAAAAAAAAACAAAGAAAAATGTAGGATACTATCTCTAAATGATTCGACAATAGCTACTCGATATAATCTCTGCCATGTCGGCAGTTTCATGGTCTAAGTAATATTTTGATTCCGAATTTAAGTTTAATATTTGTCAATAAATCCAATTCTACGTGAGCATTTATAAATAATGGTGAAAAGTATTTAATGAGTCCTATAGCTAAATGTCAGAGTAAATTTTAAAACTGCCTATTTTGGTGTCATTTGGAGAATACCTCACAATTTTAGATGTAGTCTACTGCTGCGTAGACTACAAAGCGGCATCGTTTTCTTACACTACTTATGATCTAGACTGTGACGTATCCATTCGTTCTACATGTCCTAGCCGTCTAAAACACTGTACATCTCGTATCTGCATTGACTTCGTCTTCATAGTCCATCAACGCAAACGGGACCGAACAAATTTCCTCTCGAAACGATTAAGTATTTCTTCATCCATTTTGATCCGTCCATGCTTCAGCGCCATAGAGCAGGACTGGGATGATAGATCCACCTTAGTAGTAGCCTTACTAAATTGCCTTCTTAGCCCTGAGAAACAGCGGTTGGCAAGAGTAATTCTTCGTTCAATTTCTGAGGAGATGTTGTTGTCAGATTTAATTGCGGAGCAGAGGTAGACAAAGTCTCTTACCAGCTCAAAGTTATAGCTGTCAACGTTGACGTTTTGTTTAATTCGTCGATGTTGGGTGTCTTTTCATGTTTACAGAATATACTTCGTCTTACCTTCATTTACTGCTAAACCCATTTTTGCCGCTTCCTTCTCTATACCAGCAAAAGTGGCTGTGATATCACGTCTAGTTCTACCAATGATGTCAACATCGTCGGCGTTTGCTATTTGCACTGGCTTTTGCAAAATTCGATGAATAGGTGGTGGGTATCGATTTGGACTTCTTGTGTTTTTCCAGGATCTGCCGAAGTGTGAACATTTGATCAGTTGTGGACTTTCCTAACCTAAAACCACATTGATAAGGGCCGATCAGTTTGTTGGTAACCGGATATAGGCGTTTACATATTATGTCTGACAGTCTCTTGTAGGCGATGTTGAGGAGACTGAAACGTAGCACATCAGTTGTGCATAAAACGAATTTCCATAAATCACGAAAAAATTTAAATTTGTGCCATATAATAGTACTGTATTGCTAACTGATAAAAAGACAACTATGTGACAGTCGATAGTTCGGGGTTAGTAAAAATTGAGCGCTATACGAAAGAACAATGTTTTTTTATTGGTAAGCAATATTTTAAAAATAATGAAGGTTTGTCAGCTGTGAAGAGAATAACTGAAAAATTCAGGTAGACTGGATCAATTTAGATCTTAGACACTCTGGATGTCCTGTCAACTCGTTCAACAGAAAACATCGATGCATTTTGCGACAGTATTGCTGACAGTCCAGGAACATCAATTATGCAACGTAGTCAAGAATTGGGTATTTCGAGAAGCTATCTAAAACTTCATGCTTACAAAGTTCAGTTGACTCAAAAACTGAAGAGTTACTGATCAAGCAGCGCGAAGAGAGTTCAGTTCAACAAGACGGTGCCACATGCCATTTTTACGATCGGAATTGGCCATACAGATCTTGCGATTTAACGCCATTGGATTTTTTTCTTCGGCGTTTTTTGAAAGGAAAGTTGGCCATATTTATACGAAACAGTCATATAAAATTTCAATAAAAGGGATCGTACTTTCCAGCAAAGCCGTGGCGGCCATATATTCTATCTATATACTCTATGAATCACTAAACATTTGAAGTAATCTAAGTTTTATATTATAAATTAATTAAATTTTGCGTGAATTATGGTACACCCTTTATATTGTTAGTAATTTTGTTGATGAAGTTGATCATAATATTTTAGCTATGTATATATTTTGTTTTCCCCTACTTGCACCTGCACTAAATTAGGGGCCTGTGAATGCATATTATGATATGCTAAGGTAAATCTCTGCTCTTGGATACACTTTGGCACATTTTTTTTTTAATTCGTTCGAAAAAGAAGAATCCGACTGCATCTTCATGAGTGAAAAAAAATACAAATTGCAATTATTATTTTTGGAATGTACGCATATAATAAACACACAAACTGTTTGCCAAAAAAAAAAAAAAAATAAGAAAAACTCCCAAAAAAAGCACAAATTGAGTTGGACCATCCGAAAAAACCCGTTCGGCAACATGTACGCAAATGCTCGACTGGGCAAGGAATCGTTTTCGTTATTTTGGCACGTAAAACCTAAATGTATATTTGTACATACATACATATATCCGCATACCGGCTTTCAATAAATACGTAGACTCGAGTTCCACATTTATACACACTCGGAAACAATTAGCCTTACAATTCATAAAAAAAAACCAACAATAGCTCTCTATGTCACTAGAACCTCTCGAACCAACCGCAAAATTTTGTCAGCCAATCTTTCAATCTGAGCATGTTTGACATTTTAATTAGGTATGCCTAATTCGCATACATCCACATATACAACGTGTAGTATAAGAGCCCATACATGCTCTTATACAATTAATAAACAATCAAAAAGAGCAGAAACTAAATTTAATACACCAACTCCAAATTCATATACCTATATAAATTTTATCTTTCGTTTTAGATTAATCACACACTCAACTGCGCGACGACAGCCCCACCATATAATACTACTCCGGTGGTTGATTTGATCTGACGATAACATCATTACGTTCTATAGCTTCAATCCGCAAACAAGTGATACGATTGTTTTGTCTAGTTAACAGTAATCAGTGTATAGAGCTGTATACATGTTTACGTATGGATCAGTGTTGAAAGTGAATTTTTGAATCTTTTCTTTGAAAGATCCAAATTTGAATCGGTCACAGTTAGTTCGATCAATCGGCGCGAACGGTTGACTGACAGAAGTCACAACAATTCCGACAAAAAATTACATATTGCTTTACTTACCCAAATAAGTATTGCCAAACAACAGTATTATTTATACCAACTAATAGTTGTTGTATAGAAAAAGGATAAACAACCCTTCATCCAACATGTCGATATCGAAGGAAGCCATCTGCGAGAAAAAGGAAGAAATCGAGAAGCCAGAAGGTGGGTTTTAGTTATTTTTTTATAAGTTGTTGTTTTTTTTTAATTTTTTTCGCAGTTAAATGTTATTGGCGCTAAATAATAATGACGATTTGTTATTAAAAAAAAGTTGAGTGATAAATTATGGGAAATTTCAAAAGTGATTCTTTAATGAGTTCCCATATCTAGTAACGATAGAATGATAGTGACGCAATTAATTTGCATAATCGATTTAAGTGTCAAATTTAAAATTTGTTTTTTATCGCTTAATTTTTTTTTAATTTACCAACAAGATTTTTATTTGCTGTCAATGGAAAATATTATCAGATGATGTTATGGCAGTGATTTTGGAGTGATGTTCGATTTAAGTGACAGCTTACGTGATCAATTGGACTATTCGTGAAATTATTTCTGTTGAGCTGAATTGACTTTGACCTAGAGTGTGAAGTGTTTTTTTTTTCTCATCGAACTAAGTTAAGTAGATTTTCGCAGTGACGGTCAAAACTTATTTCCGGAGTCCATACAAACATTTTTTTTTCTACTTTACATCGTGTTAAGTACCCGCGAAAAGTAAATTTTTGTAATGACGGTCCTAAATTATCAGATTTAAAACAAAATTTTTAAAAAGTAACCAAACATTAAATATGCTTGCGTAAAACTTAAATACAAAGTTAAGCTTTAGATGCCAAAATAATTTTTTTTTCTATTTACCAAGAAGATGTTTTTTTTGCTGTCAATGGAAAATATTACCAGATAATGTTAGGGAAGTGATTTTGGAGTGATGTTTGATTTAAGTGACAGCTTAAGTGATCAATTGAAATTTGTGGACTCATTTCTGTCGAGCTTAATTGCCTTTGACCTAGAGCGTGAAGTTTTTTTTCTTATTTCTCATCATACTAAGTAAAGTATATATTCGTAGTGAAAGTCATAAATTATTTCCGGAGCAAATACAAACATTTTTTTTCTGGTTTAGATCGTGCAACTACCCGCCGGAAGCAGATTTTCGCAGTGACGGTGATAAATTATTTTCGTAGTTCAAACAATTTTTTTAAAAAGTGGCCGAAAATTAAATGTATTACTTGTAACTATTTGAGCATTGTGAAAAAAAAATATTTCGTTCTCCTCCAGACCACATCCGTAACTAAACAAAAAAAATTAAGATCATGCTTAGATAAACATTTTTTTTTAAATAATGGCTTCTTATAAGGAATTTCGATTTTTAAAACAACAAATACATACATGCTGCAATAAAATTAATAGGCAATCAAAACAATTTTTGTATTTTTGTTTATCTGAAAAAAAAAAAACAATTTTATTGTTTTAGTTTGGAATATAACGTTCTCAAATTCAATGACTTTGTTGCATACATCTATCCGAATTTACTTAATTCGCTCTTTTTTTTTGACTTAAGTGCGTATTAGTTATTTGCGATTTATTAGGATTGACTTGCGATTTAATATGGCCTCAAAGAAAGCTTAAAGGCAATATTGTTGTTTATCACGTTTGCCACCGTATAATATAATCATACAATTCAAATCGCTTGTAGAGTATGTACATCAAGACATGCGCTGTCGTTCTGTCAAACAATTTAACGAATTTCCATCCATCTACATATGTAGACATCACATTGGCGCGCTTTTCTAGCTTTATAAGTTCGCCTTACATGAGAAAAGTGTATAAAAGATGTCATCGGTATCCATATTATCAACAAGTTTTGAACACGAATACCTGCTTATCATTGATCTATCCAATCAAATCAAGCCAGAATGTTCATATTTTTGACAAAGTCGACAATTAATTATCTCGAGTTTTTGCATATAATCACACACATCAGCTACGTTTTCAGAAGGTCATAAGTTTCGGGAACGCTTCATGTAGATATCCCAGAATATATTTATCGATCGGTTAACTCCAATTTTTCTTGCAGTGGCCTAGTGGTAAGCGCATTAGACTACTAAGCGCATTACCTTTTGCGACGGTCATAAGAAACTTTTCAAATATTCACGTCAGAGTCGGTGTTAACCAAGATGTAACATTCTTTGTGGCATTAAATATAACTTCGAAAACACAATATTTGTTTAACTCGAATGTCAATATTCGACATTCACACAATTTCTGGAGTGCCTTCTGATTTTACAAATTATTTACACACGTTGAATAGCTTTAACTTTTCACGGTTTGCCTATTTGACAAATGTTGTTGATAGCTCTGCCAGCCCCCATTATGGGTGTCCATTCGTTTTACATGTCCTATCCATCTTAAACTTCCAATGCGGAGTTTTTTGACCAGGGGCATGTGGCTGTACAGCTCGTATAGTTCTTGGTTGAATCTTCGTCTCCAAACTGGACCGAAGATTTTTCGAAGAATTTTCCTCTCGAATCGACCAAGGATTTCTTCATCCGCTTTTGAGACGGTCCATGCTTCAGCGCCGTAGAGCAGGACTGGGATGATCAGGGTCTTTCCCCAAGATCTAGTTTAATGCTTTTTATAAAATGTTGTCGAATGTATCGATATGGTCCATTTTTTATTCCTCGGATTTGTGGCAATCTGCTTCAAAGCGCTATGAGGTCCGTTGGCGCGTGCTCAAACCAAACCCATAACCTTTTAATATTTGTCTTGCAATATCTAGAAATTTGTTTTGCCACGATAGGGCTGAATACCGCCCAATCGAGGTAGCCGTTCAAAAAATTTCCGAAACGAAAGTCAGTTTCGATCGGAAATCAGTTTACCATCGAAGTATCCGCTGCGGAACAAAGTAAATGAAGCATACATTCGCATACTTTTGACATATGTGGAAAAAAATTTTTAAACAATTTTTTTTCGCTCTTGTCGATTTTTTCTAGAGCACGATTTTGTTGTAACAGCTGCACAAAATAATTTTGTTTAATATTTTACTCACAATTTTGGGATGGTTTCTATTTTCGTAAGAAATCCGCAGCAATTTTACATCGGAGAACTTCCAAAGAAATTCAACGCCGAGCATGTGCGATGCATTTCGCTGGAATATCTACTCGAAATGCAAATCCGAACGGATATACCGATACAAAATTCTCCGCTATCGAAAAAATCGGGTAAAATTTTGTTCCGAACGGATACTTTAATAGGAGTGAATTCAATTATTTGGCAAGAAACTTTTTGTAAGGGTTCCTTGTTTTTTCTTAAATTTTAAGCGCAGACGCTGGAATAAGGTTGACTAGTAAATAATGTGAAGGACCGTGGTGTTTTTCGTTTCAATTGTTACCGTGAGAATATCCGGATTTCTGTTGAGGATTGACGATTGATTTCAAAAAATTTCTTTCAAACGTTTGTTAGGTATTTAAATTAATTTCACAGATAAGACCCCCAAGCATAACACTATTTAAAATGTGCTAATTCTGTCTAGTTATATAGCTCATTTCGCTTACTGTGGATATACCTTGTGATCCTTGATGAACCTTGATTAGTGTGACTGAAAAAAACTTCCTTCAAATCTTGAATTCCTTCCAAAAAAATCACGAGTCATATAGAAAATGCTAAATTCTCAAAAATATAATAATAACGAATAACAAAACCCATAGTTGCTGTTAAACAATTATTTCAAGACTTAAGTTGCTTATTTATGCTTGCCATTATTTTTAAATGTCGGCCATGAAGAATTCAGTAAATACCATTTAATGACAATAAATATCCGGTCGATCTGTCATTTCCCAGTATAGAAGCTACATGTTCGAAGAATATTTTATTTGACATTTTAGTTGATTTCTTAGAACCAGACTTTGTCCGTGAATCCCTATTATTTAACAGACTGCTAACAAACAAATCGGTATGAAGTAGGCCCCACTGTCAATTATATTGAATTCTCTATTGTGCTTGATTGAGGCTTTGTCACACTCGATCTTCTTTCTTTTTAAGAGCAGAGAACTAAACACAAACCCCTCAAAATTCGCAGAAAAATGTTTGCATCCGCTGATGTCAAAGTGTCGAAATTGTTGCTCAATCGCATACTGAATCGTGTATCTATCTAACTAATAGTGCAAATGGAAAATACATGTTCAGTGCCGGTACTCGTTTGTTCTCACATGTTCTCGGTAGACATTTGTACTATTAAATTCTGTTGCAATTTGGCGGTGTGTGATGATTGTTCCCGCCGTGGTTTTGTAGTAAATCGTGAAAAAAAAAACAAAAAATCATTTAGCCTTGACGATTAGGCATGAGTAGGGTATGTTGTTATAATTTTGCGGTTCAATTGGTAATTCATTCGTCTCATCGAGTGCGTGCGAAATTTCACATGAAATGATAATGATGATGAAATGAAATGACGATGACTCTGCAGTTGGTTGCAACATTTTACATATACAAAACTTTATATTAAGGTATAGTGATTGTTTTTTTTTTTGACGAATAGAAAGGACAATTGTATGTCCTAATCACTAAGGCCTTGGCAGTGGCATGCAGTGTATATTATCACTGCGAGATTATATAGATGAGATAGAAGATTGCAAATCAGCGTTCTGAAAAGTCTTAAGTTTATGAGTTCGAAGTTTTTTCAATGACACGGACCACGACTTGGAGCTTTACCGCGATAATGGCGTAGAAAATTACAAAATTATGCACTGACTTTCAGATGTGCTTCGTTGGCTTGACGCTGCTTATGTACCTAACATTAAACAAGCTGCGAATTTACTCTATCCTGAGTCTTGTGTTGGCAGCCAGTTGACAACAATTAGCATTTCGATCGCAATACAAAAGTCATTTGAGTTAAGGCACATTCTTGTTGCATACTTTCATATTAGGCAGTGTCTATTGATCAAGCCTATGCCTGCACTATTATTTAATTTATCCAGCGAGATTTGTTTTTAATTCTGCTTTGGCCAAATATATTTGTTGATTTGGCATGTGGTGCCGCTGTTTTATCTAATGAACATCTGAAATTAAATATTTTGAACTAACCTGAAGGACTTTAAACGTAGCTTTAACATCTACTTGTGTGTGTGTAAAATTATATATTTCCCATTTTTTTCTGAACATCAATTTTTAAGCCTTTCATGCGAGAGCTATACATATGAACTAGTAATCCAACGAACCAGCCACTGTACCCACAGTGGTATATTAATTCCATATTCTTGACCGCAAATATGACCGAAGATTTTTCGAAGAATTGTTCTCTCAAATCGACCAAGGATTTCTTCATCCGCTTTTGAGACGGTCCATGCTTCACCACCGTAGAGCAGGACTGGGATGATCAGGGTCTTACATATGATCTTCGTAGTAGCTAGCTTTACTACTGAATTGCCTTCTTAGCCCGAAGAAAAAGCGGTTAGCAAGAGTAATTCTTCGTTTGATTTCTGACGAGATGTTGTTGTCAGAGTTAATAGCGGAGCCGAGATAAACAAAGTCCCATACTACCTCAAAGTTATATCTGTCAGTGATGACGTTCTGTGGAATTCGTGGAGGTTGTGTGTCCTTTCTTGTTTACAGCATATTCTTCGCCTTGCCCTCATTTGCTGTTAAACCCATTTTTGCCGCTTCCTTCTCTATACTAGCAAACGTAGCTATGACATAACGTTAGATCCCACCAATGATGTCAATATCGTCGGCGTATGCTGGAAGTTGTACCGATTTTTGGAAAATTGTGCCTCTGGTGTTGGCTCGTGAGTTTTGCACAATCCTCTCAAGAATCAGATTGAAGAAGTCACATGACAGCCCATCGCCTTGCCTTAATCCTTTTTCGGTATAGAATGTGTCGGTGAGGTCGTTTCCGACCCTGATCGAGCAGCGAGAATAATCAATCGTCATCCTACACGAACGGACGAGTTTGGCCGGTGATGAGATGTTGAGGAGATTAGTTGGCGCAGTTTAGACGGTCTTCTTTTTTGTAAACAAATTAAAAAAAACATTCATAAATTAAAAAAAAAAATAAAAAGATTTTGTTAAGATCAGGAAACATTTCAACTAAATAAATACCAAAATTTGGCATTTTTCGATAAGTGCCTCATAAATCAACCTATTCAATAGGTTGTTTTTATATGAAATTTCACAAACACGATCATTATCAATTTATAAATGCGCGGCGATGCCAATTTCCTTATAATGCCATGTGAGGTGTTAGTTTCAAAGCGCAATCCATAAAAGAAGGTGACACATGTTTTATTTAAATTAAAATATATATTTTTATATCGTCGCCCTAGTGATACAAAAACGTATGTCAATATTATATTTTTTTGTGATTTTGTGATTTGTGTTAGCATTTATATAATGATTATTTTTGTAAAGTGCTAACTTCTATTCTACTTCACTACTAACTTCTATTCTACTTCACTACTACAATTTTTTGTCATAATACCTATAGAAAATCTATATTTTTGAGTAAGGTTGAATAACCCATCCAAAAATCGTAAAACAAATGTAGTTACGTTCTTGTGTCACTAGGCACGATATATAAAAATGACTCTACGAGCTTCAAGGTATATCACGACAAGGTCCAATGAACTTAATTTTATCAACACTTTAAATATAATGGAATTTTCAATTTAATGATAAATAGTATATGGTGTGAACTGTACTCCTATCTCATTCAATGGGTCATGGTAGATACATGCAATAGACCAGTGTATAGCCGCTAATAAAGGCAGACGATAGCTGACTCAAAGGCTTTTTAAAAATCCTTTTCTAATTGTTTAAAATCAAAAATAATGTTGGTACCTATGTAGTATGCATGCATGAAAGAGAACCCAATACCAGATATGCAGGCGACTGAAATAAAATAAACACGTTTTACTAATACTGTTTATATAAATTAAAAACATAATTTTTAATTATAGCAATAACCCGGAAAAACGTGTCAAGCTTATTGCAATAAAAAAAATATAAAAAATGTTTGTGGTGATCGACTACATATGTCTGTCTTGAAGTGCCATTCAAAAATTGCTAAAGTCCCTACAAAACTAACCTACATACTCACACCTAAAATACTTTTCGAAAACATCCATCAATATAGCCCTCCTAATAATAAAATTACGGACAAACAGAAATTACCAAATAGGAAAAACCGTCATTTTGCAAAAAAATCTATTGGCAATTATCGCATTTCTAAAAATTCACTTGAACTGTATTGCCGACAGTACTTTCCATATTCTACTTGTTTTCTCCCCTGATTGTGCTTGCAACAAGTCCATGACCTTATGCGGAGTCGAGGAAGGGAAGTACGAACTCAATGACTGAGAAAAATGTTCGCAAAGCTTGTCGTATCGTTGGCAAACTGACAGAAGCAGTTTTATTTTGCTTTATAATTGCAAATACATTGAATTTAAATTTTGTGTCTAAAAATACTCTGATTAGAAGGGAAGTCGGTGCAAAGCGGTGGGTAGAGATGCGCTTACTGGCGGCGGTGGCGACGCCGTCGACGATGCGACAAGTGGTCTTAGACGGGTTAGTAAACACAACAACGATGAGGTAAGCGGAATTGTTAGATAGTTCCGGTGGGGTTTTGCGGTTTGTTTGTCGCGTGTGTGGTATTTCGGAGTACAGTAGGTATTTTTTTTATGGGTCAGAAATGGAATGATTTGGTAAATAAGATTGTGTTGTTTTGCTAGTGGTGAGATGTAAATTCGTGGGTGATTTATGGGCTTTTTGCTATCAAATATTGAGCGAGTGATTTCTGGAGGCGAAAGGGAATATTAAAAACATTTTATTGACATATTTCATATAACCCATAAAAATGGCAGCCAATCGCTTTTCTTTAAACATCAATTTTATTTTTGGAGTGATAAAAAAAATTAAAAAAAAGTAAATTTATTGCGCAACAGGCTCGTTAGTACCCAGGGCCTAGCTTTTTTTTCACAACCATTCATGTGTGCGTGTGTACTTCTTAGCACGATGGCGGGACCTCCTGTTTTATGCCGAATCCGAACGGCTAAGTTGAGATAGGCTTTTCATGACAATTGATACTACTTGGACGATTTGTAAGATCATCACGAGAGGAGGGTCAGTAAAAAATCATTAGGGTAGAATCGAACCCAGACCTTCTACGCGGCAGTTCATCGCACTAACCATCGCGCCACTGAGCGATTGGAGTGATAGTGTCAAAAGATATGTTTGGTTTGTTCGACTTGAAGGCTTTGCTTGTCCGTAAATAAGGTCATAAGGAACGTAAAAGATCCTTTTGCATTTGCAAATCGATCGCATCGGAGAATTACAATTACAATTTCAATAACCTTTGAGAAGTCAGCACCGTAAAATAAATGCTTTAGTTGGAAGATGAAACTATGCCAAGTGGCTTTAAGGGCACTAATGCCTTGATTCGGAAGTCGAAATTTTGTCGCTATTATATATATTTAACACTACTGTGTTTTTGTATAGTTCTACTTGTTTTTTAACCTCACCTGGTTTAATTCACCCTATTTCAGTCATCAAAACTTCTCTATTGTGCTGCTACTGGAATTAGTTATAACCTATCCCATAGGAGTATATTAGTTTTGATACATAGTTATAAATAGAACTAATTTAGCTAGATAAACCTTAAAGTAAATGGATCGACTTAGAATCGATAACTGAGTCGATTTAACCATATCTGTCCCTACGTGACCAGTTCTTGACCTAGAATGATGAAATTTGGTATACGAGCTCGTTGTTATCTTCAGCAGAATAAGTGTACATTTTTTTTAAATTCGACCACTGCCATGCCCCTTTTAAAAAAAAAACGTAATTTTTGGCCAAACCGCAAGGAATTTTGTAAGAGTGTTTGAACAACATATTTCGACAATCGCAATATCTACATTCTGTTTGTTTGCCACGTCCACTTTTTGAACACATTTTCAGTAAAAAACGATTTTTGGTAAAATTTTAGAAAATTCGTAAAAATCTTTTAATGCAGAATCAACGGTTGATGCTTTTAAATGCAGTTGTGTTTTAAATCGAATAAGACACTCAACAATTTTGAGTTCGAAATTTATTCAATGTTTTTATTGTAATCGATAAATAGGCCTTTTCCATTTACGACTTTACTTAATTACAACTTCATGTAAATGTTGAACGCGGCTCGTTTCAAATGGTCCATTCGAGCATTTCGGCCTGTATTCCACGAATTCCGCGAGTTATATTATCCTGTGAGGCTTCAACCGTGTTCGGCTTGTCCCCACAAGAAATTATCAAGAGGCGTTAAATCGCATGATCTTGGCGGCCACAGGTCCATTTCGAGAGATAAGCTGCTCACCAAATTCATTTTCAATATTTCCATTGCTTCACAAGCTGTGTGGCATGTTGCACCGTCTTGATGAAACCTCATGTCAACCAAGTTCTACTCAGCCAACTGGGGCAAAAAAAAGTCGAGTATGGCTCTATATCGTTCGCCGTTGACGGTAACGTTTCTCCCAAGGTCGTACACCAGTCCATAAACCACACCAAAATGTCGTTTTTTCGGGATTCGACGGTAATTCTTGTATTGCATGTGGCTGTTTATCACTCCAGATGCGAAAGTTTTACTTATTTACATATCCGTTCTGCCAAAAATGGCTGAACACAATTTTTCGATAAAACAGTGGATTTTCATAGAGCTGTTTTAAGGCCGATTCACCAAAAACTGGACGTTGTCGGAGGTCATTCGGCTTCAATTCTTGCACAAGTTGAATTTTACAGACCCAAATCGAGACGTAAAATGTTCCATGTGGTTGAGTAACACATGTAAACAACAACACATTTCACGATCTTCATTTACATTGGACGCTACGACTGCAATTTTCTCTTCTGCACGCACTGTACGAGTATGCGAGTCGATGGTTTAATGTCCAACAAAGTAAATTTGGTGCGAACTTTGGAGATAACAGCACGAATCGTTGATTCACCAGGTCGATTATGACGACCACAACATAGTCGTAACAAGTGGTGCACATTTTTCATAGAGTACGAAATCGTTGCTCGTTTGCAAGTATTTCCATTATTAAATGGCAGAGTATACTAAAAACTTTTCACTTAGACAAATGACGTTTGGACGCCATAATTAGAAGAAAATTAAAGAAGAATACATAAGCCATCAGAAATGAGACCTTTCTCTTGTGCAGCAGAATAGTTTTATATCCGAATGAGAACATTCAGGCTTAATGTTAACATATGCTATGCGATCATTATTCTCAAACCAGATGGATACCTAGTTGTTTCAAGTTTCGTACTCTGATTTGGTGAGTGACTTCCATAAGCCGTACTCTTATAAGCCGTACAAAATGTTGAATGACCAAGATCACCACAAAATCGGACTAGTCTAACATGCTTAGGGTGCTTAGTTTTTTTAAGTATAACATCAATCAGGGTACTGTTTTCGAACATCTTGCGTGGTATAGCGATGTTTTCGGCACGAATCTTGGCACGTTTGTGGCCTGAGATTTTTAAATAACCTCACAAAAATA
The DNA here is from genome assembly GCA_949824845.1 of Rhingia rostrata. Classification (NCBI taxonomy): domain Eukaryota; kingdom Metazoa; phylum Arthropoda; class Insecta; order Diptera; family Syrphidae; genus Rhingia; species Rhingia rostrata. The sequence continues at coordinate 94,507,962 of OX463755.1, read as the reverse complement.
TCTGGGTGGCTAGTCAATGTCGCCATTTCTTGATAGCCTATGTCAAGGGCTTCTTAGTTGCAGAAACTGTGTTGTTTGAATTGCAGTGTAGCATGGGCATCGTCTTTTTGAAACCAGTAACCCTCCAGACCTCCTTCACACATTTGTGAGCATATATAATGAGCCATCCAATCGATTTCGATTGACTGTTACTAAAAAAAAAATTACCCAAAGTTGGCCAATTTGTAGTCATTCAAATGTTTCATGGGTCTCCTGTAGATTCGCCATCCCCTAATTGTGGCAATTTTACTTATTAATGATGCTTGAAACGGTTCTTATCAGTCACCAAATGACGATTAGTGTTGTCTATGGTGCTTGTTGGCCATGATATTTTCAACGATATCCACTTTTTAACAGCATGTTACTATGTGAGGAGTATTTCAATAGATCTGATCGATTTTACTAAATAATTCAAGTCGAAGTCTCAGCTTACCATCTGATTTGATTGTTCACTAACCATGACCGGACAAATGGAACTGGTTCTATAGGGGAAGTTATGCGAGATAAAAGTCAGAAAGATGAAGGCAAAAGTCTGTTCGTGGATAATGGAAAGTTATGGTTTCTCATTTCATCTAAAATCCTGTATATCACTAGCCCGTAAGCGATATCTCCAACTGTACTATCTAGTTTTCCATAATAAATCACCCGAAAGTGCTAAATGGAAGCAATTATCCATGGACACGTCTAATTGGAGAGGCATGTTGGTTGAGTTTTTTTTTTAATCTCAAAAATATAACTTTGACACAGCAATAGCCTAGTATTTATTTATAAGGAATGCTTTTAAAGGTGTTTATACATAGCAGCATATGAGTAGGCCTATTCTCCGAGCATGCCCACTGATATGCTTAGAAAAGTCCATAGCCGCACAATAAAAACTCACAAGACTTTCTGATCCATTGACTACTGGCCAACCATCCAGGACCAAGGAAGCATTCAAAGCCCGAAAATATATGTCAAGTGCAAGCCAATGTCAATGAACTCGTGCTACCTCTTACTACACCAACCCAATACCTGAAGTTATTCATACAACCGGATTAATGACGAACCAAACCAGGCTTGACTTTCATTACTTTTTTTCTCAATTGTAGCGACAACCAGTTGCTGTTTTATGGTATTGGATCGTATGTTACCATATTCTCTCCCCCACTTCATATCCGCATACATCGCATACTCTTACTCGGGCACCACAAGATACATAAATCAAACATGCGAAGCATGCCCAATTAACTGATATTTAGATGAAACATATACCCCGGTTGTCGCTTATTGCAAATGACTTTGTGACTCAGAGGAGATACATTGAGTGTGGGATTGCGAACTCGATTGAAGATGCTGATGAACTGGGTTCCATTGCAAATTGGTTGAATTGAATAATAGACTCTCGTAGTAATAAGTCGTAGCCCATAAGTGCATAGACTGCTTTTGATGTCGACACTTTGTTGGTCTCTAAGAGAATTAACTTTACGAGAATTTATGCGATCTTAAGTCTCACTCAACTTCAATCAGAGAGAGCGTTTTGAGAATGGCCGTGCATTTGAACTTTTCGAAGGGCAAACTACCCAATTTAGGGTTCGATTGAAGGCAAATTGAATTCGAGGTGAGACATCTAAATCATTTAGATGCGCTACTTGTAACATAAAGCAATGGGTTATGTCATCGGAAGTAGTTGTAGCTGATCGACAAAAACAGAAATGTAGACAATTATTTCATGATCACCTGTTGACGAAAAACATCGATAGATTATATTCTGTACACATATTATGAATAACCATTGCTAGGTAATATTGACGAGGAAATTAATTTTATAGTGACTACGTGGTGATGAATTTTAAGTAGTTTTCACTGGAGCTAGATATTTATCAATAAAGTTCCAAAATGGAAAAAAATTTCAAGAGTCTGTGAGCATCACTAACAGTAGATGGACGTTCTATTTAATCATAAGACTTTCTAAAGTAGGAGACCATGAATATAGACTGCAATCTTTTGCACATTGTCCCTAACACCTATCTAGATCTATCAGTTTCTGACTAAGACTATCTCCATTTCGCAAACAAGATAATGAAAATAAAGCTAGGGTTATCTGCAGATAATCAAGTTCAGATGTTATTAGTCTACAGTTAGTTGGTAAGTGTCTACCTATTTGCTTTCTTATTTTGTCTCTCCTGAAGATGTTTTATGATTATATGGTAATTATATATAGGATAAACGACCACTGTTGACATCTTCCAAGAAGTTTGGACTTGGATTATGTGGATTTATTGCTGCAATATAGTTTGCCTTTCATTGTTATTTTAATAATTTAACGTCAGTACAAGTATGACTCAATAATCTATATAAAAGGCTGAAGGTGATTTCTTTACAATACAATATAAGTTCTTGCAATACTTATAAAGCTAATTCGATGGCATAGTATGTGGTTTACGAAGTATGACAAATGTTTTCGGTAGCTACATTTTTTTTTCATGTTTTTTTCATTATACTATTTAAATAAAAGCAAAACGCTATGTACCTTCTTGGTCTCTGTAGTTATTTGAAGATTATTTGCATCTTTGAATCATCAATGAAAACAAGTTTAACGTCGTCAAAGAACATGAACGATTGTCAGGCTCATTGATGACCATTTCTGGAGAGATAATTAGTCGTTCAGGAAACTTTGTCGGTAGCAAATCTAATGGTTTATTTGTTTTAACAAACTTACCTATGTAATTTATCATTAGAGCTTTGCTAAATCATATATTTAACAAATATGTACACTACATGGCGTCGTTCCCATGTAAACTATTTCCTCACAGATTCCCTTTTAAAACCCTTCCACGGAGTGACGTATTCATATATAAATGCGTCGTAAATTAAAAAAAAAGGAAGCATGTTTGCGTTTTTTTTAATATTGAAGAATAGAGGACTCGGTGTGTAAATTCTTGTTCATTCATTGCCCTTAAGTGGCTTTATGTATTATCTTTTCCACGGAAAATGTCTGTTTTATCGAGAAGCTCTTACTTAAACCAACAAGTAGATTATTTTTAAGACCCTAATAATCCCAGTCCCAATAATATCGGGTTCTTCGGTTTTTTAACTTAAAATGTTTGTCAGTCGCTTTTATCGAGCTTGGTTTGAGAATCGGTGGTAAATACGTAAACACCTAAGGGCAGCCTAGAATGCGTATCTAAAAGCTAAAAATAAGGTAAGCCGTAAGCGCTTACAAAATGTGAATCTGTAGCTTGAAGCTTAATGCATGGCAACTTCAAGCAAGAAATGTATCTCTTTTTTGACAGCGATACAAAAACCTACAGATACGCATTCTAGGCGGTCCTTAAGCTTAAATAAATTTAATAATGTTTCCATCCTCCACTGTTGAGAATGACCTCATATATTCGATCGAGAAGCGACTCGTACAATTTTCCAATTTAATCTAGGGAAATGGCTGAACAAGCACCCTTGATGCCTTCAATTAGCTCCGCTTTGTTGGAATATTGTTTCCCAGAATCATAAACTTTACGAACCAGCCATCCCCATACTTTTCTATTATATTAATGTCGGGTGAGTAAAGTAGCCAATGCAATAAAATGACGTTTTGGTCCGCAATCCATGACTTAACCACCCGGGCAGTTTGGATCGGAGCATTGTCGTGTTGAAAATGCCTTGGCAAATTGCCAAACAAATTGCTAAAATTGTGAAAAGCAGTTTCAAATAAGTTTTTATAAGTGCTTGTATTCATATTTACTATCAAAAACTGTAACTCGCACATACCATAGTAAGAAATGTCTCCCCAAACTATCACACCCCCACCTGACTATGAAGGCGATCCGTCTGGACCATGTGCGCTCGTGCAAAATTCAAACGCATTTCTTTACGATGCACGTTATGTGCGGAGTTTTCCTCTTCACTCTTCGAACGGTGGATAAGCTTGCTTTAACGTCAACATTTGCCCTGATCTTTGTGGCCAAGTAATGAGTTATCAATATCTCTTCAAACAGCTCTCTTACCAGCATTAGAAATCACTTTGTTATTTTAACCATATCCCGACTTATTGCGCAAGAATGCGCACACAACTTTACGATTTCTTCAGATTTTTCTCGATATTTCACTTATTGACAGCCCTAACTCCTTGAAAGCTTCAATTTTTGATTTTTCTTCTACAGATAGCGATTTTCCTTTACCCATATTTAAGTTAATAAATTACTTGAGCAAAACAAAATAAAAATAGTTGTAATACGCGTTCAACTGTTGAATATACACAGAAAATAATTTGCATGTGCTAACCTTATGACGCAAAAATAGATCGCACTTTCCATCGAAAGTAAAAAAAATAGTAAATACCATATAGCGGGATCTTTTCGTCGCATGATCTTTTTGCCAGCTAGAGTGTATACTAAGATGAAAAAAAATATTTATAAAAAAGTAGCTGTATTTCAACAACAACAACTACAAGAGCAATATTAAGCTTATGGGGATGTGCTAACCTGATGACGCGCAGTGTACATTAGTTCTTCGCGCCTAATAAGCACATTTACCTCGAAGACTCGAGAGCCTTACTGCGTCCGAGATGAATATGACATATGGATGCAATAATCTACGGGTTTCTTAGTAACCATACATGAATGTAATGCACACACTTACCTCGTGTAGAAACATAGTTTAATAGTATGCGCTTAGTGGCATGTTGTTTATTTTGTATATGTATGTATATTTTGACCCAAAATTGTGGCCCATATAGGAAGTTTCTTGCCTCTGGGCTTCAAAAATTTGATAGTATCTATACGTCTGAGATATCCAAGACATATAAAAGAAATCGGCGCCAAAACCCCAGCCTACCATATGACTAATGTAGTATGCGAAACCTTCAAAACGACCTCAACATTAAGCCTGCGTGTTGGTTGATGCCCCATTTTATCTCAAACTGTTGCGCCTGATAAAAATAAAACCCAAACGTGCATATTTAAAACAAAACCAGTTAGGTCATACGTTAATTAAACACTGTTTTGAACGACAATGCAGAGTCTTTCTAAGAATATAATGATTGATTCAAACTTGTCACGCAATGGTGCACAACTGTTTGGAAATTCGTCAAATAGCCGATAGCGCAGACTTCTTAAGAATACCTCGGGCAAGCACCTTGACAAATAAAGCACATGATAACGTTCTTGACTTTAGCTGTAAATACTGAGTTCAACAATGTTTACAGCTGTAATTATTTTCTTTGAACATAATCATTTTGCAAAAAACCTTACTCTGACCTAACCATACTTTACAATGTATAAATCATTATTCAAATACTTCTTTAGGAACTGTGTCAATATTTTGTTTTAATAAATAAAGACAATTTGTGCCGAGAGTTCGTGACTTCTTTCAACAATCGTTTTGAAGAATTATCAAAAAGATTGTAGGTCTTAATAAAATCTTGTAAATATTGTGTGGGAATAAGTAGGCATTTCAACTCTGCTGATGTGTTTTTATATTAAACAACAGATTCAGAATGTCTGTTTTGGCCACAAGGAGAGCGGGTATTATTTTCATTTTCAAAATCGAGGATTGCAACTTCGTTATAACGTTATAGAGGTCGCTTCGTCTGACTGAACAGTCAACTTTTCAAATTAATAGTATCCTGGACAAAACGATTTAGTCTCTGGCTATTTTCACTCCGTGGACAATAACCGTAACATTTGGTCTAAGCCTCAACGGTTTAAACAAATCGACAATTACTAAATTGTTTAGGTTAGTCCAACTTTTTACTAAATTTAATTTTTTGTTCTACCATTCTCATAAATGTCGGCATAAAGTGGTATAAATTTTTTACCTGTCCCAGAGTCTACCACTTTTGGATACTTTAACACCAAAAATGTCTTATGAAGTACAGATGTCGTTATTCCTGCACTTAGTCCAGTACGGTGTAAATAGACAAATTTTGAGAATAAAATATTTAGAGCCACCCCAAATATAGTCCATAAAACGTAGTCTATATGGAAAAAAAAAAAAAAAACAGGTCGTAGAGTGCTACGAGGTTGAAGTAAAAATTCACGTTTCGAAGTTTCTCAAATCACAGAAATCTTTCCTCAACAAAAGAACAAAATAAACTAAAGTAGCAATGGGTACCTCACACATGAGGCAAAAGAAATGTCGCATACACGACACCTCTCTGAAATCTCCCATCACTTCAAAGCAAAATCATCAAAAGCAACACACACAAGGACACAAAACACATACTTCGTCTTCACTCACCAAGGAAAAAACACTAGAATTAAAATCTGTACATTTACTACAGAGGTCGAGAGCTCTTATGCTTACGCTCTTTCATGTTGTTGTTCGTCTCATTGCATATTTGTACAGCAAGCGCTTGGCCCCCAGGCCCCTACTCATCAATTTTCTGATGTGCGTTCTGCATGATTTGCATTCACTGTACAGGGCTCTCTCATGCTTACGCTCTCGTTCTCATTTGCTGAAAAAAGTTTTTGCTTATTGTTTGCATGTCGTTGTACCAGCACTACCCTACCCTACCCATAACTTTTGGTGTCCACATTTCGTTTCATGTTTGATTGGATTTACCCCGACGAGCCCACTGAAGTTTCACTTCAATAAAACAACGCCTTGAACGATGTTATGAATGATGCAGTTATTTAAGGACGCGACTAATGGGAGAGGCATGATTGTGGAGGTCCAGATTCACACCAGACTTAAGCGCCATTTAATTGATTTTTTCTTAAGGCTGAATATGAATCGAAAATTTGGTTACAACTACTAAACATGCTTATAGGTATATGTTATATTATAACTTTTTAAACCTTATCCCAAACCACGCTAACTCCTGAAAAAGCACAGTTCTCACTCGTCACTTATTTTAAAAGTCACATCTCACCCTACTATTGTCAAAGTGAAGTCGTTATTTAGCACTTCCCGAAGTTCCGCTTACTTGACATTACTATATGTGCGTTTTTCATCAAGCACAACCTTCATTGCAAGTTGTATGTTTTGAATTTTTAATTAAATATGGGTTAACAATGCCTCAGTTTATATGTGTGATAAGAGGTAATCAATTGAGTCAAGTTCAATAAACGCAAGTTTCGCAATGACTTAAGTAATCGACGAGACAAAAGTGTCTTAATCCTAACACCGTAGGTTTGTATGTTGTCTTGATAGCGGGAAATAAGACATAAACGAATTCAGCTTAATTGCATGTAATAGACATTGATTAAGATGCCGCGAACGGTTTTTAACTACTTAAGAATGTTGTACAAACAGAATTATACAAGCATGGTAAATATTTAAGAGGGTGTGGAGTGTTGGGTTTTAATTGCTTTCTTAAGGTCATGAGGAATTTTGTTTTTGGTAGAGTAGCTTAAAAATAGGTGTGACAAGGTATTACGCGCGATTCGTCATTACTTGAAACTTGTTGAATTTTTCAGTAAAGTCGGCAATCATTTTTACAAGGTTATTTATACAAAAGGGTGTTCGTAGTTAAGCATATGAGGGTGTACAGTACATACATTTTGGCAAATGAGATGTGTGAAATGTCGATGTTGTGCTGGAAGATTAATGGCAGATGATCAATAATCGTGACGCATTGTCAAGAAAGGTTAAGCAAAATGTTGATTTGGTGAGTCGAACCTGTACGGGTGAGCATGGAAAAGTACAGCATCCTGCGTTTCACAAAAAACATATTTTGACTTTTTCGTTCATGATCCTTAGTTCGAAAGTAGAGAATAAATACAGTAGCTATCTCCCTAGCTTTACTGTGCTCGACGTCTTAGAATCAAAGGCTCTACGAACCGGAGTATTAGTGCCCATTTACATCTACATGTCCTAGCCATCTTGCACGTCCAAAGCGGAGTAGTTTCTTACCACGTCCATTTTGCTGTAGAGCTTGTAAAGTTCTTGGTTGAATCTTCGTCTCCATAGACTTCAAAATAGCAGTAAACAATATTTCAGAATAGACTAAAAATTTGCCGATTAGATTGGATGACATTAAGTCAGTCCATATAAACACAGTCAAATATCTAGTAATATCTCTAGACGTTAACCTGCGTTGGAAAGCACATGTAAAGAAAATAAACGCGTTTTATTTACTGGTGAACCCATTTCTGATGCTTTCTCCTCTTTATCATCAAACATGGCTGTTACATCTACACGGTGGGCCAAAAGAAGTAAACCGATGTTGTTTGGCCTTCTTCTGAAGGCACACACTGGCTCCCGCAGTGCGTGCCGTTGCTCCTTCCTGTTAGAACCACATGTCCTCCAGTCCTAATTCGTCCAATTGCGGCAGAAAAAACTCGGTTAACATGGCCCTATAGCGCGCATTGTCCACTGTTGTCATTTGACCAGCGGCGTTCTCGAAAAAAAATGGCCCGATAACTCCTCCAGCGTGAACAGTAACAGTAACGTTGAGCGGGTGTAATGGATCCTCGTGCATTACTCGTCGATTTTCGGTGCCCCAGAAGCGATAGTTTTGCTTGTTGACGTACCCGCTGAGGTGGAAATGAGCCTCATCGCTCATTATGATTTTGGTCGTAAAATCGTCCACTTCGTCCTCGAGATTGAGGATGGCTTGGGCGTAGGTTACACGCGTTTGACGGTCGACAGGCAGCAGCTGATGCACGGACTGGACTTTGTAGGGGAATATGCGCAAGTCTTTGACGACCGGCTGATGGCTAATTGCGAGGCACGGCGCCTGGTCGATGTTTCTGGCGACAGCTCGATATCCTCGGCAACAGCGGCGATATTCTCGGCACAACGGGCGCTCCGGGCCCGCCACTCTTGGCAACGTTTCGTGTGGTCCCGTACTCTTAAAAAAAATAGACACGATTATTCCGCGTTCTGGGGGAGTTTATCGCTCCATGGCTTGTTTACTTGTATTCTACATCTGTCTAGTCCACAAATGTCAAAACAGATTTGACGTTGGCGGCCATTTGTAAAAATAAGAGCATCTTCCAAAAGGGTGATCTCTCGTAGCCCACCTTGTAGTTGCGTCCGACCAATATTGTCAATATCGTCTACGTTATGTTAAACAATCACCTTGTTTTGATATAGAATGTTTCGGTGAGGTTTTTGCTCACATGGGAAAGCAGAGAGAATTCCCCATCGTCGTCTTGCTCTGATAGACGAGTTTACGAAATACGAATACAATTTTTTGATGCAACAGGCTCGTTAGAACGCAGGGCCTAGCTTTCTCACATGTGTGCCTGTGTACTACTTGCAAGATGGTAGGACCTCCTGTTTTATGCCGACTCCGAACAGCTTTGTTGAGAAAAACTTTTCTTGATTTGTCAGATAATCACGAAAATCATTTAGGTGTTGCTTGGCTGCAAATCGAACCCACACCTTTTGGGCGGTAGTTCATCGCATTTACCATCGAGCCACTGGTGTGAAACCTCTTTATATCTGCGTTCCTACGTTTTTATTGCTCTATCTATATCTTCATTCTGAAAAGCTGGAGTTCTTTTGAGCTGCGGTCATTTGTCTCCATTCTTCATCAAACTAAGAGTTTTTTGCTGGTGGGCGGGAGAAGCTCTATGCTCATCGTCCTTAGATGCTGATGTGATGTCATTACATCGATATTAAATAAAAACCATTTATTGAACCTATCCGTGCGATTCACATATAAAGATAACGACGATAACTCAGTTAGAGTCGCATTCATCCAACTCTTAGTTAGTAACTTGTTTATACATTTGTATGTATATTAAAAAACTCGTATATATGCTCGGTGCCGGTTCGACTCTTATTATCGTTCCTAAATGACCACATTAAAACAAGGTATTACATTGTGCAAAGCTGGAAGACTTAGTATAAAAATATCGCTTTAATGGTTCCACTGGCGAATTTAAAGATATCAAATTAAAACGAACTGACAATTAAAGCGTTAATCGTTTTTTTTTTAGTTTGCCATCTTACTTTTGTAATTCTTGGCAGTAATTTTAAAAACAAAGGTCAGATACTGTAATCATAACGAAAGCCTGTAGAACTGTATAATAAAATAACGTATAATGGTTCTTTTGTTGGTAAACAAACAAAACCTTGTTTTAAAAAAATACAGGCTTTCCCAAATATAATTAATTGTTTACTCAGAAAAGCTTTAAAGTGTTTTTTTTTTTCATATGTTCTTGGTTTGGTTTGGCTTCTTTTAATTTATTTACTCAGTCACGACTTGTCTGTCTGGTTTGGAGTTTTTCCTAATGTTTTACTGATGAGATATTTTTTGTTATAAGTTTGTTTTCTTAGAATTATAAATTAGACACCTCAGTTAGCATCAGCTGAGGTTGGAAGCGTTAAGATTAATTCTTTTTGATTTGACCAGATTGTAGAATTATGTTTTATATAGTTACAAGCATCAACATAAAAAGGGGAATTAAAAACAAAACATTTTTTTTATTTACTTGATGGATGGATGTGATTTTAATTGAAATTGGCAAAAATATCTAACCGGTTAATACAAACCACATATAACATATCAAAATTATTGGGGTAGAAAACTGTAGAAAGCGCTCTCAAAGTTACGACCACCCACTAACAATTTGGGGACTAACGATCAATTATTATAGCAGAAATACGCTCCAATGAAACTTTAAAATTATGACTACAAGTTAAAGAAATATGCAGCCAGGTAGAATGCTGGATGATAAACAATCAAAGAGAGCACGATGACGAAAACTAGAATTTAGAAACAGCTGCATTCCAAACTAATAGAATAAAGAGACTGTAAGACTTTAACACTACGATCAAAACATATCACCCAGAAGGGAAACCTACGGGGCGCTGGTGTATGATGAGCGTCAAGAATTACCTCTTCCGATTCGATAAACAATTACAAGCTTGGTATGCCCTCTTCACTTCATCACTCGGCTTGATGGTGTATGATGAGCGGCAAGAATTACCCCTTCCGATAAGATAAACAACCACAAGCTTGGTAGCCCTCTTCACTTCCATCACTCGGCTCTAAAAAGGAGACATAGTAGGATTGTCAACGGAAAAGTAAAAAAAGTGGTGATCTCATTGCGTCATCTCATTCAAAGTGGATGCATACTTTGAAATGTGACGAAGGGGTTCTAAGGGTATTTCTGTCGCTTCTGCCCACCTGGAGGGATGCCTGGATATCTGTCTCAGACTCAAGAAAATATTAATTATTTTTATTTTTTTTTTGCATTTAAATTATACATCCAATATTAGACTAAAAGCATAGCTTATAAAATATTAAAAAAATCAATCAGTAAAAAAACAAGCAGTTGGCGCGATTGTTGATGCGATGAACTGCCGCGCAGAAGGTCTGGGTTCGATTCCCGGCCGTAGTAACACCAAAATGATTTTTTAGTGGCCCTCCTCTCGTGATGATCTAACAAATAATCCGACATCCGAGTAGTATAAATTGTCAAGAATATGTTATCTTAAATTCACCGTTCAGAGTCGGCATAAAACAGGAGGTCCATTCATCGTGCTGGAAGGATTGGAGCCTTTTGCGCCAAAAATGTGTATCTTACTTGAACCCATTATTAGTTTGAAAATGAATTACACGAAACATGCCCATGATCACTTTCTCAGACAATTCATTTCAAATCCACGTTCTAACTGTTATGTTACTTTTTTGATGATCACTATAAGTGACCTCAAACGACTGGGCTAAAGAATTTATGAGCTGACATTTTAGAACCAAAATTAAAGGTATCTTCAACGGATGAAAATTTAAGTCAAAATGAAATGTAAACTTAATGTAAATCAAAAAAAAAACAATTTGGAATGAAAGTTATTATAAAAGGGAAATATTTTATCTAAATTTTTTTTTATTTGTATATCATATTCAAATGATAATTTTTTTTTCATTTCAGGTATGTAACGATAGTTATTTAACACAGTTAAGACAGTTAAATTTTCTTTAATATTGATTAAGGGTGAGTAAATGTCAAAACAATTGTATTTAAGCCTCCAGAAGTAGCAATCTGATGTAATCCAGTCTGATTGTTCCTCTGCAAAATGGCCGCCAGTATTCGAGATGTTTATTGCTATACTATTTGTATGGGTATAACACATAGTTTCTTACAAAGAGAATTAATAAATTCTTAGCTTTTGCTCTTTATATTTAGCAAACGAAATTGTGAAAAATGTACACAACCCTTTCACCACACTTCGCTCTAATTTTTGTGGTAAACTTCATTTTTGGTTAAAACTTCGTCCATAGAGTAAGTGTCCACTAAAAGACGTTGCACTTGGCCAAAGTAAAGTATTTTTAAAAAGAAAATCACATGTTGATAATCTCAATATCTTTATTCCATTGGTAATATTAACGGGAAGAATTAATGTATTGATGATTTTTCCCACGCCCACTTTTTGACGTTGCTTTCTTATGAAAACCATTTGTATACCGAACCCCATACCATATGAAATTGAAAAATTTTGTTTTTGCGACGACCCATAAAAGATTTTGATTTCATCATCCCCATTCTGTTTTTAGGCCATTTTGTGGACATTTATTTTAAGGATGGGATGGGATAGGGTTTGAAAAAGGGGTTTAAACGATCGCGCAGCGGATTGTAGCTTTCTATCTGTTGCTTCATATGTGTTCTCTCTTTCTTTCTTTTCTTTTCAAATAACTTTAGTACAGAGCCAAACAAAGGTATAGAAATATATTCATCGTGAAAATATTTAAAAAACATCATATCAATTGTGAAAAAGTGTGTAGCAAAATAATTATACAGTGTCATCCTATATAAATTCTGTGGATTTACCCACAAGAGTTTTTAAACAGGTTCAACTTCTGCTAAAAAGAAATTTTGAATCTTATAGAAGATAAATTGTTAATTGGGTACGTTGTACGTCACCAAAACGCAAGGTCTACTGAAAATGTTTTCTTCTATATGTAACAGCATTTTCTTAGAAAAACAGTTTGTGGTACAAATTTTGACAGACATTTGGATAAAATCTACAGCAAAATATTTATATAATTTAATATTAAATACCCAAAACAAAATATGGCCCAATAAGTTTTGAGGTTAGTTAGGAGTTTTAAATTAGTAAATCTGGATTTTGATCTGTTTTGCTACCAAGGGAACAAGATTTCAGATTGATCTTGGTATTGTTGTAATATTTTGTTTGTGACGTTGTAGCTGTCAAGTTTCCAGTATCACACTAACAAAAAATATTTAAATCAAAACGAAAATCACTCTAGTCAAACTGACAGCTATCATAAGTGTTAAGCCGGCTACACACACGCAGTTTTAACTGTCTTGTTTGCCGGTTCAGGCCGCCTGTTCAGTTTTATCGGACCGCCATAGCGCATTCACACGCTACGGTAAATATGTGAGGCCAATCAGTTTGTCTGTTTTTGTCGTTCAATAAACATGACATCTACGGGTGACGCTCTTGCCATAGTGGGCTTATTATTACCAATAGATAGTTCTATACTCTTTGTTCTATGTCTCTGAATTCTTCGAGACACTGTTAAGCCATATTAAACGAAAACCGTCTCCACACATGTAAATTTCACCTTAAACTGACGTCCTGAATGCCTGATGCTACTACACACGCTACGGTTTTTCTAATAACAGGCGGACTGAACAGGCAAAACGATTGAATTTTCGATTTTTCTCCGACTGCCTGCTTAGGCCAAAAAAAACTGACAACTTTATCATACACACGTTCAGTTTTAACTGCGCAGACGGCCTGACAGGCAAACCGGCTTTAGTGCAAAGATTATTAAATCTGCTAAAAATTCAGATCTTGATAAATAAAGACTAATTTTTTACCAATCGAAAACGCCATCAGTAAGTTAGTGAGTTTTTTTTGCCTACTCACTTGGAAGCAACGCTAAATTTGTTGTTCAGAGTATTGAAGAGGACCCATACACATGCAAAGTCTACACTAAAATGCTTTGTTTAAATCTTGGGTGGTCCCTATTTTGTTTTGAGACCACGACAACTTGGAAGTGTTTTCCTAAAAACGCGATTTATATTCCTTAGTGGTCCCTATGTCTATAGGTGTCATTTATTCCCACCGTACATTTTGAACTAAAATCATGAATTCGGACTTGATCTCTTCGTTTATGTCTTTAGAAGAAATGTATAAAAATTCAATTTACCCCAATAACAATTTTTCAGAAAAAATCGTCAGTAGGAATTAATATCTGTACAATATTGAGATACACAAGTCTTGCTTATAATAATAAAAAAATGTTAAAATAAAATAATTAGACAGTATTGTTTACTGGTAATCTATATTTAACGACTTGAATCATTGAATTATCAGAAAATAAAGTGTTAACATTTATTTTATATTCGTTGATGTCTTTTTTGTATGTGTAAAAATTTAAATTTTTTTATACTCAAATATTCAAAAACCCAGGATCAAAGAATTGTTGCACCCATACAGTATAAAATACAGGTTAAGCTAACCACAAATATCATACGATTCTAAGAAAACAGATAAAGTGTTCGATTTGCCACTAAAACCGGACTTTTAATACATGGCGCTTTAAATTTGTCGTCAAAATGGTTTCCAAAAATTCTGTGAATGCAAATAAATATAACTTTTAAGAATAATCGTATACTGTACTGTGTTATGGAAAGGGAACAATTCCCCTGTCATAAAACAAGATCATATTCAACAGTAAAAAACGTTGTCAAAGTGACACCCTGTTTGGCATCTTAATCAGAATACTTATGAGAAGCGCAATTTTTGCACACCTAACCACACTGGTTGTAAAAAAGAACCTCTATAAAGTACATTTCAAAATAAAAGTGAGAGTGAGAGTGTCAAACAATGTCATGTAATTGCAATATTCTACAAATTTGCTTAAATAAACAATTTTTAATTGTTTAAATGAAACCAAGACAATGTGTTAATTGATTTAATTATTCACTTCCGTTTAAGACACACGTGGGATGTATTTAGTGAGACATTGTTAAGTGAAACATGTGCCAGTGAATCAGACGGAAATGACATTATTTTTGTTTCTTGGCAAATATGTGTTAATTTTACAGCTGGTGACTTGAACTGTGGAGCTCTGACGGATAGCGATCAAATACGACTGCAGTTGCCTATTGTTGATTTGTCAGACTAAAAAGCATCTCCAATACGTGACGATAAGTATGCTGCAGAAAGGCTTCAGACATTAAGTAGGATCATAATATGTGCGACATGAACTTCGAAGTTGGAGAATCCCTTGTGATAGCCTTCCTTGTAGCTAGAACATGACATAAAATTCCAGTCATTTTCGTCCATTCAAACGTTGTTGATAATTTCAAGGCATGGAGCAACTTTCAAGGCATCAACAAACAGCCTTGCTATTTTCCAGCTTTTATTGGGCTTGTTCACTTGGAAGAAAATTTATATTTTCGTTGATGCACTCGTTCAAGGCATCAAGCGCAACCTTTCACGGCCTTAACGAGCAGGCTTGTTGTTCTTTATCATGTATTTTGCTTCCTTGCTGGGAAGAAAAGTTATCTTTTCCTTGACTAAATGTGGGCGAGTTTCTTGGCCAACCATTCTATTGACATTATGCATATTTAACAGCTTCTGAAAATTATGATTTACCATACATATTTTCGATTTCCTATGAGACTTCGAGTAGATACATTTCCACGACTAGGTTTATCATCGTAGAGTCTCTACTTTGAAACCGCCTGTCAGTTGCTTGGGTTTTTATAGAATTATCGGATGTTTGCCGCTATCTGATTGCATAAGAAATTCGTCTATCCGCTTATTCTGTCTGGATATATTACTTCTTTAAAAACCCGGTTTCGCGTTGCAGCATCTGGATAAACGCGTCTTCTGTTACCTGTTTCTTTTATATATTTCAAATCTTCATCAAACTACGAGTATCTTTTTGGAGTGGGTGTAAACCAAGGGTAGATTCAATTTTCGATGTTACAAAGTGGACATTCCAGATCTAAATGTAAAAAAGTTACGTAAATACATCCATTGGGGGTTGATGTTGTTAAAGAATAATGACATGGCCGAGAAGGTAACATATGTTTATTTTGTCTATACCAATCGTAGCTTTTTCTTGGACTTCTTCTTGCTTGAAGCTTCTCTCATCTAATATCACATGGTCAATCTCTACATAGATGACCATGTAGATTCAAAGTCGATAAAACCAAGTGCTAATTAACAATGAACTAAATGCAGCTTAAACATTATTTCGTCGAAACCCATTATCTGCGGTCGTTTTGTAGAGGCTGCATTTTATTACTAACCCGCCGAATATGCTCTCTTCCAATAGCAGTTTTTATATCGTACTTTATACGTACTATGTCAAACAATTTTACCTGCTCAGCCTCCTCGGTAGGGACAAGTAAACGTATGAAATTGATCTTGCAAAACATTTCTCTAATGGGTATCACAGCCAAGCAATCACTTAGCAAATTAAATTCAATTGCTCTTGATATGAATCGAGGCTTTCCACAACGAAACTGACAATCTCGCCGAAGATGTCTTTTTTCCAACAACAAATTTTACATCGTACTTCGGAAAATACAAGTACTCTTGACCTGAATCGAGGCTTCCCACGAGCAATCCGTCTCCTGTAATTCATTTTCTTATCTATCTTGTTTCCTGACTTATTACTTGCGAGAACAGATTCATATAGTCCAACCTTTCATACTTTCCTGGTACATACTCATATGTGGTTATCCGTGGTGATTCCAGATTTATTAATTTGTTCACCTAGTATCGATATTAGATCACATCAATGCAAAATCTTAAACTTAGAAGGTCAATTCCAATTTGTTTCCTTAGAAAGTGGCAGTGTGCTCCACTTTCAGTATCCACTGCGGAACTAAGCACTTCCGTTGCCCTATTCGATTAATTTGCAAATATGTTTTTAAGTGTTGGACTTATCCTTGAGATTCCTTCTACGAGCAGCAACAGAGTTTGATTTGGATTTATTGTATTCCAAAGATATGCCAATCATGGAATTTTACATTATCCTGTTTATTGAAGTTCAACAACTTGAGTACTTTTACTAAATGACTCATATGTAAAATTGTCCAAGCCTTAGAACTGAACCTTTCGTTCAGTTAAGGAGGCGCAGTGATCAAAAATGGATATTATTTGTCTCTACCTTGTCTTCGGATTTTTCCGCGGATTGGAAGAAATCTTTTATATACACTATGAGACCCATCGGCTACAGCGCACAGTAGGTGAGATTTTTACTCACAGATATGTCCACCCTTTTTTTATTTTTATTGGAACTAAGTATCATTTCGGATTATACATGGGCTTAGTTCTTTGAATGAGGAGGATCGAGCATTTGATATCAAAGTTATGACCCCGTTTTCAAGACGAGTTGAGTTTTTTTGTTTCATAATTTGAATGTTCCAAAAGTTATGGGAACATTGTGACAGGTAAGGGCTTTGGTTCAGCAATGACTAAATTCATGGATAGTGTCCTAACTTTCGGCTCGGAAAATATGTATCCTTAAGTTTTATTTTATTACTTGCAAAATATTTGTGTATGCTTTTTCTTGTATGGTTTGACATAACCGCAGAAGCCATCCTGTTGTATTGCTTCTGCTGCTTTTAACATTTCGCTAGACTACTCCAGCACATTCGAATAGTCGTTTATAGGGTTTGTCTAACATCGACCCAGGTACCTTCTGTTAAATGTCCCTGTCACAAATCAAAATTAATGAAGCTCTTGTTAAATTAAGCACTAAGCATGTCAATGGCAATTACCACCTTTAAAGTGAAACCCATTACTGCCAGGATGTTCCATTGTCGTTAAAGAGACATTTTAAATTAGTGTCAATTAACCTGAAAAAAACGAACAAATTCGCCAAAAAAAATTGTTTCATCTTAAAATCATTCAAGTGTGATTTTGTGCCGCAAATGGTCATTTACCCTTTGTGGTGGATGATGCTCAATTGTGCAAGTATGGCATGACTCAGTTTGCTGATTTAGTCGAGGATTGACATGTGATTATCACACAGTGGTTGTTGGCACAAGGTACCAGGAACCCATACGTATATGCTTGTTTATTTAAAGAATTCCGTAGACGCCAATGTGAACGAAGGTGGACTTGGGAATTTGTTCTTTGTTCGTGGAGGTTACTATTTTTATAGTTCAAAATGTCTGAAGAAAGTATTTAAATATAACTTGGCAGTTTTTTCGTTTTTTTGTGGGATAAATAATAAATGTAAACATTTATATGACATTGTTTAGCTTCGGATGATAATACGAACTGTAAGGGACCTGAGTCAAAAATAAAATTTCTTTATGCCATTTTCAAAATACACGAGCATCCATTTGAAATGTAACAACATCACATATAAACATATGTTGGGTTGTTATTCCGCTTCAGTTTTAGTTGAACTGTGCACTGTTCTTACCCGTCCTTTCTTTAAACATGAAGTTTAACTGTTTGAAATATCCCCGTGAAAAAATGACACTTCGTGTTAAGGAATGTGCAATGGAAGGAATAATATTGAATTTCAATGTAGCATTCAAGTTGTATCAATTTTGAAACAGTTTAATCGATCGTAAATTTCCTGGCCTGCTGGTTAGTCCGTTAAACTACTTAGTCCTTGGTTCAAATCCCGAAAATGACAACACCAACGTTTTTTTTTACTGCGCCACCTTTTACGAACCTCTGAAAAACATTCAAGCGTATGAGACTGCATAAGAAGCTTTTCAAATTTGCAACTTTAAATCGGCGTTAATCAGGAGGTTACACTACAAAAAAAAAAATGCGCGCACACAAATTAATGGAGAAACTTGGTTTGATGAACAGCCAACTGTTCATAAAAGATTTCTCACTTCATTCAGTAGATCTATTTTCCAAAAATGTAAGCTTGGCGTAAAAGCTAAGTTGTCGGTCTTTTTCAATTTTTAGTTATGAGCTTTTGGTTAGGATGGTTGTATTGGATAGTTTTGGGCATCACCAACAGTGCGTGCATATTACTAACAGATCCGCTTAAATCTATTTATAAATCTATTAAAATCGACCAAAACGTCGCCAAAGCTGAACCTTTCACTTTGGCAGGCGACGACAACCTAGAGGGTTTTGATAATGGACTAAAGAAAAAGATGACGACAGTCGTAATTAAATTTTTTAGGTATTGTGGGAGTAACTTTTTGATATTGAGTAAGGAACACCAAAGTGCACGAGGTGCTCAATGTCGAAGCGCTGTTTTTTTAACGCGAAGTTCCATACTCGAATGATTTGTGGTAATTGGTATGTCTTCAAAATGAATACTCGTTGTCGCCTTCCATGACAAGAATGATATTAATTTACAATATATAACAAAGTTAGGGACAACATAAACTACATTATGAGTCAAAAGGAGTTACTCACCTGCGAATTCCTCAAAGATTTCCCTGCCTTTACTTCAGCTGGAATTTGCATTATTACATGGAACGACTTGTATAGTATGGGAGAACTTCTTCTGTCAAGAACTTACGCAATACTCGTATATTTTCCTCTGCTGAGATTTATATTATTAAGTTTTTTTTTTATACATTCTCAGTAGATTCCCTCAACATCTTTACTTCCCTTGCGATATAAGCCTGTATGTACTCTCGTAGCAGAAAGGTGTGAAGATGTATTCAAGTCTTAGCATATTGCAGCAAATCTCCGCATTTTCATGTAAGAAATTGTGTTCAACTTACGGATTTTCCGAAGACCTCTGGGGTATCAAATAGTCAAATACGCTTAATGACTGAGGTGTGTTGTCGATCTGTTAGACGTTTTAAAAGTGGAACAGTGTGGCACGTATTTTTTTAAATGAGTTTCTTATACGACTTATATTACGGGTGATCCAATAAGAGGTTCTTTTTTCAAAAGTGCTGATTTTACAGCTATTCCTTGTGAACTGGCTTATCTATATGATGATTGTGTTAAATTTGCATTGCCATTTCATCATGAGTAGCCTTACGCCAGAACAACGTTTACTATTTGCGGAAACTTATTTCTAAAATAACTGCTCAGCTAAAAATTGTTATAGAATTCTTCGACCACATTTTGCTCATCATAATCGTCCAACTGAACGCGCTATTTTTAAAACTATCACTATCACTATTGGACATTCATCCAATTGCTCGAAAGAATATTGCTGCAGTAGCAGAGAGTATTCGTGAAGACCGTGATCATTCAATTCATCACTTTTCTCAAGGATTGGACATCTCTACAAGAATTGAAGCGTACTGGCTTTGGTTTACGTTTTAATTTCGGTTTTTAGTCCTAGGAATAGCTTCAAATCGATTCATTTGTTTATCAAAAAATTGTTGCAATATTGCCGTATTTGTGCGCACGAACAGCCACAGGAAAACTAATAGCTACCAATGCAATCCCAAAAATGCACTGTTAGCGCGGTTAATGGGAAAACGGCATCATCGGAACGTATTTCTTTACAAATTCGGAAAGAACGCATGTTACTGTCAATGGAGATTGCTACAGAGCAACGATCAATGACATATTGATTGTGTTTTCAACAGGATGGCGCTAAATGCTGTACAGATAACGAATCAATCGATTTTGAGGGAAACGTTTGATGAAAACATCATCTCATGAAATGGTATTAGCAATTGGCTACCAAGATCTTACGATTGGACACCCTTGCATTACTTTGTGTGGGTATATTATGTGAAATCCCTTTGGAAGCCTATTTAACTCGTCCTTATTGTGAAAAACCGGACGATATGCTTGAAAGATTGGTCGAAAATTGCACCCAAATAATGGACCATTGAAGAGCTATTTGTGGGCAACATTTGAAAGAAATTTATGGTTATCGGGATTTCTTTCTCACGGATTTTTTCCCATTCAGCAATCAATTTACATTGTGAAATTCCGTGTGAAAAATAATTCCCGATAAATTTAATGACATGAAACAAATTTAATTGAAGATTTTCCTCAATTCATTGATTTATTTTGTTTTAGTTAAAAAATGTACTCTATATATACCAGCTAAATTATTCCTCTATGTATTATCAAAATGAATATTGCCCTATGGGATAGGTTATAAAAAAGCCAGGAAGCTCTTATTGGATCTCCCTTTACAGGCGTGATGTGTTTTTTCGTAATTGAATTTTAGGTGTTAATAATAAAATAATCTTATCCTGACTACCGTCGCACCAAAATGCATACTCATGTTGCTTGGAATTTTTTTGCTAAGTTAATACCCCCTAAAATATGCTAGAATTTCAAATACATAAAGCTCTCGACAAAGCCCACCTGTTGATTTGGCTATCCCTCCGACCCTCCTTCGTGTAACGAGTGTGCTTTTCTTTTCTCAAAAGCTTTGCTTGTTTACATTACTAACAATCTTATCGTGCAGTGAAAAAGAAAAACAACTTTTATACATTCTCTCTACAAATTGATTCATTATACAAGTATCTACATTCTACATAGTAGGTACTTTAATTTGATTCAGTAACTGATACCGCCGCGACTCTTTTGATTGGCGCAATCGAAAATGACGTACCTACAACGATTTAGTTACACCGCCAACTGTAATCAATTGAATATAATTTGTTTGGTTAATCACATATAGATACTTGTATCTCATGATTATTAAAAACTTTAAGTGACCCATTTCACTGTATTTTCTTTGGAATACACATTACTCTTGGCTACGCCCAGTCGACCTTCAATCAAAACTCATCTTATCTTCACTGCAGTACCGTAATTTCTGTCGGCTGTTGTTTTCGAATTTGCTATCGAATATTAGTCGAGATAATTTTCAAATTCAAATCTAATTAGCAAAACATGCTTGCGGGCAATTGTGATAAGTCCCAAATCCCACCCCACTTAATCAAACACCAATTAGAATAGATTGCAAAATTTTGTTGGAGCGAAAACATGTCAAAGATTCGCATCATCGGTGGTAATCGTTTAAGTGTCAAGTACTTTCTTGACAGTGCCACTCATTTCATTTGACGCACTTTTTGCATGCAATAAGATATTTATTAACTAACTGTCACGTGTCGATTTTGCTAATTATTTTTTTGCAATTAAATTAATTAGCACTTTAAAAATATTTTTAATTGTCAAAAATATTTGTTGTGTTTTAAAAAAAAGTTAACAACATAAATCTCAAAAATCTATTCCTGTCAATCGTTAACAAAAACCACGAAATTAAGCACTGAAAACTGGTTAACAATTTTTTTAAATCAAATGATGACATGTACAATTTTTATCTTCTCAATGGAGAGATACTCTCCCGGCAGGGGGCAAATACAACATAAAATTAGTCACACATACAAACGCGTTCGCGTTAAGTATCCGTGCGACATTATTATTCTGCACGAACGTGAAAAATCAGCCGAATAACACGTGAGCGATATTAATCAAAAAACACAACAAAACAACAAAGCAAAATTCATATGAAAAAAAACACGATTGACGCGAACGCCCCTCGTTATCGCCCCCACTGAAATGGCATCGTGAATACCAGTGGCAAATGGACAATCCGGGGACATGAAGGGAGGATCGTTAAAGCCTAAAAATAAAATGTTGCACATGTATGTGGAAGCTTTGTATTGAACATTGGGTCATGCTAAGGTATCCAATCAACATGTGAGCCGGTTGGTATGTCATCATCATCATCAACTGATGGTGTATCAACTGCGTCTGGGGGGTGCTGAGTTTGATGTAGTAGTAGAAGTGGATATGACTAAGGTACATGTGTTTCCAAATGTAAATACAAAAAGCTCCTTAATTTTTACATTGCAGATATGTGTATACTGCTAGATTGTGGGTGGGGGAGATCTAGAGACTTTTGACACGAGTATTGAAACTCGTGTGACATTTGGATCAATTTGTGAATTATTTACGTTTCTATTGGCATTTAGTCATGGTTGACCGTTTTGGTAGTTAGTTGGAATTGTTGACTCAAAGAGTTGTGTTCTGTGTGTGATCTTAGTGTGATCAGCGCGATCACCTGAATCACATTGAAATACGAATTGTAGTATGCGCTTGATGTTTTTTTTTATTTTAGTCCCCAAGCCATTTTGGGGTTCGAAGATATTTAATGGTGTTGAGCTTTAGAATGCAAAAAGCTAGATAACTAATGTCTTTTTGAAATTAGTTTTTAATGTTTTTGAAAAGTCATCCCTAATAATAGAAATTTTCGAAAATGACAAATAATAAATATTCTACGTTAAGTGTTGAAAAATATCAATTCACATGTTTTAAATAAATTGGTCGTCCGGGGTATTCAGTGAGACCACAATCCAATTTTAAAGCCTGCTATTTAGAAAAAAAACAATATTTTTTTTAACATGGGGTTTTTAAACAGGGTAGCAACATTTTTTGTATTTATATATCAAAAATATTTATACGTTCGATTATGTCATTTACAATTTCCCTAATCTTAATTACTCTTCCTAATTGGGCTATGTGCTTAAGCCAAAGGGCAGTGAATATAAGTTAAGAAATAAATTAGGCTTTGTTCTTAACTTATATTTACTGCCCTTGGCCTCAACACATAACAACTTTAAGTTATAAAAACATTTTCAAGTTTTTTCAAAACATCTTGCTTTTTAAAAAGTGTCACGGACTGTGCTCTCTTCAGGCTTGAAGAGGCTTGAGCAGAAAGATGCATATATTAAAATCACCTAAAAACAAAAATGAGGAAAAAAAACAATAATTAGAAAGTATAATTGGAATAGCATTATTAGTTCTACTTCGGATGAAAACATCGCTAGAAAACATCTCAATTCTTTTGTTGTTTTTTTTTTCAAATGTCAAATTGGCCTCACTCGGTTGGTGCTCAATATACTAAACGAAAGGACAGGCTCAGCTTTTCATTACAAATTGACATATTTACTAACCATGATTCAGAATTGATCTTCGATTATCCTATTGTTCGATACGCTTCCTCTCCAGGAAGTCTCTAAATTTCCTTATGGTTTGACCTGCAATTTTTCAAATCAGAAGTGTTAATTTTCCAACAAAGAATACGTGTATGAAATTTCAGCAATTTGGCATCAACATTAAAGGCAACAAGCTAAGTATTTCAGTTTTCCACAACAAATGAGAAATACTGTGAAAATATTTGACGTCGAAAGACTGCAATGGATATTGACCGTCAAGTCCTTTGTCTTAAAAAGTTCAACATTAGGGGACAACGAAGGGATGGACTCATCTTTCGATACTGATTTGACCCATGTACTTGATGGAACTATGAATTAATACTGATTTTTGAATTTTGTATTGAGCTAAACTAATCGTTTGGAATCAACACTCAACGGTAGGTTCCATAATTTGTTTTAAGAATATTACCTCACACGCAAATTGAGCCAAAAGATTTAATTAAAATACATAATGGTGTGATAAATAAATATTTATTTATGCTTAAACAAGAGCGAATTTCCACGAGCACCATCTTTTTTTTAGAACCACATGTCCGAATCGGTCCCTTCTATTTATGGCTTATTGGCTTATTATCGACGTTTTACAAAATCTTTTTTAATAGTAGAGTACCAGTTTTTTAATTAAGGTCGCCGCCGTGAGGTATGATAGCTCGAAGCCAAATGGCATCTTAAGCTGCTATCTTGAAACTAACTTGAACTAACATCTTTGATAATGCGATTTCTTCAAATCTTAAAAATGTGTGTTTTTCAGCAGCTTGTCATAAGCTCTGGGGCTTTGAGCTAATTTAGGCTAATTTAGACTAATGAACTGGAAAGTTTACATAGCAAAAAGGTGAAAGATCAAGGGATCAATGGATATTATTTTAAATGCTCCGAAATCAATTCTTTTAGTTTGCTTTCGAAATGTTTATTAACCAACATTTCGAAAACTGCGTGCTTGTCACTGCTCAACATAACCTAACTTACTGGTGTGACAGATTGTAGTTGAAGATATACTAGTCTTCAATAAACTTAGCTCTTGATGACTCATTTCTAGATAAAACATCTAATAAAACATCTAGAATTATTGGTGTATGTTAATCTGAAAGTTTTATAATTTGACTGCTTATAAACCGTCAAAGATCTGTGGTATCTAAGCAAGTCATTTAATTATCTATTAAATAAGGGAACAGTGTTAACAGTGTCCTAGTGCGTTGCACCGCTATGAGTGCGATCCCTAGTTCCAATCCCAAAAAAAAATCATCTTACATTTTTCACTGCCTCACTTCTTGCGAAAGTTTGACGCCAAAGTATACAACCGTCATGGAAAACTTCTTGTTGTTGTTTGGAATCGACACTCATAGGTTCCATAATTTGTGTTAAAAAAATACCTCACACCCCAATAAAAGAAAAAGCTTTGCTTAAGGGACAGCATGGGGTGTAATGTAATAGATAAACATTTATTTATGTTTAACCAAGGAAAGAATTTCCAGGAGAAACATATCCTTTATCGATTTCCAGCAAATCAAAAGCAGAGTTTACAAACATCTAACATCATCTCGGAGGCACATTATATAAAGGAAGATGGGTGGAGTGTTGACTTATTCGATGGGTGGATTAAAAGTATAAAATATTTATTCCAACCTGTTATAAGATCGGAATTACTAAGTAGCATGTTTTTAAATCTGTGAACTATAAATTCATAAATTTTGCTTCCATATTACAATGCAACATGGCCATTTTTTTTAACTTTTAAACTCATTTTTTATTTACTTAAAATATTAACTTACTACTAGACAAAAATGCTTAAATCTAACTTATCAATAACTGGTTTACTTAATCTAACTTATCGGCCCTTAGTGGGCGCTGTAAGCTTATATTTAGCTGTTTTATTTTGCCTTTAGGCTTATATTTGTCGGTTTTTTGGTTTTATATTTAATTTTAATTTACAAAGAAAAAATTTAAAACTTTGTTTAGTGACTTTTTTTTTTATATAAAAGCTTAATCTAGATTATATATAACTTAAGACTACTTAAACTACTTAAGCCTAACTTAAGACTACTTAAGCCTAACTTAAGACTACTTAACTACTTAAACCTAACTTAATTATAATCGGGGTGGCGAGCCCTCGTTGCGCATGCCCCGAGGGGTCGCCATCCTGATTGCGTCTTTCGGTCCCACGGTAGCCTGCGTTCAACCATATTGTACGCCAATATGGTGCACAAGCCCCACCCCAGACCTTGTTCCTAATTTAAAA
The DNA here is from genome assembly GCA_949824845.1 of Rhingia rostrata. NCBI lineage: Eukaryota > Metazoa > Arthropoda > Insecta > Diptera > Syrphidae > Rhingia > Rhingia rostrata. The sequence goes on along the minus strand of OX463755.1, from coordinate 94,481,904 downwards.
TCTTACCTATGGATGCAACATGGCCATCCTCTATGGTACTAATTTAATGTTTTTCCTCATTATTTAAAATTCACAAGTAGAATACAAGTGTATTAACACTTGATATACTCTTTTATTAAGCAAAGATTTCTATACTTCACAATGCTAGAAGTGTCTTCATCGCAATCGTTCTATCTTATATGTACAAAATAAATACACATTTTTGGCGCAACAGCCTCGTTACAACCCAGGGCCTAGCTTTCTCACAACCATTCATGTGTGCGTGTGTACTTCTTGCACGATGGCGGTACCTCCTGTTTTATACCGACTCCGAACGGCGAAGTTGATATTGGTTATTCTTGACAATTGATACTACTCAGATGATTTGTCAGATCATCACGAGAGGATGGCCAGTTAAAAATCGTTTAAGGTGTTGCTACGGGTGGGAATCTATCTTATTTATATAAAAGAAATATGGATATATTTGTCTATGTTAATTTAGGTACTATGGGCTGTTGACGCTCAAATGAAATTCACATAGGGCTAAATGGACCTTACGAGAAGCTGGGTTTTGTAGCCTCCTTTTTCTTAAAGAGTCTTTCTCCGTTCCGATTTACTGTAGAAGCGTTTATTTGTGTACCTGCCGGATCTCTCAGGTCCTTGAAGTAGAAGCTGTCAAATAGTTGTCTACAACTACTGCTGCTACCGCATTGTTCAAAGTATCAAACTTATAAGATATATTGTTTAAACAGCAACCAACATTAATTATATATCAGGTACACGTAAAATTAAGCTTTGTTCATACTTTGTGGCCTGGGTGTTCAAAACAATAATCTAGGTAAAACAATTGACCAGCTGACCCGCACCTTCACCTTCCATGCAACATATTGGAATTTATGTCCCAACGAATGGAATTTCCAATTTTTTAAAACATGTCATTAAAAGAATTCACCGACAATTTAACAGGCCACAAGTGTGTGCAGTCATAAAAAAAATATATAACGAAGGAGTATGTGGTGGAGACAAAAAGGATATCCTATAACTAAAATATGTGTGCAGTTAAATTATTAAAATGAAAGGTGGTCTTCTAAAGTTCATAAGTAAATTGTACACCTAGGGAAAACTATTTAACGACACCATCACGATATTGTTGTACACGTTCTGGATTCCATTAAGGACGCCAAGGTCATGTCAAGGTTAGGTAATTTATCTTTAAGAGCTTTAAAAAAAAGCATTTTTAATGGAACCTTTGCTGTCCTATTTCGGAAATCACGTGAATGTAGCGCGACTTTATTAACCATGATGCATGACTATACCACAGCCATGCGGCCTCATAATGCGGGCTCGAGTACTTATAAAAATAAACTTGTTTGCCCATAAAACAATGCGCGATAAGAGAAGTCTGTCGGTTTCACCCATATTGCTTGATATTTCTGTCTGACTTTGGTCTGGCGAGAAGACAATTCACTATCATGAGTATTGTGATCCTGGATCAGATGAAAGTGGTCTAAATTATCTCTTAAGTTTCAGGTCTAAAGATTTATACTACCAATCGTATATGATATTTATTACAGGAGCACCATTTATTTTGTTGCTTTTAATAACAAATGCTAGTGTCTGGTTCAGGGTCATAATATAGTACAAAGTAATTGCTTTATTTATATTTTTGACATTATAACTCTGGGAAAGGTTTTAAAGCTTTTTAAGCAACTAAAATAATCGGGTTGTTCACTACGTAATGTCCTACATTCGCAAGATGTACAAACTACAAAGAATTTCTCAATAAATCAAATTTTCTATAAATACGGTTTTAATTTTAAACTAAATCAATAATAAATATTTAAAAAAAAATCCATTACCTGCATTAAATGCATAATTTCAATAAATAACATTTATAAATAAATAAATTGTATAAAAAGGTTTGTGCACGTTCCTCTTTATTCTTGATAAATCTAAATGTTAGGCCCGTCTTAGCTATAAAAACGTGTTTGACTGTTTGACCTAAAAATTCACAGCGAAACATGATTTTGTTGGCTGAACATTATTAGTCTACTTGCCTAAGAGTATCGCGTTTGAAAATGTTTTGCATGAGATAATTTAGTTCAGTTTAGCTTGACCTGAAATATTTCAAGTCTGAGTGTATCTATTGCTGATTTGATAAGCATATACTTTTGATTTTTTACACATAGCTGATAATGATGCTTTTTTCGCTGTCAATTGAATGATTTAAAAGCAAATTGATGACAATGAAGAAGAATACGAACCTCATAGCACATGAAATTATGCGTGCGTGATTCTTACTTATAATTAAGTTAGAAGATTTTGTCAAATAAACGAAAAAATTGTATCCTTATTATAATTATATGTGCTGTGTTACTTTGGAATGACATCAACAGAAGAAATACTGCGTCTTTCGCCATATTAAGCTGTCGTCGAGGCGGTGTATCTTTGGGGAGTATGATTTTCTTAAAATGTTGATGGATAGTGTTTTTTTTTTTTACCTCAAACAAAACATAATATTTATACAAACAAACAAATTTACAGCGAAGAAACTCATTGATATTTCACTCTGCTGCTTGCACACTTTTTCATGTCGTTATCGACTACTCCTGACTCTCAAACCTGAGGAATCCGCTCGGAAGACATTCCGTCTAAAATTGGTTCCAATAGCAACTTAGTTTTCTTTCGATGTATCCGTTGCAACAAATGACTAAAGGCTTGGGTCGTTTCTGCATTAAATTGATCTTTTAGGGCACACCACACTTCACAAAATAAAAGGTATTTCGGGCTCAAATCGCACCTTTGAGATTACCTACTGACATTCCAAAGTTACGGAGAGATGTATGCCATGACGCGCCAACCAAATATCTTTCAATTTCATCTTTTTAATTGCAGCACACGAAAATTCGGTACTCATGGTGCTATTCATTGACTGATGTAGTATTTCCAGGATAATTTTCGAAACAAAATGATATCAGCACTTCAAAATTTGCATCTGTCACTTTCTATGGAAATTGATTCTCGTTTGAAGAAAATGATTATTTTGTCCAAATTGAACACCAAACCAAAAAGCGAATGGTAGATGAATGTCTTAGTCGGCGGTGTCTTCAAGTAGTTGTACAGACTATGCCCTGGGGTTTGGTCTGCCTATCCTAGGGGGTTATGATCAGAAATCTTTTTCAACATAAACTAGGTTATTGCTCTCAACGCTTGATTCAGGTTTTTGTATTTGAACACATTTTTTCTTGTTGTATTCTTGTCGATTTTTTTTAGAGCCCGATTTTGTAGTAATACACAAAATAATTTTATTATTTATTTTACTAAGGGTCCAGTTGTAGCTATCATTGAAAACTCTCATTGGAATTTTTTTTCTACTTGCGTTTTTTTTTTATAAATTTTAGAACATCATTATCCAAAAATATTTAAATTTCTAAATAAAGTTTTCGAAGAAAATCACTTCTTATTTTCCACTGAACAACATTTATTTTTATGAAGTAATGATTGCCATTCCACCGAACTGAAATGGAATTTCCCTATAATTACTATAAGAATCTATGGAGGTAAAATTCCACTTCCATAATGTTTCGTGTTCCAATGAAGTCGTTCAATGAAAGCTATAACTGGGCCCTAAAAATGTTGGGGTGGTTTTCATTTTCGTAAAAATTGCGAAATTCATCGCAATTCATTTAGCGCATTTAGCCATAATTTAGCGCGATCATGTGCGATGCGTTTCGTCGGAAGATCCACTCGAAATGCAAATCCGAGCGCATACATCGGTACAAAATTCTCCGAAATCGAACAAATCGGAGAAAATTTTGTTCTGAACGGATACATAAATGGGTGAATATGTATATTAAAATCACAAATTAATTTAAGTAAAAATTAAGTATTTAAAATGTAGCGTGTCTTTCAGGATTTCACATACCTAAATGGAGAAGCAAACATTGTCCGAAACAGTTCTTTGTTTGTTCTGATTTTTTTTTAAAGTTGTGCTGTTCAAATCCAAGCTGTTATGTGTTGGGTAAAAGTTCGTTTTATGACTTCAGATACTTACTGAAATGGACAATATGATTACATTTGAACTCTTAGCAACCTTTTCAAATTTCCACTTGCAGCTATACATTTTATTTACTAACCAGTGGTTAGCTGCCGTGAATACATACAAAAAAAGCTGAATAAAAAAGATAAATAAAACATTTTAGATTTATCTATCAAATAGAAAAAATTCTTTTAATTTGAAAACCCCTTTCTTGAAAATAAAATATTTAAGTCATCCTTACACTATCGAAGTATGATTTTACTATGAAACTAGTTAAATAAATTATGTATTTGCCATAGTCGACATCACTCCGCTGAAATTCTAATTCTTTAAAAAAAAAAAAACGCTGTACAAGGTAAGGTTTTGTGGATTGTTGGTTGTCGGATGACACACAAGGCTTAACTGGTTATCCGGTTTAAATTAAAAAGTATCGTTTTTAAACCAACACAAATGCTACCCATCCAAACACTCTCCAAATAGGACGTGTGCTATTATTCCAGACGTGTAAATCTTCCACTCAAACGCAATAAAATTTCCATTTTCTCCCATAAACGGCTACCAATGATTTCATTGAATAAACAGTGTGACCATGATTATTATAGTCTATTTCTATTCGAATACGAATTCTAGATAGAGAAGAAATTGTGAAATTAATTGTTTACCTAAGTTTACCCTGCACATGACAATTAGTGTATGAATGAATGCGAATTTAAATATTTGTACAAACTTGTATTTGTATCTCGGCAGTAGTATCTTCCTGCGGTACCTGGTATTATGTGCTTTATAATGTGTACTGTTGTCTTGTCTTTTTCAAATTAAGTTAGCGTATAAGGTAGCGCGGATGCTTAGCATTTTATGAAGAATGGTAAAGTTAGGTTAACAAATATTTATTAGCACAATAGGTGGGCTAATTTTTTGATAATTTATTGAATTTATTGATATAATTGTTGTTGTTAGAGGCAGAAGTGTGTGTTCAGCTTCTCTCTCTCTTTTCTACCTACTTTGTGACTTAGCGTTTCCAATGAGTTATAGTTGCTCATTTTCTTCTCTTCTTAGACGATTGTCTGTGAGGACTATGTCCTAATACACAAGCTGACTTTTATAATAATATTTTTAATTTCACTGAAAACCCTTTTGAGTTAAGTGCCTTAAGTTAGCAGTTTAAAAGACCGATAAAAAAAGTCATCTGCACCGATTAGAGCTGTATCAATAAACGTGACTAAATGTATTATATCTTTTAAATTTAAATCAAATCTACCCACCGGTAATAGATTTGTATCTTTTATCACATTTAAAAGCAAGAAAGATGTATCGCATGTAATGAAAAGACATACATTCAGTTTATTATTATTATGACGCAACCTACTTCGTGACGCAGACGGAATGATTCCGCATATTCAGTCGGAAACTACCGACCAGTCGATTTGTGTAGAGATGGAAGAATGATATAATACTTTTCATTAGGAACTCTTCAACTAGTTGTTTCGGTATAACAGTACTTATCATGATCGATAAGTACAAAGTTCTATCATGCATTTTGATGAATTATCAGAATAATCATATTGTTGTACTGAACAGGCATGTATGTTTAATTTCATAAGAATATCATTTATTGCATTTGATTGGCTTTTTTTTACAATTAGTTGGTATACTAATATTTTGCTGAATGAAATTCATTCTTTAATGTGAAAGGGATTATCTGACTAATGAATTTTTTCTTGGCTAATTAATTGCAAAAATTGCATAAGAACCTATAAAGATTTTATAAGTATCTATAGAAAATGTATTCTATCTGAAAAAGCATCCATTAATTTTCGATATGCTTTTATAACTTTTTTGATATAATCGTAACGTTACAATCGTTTAGTCCTTTCAGAGTTTTTGTTGGCTTATTAATTAAAAAAATGCATACGTATCTATAGAGTATTTGAAAAAAAAATGCATAAGTTTCTTCGGAGTATTTACTTTATCTAAACAGAATTCAGTAATTTTTAATGTATTGTTCTGCGTTTATAATTGTTACGTCAACGTCAGTAAAAAAGTCAGTGGTTGTGAATGGTTGTGAGAAAGCTCTGCACTAAGTACTAACGAGCCTGTTGCGCAAAAAATTTGTATTTAGCTCTCTAGGTATCGTTTATTTTTGAGTTGCTCAGTGAAATATGATTCAAAATTCCAACAAAAGTCAGATATTTTAGGGATAGTTCTGTGCATAGAAGGTAAAACATCTTATGTCAAATCTTTTAAACTTTTCTGGAGAGCAATTTTCAGTTTTAAAAGCGGTTTTAAACACACAATGTTTTGGAAAAATATAGGATCTTTATTTTAAAATATAATATAATATAATAAATGTTTTTACCAAACAAAATATGAGTACCTACATTTTTAATCTTAAATCGACCTATTGACTTAAAACTCGTCACTTTTTTCGCGGTAAATAGTCTTAGGTGCACATAAGCATTTTCACTGTAACGTCAGTTCTTCAATTAATGCAGACTAGTATGTTACCGCAACAGTTTGCAAAATATTTTTTAAATAGTAGAACATATTGGTACAAAAGCTATTTTACCATCTGATCTTATAAACACATGCAGCGTTACCTTATGTAAGGCATTACATTGATGACTTAAGCTATGTTATGAACAGTTATAACTTCCCCATTTTTATAACTATCCCATAGGGGTCTATTAGTTTTGATACATAGTTTGTAACATAGAGAAATAATTTAGATAGTTATAGCTTAAAGTACATGGATCGACTCAGAAACGATATCTGAGTCGATTAAGCAAGTTTGTGGGTCTTAAATTTTGAGCTAGAATGATTAAATTTGGTACATGTGTTTGTTGTTGCTCCCAGCAGAACAATTGTAAACATTTTTGAAATCCGCCCACTGCCACCTCCTTTTAGAAAAACGTAGTTTTGGGCCAAACTGTTAGAAACAGCTAAAACAACTTAAGTGGACTCATAAAGCTCAATATTTCCAACTATGTACAAAATAAACGAGTGGTGGGTGCACAACAGTGTCGTACGCAACTTTCTCTTTCGTAGCGAGTTGGGTGTTAGATTAAATCCCAAGCATTTTGATTATTGATGCTAAAAATGTTATAATTAATGGGATTATACGAACGTTTATTCCGGAATTTGAAGGAATCGGTGTTTATGTGAATAATATTGCTTGCTCGTTATTGCGCAAACCCCAAAATTCCGTTAACAAACATTTGGGTTAACACTAATTATGCGGCAAAGATGTAAACAGTAAGAGTAATATATAAAAAATCATTTTGACCACATATTTTGGGAGAATTTGACAATTTATAGCCTAATAGCCTGAATGCAAAAAAAAACTGAATAGCTATGCAGTTTTGTTTGAAACTAATATGCTCATAGCAGATTTTAAGTTTATTTAAAATTTGTTAGAGCCGTTTTCGAGAAAATTGTGGTTATGAATAATTGTTATATTGCAGGTACCGTTAATATCATGGCTAAAAGAAAAAAAAATGTCCTAATTATCACCTAAACAAACTTGAATATGAAATTTGAAAAAAAAAATCGGTCAAGTCGGTTAGGCTGGGGAGGCCATTACAGACAGACGGACCGACGAACCGCCGGACGGTATTCCAAAAACCACTTTTTTGGGTTCCGCTATCATCGTAATGTTAGAATCAATCAAACTTTCGAGGTCGAACATTACATCAACATTACATCAACGATACATTTCTTTTTGTAAGAGAAATTAAAAAAAAAACACACAAAATCGCGTTCGATTGATCCCGCAGCAATTTTTCTTCATACAATTTCGAAGGATATTCAACGCATAGCTGTCAATAATTGTTGACTTAACGAATATAGCTGATTCGTGATCATGTGCGTCTGTTCGAAATGCTAATCAGAACAGGGGTGAATATTTATTTTGGGTCGTGTACAAAGAAATGGTAACTTACTTCTGTGAGCAGGTAACATAGGTACCATTTAGCAAACTATCATTGAACTTTGAAAGACAATATTTTTATTGCTCCATGAAAAAGAATTTTTTCTCCCATTTATTTCACAATTTTTTCTGTTGATAAGCCCACAGAGTTGAACACATACTTTCGGGGATAGTTTTGAGATTTTGCATGCGTTGCTACGGTCATCTTAGTCCCATTTTACGATAAGCGATAGGTATTTGTTGGGGGCGCTGCATAAATATTTTTACTTTAATTTGTTAACAAATGATATAATTTTCATTAAGAAATGTTGTCTACACTTTATGCTAAACATTTTAATTAACTCTTTTAACATTTTTTTTCTATTTTCACTGAATTGTCAATAATTATTAAATAAAAAATCATTACTGACAAACCAATTTACAAAAAGATAACGTAAGTTCGCAGTTAATTTATCTGTTAAAAGATATGTATATATACTTTAATTTATCGATTACCAAATAAATGTAAAATTGATTACCCGAAATCTCTTTTTGCCAATATTAACGATTTTAAAACCAATAATAATTTTGAATTAATTTTACTTTGGCTATAAAAGCCCACACCAATAAAAAATAATAGGTACCTACATAAAGTGTTTCCTTTCAAGTTAATCAGTCAACAATCTTTTTGCATAATTTCCAAAATCGAACCATCATTTTATACGAGTGAAATTAGCATCTTTTTATGGCAAAGCTTCAAAACGCGATAAAAACGCGAGTCACCTTCCATCCTAACTTGAGATCACGTTTTTCACAGTATACACATAAAAACCATTAACCTCTGTAGTCAGCGAATAGAAATTTAAAAATGACATGGCATATTTACAAAATGAACTAATCTCGTCTTGAGATGATGACACATTTCCAAAGCGCCCAGCCCTAAGCAACCATGGTGATCACATCACTTATACCAACCACCAGTACAAAGTTGGACTTTGTATCACCGCAAAATAACAAACAGCTGAAAAACAATAAAAATCCAATGCACACAAATGTTCTCGGAAATCACAAAAACAAAATAATATTATAAAATTAAAAAAAAAAACCAAACACAAGAACTTGGGTGAAAAAGCATACACATATTGACGCTGATAATGTCGTACAAGTTTTTTTGCGCGCGAGTATGGGGGAATTTTTAAATGAATCAAACGCCAAGCCGGTATCAGGCCGGGACACCCAACTATCCAAATACTACCGAGTGTACAGTGCATTCAAAAGTTGAATTCACTATCAAGCTCTCTCTTAGAAGGTCAAACAGTGGGTATCTTGTATCTACTATCTACCAAAGTTACACCATTTGTTTAACTGCGTGAAAAAGAGAAGTAAATTCATCGCATTACCAGATCAACACACAGAAACGCAACATCAACAGAAAAAATTGCAAAAATACCACACCAACAACAATCCAGAGAAAATATACATTTTCCCCACGATAAAAAAAATTCTCAATATATGCATACACATTTAAACACACATACATCAGCAGTAAAAGTGGTGCGGTGCGACAGCAGGGTCTAATGTGAGCCGAACAAGTAAATATATAACACTCCACCACCTCGTCTTGGGATAGAAGCCTTCACAGCACTACCGGTGGAAGTCTAGTCAGTCAGCTAACATACTAGAACTCGTGCACTCGTTGTATTTATTACTTTACTCGCGCTAGTCGTGTTCTAAATTAAGAACCGAATCTTATAGATATCTTAACAGTGTCGGGATGTGTAGCGCGTAAATAGATTCAAAAAAGAGATACATATATAACTGGCCTTAATTTCAAGGAATTTTCACGTCGAAATTCAATTGTTCTGTGTATTTTATTTCACCGTATTAAATATTAATCCTCACTTGATTATTGTAAAGGAATGTGCTTAAAAATTTGGTCATAGCCGGACATGAAATGGTACAAAAAAGTTCGCAAAAAGTGAACAAACTCTAAAAAGTACCAGACACACACAAAAATCAAACATAAGACTGTTGTTAAAAACTAAATATAAGTTGTTAAGTTTGTTGTTAATTTTATATAAATTATAATTTTTATACTCATAAAAAATGCGTATCAACGAAAGAAACCGTCACAACAATGGCCATGTGCTGGTCTGGGATCAAGCCGGGCTAAATGACATTTTCGAGGACAAACCAAAGAGTATGTATCTAAAGTTATAAAAACAATCCATTCAGGTTCAAAAGAGCAATAAATTACATTGCACATATTTTCAATTATATTACTATCACAAGATACTTTTTTTTTCCATCTGAATAAATTATAAATTTCTTCTCATTTGCCGCCCCACGTGCTTGTCACGCAAAAACCTAAGCACAACAAGCTGAGAAGCAAGAAAGTCTCGTGTGCGGCAACGATACACGATTTTGTCGAACTTGAGTAGTGTTAGTGGGAATTCATGTGCGCGTATTTTAGTGAAATAAAAAGCTCGGAAATTGATCAAAGTGGTGGTGTTATCTGCCCGCAAAAAAAAATGTGCCTCGTGTTAATTGTGTTAAAAGACGGACTTTACTTTGCATCTATAAATTGAAATATGGTGGTATAACCGGCTTTTTTAGGAGTTCATTTGAAATATTTAAATTTTGATTGTCTCTATTTTATGAATATCGTCTCTTTAAAGTGTGAATTTAAATTTTTTTGTTTATGTCACATTTTGAAATTTACATCAGCTGATAAATGTACACGAAAAAATTAAAAAAAAATCTGAAGTCAGTACAGCAAAAGGTCATTAAACTACTAGATGGTTAAATTTCAAATAGAACATTTTTTCCCCATTTTTTGTCCGTTATTTTGCTTACGCAATTAAACAATCACCTCGAATTTCATACAGTGTTGGCTGTTAAATTAAAAAAAAAAAACGAAATAATGACAAGAAAGAAAAAAACAATGTTTTTTTCGAAAACGGAAATTAATGTATCTACAGATGTATGTGGGTTGTTTGTTTAAACAAATTTTGCTGATTACATATTTGCCTACATGGTGAACCGTTGAATTGCATGCGGTTTGAGAATGAAAGCTGAAAAACAAATTTGCTGTTAGTTGAGAACATTCGCTGTGCTGCATAAAATATTTAAAAATTAATCCAACCGTATAATTCCTTTTTTTATGTGAAGAGTTTACTTTTCATTTGCTTTCTTGACTTTACCTAAGATTTGGTGCCTGGTATATTATTGCTGAAGGTTGGTAAATCGCTTAAGACCATTTATTTCGTTTTTATAACCATAAAAAATTGTAATTTATAAAATAACTCTACGTCTGAGTGCGGGTCTAAATTCGCTGTGATTATACTGATGGGTTAATTGTTTGTTTGTGCCCATAAAACATATCTGAGTGTTTTTAAAATTGTACAGTAAAACTGGAATAAGAAGTCACTAAGACACATTTTTTGTTTTAAATAAAAAACTACTTGTCCGGGATTGTAATACTATAATTTGCGTATTTTTCCACATAAGGCTGATAACCAAATTTGCTTTGCATTATTTTCATGATACAGACTTGCTGAATAGTTAACAAAGAAAGTTCATCATTCGTTGCTACTTGTGTCCAAAATTTAGATACTTACAAGTGTAAAAATATGGGAAGACATGACTAAAACAAAAGATGAGATCACCAGTGAAAGAAAAAACGTCTGATATAACGTCTCGATGACTAATAATTAGTCCGGTACATAGCTTATTTAGTGTCTCTTCAAATTTGTTATGGTATTCTAGTAATTGCCATGCCGCGCCGTATTGTTTAAGTATTTTGATTTTTGATGAATATCATTTGATGCATTAACATTTGAAGGCAGACTGGGAATATTTAACTAAAAGCTTCATTTATGAAACTGCATTCCCAATTATTTTTGAGAAAATCCATATAATGGGTTTTTAGGGCTTGGATTACTTTTTCGAACAATTCCACATTATTAGCCCAACTTTTGGCCACTAACAAAAAATCAAAATAATTCACATGGACATAAATTTGGAATAAAATGTCTTATAATCTTAATTCCTTTTAATATTTATCTTTTAAGTTTTAACATCAATAACCAAAATGAATATAATGGCTTTCTATAATTTGGTCAAGCTATATGAAAATCGTCAAATCCTCGCATGCTTGATAACTGATGTTACACTTTCTTCTCAGTGAAAGAGAAAGTTGCCGTACACTCGTCAATCTATTAAATACAGATATAGAAATAAACATTTCAAATTCCGGGAAACATTTTTTTCATAAAATAAAATAAACGTTTCCACAATCCCAAGAATTGCACATCCACCTTCATTTTTTCACTCCGAAGGGACATAATGACATAATAGCAGCGGTGCAGTCGCATTGTTCCTACACAAATTCCAACTGTTGTCGAAATTTTCTTTAAGCATTCACACTGGTCAGACTTCCAAATTCATAAATGTTTAGTAGATACTCATCTAAAAGTAACACGAAGTTTCATTAAAGACTCTGCGAATTTAACGAACACAAGAAAAACTGCGGCTCGCCGTTCGGGCACCACCCATCATCTCTACTCTCATCATCTTTCTTTTCGCTCTGTCTTCTTTCAAATACCTGCATTATCCTTAAACTTTACAAAAATGTAAAAGAACATCTCAACGATACAAAACCCATTGAGCTCGTGTAAATTATAAGACTAAATATTTCGGCAGGACTCTCTATTTCGCAGCCTCTCATTACGGAAAGCAATCAAATGGTAGTTGTGTATTTGTGTGCTCAAGGATTGTTTAGGCTGCTTGATTGGAACGTTGGCTGGTATTTACTTTTAATCGGGGTTTTTAGGATATCCTTTTTAAGATAAGATATTTAGCAAGACGAAACTTTGGGTTACTTCTTACTCGAACTATTGACAAAATTTTAATAGCCTTGACTGTTATACGTTTTGCATTGTAGTTTTTTTTTGTCTACTAAATTGATTCGCTGCATTATTGTTCGCTTTGTTCAATAATACGTCAATGGACAAAATTGTAATATAACACGTTCAATTCCTTTCAATAAAACGAAAGATATGCTAAATAGGGCTTAACTGCTACTGAACTGGTTACGTGAGCAAACTAATAAAAAATAAGATAAATACACAATGCTACCCACGTTATAATTCATCGCAGCAATGTATCTACATATAGATAATTTTATTTTGTTGTAGATACTTTTTATTATAACCACACATGCTGCCATACATATGAACTAAAATCTATTGGTAATTCAATTTACTTAAATTACACCAACTATTACATTTTCAAAGTTTTCTTTTATGATCCGCAAATTTTTTTTTATTTAGAGAATATAATTATTGCGCAATATTCCAAGAAAGGCACTTACCATGAAGTTTTATAAAATTAATCTCAATTCCCGATTGGTCGTGTACACTTTACGATTATTGGTTCTAATATTCCACACGTTTCCGTTTGGCATGTAGGATGCGCGAGCTGATTTGTTTATTGATAAAAATTAATTAACACTTTGTGCAATAAATTTATTGCGAGTGACATTTGTTGGGATTTTTTTGTTTACCAATGTCAAGGCATGAGTAAGCGAAAATTTGCTTTTAATTTTCAAATGAAATTAGCGGGAAACGATCAAATAGAATTGATCATGGGTGATGACTTTTCATTTTAGAAAATAATTTGTTTGTGGGATTATGTAAACGCGGAAACGCCAATTAAGAGTTGAGTGTTATTTTCAAATGGATATTACAATAACAATTACAATTGCTTATAATCGACAAATTCGTATGACAGTTTTTTTGTAATGTCGAATGATTGAAATTGATTTTTGCTATTTATGTGACAAATATGAAAATAAGTATACAAAAAATAACTAGAAATGCTAGCTTTAAAATCTATGATCCATAGCTTAACCCGTGATTTTCGGAATTTTCGTGACATTAATGAAAATTTACATAATCAAATAAAAGAAGAAAAGCTTGATCTTATATCTGTGACCGATACAAACCTTAAAAAATTGTTGAATGAACTATATTTTAGAATGTAATGGCCAAAAAAGGAGTACGTGCTCCTAAATAGCAGCTTTTGATTTATATAAGCATTAACCAATAACATTGCCACTTTATATCATATGCTAACTTATCATTAAGAAAAAATCGTCTCTTGATTACCTACGTCAAACATGTGCCTGCAAAATGATTGAATGTATTTTTTTTCGCCAAAAAAAAAAAATTATCACATAATAGCAGCGATTTCAATTTCGATACATGCAAACGCATACCTAAACATAATTGATGGAAAGTCATGATACTCGTCATGAGTGTAGTTATTATAGAACCAATTATCACTATCACATTCATATTGAATGTTCGACAATAGGTTAACGAGCCTGACATTGCAAAAAAAAAATATTTATAAGTCAACTGAGTCCAAATAACAAATATCCATTTTAGATAGATAAAGATGTCAACGTTGGCTACTAAGGAGGGGTTAACTGCTGATTGGGGAATCCGACCGGAAATAAGCCAACTTGATGTCAATTTCGAAATGATAGTTTTAATCTGACAGCTTTTTGGCAAGAATTTTATTTTATTGTTTGTTCATATTTCGAGAGGTCAAAAACTATAAACTTTGATTTATCTGTAAAATACTCATTCCTCTGCCATATGCCATCACGGGTTCCACAGTGATATTTTCCATTTGTGTAGGTGGGATTTCATTTATTTTTTGTTGGTTCATTCTTCCCTATTCGTTTCTCTTTGAAAAGATACTATCGAAAAGTTTATCAACGTCCATTTGGGATACATTAAATCAACAACAGCTATTGGGTTATTATTTGCCAAAATCAAGAATATTTAATCAAAGTCCAGTTAGAGTACAGGTGATTATTTGCCAACATTAATTTACCTACTTGTTGCTAAGACATGTGCGTCTGCTTTTGAATAATTTACCAAGAAAAGGAAAAATACCATAGATGTCTAATCGATTCTCGCGATCACCGATCATGAATAAATTTTCGTGTCAAAATCAATTAAAACATATCACCTAGTAACCTGTCTAATCATTAACATTAAATCAACAACAGCTATTGGGTTATTATTTGCCAAAATCAAGAATATTTAATCAAAGTCCAGTTAGAGTACAGGTGATTATTTGCCAACATTAATTTACCTACTTGTTGCTAAGACATGTGCGTCTGCTTTTGAATAATTTACCAAGAAAAGGAAAAATACCATAGATGTCTAATCGATTCTCGCGATCACCGATCATGAATAAATTTTCGTGTCAAAATCAATTAAAACATATCACCTAGTAACCTGTCTAATCATTAACATTAAATCAACAACAGCTATTGGGTTATTATTTGCCAAAATCAAGAATATTTAATCAAAGTCCAGTTAGAGTACAGGTGATTATTTGCCAACATTAATTTACCTACTTGTTGCTAAGACATGTGCGTCTGCTTTTGAATAATTTACCAAGAAAAGGAAAAATACCATAGATGTCTAATCGATTCTCGCGATCACCGATCATGAATAAATTTTCGTGTCAAAATCAATTAAAACATATCACCTAGTAACCTGTCTAAATTGTGGTTCAAATACGTTGTTACCAAGATATTATTTTAATCAGTTTAATATTATACATTAGGTTGGTGTATACGGTATTCACGTTCAAATAAAATCGTGGGGAATGGTTTACTGGTTTTTGTTTGCATCTTTGTTTAATTAAATGTGAATATCCGATTTCGAAGCTTTTGCGGTTTTTGTGTGTTAAGGTATTTCAGTGTTTTGTCCATAATTATCTGATCATTTATTTAATGGCATGAATTAATTAACATTTTAAAGCTAGTCATATATTAATTGGACCTTGTACAATCACCACATTGTAGGAGTAGGCTAGTTACATAATGTTTTTAAGAGCTCCTGCAATTTTTTTAGCTTTTAGAAATAAATGTTGTCAATAAATCTTAAAAAATTATTTTTCCTTTAAATGTATATTTTTAAGCATGACGAGGACTTGCAAAATGAAAATATTTTTTTCCTGTGACAAAAAGGCGTGGAATGAAAACACTGCGTGGGTATCTCTTTGAATCCACATGTTTTTTTGTTGACTCGTAAAGCTTCGGGCTACTGATTCTTCCATTCACGTGATAATCGTGTGTTTAATTTGCATCAACTCCGCAATATCTAAAAATATAAGAAAAAACCTGACTTTGCAAAAATAAAAATATCATTCGATTAGACAGATTTTTTTGTCTGCATTGGACTTTGCCACACGTTTTTTGAGCGATAATTGAATGCCATGGCTATAGAATGTATGGAAAGTAATTCCTAGAATTAATTTAATTTAAATCAATAATTGCTTTAATTAATTAAAATAAAAGAGCGTGTGTAATTTGCAGACAGCTTAAATTGCACAGTTTTTCGCCTTGACTTAAGATTGCGTGATGCATGGCCAAATAAGTGTAAACAAACTCAGACTTAATAGTAATCAGTTCAAGGGATTATCAGTGGGTCCGCGGAAAGAATGCCTCATGTGCATCTACAAGCCTGAGTACTTGGTAAACAAAACACTTGTATATATTTTATTTCTTTTTGTTTGATTATAATTTATATTCTCCTTTCAATTCGATTGAATCGATTCGATGTCTAGGTCAATGGACGCAATGGTATTAAAAAGAAATGAATTGATGACACGAATACAGACGAAGTTTATTTTATGCAGTCTTGAATCTTAAAAGGGAAAGAATAAAGCTGTTTTATTTGGTGCTTGTTATTCCGAATGGCTTTTTTATATGCCATTTTGTAGGGTATATTGCGTTGGATTGAGATCTCTTTAACTGGATAATTGGTAGATATTTATATCATCAGGTAATTTTACCACCATTACTAGTTTTTATTCAAGCGCCACTAACAGTAGTTAGGGGGTTCTGGGGTTCGTACTGAGGGTTCGTACTGAGGAGTATAAAAATTGTAATATCTATTGTTTATATGTATTAGTGTATCTTTAATGTTTTATTTCTGCAATGAGAAGGCCTATAGCCAAATATGAAAAATTGATTTTGGGTGTTTTCTCGTATACAAAAGCACATTCTGCGATTATCACATTATATCTGCCACTTTTAAGTGAATTACGGCTTGAGTATCACATTTGAATTGCAATGTCAGGTATTTCATGCCAGCAGTTAGAACCCACCAACCATTGACATATTATATATGGACTGCGAGTGAAATGTCATTTTCTTACGCTTCTGCGAGAAAATATGTTCCAAAACAGCACAGGCGCCGTTGTTTCACTGCAGATTAGCAAAAAAACACATGCCGTCGTCAAGCTTAAATTTCCATAGTAGGTACCATGCTAAAAAAAGAGCGACATCTTGCGCCAAGAGATTCATTTCCACAGCGACATGTAGTGTCATCTATTCAAATGATGTAAAACTACAAAGAGTGATTTCAAATAAATTCTGCAATAACAATACATATCTTTACTTATTG
Organism: Rhingia rostrata; assembly: GCA_949824845.1. Taxonomy (NCBI): domain Eukaryota; kingdom Metazoa; phylum Arthropoda; class Insecta; order Diptera; family Syrphidae; genus Rhingia; species Rhingia rostrata. Next base: position 94,464,485 of record OX463755.1, on the reverse strand, counting down.
ACCCAAAAAAAACTGAACAAGTCTTGTAAATTTATTTCTTACTAATGTTTTATGATCATTTACATAATTTTTTTTTTGCAGTATGATGAATCAAACTTTTTTTTTTGCTTACTTAGATTTCTGCAGTGAAACAGTGGCGTGTATGTAGTTTTGGATTATACGTGAAATTGGCAGCAGTCCATATATAAAAAGTCAATGCCACCAACACTCGAAAGTTGCACATACAGTCACAAAACTAACACCACGATAAAAATGCTGCTAATAATGCCCCTCAATATTAACCCCAAGCAATCGAAGATTTGTATCTGTTCTTTAACATCAGTCGATTGATCACAATATTTAGGAATCATCATTGAATCATATGCCTTTTCAATATTTTATAATTTTAATAATGTGTCAAATGGGTCAAGTTCATTAATCAAACAAATATCTGTCAGAATCTGCTACGGATGATGTAATGTGAACACAATTACCAAATTCAACAGATTCCACGTTAATTACTTATCTCTTATTTGTCAAAATTAAAACAATACAAGTATAAATACAAAATACAGCCATAGGGTAAGATATACCCCGCCAAACATTGTTGATATTCCCTTACTATCTTGCTCTTGAATTCCTCCTCGGACAGAATACATTTTTACTCGTATCATTGTTCAATCAATCATCGTGTGACACACACGTTTTTATTCTTCAGTAACCAGTTCATGGAATCTACTTGTATCTGTATCTATGCGATAAGATTCGCAGTTTTGTTTAAAATTATTCAACATACTTGGGCATTCTTGCGAAATTGTGAAATCAAAACAATATAGGTACTAAAGTGCTAATTAAAGTAACCTCAAAATAATATTCTACCGGGTGGAAGTCGTCTGAATGCATTCATTCATGTTTTCATTCAATTAAACTCACTGTGAGCAATGTACATTGTATATGCCTTCGTCATCGGAATCCAACCAAGCGTGATAGCGACTTAGCCAGTAAAAATGATAAAAGCTGACTCAGCGTGAAACCACTATAAGTACTCGTATATTTTATTGCCTTCCATTTTAGAGGAAACAGGAAAGTTGCGTGCGTAAGCTTTAACCTAATATAGACTGACATCATATATTAAATGAAGTACTTTGTGTAGTTCTTCTTTTGTTCTATCTCTTGATAAGCATTTATTTATTTTTCAATTGCACACACGTTTTATTTGAGATTTTAATCCGAATAATACTTGCGAAATCTGTCAGAGATACACTGTAAGATAAATAAATGATGTTTCGCAAATATGAATGCGTGCAGTCCTGCATTTGTGAAGCATGTATTGTTCTTGTTTGATTTATAAATCTAGCTATATTAAAACAAAAAAGTTATACCAATCTAGTGTTGTTTGTCGAAATGTAGGTATTTTATGCGAGTTCGAATTTCAGCGTGACTGTAAATCGTTTGACGGTTGTATTGGATTGACGTCAAATGAGGCTAAACAAATAATGTATCTATCTGCCACCGGAGATCAGTTCAAAGCACACCTGGTGCTTTTCAATCATCTTTTTAAGAATTTCTTAACATGCCATATTTTAACAGTTTCGAAATAAATAATCAAACATTTCGAATTACTTTCAGAGTATAAAGTGTTATTTTAGTAGCCAAGTAACAGACAAACATATGTTAAGCGTCGTGTTTTATATTATTGTCTCTCTGTTGACAGTTTTCTATAATTATGCAGAAAATTAAATGAATATTATTAAAAAATGGAATTAACAGAATTTATATTTTTTGCCAAGATTTCCTCCACAATCCTAAAAACAAATAAGTTGGCTGTCACCCAAGAGGGTTGATTCATTAATTTCTTTATTACCACACCATCCGTATTGTAAAATTAGGTAATTTAATTATTCTCTGGTGTGCCGACAAGGGTAAATGAACAAACACAATAATCCTTTGTTATTGTTTTCAGACACGCCACTAATTTAATTCAAATAAACTACCTTTTTGTTTGATTGCCTTTACAATTGTCAAAAAGTGAAGTCATTTGACTCTGAATTTTAATTCAAATAATTCGAAAACATGGAGTTATGGTCATATTTCCAAACTGAATTGTATGAATTGTAGCCAAAATTAAAGGTGAAGATGCTAAGAATTTTTGTCTGTTAACTTTTCTTGGTAGTTATGAAAATGGAGGACAAACTAAGCTTCGGGAATCACGTTTGTGTGGCCTCCTTCCAATATGGTTTAGAATATGCCCAAAGAAAGGCATTCCTGTCGTGTGCAATAATGTTACGCACTTGTGAATGTTTCTTTGGTTTTCGCAGAAGGCGACTCTCCCAGTCGACTTATGCACTTGATGAGACAATGAAAGCAGTACTCAATTTGTTCTACAACATTTTGACATAAAAGGTTTGTCACTTTAATTAGGCATTTGATACATTTGAATTGTTGTTATAGGGCTCCTTTGAAGTAAGTTCATTGATCGCCGTACAATTTTAGTCAAATAAAGGGTGTTTTTTTAGAGGTATAAAACGTCGAAAAGAAAATCGTTTTAATGTCCATCAATTTGGCTTTATTGAAAAAATAATTTTATGCCTTTATTGTTTAAATATGATTTCGGGCAAGTGGCCACCGCTGCTGGTTCGAATAAAGTAAAGTCTAGAGATCCAATTTTCAACCACTTTTTCGCGCACTTGGGGCCGTATGTCGCCAATAACGCTACGAATGTTGCCTTCCAAGTCCCATAACGTTTTTGGTTTGTTGGCGTAGACGAGCGACTTCACATATCCCCAAAGAAAATAATCCAATGGTGTCAACTCACACGAGCTTGGTGGCCAATTGACAGGTCCATTCCGCGAAATTATGCGCTCATCGAACGTTTATTTTAATAAATCGATTGTGACATGCGCTGTGTGGCATGTAGCGCCGTCTTGTTGGAACCACATCTCATCCACATTCATGCCATCTAATTCAGGAACAATATAGTCGGTTATCATGGCTCTATACCGGTCTCCATTAACGGTAACTGACTCTCCAGCATCATTTCGGAAGATGTATGGCCCAATGACTCCACCAGCGCATAGAGCACGCCAAAAAGTCAGTTTTTGTGGATGTAATGGCGTCTCAAGGGTCTCATGTGGATTCTCTTCACTCCAAATGTGGCAATTTAGCTTGTTGACGTAACCAAAAATGAACCTCATCACTGAACAAAATTTTGCGATGAAAATCAGCATCGAGATCAATTTAATTTTCTACCCATACACCAAAATTACGAGGTATTGCATGGTCTCACGGTTTTAATTCTTGCACAATCTGGATCTTGTAAGGTCGTAAGCCAATATCTTTGATTCATTCGGGTCCTCTTCAACACTTTGCTCTACAGCGGCAATTGTTTCTTCGGTGCGCACTATCCGACGTCTCTGCGGATGCGTATTATCACATCGTGCGAAAACGATCCATGCTTAACCGAATTAATTTCTCTGATGTCGACCAAAAAATGGACGGAGCTTGGGGTAAACTTCGCAAACTGAACCATTATTTTATAAATAAATTTGCACGATGAAATGCCAAACCAAACTGAACAGAAATAACATTAGAGTTGCCCGATTTGAACACAAAATGTCAGTTTTATCTCTATTCGAAAAACCAACCTCTAAAAAAACACCAGTTATTTTGAACTCGAAGTGTAGTATCACATTTCTTCAAACTCTTAAGTTTAAAACGTTATGAAGGCTTTTATTACATTTTATTGAAGTTCGAATTCGAATAAAAGAGAATCTTCCAATAAGAGCTCGAATATGTACTGGTCCAATGAATGAATTATATTCGAATCCAAAAAACCTTACTTTGGTCTTGGTTCAACGTATTCGCAACGGAACAGTAAGTAAAATCAACATTATCTGCAATTTTAACCAGAACTATTTACGTACATATATAATATATAAACATTAATATATTTACTAAAATGTAGGTTATCTTCGCATGTCTTCTCATTCATCAAGTAGGTACTCTACGCAAATGGATTTTTTTTTATCTTTTTATTTTTATTTTAAAGTAAATTTAAGATGAGACCATAAATATAGAATCATGTCATGTGATTTCTGTTGAATGAACTATGCCTAGGACTATGTGTATATTTCGTATAACCGACGGACGCACAAAGAAACATCTAAAAATAGTTGTAGAAACAAATCATTGCAAATTGTTTATTTTTCTACGAAATGTTTTTTTTTTATTAATACTTAAATATTTCTACAGAAATTAATGTTTATCTATTTTATTTGTTTCTTTTTAGGATGGTTTGCTACAAGATACTTCGTAACATTCATGTTGTTCCTTGGCATGGCGAATGCATATGTCATGCGAACAAACATGTCTGTGGCCATTGTCGCTATGGTCAATCATACGTACGTGAATGAGGGAAATGAGGAACTTGTTGATGATGAGTGCCCTGATACTAACTACACTGTTGTGGTGAGTAAAAAAATGTTTATATTTTTATGAATCTGAAATTGTCAACATTGGACATGAGTTTTTTGTTAAACAAATTTTATGAAGAACAATAGTTGGCGAGGCAACTTTCTCTTTCATAGCGAGCTAATTCGACATTTTTTATAATTTGGCCAAAATAAACTGTAATATTTATTTTGATTAATGATGCTAAAAATGATATAAATAAAGTCGAAATTTGGTTATACGAACGTGTATTCCGTAATTTAAAGGAATCGGTGTGCATGTGAATAATAATGGTTTTCCGTTATTGGCCAAAACTGAAAATTCCATTAGGGGATAATTGGACCAAAAAGAATCATGTGAAATTGATGAAAACAGTAATAGTAGCATATAAATTTAATTTTATTAAATTTGGTAAATTAGTTTGCGAGAAATTGACAATTTTGTTTATATGGCCTTAATGCAAAAATCCATTATCTATATGGATTTTCTGAAAAAAAAAACTGGGAACGCAGTTTTGTTGAACCTTATATGCTTATAGTATATATGTAGTTTAGTTGAAACCGTAAGAAAATTGAAAATTGAAAAAAAAAACAATATCTCTTTTTGCTCAAAGAAATATTTTTCCCCATAACTCATTGGTAATTACTTATCACGCATAAAACATAAATTTGGTGATAAGAGAAATTGTTTAGCTTAGCCTTAACTTATGGTCCAAAAAATATTTTTCCCTATATTTCAATAATGATCACGGATAAGGATTTTAAGCTTTAACTTTTGGGTAACGAAAAAAAAATGTTGTAGCTCAAGAGTACTCCTAAAAGCACATTTCCAAATTGGTATTTATGGGTTATCCCGGATAAATCAAAGTTTTGGTTTCCAATACGTTTAAGAGATGAAAATAATGGAAAAGAATATTTAGGTCAAAAAAATGTTGTTGCTCCAACGAACTGTGCCTCTTTTGGACCATTATGCGATACAAATTATTTAGTGCATGATGCGAAGATTTTTGAATAGGTATTTTTCTAAAAAGCTTGGGCAACCCTTACGAGTTATTCGACTGCTTACATCTTCATAGCTCAACTTGTAATAGGATCACGAAAAGAAAAATCAAAACAGAAATCAGCTAAAAACATTCAACGTTTTGGCGTTTTTAGCCTTTAAAAAGCTATTGGAAAACCCTAATTACTTGAAGCTTAATACATAGGTGGCATTTATATTGCTTTTGGTTCGATATATTTAGTTATGGATTCAGGATCGGCATAAAAAAAACCTAAAATAAGGTTAAGATGCCTTAAGAGGTGCACAGATTCCAATCTCAGTCCGTCTCTACAGAGATCATGATACCCAATAATCAAATGATTCAACCATTCAACATAACAAAAACCTAATTTTTACGACATCATATCAAAACCAATCAAAAACATGCTATCTGACAACTCAAAAAATATTCGCTATACCATATTTGATTGTAATCAATTTGATCGTTTTGAAATGGTTTTGATTGTATATATATGGTTGCATTGTAGATAAAATTATCAACAAGTTATTGAATTATGTTGACCACATTAATCATAATGTCGCAGCGATTAATTGGACTTTAAATCATCGCCATCCGAATTGATTGAATAGGCTTCAATGACATGATGAAAATATCAGCAACACAATAAATTACTTAAATCATTAAATAAATTATTTAATTTATTTGTATCTATTCCATCCACAGGAAGAAGAAGATGGTGAATTTAATTGGAGTTCCAGTACACAGGGCTATATATTGTCATCGTTTTTCTACGGCTATGTGATCACTCAGGTAAGTCCCTCCCACAAAAGCTCAACACACATGTATATACCTAATCTGTACATTTGTTTTTACTTTAGATACCATTTGGTATATTGGCGAAAAAATACGGTGCTTTACGATTCCTTGGATGGGGCATGCTAATCAATTCAGTTTTTGCATTTCTCGTACCGATTGCTGCACGCGAATTTGGCGTCATTGGCTTGTGTGTGATTCGTTTTATTCAAGGTCTTGGTGAAGGTCCAATTGTACCATGCACTCATGCATTGCTGGCTAAATGGATACCACCTAATGAACGATCTCGCATGGGTGCCGCTGTATATGCTGGCGCTCAATTCGGTACAATTATTTCGATGCCATTGTCTGGTTTACTGTCTGAGTATGGGTTTGATGGTGGATGGCCATCAATTTTCTACGTCTTCGGTGCTGTTGGTACAATTTGGTCAATTACTTTCCTGATATGGATTTATGAGGATCCATCATCCCATCCAACTATCGACGAGAGGGAGAAGAAATATATTAATCATTCACTTTGCCGGACAGATGATACTAAGGTAGTTTTGTGAAAAAAAGTCCTTTAAAAGAAAACAAATGTTTACATTTTTTTATATCAGATTCCACCAATTCCTATCAAATCGATCCTCAAATCGATGCCGTTCTACGCTATCCTTTTCGCGCATATGGGTCACAATTATGGCTATGAAACTCTAATGACAGAATTGCCAACCTATATGAAGCAAGTGTTGCGGTTCTCATTGAAGTCTAATGGCTTGTTGTCGGCTCTTCCATATCTTGCTATGTGGCTGTTCTCGATGTTCATTGCGGTTATTGCCGATTGGATGATTACATCAAGCCGCTTCTCATTGACAGCAACAAGAAAGATTATTAACAGTATTGGTAAGTCGTAATGTTATTATAATTTTATTTTTTTTTTCACACAAAGTGGCGCCCAGTATGAGGCTTAGACAACAAGAATCTTTGTCGTAACAATAACACCGAAAGATAGAAATTGCCAGTTTGCGAGTTACTCGAGTGTTTTTTTCAATTGCTGGAAATATATCGTCCTATTGCAAGAACAATGTTACATTGCACAAAATCACATGGTGTAATGTAATAATGTAAGCTCTATATTTATAAAATAGGCTACCAAGCTAATTATAAAATGGGCTAAATTGTTAGTACCTACCAATATGCATTAAAATATATGATCCGTGTGTGTTATAAAGTCATCGCGATATTAAGTCGGGCTCGTTTAATAAACATTGAAACTGAAATCAACTTTCTTCAAGGAAATTTAAGTCATATTTCAAAAGCAAACTAGTCAAAAAAGTGTTTAAAATCTACTTTCTGACGTTAAGGGTTTCGCTTTGCAATCATTTAAAAGAAAGTTTTGTTTTATATATATGAAACCAAATGTCCTAAATTTAGCACATATGATTTGGTATCCGAGTAGTATTAATAATGCACTTTCACTTGGAGTTGCAGAAATTGTTACCTAGAGTTTTGGTAGCCATTTTATTTACATTAGGTCAAATAGTGTGTCTAAGCATGACAAAACATCACAAATATTACTTTAGATTTCATCACCGAGATTAACAACATTTTTTTTAATTTTCAGGTCAATATGGACCAGGTATAGCATTAATAGCCGCCTCATACACAGGATGTGATCGTGCACTAACAGTTGCCATTCTGACGATCGGTGTCGGTTTCAACGGTGGTATCTATTCAGGCTTTAAAATCAATCACTTGGATCTCACACCTCGTTTCGCTGGATTCCTTATGGCAATTACAAATTGTTCTGCCAATTTAGCTGGTCTATTGGCACCAATTGCAGCTGGAAATTTGATCGATGGCAAGGTAATAATCCACTTCCTTGCTTCATCCCCAAAATCACCTTAACAATATTCTTCTCTTTTTTTCCAGCCAACAATGGGTCAATGGCAGATTGTCTTCTTTATTGCAGCATTTATTTACATCATTTGTGGTACCTTCTATAACCTATTTGGTTCTGGTGAACGCCAGTACTGGGACAACCCAGCCAATGATGAAGATGCCACAGCACCACCTGCCACATTAACAAACGGCAATGGTATGGCTAGTATAAATGGTGCCGCAGTATTGCCAGCGATAACAAATGTGTCAGAAACTGGACATTAAATGTTATTAATTTATTTTTATATAATAAATCAAAAAAAGAAAAGTAATTATTTTAAGTAAAATTATATCGTAGGATTAAAAGTGCAAATAGAAAACACAAAAAGCGAAGCAAAAACTGTTAATTTTAAAAAGGTTTTGTAAAAAAACACATTTTTTAATGCTATAAAGACAAAGAGCGAGTGTAAAATTATTGTCTATTTCTGATGAGATGTATAGATAAAAAACTGAGTGAGATGATTAAGTGTTATAATTGTGAAATTAAAATTAAAACTTTTTTTAACATATTATTAAGATTTGCGTAATATTTATCAAGATTTTCTTTTTAACTAAGATTCCAACATGCAAGCAAAATAAATAAAAAAAGAAAATATAATCCAAATTACATTTGAAATTTAATCAAAATACATTAATTGTGATACAAAGGAGAAGAAAAAAAAAGATACACTAAAATGATTGGTAAATGTCCAGAATCAAAATTAATTTTAAAATATATTTTTGTTACAACAGTATGATTATAAAATTAAGAAAAAAATTAATTCTCAAAAAATGACAACAATTAAAACATAAAAAAAATACTTCCAATCAACACATATATATATTTTATTTCTACACATTTGGGAAATTTTTCTTTATTATTTTGGGTTTTAATATTGCCCACGTATTATGTGAAAATATTTGACCACCTATCGATATCGATAACTTGTTTGTACACAATCAGTGCAACAAATTTGTCGGTAGGTATGTGAAACATTTAATGAATAGGAACATAGAGGAATATTCCAATGCAGCACTTCCAGATAAAAAAATGAATACTTGATATTTCCCAAAATGTAAAAATAAAAATCAAAGGATTTTAAATCTCTTTCCACGCTCATTTAACTTCGTTGCAATGGTCAGACGCCTAAGTCAACAGTTTTGTTTACGGCACTCTGGGTGGAACGCTTCGCGGGAACAAAGGATCTTAACTCTCTTTCTGGGGACAGTCCACGCTCACGTAACTTCGTTGCTCCGCTCAGGGTATGTAAAGTCGTCAGACATGCGCGGCTAAATTCCCATACATACAAATTGTGTGTAGTCTGACATGTCTGTTTTTTATACTCCAGTGGTGTACGCAACATTGCCATGCTTAAATAACCATATCGAAAAATGGAAATGAAGAAATTTTGAAGTCACCCAACCTCGCAACTACACCGAATCCTACAGTGTCCCCTAGAGGGTGGGTTGCATACAAGCTGCCTGTTCAGTATATTGGATTTTTTAGTTAAAAAGTTTTTTAATTTGTTTTCTTCAATATGGCAAAGCTGGCGACGCCCTGCAATAGAAAAAATAAACCAAAAAAGGTGAATTTTGTTAAAAGTATAAATGCTGAACTATAATAGTTGGAAGCAATCGGAAGCTAACGTCAAAATTCTACGTTAGGTTTGATTCAATACTGTCAATTAGTCAAGTTGCCCATAATAGACTTTTTTGCAAATGGAAGTGATTTCGCCAAAAAGAAGTTCGTTGCTTATGAACTTACAAATTAAAATGTACAAAGCTGTTGAAGTGAAATGCAAAAGTTAACGAATCGAAGCGAAAAGCTATAATGGTCGTACAAAACAAATTGCATATGATCGCACAGTTTCTTAAGTGGTCGTCCGCAACCATATTCTATTATAGTTCAGCCTTTAACCAAAAAAGTGAATTTTGTTTTAAGTATAACTTTTGAACTAAATATGAGCGACGATTTTTGAAAACATATTATTAATCAGTACGCAGAGACGAATCGGTTGTAAAAAAAAGCAAAAAATGAGTGCGCGTTAAAGTGAACTTGTTCCTAGTTATTGATTGACAACCCGTCATGTGCTGACCCTATTGACTCTGCACGTTTAAAGTGTTATTTTTATAATCGACATATTTTGAAGGAAGTAACCCCATTCTTCAGGTCCTGTTACACACCTCAAAATGTACTGCTTGTTCTGAATCATTGAAGGCATTTTTTTTATAACCCAATTGATTAATTATATATTCGCTGAAGCAAACAATATCAGTATCTTTCAAGAATCATATAGAGCAACTTCTGAGCTGTTGTTTTGCGAAATTTAATTGAAATCAGTAAAGTAGATCTCGAGTAATAAGCGTGTCAAAAAAATGTAACATTGTTGTCGCTGAAAATAGAATTTTTGATAACACCAGGCGATCAGATAAAACAGTATGTAGCTTGCACGATTATTTTTACAGTTTCGCTTATAACTCGATAATCAATAAATCAATCTTCGTAAATTTTTGCAGTACGATGGATAGGTGAATGATGTTTACAACTGATGTAAAGTTGTTGTAATTCTTTGAAGGGGTGTGGCAACTTTGGTGGTTATAACAATTGAATTTAAAATTTTGTTCGACATGTCTCTATTTAAATATTAAATTTGTAGATTCTGAATTTACTTAAGTTTGTGCAGTCGTGGTATGGTATGCGGTATGTTAATTTAATCATTTTTGAGATTGACGCCAAAATCAAAAATAAAATTGAATTCAAGTGCTATTTCTAGCTTTGTACAAAATTTGTAAAAGGAATTCGCGGCATTGATAAAATAGTAGATTCCTACGCGATAGTGAAAGAATTAAGTTTGGTTTGCAGTTTTCATTTTACAGCATAGGATTAAGTTAGGTTAGGTTAGTGGGGGTTTGATGAGTCAGGCGGGGCGCGTTTTCCCTCATAATACCAAAGATTATAATGGCATTCAGATGACGCACTGCATACCAACAAAAAAAATGTTCTACGGCGGGTCGTACTGGCACACCCCGCTTTATATTTTGATCTGGTTTCTAGTGTGTGCACGTGCACACCGGCACACCTTGAAGCTGGGGAGCAAAAGTTTCTGTTTTTTGTTCTCAATGCGTCATCTGTATGGTCAATGTAGACCCATTGTGATACTCGCTGTGGGTCCACTTTTGTGGTTGGTTCCTTCATTTATCCCGTTACCCTACATTGTCGTTAGTACCTTTCCAGCCATACAGATTTTGTTACAAGCCAGAAAATATTAGAAAGTGGCAGACAAAGTGGAGGGTATCCTAGTATATTTCTTCATCAACCCAGCTTTGAGAAAGGTGGTAATCTATAATACTCATTTTCCGTTTGCGGCCTTTCAGTCAGGTTGTTTTCATAAACGTCAGAAATCTGCCCTAGTCCTATTTTCCTTCTTCTTTGTTGCATTAATGAACACACTCAATCTGCAGAACGGGTACAGGCCTGCTTAAGTACAATTTTAAGTAGTCACTGAATGTTCATAAGTGACAGACAAAAATTAGAAATGACCGCGAAAGAAGTTGTGCTCAGTCTTAATTGTGAATTAATAACAAAGAAGACGAACGGATCAATCTTTTTAATGTCCTCTACAATGTTTTTGTTTTCTTTTTCCCATAGTAGAATTTGAATTCTTCCATCAGAATTCCTGTATGAATTAATAGATTAGTTTTCGCCACATTCCACAGTGTAGCTTTTTCTTCCCCTGGAAAAAGAGAAATGTTATTGTTAACACATAATTTATTTAAAAATTGCCAATAAAAATTTTATTTCCACTTTTAAATTTGTTTCCTTTATCTCCTGCGCTTTCTGCAGTAAAAAAAAAAATGGATGCACAATCTGCCAGACGCTGATGAGACTTATGACGTTAATGTACATATCTTCTGCACTTCATCTGGGTATGTTCGGTAAAAAATCTGAGTTTATGAACACGTCTAACACAGATCTTAATTAGGCAGACGTTTATGAAAACACCCTCAGTTATGTCCAGTAAGAATGCCTACTAGTGTCGGGACAGATTTCCTATGTCTTTAGAGTAGTTTGTAAGTTATGGCTTTGTCATACTAAGGCCACATGCTTTGGGATGTTTCACAGGTGAGGAGAGAGTTCCACCTGTTGCTGGCAATAGTCAGTGTCTTTTGTTTGGTTTGACAAACAGGTCTGCCTGATCTGTGCTGGAAGCATAACCTTTTCTTGCCAGTTCATCAGCAATTTATTTGCCCTGTACACCTGTTTTTCTTGGAACCCAGCAGAGCTTTACAATTATGTTGGGCCGATAGCATCTAGCTCTCTACCACAACACTTCACAAGCTTAAATTTGATTTTTACAACAAAGATTGCTTTAATTACAGCCTGACGGTCAATGAGGATGGTTATATCATCTGGTGGCATAGCCAGCATTAAGGTCGCTTTAGCTGTCTCTGCTACTGCCAATATCTCAGCCTGGAATACACTGTTGTCCTTAGGGAGACGAAAAGTGTTGTTTAGCTTAAATGTTTCTGAAAGATGTATAGACGTGTGTAGTGTAGATGGATATGGTTTTGGTGCGAAGTCGTTCCTCTCTCAGATACAGGAGTATGGTTTTTAAAGTCAAGGTCGGGCTTGAGGCAGCAAGTAGTCAGAGGTTACAGCTGAGCCCAGATATCTGTTTAGCATTTGAGCGTGTCCTCCCAAGTTAATTTTTCAGCAGTTGAGCTGGCTGATACTTATCTGCAGTTTCTTGCATGTAAATGTCCAGCGGTAGCAGTTTAAGGATGCCTTCGAGTCCCGTTGTTGTGCGGTTCTCATATCGCTAATAGCGCCCATTTATCCGTTGTACCTTTGTCATATTTTTCAGATGGGTGACTTTATTTGTGGATTGTCACCAGACAAACTCCCATATGTTAATATAGGTCTAACAATGGCCATAAATCCAAAGGATAATTCAAGGGTGGTTTGGTCTCCAGTTCATTTCGAATAAAAATACAGCATAGGGCAATACTTTTCTTATACCATGAAAAGCATGATTTTGAACCAAATACGACAAAATGAAACTTGACGATATTATAATGGGTTTTGTACGCGATGTATCCAACGAAGATGGGGTTGCAAATTTGGCTAAACAAAACTGTGGGTTGTAGAATTAGGTTAAAATGAAAAAAAAAAAAGAAAATGAGGACTGGAAGAAATTAGTAGATGCTGTATATTTATAAATAAGCTGTAAGCTACCAACGATGACACGGCATTCCTACTTATATGATTACTTGATAGGAATTATGAAGGAATAATAAGAAATAAAATAATATATGTAGTTCAATAATTTAGCTAGTATTGATATCGCAAACGCATTTTTGTTTTAATAGTTCATAAAATGTTCTAGAAATAATTTAGATTATATGCCGAAATAGCTCAGTTGGGAGAGCGTTAGACTGAAGATCTAAAGGTCCCCGGTTCGATCCCGGGTTTCGGCATTCAGCTTTTTGATTTTTTAGATGAAAAAATAAATAAGATTACGGCCCACTTGAAAAATTGTTTATATTTGGCTTCATTAGTGGCTCTTTTCCTGAATTCAATAATAATTGTCTTATTATAATTTTCCCTTCTGCAAAACGCGTCCTGGAAACGACTATAACGAAATCGAATAGGACTGCATTCGTAGTATTCAATAAAATAAAGTATTTTAATATAGCAATTAAACATAAAAGATCTCTAATTATGTAATTTCTGCTCAACTCAAGTATATACATACACTTCACGATTTACATAATTTAGCCAAATTCAAAGACCAAATATTTAAGAAACATTACATAAACTCCCGTATGGCATTTGACCAAAAATGCTACAGGCGTTGAAGCGGCCATGAATAATGATTTTCCCTTGTTTCCCAAAATTTAACAAGTCCGCGAAGAAGTATTTAGACAAAAACAAGGTAAAAAGTTTTGTTACAAAGGTTTATAGCAGCCCAGATATTTAATTTTATTTATATTTAGGACATAAGGAAGAATTTCTTTATATCTCCTTAATTAAAAAATCTTTTTTTTTGTGTTCTCAAAATAATTATTCATTACTTTATTTACATCAATTAGAGATCTTTTTAATCTGCATTTTAAATTGAAAATGCATTGAAAATATATATAAATGTTTATAGGTAGGTACATGTGTGTATAATCTTATTTAATTAACTAATTTAAGAAGTGCAACAATAAGCAGTTTTTTTTAAAGTAAGTCTACTTGAATGAAAGTTAAAATCTATTTACTTAGATACTTAATTAGTTTCTCTAACACAGCGAGTTATAGGTTCATTGCGTGCATAGTTAACCCTATGATCATTTTCGCGGAGAAGACAGCGCTCTCTAAGCTGCCGAGATGGTGCATAGAGGTCAATCAGGTATAAAAGAAAGGGGCATTTAATATGGTGTGATAAAATATCACTTATAAACATAATTGAAAAAAACCTTTCCGTCTTTTTTCAAGCGGCTGGATATTCAGTAGTTGGCATCTAGTAGAGTAGAAGTGAGTTTTGATGTTCCACCCTAATTTCGATATTGCAAATCTAGAAATTTTTTTTTGGTATATTTTCAATTTAATTTGAACGAACAATGTAGTATGGGCTCAATATCACATAGCAGTATTCAAAAATTGACCTAACATAAGCGCTAAATAGTGATTTTATAGTATATGGAACCTTAAATTCTTTAGAATTGCGTTTAATAAAACCTAGCCATAGAGTTTGCTTTGGCTACAATAAACTCAATATGTTTAATAAAGTTTAATTTTGCATCAAAAACTACACCGATATCATTTCTCTCTGATACTCTTTCAAGGATATTATTATTAATTTTGTATTCAAAGAATACCGGTGATTCGTTACGGAAAAACATTATCACTTAGAGACATTCAAAAATAATTGGTAACTAAGCATCATTTTGTTAGCCGTAGAAGGTCATCTTGTAGGAGAAGACAATCGTCAGTAGATTTAATGCACCAGAAAAACTTTAAATCATCTGCCATTAGTAGATTTTACTGCAACAAATCCATGTTGAAATTGTGAAATATATTCCTTGAGTAAAAAAGCCAGCTTTCCATACACATTTTTTTTTAAAGTTTTGGTATGGACGATAGTTTGCAAATCGGACGATAGTTAGATATTTCCTACTTAGGACCGGTTTTGTGAATTGGAGGAATACTAAACGATTTTTCCACTCCGACAGGAATTCATCGCTCGCAAGAGAGCAATTAAAAATATAAAATAGGGGCTCAGAGAGAGCAGCTGCCCATTTTTTTAAGAACAATTGGAGGTACTCCAATCCGGACATGATAACGGTTAATTAACCTATGTTAACCATGCAATCATTATTTAAATATTCAGCAGTTCGTCGATCTTCTTCACTTGAACAAGTATAATTTGATAATCAGCAAATAAATTACAAATAGTTGGAAGATCAGAGTATGCAGACACCAAGGGTTGCATGGTTTTATTATCTCTTCGAAATATCCACAAATCAACAAATTCGTCCTCAGTTAGTTGTTGTCATCCTTTCGAATACTTCATAAAACTGTGGAGTTTTATAAATAAAATAGCACGGCTACAGTCAATTACTGAGTGGCCATTTACAAGGGCATGGTGTAAAACATGGAGAGACTACCAAGTCTCTTTTATGCATGGCATGAAATATATATTTGATCATAACCTCAACGTTTATACTAGATATACTATACTAGATAATATATATTATACAAAATTATTTTTTTTTGAATTATAGTGCTTGATATATCTACATAAAACTGAACAATATTATAAAATATATTAATTTTCTTTTCAGAGCACTTTGGGGTGTAATCATTCTTGCCATGTTTATATCAGCTAACCATATGGCTGTTATGACTTGGATGGGTTTTATCGAGGAACCAAGCCGATTTACAATTGAAATCGATCATGCTAGTAACGCGAAGCTCCTACATCCTTCTGTGACTGTTTGTCCAGCTACGGTGTTCAACTTTACTAAGCCAAAGAATTTTTTCACGGATTTGTAAGTACCATTTCATTTTGTTTTGAGATTTATATATTGTGTGTTAAAATATAAAAGTAAAACAAACAATTGAAAATATTGATCCTATCCCCATTTAATATCCTAGCTCATCATATTTTTAAGTGGGAATTTCATAAATTTGTAAGATTGTACAGATTTTTTCAATTCCTTTACTAAAAGGCTGTTAACAAAAAATGATTCTGGGTCTTAACAAGTTTTGTCATGGGTTACTCAGAAGTTATGCAAAAATGCCAATGCCACAACGCTGGTAATATATTTTTTTTTTATGAAAACTTACAAACTAATTAAAACTATTAAAAACTACCTAAAAATAACTTAAAAGCTAAAACAGCCACATCAAACAATTTTTTTATTTTTGGTTTTATGTATTTTGTTGTGCCACCCTGAGCTTTTGAGCCTACCCTACCCTACCCTACCATACAATTTTTGTTAAGCCATCTATCTTTATCTAACTTAGCCACCACAACAGCTTCTTCTGTTGCAACCTACACCAACGGTCCCAATCGGACACATTACTTCTGAACCGCAGGCGCTCTCCTCCGCCTGAGCGACGATAGCTCAGTCGTATATGAGCCGCCTATCCACAGTTAATCGCAAGACGTGGTAGATTAGCGAAACCAGCGATGTATCAGCCCTCGACTATGCGAATATAGGAAAGCTTCAGGCGAAATAAATCCGCTTAAGTGGGCACTTTCAAAGTATTCATCATTGTGGTAGAAGGTCCCAAAGATGAGACTATTACTCGAGGCCATCGCTCTTGCTGCGTGAAACCGAATGAGTTTCACCAGAACATTCAGAATATTGTCTATTCTGTTTATAATGGCCCCGTTGTATAGGAACTGGATGGAATAATATTTTTGGAATGCAGATACTGGTTTTTTTGTGAAGAGTTCGTATACTTATCTCAAAATTCTAATTCAAATGATGTCCTTCAAGATAAATTTAACTGTGGCCTTGTACAACTAAGAAAGTGGATAGGAAAATAGAGAGTATATCGTATATCGCTTACGCAGATTAAAAAAATGTTTATACCTTGAATGCGATTTTTATTCAGTAAGGGTTTGCTTTGGTTTTATTGGAAAAGGAGGTTGCGCTAGTTAATTGCATTTTGTATGAGTGAGTATACACTAGAAAGTCATTTAGATTGAGTCCATTTTGATTCAGTCCAAATTTGACCAAGTCAAGCAATTTGACAATTTTTTTTACCGGAAATAATCAGCAAATAAATTACAAATAGTTGGAAGATCAGAGTATGCAGACACCAAGGGTTGCATGGTTTTAGGTGTACCAATTGATTTTTTTTTTACTTTTGATAAATGACCAAAAGTAAAAAAAAATCACTTGGTATGCAGTTTTGTTACAAAAATTTAATATTATTGATTAAGTTTAATCGAAATGGTTAGACCTGTTTTTGAGAAACGGAATGTTACGTAAAACCGTTATATATAATGGAATGGAATTAGTCCTGTAATGCGACTCTCCAAAGAATTTAATGATTCGTACGTTACAATGATGTTATACTGTTGTCTTGGTTGTCTTATTCTGAAATATTGTAGTCCTATTTATAGTGTTGCTATCCAAAAAGGTTTCCTGTTATCTGCTCTCCGTCAACTCTGAATTATCTCCATCCATCTTATGTGAATTGATTAATGCTATTAAATTTGTCTACATTTTTGGGTTCCCCTATGATCATAACGTACGATCCAGATGACTCAGTATGACCGCAATATTTATTCTAAGGCCAATAAAATGAGAACCCACCCCTTGCCTCCAAGTGAGTTAGTCATAATGCTAAAAGCTTCCTGAAGTAGTTTTTACTACAATTCGGAATTTGGCTAATTGGCCGTAGTCGTGATGGCACAACCTGCAACAAAGATTTTCAGAGGTAAACTCGCTCCCCATTCGGATCTCCAGGAATGACTATTGCAGTGTGAACAACTACTGAGAAACTAACACCAACAACAATACCGATAATAAAACTAAACTTGTGACTTAATATTGGAACTCTCGAGGTCTAAAATATACTAACGTTAATGTTAAAATTTTTATTTTAATTTTTAAATTATTGCATTGTCATTGATTGGTGTGCAAAGTTTCAATTTAAATTGCCGTTTTTAAGTAAGTGATAACCGCGTTCAAAGGATCATACATACAGGTGAAGCTGAAAAAAGTGTTTTAAAAATATCTTAAATCTTAGATCTTCTGCTCCATTAAAAAACTCAGATCGCACATTGATGACAGCGCTCTAATACCTATCAAATACCTATCTTGATGCCAAGGATACAAGACCATCAACGAGTTTAATGAAACTATCAAACAACTAACTGGGGTAGTCTGTGAGATTTTTACAGTTGTCTTTGTTCGGATGACCTTATTTTTAGTCTAAGAGATGTTGCATTTAATATAAAATGCCACGAATAATCATGGTAAGGCCAACTTCAGATCATACATCCAACAAGGAAACACCAAAACACTTTTTGTTGCACAAAAATAAAAAAATGGAACCAACTGCAAGAAGACGTATTGTCACAATTCTACAACAACTCAACAAATATCTGGAGGCTTAGTATCGGGGAGCTCTCCAAACGCCTCATAAAAGACTTAAAATCAAATACTTGTTCGTTAATTTATTATTCAGTGACACTTTTTTATTATTTTTTAATATAAGGGCTACCAAATTGTACTTTAATACAATTATTTTAGTTCTCACTCACTTTTGCTAAAGTTTTGTTTTAAGTGGCCTTTCTAGTGTGTTTACTATTAAACAGTTTATTATTAAACAAAAATTACTCGGAATGGCGTTTTATCCCGTGGTAAGCAATTTTCGTATAAATAATAACTATTTGAAATGAACTAACAGTGGACTAATAAGCCCTGGAGGTATTTTTTTAAACGTTCTGTAACTCATCGTTTGTCAAAAATCATTTTTATAGCTTATCTATACGTATACAATCAAAACAAACATATTCTATCATTTTTAGGGGAATTCAGGGAAAGTTTCCTATTTTCATTACAGTTTTTCTTTATTTATAAGAACATTTTATTACAGTAATAAGTAGCTACAAGTAGCTCGTTATTGATTTTTGTTTTGTCAGAAGCTGTGATTAACTGCTCCCCATACCATAATACCACCATCTCGACTATGATAAATTTTCAGAGCTGATTCGCAGGGTTTGGAAGCAAACGCAATACTGCTCTTGTATCACCCCCTGTTTTTGCCTTTTTTTACCGCCTTAATGTTTTTTTCCATACGAATCATTCTTCCTCAACTCGGAGTAGATCACATTAAAACTTCGTCCAAATTGTATAGCAATAGCACGTCCGGTTAATCTTTGCTTCTTAAGTAAATCGATGTTGGCCTTTTCGAAATTGGTAAGGAATTTCGCTCTACCCATGTTGTTCCAAATTTAAATTTATCGATTAAAATCAATTAGAACCACTTTTGCAGTTCAGTCAGCTTTTGGTAAGTCAGTTATTGATTTTATGACTAGCCACTCAAAAGTTACTAAGTACAAGGTATCTAAAAAATAATGTCATTCTCTCGGAAGGGGTGTTCCAAATTTTAATTGCAATGAGAGCAAAAAATCAAAAATCCATTGAGTCTCATTAATCCGCACAGCAATTAAAGTGCTGCTGCAACAATTACCAAGATCCTCAATGTTAATAATAAAATATTAAAAAAGAGATTGCCGAAACCCGGGATCGAACCGGGGACCTTTAGATCTTCAGTCTAACGCTCTCCCAACTGAGCTATTTCGGCAAGTTGGGGTTGAAAACAGGTATCCCCAACGGAACGTGTTTTTTTTTTTGATAAAATGAAGTGGTTCCACCATTTGCATGTATTTATACTCAAAGCATGTCCTATCTGCATAATCATCATGATTAGTACAAATATGCTGAGCGCTATTATCAAAATAAATTATCTTTTCGAAATATCCACAAATCAACAAATTCGACCTCAGTTAGTTTTTGTCATTCTTTCGAATACTTCATAAAAATGTGGAGTTTTATAAATAAAATAGCACGGCTACAGTCAATTACTGAGTGGCCATTTACAAGGGCATGGTGTAAAACATGGAGAGACTACTCTCGAGTCTCTTATATGCATGGCATGAAATATATATTTGATCACAACCTCAACGTTTATACTAGGTAATATATTTTATACAAAATTATTTTTTTTTGCATTATAGTACTAGATATACATAAAACTAAACAATATTATAAATTATATTAAATTTCATTTTAGAGCACTTTGGGGTGTAATCATTCTTGCCATGTTTATATCAGCTAACCATATGGCTGTTACGACTTGGATGGGTTTTATTGAGGAACCAAGCCGATTTACAATTGAAAGTGATCATGCTAATACCGCGAAGCTCCTATATCCTTCTGTGACTGTTTGTCCAGCTACGGTGTTCAACTTTACTAAGGCAAAGGATTTTTTCACGGATTTGTAAGTACCAATTCATTTTGTTTTGAGATTTATATATTGTGTGTTAAAATATAAAAGTAAAACAAACATTTGAAAATATTGATCCTATCCCCATTTAGTATCCTATCTCATTATATTTTTAAGTGGGGATTTCATAAATTTGTAAGATTGTAACGATTTTTTCAATTCCTTTACTGAAAGGTTGTTAAAAAAATTACTCTGGGTTTTAACAAGTTTTGTCATGGGTTACTCAAAAGTTATGTTAAAAATGCCAATGCCACAATACTGGTATAATATTATAATTTTTTTATGAAAACTTTTAAACCTGAGCGACGACGGCTCATTCGTATATGAGCCGACTATCGGTTATCAGTTAATCGGAAGACGTTGTAGATTAGCGAAACCACCGATGTATCAGTCCTCGACTATCCGAACATAGGAAAGCTTCAGGCGGAATAAATCCGCTTAAACGCGCACTTTCAAAGTATTCGCAATTGGGGTAGAAGGTCCCAAAGATGAGGCTAGTGCTTGAGGCTATGAGTTTCACCAGAACATTCAGAATATTGTCTATTCTGTTTATAATGGCCCCGTTGTATAGAAACTGAATAAAATAATATTTTTGGAATGCAGATACTTATGTTTTGTGAAAAGTTCGTATACTTATCTCCAAATTCTAATTCAACTGATGTCCTTCAAGATAAATTTAACTGTGGCCTTGTAGAACTAAGAAAGTGGATAGGAAGATAGAGAGTATATCGTATATCGACGCACGCAGATTAAACAAAAAATTGTATACCCCGAATACGATTTTTATTCAGTAATGGGTTGCTTTGGTTTTATTGGAATTAAAGAAGGAGGTTGCGCTAGTTAACTGCATTTTGTATGAGTGAGCATACACGAGAAAGTCATTTAGGTTGAGTCCATTTTGATTCAGTCAAAATTTCGAACAAGTCAAGCTATTTGAAAAAAATTTTTACCGGAAATCCATACGGGACTTATGAGCCACGAAGATCCATGTGTGTTTCCCCACATCCGCTGAATTTTGCCTAGTCAAACTATTCCTTGGCATCATATGTCTTTTGTGACAAAATATATTAATTGATTTATTTCCGACTTACCTGCTGATTAGTTCTTAGATTATATATTCATCTTCTACATCCCAACAAAATATTAAAAAGTCAAACTGTAGTAATAATGCACAATTATGATTAAAGCTACAATGAAATGGAAACGTCAAACCCAATGAGTATAGTAAAATATATTTAAAGCTGAAATGCAATTAAATTAAAGCATTACATTAATCATATTTGTAATTCAATTTATTTTCCCCATTTCCAAATAAAATTAAAATTTTACTCATTTTCCATACTGAATCTTTTGGACTTGAAAAACCTTTAGCCACTTAGAAATCAATCAACGCACAAAAGCCATATCCGGAATAATAATCTCATCAAATTATCAGATTTGTGTTGTGTCTATTTTCAAAATTTCTTTATTAATATAATTGTTAAAAAAAATCAATGCCGAAACCCGGGATCGAACCAGGGACCTTTAAAAAGTAAAACAGGAAAAAATAATTAGGTTCCTGAACAAGATCAGATACATATAATGTGAGTTCGCTTAAACAGTGATTTTGCATTTTGCGATATTACACATTAAGCATGGTCCAGTACACAAATGAAGAGCTTTTCAAAAGTATAAAAATGTAGTGAGTCAGTCAGGCCTCGCAAATCAAAATTGAGCTTTTAACGCCAAAGTTTGGTAAGGCAGTTATCTAGAAACTTACCATTTGGTCACATTGTGCTTATTATTTGGAGCTATCATCTTCAATAAGTTTAGTTCCAAAACTTTTCGGAATCTTTAGAAAGTGGCCAAAAGAATAATCTACATCGAATCGATTGGGCCAGATATTATGACTAAGTTCAAGTTCTATTCAAAATGATTTAAGATGAACCAAATAGGTAAATGTATGGTATGTTTTTTTTTTCTTTTTTTTAAATCTAAAGGTTAAGAACCCAATTTATGTCTTATAAAGAGAAAGATATTGTTTTCGTGAAAATGATTGATTCTAACATTATAATGATAGCGGAACTCAAAAAAGTGGTTTTTGGAATTCCGTCCGATGGTCCGTCTGTCCGTTCAAGCCTCTCCAACCTAAAGAATTCGACCGATTTTCTTCAAACTTCGTATCCAACGTTTCTAGGCCATTTTTTTTTTGCTTTTAGCCATGTTATTACAAAATTCAAACATTACCTCAATTTTCAGGAAAACTGCTCTAACGATTCTGATTCTTCATACATACTGTGAGCATAATAGTTCGAACAAAACTGTATACCCAGTTTTTTTGAGAAAATCCATATAACGGATTTTGCATATAGGCCATATAAAGAAAATTGTCAATTTCTCGCAAAATATTCAACCAATTTAAATGAAATTTAATTTGTATACTACAATTACAGTTTTCATGAGTTACACGTAATTGGTTTTGGCCAATAACGGAAAATCATTATTATTCACATGGGCACCGATTAATTTGAATGACGAAATAATCGTTCGTATAATCACATTTCGACATTATTTATATCATTTTCAGCATCATTAATCAAAATAAAAATTATTATGTATTATGGCCAAATTTTTAAAAACGTCTAAATTAACTCGCTTTGAAGGAGAGTTGCGTACGTTGCGACCCAGTCGTGCAACCACCACTCGTTTTCTTCTTTCAATTATTATCGAAAACGGTTTTCAAAATATGAAATTATTGCTTTAAATCTAAAATTACAACATTACAATTAGTTTAGTAGAAAGCAAAAGAATTGAGAAGGCTACGATTCTTTAAAAATAATATCCTCAAAAAGTGGAAGTGGGTTAAAACTTTATGTCGCTGATAGGTATATATAAAATGGCATTCTTACAACAAATTATAAAGTTTATAAAACTATTTTATGGTTCGACCAAACACATAGTTTTTCTCCTGAATATGGTTTTATTAATATTACTAATAATTTAACATCGAAAGTTATATTAAAACTTTACCAAAAAAGTTTTTTTTGCAGAAAACGCTCAAAAAAAGTAGGCGTGACAAAAAACCTTACATGGACAAATTATAGATATTGGAAATGTCTTCATATGTTGTTCAGACACTTTTTAAAAATGTTTTACCGTTTGACTAAGAACAATGTTTTTCTTAAAAGTGGGCGGATTTCAAAATTGTTTACACATTCTCTGCTTCGTCGGACGGAGAGTCTGTATACGAAATTTCAACACACTAGCTCAAAATGTAAGACCAAAAAATTGGTGTCTCATAGATGGACGGACAGGCAGAAATGGCTGGCGATTCTCAGTTGATCCATATACTTTGAGGTATATCTATCGAAATTATATCTCTATGTCACAAGCTTAATGTCAAAACTGATTAAACATCAATAATTGAAATCCCAAAAAGACCCTTGGGTGCATCTAGGTTTTCAGTTTCAGTGGGGCCAGATCACCCATTAGCGTTTTTTCATATATTTATTTACAGCGTGATTTTAAAATATATTCACCATTTTTAAAGCCTTAATCAGAGTATCCAAAATGTTTGTTTTATTGAATAAAATATTATAATATTCAATTATTCAAGTAAACTATTATTTATCTGTGAACGTATCTGTTTTATGCCCGTTGCGTATCCTTGGGTAACATTTAATTCAGCTCCTTCCAACTTGCCAACCGTTACTGCTTCTCTTTATAGTAAATATCCTGAGAATATCACCATGGATGATGTACTTCAGAGTCTTGACCAGATTAATGGATTTACCAATTGGAACTTCAAGTACTCCACTGGAAAACTATCTATCCTAGAAGCTGTTATGAAACTAAGTAACCACACAGCTGACTCTTTCTTATATCAAAATCGCTGGAACCTAATTGAATTATTTGACCGTTGCCGATTTCAGTCAAAGACTCTTGACTGTAGTGAGCTTTTTCAAGCTAGTAGGACATCTGTGGGTTTTTGTGCCACATTCAATACTCACCAAAATCAGTATGTCAACAGCAAGTTTCAAGTTTTAAATAACTAAATATAAAGATTTATAGAATACCTTCGAAGAAGTACAAATCGAATCGACATTCAATGCGTCAGGGACTCTCATTTGTTCTCAAAAATGTGGAACTAGACTTGGAACATACCGTTTCAAACATGCAACGTTTTGAGGTTCTCGTCAATGAAGCTCATGTATATCCAGATGAGTATACTTTTCGAAGGACTCTACGTAGAAATGAGGAAATGTTACTTCGAGCTCAGCCTATTGAGATTACATGCTCTCGAGAAGTCTGGAGACGGCTAACTATAAAGGAACGGAATTGTGCGCTGACGAGCGAGATAAAAATGCGATTTTTTCCAGAGTATCATAAGCAGAATTGTATAATTGAATGCCGTAGCATGATTGTTCTCAAAGTATGTGGATGTGTGCCGTTCTATTTGTTTAAAGATGATGGTACGTTGGTGTGCGATTTTCATCATATTCCATGCTTATCGGATAATTTTGGTTTGATGATAATATTTATTGGGTTTGAACTGTATACAATGTTATTTTTTCTTACTAGATGCTATGAAGACTATGCTTCAAGATTGCAATTGCGTGGACAATTGCGAAACGGTGGACTTTTCGTTAAGTTTGACAAGAAGAATCATTGACTATACTGTCCCCACTGTGGATCCCTTCTAGTGAGTGTTTTTTTTTTTCTTTAAAAAAATTAATTTTAAAAAAGCTAACAAATCCGGCTACCCAGACATTTGTCAACTTTACAACTATAATCGTATTGCAGATTCCGGTAGACACACTTTGTTGACAAACATTTGTATCTCTCGTCGATACAGCTTGTCTTCTAATTTTAGAAATCTGATGCTCTATATTTATCAGGAAAATCCTTAATCCTGTCATGATCATCCCAATTATCAAACTATTTAATAGGTGCGGTGGGGTGTATTAAATATTTCTTAGAATTGGTGGTATTGACTTACTTACATTGAACCATTTGAAGGGAAAATTATACCCTGGAGTTAAAAAATGAGTAGTCTCCCGAGATAGGTATTTCATCACAGCCAATCTTCTTCCATTGACGACCCAGACCAAGCGCTCTTATCTGCGATCAGAATTACAACAAAGGTTTGGTCTTCTTAGTCATCTCAAATCCAGGAGGCTGGAATCAAACTCATTGTTATTGATGGGGTCCGAGTCAAAGTAGATATAGTTGGCATATTCCGCCATTTTGAATACCATAATAATAAGATGCGTACTTAATATAGCTCATCCAATTCGATTTGACCAATACAATCAGTATTCCAAAATATTTCTCCACCATTCGTATAAAACTATATGTCGAGACCTTAAAAACTCCGCTTGAGTGATTTATTTGAGTTCCTCCTATCGATAATGGTCGCTTGAGGACAGATATGGTGAATATAATGAATGTGGAAGCAATTGGAACTAGCCTCGTGATTTTTCATTGACTCGGCGGGTATTGGGAGTCCCTACAATTAATGCTGGTGCAAAAGATTTTCTATGACGGTGTCAAAAATGCAGTCATGTTGGTATTATTAATTGGAGGAACCCGAAACTTAAGCCAATATGCCTCACCGCCACTGCTGCGATTATTTTGTAGCAGTTTGGGCAGTGCTTTAATCATAAAATTACGGTTTGAAAGGAAAATCCCTTTAACTCTGAATAACGAACATCTAAATACATTCCTGCATGCAGTTACTGGTATCTTATTCAAACTGAATAAAACAGCGTTTTCAATTACGTGATCCAGGACCATTTTCTAAGAAAAGCCATTTATTTGTATCGGGTATTTTTTGAACGACTTGGTATATTCCCTTTCAGATTTCGCGTAGGTTATTTGTACCTTGTTTATGATCATGTGCGCTGAGTGTTCCTCTAATGTGATGGATGAATACGACAGTGTTGTTTTTTTATTTTTAGTGAACTGATTATAATGACAATTTCCTTTATGTATTTCTTTTTTAAGTGATGGTGTTCGGCCCAACTTTACTATAGTCCACGTTTATATGCAATCGCAAATATATCGGCGATTGAGGCGTGACATCGTTTGGAATCTTGTAGCTATGGCTGGTAATCCAACTTATTGTTTTTTATACAAATCAAAAACTAAATTGTGGCTTTTGTTTAAACAGGAAATATGGGGAACTGTTACGGTGTATTCACGGGAATAAGCTCGTTGGCAGTGTGCCAATTTATTTACTACTTTACATTTATTTTAAAAAGAAATTACTGCAGCATGGTTGAACTGGACAAACGAATATTATTTAAAAAAGTAAAATCACTCCGAAGTATTTAAAAAGAAAATGTATACATATTTCTATTAAAATATTTACGTAAACCAACTTACGAGTGGCCATCTTGTCTCACCTTAATTCTTTAGAGATGACAATAGTTGACCAAGTCTTTTGGTTTGAGCTATAAAAATTTATAAATAAATCGCATTACATCTAGATTGCGTTATTTTTTTGAGGATATGAAAAATAATAATCAGGACTGCCTAAAAAGGAAATTTCATGAATGAATAAAACTGTTTGCAATCGTAGATTATTATTATGATATCGGCCAAGTTATATGTTTTTTTTAAAAGTCGTCTTCTGATAGTTAAACCATTTTGAAGTCCCTTTTTGCACATACCGTTATATGGTTACAAAGGTATCCAAAGGTATATAAAAGTTCCGGTAGAAGTTTTTTTTATCACCGAGGTTGAATTTTTTGAATACAGAAATCAAAACCCTCCCATTTAACTTTTTTATAACTAGTTCGTTGGTTAGGTTTTATTTCCCATTTGCTTCTTCTGTTTTTCGATTTATTATATTTTGACATAATATGGCTTTGCGATAAACTGACTTTTATACTTTTTTAAATTTATTTTGTTTAAGTGATGATCGTCACACCAACATAACAATAGTGCAAGTTTATCGTAGAGTAAGACGTGATATCGTTTGGAATGTTGTCACCTAGTAATAGAACTTAGTTGTCTATATATATTCAAACATAGGAATAAATTGCTGTTTTTATTTCAACAGGAAATATGGGAAACTGTTACGGTATATTCACAGGAATAAGCTCGTTGGCAGTGTGCCAATTTGTTTGCCACTTTACATTTATTTTAAAAAGAAATTACTGTAGATATTATTTAAAAAAAGCAAAATTACTCCGAAGTAATTAAGAAGAAAATGTATACATACTTATATTAAAATATATCGTAAACGAACTTAAGAGTAGACGGCCACTCTTAAGTTCGTCTCTTCTTAATTCTCTAGCGATGACAATAGTTGATCAAGTCTAAACTATATATAAACTATATATATATATATATATATATATATATACATATATATATATAAATAAATTGCATTACATCTAGATTGTTTTTTTTTTGAGGATAGGAGAATTAATAATAAAAAAAATGAAATTTCATGAATGAATAAAATTGTTTGCAATCGTATATTATTGTTATGGCCGATATTTTTAATGTTTTTTCAAGTTATCTTCTGATAGTTTAAGCCTTTTCTTGAAGTCTCTTTCTGCACATACCGGAATATGGAAACAAAGCTATCCAAAGGTATACAAAGGTTTTATTTCCCATTTGCATTTTTCTGTTCTTTGATTTGTTATATTCTGAGATAATATAGCTTTGATCAACCAACTGTACAATAAAGGGTGTTTTTTTACTGGTATGGAACTTCGAATTTAAATAAAACACAAGAAGATCGTTTTAAGGTCCATTTGTTTGGCTTTATTGGAAAGATGCTTTTATGCCATAAATGCTTATATGTGGCCGCCGCGGCTGGTTCTAATAAAGTCAAGTCTAGGGGTCATATTTTAAACCACTTTTTGAGCATTTGGGGCTGTTTACCGCAATAACGCAACGAATGTTGGCTTTTAAGTCCCCTAAGATTTCCGGTTTGTTGGCGTAGACGGGTAACTTCAAATCAAATCACACGACTTTGGTGGCCAATTGACAGGTCCATTCCGCGAAATTATGCGCTCATCGAATGTTTCCTTCAATAAATCGATTGTGAGGTGCGCTGTGTGGCATGTAGCGCCGTCTTGTTGGAACCACATCTCATCCACATTCATGCCATCCAATTAGGGAACAAAATAGTCGGTTATCATGGCTCTATACTGGTCTCCATTAACGGTAACTGACTCTCCAGCATCATTTCGGACGAAGTATGGCCCATAAAGTACACAAAACAGTCAGTTTTTGTGGATGTAATGGCGTTTTAAGGGGTCATGTGGTTCTCTTCACTCCAAATGCGGCAATTTTGCTTGTTGATGTAGCCATTCAACCAAAAATGAGCCTCTTCACTGAACAAAACTTTGCGGTGAAAATCAGCATTGCGCAAAATCTTCTATAAAGTTGATGGACATAGCTCCAATTGCTGTGCGAGGTGGCGAATTTATTCGGGTCCTCTTCAACACCTTGCTCTATAGCGTCAATTGTTTCTTCGGTGCGCATTGTTCGACGTATCGGCGGATGCGTATCATCACATAGAGTAAAGGTAGTGCGAAAACGATCCATGGTTAACCGAATTAATTGTTCTGATGGACGATTATGTCCACCATAAAATGGACGGAGCTTGCGGTAGACTTCGCGAACTGAACCATTATTTTCGAAATAAATTTGCATGATTTTTAATCGCAACTTTGTCGTAGAGTAAGACGTGACATCGTTTGCAATGTTATCACTATGGCTATGATTAGAACTAAGTTGTCCCTATCTATTCGTTCAAAGGAGTAAATTGCTGTTTTTATTTCAGTAGGAAATATGGGAAACTGTTACAGTAAATTCACAGGAATAAGCTTTTTGAGAGTTTCTCAATTCATTTACTACTTTAAACGTATTTACAAAAAACGTTTGACACCAAAATAATTTAAGATAAAAACTTATTAAAATTCGAAAATTGTGTTATTTTATACAATTTAAATGAAAAGTATATAACTTTCAGGATTGGCATTTTAATATTAACATGAGCTTTATGTTCAGTCTTTGGTCATTACCAAGTGCACGAAGTTTTAATATCTTCACCCCACATAATTAAGTTTATATAATTTTGCAAACCCTTTCCTTACCCCTATGGGAAAGGGTATAAAAAATAATAATAAATAATATAAACTTAATTATATGGGGTGAAGATATTAAAACTTCGTGCACTTGGTTTTATATTTGTTTAGTTTTGACATTAATTTTGTAACATAGAGAAATAAAATCGCTATCTGAGTCGATCTAGCCATGTCTGTCTATCCGTGCAGGTCTCGTTCCACGATAAATGATTCTTCCTTTATAACCGAATATATCCGAATAGTCGATCACTTTAACATGGGCCATAGTAGATGGTACAGTTTTTCATTCTCCTTTTGCCCGGCCTATTCCATTGTTTAGGACTTCCAATAGTTTTTCTACTATTAAATCCAAGGTGCAGATATTAACGTCGCGGTTTCATTTAGCTTGGTCGTCAACAATAAAATCAGCCCATTCCAAAACTATCGTTGTTTCTTATGAGCTATTTTTTCCATGAATGCATTGTTTGCCCAAAGCACAACTCCCATTCTGAAGGGCCAGATCCATGAGTTGAGTACAGCAGACCGGAGATTCCATTGCTTTTTATAGTGTTGCAGTTTGTTTTTATATCCCACTAAAAATTTAGCAAGCCAAATCCGGTGGAATGAGACCAGTAGCCGATGGCTACCGCTTGGCGATGTGTGCTGATCTCTGCACTAATAACAGAGCGTCTATAGTGAAATAGACCTATTTTTTTGGTACACATTTAAGCGTTCAGGTTCCAACTTAGCTAGCTAATCTAACAAAAGAGTAGCTATAAGTATATTTTTATACGATGTCTTAGAATGAAAACATAGTAAAGCGATTAACTCCAACTCATCCACAACTCGTCAACGTTTCGTAAGTTATTGAGTATATTCGCATATTATAAAAGATTTGTTAAAAGTTTAGTTTAAAAAATATCAAAATGTCTACAATGATGTATGATGCTGTCGAATCAACAAAACACTGGTCCGAGTACACCAACGGAACTCACGATGCCACCACGTCACTGAATCATATTGCACAAAAGGAAATATTTCCAGATAGCATCAACGAGCAAATATTCCATATGACCATCAACACCCTGCTATTTTAGACTCTAATGATGTTCGGGACCCTCATTTGAAATTCCTGCACGGGCGAATATCACCAATAAAGGCGCACCTTCGACAAAAGTCTTAGATTTGCAAACTTAAAATATCGGTAAAGAACGGCGTAACATGTCAAAGATTTCTTGCTCAAAGAAATATTGTAGTATTCTCAACTAATAAGAAAATACCACAATATCAAGGTCCTTTACACACACTTGAATTGACTACCTAGGCTCCATCGAGCGTGGTAAGGTTATGGAGTTAATTTCTAAATAAGGATATCAGGCAATTTCTCTCAGATTGGCCACAAAGGCAATAAATCTGGAGGCATTTTTTAATACTTTTCTGAGAATTGCGATGATTTCCAGTTACACAGCGACATTGTTAGTGCTGACGTTGAAATAGGTCGATACCTTGCATATAGTATTCATGATCTTAGCGAGTGAGCCAATGTCTTTATAACCGAAGGAACAAATTGAATTTCCATTCCCCTAATTTTGAGGATTGTGAGAAGTTGGAGTTAAGAGCGATAACTTTCTGTAAAAAAAGATTCTAGGAAAAAAGACATTTAATTACTAAGACCTCAAGTCGCGTTGGAATCAAGTCGTAGCGTGTTTTAATCCGAGGCACATTTTCTAAGCTGACAAATTTGTTTACTATTTTTATAGCAAACCTAACCACAAGAAAGCAGGACAACTTTGACAGGTGAAACTGATACAAGGCTAATTGCAGACGTTTTGGAAGCAATAGCAGAACGAATTTCTAAGCCACCTTGAACTGCATCCAAAATGGTATAAAAAATGGCCAGTTTTGTAATTTCACAAGTGTTTGCATTTGTACCAATAAAATACGGGACACATCCACAAGCCTCAAAAGTACTCAAGACGGGGCACTCAAACTCGCAATTATCTCGTAATTTTCAATGTGTGGTACTGATATTGATACCCCAGTGTTCACATTGCTACTTCAGCATCAAACAACAGCCTTGCCGACGCTTACGATCTACGAAATTTCCCCTTCGCACTTACCGCCCGCGTCAGATCTGGCTACAAATTTTTAGCTGTGATGAGTACTCTATGTACTCTACCCGATTTCATTCACGTCGAACGAGCAACAATATCCGTAACTAGTTTTCGAGGGCTCAAAGGTTTTGCTGCAGTTTACAATTTTCGACTGAAATCTACAACGAAACATGAGATCAGAACACTTCCGGCGAATAAGTTTGTAGAAGTCATGGGTTGTCATGTTATTGATTTTAATAATTCTTTTGAGGCTTTTCAATCTCGTTTCATTATAAGTATGTACTTTGCCAACCACGGCATAGATCAAATTGATGTTTTCCATTGCTTCATCTAGAGTGATGTTGTCGGGGAGAACTCTGAAATATAATATATACATGTATTCCAGATATTATTGTGAGATAATGCTTTCAACCACAAAAATGGGCTAACAATTTCTTCATTCTTCCATTTCCAACGAACCGGTCACTTTGTGTCATTGGTACATCTAAGGCTTAAACAGCTCATAGCATAAAAAAAAAACTTTTGGCACTACACAAACTAAAATAAGTATGCATAAAGGAATAAATGAGCTGGTATTGCAGTTCCTTCTCTGAAGACTTACATTTTCCTAGAATATCGTCGTGTAGAGGCACCTATCAAAGGTAAGTGTTTACAGTGTGTTCAAGTGTGTTCAAGTGTACAGTAAAATGCTAATAAGATAACCTTACATTGTCTTTTAGCCATGACAAGTAAAAATAAAAAAATAATAACTTTATGGCGCAACAGGCTCGTTAATACCCAGTGCCTAGCTATTTTCTCACAATCATTCATGTGTGCGTGTGTACTTCTTTGCACGATGGCGGGACCTATTGGTTTATGTCGAATCCGAACGGCTAAGTGGAGATAAGCTTTTCATGCCAATTGAGACTACTCGGCTGATTTGTCAGGTCATCACGAAAGGAGGGCCAGTGAAAAATCATTTAGGTGTTGCTACGGCTGGGAAAATCGAACCCAGACCTTCCGCGCGGCAGTTCATTGCACTAACCATCGCGCCACTGAGCCCGTCAGTCAAGACAATTTTTCGATCTAAAACACCCTACAATAAACAGCTTCAGTGCTTTGAAAAAATACGGCAGCATGCAAATTTACGACTGGATAACATGTCATCTTGACCTTCGGCGATAGTCTGACAAATATCCAAGAGCATAAAACTGTCATGATATGCCTCTCAAATTTGCAATTTATAATAGGCGTTAAACTGGAGGTCTCATTAGTGTCGCAAAAATAAAACTTTGCACACATTAATGAATAGAGAAGCCAGGTTTGATGTCATAAATGACTTACATAAACACAATAAGACAGGAGCTGACAGGATTCCCTCCTTTTTTAAATTTCTCTTATAAAGAGAAAGATATTGTTTTCATGAAAATTTTCGACCTCGAGATTTTGATTGATTCTAACATTACGATGATAGCGAACTCAAAAAAGTGGTTTTCGGAATTCCGTCCGTCGTCCAGCCTAAACGACTTGACCGATTTTCTTCGAATTTTGTATCCAGCGTTTGTTTGGTCATAATTCTAGGCCATTTTTTTTTGCTTTTACCCATGTTATTACCGGTACTTGTCATATAAAAATCATACATTACCTCAATTTGCTTGAAAACGGCTCTAACGATTCTGATAAAACTTCTTATATGATATGTACATATTAGTTCCAACAAAACTGCATACCCAGTTTTTTCGAGAACTCCATATAACGGATTTTTGCATATAGGCCATATTAAGAAAATTGTCAATTTCTCGCAAACTATTTGGCCAAATTGAATGAAATTAAATTTGTATACTACTAGTACTGTTTTTATGAGTTCCACATGATTGGTTTTGGGCCAATTATCTCTAAACGAAATTTTCAGTTTTGGCCAATAACGAACATCGTTATTATTCACATGAACACCGATTACTTTCAATTACGGAATAAACGTTCGTATAATCTCATTTCGACATCATTTATACCATTCTAACCAAATTGTTAAAAACGTCAAATTAACTCGCTGTGAAAGAGAAAGCGGCGTGCGACCCAGTCGTGCACCCACCACTAGTTTATAAATAGTAGCGGCTCTTGGAAAGTATATCTAAGGCCAATTGTGTAGAGCGTAGCCTACGTAGATAAGAAAAATTGAGTCTAAGCACTTCTAAGCATTTCATTTTATTTGTATAGCTATATTGAAGATAGTATGTTGAAGCAATTATCAAGTTATGTTATAGGCACAATTACTTACAAATTTTGAATATGATTTTTTTCACGTCCGGATAGTTGTACATCGTCGGTGGACATATTGTTACCGCTGGGAATACCAAGTTAGTCAACGGAGTGTGTTCATTGTCGATATTTATTCGAATGGGATTACTTGCAAACTCCAAGTAAAATATCCAAACCATCGCAACTGCACAGAAGAACATCGCTAAAACTATGACTATATAAAGTAATCTGTAGGTAAACGCCAAGGTTACAAATCTTCATGCAATTGCTAATAATAGACAATATTTTATTCCGTGAATACTGCTTACTTCGTAAAACTGGTTGAATATTACATGAAAGGCACTTCGAAATCGTCTCTTCACTTTGATTCGAGAAGGCTCACACACAATAAAAGCCATGACTGTGCATATCGCCTACAAGGATTACGAATAAAGAGAACATTGTCAAGAAACTCACTACTTCAAATGAATCTAATGACAAACATTCGTTTTGACATGTTAATATGGGGTTGCAAGTTAAGAAAAATAATATTGAATTATCATTGGGCAGAATATTGGAAATAATATAAATTATTGATATTAAGGGACGTCAAGTACAAAAATAAGGCAGTGTTGGAGTGAAAGAGGTTGTTATAAAAAGACCCACGTCATATGTAGTGACTTTGACACCTAAGGCATAAATTATCTTTAGGAGAGATGCATGCGCTTACAAGCCCAACGATGGAGAGATGCAAAAAGACCCATGGAAAATTTATATAAGTGTAAGGGAACACATAAAATAAATGGCTTCTGCTGCCTGCTGATTTTGCGCATTGCCAATTGCGAAAATTACTGAAGTGAATTACAGCTGAACACCCTTTACCCTTTTAATATTAATGCAAATAAAAATAATATCAAAAAAATGATACAGCTTATTTTTTAATCGATGGTTGGGTGTTGTAGAACGAGGGAAGACTTTTATTGGCTTTAACTTGGCAATGCCCAGTGGTTGCAACTCTGACTACACATCAAGTTCTTATTTTTTACCTCCAAGTGGTAATCATCGGGTATTGGTCTCATCCAACCAGATTTGACTTGCTTAACGATAAGCGCGAGTGTTGATACACAGCGAAAAACAGCAACACTATAAACAGCCAGGTCAGAATGGCAAGGAATGAATACCCGGCCTGCTGTCCCAGGCGAAATAGACAAGCTGCCTCGACATATTCAGACAACAGGTTGTCTCGGAATTTCCAGGGTTAGTCAGGCCCCTTAAACATGGATGGTGGCGGATGAACCGAAAGGCCAACGGCAGCGCTAGTTACGATATTACCAATGCTTTACACGTCATCATACTTAACCACCAGCTATTTGTCAACAACAAGCAACCATCACCGCATAGCAACGAGATGCAAACGGCTTGTAAACAACCTATCGATCCTCTTTGGTTGGCAACAGCAGCTTAAAGATGTACCAACGCTGTACTATAGATGGTATCGCACCAGCCTTATCATAAACGATCTCCACATGCAGAAATCATGGCTTATGCTGATAAACCAAAACAACGGAACATGTTTATGCTTTTCTTTATCATTAGCTCTCTTTTTGAAATTATGTTAGAATATAAGTTAGTCTTAAGCGAACTCAGAATAAAGACGGTCGTGATCGGCAAATAAATTGTTGTCGTTTCTTTTTTATCGTTTCCTGAAGAAAACGTAACTGGCGCAGTCGGTAGGATAATTAAGCCCAGCATTTAAAAAAAAAAGTGAAATACTTAATAAGTAGCTTTATATTAGTGCTGTGAACTTAATTTGATTGCACACTTCAAACGAATATTGAAGTGGTGGGTATTAACTCTTTAGCAAAACGAGCTTATTGAAAAAAACAATAATAAACTGTGAGCCGAGTGAATATTTTTTTTCCCGATATTGGACGAACGCCTAAAAGTGCAAAAACAATTTAACAAAAAGTACGATAAATGAAACTTTAAATTATAAAAAGTGTTGTAATAAGATCTACCAATGTATGCGGCATCACGCGGCAGGCTTAACGAAGTAAGTTCCTTTTCGATCTATTATATTATCGGCCTTTTCCTTTTCCCATGCCACCCACCCCTAAAATATAATACTGCTGTGTAATAAAGTTAGTAGTTGTAGTCTTAAAAATAGTCCGATTCAAAGAAAATTTAAAAGCGCCAGTTTAAATTTATAAAACGTAGACAAAAGTGGTATAGTAGGACTTTTTATTGATTCTAACAACGTAAAGGAAAGAAGCAATTTTTTTAAACCTTTGACTTTAAACAAATTGGGGAATATGAATAATTCTGATGTTGCTTCCAATGTCTTCAATTCTCTCAGAATTCCTGAAGCGGTAAAAGACATTCCAACCTTCGATGGAAACCCTCGTTTGTTGTATGATTTTCTTAGTAACGTAGACGAAGTATTGTGTACTATACCGCAAATTTGTGGCACAAGTTATGAAAAAATAATATTTAGAGCTATACTTAACAAAATAGTAGGGCAAGCTAACGAGGTCTTAAATATGTATGGGACGTTTAAACAATGGAAAGACATAAAACAAAACCTAATAGTTCATTACTCGGATAAAATAATAATTCTGGGATTCGAAGACTTCAACCCACTGAGCCAATGGATGCTTCTAGTGGCACAACAACCAGAAGCAATTTTTCACACACAAACAACACTTCGCAAAACCACCGGCAAGGTCAATTATTTAACTTTGAGAATTATTGTAATAATTGTTGTTGTTCAAGAAACGATGGTTTAACAAATTACTATCAAAATTTAGACGTTCAATATCCCTCTACGAATTTTGGTGAATGTGAAGTTGATGATACAAATTTTCAATCACAAGCCTCAGGAAGCCAATCGGATTCATAGATATAAACAACTAACCATTTGCCTTACATTACCATCAATAGTATAAACAATAGAAAAATGAAATTTTTGATTGACACAGGAAGCAATAAATCATTTGTAAGCCCTAAAATAGCCAAATCATTACAAACAATTTTCATTGAACCTGTAGAAATAAAAACAATTTTTAACACTCACGCAATAGATAAAAAAGTAGTCATCAATAGTTTACCAGAGCTTAATACTAAAAAGTGTAACGGAATAATCAGGACAATGATGAAGCCTACAATTCGAACAGGACCCAATGTACCTGGAAACCAAATCCAAAAAAAATTAAGTTCGACAAGCGAAAATGTAGCTGTCCTTTTTCCTCATTGTCCCAAAACCTTCCCTTGCGAAAGTCACCCTTATGACTCCGGCCACAGGACTACGTAAGCCAATCCGGGCAACAACAAGAGAAGGGTGTTCGAGGCCAAAGTATCTAGGCATGCTAGCTCCCGCGCGTACTAGCTCGTCGGTTAGGGAGGGTACTTGATACTAGGCCAGCGAACGATGTTACGATTCCATGCCAGATAAAGGTGAAAGTATCTGTAACTATCAAAAGAGAGCCCGAAGTATCCCAAGGTTAGCACCCACTAACAATTAATAGCGCTGCAGCTGATGAGCTTCTCCAGGTGAAGAGTCCACAGGTGATTAGGTAGTCCTCTTCATTTTCCCACCCCCTGCTCAAACCAATACTCAAAAAGCATCAGCGAGCTTCCGTGGTTACCATTTGTCAATCGGTTGGTAACCCCTAATAGGAAATTCTTCCCTTCGCCCTCGTCAAACCATCTTAGATCCTATTCGCGATCATGCCCACCCAAAATAAAAATGTTAAAAATCCATTACGAGGAGATTTCCCAAGACAATCTTAAGTGTACATTGGTTATGCGGCAGTATTTGACCGCAAAAAAAAAGTAATCCAGGGAGTACAATTCCTTAAAATTCTTTTATTAAAAAAAAGAAAGAAATATAATCATAACTAATACTAACTTATACTAACTTAATTTAATAACTTAAACTAATTTAG
The DNA here is from genome assembly GCA_949824845.1 of Rhingia rostrata. Classification (NCBI taxonomy): domain Eukaryota; kingdom Metazoa; phylum Arthropoda; class Insecta; order Diptera; family Syrphidae; genus Rhingia; species Rhingia rostrata. Next base: position 94,426,482 of record OX463755.1, on the reverse strand, counting down.
GAACATTAACAATGAGCTTTTAAAACTTAACGCAGATACAGTATCTTCAGAATTAGATTGTTTACTATGAAACTATTCTAAAGACACTATAGTGCAGATACGTATATATAATTTATTAGGTTGATAATTGTGTTACGTTTTATTACTAATAAACTTATTCCAAATTTAACTCACAACACCAAAAATTGTTTTGATTTATATATATGGCTTTGAAAACTATATTCTGGGTGATCAATTTTTCTTTGTATATATTTTTTTTTTCCTGGAGAACGATTACTTTTTTTTTATATTAAAATAAAATTTTTTTTGTTTTTTTTTTTTCTTTCACACTATGGGTTAATGTAGATAAACTCGTGGTTAAGAGGTAGGGTAAAGGCGAAACGTAAACGCGGAACGAGGCGACACGAAGCAGGGGAGGATCGAGAAGATATATGTACCTAACGAACGAACAAGTTTTTTTTTTTTTTCTTGTTTTTCCACAAAGGGTAATTATTTTTCTTTTAGGGTTTTGTTTTTAAAAAAAATTGCTTCCTTGGCAATCACAAACAAAAATCAAATAATAAATTTTAAATGGTTCGCAAATATAAACATCCATGTAGGGTGAAAATAAAAATGGAGACTCACCGATAAAGTTTAAACTATACCTTATAGTTTGTTTTTACTTATTAATTCGTCCAGGGGAGTGGGGACCTTATGCATAATTTCCAGCCAGCCCGAGGAATTTGTTGATTGATGCTAGTTTGAATCTGTTAAAAATTTAATGAATATTTATAATTACGAACTTTACCATTGATAAAAGAATTAGGTATACTTATCTTGACGTAATTTTTTTTTTGTTCTTCAGCGGACGGGATGGGTGGGATTGTTGAAGGAAGTGTGTGTGAGTTCTTTTTTTTTTTTTTTTTGATTTTCTAAATTAGTGTTTGATTTTAGTACAATTAATATAATATATATAAGTTAATATAATATAATATATATAAGTGAGTAAGAGGGTTTTGATGACGGGTGCGTTTAACACGATATTAAGTATCCCGGTTGATCGTCTGTTGGGATGTTACGTCCTCGAGAATCTTTTAATGGTTGAGTCGATGTGGTATACACTACTGCGCTGTACATGAGACCTGCGTTGTGATTTATACTCCGGATCCCCCTTTTTTTTTTTTTTTGATTTAGGTTTTTGTTCCTAACTAATCGTGATTGAAAAGTTAGAACTTCTTTTGCTATAATTTGGTTACACTGTGGGGCGGAACAATGATCCAATCACTAAACCACCGGTATGAAGGAGACAATTAATGTATTGTTTCCAAGAAAACAATACTTAGATCCAAAGAGTCTCACTTCATACACGGAGAATAATGTTTCTGGATGCAGACTGCACTTATTCCAAGTGGAAATATTCTTGGTATGGTATTCGTTTTGATAGTCTTTGTTTTTTTATTTTTTTTTTTTTTTTGCTATTTTATTTGAAGCGATTAAATTAAACACTTGGTACTTCAGAATTATTCCTTTTCCCAAAAACAAAACTTTTACTTTAAAATTACAATAACACCGGGTTAAAATCGACCGACGTTGACACTGACGAGCTTTCTTCTTCTCACGTTGCGAGATGAGTTTGTCAAGATCAGCTGTAATCTAAAGAGAGAGGGAACTTCGCGTCACTGCTCTTTATAACTATCGCTCATACCGTACTATGCACTAAGCAACTACCGTATTTTGAAAATGCGGTGATTTCGGTCGTTGACTCTTGCGGCTGCTCACCCATACCACTTGGCTCTCATTACCACTGAGTACATCAGTTAATCAATGTTAACATACACATTGGTATTGTGTTTTTTTTTTTATTCTTTTTCTCCTCTTATTTTTCTTCGTTTAGAAGTATACAATTTGTTCACCGCCTGGAGATATGCAGTAGATTGATTTAAAGCTTTTAAGGGTCAATTACAGAGGTTCCAAAACTTAAGGGGGAAGCGTTACATTTGGTGGTAAAAAAAAATATTTAAATAAGATCCGTTCCCCACACAACATCTTCTTTTCGTGAGTTCAGACGAACGAAAAGACGATGAAAAAGAACGGATGTAGTATAGAAGGCAATTTTGAAATAAAGTGTCTCATGCACAGACTAGGCTAGCCGGGATAAATACTTTAGCTATTTGCGTAAATCTTTGCAGTGGTATACTCCTACACACTTTCCATGCATATCTTCCAGTTCATATAAGTTGTTACCGACGGCCCTTTTTATCTTCATTTTAACGAATTTGGGGCTTAGTTTAGCGCTTATATGCTTAGAAGCATCGCTCAAAATAAAATTTCGTCGAAACACTTCATCCCCTACCGAATATCTCATAGTTCTGCTTCTCGTATTATAGATTTTCTCCATATTTAAATGGGATTTTTGCAAAGACTTTCGAATTTGGGAGTGGAAAATATTCAGCTGGTCAGACTTTGACAAAAGTTTCATTTCCGAATCGTTAAGACATCCCAACATTCGCAGTATTTTATAGTCGGACCCGTGTTCAGCGATTTGTCGTCCAAACAGGGCCTCATAAGGTGAGGTACCAATTGCCGTGTGAACAGTCGTTCGAAGCGCGCAAGCTATAGACGGAAGCTGCTCATCCCAATTTCTTTGGTCAGTATCGATATACGACCGAATTGCTGCCAATAACGAACGATTTACTCTCTCACTGGCGTTCGCCTGAGGAGAGTATGAAGCGGTCCTTAGGTGGTTGATTCCATATAATTTCATCCGTTTGGCGAACTCATTGCTGGTAAATTGTTTCCCATTGTCCGACAATATGGTTTCAGGAACGCCAAAGATACAGAATATCTGCTCTTGTAGGAAATTTAAGGTAGTATCGGTGGTGGCTTTCCTTAAAGGTTTAATTAAAACGAATTTGGTCAATTGGTCAAGGGCTATAATTATGTGTGTATTTCCCGATTTGGAACGAGGATAAGGACCAAGGAAATCAATATAGATCATTTGAAAAGGACGATCGACTAAGAACGCCTTACCCATAGGTGGTCTTAAAATGGCATTGGGAGCTTTGGTCATTTTGCATACAGTGCAATTGGAGATGTATGCCCTTACTTGGGAAGCCATGTTTGGCCAAAAGAATCTTTGACGAAGTCGGTATATCGTTTTTGCTATACCGCCATGCGAAGCTCGAGGAGGCCGATGAGCCAACTCGATCAGTTGTTCGGTCAGCCCTTCAGGAACCCAGAGTCTCCACGCGAGGTCATCCTCGAGTGGATCCCCTGTGCAATGTTTGACCTTCTTGTATACGAAACCGTTCGTAACTTGAAGGTCAGGTAGCTGATCTTTTTGCTTTTCGATGTTGTCAATGATAGTGTAGTATTCCTCAGATTTAAAACTGGGGTCTTCAAGATCAATATGCAACACATCGGTAGGATCCTTTTCAGCAGAAGTATCCAGTTGCAGAGCATTCACCTCATATACCCGAGATAAGGCATCAGGCACAACGTTCTGCGAACCTTTTCGATGTTCTATGCTGAAATCGAACCCCTGTAGTTTCAGGCTCCATCTGGCTAATCGACCACTAAGATCTTTTTGATTCATCAGCCACTTCAAACTTGAATGGTCGGTAATGATCTTAAACGGATGACCTTCCACATATGCCCTAAACTTTTGGACGCCCATGACTGCCGCTAAACACTCTCGTTCGGTGACACTGTAGTTGCGTTGAGCAGCATTTAACTTATGCGAGTAGTAGCATATTGGCCTCTCATTACCATTTGCGTCCATTTGACACAACATACAACCAATACCGGATGCCGACGCATCACAAAGAATAATAAATTCCTTCGAAAATTCTGGATTAGTGAGAATTGGAGCAGAGGTAAGCATGCTCTTGATTTTGTTGAAAGATACAACCGCCTTACCATCAAATTCAAATTTTTTTGATTTTTTCAAAGTATCTGTAAGAGGAGTTGCCAATGAGGAAAAGTCTTTCACGAATCGCCTATACCATCCAGCTAAGCCCAAAAATCTTCTAACCTGCCGAGGGGTGGTTGGAATAGGAAAATCGTTTATCGCCGAGATTTTAGACGGATCGGTTTTTAAACATCCGTTTCCTACAATGTAGCCTGAGTATTTCAGTTCCCTGAAACAAAACTTAGATTTCTGGACATTGATGGTAAGTCCAGCATCCATTAATTTTTTTCCCACTAGCTTTAACATCTCGATGTGCTCGCCGAATGAAACCGAAATGATCAAAAGATCATCTAGATACACAAATATATTTTCTCTCAGTTCATGCGGTATAACTTTGTCCATTAGTCTACACATGCGCTGAGGCGCATTGCATAGACCAAACGGCATTACATTGAACTGATACAAGGGTCTGCCGGGCACCGTAAACGCCGTCTTCTGCCTGGATTCTTTCTCCAACGGGATCTGCCAAAAGGCGTCTTTCAGATCCACACTTGAGATAAAATGGGTATCTGACAGCCGTCCTAGCAATCCTTCTATATGAGGAAGTGGATACGCATCCTTTTTGGTGACCCCGTTCACTCTCCGATAGTCTAAGCACATCCGGTTTTTACCGGGCTTACGGACAAGGACTACCGGGGAGTTCCACGCACTCGAGCTCTCCTCGATCACACCCATTTCGAGCATGCGATCGAATTCATCATACAGAAGTTTCTGCACCGCTGGAGACACAGGGTAATGACGTTGCTTAATTGGTTCGGCATTCCCCGTATCTATCACATGTTCCTCGAGTTTAGTTTTGCCCAAGCCTGCAGTGGCAAACGAAGGAAACATATCTATGGCTTCCTTGAGATTCCTGGATTGAACTTCAGACAATTCATGAGCACTCGAATCAGTCAAAGGCAAAGACATTTCAGTTGTCAGCTCACTTATGATATGTGGAGCAATATTAAAGGCCTTCCAAAAATTTACTCCCAAATAAAGGCTTTGCTGTAACGAAGGAACTATCAGCATTTCAATGGGATTTGATATCCCTTTATATAAAACATTCAGAGTTACTTTTCCTATAATAGGCCTAGAGCTACCATCAGCGGTTCGAATCTTTGAGGTGAATTTCGAAAAATATATATTATTATTGTTCAAGAAATCCGTAGATCCATCACCCAAACAACTCACACTAGCCCCGCTATCCAGCAAACCCAATAAAGGTTTTCCACAGATAACGACTTGAGCGTAGGGACGAGGATCTTCTGCGCTACACAAAACCGTGGATTCTATGCTGTGGTGCATATCTTTTTTTGCTTTAAATTTGCTTCGAAGCTTTAAAACCTTGGTTGAAAGCGAGTTGGCAGGCTTTCCAAAAATCCTTTCTCGTACTGAGTAATAATTTTTAAATCGTTCATGTAACGTTTTAGGCGGGGGCCTATTAGTGGACGAAACAGACATGACCGGTTGCTCTGGTACGCGTTTTAGAAGTTTAACAGGACTTACGTTAACATCATCTGGACAAATAACAGGAACAGAACAAGATACAGAACATTGAGGGGAAACATTTACGTGGGTTGAATGTTCTAAGAATCCGGGTTCAGGCTCTGCGAGCAATTCCCCCGAAATCCTGAACTGCTCTTCCGATCGTTTCCCGAACATCGCGGACACTGGGGCGTATACGTATTCTCTCGACCACATTTATAACAAAAAATGTTACGTGGCTCGAGACAATCGTAAAACGAGTGACCGGAAGCTTTACAGTTCCAACAAGTGAAACTGCGGGTTTCTTTTCTAGGTTGAAAAGCCTCTACAACCGGAGGACATTCTTCTGACGTTTTAATCGGTTCCGCATCAACTTCCGACACAACAGTTCTTCGTGATGGAGGAACAAAAGACGACCTATTACGGTGGTTGTGGTCGTATTGGTACTTTTCTACCTTTCGACAAACATAAACCATCTCCGGTAAGCTGCTCGTCTGAAAAGTCAGAAGCAACTCACCCATGCGACTTCGCACATTCTGTTTCAACAGTTGAATAATATCACTGTCGGATTTGGGCGCTCTCAATCGGCTATTAAGCTGTTGAATAGCCGTATAAAAATCATCAAATGATTCGGCTGGTTGTTGAAACCTATCATGCATCTGTCGGGTCAGCTCTGCATCGCTTTCAAGACTGCGATATTGTTCAATCAACGCTAGCCTAAGAACCATCCAATTCACGGTTGGGTTTTGTTTTAGGTAAACCCAATACCAGTTTTCAACCTGCCCTCCTAAAAACTGATGAAAATTCATCCCAATTTCCTCCCAACCAACCTCATGACAACTCCTGAGTCTATCCAATCGAAACAGAAAATCATCAACCGTCATGTTCTTATTGTCAAAGACTAAACCCCATTTGTGGAAATGGTGAGCTCTGGATCGAGACGGGGCCGGAAGGCGCGAATTCGAGCTGTGGGGAGGATCATTAAGACTGAGATTGTCTAGCTGATTTAGAAAATCGTCTACATTACTGAAACGAGTTTGCTGCTGTAACGGAGGTCGATCAGAGGAATGATTTGGAGGGTGAATAGGGGGAGGAGGCTGATTATAGTTTGGAGCAGGCCTCGGTAGTGAATTATTTCCGTATCCGGGTTGACGATGAACAGGAGTAGTCGCATTCAAGGTTTCGCGAATGATACTAGAAACTTCTTCCCGCATGTCAGCACGAGTTCTCTCCATTTCTTCCCTAATGAAGCGAAAATCTTCAGCCCGGTTAACCCCCACGGCGGCCGTAACAACCTCACGAATGTAGTCGGCGATCGGCTCATCTCCCCTCGATGGAGTAGTCGACTTGGGATTCGATGGATTTTGGCTAGATTGGGCGACTGGATTAGAATCTGGGACTCGGAGAGGTACGCTAGACACAGCCGCTTCTTCATTAGTGGGCACTGGTTCGCGCGAATTTATTGGAGAACTGTGCAGATTCGACATGGTGGTGTTAAAAGGTTCGTTTGTAATTGAGGGGTTTCCACGATTCCTTTGTCGGAGATTATATTTCTTTATAACACCCACGTTTTTTGGACCACGCATTACCCAAGGGGTGAGAAGGATTCGCTTGGCTCTAAGTGTTGTCCAAAGGACTCAACTTCCCACAGAAAAAAAATATTTGGTTCAAGACTCTTGACACCGGGTACAAAAAAAACGAAAAGTTACCAAAAAGGACACCCAGATGGGGTATCTAAGCAACAAAATAAAATAGAATGCCTTTGCGACAATTATGGCCTTCTTTAAAATAATTATCAAAAGAAGGTAGATGTTAATCTAATACAAAAAAATATGATTGCAAAATTTTGAAAAAAAAGGGAAAAATATTTAAAAAGAAAAAAAAAGATTTTAAGATTCAAACTAAAATTTGATAAACAAAATTGCTAAGCAATAGGGAATTCATAAGTGAATAAGATTCAACTATTCACGCTATAATTAAAAGCAAAAAAAAAATAAATGAGAATTTCAAGGTAAAAATAATGCAAAATAATTAAAAAAAAAAAACAAAGTTGAATTCACTATTGATTGAAAAACTCAACAAAATTTTTTTTAAAATAAATTCAGAAAAATATTTAAAATTTAAAATAAAATTCGATCTAATCGAACTACGCTTCAATACGAAATTTTGTATCTGACAAAATTGAAATTAACATGCTTTTGGGGGGCAAGATCCGATCTGAGGTATTGCGACGGGTATGACATTGACGGAATGGGAAGAATTTCCGGAGAGTCATCAAATGCAACTAGGTATTCGTATAAATTATTGTATTGAAAGGTACCGTCGTTTTATCGTGGTAGCAAAGTATCTAATACAAACAAAAAAATGAAAAAGTATCTAAGGAAAATCAATTGCCTGCTACAAGAACCTAGTTTCAAAAGAGGAGGCTGCTGGACAAGCAATAGTGATACTCCTTGTGTTGTTAAAAGTAAAAAAAAATGTTAAGAATGAACAAAAACTAAAATTTTGTAAACGGCATCAGTCGTAACGAAATTACTTAAAGGATTTCCGATACCGGACCATTTACATTAAAGTCTTTTGTTTTTAAACAGAAATCCATGCAACCATTGCCTTCACATCATACAGATACTTTATCTAACACGTACCTGTTGGATGAAGATACAAAGATTTTGGTTGTTTAAATTTTTTAATTTCTTCGCAACGGACGTTAGGGACGTAACGAAATCCCCAACCGGACAAAAGAAAAATAAAAAAAATGAACTATACTTTCCACAGCGAAAATTTTAAAAGATACTATCATCAAAGTTTTTTTAAAAGGAGCACATAAGATACACTTGCTTTCACAATTTAACTACCACAAAAAAGGACATAAAAGGATACTAAAACTTGAGAAATCGGGCCCCACGTTGGGCGCCACCTGTAACGGAATAATCAGGACAATGATGAAGCCTACAATTCGAACAGGACCCAATGTACCTGGAAACCAAATCCAAAAAAAAATTAAGTTCGACAAGCGAAAATGTAGCTGTCCTTTTTCCTCATTGTCCCAAAACCTTCCCTTGCGAAAGTCACCCTTATGACTCCGGCCACAGGACTACGTAAGCCAATCCGGGCAACAACAAGAGAAGGGTGTTCGAGGCCAAAGTATCTAGGCATGCTAGCTCCCGCGCGTACTAGCTCGTCGGTTAGGGAGGGTACTTGATACTAGGCCAGCGAACGATGTTACGATTCCATGCCAGATAAAGGTGAAAGTATCTGTAACTATCAAAAGAGAGCCCGAAGTATCCCAAGGTTAGCACCCACTAACAATTACTAGCGCTGCAGCTGATGAGCTTCTCCAGGTGAAGAGTCCACAGGTGATTAGGTAGTCCTCTTCATTTTCCCACCCCCTGCTCAAACCAATACTCAAAAAGCATCAGCGAGCTTCCGTGGTTACCATTTGTCAATCGGTTGGTAACCCCTAATAGGAAATTCTTCCCTTCGCCCTCGTCAAACCATCTTAGATCCTATTCGCGATCATGCCCACCCAAAATAAAAATGTTAAAAATCCATTACGAGGAGATTTCCCAAGACAATCTTAAGTGTACATTGGTTATGCGGCAGTATTTGACCGCAAAAAAAAAATAATCCAGGGAGTACAATTCCTTAAAATTCTTTTATTACAAAAAAGAAAGAAATATAATCATAACTAATACTAACTTATACTAACTTAATTTAATAACTTAAACTAATTTAGGAACATTAACAATGAGCTTTTAAAACTTAACGCAGATACAGTATCTTCAGAATTAGATTGTTTACTATGAAACTATTCTAAAGACACTATAGTGCAGATACGTATATATAATTTATTAGGTTGATAATTGTGTTTCGTTTTATTACTAATAAACTTATTCCAAATTTAACTCACAACACCAAAAATTGTTTTGATTTATATATATGGCTTTGAAAACTATATTCTGGGTGATCAATTTTTCTTTGTATATATTTTTTTTTCCTGGAGAACGATTACTTTTTTTTTATATTAAAATAAAATTTTTTTTGTTTTTTTTTTTTCTTTCACACTATGGGTTAAGGTAGATAAACTCGTGGTTAAGAGGTAGGGTAAAGGCGAAACGTAAACGCGGAACGAGGCGACACGAAGCAGGGGAGGATCGAGAAGATATATGTACCTAACGAACGAACAAGTTTTTTTTTTTTTCTTGTTTTTCCACAAAGGGTAATTATTTTTCTTTTAGGGTTTTGTTTTTAAAAAAAATTGCTTCCTTGGCAATCACAAACAAAAATCAAATAATAAATTTTAAATGGTTCGCAAATATAAACATCCATGTAGGGTGAAAATAAAAATGGAGACTCACCGATAAAGTTTAAACTATACCTTATAGTTTGTTTTTACTTATTAATTCGTCCAGGGGGGTGGGGACCTTATGCATAATTTCCAGCCAGCCCGAGGAATTTGTTGATTGATGCTAGTTTGAATCTGTTAAAAATTTAATGAATATTTATAATTACGAACTTTACCATTGATAAAAGAATTAGGTATACTTATCTTGACGTAATTTTTTTTTTGTTCTTCAGCGGACGGGATGGGTGGGATTGTGTGTGTGAGTTCTTTTTTTTTTTTTTTTTTGATTTTCTAAATTAGTGTTTGATTTTAGTACAATTAATATAATATATATAAGTTAATATAATATAATATATATAAGTGAGTAAGAGGGTTTTGATGACGGGTGCGTTTAACACGACATTAAGTATCCCGGTTGATCGTCTGTTGGGATGTTACGTCCTCGAGAATCTTTTAATGGTTGAGTCGATGTGGTATACACTACTGCGCTGTACATGAGACCTGCGTTGTGATTTATACTCCGGATCCCCCTTTTTTTTTTTTTTTGATTTAGGTTTTTGTTCCTAACTAATCGTGATTGAAAAGTTAGAACTTCTTTTGCTATAATTTGGTTACACTGTGGGGCGGAACAATGATCCAATCACTAAACCACCGGTATGAAGGAGACAATTAATGTATTGTTTCCAAGAAAACAATACTTAGATCCAAAGAGTCTCACTTCATACACGGAGAATAATGTTTCTGGATGCAGACTGCACTTATTCCAAGTGGAAATATTCTTGGTATGGTATTCGTTTTGATAGTCTTTGTTTTTTTATTTTTTTTTTTTTGCTATTTTATTTGAAGCGATTAAATTAAACACTTGGTACCAGGGAGTACAATTCCTTAAAATTCTTTTATTAAAAAAAAGAAAGAAATATAATCATAACTAATACTAACTTATACTAACTTAATTTAATAACTTAAACTAATTTAGGAACATTAACAATGAGCTTTTAAAACTTAACGCAGATACAGTATCTTCAGAATTAGATTGTTTACTATGAAACTATTCTAAAGACACTATAGTGCAGATACGTATATATAATTTATTAGGTTGATAATTGTGTTTCGTTTTATTACTAATAAACTTATTCCAAATTTAACTCACAACACCAAAAATTGTTTTGATTTATATATATGGCTTTGAAAACTATATTCTGGGTGATCAATTTTTCTTTGTATATATTTTTTTTTTCCTGGAGAACGATTACTTTTTTTTTATATTAAAATAAAATTTTTTTTTGTTTTTTTTTTTTCTTTCACACTATGGGTTAAGGTAGATAAACTCGTGGTTAAGAGGTAGGGTAAAGGCGAAACGTAAACGCGGAACGAGGCGACACGAAGCAGGGGAGGATCGAGAAGATATATGTACCTAACGAACGAACAAGTTTTTTTTTTTTCTTGTTTTTCCACAAAGGGTAATTATTTTTCTTTTAGGGTTTTGTTTTTAAAAAAAATTGCTTCCTTGGCAATCACAAACAAAAATCAAATAATAAATTTTAAATGGTTCGCAAATATAAACATCCATGTAGGGTGAAAATAAAAATGGAGACTCACCGATAAAGTTTAAACTATACCTTATAGTTTGTTTTTACTTATTAATTCGTCCAGGGGAGTGGGGACCTTATGCATAATTTCCAGCCAGCCCGAGGAATTTGTTGATTGATGCTAGTTTGAATCTGTTAAAAATTTAATGAATATTTATAATTACGAACTTTACCATTGATAAAAGAATTAGGTATACTTATCTTGACGTAATTTTTTTTTTGTTCTTCAGCGGACGGGATGGGTGGGATTGTTGAAGGAAGTGTGTGTGAGTTCTTTTTTTTTTTTTTTTTGATTTTCTAAATTAGTGTTTGATTTTAGTACAATTAATATAATATATATAAGTTAATATAATATAATATATATAAGTGAGTAAGAGGGTTTTGATGACGGGTGCGTTTAACACGACATTAAGTATCCCGGTTGATCGTCTGTTGGGATGTTACGTCCTCGAGAATCTTTTAATGGTTGAGTCGATGTGGTATACACTACTGCGCTGTACATGAGACCTGCGTTGTGATTTATACTCCGGATCCCCCTTTTTTTTTTTTTTTGATTTAGGTTTTTGTTCCTAACTAATCGTGATTGAAAAGTTAGGACTTCTTTTGCTATAATTTGGTTACACTGTGGGGCGGAACAATGATCCAATCACTAAACCACCGGTATGAAGGAGACAATTAATGTATTGTTTCCAAGAAAACAATACTTAGATCCAAAGAGTCTCACTTCATACACGGAGAATAATGTTTCTGGATGCAGACTGCACTTATTCCAAGTGGAAATATTCTTGGTATGGTATTCGTTTTGATAGTCTTTGTTTTTTTATTTTTTTTTTTTTTTGCTATTTTATTTGAAGCGATTAAATTAAACACTTGGTACTTCAGAATTATTCCTTTTCCCAAAAACAAAACTTTTACTTTAAAATTACAATAACACCGGGTTAAAATCGACCGACGTTGACACTGACGAGCTTTCTTCTTCTCACGTTGCGAGATGAGTTTGTCAAGATCAGCTGTAATCTAAAGAGAGAGGGAACTTCGCGTCACTGCTCTTTATAACTATCGCTCATACCGTACTATGCACTAAGCAACTACCGTATTTTGAAAATGCGGTGATTTCGGTCGTTGACTCTTGCGGCTGCTCACCCATACCACTTGGCTCTCATTACCACTGAGTACATCAGTTAATCAATGTTAACATACACATTGGTATTGTGTTTTTTTTTTTTATTCTTTTTCTCCTCTTATTTTTCTTCGTTTAGAAGTATACAATTTGTTCACCGCCTGGAGATATGCAGTAGATTGATTTAAAGCTTTTAAGGGTCAATTACAGAGGTTCCAAAACTTAAGGGGGAAGCGTTACATTTGGTGGTAAAAAATAATATTTAAATAAGATCCGTTCCCCACAAAAGCCATTATCCTTTTTGGTATTTGAGTTTCACAATTACTTTGACGGTTTAATAGGCACAGATATTCTAAGGAATCTGTCTATAAAAATAGATTTGGCAAAATCATTGTTGGAAACAGACAATTCTAAAGTCCTGTTATCATTTAAACCTAATGTAATATCGCAACAATATATAGTACCAGGTCAAACTAAAATGGTGTGTCACCTACCCGTTGACATAGAAACTGGTAATATTTATATTAAGCCGACATTCATTAAGAATAACTTATATATTTCTGAAGGAATATATCAAGCAAACAACTGGTTTTCATATTTAGAAGTTGTCAACATATTAGATTGTTCGCAAAGTTTCGCAGTTGAGCAGCCAATTAAAGCAAATATATTCCATAAGACGTACTATGAAAGTAATCATTTTAATATTGGTAGCGTCGAAAAATCAGTAGACGAAGACATCTGTAAATCTTTACGAACGGATCATCTAAATAGGGAGGAGAAAAAACATATTATGGCGCTATGTACTAAATTTAAGAACATTTTTTTTAAAGATGGACAGAACTTAACGTTCACAAACCAAATAAAACATAGAATTAAAACCAAAGATGACATTCCGATTCATTTCCAATCTTATCGTTATCCATACGTTCACAAGAATGAAATAAAAAAACAAATACAAGATATGTTAAGTCAGGGTATAATACGTCCAAGTTACTCTCCATGGTCCTCTCCAATTTGGATTGTTCCCAAAAAGAAGGACGCTAGTGGAAAAGAGAAATGGCGTTTAGTCATTGACTACCGCAAACTCAATGAGAAAACTATTGGCGATGTATACCCTATTCCAAATGTTAATGAGATTCACGATAAACTTGGGAAGTCTATGTAGTTTAGTACACTAGATCTCGCTTCTGGATTCCATCAAATTGAGATCAGCACCGAAGATATCGAAAAAACTGCATTTTGTGTAGACAACGGACACTATGAATTTGTTCGCATGCCTTTTGGACTCAGAAATGCTCCATCAACATTCCAACGTGTTATGGATAACGTTCTAAGAGAACTTATAGGCAAAGCATGTTTAGTCTACATGGATGACATAATTGTGTTCTCCACATCGCTTCAAGAACACATGGAAAAGCTTAGTAAAGTGTTCGAAAAGCTTAGTGAAGCTAATCTAAAAATACAAATGGAAAAATCTGAGTTTCTTAAAAAAGAAGTATCATTTCTAGGCCACATTGTAACATCCGATGGAATAAAGCCCAATCCAGAAAAGATAAGTGCTGTACAAAAATTCCCTATACCTAAAACAGGAAAACAAATTAAATCGTTCTTAGGGCTCTTAGGGTACTACCGAAAGTTTATTAAGGATTTTGCTAAACTAACAAAGCCAATGACCGAATGCCTGCGTAAAGGAAGAGCAATAAAACTTGATTCGAGGTACATAACTTGTTTTGAAACATGTAAATCACTCCATTGCAATGAGCCTCTGCTTCAATATCCTGATTTTACAAAGCCTTTCAACCTTACTACCGATGCTAGTAATGTTGCAATAGGTGCTGTATTATCACAAGGGCCTATAGGAGCGGATAAACCGATTTGCTACGCAAGTCGGACCTTTTCTGTATCTGAGCAAAATTACAGTACCATAGAGAAAGAGCTGTTAGCTATTGTTTGGAGTACGAAATACTTCCGCCCATATCTTTATGGTAGAACATTTCAAATTATAACAGACCATAAAACGCTGACATGGCTTTTCTCCCTTAAGGAACCGAATTCAAAGCTAGTGCGGTGGCGGCTGAAACTAGAGGAATACGACTACTATGTAACTTATAAAAAAGGATGTCATAATTCAAATGCCGACGCCCTATCCCGAATCGAGGTTAACATAAATGACTCCTTAATACCTAATCACCAAACCGATCGCTTAGATTTTGAATCTATGGTGAACAATGTAGATGATTCTGAACAAATTTCCACAGTCCATTCAGCTCTGGAAAATTTGGATGATGGTATACCTATAACTGAACGTTCTATCAATGAATTTTCACATCAAATTATCCTTAAGAGAAATGCAAACAAAACGAAGTTATTTGTGCGGCTACATATTTTATTCAAACGGAAAAAGAGATATATCATTGAACATAAGGACATTAGCAATGAAAACGTTATAATTTCCATTCTTAAGGATTACTTTAATTCGAAAAGAGTTACAGCTATTTTAGCAGATGATGACACATTCAAAACTGTTCAGTCAGTATTTTCAAAATATTTTAATACCACCTGCATTAAACTAGTTAGATCAACTACATTGTTAAAGGACGTCACCGAAAAAGACGAACAGGAAAAAATAGTTCGTGAATACCATTTAAGTTCTAACCATCGAGGTATTACTGAGAGTTTGCATCACATTCAAAGGCACTCATATTTTCCGAATCTGAAACATACGATTACAAGGATTATAAATAATTGTGATCTATGTAATATTCATAAATATGACAGAAATAGGGAAAAATTAAAGTACGAAATAACAGAAACACCATCAAAACCTCTACAAATTCTACACATAGACATTTTTTCCATACATAAAGAAAACTTTTTAACAATTCTTGACAAATTTAGCAAGTTTTCTTCTGTATACTTGCTTACAGCTAGAAATAGCATTAATATTATTAGGTCCTTAAAACACTTTTTTTCCCATCACGGAATTCCACAAAAAGTTATAACAGATAATGGTAGTGAGTTTGTATCAACCCTTTTTAAAGAATTTCTCGATTTGTATCAGATACATCTTCATAATACTTGCGCAAAAAGTTCAACAGGAAATTCACCTGTAGAAAGGTTCCATTCCACCTTAATAGAGCGAATAGAGTGAAATTGTGGATGAAGCAGTGTTAACCTACAATAACTCCATTCATTCCGCAACAAAACTCACTCCATTTTAACTTATAACCGGACACATAACCAAAAGCAAGCCATTTCCAAAAAATAAAGAAATACAAGCAAGTCAAGAATACTTGAGAAATCATTTGAAAGACTATGAAAATCTTGCCAATATTATTTATAAAAACAGTGTAGAACAGAAAGTAAGTGCTATAAATAAACTGAACATGAAACGATTAGACCCACCAAATTTTTTACCAAACGAAACCATATTCGAATCAGATGATAGAAGAAACAAGTTAGCACCTAGATTCATTAACCATAAAGTTATAAATAGTCATAAAATAACAGTTGACACAAATAAGTCTTTGTTTATACTCCTACCGAATTTAAACCATGTCAGTGATGTAGTTGCATTGAAGTTAGAGAAGAGATCAAAAGGACTTAATAGAATAACGGTATTCAAAGAACATAGTTCGATAGATCACCTTAAAATACATTTACCTGTCAAGTTGCATTAAAATCCAATTAGTGGTTCTCTAGTTGAAACCTCTCAAAGAAAAATGCAGAAAGGGCGGCAAAATTTCGTATTTTGCCGCCGAAATCTCAATTTTTACGAAATGCCAGGCGATCAGAAATAGTAAGAAGCAGCTGATCTATCAATTTTACATTTGGGCTAATATCTCAATTACGGCTCGACGGATTTTGTTAAAATTTGGTGATCTTTAATTTCGTAATGACTAATTGAAAATTCATAAGGAGGGCAGGATCAAGGAGGCTGTTTTTATTTTAATTTCAGCGAAATCAATTCAAAATTTCAGTTTTCACGTCTATTTACAGAATGCCATTGTAAGGGGCAGATCTTAGTGTATACTCCTGTCGAATTTCAACAATGTCAGTGATGTAGTGGTCTTGCAGGTCGAGAAGGTATCAAAAGAACTTGTTTTTATTGAAAAACCCCCTCCCCTACATGGAATAACGGTATTTAAAGAACATAATCCGATAGAGCATCTTTAAATTTATCTACCAGCCAAATTGCAATAAAAGTTTTTGAGTTGTAAACGTCTCAACGAAAAATACAGAAATCGCATAAGAAATTGTATCACCGAAAAACAATTTTTTGGAAACACCAGGCGTCCAGCAATAAAAGCATGCAGCTGATATCCTTTCGATTTTACAAATCGGCTAATATTTCGGTAACCGCTAGTCGGATTTCGTTAAAATTTGTTTGGGTGGTAGATATAAAGCTGGTCATCAATTTAGTGATTAATAATTGGAATTGCATAAAGAGGATGTGGTCAAGGAGACTGTTTTTTATTTTTATTTGAATTTATTAATAATTTCAATTTTTACTTCTATTAACAGAATGGCTCTTTTGC
Source organism: Rhingia rostrata (assembly GCA_949824845.1). NCBI lineage: Eukaryota > Metazoa > Arthropoda > Insecta > Diptera > Syrphidae > Rhingia > Rhingia rostrata. The sequence goes on along the minus strand of OX463755.1, from coordinate 94,409,474 downwards.
CATTTTAATGAGCAGCTCTTAGTTTATACTCCTGCCGAATTTCAACCATGTCAGTTATGTAGTGGCATTGCAGTCAGAGATGATATCAAAAAATCTTGTTATTATTGAAAAAAACCCTTTCCATTAATGGAATAGCGGTATTCAAAGAACATAATCCGATAGAGCACTTTAAAACCCATTTACCTGCCAAATCTAATTCAATTCCACCCAGCGCCAGCGGTTCGACAGACAATTGTTTTTAAATTTTCAATAGACCGGTTATAGAATCGATTAAAAAATAATTCGATTTTACAAAGCATTTGAGAACTTAGTGTATGTCGACATTTTTGATTTTGTCGTTTTCAAAATTTCTACTGAGGGGATAGAAAAAAAGTTGCGTCAGTGGAGACTTTTACATGCTTATTTACGAAAATTGATTTTCACAGTTTAGTGACATTGAATATAATGGTGATCGAGAAATTGCGCTTCAAAGCTACATATTAACCTTTTTTATATTAAAGCAAATAGAAATAATTTCAAATGAAATGCTTAAGTTTATATTACACGTTACTCTTGTACTGCCACTTTAATCAATAGCACCACGTCTATCGTAATGCAAACCTGTAATCCATCACCCTGGCAAATTTCCTAAAGATTCGTTCAGTATTTATCGAATTGTAAGCAAAAATATGAACAAAATTATTTACGACATCTGCCATTTTCGCTGATCTTCTGGTGTATTGTCAAAAATTAGATTTTCTATGACAAAGCATTTGAGAACTTAGTGTATGTCGACATTTTTGATTTTGTCGTTTTCAAAATTTCTACTGAGGGGATAGAAAAAAAGTTGCGTCAGTGGGGACTTTTACATGCTTATTTACGAAAATTAATTTTCACAGTTTAGTGACATTGAATAGGATGGTGATCCAGAAATTGCGCTTCAAAGCTACATATTAAAGCAAATAGAAATAATTTCAAATGAAATGCTTAAGTTTATATTACACGTTACTCTTGTACCACCACTTTAATCAATAGCACCACGTCTATCGTAATGGCAAACCTGTAATCCATCACCTTGGCAAATTTCCTAAAGATTCGTTCAGTATTTATCGAATTGTAAGCAAAAATATGAACAAAATTATTTACGAAATCTGCCATTTTCGCTGATCTTCTGGTGTATTGTCAAAAATTAGATTTTCTATGACAAAGCATTTGAGAACTTAGTGTATGTCGACATTTTTGATTTTGTTGTTTTCAAAATTTCTACTGAGGGGATAGAAAAAAAGTTGCGTCAGTGGGGACTTTTACATGCTTATTTACGAAAATTAATTTTCACAGTTTAGTGACATTGAATAGGATGGTGATCCAGAAATTGCGCTTCAAAGCTACATATTAACCTTTTTCATATTAAAGTAAATAGAAATAATTTCAAATGAAATGCTTAAGTTTATATTACACGTTACTCTTGTACCGCCACTTTAATCAATAGCACCACGTCTATCGTAATGGCAAACCTGTAATCCATCACCCTGGCAAATTTCCTAAAGATTCGTTCAGTATTTATCGAATTGTAAGCAAAAATATGAAAAAAATTATTTACGACATCTGCCATTTTCGCTGATCTTCTGGTGTATTGTCAAAAATTAGATTTTCGATGACAAAGTTTCCAAATTTTTTACATTTTAGATAACATGAAATTTCGACGAATAATAGATGATAAGATCGTTGCACGATATTTTCGGTTATGTCGTATTCAGGGGTTATACATAGGAAATAAGAACTCTAAATAAAAAAAAAAACTACTTACCACAGCTGAAGGAAATTAACTGTTATATCGACATGAAACGTTTCAATTAGATACCACCATTCAACTATTAAACAAGAAAATGAAACGACCAGTATTTGTATTCAAATAATCAATCACTATTTTTATTTCTTTTAATATTAAGTAGTAGTACATCCTTTTTATTTTAATAATAATATATAATCTTACATGCTATTGCATTTGCTGCTTTTTGATGATAAGAATAGGATATGCTAATTTTACATATTTACAAGTAAACTGTACAACAATTGTTTTGTTTAATTATTTTATATTATTTATATTTTTTTAAGTAAATACAATAACAAGGCACATTTTTCTTAAAAGGTTTAAAACACCATACCTATATTCATATTTTAATTTTCTTCAATTTTAATTTCGCCATTTAGACCATTAGACTACGTATTTTCCTATGTTTTATTTTAGAACAGTCAATATTATATAATGTTTGTAATTTTTTTTATTTGTGTATTCTAGGAATAATCGACAAGATTTATATTTTTATTTTTAAACTTTCATGTTTTTGGTACAAGGAAGTAATAACTTAATGGGAACTGTGGTAGACATAAAAATGGGCACATTTTTTTTGGCAGTTGTTAAGTTTAAAGAAACAATTTACGGACATATATCTTATCATGTGTATATTTTATCATAAGTGATGTTAAAATATAAACAAAATTTACAGCGCAAAAATGTGCCAAAAAGGATGTAAAAAGTAAGTAACTGAGCTTATGAAATTAAAATTGACAAAATTTAATTATTCGACATTATGAGACGTCCGAATTTAGAGATATTTATTTTTCAATTTAACATTTATTTTATATGGAATATGTTCTTTCTTCAGACAACAAACTTTACCAGATATAAATGTTTAAAATCAAGGATCTAAAGAAAATCAAAATAAAAATTTTATGACTGGTAATGGAAACTAATAAATAACAATTTATGACGAATTTAAAAATGCCAAGGATACATTTATTAAAGTTTTACGAATTACAAACTTTTACTATCACATTAAATGTGTCGCAGTAGCTAAATTCCTTTGAAAAATGTCACTCATGTAAGTTTCAAAAATGTTAAGCTTCCAAAAACTTCTAAACAATTCCAATACAAGGTTTTACAAATTAAAGAAATATTTAATGTTTAAATTATTTTTAAATAAGCAAAAAAGCATATTTTGTTTTTTTTTTAATCTTTAAAGATAATTTAAGTCTATAATTCAAGTTTTGGATATGTTTATTCTTTTGGAATATTTTTTATCATTCTGTATTATAAATAATGGCATTTTGGTTTTACATTATTAATAAAAAAAAATGCATTTTTACGAATTTAGCCATAATACCTATATTTCCGTTTATATACAAAATAATAGTTGGACTGGCAAGTTGTACCTAAACAAAAATCTAAAAAAAACATCTCTAACACAGCTGTACACAAACAATAAAATAATAATTTATTAATATATTCATACTGAAATTAAGTACTCGAAAATTGTTTGTTTGCAAGTTTTGCGGCAAAAAAATAAAAATATTTAAAAGAAATATATATAAAAAAAGGAATGTACCTTGACTGAGAATTGGAAAGTTTAACAAATACTCTTAATTGATTTCTAAAACACAATATTGCATACGGTATAAAATGATATATACTATAACTTGAACTACACAAGTTACTTTTGTTTGTAAATTCTTTTGTTTGTTGTTTTTGTTTTTTTCTTTTTAAATGCAAAAAGTCCTTATGTCTCATACGGTATTTACAATTCGCTTTCGTATTCTATAGTCACACGGTAAGCGACGATAGTGCTATTTGTTGTGCGTAGGAATTATGTCAGAGCTATTCGCATATATGAATCCTCACAATTTCGATGGATCATAGTTTTCCAAATGCCATTTTTGCCAGTCGCGTGCCGAGTCGCATTCCTCCATAATGACTTTGTCCTTTTTCTCGTTAATTGCTAGGCATTTGTCAGATGATCCATGTCGTAGCTGATTTGTGTCGGCATTAAAAGTCCAGAACTAAAAAGAAAGGAACAAATTTATGTTATCATTTGGATATATGCACACATTTTAAAGCTAAGAAAGATTTTAATTAGAACCTTTTTTTGTTGTTTTTTTTTCGTGGGCTGGTGGAAATCTTGTTATTATCGGGCCAAATCTAAGGACTGACTTAGTTCTTTGAAGACGCCGCAATAAATTTATTTCGTCAGAATTTGGAGAATCGTTGTGTTAACGTGTCCAAAAAAACGTATTTTATGTTTGTTTGAAAAAATGTTCGCTTCATCTTTAACCGCGGGAATACCCAGATCTTTGCATCCAGTGTCATTCCGAGATATTTTGCTTCATTTGCAAGAGGGACTCGAACCGTATTGAGAAATACTGACAAATTGTTTCTCCGTTTATTCGAAAAATCTACATGAATCGATTTGCTCTCGTTAAGTGCATCCGTCAGGATTTTATCCATTCATTAACCTCATTAAGGGCGAAATTTCATTTTTGTTTCCTCTATTGTTTCGCCAACTGCTAGTATAGCTGTCAGCATACGTGGCAACTATTGTATCGTTTATTTGCGGGATATCGCGTGTAAATAGGAGGTACAGTGTGGTCCAAGGTCGCTTCCTTGGGGTACTACTACCAATATTTGTTTGAACTCCAAATATTCGTTTCCAAGTTTCACACGGAAGAGTCTATGCTCAAGATACGACACCAGGATTTTATATAATTTTTCAGTTAGAAACTCAAACTTTCAGTGTGAACGCATCCTCAAACAGATTACCTAACTTTTAACCTCAAAATATTCAGTAAAATCAAGATTTTCATTATGGTAAAGTACACGAAGCTACATCGTTTACAAGTAATTAAAATTTGCTAACGATATTTCGAGGCGGTGGTCACAACTTTCAGAGCGTTAACGACAATTTTCGGCCGTATTTTTCGTCACAGTAGACAAGCAGTCATAGTCTAGTGAAAACATTTGAGTTAGAATATTCGGTGTTTAATGTTTCCGTGCCAGTGAACTATGTTTTCCGGAAGTGTGGAGAATGTTGCTAACAGGCAACCGTCGCAAACAACCATATCAGTCAATTTTACGGCGTTCTTGAGAATTGGGCTGCTCTCAGACCTCAATATGACGAATTTTGCGTAAGGATCTCGGCCTACACCCTTACAAGATCAAGCTGACTCTTGAAATAAAGCTACTTGATCATATGAAGCAACGCACGTTCTCGAATTGGGTTCTGGACATGATGGAAGTAAATAAAGAATTTCATAGCAAAATAGTCTTCAGCGATGAATCGCATTTTTTTGTTGAACGGCTTCGTCAATAAGCAAAATATGCACTAATGGACAGGTGTGAACCCTCATGTGCTTCGTGAAACAACACTTCATCCTGCATACGTTCTCGTGTTGGACATTTAAACGAAGTCATTCATAAATGTTTTGATAGCAATGCAACAATTTGTTTTGAAATACATCAAGTGGTTTGCATTTTATTTAAAAAAAGAAGTTGTCAAGTCCTTAATGAAAGACTCTTCTAAAACATTTCTATATTCAAATCGCCGAATAAATACTAAAATATTTTTAATTACTTATGTATTCCCACAACGAATGTAAAATAAATAAAAACAAAACAATCGACTGTCATACTTCACGTGACAACCACTGCACTAAGTGCCTAGTACCTCGGCCGTATATATAGTTTAAATCCCTTTTCTTAAGTAGTGGCGGTAGCAGATGAGACCGGGAGAAATGTGTGCTTCATATTTTCCTAAACAGCAGCTGCAGAATTCCCCAGTTAGGCTGGGAATGTAAACAAGCTACTTGAGCAACTCTGACACATTCGGACAACAGGTCCAAAGCCAATTACATCGCTCAATTTGAAAGTTGATACTGATGGGCACGTCGTGCCCTAGGTGTATCTAACAAATTGGAATTAGCTTTCAGGCTGAACTTTGTGTTTTGTTTGAACAACTCCGTCAGGTAAAAAGCGATTGTTATCAACAAACAAAAAACCACGGAAATGAATAATTTTACTGCTGACAACCAATGAATGTAAGAACGCTTAAACGAAAAGGTTAAGCGGATGTCCAAACCAAAATCATTACTTTCAATCAGGAAAACGATGGGATAGCACTTGCAAATGTAGGATAAACAACTTTGTTTTAACTACGGTCCATATTTAAGTGAGCAGATACGGCTACAATACGGATCCCAATTTGTGAGACTAACTTACACTTTCAAGGTACCAGGAAATTTGCTTCAAGACGCTCACGCTCCAACGTAGAATTACTAAGATCAACACGGATTCCAAATAACTAACTTTGGCAAGAAGCATTACGCTTTGAAGGTATCAGGAAATTCGCTTCAAGGCGCTCACGCCGCAACATAAATTTAATAAGATCAATTTCTACATCGGAAATCGCTCACCAATCCCTATAAGTGTGGTTTAAAAGTCGAAAAATCCAAAATGATTAAATGATTGACTGAATACAATGATCAGGCATGAACTTAACGAGTTATACAGCAGACCTGGTCGAAATGATTTGTTGTCAACAGTACCGGTAATTGACACTCAAAAGAGCTTTCAAACATTCTCAAATTAAATGCATGTGGACGTAAAATACAATTTGACTTAAGTTTGACTAGTTTCGCTAACCTCAAAAACTTAAGTGAAATTGATGCTTGATTGTATTTTAAAGTTCATATAAAGTTAACAAAATACAATGATTAGAAGCTTCAGGATGACGATTATAAGCGAAAATACCATTTCGGTTCTAGTGGAAATCCGCCAGATTGGCTTCACACAATTCAATTTTATGGTTTACAGTTGTTTTTAAAACGACACCATGAAACAACACCGACTTTATAAATAGAATCACATCGAACTTGGTTCGATTTAAAATCGACGAGTTTGCATGGATCCATGAAAATTACTTTATTTTCGGTAAACAATTTGATTCCGAAAATACTTTTGGTTCGGATTTTCGGTAATTTAATGCCTTTAGTAACTTTACCGGTGCTTGTCTTGGTTAATGTTATTAAAAAAAAAATAGATGGCGCTGTAGCGTTTAAACGTTATATTTTAACCCGAAATTTGCCTTGATATGTACCTTATGAATAATTATGAACATTGAATCAATAAAATGATGAATTAAGCTTAACATTTGCTAGAAATATTATTTTAAAATTTATTTATCAATTATTAATGAATGATGTTCAGTGATTAATTTTTCAGCAAATTCAACACAAACAAACGTTTTAAACTGCTAGAACTAGTCTTCAAGAAGTTTCACAATCGAGAATATAGACAAATAGCCTCTTTTAGAAATGGTTAATATTCGGAAGTTCTACCAACAGACAAAACGTCAACGCCAGGTATTTATGGCTTAAACAGAATCATGTCGGGATGAACAAGGCAACTCGTTAGGAAATCATATTATGTGATGTTAATATGAATGATCCACTATTGTTGTTGTATAAAAGATGACATAACTACCGACCTGTTCAACAAAAAGATGTGGTTTATGACTTGGTAAGGATAATGCACCAACTTATCAGACAAATGTGTATTTTAACATTGTTGATGCATGCGTCTGCCTAATATCCCTCTGTACAAGGTCATTTTTGTCTTACCATGTGCCTAATGTATTAAAACATATCACAATGCCTTTGCTGTCATACACGGTGAGATATTCTGTGGAGAGGGCTTAAAAATAGCAAGTATTACTTACTTAACGAACAAATAACAAGTACTTAACCAACATGCATCTTAAATTAGTCCGGTTCTCAGGTAAGTGCTTCCTGTTGCATACGTGAACAACTTAAATGGTAGTCTTTCTCTACTTTGTCTGGCTGGGAATTGAGGTTTGTACGGGCCAGAGTGTAGTTATCTATTCACACTATATATCCTAACGATCTCAATGACGAGCTTTCTTCGCCTGCCTCAACGCAAAGAAAACTGAATTTTTTTCGAGGATTTTTTTTACTTAAAAAGACCAAGATTTTTGTAGAACACCGTAGAGCAGGACTGGCATCATCAGGGCTGTATATAGGCTTTCTATTAAATTGCATTCTTAACCCGAAGAAACAGAGTTGGCAAAATTAAATCTTCGTTTAAATTATTAACGAGATGTCGTTGGTAGAGTTAGTAGCGGTCTGATTATTCGGAAATTTGAGCAAGAAGAACACTACCCGTCATCGATCACATCGGTATTGAGCAGAATACTTCCATCATCTTTTGCCATCATGCTATCAAGTAAAACCAGTAAAAATTGTGCAGCTGCGAACATTCGCAAAATGGTTCTAAACAAACAACAACAAGTACATGGTGATTTTTTCAAGAAAAATCACTATAAACAGAGATTTTTTTATGAATGAACAAAAGAAATAGAAGTAGCGTTAAAATTCGCTTTCACTTGCGAAAGTGAGCAAAAGTGAACGAAAACATAACGAATGGTCGCGAAAAGCTATTATTGACGTACAATACAATATGCATGTGTTCGCACAGTTATGGAAGTGGTCGTCCGCAACCATCTTCTATTATAGACCTCACGCACAAGTGAAACCAACCTCAACCAAATTGAAGTGCATAACTAAAGGCAATTAGCTTAGGACCGAGCTAATTGGAGAAGAATGTAGGTTGAGGCCCAAGTTCATTCCGGTCTGTAGCGCCATTTATGTAAGTAAATAGTGAATTACAGAAACCCAGGAATATTTTCAAAACTGAACAAAGGATATTCGCTATTGGTAAAAGCCCAAATACAAAATATCTTTTATAATTTCATCAAAAACTCCGACAAGGAGAGGTCTTTAAACAAATATTGTGTTCCATAAATAATCTCTATGTCGACACATTTTAATAGGAACACTGCACTGAACACTGCACTTTTTTAAAATAGGTGAACTGAATGAAAATTTCTTATATTGTGGAAACTCCGACTACAAACAATTTTCCCATTCACTATTCAAATCATCCTCTTCTCGTACATTGCTTACTCGGAGTCTATATTTTTATACATCAATGCACAGTTACTCAGCCAGTCCACAAAGCTGCCAGACTGGTTATAAACCTCTGTCTTCTGTCCAAAATAATAACAGTCCTAATTGTGATAGGTGGAGCATGTACCCTTTCTGTCTGCGACTTAACAATTACGCTGTGACCTGTGGTATGTCCAACTAATTTCCCCACTCTTAGTACAGACAATCCAATTACACGAAACACCGCTTTTCACGTCGTTGAGAACTTAAAAGGCCATTCTAAAGCTAAACGCGTACTCACCTGATTTCCTTTGGATCCATGGCAAGGATACAACATCACTTCGTGTCCAGCATAATCCAAACATGCTTCGTCTCGTCTAATTTCTCCAGCTTTACTGAGCATAAAGTACTAAACGTTGGTACGTTGTTAAGGAAAGGAAAAGATAAAAAAATTGTGAATAAGTAAAAAAAAATATATATAACAAAGGCAAATAATATCCTTAAAGCATTCTTCTTGTGCAGATTTAGTTTTTTTTTGTACAATAAAATAAAACTAATAGCAACATGCTCAAAGAATTGCAAGCGATTTCGAATAGAATTTAATTTTGCTTAAATGAATTTCGCGAATGGATTTTACTTTGTTTGAGAGTATCCCGTGCTTATTCCAAGTATGCGAGTATACTTTTATATATTATGTATGTATATATATTTTGTGTAATGTTAAGTTGCTACTTGCAGAGATTATTCTTGCACTTTTTTTTTCTTTTCAGAAATATATAGCGAATTCATGATTTTCACCCGAGAATGGAAATTTGTGAGCGGGTATCCTCTGAGCGAACTTACGAAATTAAATTTCATTCTCGTGGTCAGAGGAAGAGATAGAGCAGAAGCTGCAGGGCTAAAAGGCAACTCGCAGTCTCAGTGTCTGCATATGATCTGAGGTTCACTCTTAACTGTTTAGGGGAGTTAAATTGAAAATTGCACTTAATAGGGTTTAAAAGCTTTAGCAAATTGCACTGTGCGCCCTAAACTGGAATAAAAGAAAAAAATGTATTTATATTTTGTTTTCAAAGGTTTATGGGTTTGGTACATATTCGGGTGTTGAGTAGGTTAAGCAAATTGTATAACACAATAACGGCTGAATGGGAATTTAACTAATAAGTGGAACTTGTAATGGGGTTATTAATGTTCGTTAACTATAACACGATTATGGATAGACATGAACACATGAAGCAATTTAATTTTTGGAATTAACTACTAAGTGTTTGTTTATGGAAAAAATAACAGCGAGTAGCAGTGAAATTGTTGAATTTTTTTAAAATACTTTAAGTGAGATGCTAATAAGAGTTTATCGATCGCTTGTGAAATGGTAACGACTAATGGCGTATAAGGAAGACAGTTGTAGCATACAGTCATACAACTTAACTTACAACGGCAGGAACTATTGTGTTCTTCTTTTTGCTACAAAACAAGTAAATTATAAAATCAATCGATTTTTAAACAGCGATACTTAAAGATTATTAGGTTTCAGTGACCATGTTGTTAAAGCAACTCCTATCAAATTGAATAGTGTATGGCAAATCAGCATTTAAGACTATGGCGTTATTTTGATAATCAATGCTTCGTTCGAGAAACGCTCTGCCACGCTTACTTTCCCCTAACTATTAAATGTCGGTAATAAGCAATTTGTTTGGCCCAAATCGAATAGTATGGATACCGATGACTTTGGAGCATGGCTATATCGCAAGGTAGTAATGACCTGATCATAGAGATCTTGCAACTTAACGCTTTTAGACTTTTTCGTTTGAATCGATTTTAAACCACAGTTCCATGCCAATAATCCGCCAAAAATTGATGTTATTAAAGTCGACATGAATACAATTGCCGACAAACTTATCCGGCAAAATAATCTCAAATTATAACTTTCAAATATAAAAAAAACAGTAATAGCGGAAAATTTTGAAGCTCCTTTAGTGTTCTTCCTTGGTTGAACCGATATCCTTGCAGTTTAGCAACTAGTGTTATATCTGGCATTATTATCCCGAAAATGGCATCACACTTAGTTTTTCCATTCATTTGTGTGTGCAAAATTATACTTGCCACGTAAAACATGCGTATCCAGTTAAATACCAATGTGAAAAGCTTATCAAAACAGTTTTATAATCTTGGATGTGTGTCTGAGATGGGGCGGGAAAAAATTGACTATATTGATAAATATGCAGACAAATTCTAGGCGAATTGGATTTCATGAACGCAACTATTGATAGTCGACTCTCTAGAATAAACATATAGATATCTGTGAGAAGTATGCGGTATCAATGGAAATTAAAGACTGTATGGGCTTCACACCGATATGACAACTGTGAAGACGAAGTTCGACAAAGCCGTGTTTATGCTCAGATCATTCTGAAAAACTTCGCGTATTTTTTGTAAGTAAATGGAATTATTTTTAGAGGTAAAGAAATTTGAAATGGAATAAAACACAGATATTTTTTTTTTAAATTGACATGAAATTTTTTTTTTGAAGGATAATCTTCTGGCATTGTCATATATATAATTTCGAGCATTCTAATATTTGTTTTGTGATATCGGCGATAACGCGGCGAATTTTGTCCTCCAAGTGGTCAATCGTTTCGGGCTTATTGGCGTAAACTACTGACTTCACTTATCCCCACTACTGACTTCACATCCCCACATCAAATAGTCAAGCGGCGTTAAATTGCACGATCTTGGAGTCCAATTCATAGGACCAAAACGCGAAATTATGCGCTCACCAAACGTTTCCTTCAATAAATCAATTATGGAACGAGCTGTGTGAAATGTTGCGCCGTCTTGTTGAAACTACGGGCCAATTATTTAACCAACCCATAAAGTACACCAAACAGTCAGTTTCTGTGGATGTAACGGTGCCTTTACAAACACTTGAGAGTTATTAAGACTCCAAATACGTCAGTTTTGTTTATTAACGTATTTATTCAACTAAACGTGAGCATCGCTAAACAAATATCACTTATGAAAATTGACAGCTGAGAAAATGGCCGCCAGTTAAAATAGTGTTGCCAATTTAAAGTCCTATATCTCGGACCAAGTGGTTTTTAAACCCTCCGATAGAGAAAAAAATCATATAAAGTGCCAGACAAGACTCTGACAAACTGTCCAGATTATGGTGTTTAATTACATTGTAGAAAAGTTTAGATAAATTGTCAATTTGGTAATAACCGTGATTTTCATTTATATAAACAGAAGTGGTCAATGTAATAAAATGCTGCACTATGTCGGATAACTAAATCTTTCCCTGTTATGGTTAACTTGGAATTTTGGTTTTAAAAATTGCATTCCCATTTCTCAACACTACCTTGATCATCCAATCTAATATTGTAACCTACTTTGTTTTTTTTTTTTATTAAAAACATAAAATATCGGCATTTTGTGATGGTTCTTCTTAATGTATTCAAAAGATTGGATAGAAATAGAGTAAAAAAAAAAAGTAAAAAAATAATAATTTAAAAACTCTTCACTCTGGGCAACAGACAATCAGGGTCTAGGTTTTTCTCATAACCACTCATGTGTAGGTAGGTATGTAATTCTTGCTTAATGTCTAGTTTTATGCCTCATCAAACTGCTGAGTTGAGATAAGCTTTTCTTGAAAATTGATTATATCTACTCGACTGATTTGTCAGATCAATTCGGGAGATAGATCAGTGAAAAAAGAAACAGTTTAATTTGACTGTAACTGGTAATTGAACCCAGATCTTCTGCACATACCCAAAAATCTTATTTCATGTGTAAGAATTTCCAAATACATAGTGTGAAATGTTTCTGTTATGTTATTTTTTTTCTTCGTAACGAAATTAAATCAAAAAATATGTTTAAAGCCGTTTTTGAAAAAATCATTATGTAATAGAAAAAAAGTTACACGCTTCTTTTCTCAAGCAAAATAGCAAATAAGCAAAAAAAATTCTTAAAAAAATATTTTAATCAAAATGCCTTATAAATACGAATATTTGTTTGTATGTAAATGTTTTATGTGTATATAACATTTAGTACCCATCAGCTTTGCCACAAACTCCAAATTAGTTATATTAAATATTAAAAAAAAACATATTTTTTTGTTGGTTGCTATACACGGGGGTGTATTAGTTTAAGTCCTGTAAACCTTAGCCAAATGGAGGACATGCATGTTTATATATATTTTTTTTTTGTTTAATTGGTCTGATAAATGAGATGATTAGTTTTGGATTTTGTTTGGTTATATAAAATATTTTACAAGTCGTCCATTTATAATTTAATAATAAATAAAATAATAGCTGTAAGCTTCTGTGTGAAGGTTACCACCTTCATTTATACAACCATGTATCTGTAATGTATATCTCTGTGTATAAAATTGTATTAAAAAAATATAATTTTGAGCAATATCCAAAAGACGAAAACAACAAAAAACCACAGGCTTGTATTTTTCTATTTTCGTGTAGATATGAACTGAATTTATAATGGATTTTCGATGAGAAAAAATAGGATGTTATGAGTCCCAAACCAAAATTAATTTACAATATTATGTAGTTGTGGATATATATTTGTTTATTGTATATATTTTTTGTTTATAAACAGCGCACGTTAATTAATCAATTGGAGTATCCTTGAAACCATGGCTATCAATTAATTGTATTAGAAGCATTGAAACGAGGGTGGTTGGTGGTGGTGGTAAAGTATTTTATTTTTTACATTTTTGATTGTTTCATCATTGATTTTTTTTGTGAATTTGTTTGCGCGTGAAATTGTGGAAATCGTGCTTTATAAAGCAACACAAAAGTTTAAATTCATTGCATCTGGATACAATGAAACAGAACAACAAAAAATGTATTTCAAGGCGAATGCGAAAAAAGTAAGCTCGCTTAAGGTAACCTGTAATATTTTTGGTCGATTTTGAACAGGAGACAAAAAATATTTAATTTTTGGATGGTATACCTGATTTCCACCTTGACCATGGCACTCCCATAGATTGATTGGATGCATTTCTTCCGCTTTGCCCGGAGAATCAAGACAAATCGCGGTTAAATTGTTTCTAATCTGTAAAGTAAATTATTGGTTTTCATCAGTTTCAGTGGCTTTACTTAATTAGATGTCAAGTCCCCATTTTTATATAAAAAAAAAGAAAAAAAACTAGAAACCCTAAATTGGAGCTCGTGGCGGTCGCATTGTGGTGTGTGGTCGTTGACAAACCTGATTGCCACCTTGATTGTGGCATGGATACAAGCCAACCGACTTTTTGAGGTCCTTCTTTCGAGCTGGTGAGTCCAAGCATGTGCGACCGCCGTGTCCTAGATTTCTTATCTAAAAGTTGGATTTACGATTGACAAATTGGATTTTTTTTTTAAATTTAGTAAAACGGCTTTGGTAGAATGAAATACAAACACTTACTTCACCGTAGGCAACAGATTCACCGGGAATGAACAATTCTGGGTAAACGTTGTCCAAGTACCATTTGAAACTCTTGCATCCTAGTCGGTTTCTGTGGAAAATAAAATTGATTAGAGAATCTCAAATACATGTGGACAAAAAGTCATCGCTATCCTACGGGCAATACTGAAATGAAACGACATTTACAAATACACGGTCACGGCCAATCGTCTCAAATGGGGCCTTATTTCTCAAAGCTGGATAGTTCCCTTCTACTTTCTGGGAGAAGAGATGAGCGAATACTAATAGATGTCTCACGAGATTTATACTTATTTGCTGACGCTACCTTTCTGTGAAAGGGCGATTCTATTTTTTGAAGGCACCTTAATGCTGACAGTGGTTACTTCAAGTATCTTCAGCTTCACAGATTTTGACATGCTCAGGGAATCGCATAGGAATTCGTAGCAACACCAAAATGTTTTCATTAACCATATACTGTCACGATGATCTGACAATTCAATAGAATAGTTTAAAGTAGTTCAAGAAAAGATTATTTTAACTCAATTTTAATTTTAACTTAGAAAAATGCTAACACATACATGTTCCGCCAAAACATTGTAATTTATTTCTAGCAAACTATCATAATTGAAAAGTCCACATAAAGGTTTCAGTCTGGAGCATGCTGTCTATTTTTCAATCTTAGAGTCGGTTCAAAAAAATTTAATGAAGCTTTGTAACAACTCTCAAAAAGGAGCACTCTTAACCTAAATTGAGCAGAAGAAATATATGATAGGTACAAAAGGCAAGTATATGTGGACAAGACTAGTGCAATGATAACTTCACCTAGAACAAACCGGAAACCATTCTCAACTTCTTACCCTTATACCTTTACATGCAAGCATTTTCTGCTAAAAGCGCTCTGCAAATTAGTCAGCCTATTCATTTTGATTTTGGAGACATGTTCGCATCCTAAACAGATATTTGAGCTAAGATGTGTTCTCTGACTTCATGATTTACCACCCTGACTTTCTAATACCAATTACCTGCACTCTCCCAAGCTGTTAGAAGTGGTTGAGAAAAGAATTTGTTACCGAGTACATATCCATCTACATGATTGGCTTAAAAATGGAGTCTTTTTTCAGTGGATTGTTCCACTGGGTCCCTAGTTACATTGGCATACACCCTAATGAAACTTTTGATGAAATGGCAAAAAGAGGTTCTGCCAACAGCATCGAGAGTCAAATAAGTCTATCAAACGTGAGATTCCCTTCCTTCATATGAATCAATGAAAAAGATGTGGCCAGAATATAGCAAAATCAGAATCTACCAACGCCTTCGGAGGAATAGGAAACCTGTTTCTGAAAGGACTCAGCTTACTGAACATTCGTAGATTAAAAATACATCTTTTAGCCTATGGCCTTTATATAGGTTGTGGAAAAATAGAAATTCAGTAGGACACCCTTTACTATTTGTGCCTTAATCAATTAAAAAAAAAACGGCTCAATCCGGTTTTACGTGAGATCAAACTGAAATTGAAATATTTTTGGGGTTGTAAGAGCAAACATACAATACATTGTAGAAATCAGCTGAAAGCTGTCAAAACAAAGTTATATTTTTCTGGGAAGTATTTAAGTACCTGATAAAATTCATCACGTGTAGACCAGTATTTTGCATGTGCATTAATTTAAAACTCAACTAATCAACCATGGCTGCCACAAATTGTCCTCCATTTTCATACCTACCGCAACCCACTGAAAGCCTAATTTCCGTATCGCTTCTTGTGTGGAAAGAGCAATAAAAATGTCATCAGATTGCAATTTGATTACCGCTCTTAATATGTATGTGGGTTTACCCAAGCTAATTCGCAATAATTGCAAACATTTTTAATTGGAATACTGCAAGGTATACTATAATTACGTTTTTAATTACCGCTCGAAGTTATACCCAAACAGTTTTTTTTTGTATATTACAATTTAACTTGTACGTAGAAAAAACGCTTACCTTAGTTCCTTTCTCATGCTGACATCTCCAAAGTCACCTTTGTCATTGCCGATCCTTTGATAATAGTACTTTGCATAGTCATCCAACCAAACCTCGGCCAAACGAACAGAGTTCTTTTTCAGGACATTTACTCCGGATCGCCACTGAAAAGCACAATCAAACAAAACCCGAGTTAATGAAATAAATCATGGAGAGTTAAATAAAGAACGAACAAGTCTCCATACATAAAAACTGTCACTTACCTTATACGGCGACCTTTTTCGGAATATGTGACCAACATGAGAGCAAGGCACTATCTCCAGCGTACCGCCGCACATCCACGTTTTGAACGACAGCTCCAGGTTTTCACCGCCCCAAATGTCGAAACCCGAATCGTATGTGCCTAGGAGTTCAAAGAATTTCCGGTCAATTGAGAAAAGTCCACCGGCCATTGTAGGCGAGTATACAGGCTCAGCGGAACTCTGTAATGAAATGGAGAAAACCCATTTTATTCCGTTAGTTGCTTCTGTAGTTGTTTACTCGAATGTCCTGCTCGTTTGTGTGTGCAGGCCTGCATCGAAATGACGGCTACAACACGACGGAACAGAGTTTCAGGAATGGCAATTTGTTTTAATTGCATTCTTATGCATCTTGGTTCGTATGAAAAATTAAATTAACATGAAAATAAAATAAAGTCAAGCCGCATAACAAATAAAAGAAAACGAATAGTTCGTCCTTTTTGTTTTTGATTGTGTGTGGTGGATGCCTGTTGTCTGTTTAACTTCACTCTCTCGTTCTCTGTGTA
This sequence comes from Rhingia rostrata, assembly GCA_949824845.1. NCBI lineage: Eukaryota > Metazoa > Arthropoda > Insecta > Diptera > Syrphidae > Rhingia > Rhingia rostrata. Next base: position 94,392,520 of record OX463755.1, on the reverse strand, counting down.
AATGTTGTATTGTGTAATTAAATCCGGAGAAATAAGTTTAACGGAATGAAGGCAATGTGCGTCAGGAAAATTAAACAGTTCTCTTGGAGTGGAAGGAAGTAAGGATAAATTCTATGAATATAAATATATGTTGCCAATGGAGAAATAAATTGGTATTTTGATTTTTGAATGAATATTGGCGATTTGCATTACGAAGTACGCGATGTGAAAATCAATGATGGCAAAGGCTGAGAGAAGGACGAATGGTAATTGAGACTGATGCATGTAATGTGTAAGAGCTTGCGATCGCCCTAGAGGCGAACAATATAAAGCCATGTGTAGTTTTCTTATTCGGTCTAAAATTGTCTACCCGTGCGGGGTATAATTATGGAAAATTTTAGCTTATCCATCAAGGTCGACACATCTCACCGAACCAGTCCATACCAACGAAAGATTTATACAAGGTAATCCATTCTTATTTGATTTCTTAAAAATTGATCAGACTAAGATTCTGCATAATACTTCTGAGGCAATAAGTTCGACTTTTTTTAAATACCACCATCCTTTGACAATATTGACATCATTGGTCGAATCAAACGTAAATCACCACTGCGTTAGCAAGTATAGAAAGGAAACGCAAAAAAGGGTTTAGCAGTATACGTCAAAACTATATTATGCCAACAAGAAGGGACATAACAATCGAAGCAATGACTCTGAGGTCAAGTCAAGTGAAGTTTGTTCGAAGTTATTGAAGAGGGTGAAGAGATGATAGCAATATATAAATTTACGCTTAACTAGTAACTGTATAAAGCAGGCGGAGATTACTTGGTAAGCAGCATTTACCAACTCGTTAGCCAAATTTGGTCGGATGAAAGAATGCCTCAAGAATGAAAAACCTGAGCATGGTTTGCCCTACCCACAACAATAGAGACCTTTTGAACTGCGCCAACTATAGATGATTGAAAAAAAAACTCATGAAGTCCACCACCTAATTATCGATTTCAAATCCGCATAAGACAGCATTTATAGAAACGAACTATACAGAGTTTTGGTACACCGCAAAAAATCGTCAGTCTGTGCAGGACGAGGATGGAGAATTCTAGCTGCGCCATCAGGGTGGGATACAGAAAAAAAAACAATTTTGTCTTGTGAATTTTTTAATTTTATCCTTGAGAAAAGTGTCAAAAACTCTCGAGCCAACGACAGAGGCACAATCCTCCATAAATCGGTGCATCTACTAACATACCGCGAATATATTGATGGACTCAACGTGATGTCATAGCCATGTTTGGTTGTACAGAGAAGGAAGCGATAAAAATGAATTTGTCTTTAAATGAGGGTGGGAATACAAAAGGCCATGCAATATCAATGAATTGGACTAAACATCAATATTGGCAGATATAACTTTGAGATAGCACTGGACTTTATCTACCTCGGCTTATTAATTAACTCTGACAACAAAATTTCGTCAGAAATTAAACGAAGAATTACCAACCGCTGTTTCTTCGGGCTAAAAATGCAAATTCAGTATTAAAGCACTCGCTCGAACTCCTATACAAATACCTGTTCATTTAAGTCCTGCTCTACGGCGCAGAAGCATGGATCGTATCAAAAGTGGATAAAGAAATCTTCGTTCCGGTTTGCGTTGACTGGCTATGGAGATGTAGATTCAACTAAACGAGCTGTACAGCGACTAACCTCTAGTCAAATTTAAAGCCAGACGTCGGACGCAGTAGAGGAATTAACCGACTAATTGGGGAGGCATGTTGGTTGAGGCGGGCTCAGTGGCGCGATGGTAGTGAGATGAACTGCCGCGAAGGAGTTCTGGGTTTGATTCGCAGCCGTAGCAACACCTAAATGATTTTTCAGTGGCCCTCCTCTTGTGATGCTTTGACAAATTATCCGAGTAGTATCAAATGTCAAGACTAGCTTATCTCAACTTCGCCGTTCGGAGTCGGCATAAAACAGGAGGTCCCACCATCATGCAAGAAGTACTCTTGGTACTTACGAGCCTGTTGCGACAATTTTTTTTTATTTTTAATCGAGAGCGGTTGCCATGAATATTTTAAAGGATTCAATCAAGTACGGATATCTTTATATGCTGTGTGACAAGATAGAAAATGTTCATAAGGACAACTTTTCTGAATAGGGGTTGGGGGCCACTTAAGTAAGTAAATATCAGTTGATAAAATAGCACCAGGTTAAGAGCATTTCTCATCCTAAAACCAATAGATTTTTATATCAATGATACAGCAAATAAAAGGAGCACAGCTGAGAGAAGCTAGGAACATGTGCATTAAACACTACACAATACTGAAATCAGTGGATTATCAGGAAGGAATATCGGATTATACTAAAACTTTGCCATTATGTTATGTCACACTCAACCAGAATACCAACCAGGAAAAAGTGGTAACCAGATAATGTCGTAAGCAGATTCGCAACATAAATCTACACTGATGGACCTAAAATTAAAATCAGAGTTGGCTCTGGGGTTACTCTGAAAATATTGGCTTCGACATATCCGGACAACAGGTTGTATAGGAATTTCAAGGGTTAGTCAGGCCCCTTGAACAGAGATGGTGGCGGATGAACCGAAAGGCCAACGGCAGCTCTCAATCCCGTAGTGATTACTGATGGCCCCGTGTCCTAGGGGTATCTAATAAATTGAAACTGGCCCTCCAGGTTGGGGGTTGTGCTTTGGGCTAACTACCCAACCATGAAAAAAAAATAACGGTTACGAAGCAAAACGGAAAAAGGACAACGACGTTAGTATCTGCACCTGGAATGTGAGAACATTAAGCAGGAAAGGTGCAAGCGAACAACTAGCGGAAGCCCTAAACTGCTACAAAGCAGACATTACTGTCATCCAGGAAATACGAATACAGCGAACATTCGGATGCGGACTTGTTATAAGGGCCAGACTTAGGCAAGAAGTCTTATGTTTCCAAGACATTAGCGAAAGCATTGTAACAATCCGCTTCAAGGCCAAATTCGACAACATAAGCCTTATATGCGCTCACGAACCAACGGTGGAAAAAGATGATATGGATTGCTTCTATGAGCTCCTTGACAAGAGGCACGCATCCAGTACATTCCGAGGAGCTAACATCGACTCGGATCACTACCTTGTTGCAGCCAAGGTAAGAATGCGGATATCCACCACGCCACAACAATCCAGAAATACTGCGAAAAAATTTAATGTCGAAAGACTGCAATCGCAAGAGACCTTCGCGCAAAGCGTATGCCTTAACCTGTCGATTAACACCATACTATCAGCATCGAATGTCGGAAAATATTTGTGTGATGTGTAATTAGCGGCAAAAACTCAAACAGACATGAATAGGGCATCAAATTGAATAGCGGTAAAAAATATAGCAAATGACAACCCTTTGGGTAAGCATTCCTTTTCAATTGGGTAAAGACCCTGAAGAAGAAAAGGATATCCTACACATGATGTGGCATTGGCCTGTGATAAGCAAGAGCCGTAGAAAAAAAAAACCAAAGGATCTGTCAGAAACTTTCTTGCCCAGATCATTCGTTTCTGTAAGTGGTCGGGCTGGCGTGACTATCTCTTTCAGATACCTGGAGCACCACATATAACCGCATTCAAGTACTATTATACTGTTTCATTACTTTTTTTTCCAGAAAAGGGTAGGCTGGCATATGCGAGCTGACGCCTCATACTACAATTAACAGCCATAAAACCTTAACCTATATGAAGCTTATGTTGCACTGTCAAAACTTTATCGTCCTATATCAAAACAATATCGTGGGTGACAGCTCTTAGTGTTACCTGAAGCAAAAAGATGTTGGCGATATCTTCATATATAGTAAAAGGTTTTTACCTTTTACTATATATGAAGAAATACCCTTTGATTTTATCACTATTAACGGCATACACTGAACAGCGGTATAGATAAATTCACAAAAACTGTTAATAACTTTTTTTATATCCGAGTTATCTTTTGATCATTCTTTAGTTACTTGTGGGAGCCCGACATTGAATAGGCATTTATTCCCTCTTGATTATTCGATATTTTTTTATCAATTTTAAGTTGGTTGCACAGTATCAAGGCCAATTTTTTCTTTAGTATATTTATCTATTCACGGTTTCTTTGAATGATTTATCTTCTCTTGAAAAATAATGGAAAAGTACTTTGAGTTGTCATTCATCAATAAATTTCAAGCTTGATGTCATTCAATCCACAAAGTGAAATTTCCTTTTCGCAATGAAAAGGTACATCAAGAATTGTGAAATGAGGCAATGCCTTTTTCACACCCAATCATCATTTAAAAAAAATATATATAAAGACCCTATCTACTGATATCCTAGTCAAAACATCAAAAACCAAACCAAAAGGTTACGTATACGCCCTAAGGTTATTACTACACTGGAATTCCAAAATGGTCATAAAGACGAAAACGTCAATGGCTGGATATCGTTCCACAAGCAAAAACAATAAGACCTTTCTACCCACAATATCTATAGTCTATACGAACATCGAATGTAGTAAAGAAACAGTAATTCATATCCTCAGGACTCTCTCCTTTGTCGGCTGTGCTTTCGATTCGCTGTCATTTGATGCAAACATCTGACAAAAAGGAACACAGAAAAGAGAAGGACACGTGAACATGACAATAAAATACTCCGGGTGAAAGGATGAGTCTCTATTTTCATTCCCGACGATGCACACGTCGTCGTCGTCTCCTTCATACATGTAAATAGCTACTCCTTTATATATGTGAGTTTGTCATCGGAGACTTTCTTTCGTGAGATCAGGTAGATGATGAAGCACAGGTACTTACATCTAGCTATAGAATGTTACAGAGTTGAAAGTATGAAATGAATTTTTGTTGGTGTGGTAGGTGACAAATTTTATAGGTTACCTAAATATGTAAGGCAAAGGCAAATACGATTTAGTAGGGAATTTAGTGCCTTTTTGTACTGTGGGAATGTAAATGTCTGGTTGTAAATAATAGAAGGCATTATAAAATGTTGAGGTTAAGGTAGAATGGAAAAAATTCGATTTGGGGAAAGTCTTTTGCAGTTCAAAGGTCATACACGTATGGGATCTAACGCCCATCAATCATTCCTACTTTAAAGGATAACCTTCTTTAGATGTGTACATTTATCCAAAACGAGATAAAAATAGCACCATATAAAAAACGGATCATGTGATAGAGGGGCTGGGGATACCTGGGCAAAATGAAGGGAGCAACAAAAATAGTTTGGTAACAAATGGCTTTTTTTAAAATTGAAATCCACTCACACGACTAGAAGAACTCATGTAGGTTTTTTTCTACATGAAACAATCCCACAAGTCATAAATTTGCTATTCACACAACAGTAATATTATTAAAGAGTCTTAACATTTTGACACTTGTTGAAGTGTGCTTATGGAAGACTGCAAATATGCGAAATATGCGATTCACGAAAATCCTTCAATGTATCCAACAAACATCAGCCATTCCCTATCAAATAAATACAAAAATAAAATAAATGAATTAAACTTTAATATACTTTGTACGAAATCTTTATTCTGGGCAATGTAAAGAGGCTTCGTTATTACGCTTTTTCCAAGGCCTTTCTGCATTTTCGGCAAAAGCAACAACCAGACTCACTTTTAAATGTCCAATTCTTATGGTCCAGTTATAGCTACCATTGAAAAGCGTAATTAAAATCACCACAGTGGGTTGATCATACGAAAGAGTAGTGACTAATTGGAACAAACGAAGAAGTGAACAAACATTATCAGAAGAAGTAAGTTTCATTTGAGTGACATTGAAAAAATTAATCTTGAGGATTGAAAAACTAAAAGTAATTTTCTGCGAAAGTTTGTCCAGATGTTGTAAGCGGCCTTTATGATCGGATAATGATGGACTATCCTTAATGTTTCATTAAGATCGCCATTGACCTGATCACAATAAATAACATTTTTTTTTATAATTTGCGCGCTCTCAAGGGGTTATGAATACCATTTATATGTTTTAGCACAGTGCGGGCGTTAAGGAAATTAGGGATAAGAAGAAAGGAGATACCGATGCACATTGGTTTTAAATGTCTGTAAGTTATAATGGAAAGGAAAAACAGAGTTTGGTAGAGCATTCCACATTCGTGTTGTTCGGTTTATGTACGAATCTCTTTATTTCAGCGTACGTCCGAAGATAGGCTTGAGGGTAAACTGATTTGCATTCATTGCGTAACGAGTATTGCGGCTGAATTGTTGAATGGGAGGAATGCAGCTGGCTATTTCAAGCGAAACTAAGGAGTTCGCTATTCTTATGTCTCCTATAAGTTTTTTCGCACGTATTTGAATCCTATCTAGTAGGTGTAATGTTGATTATGGTGCACCTGACCAGACGTGGGCGTTGAATTCAAGTTTTGGGCGTATAAACGCTTTATATATTGTGGCCAGATCAGAGGGGGTGAAATATTTCTTACATCGATTTAGGAAACCTAGACATTTCGCTGCGTTTTTAGCGACTTCGAAAATGTGGTCGTTCCAACGTAACGACTTAACTAACACACATACCTAGCATGGAAAGCTTTTCGGTTTCTTCGACGTAAGTTCCATTCATGGATAATGGCTCTAGATTTTGCTTACGCTTTAATAACAGAAGACAGCATTGTGTTTTGGAAGCATTGAATTCCACTCTTTTAGATTTACCCCATTTGATAATGCTGTCAAGGTCGGAATTCAATGAGCTTAACATATTTTGGCGTTTAGAGTCCACGTTCGAAGGCTAGGGACGAGGACCTGTAAACGAATATGAGAAGCTGAGGGTACTGTCATCAGCGAAGGAATGAATTGGATTAGAAGTTGCAGACAGGAGATCATTTATAAAAATGAGAAAGAGAGTCGGAGACAAAACTGAGCCTTGAGGGACACCAGCATTTATTTGGTGAGTTACAGACTTGAAACCATCCAAAACAACTTGAATTGAACGTTTCGAAAGATAATGTCTAATCCATAGAAGAAGTTTTTCGTCGATTCCAAATGCACGCATTTCCGACAAAAGGGCTTGATGCCAGACCCTTTCAAATGCCTTTGAAATATCAAGCGCAACAATCTTGCTTTCGCCACCATGGTGGATTGATTGGTTCCACTTTTCGGTGAGAGATGTCATCAAATCACCAGTAGACCTGTTGCTGCGAAAGCCATACTGCCGGTCATTGAGAAGTTTTCGTGTTTCGAGATATTTCATAAGCTGACGAATTATCTGCGTTTCCATGACCTTGGAAAGAAGGGACGTAAATGCAATTGGTCGGTAGTTGGAGAGCGAAGAAGATTCGCCTTTTTTTGGTACAGGCTGGACAAATGCTGTTTTCCATCTACTCGGAAAGGGTCCTGATGAGTAGGATAGATAGAAAAGCTTACGCAGTGGTTTTGCTAGCGTAGAAGAACACCTCTTCAGAATTATGGGGGATATACCATCTGGACCAGCGGATTTATGTATGCCAAGATCAAATAAAACTCTTGCAACTGTACGAGTACGAAAGTGAATTTGTCCCATAGAATGATCTACGTTCTCAAGTACAGGAGGAGACTGAACACAATCTGGCAATATAGAATTGGCTGCGAAATGCGCAGCAAGCAGATTGGCTGGGTTAGGTTGTTTACCTCAGCAAAGATCTCAACATACCTTCCTTCGGGTATTGTCTGTCCAGAATGTTGAAGCCACGTAGAATTGTGTACATTGAAATCGCCCGCAATGACGATTTCAGTGTGAGGATGCAGGGATACAATTCTAGAGATGGAGTCAGACAGTGCATCAAACTCGTTAAAGGGTTGAATTACTGTCAAGGTTTGGGCTTCTATAAATGAAACAATAGTGGATTAAATGCCTATGGACATGGAATTTCAGCCATATAAAATTAAATTCCGGATTGGAACATTGGCCGTATTGATGTTGAATTTGCTAGGCTACGTCACTACGTATATATATGGCCGATGGCGAGACCGCGGTGAGAAAAGAATAATGGCACTAAATTATATCCAGGTAGGGTTAATTCTGATAAGTCAGTATTCACCCCCACCTGTGTTTCACTTAGTGCCAAAACAGCTGGTTTGTATCTCTGTTTATTTTTGAAGCAAAATAAGATATAAGAAGTAAAAATACACTTTTAAAAATTTCTGGACATTATCGTTCTCATCAGCCTTAAACATAGTTCCTTCATCAACATGTCCAACGTTAAAATTTTGGCACAATGCGAGGGACAATTTATCGCTGATTCCATACGACGTCAAATTCAGGAAGTATTATTGACATTGATATTGACATCACAGTACTTCGCACATAAATGCAAAGATCTACATATGCATAAGTATTATACAGTTATCAACGGGACGCGCGATCTGGAGACTATTGGTTGATGCTTTAATTCACCCAAAACTTTATCACAATTCAAAAGCCGCACCATCAAACAATACTTAATACCCCTCTGTGCACTTCTTTAATAATGAAGATCAAACAAAATTACGTTAACATTCATTCAGTGTGAAAACCGGTAAAGAAAACTTCTTCGGCGATTTGTTGGAAACCACAGGAATTGACAACAGATAATGGCTTCCGACTAACAGACTTCGCAGCAGCATTTAATAATTTTATCAGTAGCACTCCACTGAGCTTCCATGACTTCAAATCCACAAAACAACTTGGCGATTTCCAGATGGTCAAACTCCAACCAAATTGCCCATGTGCTCTTAGATAGATGCGAGGTAGGCAAACGTTGTGGATGCAAACGTCGACTCTTGTCATTTTCTCGTTGCATCCAAATTCTTCGTCTGACTGCCCAACGAGAACAGGCAACGAATAATTTAAAAAAGAGACTTCCAGTTGGTAGCCTTAATAAGCCGGTGATTACCAGATTCAACAACAAACAACATTTTTAAAGGAAAACTCTTAGAAAAAAAAAAGTTGGCGTAACAGTCTCATAAGCACGATGGCCGGACCTCCTGTTTTATGCCGAATCCGAACGGCGATTTTGAGATAAGCTTTTCTTGACAGTTGATAATGCTCGGTGGTTTGTCAGATCATGGCGAGAGGAGGCCAGTGAGAAATCATTTAGGTGTTGCTGATGCTGGGAATAAAACCCAGACCATTTGCTCCGCAGTTCATCGCACTAACCATAGCGCCACTGAGCCCGGAAGACCCTTATTCGAATAATAATGATGATGTCTTTTGATGTGACATTTGTTTGACTACACCCGTACAGAATTTAAAAGAAAAGTAGACGAGATTAAATAATTTTACAATTAACTTTTTTTTTTCATCTAACGGGTGGTTATTTTAAGGGCCGATGTTGAATGTGAACCACACCTAAACGTCAAGTTTTTTTCAGCATATCATTAGACATTTCTCAATTTCAGACCATTTAAATTTGAACCATGCAGAGATACACTATCGAGCAACGCGTTAAAGTTATTCAGGCTTATTATGAAAATGGGCGTTCAAATCAAAATGCATGTGCGTACAATCGGAAAAAGCAATCAAAAAAGCAAGTACAATCGGAGCAAACCGGGTCTGTAGGAGATGTGAAAACTCCAGAGCATGCTCGCACAGCTCGTACTGCAGAAAATTTTGCTGCTGTTCGCGATAGTGTGGCTGAAGCGCCGTCCAGCTCGACTCGTCGTCGTGCCTAACGATTTCACCTCTCACTCTCGGCGTTGATGAACATTATGCACAGCATGCTTACACGGTGCAATTGAATCAAGAACTAAGGCCTCTTGACCATTTCAAGCATCGTCAATAATCACAATGGTCGTATTTTTTTCCAAAATGTGGCCGGTCAGGCAGTTACTGCGAATGGTGTTTGCTATCGTGAGATGATAACGAACTTTGTATGGCCCGAAGATATGGATGTGGACGATATGTGGTTTTAACAGGACGGTGCCACTTGCCACACAGCTGGCAAAACAATGGCTCTTTTGCGCGACAAATTCAATGGCCATGTTATCTCACGTGGTGGCGATGTCAATTGGCCGCCAAGATCATTTGATTTGACACCGGTGGACTTCTTTCTTGGGGGTTATTTGAAAGAAAAGGTGTAGGTCAATAAGCCAACAACAATTCAAGAGCTAAAGGTTGAGATAATTCGACGCATTAACGGCATAGAACCTCAATTATGCCTCAGCACCATCGAAAATTTGGACCATCGGATGGTGGTGTGCCGCCGAGGTCGCGGGGGCCATTTTGCCGATATTTTGTTCCATACGTAATTGAATCATACCAATATTATCATAATAAAAAGAAATGACACTAATTTTGATATGAAGATTTATTCCCATTGAGTTTGTTAATTAACCAGCTGCCCATGCCAGGATTTCAGTATTTTGTAATTATGAGTAGAAAAAACGTATGATTGAATAGGTACATTTGCTAAGAGAAAGGCGTCCTCATGAACTGCTCCAATTGCAAAAGGATGACCCTTCTGAATAACGCATATAACTGAGATTATACTACATTCTTGAAACCCTAAGGACAGAGTAACGCAATGACCTATTGCGCAGAATGTCTGCGTTCTATGGGGATTAGCTGAGAGAAGAAAGCCAGGCCATGGCCATGTCTCCTAACCAAAAAAAAAAGATATCAAATAGGAGTATATTTTCGTTTTTAACATATATCTAGTTTTAAACCAGTATATCACCAGTGTACGGCCCTTCGATTTCGAGTTCTATGAACCCTTTTGTACCAAGAAAACCTAATGGCGTTTTTATTGTAAAACGCAGTTTTTAGTCAAACCACAATGAATTTTGAAAATGCCTAAACAAAATATTAAGACAATGTGACATGACATTTCGTCAGCATACAATTTTTACCCATTCTTCACAAGACGATGCTTAAGTTCTGAACATTATTTCTACACATTTTATTGATGGAACATTTAGAAGGACGCACGCCTATACTCTCGTTTCAATAATTGCCTGTTGAACTTTCTTTGTCGGATTTTAATAGCGTGTAACTACGGCCAATAGGCCAATATTCAATAACGCAAAAACAATGGTTAGGCACATGGCATTTATTTTACTTGTAAAGACATCGCACTAATGAGTAAATTTTGAAGTTCGCATGACAAATATGAAATCAATAAGTTCAGACTATGCTTTTACACTTCAAGACTTCTAGAAAAAAGTACAAACTTTTAGGAAACGTCTTTAAAATAAAACAAAATAGTGAAAGCATTTTAAATAAGTTTTCTTCAAGTTCTTTTTAAAAAATATATATTGAGATATAGATATTTATTTTATATTACTAATGGTATTAATTGGTATATCTTTTTGCTCACTGAGGATGTAAAAACATATAATTTAGCAAGACTGAAGGAAATAGATTTAAGGACTTGTATGTACCGTTATTACTTAATACTTTTAATCATCGATTGCTAGATTGATAATAATTATTAGATCATGGTTAGCTTAACGAATATATTACTTCTTTCTGCTGAAGATTAAAAGGATTTTTAGATGGACGCATGATTTCATCATGTTTTTTTCAAATGAATCTGGTCAAGTAGTGAATTATTTATGCTACTGTCATTTGCGGACCACATGCGTTTTCAACAAAACATGCTACACAACCCATAAAACAATTCTAACACAGCATAAAACTGGTTTTATTTCTATGGGGTTATGTGAAGTTCTATGATCTATGCCAACAAAACTATAACCATATCTGCATTGAACGAGTACACTCAGAGGTGTAAGAATGAAATTCTGCCACATTTATTCAAAATGGTCATGGAAAACTTCGACAAAAGGGTGCATATCTGCATTGAAGCCTGCAAGCCATATGCGTTAAATGCTATTCCATATTTAGTCCTTTTCTATGTTCTCATGGTTTCAGTAACAAATTTTCCACTTGCAACAAAGAACGCACGTTCATGATACTAAAGTAATTTTGATTTTGTCAAACATATTTAATTAGTATATGTTTTCAGTCCTCTCAATCCCCTGACCAAATACCAAAATAATAGCAAATTAAATTGGAAATTTCAACTTTTACTTTCTAATCCATTGTCGTAGTGAAAATCACCCAATATATCGGTCTCATTTCCACAAAATTCTCGTAACGATTAAAATTTTTAGAAATGTTCATCCTTCAAAATAACTGTAATCAAATCAATATGCCGCAGAAAATGCCACATGCATATATTAAATTTATTCCTAAGCATTATGACGTCAAGTCAATTCTAACTCCAAATTACCATTTTACTTGAATTGAGCAATATCCATAGCATCACCCCCATCTTCGCCTATCATTCCTGAACCCCAGTGCAGACATCTGAATCGAAGAACGTATACAAAAATGTGTATGGTGCGTTATTTTGTAAGAGTCTTACCATAACACACCACACAAACATTCCAGAAATGCGATCCAGAGGATATATTCCCATTCTGTTATACGTAGAGAACAGCATGGCACTTATTTTGCGGGAGAATGTCAGGCGTACTTGATCTCTGTGTAAATAGGAGACTGTAATTCAAAAATATTTATGAATACAGCTACTGTGCGTGAGGGTAAACAGCTTTAGAAGCAATGAAACTTAAAACAATATCCAAGCTTGGCATTTGCCAAATTCTGCAAAATGTGTCAAATAAATAATATTAGGATCCTTTCGCAAACATTCTCATATTAAAATGGATTGAAAGGCGAAAATGAAGGGTTGGAAGTTAAAAAAGTTGGGGTGTAAGTGTTTTGGATATTAAGAAATCATATTAAGATAAAATTTAAGTTGCCAAGAAAAAAATCCAAATTATCGTTGCCGGAGAGGTAGTTGATTGATAATGTATTGTCCATTTTAAAAACAAGCATTTTTCATCATTTTATGCTCATGCTACAGGTAGAGAGAAACAAGGGAGTCAATGCATTTGGTACTGAGGTATGATTTACTGAGGTATGATTAGTTTTCGCTATTATATTACGAACAACATTTGAACGGAGACGACGAGTAGACACAGGTATGTTATGAAAAACGCTTTGAAGGACTAGCATTATATCCAAGGAAGTCTTATCGTAATAAATGCTTAGTTTAAATAAAGTCGATCAGAGCCGGCAAACAAATTCTTACTTCAGATCAAGCCAGCTACAAGACCACAATCTGTTCTCTATTAGAAAACTCAGACCATACTGCCAAAAATTTTACCAACTCTTCATTCCCGCCTGAAACAGTACTCATGAATGATTGCTACGATACAAAGAGAAAAGGAGAATCGGGCCCACCAACGATACGGCAGCAGATGCCTGAAGTAAATTGTCGACGTTTAAAAAAACGCATCCCGAAAAATGTAAATCTAATATATGGGCACTAGAACTTGCAACAGTTCATTGTAGATCATTTAAATGTCGGATGATAGACAGGATTTCCCCAGTAGCTTGGTAGCTTCTCGAATCAAACAGATTCCCAAAAAAGGAGGGAAATGCATCCCACAAAACTATCCATACTTTAATAAAAAAAAATAATTTGCATCGAGATTGCTTAATACCTAGAATTGATGCTATAGTTATACAATAGAGATACGAACAAATGCACTCCATAAAAGAAGACTTACAAAATATTGTTAAATAGGGAAGGGAATATCTAGTTCAAAATAACTCAACCAAAAAGCAGTATACATCATTTACATGAAAGAAAAAGTACACAAATAGAAATGGATTTGTTAAGTCAGATGAATCCACGCATCTGGTAGAAATCAGAATTAGGTCTTTTGTATCATTGCAACAACACGTAACCTCTATGGCCAAGGCAGCAGTGTCCAAACTATCAATTGTCAAGAAACGCTTATCTCAACTTAGCAGTTCGTTGTCGGCGTGAAACAGGAGGTCCCGCCATCGTGCAAGAAGTACTCACGCACACATGAATGTTTGTGAAAAAGCTAGGCCCTGGGCCCTAACGAGCCTGTTGCGCCTATAATTTGTATTTTGTTTTGTATCGAGGTATCCGTTCGGTATAACATTTTCTCCAATTTGTTCGATATCGGAGCTATCTCTAATGGGGTTTCCATTCCCAATATCGTCGAAAATGTTGAGCGGGCAACCTAATGCGTTAAGTCAACAATTTTTGACAGCTATGCGTTGAATTTCGCCGAAGAACTGTTACACAAAAAAGGGAATATGAGCAAACTGTCTACAAACAGTTAAAAAAATATAATAGATATTCGGTCAGGGACTGTCTTCTTCGATAAAAAGCTATGATTGTGAAAGAAAACTTGGACTACGAAGGTGTTTTTAAGGTAAACGGAGTTTCTGCTATTCCGCAAAATATGGTTTGTTTAACGTAAAAGCCCAAGGTCTACATAATAGTGCTGGGTCATTTGTATCCTATGGTCTACTCGGCAGCTTTAAGCTTTTCTTGACAATTGATACTACTCGGGCCAGTGAAAAATCATTTGAACAGACCTTCTGCGCGGCAGTTCATCGCACTAACCATCGCGTCACTGATACCTTCACTACAAGCCTACTCAGAAGAAATATAAGCTCTATAACTTTCCAGCATACCCCATCACGTACAAAACCCATCGAACATCCAACACACATCCCTGGCTGAATGTAGTTGAAAAATCAATTTCCCAGTAAGGAACTGCAGCCCATTACTCCTGCGACTCATATATCACCAGAGTGCCTTTTATATTTTACGTGCTCTGTAGTGCGATTCATCCAAAAACGAAAAGGGTCGTATTTTTGACCCTCCACAGACACAGCATGTGTTTCTTCCATATATATTCAAGCTTGCCACACAACGACATTCTGCGGTTGTAATTATGTCAAACTAAATTTTACCTAAATGACAATCCTCTTACAAAGACACACGCATTCACATCAGGATAAACCGGCAAACGGTTTAAATTCTTAAGAACCACGAAGCCAGCATGTCTATCCGAATCCTTAGCCTGGGTGCGCACACTGTATGTGAGTGGTATTCCTACGACGTGCCGCTATGCAAGACCATACGAACTGGGCTTAATGCGAAGCGAATGGAAATTAACACATCCTGGTTGTTGACTTTTTTCTACTTCGTCCTTAAAAAACATTTGCTTCTAAAAAACACATTCGTCCCTTAGAAGAAAATCTCTTCCATCTCCACCATTCGTTTATGGAACGGACAAGATGGCTGCATTGCGACAGATTCATTGCACTCGTGCATATTCCTGGCTAAGGTCTGTTGTGCAAAAAGGACACCGACTGCACCGACAACAGAAGTCGTTCATTTGTATTCTACTGAGGAATTTGTACGAAATTCCCATTGCGCCGTTTTAAATGAACAACACAAGGATTTTGTGCACCAAAGTCCTGCAGTTAATAGTGCTCAGACTAAAGTGCTATCATAGGTATTCCTTGCATTTGGGGTGGGACCATCGTCGCTGGAGGAGTGTCTATGTCGGGTTGAATTTTAATTAAACTCAATGCTGGTGTAGTCGGCAACAAGCTGGCGTTCGTTTTACTCTATCCCTACCTCCAAAACTGTACTTTATCGCTATCGGAGCCGGTCTCTGTTGGCTGATAGTGATGGTTTAATTTCTGGTAAGCCGTTCGACCATTAAACATAAATGTTTGTCAGTTGCATACGTGATGCGCAACTATTTGAATATAAAAACAAAAGAAAAATTATTTTAACTGAACTAATTGAAATATGAAGTGTTGTTGAGTCCTTGCGGTACAAAAAAAAAGTAAGCTTTACTACGTTTGGTAGAGAATTTTTCTGTCGAGCTCACAGTACCACGGCTGAATAGATGCTCGAGTTCATGCTCATGTGTGAAAATGGTCCCTAAGGCATGCAATCCGACTACGTACTGTGGATTTATTAAATTTACACGCGGCAGAAGGGTGTGTGTGTCGAAGGATTAAGTTAGATTATCGTTGTGTTTTTTTTGGTGTAACTCTTTTCCTTTAGGGTAATGTCATTCCTACTCAAAGTGATGACGATGTGAGATTGTAGTAATAAAGTCACGTTACTTGAGATGCTGGGTTTATGTGGGTACTTTGTGAAAAGAGGCAAATGTACATATTAGGGAGTGAAATTGCAAATACCAGATTCCAACATAAATACGGGCAGATAAGTTTTCTTTTTTGCAAAAGGATAACGCACAACTAGGTTACAAAAATTCCAATGAAGTATTGTTCTGCGACAGGAGAACAATACTACCCAACGGGTACATTTATATACGTTTGCATGCGGTAGGAATGCGTTCTTCTGAGAGTGGAATGCTACTGGCATTTTAAGCATTACGCGGTCTTGGGAAGTGAAGACATACATTTGAATAACTGTTATGTGTTCCTTTTAACATTCGTAAACTGAGTCGCAATTCTCTGCAAATTGAAAACTACGAAAAGGGAATTCTAGTTTTCTTCGATTGAGAGCTTTAAGCAGTTTTATGCCATGAAACTTTTATATGAGGAACGGTATATAATTTCGTAGGAATTTCAAGTTTATTAGTTGACTAATTAAGACTTGACGCCATCAGAGTAAGAGTCTTATAAGGCTACTTAGTTATTTAAAGATATTTGAAACATTTGAGAATAGATGCATATAAGTGCTTAACATCGCATACAAGTTTCGTAATATTAAAGATTATAAAGATCTAACAGACGACGCATTGAGAACAAAAAAACAGAAACTTTTGCTCACCATCTTCATGGTACGGGCGGGCGATGTGCAGGTGCCTTTCATCTTCTTCTATGTTGTGCGTCATCTGTATAACTTTATAATCTTTGGCAATATATAAGTGTATAAGGTGCTGATTGATTCGGTTATAGACTTTATGGATCTAAAAACCACACTTATGGATTAGGCAAATATTTTACAACTTATCCAATTTCGACACTTTGGCAGACCCAATGCTTATTGATTTTAAGACAGCGATATCGGTCCAACTGTATAAAGCCACGGGTAGTTTTGCACTCCCAAAATCCAGCTCCGACAAAGGTCCATCAAGGTAAGGAAACGCATTTTAACTTAATTTCCTCAATATTATTCATTAGAAGATTTATCATTCATAAATCGGTTCAACTGCTCGCGTACGTCGATGATACAAGTTAAATGTTCGAACTTAACGAGATGTTATCGTCTGATATGAGTGGAGAAGCAAGTAGCTAAAACAGCTATATATATAAACTGGGTTAAGCAGTGTAGAAAATCAATACTACTAAAAGATTCAAATAAGAAAGATCATTCGACATTCACGAATTCGACAGAACATCAACATCTTTTGAGAAAGTTATCTTCCTAAGCACAGCTATTCTGACAAAGAAACCTCGTCAAAAATTAAATGAATCTTGCTTTTTTGGGCTAAGTAGACAATTTGTTAATAATAACCTTTCTTGAACTACTAAGGGGAACCCTTAGACAGAGACAGAGAGCTTTTCAGAAATATTATGATTAAGAATGCGATTATAGAAAATTATCTTGCTTTACGGGCCATACAGGGTCTCTGACATAGCTCCTCTATTTATTTGATTGTACAAGATTATAATTTGGCAAACAAAATGGGACTTCCAGTTTAATTCCGATTCTAATGGCTTATTGTTTTGCCATTGCATGCCATTATGTATGGGATATGATATCGTGTTCAAATGTCAGCGACTTCACACCGTGGAACAAATCCAAAAAATCCATTTCTAAACGCATTCTGCACTATAGATACAGCTAGATTTCAGCGATGGGTTATCTTGATTTTGAGGACATCGATGCACAAACAAGCGACATCAACTCAAAATTTAAAGGGATTAAATCGGATGATCTAGAATCCAATTCACTTCACCTACCCGAGAGAAATCGACCCATATATCTTTCATACAGAATGTACCAAGATTGTTGCGTTCGAAGTGTGGAGCGTAGGAAGGACCGAAAAGTACAACCGAATAGTACAACATATTATTGAATTCTGACCAAAAGAAATTGGTTATTAGTAATCTGTGCCGCTCGCCGTTGAAGGTGATGCCCTCAATAAAGTCGATTTAGGAGAACTAGCGGCCAATGATGCTGCCGACCCAAAATCCGCACAATCACAGAAACTCTGGTGACCTCGTCATGTGTGCGTGTGCACGATGGTGGGACCTCCTGTTTTATGCCGACTCTGAACGGCGAATTCGAGATAAGCTTTCCTTGACAATTGATACTACTCGAATAATTTGTCAGATCACCACGATAGAAGGGCCAGTGAAAAAGCAGTTCATTGTACTAAAAATCGCGCCACTGAGCCCCGTGTTGTTTGCCACCACAAAAATTCGCAAAAAAATTTGGGGTCCACTTTTAATCGTTCCGCAGCTTAGTTAACGAAAAAAACGCAATATTTATGGTCATTAACTGTTGCATTAGTTGGTTTTTGAAGTCGAAGATAAGGTCTCTGCAAAATTGGGAGTTCTTGCGGTCGGCAAGTAATCGACAGTATCGGGTTCACCTGTAACCTTGCACGGACAGTGGCGATGTTCTCCGCTGGCTGATTCCTTACACAACCTCACAACCTTAAGTTGGCTTCTGATTACTTAGTTATAGAGTACACTGAAACACTATTACGCTCACTTACACACATTTGAAAACATACATTCCCGAAGAACCTACTCTTAATTTAAGTAGGTTCTGGCACCACTTGAACTCAATCTTGCCAACTTATTGGTTGTTGTTTCATGTTTACGAAATATCTACAGTTTATTTGTGTTATTAATTTAAAAAATAAATTTTCCAACTTATAGCATTCGACGATAAAATAAAATAAACTTTGCAGGATTTACATTGCAAACATATTTGCAAGTTTCCGAGAGTTCAATTCTTTTAAAAGAAACACTCCACCTCACAAGGAATAAAAATAGCTCTGCTCCCTCATTTTTCTAGGATCCATTTCGTTGCTTTTTCGGAATTATTGAGATAAAATGTTAACTTGAAATACCCAATCTAAGGATAATCTTTTCGATTCCACTTTTTTGTGTTGCTCCATTTCTATTTATTTAGGTTTTTGTTTGTGAATATTTCCTGGATTTCCGATTTTGTTTTTTTTCGTCCTTGCTTTGGCACATTAAAACTTTTCTTGTTTTAAAAACGAGATAACCTAATCCAATGATATCCCAAATACGCACATATTCACCATCACAAGGAAGACGAACGAAATGATGATGATAAAAAGCTTTAAAAGCAAAATCATTGAAACGCAGCAGTGTCCTTATAAATCGAAGATTATTTTGCCTTCCTTTAACACTGTGTAGGAGCGTTTACGTGGTACCATACTAAGAAAAAATTGTTTTTTTGGTTAACATAATCATATATGAGTATCTATATATTATCATTTTGAAAGAGAGTTGGGGGTATCAAAGAGGAGCATGTGTTTCAAATTACATATAAGCATTTCTGTATGTTTAGGGTATGCCTTTAGGAAACGTTTTTTGAAAGACGATGCTTTATGAGATATCTATTTCCTCTAATGGTTTATGATAGAAAATAAAGGATGTGTAAAGTAAAGGTAGGGAATTTTAATTTGAAATATTTAAATATTTTTGAGAATTTTCATCATGTTTTCAGTTCTTTTTCAAGTGTAAAGAACCAGATGATATGGTTACAAGAAGGTAAATCCTTAAAACAGTGCATGCAATTTATTAATATTTCTTGCAAGTAATTCTGAAATACGAAGTCCTTCAATATGGACCATATGGTGAATGTTACCAAGCAAAGATTATTTTCAGCCAAAGAGCTTTTCAGGCTGTTGTTTGTCCTCCCTTGCATAAATCACATGCGTATTTGTTATATTATTAATAAAGAACATTATAGTGAAATTACTATAACTAGAGTCATTATAGACCCTTAAAATTTGTTAGGTTTTATCAGCAACGTTATTCCAGAAAGATCTGGCAATTTGTTGTGAGTTCGCATGCTGAAATTGTTATTTTTGAACTTCAATTGGTGAACTTTGCGTTAGTTGCACCTCTACAAAATCCAATGTGCATAGTCCGTTTGAGTTTGCAAATGTAGATCCAGAGGTGTTGTAACTTGGATGCTGTTAATTATAAGATGAATGAATGTGTGAATATTTGGATTTGAAAGGACATCAATTCACACGAGATACACGACTAAATCGCTTATTTGTGTGGGGATTTGGCCTGTTGGAATCATTGGTGCATACTTCTTCCAAAATGAAGCTAGTATTGCTTATAATGACCCGGCACTATTCTTTAATTTTTTATATTTGTACTTCTTGCACTATTGCGAAAACTCCAGTTTTTTGCCGAATTGTGTAAATAAAATTTGTTAAGTTTCTTTTGAACCCGAATAAAGAAAATAGAAAACCAGTATAGAAAACACAATACAGAACAAACTCTAGGAATCAGATAACAAAAAAAAACAAAGATCCGCAAATTAATTAATACGGAGGGTACTATCTATAACAAATCTGTCCATAGCTACGATATCGACATCATTGGTCATTCCTATCATGCTCAGCGGCACATTTACGGAATTTAAGGCTATTGATGAAGAGGTGAAAGACGTTGGTCCTGTGGTAAATGAGGTTTACCTTGTCCTATATGCTATCAACCAACAAAGTAGGTACTGTTGATGCAAAACCGATGCAAAAGCGATGCCAGAGCGTATCTACTGAATATCTCAAATCAACATGCCTAGGATAGAAGAGTATGGAACAATGTCTTCTCTCAACTAGATGCCCTCAAAGGTAGGCAGCCTTTAAGTAAAAACATTATTTGTTGCGGGGTTCACGAGAATATAGAAGCAAGTGGTAAAAATGGACTTATCATGTACAGAGGTCAAGAACTACAACATGTAACGTGTTCCGCAACCTGCAAAACATTTAAGAAAATGTTTCTAGAGTAAGACAGAGCCAGAACCCACAAAACCGCTAAAAAACGCAGTCCTCAGGACTTAATCAATTATGAAAAAAAATATAGGAAAATCCTTTGCTATGACTTTCCGGATCTGTTCGAAATCTCCTTTCCTATATTGCGACATTATCCAGAATGCAAGTTAAAGACAAGATGGGATTTAACGAGACAAAGAAAAGAGCTGCCTCTGCACCCAATGGGCATTTCGAATGACAATAGCTTTCATTCGTCCTATACGATACTAAATCGAATACACCTTATTACTAATGATGTTATAAGTCGTTATGAGGAAACGTGATCCAATTACCTGGTAAATAGCCTAGCAAAGGTTTTACATTACTGCCAATTTTCTGACAAAATTAGACATTAGCTATAAGTATTTCCAAAACCAATTTTGGAACCAAAATCCAACCCAATATTCTAAGGAATTCGAATGAAATTCAAATGCCTTCCCAGTAATGAGGAATCAATCAGTATACATCGAAATTTATCCCCAAAGAATGTATCCATAAACAGAATTAAGCTTCCACTTACCCTATGACGTTTGCGCTCCCTGTCCGGCACAGCATGCCAATTGAATTGCAAATTCCAATCGAAACCACCAACATTAACGCCTCCAGAATCGCGATAATGGTATTCCATTGTTGTGTCATCGATTACATCAATAACTGGACACACAACTGTTGTTGAATTCTTCGCAATGCGATCCAGCAATGGTTCCAGCCATCCTGAAAGGAGACAAATAAACAGAAAAATCAGAAACAAAACAAATAATCAAACAGGAACCTTCAAAAGACACACACAGATAAATGTACAGTCGTTACTATTATGGGATGACAGGAGAGACCTTTATAGGAAGTGTAATGATATCAGGGAGCTTCCATTCAAAAAGTTAATGACATATCGGAAAAATGGCACAGCG
Source organism: Rhingia rostrata (assembly GCA_949824845.1). Classification (NCBI taxonomy): domain Eukaryota; kingdom Metazoa; phylum Arthropoda; class Insecta; order Diptera; family Syrphidae; genus Rhingia; species Rhingia rostrata. The sequence goes on along the minus strand of OX463755.1, from coordinate 94,370,799 downwards.
CCAGTGTATAGCTGAACAGACTAACAACAGCGACTGTGACAACATACAAAAGGGAAGAGCGAAACACAGGACATTCTGATCATTGTTTTACATTTGATTGAAACGTAATTACATAGGACGATACGAACCGGATACGGCATGGGGTTTTATTATTAAACTTCGTTCGTATCCCTTTCTCAATGTATTGGATATGTGGCAAACAGATATACCCAAAGGAAATATCGATACTCTATAGTGGCAGTATATGTGGGTATATGTATACACTGGAGCGGTAGCTACTTGGCTGTGAAAGCACTTATGACGACGGGGTTATCAGCCGTATTTCGGACCAGTCACAAGAATACTTGCTGAGGATTGGAGTTTCCATTCAGCGCGATTCGATGAGTTCGCTGAACTTGTGGATGCAATCTTCAATCCTTTTGCAACAATCGATGACTGGATTGTAGGGGAATTACAGTGAAGTCGTACAAATACCCAGCATTATGGTGGATCAAATGCGAGTAAATTGGAAATTGATTATTGGATAAATGTAGCGCTTTTGTATTCAGACAATGCCAGTCTGCAGTGAACTTATCAGTGGACATGTCTTTAAAATGGCAAGGCTCTTATGCAGTTTTAGTCGGGTTAGTGTAGGATTTGAGAAATGTGGTAAAGTAGTAGAACAGTAACTATGTTTAAAACGTCAAAGCCAAGGATACAAGGCTTGAACAGAATCCTGTCGAGATGAACAAAGAAATATCGTAGTTGAGACACAGACGTTGCTAAGGATATGGCAGAATCACTTCTGCAGACTGTTAAACGGCGATATCGAACAACATTCCGCTGTCAGGCAGAACGAGCCATTCAATATTGGCAACGCCAGCGAAAACTGCCAACCACCCGACCTGAGTGAAATGGGGATAGCAATATCTAAACTAAAGCTTAAGAAGGCTGCCGGAAATGACTTGGTTAGAAACACCCACCAACTCATAAGCCAAATCTGGTCGGAAGAAAGCATACCTGAAGAATGGATGCTCAGCATCGTTTGTCCGATCCAGAAAAAAGGAGACACTCTAAACTGTTCCAACTACAGAGACATAAGTCTCCTCAACATCGCCTACAAGATCCTATCTGCCGTCATATGTGAACGCCTGAAACCGGTTAATAACAACATGATCGGCCCTTATCAGTGTGGTCTTAGGCCAGGAAAGTCCACAACCGATCCAATTTTCACACTTCGGCAGATCCTGGAAAAAACCTAAGATGTCCAAATCGATACTTACCACCTTTTCATCGATTTCAAAGCCGCATAAGACAGCATTTATAGAGACGAACTATACAGAGTCATGTCTTGTTTTGGTATACCGCCGAAACTCGTCTACTAACTACTATATTGACATCAATACGAACAAAAAAACTTAAAATAATTTAACACACATGTCTACTATCTCACCCAATTAATTAAATGCGTTTAATTTGCACGAGCATTCTTCGCCCTTCGGTCGCTTATGGTTTGAGCGTTCTGACCAACCGACAAAAAGGACACTTGAGTGGAAATCCAGTCAACTGATCTGCAATATAGCCCTTGTCGTGCAATAATTAATGAAAATGCACATGTGAAATTTTATTAAATTATTAAATAACACCCCATTTAATGGGTAGGTACATGAGATACTGCTATTATAGAATTTCACGAACACATTTAGCCTGAAGGATAATGCATGGTATACACAGAGTCATGAGATTGCAAGTGCAACCAAAACAACCGCAATCAGGAGTGAATTCTGTTGTTGTTGCGAGGCATATTTAAAAATTGTAAAAATGAAAAGCACTCGTACGACGATTGTAATTAATAATGACAATCATAAATGTGGATACAGTTATGTGTGCCCTCGGTTGACCACATATTTTAATGAAATTTTATGGTTTAATGGGAGTTTTAAAATTTTCATATACCACTGAATAACATTTCAGATAGACTGGGAGCATAGTTGGATCACATTTGAGCAGGGGAATTCTGGCTAGTGTGTGTGAGCCTGGTAGCTTATGCCACAAGCAACAGTGTTAAATATACTCGAGTGAATCGTAATATAAAAGCAATGCCCTCCAGATAACTATATTTGGAGTGAACATGCGAATACAGAGGCTCAGTGGATAGTGCGATAGAGGTTTGGTGTTTTAAATTCCTCCATTAAGAGCTTATTCACTTTACCACCTGTTTGTTTAAGCTTATTGTTGATCCGGGTAAATGTTGAAATATTAACTATTTTTCAGGTGTGACAAGAACGTAGATTCCTATTATTTTAAAATCCCCAACCAGCTTTAGAGCTTGACTTTATATAATGAAAACAAATATAGAGATATTTACTCTTAAGATTGTGTTTTCAAGCATACCAGTGTCCTATAAAAAGTCAGTAATGACATTGTGAACTAGCCACCCTTGGGCATATGTAGGAAAATGAACTTAAGGAAGATGAAACTTTTACCTATATATACTCCTTCTTAGCTTGGGGTCATTGCTATATATTAGAAAGCGATGGCAATGTTCGCTAAGTTTACTTTAGCTTATGGGGAAAATCTTTATCAATATCACTACATGCACTCTCAACTATATAACTACATATAAGGAGAAGAACATTTTTTTTAATTGGACAAAACTTGGGACTCTTGTTTTTTATTGTTTGGTTACAGGTGGTGTGATATTAGATCTTTCCATTTGCAAAATCAATATAACCCATGTCCAGGTCTTGAGGCAAGAATCCTTACTCACTGCTCACTCGTGATTTTGCTGAAGATAGCTGGACACCCATTCTGCTAGACTGACAGACTGCACCTTGAGTCATAACAGTGGATAAGGATAGTAGAAACTTTACGAGTTACCGCACAATAAATCATCTTGTTTTTAGAAAATGTGATAAGTTCTTTCAAAAACAGCATCGATTCAGGAAGTGGTGGTGGGGATTCCTAGTGGAGGTGTCCCGCGTTCATTACAGACTGTCCATAAGAAGAAGCATTGAATGGTACAGAAATGAGATTTCCCTTAACGAATCATACCTAGCCAGAGTACACAAATAAGAATTTCGTGAAAATAAACTGATTTAGTGACTCCCCGCTGCTCATTCATATTGAACAACTAGCTTAATCCCGCATAGTCCAACCTCCAAAAACATCCTCATGGTATGAAGATATTTTTAATTACTAATATCAACAAAGTTGCTATAATCTGAGCGAAGCAGGAAGTGTTTCAAAACGGAAATAAAGAAGAGAAGAAAATTCTTGGAAAAAAATGAGCACGCAACTTGGCAGCTTAGGGAACTACGAGTGTCGCGACGAGAAACCGTTCATTCTTAAAAAAGGACAAGGAACCGGCAGACGTTGAAATGTAGGCTTCACATGGGCGGTAAAAAAAAAGAATATTGAGCCAAAAAACAACATTAGAAACTCGAACCTCGTATAGAAAATGCAGTCTGACTATCAAAGCTGATCAAACACTGATTATCATGATTATCACAAGAGACCACCAAGTCATTTGGTCATCTCGATTAACACCGTACCACCAAGATCTAATATCAACGCCGCAAGTGATGTACTAGGTTACTAGAGCCCACCAGGAATAAGAAGGGTGCCAACAGATGCCCGCAGCTAAGAACGAGGCTTACAAGGCAAAGCAGGGAAAAACACCGAATTTTCAGAAAGAAGAAAAGCAAAAAAAAAACGAACAATCGAAGACATAGAGAAGTTCCAATTCAGAAGGGAAAAACAGAGGCTTTTCAGAAAGAAGAAAAAAGAGCAAGAAAACCGAGCGATCGAAGACATAGAGAGGTTCCAATTCAGATGTTTGTAGGTTCATTCAATTCATATCTACAAGGATGGGAAAAATAGAATCTGTAGTGGGTGAAGGTGGTTTCTCAAAGATGCTCAATTTAGGCATATCCTTTCGCCTTGCCTATTACTGTACGTTTTCCAGGCGTAAATCAGGGCAATTCAAGAAGTTTTGTCTTATATGAGGTGTAATGCAATATCCACGAAGAATATTAGCATCTTCATTGGTAGCGGCAATCAGCCTACTTATGTCGAATATCTCTCAACGAGATGGTAGAGTACTTTAAAATTCACCTCTTTTGGGTGGCGGGGAACTCTAAGGCGGATGAGATTGTCAGACTGAGCACCACCTTTGATATTATACCGCGAATCGAAATATTAGGTGCGGCCCACGCTACATATAAATCATAAGCCAAAGTGAATGCGATCAAGAAAGTAAACCACAAATGGAAAAATGCCACAACTGATATCCAGGCAATGAACAATGATGATTAGGTGCAGTCTTCCACTGTCAGGCAGAACGAACCATTTAGTATTGGCGAAGAACCAAACACTACCAACAACCAGACCTAAGTGAATTGATGATAGCAATATCTAAAACAAATCTGTAAGAAATTAAGACTTTTCCGCCGAGCTTTAAAGCCAATGGAGATGATTTGTTGAGTAATATTTACCAACATTCAACAGCTAAATTCGGTTGGATCATTTGGACGTTTAAGATGACTAGGATATTGAGAACGAATGGACATAACCTAGTGGCAAGTTTCTAAATAGCGAGGTTGAATAGACATGCTGGTTGAGGTCTAGGTCTATCCCGAACTGTCACACTATGTGGCTATGGCAACACCTTCGATATTTTTTACTTCTAGACCTCTGACGAAGCTCTGACAAATATCCAATACATTTGTCGTTAAACAAGAGGTCCTCTTCTTTCTGGTAGAATTAATAACTCTGCATACACAAGTTGAGGAAGAAGCTAGGTTTGAGGCCCCCTATAGACTGTAAAGGCCACGTTTTTCATTTTTTCATTATACAAAAACAAACCCCTTAACAGACCAAGCTTAATCCCACAGAATCAACTAAAAAAGGTATTTCATTTATTTCCTATTAAAGTAATTTATTAAACGTAAAAGTCGACATACCTTGAGTGCACTCGCAATGTGAATCCAGATATGTCAAAACTGGTGCTTCAGCGTATCGAGCTCCAAGCAGTCTCGCACGAATCAGACCTTCTCTCTTTGGCGCCCGGATGATCTTCACTTTAGGATAGGCAACAAAGTACTCCTCCAATTGTGTCTTGGTATGTGCTGTAAAGAAAATGTGAAACAAAAACTCATTGCACGTAATTACTCTCTTCTTCTCGTCCATCAATCAATCAATACTTTTTTTATTTTTTTGTTATGTAATAAACATTAACTTACGCATATCGGAAAAATCATCGACGAGTATTATATGGCCAATGAGGTGTTCCGGTGATCGATCCAACACCGAATGAACGGTTCGCAGGAGTACCGACCACGCTTCATTGTGGAAGCAAATAATCACATCTGTTGCTGGTAGATCCTGTTGATAGCGACCGGGCTCTTTACACCTAGAACGGCAAAGCATAACACAGGCACTCACATTATACCTTCATGTCATGGCATCAGTGCATTTGAAGACCTATGCTTACCATGCATCCCTCGGATCGGGTAAGTTGCGATGCACTGAGATAATATCAGACGCGTACTGATTGAAGGCATTCTTTGTCCAGCCATCATCGACGATTTTCTTCAAGTCAGCCGTCATGTTGGTTGGCAGAACGACTGGTTTACCCATTTCCCCTGGAGCATCATCTACCGGTGCTGGTGCGTCCAGAACGCCTTTTCCTGCAAGAACAAATGGTAAAACGTTGCGATTAACTATGCGAAAAGCCGAGGCAAGATGATTTGTATGCAATGAAGACATTCGGTTTGGCCAAAGCTAACTGGGAGCCCACCTAGAGGCGCGCTCTTAATGCTGCATCATCACGACGTGGAGTCGTGTATTTGACAAATAACATGACAGCATATATTCCTGGTAATTATAATCTATAGCCATCAATCAGTATGGGTGAAAGAGAAGGTTCTATGGGATGAGGGCTACATGCTACAGCAGGCAGTCGATTATGCAACTCTCCTTCTACCGATACTTGTGGTATCTTTAGCCTAAAGCCGAGCTGTCATGAGTGCTAAAAGTCTTTAAGAATGCGCACACATGCAGTTTCTTTCAAGCCCTGACCTCATCTACTGATTTACCAAGTCGATAGTATGCAAATGTCATTCGCTAATGCTGTAGATACATATGTGCATATTGTGTGTGAGATAAATCTTCATCCGAGTCGAGTGTCGTTGTTCAGTAAAATTATTTCACAAATAGGGGGCTAAAAATAAACGAAGATGGCACCCATACCAGACAATCTTTGCCGTCAGTGTCGATATTTAAATTGTAAAAACTCTCTAATATGCGGTACGGCTAGAGAGGTTGTGCCCTTTTAAGTGGGTTGTGCGACGATGCACGTGTATGCAGAGATGCACATTTTCTTTTTCCAAGCATTGGCAGTTGCAATTTTTGTCAGAGTGCTCATTGGAATTTATGTGGGTATAGAGATTCGGAGAGATAGGAATAGGTATTCCTCCCGAAAAAGGAAACGTAGCGCAAAATTCATGAAGGAAATGAATATTGACATCGTAATGGAGGTTTTAGTTGTTTGTGAGTTTCACTGTGGTCATGCATTGACTCTTTATTTTGTGTAACTTACTGTGTTGGTAGTGGAATACATGTCGTCAAAATCGATGAAAGTAGAGTCGACTGTCGGTATATACAGACGTTTGGGTAAACAAACCAAACCAGTTTAGACACGATCATCAAGAACTCATAACAAGTATCGAAATTGCCCGGATTTTGATTACTGATGAGGGATATTGCAAGGAATGGTGAGGAGAGTTAGTATGTCAGTTTTGCCGACCGAAACTATGTTTAGAGTCAAAGCATTGGCAGACAACAATTTGTAGAAACAATAACTGTTTTCTAAGCTGGTGTACCTTCCAATAACATGTTCTCTTTACTTCATAAAAATCATTCTCCGAATTTCAAATCAAATCACTTGGCCATTGTCTACCTAGCAGTCCTTTAAGGCTTTCAAAATCCATTAAAAGCAAATCTGTTGGGCGGCCTCCATGCCGAGGAAAAGCAAGAGGATATGATTCGATAAGGCGAAAGCAATCAGTAGCAAAATGTTAATGATGAATATTTGCCAGAAGGGAAAAAGGAAACCCACTGAACTTAGCCAATTTCAAAGTCATACATACGAGATCCTGTCTGCTTAAAACAGTTCATAAAAAAAAACAACAAAATTCTAAGGTGATAAAAAATCCAAGATAACCATTAACTTATCATTGATTTTTAAGAAGCCTACGATAATTTTTATAGGGGAAGACTGTAGAGAAGTCAGCAACGATCTCTCAAGTACAATTAATACCAAAGACGAACGTAGACAAGTGCTCCCACTATGCAATACTTTCAAGCTTAAACATGGGACAATATCTAATATATAAACCTAGTAGTTCGAACAAAATGAAATATAGGTGACACCAACATCAATTGGCTACACTGAATTATAAGAAAGCATGATCGTAGATACGACGAGGAAGAACCAATGACACTTCTCCTTCATCTGTTGTTAGATGAATATTTTGTATAATATAAGTATGGCTGAGCTAACCAAATTTATAAATAAATTAACTTTAGGAGTCGCCTTGGTCAAAAAGTTGTCTCTTATTGCAACCGCAAAAGTGCAGTTTATATCCTAAGTGTTTTTTTTATTTAGAACAACCACAAGCAAATAAACGACCCCTTCATCTACACTTAATGACACCAGTGATCTTCTTCCAAGTCGAATATGCAGATTTTTAACCTGAAATTATCGCAGCTAACATTGATTCACGTTTAATCTCCTCTTAGAAAATCTGAACCTTTTAAGGAAACAGTCACCATAACAATGAAACTTTTCCACAACTAAAAAAGTCTTGCTTCTCTGTTGTTAGCCTGAATACTATAAATTTTATAACCACACAATGAAATTACTCTCAACTTTCGCTGGTACTTCCTAGGACAAAGCCACTTAAACTTCCCATAATTCATACAAATATTCAAATATGCACCCTCAAATGCACAACATTCCCAAGGAGTCCTCATAAATATTCAACAAATTCAATTTGCCTGCAAATTGCCCTTAATTATTTTATATCGTCGCTTCCATCTTGTGTGCACGCCTGTGTAATTAATTCCAATGTAGCTTACCTGATTTCGTCCTTGAACGCAGCAGCCGTTCATCTCTCATAATTCTCCAGTAATTAGTAGGCTTGAATCAAGACTCCACAGAATCCGCCATATCCTACTCAAAATGCATAATGTCCCCAATCGATAAATTCCTAATTATATCCCAGCCAATGCCAGAGGGTCGACCTTCTCTGGTACATCATCATCACCAACGCTTATAACTCATTTGACTGGTTAACTCGGGATAAATGCGCCCTTTATGCGTATATGCGAATATCGACTGGTTTTTGTGATTCTTCCATTCCACCAGGCGGCCGTCTCCGCAGGCCGGACAATAAGTCAAACGCAATCGATTATTGTGCATGCCAAACGCACACACTAATTACACCGAGTTTCATCAGTAAACATGTAATCAATCAGTACCAGGCATGCACACTAAAGCGCACTCGAAGATCACTCACAGCTTATACCCGCGCGTGATCCATAAGATAGTAAACCATCCTGGAGATAGATAGATAGCAATTCGCTCGGCATAGTGATAATGGGTTTGATTGGCGTGTACTCACGACCTCTGATCGAGAGCAGAATGTAGGACTTCTTGAATGGAAAGCTTGCGCGACCAGAACAAAATTCTCTGCGGCAATCACGTTCTCACGACGTGACCTCTCTCGCTCTCTTTATATTCTATATCGCATTCTGATTGCATCCTACTATGTGAGATGTGCACAACCTGAATGTGGCTCAGGAGATCATGATCGATAAATGATCGCGATTAAAAATTGACTCCGAGATCACCGTGTTCTAGTTGCGGGAATCATCCTCGTCGCGGTAGTGTACAAGCATTCATATCCCCTTGGGTATTGCTTATATGCCGTGGTAAATTGGTCAACTCACGGTAGTGGAGTTGGTTTTTGAGCAGCAAGTTACCATCGCCCAGAAAGATGAAAGAAGGCCGCACGTGTTTGTGAGCCAGAATGCATGTAGAATGCAATCAATCTGCCAACTTTTATCTGATGTGTTCGAATTTTGTAACATACGGGCGGGCGGTCTTTGTTCGGAGCATTACAATGGGACATTTTGAAAGATGAATTTGGCATGCAAGTTGGGCTATGTTGTCACCGTTACTATTGTGGCAACTGGCAACTATATTTTTAGATAAATCGTTTCTTAGTCAGCGAAGAGGGCGCACATAATGAAACCCTTAAGAGATGTACACATGTGCAGATGGTAGAACAACATTTTCTGATGTTTCTGAGTTTCTTACAACAACTTATCATATTATTTCAATATTAACTTTGCACTCTTTAAATTGCATAGGCATGAGTAAACTGAGCATCGAATATATGATCCTCTCTGCCACATTTCAACACCCGAAACCGTTAATGATCTGCTGTAAGATTATCCAACTGTACCTTCTTCTGGTGTGCTTGACTATTGGCAGAAAAGCGGATCAAATAAAGTTTTTTTTAGAGGTTTAGAACTTTGAAATGGAATAAAACAAAGACGGTTTTGTTAAAAAAGACGATTTTTTAAAATTTACTTTATTCGAAAGATAATTTTCTGGCATTACGATTAAAATATGATGTTGCTTGGACGTAGTCTAATCTGGAGTTCCAATTTTCGATGACTTTTTCCAATATTTGTGGCCGTATATCAGCATTAACGCGACGAATTTTGACTTCCAAGTGGTCAATCGTTTCGGGCATATCGGCGTAGACTACCGACTTTACATATCCCCACAGAAAATAGTCCAAAACCAAAACGATTGTGACACGAGCTGTGTGACGTGTTACGCCGTCCTGTTGCAACCACAGCTCCTGCACATGATGGTTGTTCAATTGATGGACGAAAAAGTTGATAATCAAGGCTCTATAGCGATCGCCATTGAGGGTAACGTTCTGGCCAGCATCTTTTTCAAAGAAGTACCGACCAACTATTACACCAATCCACAAAGTAAAACGCCAAACTGACAGTTTTTGTGGATGCAACGTTGTCTCAACATACAATTTAGGAATATCATGACTCCAAATACGGCAGTTTTGTTTATTGACTTATTCATTCAACCATAAGTGAGCTTCAATATGGTTTTGGGCCCTTTCACCAAGTCTACGCCTTGCTAGGTCGTCCTATGGCTTCAATTCATGAACGAGTTGGACTTTGTAAGCAGCACGCAAGCCAAGATCTTTCCGCTAAATCTTAAATAAAGTGGATGGAGACATGTCCAATTGCTGTACACGATGGCGTACAGACTGATTCGGGTTTTCATCTACACAACACTCTACAGCAGCTATGACTTCTTCTGTCACACTGTTCGTCATCTCTTTGGATGCGTATTATCATTTAGAGTAGACGTGATGCGAAAACGTTCCATACTTAATCGACTAAATTGCTCTGATGGACGATTATGTTGCCCGTGAAATGAACGAACTGAACCATGATCTTCAAAATAAATTTGCACAATTTAGAAGCGTTGTTCAGACGTCAGTCTATTTATTTTAAAATGACAAACCAAACCAAAAGTTTAGCTAGCAAAAGTAAAAGAGGTCAAGGTGAAATGTTACCTGTAGACGAATTGAATAGAACCTTTAAATCGTTAACTTTAGCTTTGATTTATAGATTGGACAACAAAATCCCATCAGATATCAAACAGCTAGCGTCTCTATCTTCAGGCTAAGAAGGCAATATTCTAATTAAGCTCTTACTTGAACTACTAAACAAATTAAGATCTAACGGAGCACTTAGAGTCTCAATCCAAGCATCTTCAATCATTTGTGACCGCGAAGATATATTTTTTACATTTTTGATTGAGAAATGCAAGCACTGATAGGAGTTGAACTATTGAAACGCAACGAAATAGATGGAACAGTGAAAAATTGTACGACTCCGAAATTCAGGATTTAAGTCAACTGGGTCGCAGCGATCAGTAATTCCAACAATTGGTACTATTTTTTGCAAGCAGTCATTATGATTAACGATTCACATATAGACTTAATTGAATTAACTTATAAAAACATGGTGCCTCATGGACCACAAAAACCCTAAATAAATAACTAAAGAACAATATATCCTAGTAGAGTAACTGGAGGTATTATTGCGGCCACTATTTCTTTTAGGATGTGGGTGTTGCTGTAACAGTTACTGAAAATCGCTATCGAGATATGTCGGAAAAGTTTTTTGTACCTGACTGAATCAGATTAATTTATTCCTATAAAATATATGGTTCCAAAAAGACGGTACACTAATATTTTTATATTATTGTAAAACTGAAAATTCCGCTTAGGTAACTATATTTGGGCCAGATCCAGTTACATATATGGGATTCATACAAATAGTAATAGTAGCATATAAATTAAATTTCATTCGATTTGGCCAAATAGTTTGCGAGAAATTGAAAATTTCCTTTATATGGCCAAAATGCAAAAATTCGTTATATGGATTTTCTCGAAAAAAAACCGGGTATGAATATATGAAGTTAAATCAAAATCGTAAGAGCCATTTTCGGAAAAATATAGGTTATGTATACGCTTTATATGGTAGGTGCCGGTAAATGAACGCAGCTGGCTATTTCATTTGAGCATTGGTTGTGAAATAGCGATAAAACAATGTAAGGCAGGAGATATTTCGACGATGTTCAAGCGAAACTAAAGAGTTCGATATACTAATATCTTCTATAAGTTTTTTTTGCACGCGTTAGAATCCTATCTAGACATTTAGTTTTATCTAGCATGGAAATTTTTTTCTGTTATTTGCGACGTAAGTGCCGTTCATGGATAATGGCTCTAGATTTTGGTTTCGCTTTAAGGACAGAAGACAGCATTTAATTCTACTCTGTTGGATTTACCCCACTTGATAATGCTGTAAAGGTCGGAATTCAATGAGCTTAACATATGTTGTCGTTTACATTACATGTTCGTAGATGAGGGACGTGGACCTAAAAAAGAATATGAGAAGCTGCCAGTTGTATCATCAGCGAAGGAATGAATTAGATTAGAAGTTGCAGGCAAGAGATCATTGATAACAATGAGAAAGAGAGTTGGAGACAAAACTGAGCCTTGAGCCTTGTAGCCATCTATGTAAGACGAGGAATCAATGGAAAACTAATACGCAAGTCGTCGGCTGCTTCCGAAATGGACTAACTCTTTTTGGAAATTTTGTGTGGTAAATTCAAAGTTCTTGTCGGTTCAGTGTACAGACCTACTCAAAAAAATATCCATTTTGCCTCTGTTGTCCGTTCTAGATGACTTATCGTTCATATCCCCATTTGTAATTGTTGCTGGAGATTTTAATTGTGACCCTCTACGACAATCATATCTCGTCGAGGGTATGAGTTCCTTAAGTCTTCGGCCAGTAAATACGTCAACTCCCACTCACTTTACCAAGGATAACTCTACACTCCTCGAAGTATTTTTTGTCAGTCATCCCACCAAAGCTATATTTTTTGACCAACTAACTGCATCTGGTTTTTCCAACCACGATCTTATCTATTTTACGTTTTAATGTTCATCAATACAAGTTACAGCTTCAGGGACTTTAAGAATATTAATAGACAACAATTAGAAGTTGACTTGAGATCTGTTGAATGGTTTAGAGTGTTCAGTATACCATTTGCAACCGATCAGGTAACATTCTTACAAAATTACATCCTCGTCTTATTTAATAAGCATTTTCACGAAACCAAAGTGCTTGAAAGTTTTGTCAGCACAAAATCTTATTCAGTTGGGTTTGATGAAATCCATCCGACTTTTTTAAAAGCAATACTTCCATATTGCCTAAAACATATAACATATGTCTTAAACTCGGTTCTTATGGCCGGTGTTTTTCCTAGCGTATGGAAGTGAGTATATTTCAACAAATAATATGTCGTACTCCGAACAGTCTGGGTTTCGCCCTAAACACAGCTGCACAACAGCTTTACTTAAAGTAGTGAAAGATATAAGGCAGGCCGTAGATGAAAACAAAATTATACTTCTTACTCTGCTAGACTTTTTAAAAGCATTTTAATCACGACATACTGTGTAGCAAACTTGTAAAACAGTTTAATTTTTCAATACCAGCCGCGAACTTGATCTTATCCTACTTCAGTGGTAGATCTCAAGCAATCGTCTGTAACAACAATACGTCATCTTTTCTTCCCTTAAATAAAGGCGTACCACAGGGCTCTATCCTGGGACCACTCTTTTTTTCCCTCTACATTAACGAGCTACCAAAATACGTGAAAAAATCCTCCTTACATATGTGTGCTGACGATGTCCAACTGTATAACAGCTGCAGTCTTGTCCTGGTTGAAAATGGTGCGTGCGAAGTTAACGAAGATCTTCAATCAATTTTCTTTTGGGCAGAATCAAACGGACTTGCTCTAAATCCCAACAAATACAAATATCTAGGACTAAAGTAGACACGTCATGCTTACCTCCAATTAAGCTTAACGGTTACTGTAAAGAAATCTAGGTGTAACATTCACAAACAACCTTACTTGGGACTGTCACATACGTCTTGCTCTTGGTAGGATATACGCGGTCCTAAGGATGCTCTGAGCATCCCAGAATATAACATCTATAGCAACAAGAAAAATAATAGCTAAAACTCAACTCGTCCCAATTATGCTCTTCAGTTGTGAGATCTTTTGTAACTGCAATAAGAACTCAGCCGTAAGCCTAATGTTGCTTAAAACAGCATCGCACGATACATTTATGGAAAGATATATCCACATCTCCGCTTTCTCAATATACGGCATAACTCTGGATAACCTCATAAAATTTAGGACTGTTACTCTGCTGCATTATGTTATAGAAACCCGTCAACCACATTGTTTACTTAACCATGTCAATTTCTCACGTTCCTTTAGAACCAGGAAACTAATTCCGACCCGCTGTACTTTTTTTTGTTACCAATCACCAATTTTCAATTTATGTTACTGAACTGTGGAATTACTTACCTCTTACTGTTCGATTAATGAGTCACACAATCAAATTAAGGAAAACGCTCTGGCAACACTTCGCGTCACTTTAACGATAACGATATTTTTATTTTTTTAGTTTTTATTTTCATATTATTTTCTTTAACATGTTTCTTTTAATTTTAATTCTAATTCTATTCTTCTTTACTGTATAGTTTCATATTAATCCCGAATTATTTGTACCACAATCATAAAATTTTAATTTTACTTTGAAATCGTCATTTTAATATCGCACATTCTCTACTAAATGTAATACCTAATTTTAAAATGTTCGATTCTTCACTATTTTATAAGGTATTGTATCTTAAAGCGTACAATGAATAAATCTAAGATCTTAAAATCTTTTGGTCGTATAGGAATTTGACACGTTTTATATGGAAATCACAGTCATTCTGGCTTTTTTAAATTTTGTTCGGTTTTCCTCTGCTGGATTGGTTTTGTATAACCATCAACCTGATAGCTTCTTTGCAGCTCAAGTCATACCACCCTTTTGCCTTTGGCCTGATTCTTTTTATTCTGTTGGGAATAAAAGATCGCATACCAAGGTGAATGATGTTTGATATCATATCAGCATCAGCACCCAGTTAAAATTCATAAAAAAAACAGTTTAATGCTTCCCAATTGGCTTTCACTCTGTGGTTGGAGTACGAGAAATTCCATGATATGACACAGTGGTCTTGCGAACCTAGAGGCGATAATACATTGGGGGTGTATATATAAGGGTGGGAGATTAGAAACAAGTCCAGGGTGTTAGCGGCTTGACTGTTAATATCATTATGCGTATCGGCTCATTTACAAGCTGGGTTAGGTTATTTACCTCAGCAAAGATCTCAACATACCTTCCGTTTAGGCTGGATAGACCGTTACGGACAGACGGACCGATCAACCGATGAACTGACGGACAGAATTCCATAAACCACTTTTTTGGATTCCGCTATCATTGTAATGTTAGAATCAATCAAAATCTCACGGGTTAAAATTTTCAAGAAAACAATATCTTTCTCTTTGTAAGAGAAAATCAAAAGGTATGCAGCCGAATAATGTCAAAAAGTGTTAATACCGTCTCAGCCGGACGATTCCGTGATTAAATCCCTCTCGATTTCTTCATACAGAGATACTTTGAGGTAAATGTATGCGCCAACAAACTAAGCCCTATAAAGGTGCTGAAATGTCTGATTAATTTTTTATGAAAAATATGCTCAAAATAACTTATCTTTGTACAAAGGTTAGTTTGTGATTTTTTTTATGAAAAATGCCCTTAAATGAATGTTTATTTTCGCCACGTCCATAATCGGACACTTTAACGATTTCATACAAAAATAATCACAATTTGAATAGTATTTAATTTATTAATTTTTTAATTATTGAGTAAAACATCGACCATGAACATTAAAAGCACTATGTAAAATTTATTTTCCTTGATACTTCTTTACGATTATTGCTTTTTATCAGAGTCGTTACCGTCGAATAACCGTTTAAATTTTTTAATTCAACTCAATCAATCCGAGTAGTCCCACCCTGTATCAAATATTAAAACAAACCAATACAAAACGACTAATAAAAAAACACAAAATCCAAATAAACACAATGTTACATCCAAATTCACAAAAACTATTAAATTCATCACAGCAAGTCAAACTAAAAAAAAACCCACAATGGTATGATTAAATAAACTCTTTCTACACCGAATTACGGACAACTTTTTGAACTAAAACCCCAAATGAAACCATCCATGTCGGCATGTATACGTATTTGCGGAATGACTTCTGTGCCAATATTGACACACAAATCGGTTTATTTGTACATAATCGACCAATCATTTTAAGTATTTATAGGGTTTTTGTATATCAATTTGCAAATACCTCCATCAGTCAGTCCAGAATGCAATACACCATTTTATACCGCACACGCCACAAGCTACACAGGGAGTAGTCATCAAATTGCAAACCAACACAAACATAACCTATATAACAGAGGTTGGCTATAATTTTCTTATTTTAACTTTTACTGTATCCTTTTTTATTGAGTTTTTTTCGATTTCGCGATTCATTGAGTGCGGATATTTATTATCTTCCTGCATTCAGTTTGAATATAAATTACGCATCTGGCCGGCATAACGTGTGTACACAGCGCCATAATGTGCCAGCCGATTTTGCTAACCACCTATCACTGGAGGCAACGCCGACACCCCAGCCATTGACCCGACAACGTATACATCACCAAACGCCCATTGTCACCATCATCCGTTTCCGATGGAAGCTGGAATTATAAATGAATTTATGGTCCTGATGTCCGTATCGATTGAGCGTATATCATTTTTAGTTACAATTATTGCAATTCTCACACACATACACTGTGAAAGGATAGGCGGCGGCGCGACATTAAGTCGCATTGACAAAATGTCGAACCAACGAATTGGACAAATCCAGCTTCGTGTTTCAGGCAATTTGAGGTTGCCCGAATTGTGATTTATGGCTGACCGTTGCCTATAGTTGACCGGGCAGCACTAATGTTATAAATGTGGGGATGGTGGTAATGCAGTTAGACCACATTGTACGCCTGAAGCGGTAATTAAATCCTGATACTCGGCCACAAACGGTTTTTCCCAGCTACTACACACACATGTATATTTTGTCTGTTCCTGATGAGTTTTAATTATGGGATAATTAATTAATTTCATTTTTGGGTTATACATTTGCTGTGTAAACGAACTTTTCACATCATTTAGTAACTTTAATTGCAGTTATCTTGTTATGTATACGCGGGTACAACAGAGTTTGTAAAGGCTGTTGAAAAATACAAATCTATTAATGGCCGCCCTGAAAGGTGATTATACTGTCGAAAGTTAATTGGTTAATATTTCACTTTTGCGTTGAAGAGTGTGCTTACTACTGGAATTATTTTCGAAAGAATATTAGAAACTTGAAATTTTCATTTAAAAGATTTTAGCTAAATATAAGGGTGTGTTAAAAGGGACAATCCAATTCCGACAGGGAAATTCATTATATTCATTAAATTTGATATTTCTCATCTTAAGCTCATGAACTCGTATTCTGCCGTATATCGCACAAATGTTATCCAAGGCTGTTATGAAAACAGACATTACAAAATTTTGGTCGATATAATCATCCAATCTTATTGATCGTGGCAGCCCGGTAAGTTACAGATGTGATTGCAGCAATGCGTCTTCGTACAGATCATTTTTGATCTTACATAACAAAAACTCATGCCAAGCGTCTTGTCTAGGTGTTATGACGAGTGCGAGAATTTCCATTCAAAACCTCTACTACCGTGGTTATTGTACTCTCCGAGACGACCCGACCCCTTGGACCGTAGTTTGTGCAGCTGTGAGACCTCGCTGCAATTGACACTTACTCAAGGTGAACAAACAATGTACTTAATCACCTTAACATTACTGAAAACACCGACAGAAAACATTTTGTCAACTTATCCAAAACATAATTAAGAACACTTTTTCTGCTTGATAATGCTAAACAGATCAAACAACAGTACCATCATCGGTTTCCTTACAGGACGACCGGCCTCTTTACCAATGACTTCTGCAGAAGATGCTTGGACGAGGAAGAGGAGGAGGAGGGCATTCCTCACATTTTTTGCTCTTGCCCAGTTCCCTCCAATAAGAATATCAAGGAAAGTCGACAGATCCACGTGGTACCACAACGGACTTTTTCTGGTCTAAGTGCACACGCGCATCGCGTACAGCCTCTATAACTTAACCTAACCTAAGAAACCGGCATACTCACAATAAACTTACTACTTGATTCAATTCACCCAGGAATGTGTTTTAAATAAATTTTCACGGATTTTGGCTTTAATTGAATGCGAAATATTCTACTTAACAGCGGATCATATTACCAATATATAGATGTCCCCCTATTGGTAAATAAAGAGTAAATCTCCACTACAGTCTCCATGGTATAAATTTCCCATCATTTTGTCTATTTTTGCCATTCTTGTGAATGTAAAAAAATGTGGGTTTCCATGTCGTAGAAGTGAAAATGTAGTGAACGCCAAAACAGCCAGTACCATCCCTCAGCTGTCAATTCAATATTCAGATAAAAATAAACATTTGAGCCACCATCCCTCAAACTTCTCCGAGAATCTTTTTCAGAACATGTAACCAAATGTCACATTCATAATTCTAGCAAACTGCGTTTGATTACAACGAAGATAATAGTTTCATAATTTGAAGTTGCTCCCTCACTTGCTATTATAGCAAACACTACGTCTACCATCTTCTTTTTTATCCAACCAATACGAAACAGTCAACGCGACGAGACGACACCGCACACTTAGGTTAAATGACATACCAGCTGCGCACTTCAGCCAATAGATCCCTTTTTTGCACACCAACGTATGTGTTGACTGAGATACAAGTACACTAGTTCAATACACACAATTAAACAGCCGCACACTTCAGAACCAGCAGATTTTTTTCTCCTTTTCGTGACGCTTTTTCGTTTCATAGAATCAAATTCACACCGTTTCAAAAGAAGTTTCACTTTCAGAAAAAGTAAAAAGAGATTCATAACCCTGTATTGTTGAAGCGGTTCGTTTCAGTGACAAAAGTGTTCTTATATAAGTGAAAACAAAGAAACACAGGATACATATTCTCACTACGATTGACTCTAAAAAAGTAGGTCTAGAGATATTTGCAGGAACGCGTTAATGTTTTTTCGCTGCCCTCCTCTCTCGATGATCTGACAAGTCACCCAAGCAGTTAATAAATTGGCTGTCAAAAAGATGAAATATAAACACTAGGGAATATGTATTTAGGAGCCCTGTTTCATCAGGAAACTAGCTATACTAGGAAAATCAAAGAAAATTAAATGTTCTATTTCCTTTTACGAGAAAGCCAAGCATAACGTACCGACTCTATACTTTGGTGGGCAGTACTTAATAGTCAATAAATAGTAACAAACTAGCCAGGATTCAGAGAACGAATCAGTATCACCTTGATATATTTGGCAAACAACTGACACCCTATCCATTACTTCGATTTAAGGTTATCCAAAAATTTGTCAAAAATTCCAACTGGCCACTCAAAAATATTTAAGAAGCATAACAAATCTTTGATAACACTAGTTTTACCCTCAACAGGTTGAAGGTATTTCAACTTATTGGAGAAACAACAAAATTGTGCGAAACAATTCGATTAATTAGCAGACCAACAACCCAAAAAAGAGAAGGGCTATTTGCAGCTTTTCTTTTCGACAGATTATAGTCTCTCTTGGTAAAACTATCCTATCAGCAGATCACACATAAGATACAAAAACAGCAGACATTCAGAAGTGCTTCTCGAAATCATCGTTAGACTTCTGGCATTTGAATGGCTCACAAGCACGCATTTCCACCACATGTTGAACTATACACAAAGGAGCGCGCGCCGTTCCAGTTCACTAAACAGAGTTAGCTAAGGCAAAATCTCAAAACCCTACGACATAAATGTCGCTTCATAGACTGCAGGCAAGCGCCACCATATTTGGCATCTCTGGACATTGTCTGATAGACTATATCGTTGAATGAACGAAAACGAGGCAGAAGGCATTTCACCTTAGTTTTCCATTCCCAACGCAAAAAGAATACCTCCTTAAGCGGCACCAACAAATAGAAAATAACCCCAACCACGCGCTTCCAATTCATGTACTAAACTATAAATAATATCCCTAAATATCGTTTTTAGGGGCAGGATATGGCAATCAATTATCCACGCAATTATATGACTCTAAAAATGGTTCCTACAGCGGTCAAAGTAATCCCATTAAGCCCTCTCATTTCTCGAGACCACCGTGAAATCGTTTTAATTGTTAATAAATCTCCACCGGAAGTACCCCATTACACCTAGTACACAACTAAATGTAACACCCCAATCACAAGCGCCAATAAAAGGCGCTCACACGAATACATTTACCCTCGAAACCAACCGAAGCCTCTCTAACCAAACCTGGCCATGCCTTATGACTACAATCGACAAAGAAAAATCCCCACAATACAATATAAAATCCACTTACCGTCATCAGCAGGTTGCTTCTGTGCTGAGCTCTGCTTGCCATGCTCCTGTCCTGCTCGCTGATGACTCTTCTGGATGGCTTTTTCATGTTGTTGTACAACAACGTTATCGATCACAGAATCGTCACCATCATTGATATCACGTTTGTTGGCATCAATGACGGTCTCGACAACATTATTGCCAGCACCTCTACCATCATTATCCGCCATGACAGGCATATCAGCCGCCATACCACCACCTCCACCTCCTCCTCCGCCACCTCCTCGTGCGGAGTAGTCAAATCCACTATCACCATTGCCATTGCTGCTACCTCCACCACCAGCGCCACCACCGACACTCTTCAGTCCTAAGGACATGCCATTCCATTTGGCAGCACGTCTAGTGTCATCTGTGTAGAGCAGAAAGGCGACCGTAAACCAAATAGCAGTTAGGATTGCGACAATTTTCACAATCGACGTTGAGCGACGCCTCCATATGAACGCCATGTTTCAGACTATGTTGTGCTAATGACAGTGCCTATTATCAAAAGCTATCCAGCGGATTAATCCTTTCGCTGATTTATGTTGGAACGAAACAAGTTTTTCTCTGCAAACTTGCGGTTTAGATTTGATGACTATCTGTCAGGACCAGCAGACGCGAGCTCGTATAAATCGCGTCTATTTAATTTGCATAATTCGAAAGTTTGTGCGCATGTGGTCTTCTACTAAATCTAAATCCAAATCCTTGTTAAAATGGAATCGGATGTCCTTGCAAGGATGTACGTACGTATTTTTTGTTTGTTAATTTTTTACGATATGATTTTCGGTTGCAACCATCAACTCCACCCTTGTCCTTACAGTTTATATTTAGTCGAATAAAATTTGATATGTCCTGTATTGAATTTATGTAAATCCCTTTTTATGTTTACTAGCTCCACATGCAGATATGTTGTCTGTATTTTCCCATGCCAATGCCGAGGGAATCGTGTAGGAATTGCTATTTCCTGTTTGCCGTCGCAGCATTGGGGACGAAAAAATGCTCGGAGGGTGTCCTTTATTAGTTATTTTTGGTGCCCGTTCGACCGATACATGGAAATGTTTGGGTTATTTCGTTTTATCGGATCTAGGATAATTCAAACTTTTGTTGCAGGGATATTCACAAATGTTGTCCTTTTTTCGTCGTGTGTTGGTGCTTCGGGCCAATGTACCCGAATGAATTTATTGGATTATTCGTTTCTGCGTTGGTGGCATCTGCAAGGACATAAAGATAGAATGGAATGGTTATTAGTTGTTGTGGTTGCAGTAGGCGGGCGATATTAATTACTTCAAATAAGAATTTGATAAAGGGAGCTTAGCCTAAGCGACAGTTGAGATGCTGTTGAGATTTTTTTTTTAATTGGGGTAAGAGGAGGCAGGACAGAGTGAAGGCAATCAAATGGAACCGACATATGGGTGGGCTTAGTTTGAATGAACTTTGTATGGTGTTGTATGAGGATGTAATGGACTGAGGACTAGGGAGTCAATTACATGAATCGAGTAATTGGAAGAAATGAAGATACAAATGAAGGGAGTTTACGTTTACAAGTGAGAATTACAGAGAGAAGAGGTTTAAAGGGCAACTAATGGTGGTGAAATTATATATCGTATTTGGTGCTTCGATACGCAAATAAATGTCGGGAAGAGGATCAGAAAAGTATACATAAAAGGTTACAGCACCAACTAATTATATCACAAAATCAATTATAAAGAACGGTGAGATTCTTAAGAGAGCTATAGTTTCGCACTGTAAGTATGATTTATTTCAAATAGCTTCAGAATTACTAACAGCCTTTAGAAGGAATAGCTATTTTGAAAATATGTAGATATAAGCACTAAATTTGGGGAGAATACGATTCGAGGCTCGTCATAGTTACAGGTTCTTGCAAAGTCAGTAATATATTTGTTTTTATTATGAGGTACTGTTTTATAGATTAAGCCCAGAGTGATAGGATTTTCTTTGGGTGACATTTATTATAGGCAAAGAAATTTAGAAAAAAAAAGTTCTAACGATCAATGTTCAGCTGGTTGCCATTACAAACAGAATACACACACTGCTCGATACTTACACAGAGTCAGTATCAGATATCGTTATTCGGGCATGGTTCCAAAAAGTCATGGCGCGGGTTACGACAGGCGAATACCATTGTCAAGGGTAGTCAGATCAGTCCTACGCTATTTTCTACAACCTAAGACAAATGGATTTACAACCAAGGTGGCACTTTGAACACTGATAACTATTAGCGGGTTTCAAGCAACCAATTCAAGTTGAATTCGTCACAGCATAAATGACACCTATCGACATTCTTGAATCGCAGACACATCTAACCGTGATGCAACCGCGATAACAGCATCAATAATAAACGAGTGGTGCACGACTAGGCCGTACTCATTTTTCTCTTTCACAGCGAGCATGAGTGAATTTGATAATTTGGCCAAAATATACAATAATATCCATTTTGATTATTAATGCTAAAAATGAGATAGATAATGTCGAAATGTGATTATACGAACGTTTTATCCGGAATTTGAAGGAATCGGTGTCTATGTAAATAATAATGATTTTCCGCTATTGCCTAAAACTGAAATTTCCGTTAAGGGATATTTGGGCAAAAATTGTTTATGTGGAATTGTTACATATGCTATATGCTACATCGTAGTGTATGAATTAAATTTCATTCAATTCAACAAAATGGTTGAAGAGAGTTTGACAATTTTCTTTACAAATGCAAAAATCCGTTATATTTATTTTCTCGAAAAAAAAACTGGGTACGCAGTTTTGTTGGAACTAATATGCTTAAAGTGTTATATAAAATTTGTTAAAAATCATTAGAACCGTTTTTGAGAAAATTGAGGTGGTAAAATGAGTTGTCTGCCTTCACATTCACTACCTGTGTACACCCAAAGCCGTTTGTGCGATTCCGCAATTTGCAGTGAGTTTGGTTGTCAGCCGAGTGAACTGAATTCATTTTTGTATGGTAGTGGGTGAGTTAGGTGCAACAACGATTCTTACTCATAAGGGGGACAGCCCCTATTTTTGCATTACACCGTGGTGAACAATATTTTCGGTTCGCCTATTTTTTCAAGCTGCCTTATTCAAAGCTGAAAAGAGAGTGGATACGTTTTTCACTTGTGTATACGATAACTGTCAAGAAACTCACTTCCTCGCTTGCGCATTCGGAACAAGACGGTGTACACATTTTTTCTACACAGAAAAACTCATCGTTGCGGAATTCGGCCCCTGGATACAAAATTTTAGGAAAATCACCCATGCCGTTTAGGCCGAGGAGACCATTACGGACAGATGGACGGAATTCCAAAGACCACATCTATGGATGTCGCTATCATCGTAGTTAGAATCAATATAGTCCTCGAGGCCTAATTTTTTTACTAAAACATGACATTTGTCTTTATAAGAGAAAGTTAAAAAAGATGAAAGACTTAAAGCCGAGATAACGGCAGATGGACCAACAAAATTATACCATACGTCGGTCGTTTTGTTCCAGACACCTCGATATTTTGCCCGAATGCCCGTAAGATGATGAAAATAAGAAGCACGCAATATCCACTGCATAATTTACACGTCCCTGGCCATTTTTCTATCAGCTAGGTTCCAGAAATCGATCGAAATGAAAATTACTTTTGTAAATCGAGTGAATATGTTTTTGGTGTTCCACGTTCCGACCGATTTCATAAATTCGCAAGGTTTTCGAAATCACTCGGTGAAATTTTTTTCAACTGGATATCTTTCATATGCGACATTGCGAAATTGTTTTTATTTTGGATAAATTGTTTTGTTTAAAAATTCTGCTTAAATTTGAAGAATTATAAAATATTTAATGATATTTATATTGCTGCGGTGTTAGGAATTGAAAAACTAAACTATGCAGAGGAAAACTTAAGCGTAAGCTTAGAGACCTTTCTAATCTTAGAGATTGAAAATGCTGTGTAAGTAAAACAGATGAAATGAAAATTAATAATTGTTATTTCGTTTAGATTTATATCATATTGTAAACTTAATAAATAGGCTTTCCAAATGTTGCTGCAAATCGTTTCCCCACACCTAAAACCATAATCGATTAGTAAGACGCAGTTTTGCGTTTCCTTTCCCAAGAGAGCTTTCAGAGATCAATTGCAAAAGATTCTGATGTTCTTTGGGCGTAGCACTGTGTGAAAAGAGTTCTTAATGTTTTGGAAAACAAAACTTGTTCAAGATTGATCAAACTTTCCATGTCGGATGAAGAAAAACCAAAATCAAAACAACATTTCATCATTGAATTTTTGTGTTTACACCTGTTAAAATAACAAAATCTAAATTACATTCTAAATTACATTTCTATACTCAGATATTATTCACTTAATTTACGTCAGCTCATTTCAACAAATTGAATTTCACAGATACTAAAATGATCGGATTGAAATCAATCACAAAACGATATAACCGAATTGTGGAACATGGAAATTCACTTTTTTTTAACTTCGAAAAATGTGAAACTGAAATCAGTAGAAGTGGAATTTCATTTCGAGTGAAAGTGAAATGTAGAATCTAACTGTATGCCTAAGATATTTTTAAGGTCTCTTTTCTAGTTTGACAGAAAACGCACTACTCCAAATACTGAACGGTTGTTTGAAAGATTTCTTAAGGGCAGATCTTTACATATAGCAGGGGATTTCTTTTCTTCCGGAAGATTTTCTTTAATCGCTGGAGTGCCTCATGGAAAAATTCTCTCACCATACTATTTCTGTTGTATATTGGCGACCTTTTTTTAGTTTGCAAATATTAGTAACCTGATGGCTAGAAACACAAATGAAACATCTATATGTATTATTGTTGCTCACCAGCAGGGATACGATCAAATTTGTCATGAGGCTGCAGTTAACAGCCTGTACAAGAAGTAAGACGTCCACAGTAAAATGATTGAGATGAAATAATATTAGAGACAGCTGTAGCACATAAAGCCATAGAGTCTAAAGAACAACTACACGAACTGTGTAAACTAAAAACACTTAATTTACGTCAGCTCATTTCAACAAATTGAATTTCACAGATACTAAAATGATCGGATTGAAATCAATCACAAAACGATATAACCGAATTGTGGAACATGGAAATTCACTTTTTTTTAACTTCGAAAAATGTGAAACTGAAATCAGTAGAAGTGGAATTTCATTTCGAGTGCAAGTGAAATGTAGAATCTAACTGTATGCCTAAGATATTTTTAAGGTCTCTTATCTAGTTTGACAAAAAATGCACTACTCCAAATACTGAACGGTTGTTTGAAAGATTTCTTAAGGGCAGATCTTTACATATAGCAGGGGATTTCTTTTCTTCCGGAAGATTTTCTTTAATCGCTGGAGTGCCTCATGGAGAAATTCTCTCACCATACTATTTCTGTTGTATATTGGCGACGTTTTTTTAGTTTGCAAATATTAGTAACCTGATGGCTAGAAACACAAATGAAACATCTATATGTATTATTGTTGCTCACCAGCAGGGATACGATCAAATTTGTCATGAGGCTGCAGTTAACAGCCTGTACAAGAAGTAACACGTCCACAGTAAAATGATTGAGATGAAATAATATTAGAGACAGCTGTAGCACATAAAGCCATAGAGTCTAAAGAACAACTACACGAACTGTGTAAACTAAAAACACTTAATTTACGTCAGCTCATTTCAACAAATTGAATTTCACAGATACTAAAATGATCGGATTGAAATCAATCACAAAACGATATAACCGAATTGTGGAACATGGAAATTCACTTTTTTTTAACTTCGAAAAATGTGAAACTGAAATCAGTAGAAGTGGAATTTCATTTCGAGTGCAAGTGAAATGTAGAATCTAACTGTATGCCTAAGATATTTTTAAGGTCTCTTATCTAGTTTGACAGAAAATGCACTACTTAAAATACTGAACGGTTGTTTGAAAGATTTCTTAAGGGCAGATCTTTACATATAGCAGGGGATTTCTTTTCTTCCGGAAGATTTTCTTTAATCGCTGGAGTGCCTCATGGAGAAATTCTCTCACCATACTATTTCTGTTGTATATTGGCGACCTTTTTTTAGTTTGCAAATATTAGTAACCTGATGGCTAGAAACACAAATGAAACATCTATATGTATTAGTGTTGCTCACCAGCAGGGATACGATCAAATTTGTCCTGAGGCTGCAGTTAACAGCCTGTACAAGAAGTAACACGTCCACAGTAAAATGATTGAGATGAAATAATATTAGAGACAGCTGTAGCACATAAAGCCATAGAGTCTAAAGAACAACTACACGAACTGTGTAAATTAAAAACACTTAATTTACGTCAGCTCATTTCAACAAATTGAGTTTCACAGATACTAAAATGATCGGATTGAAATCAATCACAAAACGGTAAAACCGAATTGTGGAACATGGAAATTCACTTTTTTTTAACTTCGAAAAATGTGAAACTGAAATCAGTAGAAGTGGAATTTCATTTCGAGTGAAAGTGAAATGTAGAATCTTACTGTATGCCTAAGATATTTTTAAGGTCTCTTATCTAGTTTGACAGAAAATGCACTACTCCAAATACTGAACGGTTGTTTGAAAGATTTCTTAAGGGCAGATCTTTACATATAGCAGGGGATTTCTTTTCTTCCGGAAGATTTTCTTTAATCGCTGGAGTGCCTCATGGAGAAATTCTCTCACCATACTATTTCTGTTGTATATTGGCGACCTTTTTTTAGTTTGCAAATATTAGTAACCTGATGGCTAGAAACACAAATGAAACATCTATATGTATTAGTGTTGCTCACCAGCAGGGATACGATCAAATTTGTCCTGAGGCTGCAGTTAACAGCCTGTACAAGAAGTAAGACGTCCACAGTAAAATGATTGAGATGAAATAATATTAGAGACAGCTGTAGCACATAAAGCCATAGAGTCTAAAGAACAACTACACGAACTGTGTAAATTAAAAACACTTAATTTACGTCAGCTCATTTCAACAAATTGAGTTTCACAGATACTAAAATGATCGGATTGAAATCAATCACAAAACGGTAAAACCGAATTGTGGAACATGGAAATTCACTTTTTTTTAACTTCGAAAAATGTGAAACTGAAATCAGTAGAAGTGGAATTTCATTTCGAGTGAAAGTGAAATGTAGAATCTTACTGTATGCCTAAGATATTTTTAAGGTCTCTTATCTAGTTTGACAGAAAATGCACTACTCCAAATACTGAACGGTTGTTTGAAAGATTTCTTAAGGGCAGATCTTTACATATAGCAGGGGATTTCTTTTCTTCCGGAAGATTTTCTTTAATCGCTGGAGTGCCTCATGGAAAAATTCTCTCACCATACTATTTCTGTTGTATATTGGCGACCTTTTTTTAGTTTGCAAATATTAGTAACCTGATGGCTAGAAACACAAATGAAACATCTATATGTATTATTGTTGCTCACCAGCAGGGATACGATCAAATTTGTCATGAGGCTGCAGTTAACAGCCTGTACAAGAAGTAAGACGTCCACAGTAAAATGATTGAGATGAAATAATATTAGAGACAGCTGTAGCACATAAAGCCATAGAGTCTAAAGAACAACTACACGAACTGTGTAAATAAAAAACACTTTGATTTTTCAAATATCAGGTGTTTCTTTTTTTACAGATATAGAACTTTGAATTGAAAAAAAAACACAAGAAAATCATTTAAATGTCCATCATTGTGTTTCAACCACTTTTTCGAGCATTTGGGGCCGTCGGCAATAACGCCACCAATGTTGGCTTCCAAGTCCCCAAACGTTTCTGGTTTTGTTGAAACCACATCTCATCCACATTCATACCATCCAATTCGGGAACAAAATAGTCGGTTATCGTGGCTCCATACCGGTCTACATTAACGGTACCTGACTCTCCAGCATTATTTCGGAAGAAGTATGGCCTTTGACTTCACCAGCCCATAGAGCACACCTAACACACCATATTTTGTTGATGTAATGGCGTCTAAAGTGTCTCATGTGGATTCTCTTCACTCCAAACGCGGCAATTTAGCTTGTTAACGTAGCCATTCAAACAAAAAATGAGCCTCATCACTGAACAAAATTTTGCGATGAAAATCAGCATCGAGATCAATCTCATTTTCGGCCCATACACCAAAATCACGACGCATTGCATGGTCTCGCGGCTTTAATCCTTGCACAAGCTGGATCTTGTAAAGTCGTAAGCGAAGATCTTTGTACAAAATATTCCATAAAGTCGGTGGACAAAGTTCCAATTGCTGTGCACGGTGGCGAATCGATTCATTCGGGTCGGCAATCCGTTTTTCGGTGCGCACTGTTCGACGTCTCTACGGATACGTATTATCAGATAGAGTAAACGAAGTGCGAAAACGATCCATGGTTTACCGAATAAATTGCTCTGATGGATGATTATGTCGACCATAATATGGACGGAGATTGCGGTAAACTCCGCGAATTGAACCATTATTTTCGAAATAAATTTAAACGATTTGCAAGCGTTGTTCATTTGTCAACCTGTTCATGATGAAATGGCAAACCAAAATGAACATAAATGACATTAGAGGTGCCCGATTTGACCACAAAGTGTCAGTTTTATCTGACTTCTAGAAAAAACACCCGTTACATAAAATAAAACGCAATACAGCAATACATATCTGGCATTAAAACGGCCCACACATGAACTCAAACCCTTCATTTGTGTTTGTGAAGTTATTATTTTTGTCATAAAGAAGAGAGCCTCCTGTTTATCGCCCGGTCGTTGTCGTTGGAAAAGCTTCGTATGACAGTGTTACTCTTGGATGTTTGTCAGACATTCGCAAAGGTGGAACTGTGGAAAAACACTTTCGGGATTAACACAAGGGACCCCGCGCTTAGTAGTCGAACGCACTACCTACTAGGCCATTGGAAACAAGCTGATAACAAAAAGAACTACTTGATACCATCTATACAATTGTATCTCTAAAAAGTTGTATACAAAATAAGTGTGTTTCGATTAGAATTTATTTTTACATCGCACGTCAAAAACGAATCTTTTAACGATTTTAAATCTCAAAAGGTAAACTAAAACATTTGCTTAATCCGGTGCTATTTCTTTATTTCTTTTAATTTATGTACATAGGCATGAGTACATAATTATGAGCAGTAATCTGTCAGTCAAACTACTGGTTTCTTTGTCAATGATTTACGTAATCAGGTTAATTTCAGAACAAAAACAAAAACACTCAACTTAAATTAGTCCAACCTACACGGACAGATAAAAATATAACCCACATAGAACCATTGACTGCTTAGAAAATTTACTACATGTGTCAAGCCCACTTTTAGGTTATTATGACTAATTGTATAGACACCATATAATCATTTCAATTGCTTTTCTATCTGGTTACAGATAACTTATCACTATCATTCTCGCCGATTACACACCATAAAGATACGGCGTTTCTAACTCATTAATAATTATATTCCAATATATCACTCCCCCATCGCAATGCCAACAAAGGCTCTTACAATGAGTGCATAGTCTGTGGTAACTGATGGACACTGTCAGTCTGTCCACTGACTACAATTAAGTGCCTTTCGGTGTATCACGTCCGTTTTTTGTGCTTCCGAACACACACCATGGTAGGTGAGAATTTTCAAGCTTACTGCCATAGATCACGTAACACAAAATCACACATCGTGATTGTCATGCTGATGAAGAGCTATTGTCCTAAAAACCAAACAAAAGCTAAACTTTTTATTTTTTTATGCTGCACTTTATCCAGTAGGTTACATTAAATTTTCCATTCTCATGGCTAGTGCGGTACCGATTTTCCATTTCTATACAACCGAAAACGTGTTTAGAACGACAGTCCGTGCATGAAGTGTGATGACTGCAGTGCTATGGGACAGCAGATTTTGATGGCAATAGAAACGGCTGTATTTCGTTTATCTATATGACAATGATTGCATCATATTGAAGCGATAGGTTCGTGGGGTCATACAAACAAAAATGAACACTCACTAACTTACAGTCAAATGGACTACAGTTAAAAATACACTCATCCACTCGTTTAAACATGAACTCACTCATAATTAATTAGCAATTCAATCTTCCATCGCGAAGATAGCAGCAACGAGTGAACACAACAACAACGCGCTCTTGTAGACATAACCGGCACAAGCAAGACCTTGAAATGCACACGCAATAATTATAAACTCAAAGAGATACACACACATAGATACTTGTGTTTGCGGAACATTAACTCCGTCCGGCTTCCTTTTAATCAGTGTCACAAAAAAATATATATATATGTATCCATCCGATTAACAACACGATGATGATGGCGCAGATATGCATTTAATCTAATCTTACTTAAAGGAGGAAGCCTGCATGGCTCTTCATAAGCAGCGTACTCACTACTGGATGACTAGAGGAAGAACTTTGTTGGGTTTGTTTTGATTATACCGAACCGACATCGACATGATAGATACAAGAGCTGGCTATTCACAAGGCGGCGCGCAGTTAATCCACATGCGGGCATGGCATGCCACATGCAGTGAAACTTTAGACTAAGCAATGTGATTCGCATCATAGATTCGCTGTCTCTGTACGCTGTATGGGAAGGTCAGCAACTTGAAATGTTGTGCTATTATACGAGACGAGAAATTTGTTTTTTCTGTTCTGGGCTTTTTTTGTATCTATGATTTATTGATATAGGTTGCAGGCAATAATTACACTCAAACGAGAGGCGAGCAATTAAATTTGCGAAAAAAAATAACAACCATATCTGGATAGATTTGTGTTCTAGGCTTAATCGAAGGTTTAAGTGTTAATTTTATTCATTTGTAATGAATTTTATGTAACTAGAATTCTCAGATAGAATTAAATGGTATACAATTTTTTTTTGATTTCATGATCTTTCGTACAATTGTGAGAAAGTGAATCGAAATTTTTAGTTATCTAATAGAGATCAGGTAGTTGGCTGGCTTACCAAATATAATGACAAAATCGTTAAGGTAAGGTTTGAAAACGTTAGCGTAAGATTCCTTAAGGTTGCCAGATATACTATTCTTAAGCTATACTATTATGATTTTGATCGGAAAATCGTCCACTTCGATTATTCCTTTTTTCTGGGGAGTGGCGGCCATTTGCAAAAATAAGAGCATCTTGCAATTGGGTGATCACTTTTGGCCCTCTTTTGTATAAGAAAAAATGAGCAAACAAACCATGATTCATTAAATAATCCGTGGAAGTAGTAAAGCGTTAAAACAATTGCGCTGATCCAATTGAAGAGAAAAGATTATAAAAGATTAACTATCGAAACATAGCCAACCAAGCAGTAGAATACATAAAAATGCGTATAACGAAACGAAGTTATGGCGTGTCCCAGAGGCTCACGAAATTTGGTTAATGGCAAAAGTAGTTATTATTTTAGCAACCCTTCAGAACTGATGGATCGCTTCCGACAGTACAAGAGGAAAAGTCCGACTTATTCGGTAGGAAGTTTTCAGAAAATTTAATATTAAACTCTGAACAACCAATGCCATCTACTACCTATAGAGCACGCACCCTCAATAATGGCTCAAGTATAACTTCGACCTCGAAAAATGAGACGAATTCTGAACAGTTTTGAATGTAAAAATGTACTGCGTCTGATGAAATTACACCTTTTTTATGTACTTAAAAAATGCATCCCCAATTTGCATACGTTCAACGTAGTATGAACAACAGGTTTTCCCCAGTTGCTGTAAAATTGCTCGAGGTACTTACGAGCCTGTTGCGACAATTTTTTTTTTATTTTTATTCGAAAGCGGTTGCCATGAATATTTCCAAGGATTCAATCAAGTACGGATATCTTTATATGCTGTTCAGACTGCTAAGCCAAACGCTGCGGGTTCAAGCCCCAGCTTCGGCGGCATTCTTTTTCTACAAAAAATCGCCAGCTTATCTGAGTCCACCTGTGCGATAATATGAGACAGTATAAGTAAGTAATAAGTAGTTTGCCACGTAGGTTTATGTTATATATGGCTTTCCTTCTATGTGTCTATCTGTCTCTATTAATAACTTGGTCTGTCCCAGCCGATGGCCTCTGTCGCCAGTACTGTTATGTGTCTGTAGTTCGTAACATTCATGTGCGAATTACTGTGATGTAAATGTCAAAGATTTTTAAATGATCACTGTTGCCCACTGTCCATCTAAACATAAGTTTAAGAAGGTTGCAGGGAATAACGGTCTTGCTGACGATCGGCAAAAAAGAAGACCTTCTGAACAGAGTTAACAGTCTCCTCAAACTTCCCTTACGAGATTTTGCCTAATCTAATATATGAACGCATAAAAACGCATCCCAAGTCCAAGAAACTCCACATCTGATCTGATACAGATTCTGGGGAAAATCACAGAGTTCCATGTCGATATCCACCATCAATTTTAAAACCACATAGGGCAGCATTTACAGATGCAAATCTATGTATGTGTAGTTTTGGTTTACCGCCCAAATTCATCTGCCTATTCATCAACGTGGGTAAAGTCTTAACCAAAACACAATATTCCCAAACAGGGTACAGACACTGTCAAGTGATTCCTGCAAGATTATTTTTGAAACGATTGTGGATAACATACGACCCAAAAACACATACACAATCTTCCATTAGGATCTGTAAGTGCTAGCATATGCCGAGAGTATTTACATCATTATTCATCATGAGTGAATGCCATCCCCGTATTAAGAATAAATCGGTTAAATTTAGCAGTAAGCGAGGGATAGAGCATTAATATTCCGAATAACAAGGATACACCTAACATCAATGATTTAGATAGAACGTCATAATAGATAGCTATAAATTTGAGGTAAAAGGAAACATTGTCTACCTTCCCTTTGTTATTAATTCTGATGACAATACCTGGTAAGAAATCAATGAAATAAATATTCTTGCCAGCCCCCGATTTTATGGGGCTAAGAAGCTAATTTAGTTCATCCCAGTTATGGTCTACTTGCGTTGATCGAAGTAGATAGAAATTTTTTTTTTGGAAAACCGTCGCGTCGATCCAGTTAAGGTTGACGAACTATAAGTGGAAGATCTATAGACTCCGTGTAAGGAGTTCAAGGCTACTAGGCCTGCAATTGTGTACTCAGTAGAGGAAGAAGCTCACAAGTAAAAAAAAATCTCAAATGACATGAAGTGTGCCATTGTTTGTAACGGGTAATTTTTTTAAGCGTTATTTTTTTTTCAAAATCAAATTAAACACTCAAATTTGCATCAAATATGACATTTTTTTTACTGTGATCGATAAATAGGCCGTTGCCATTTACGTTTTAAAGACAACTTCATTTAAATGCTGTCCGCGGCTCCGTTTCAAAAGGTCCACTCACATTTTGAGTTACTTTTCGAGCATTTCGGCCTGTATTCCACGAATGTATTCGGCCTGTATTCGCGTGTCATGTTATCATGTAAAGCTTCAATCTGTTGTATAATTGTCTTGATCTGTCCCAGCCGATGGCCTCAGTCGCCAGTGCTGTTATGTGTTTGTAGTTCGTTGCATTCATGTGCGAAGTACTGTGATGTCAATGTCAATGTCAAAGCTTCAATCGTATTCGGCTTGTCATGTAAGGATTTAATCGTATTCGACTTGACTAACGACTTAACATTACCCCACAGGAAATAATCCAGAGGCGTTAAATCGTATGATCTTGGCGGCCAACTCACAGGGCCATTTCGAGAGATAAGCTGCTCACCATATTGATCTTGAAGGATCAATTTCCATTGTGTTTCACGAGCTGTGTGGCATGGGCCACCGTCTTGATGAAACCACATGTCAACCAAGTTCAACTCAGCCAACTGGGGCAAAAAAAAGTCGCTATCATGGCTCGATATCGTTCGCGGTTGTTCGTCGTCTTGGAAAAAAACGGACCGATGATGACACAAGCCCATAATTTTTTTCGGTATATATCAGTAATTCTTGTATGGCATAAGGCTGTTCATCACTCTAGATGCGACAGTTTTGCTTATTTACACATTTTTCACAATGCAAGAATTTTGATAAGAAAATTTCAATAATTTGCCATCGTTACTCGTTTGAAAGTCTTTCCATGATTAAAAGGCAGAGTATACTGAAAAGTTTTCACTTTGACAGATGACTTTTGGACGCCATTACTAACAAGTGCTGCCAACCGGAAAAACTTAACTCTTAAAAAATCACCCTTTATTTACCAATTGAGTGAACACATCTAAAACTTTTGTTAATGTCTGACAGTTTTTTTTTGACAGATAACCGTCTGACAGTGGTCAAATCATAGATTTTCTGAGACTTTTTTGATAAAGATGAAAAGAGGAGCACCAGAAAATAAAACCAGCTTTTCAGAAAGAACAATTATATCAAGCGAACCTGGGTACCAAACCGCAAACAAACATTCAACCTGGTTAACTACCCAATTTATAGGACAATTTAAGTTGTGAACAGTTTATTATCTAGGGTTACATGGACTAGTGACTAGATAGTCTAAGCATGAACATCGTTTTTTTTTTTAAATAGACTGGTTATCTCTTTAAGTGGCTTGCCTTAGAGCCTTAGAACCTGTTCGCACAGATAAGCAAACTTCGGCGTTTGGAACCTCATCGTCCATTATAGACTCGTAGAAGGAGAAATGCAAAGCTTCAGATTGTGATTCATCGCTAAAAAAATTTCAGATAAACATATCAGATGCTACAATCCGCTGTGCGGATTGTATGATACCCTATCCCATCCCATTCTTAAAATAAATATCCCAAAACGTCGGCTTTATGGTGATCAAATATTGAAAATGTCAAAACATATTGTTCAGACAGTTTATCAAAATCTTTTAGGGTTCGACAAAAAACTACGTTTTTCGCCTGGTGATGCTAGAGGTAATGTACACAAATGGTTTTTTGTATGAAAACGCCTCTAAAAAGTGGGAGTGGGTTAAAATGATATATTGAAGAAATGTTAATATTACCATAACCACTTGCATCAACAAATTTCGAAATGTTCAAAATTTTACCGAAAAAAGTTTTTTATACTCAAAACTCCCTCAAAAAGTGGGCGTGACAAAACACCCTATATGGACCAAATATAATACATATTCCGGTTGCCTTCATATGTTGTCCAGGCTTTTTTTTAAATTCCCTATTGTTTGGCCAAAAATACCGTTTTCATAAAAAAGTGGGCGTGGCAGTGGGCGCATTTGGAAATTTTTTTACACGTGTTCGAACAGCACGTACAAGTATCACATGTACCAAATTTCATTATCCTAGCTCAAAAATAAAGTCCCAAAAAACGGTTACCTACAGACGGACGGACGGACGGACGGACGGACGGACAGAGAGACATGGCTTAATCTACTCAGCTACCTAGCTAAATTATTTCTTTTTTTTTTTAAATTCATTTTTGTTTTATTTTTCTTAAAACTAACTTACATGCTAGACAAAAATTCATGAAAAAAAAAACTAGCCTACTTATCAACTACTTAACTAACTTACTTGCCCTATGCAGGCGCCCTAAATTACACGATAACTTAATTCTAATCACGATCACCAGCTTTCGCCAGTTCTTTCTCGTATCCCTAGAGGCCCTAGACAACGGTGTCCTAAAGAGGATAGTTTCTGATTTCTGAAAGTTGATTTTCAACTTCCAGTCATCATAATATCTCCGGATCTTGTCGAAGTCCCGCTGCAAAAGAGTACGAATGACTTCGACAGTAGAGGCTGTTCTGTACGCGACAAGATCGTCCGCATACGCAATTGCCTGAGTAAGACTACCTATCATATCACTGGTGTAAATGCTGAAGAGAATCGGCGAGTTAACCGCTCCCTGTTGCAGACCATTCTTAATTAAAAATTCTGTGGTAGAAGTTACATTGCCACTTTTGACAACAAACGTTCTACCGTTCGGAAGAGGATGAACCACCGCTATCTTCCAACGCACTGGATAATATGCATTATTAAGCGCGTTGTTGCACATCGTGGCGTAAATGTCCACAGCTTCAGAGGGTAAGTGTCGCAGTACAATGTTGGATATACCCTCGACTCCCGCTGACTTCTTTTTCTTTATGGAATCGAAGATGATCTGGAGTTCCACCTTCGAGATTAACAGCGGACTAGACCCACTTCGCTCAGCGACTATGGCGTTTGCCAAGTTTTTTTCATCAAACCGGGTGAAATACGGTTCTCAGATCGCCATTGCGTTATGTCGTTTCGGAGATAGAAATGATGGAGCAGGGCATTGTTTTCCAGGACGCGGTTCTTATACACTTCCTTTCTCCTGAGGATCTTTAATAACATAGAATTCTTCGTCGAAGACGGCTTCCACCGGATCAATTCCTGCTGTCAAAAGTATGTTTGTATTGTCAGTTGTTCGTTGGAGCTTAATACACGAAAGGTCGTTATGACCTTTGCTCCTAAAGATCTTATTAATTTGTGGAAACATACTCGGGTCGCTGGAATTTACGGCCCGAATTCTGTTATTCCAAAACAAATTAATGGACAACCGATAGTTCTCCTTGATCAATTGGTTGAAGTTTTTGATCGACGCCTTCAGTGTACCAACCTCCGGGGCGCGTGGGTTTGTCATTCGGCTGTACAAGAGTTTAAGTCTTGTCAGAAGTCCGCTTTTTTGTCTGTGTAGTGCGTCGATGATCGCGTTTCTGTACGTATGCGTTATGTCATGTTCTTTGTATTTCGGTATGGTTCTGTTCATTGTTCGCTGAATCGTTTCGTCTATTTGTTGTAAGTATTCGTCGATTTCGTTGTTTGTTAGGTTTCTGTTGTTTGGTGGTGAAATGGCCCTCGAACGCAGTTCTCTTTATAAGGCGTTGGTGAAGCGAGGCCAGCGCATCTTACCGTAGTTGTAAGAATGTACGGGCACATACTCCTCCAACGCCATAAGCTCGTTCGGAAGCTGTATTACGGCGGCGAGTCCGCAGTGATCACTGTCATACTCAATCGTCCGTAAACAGTTTCGCGGGTGTTGACGTACTCTATTAGTGACTGTCAGTCTTGTGTCTCACAGTAAATGATCCAGGAAAGCACCGCTTCTCGGAAACGATGGCCTATCTGTGGCAAGAATGTCGATCCTATATTCCACATTGTAGTAAGTGTAGGTTGAGGTGCTTCCGGTGCGTAGGCCGCTATCACATACAGTCACTTCCCTTGTTGGAGAGGAATGATTATGACGCAAGCCTCCAGCAGCCGGAATCGGCGCACTTCACCACTATATATGACCTTATAACTAATGCTTTTCGTATAAAGATAGCGACCCCGCCTCCTTGAGTGAAATTGGGTCGGTCCCTTCTTACGATATTGTAAATACTATTAGTCAATTTATGCTTCTGGTTTTGCTTAGTTTCACTAGCAATAAGCACATCAGGATATGGTCTGTAAGCAACTGGAAAGATTAGCTATACGTTCGATCCTTATCAGCGAATTTACGTTCACAGCCAGGATCTTTAAGGGTCTCTCTGACAGCGCGCCCATTACGATCTAAGTTGCGTTAAGCTCGGCAACAAAGAGTAGATGTAGTCTACCCTTGACGCCTGCTCTCGTAACTGGTTTTGAAGACCGGTTAGCTGACCTTGAATGGCCCGCAACGCAGTCAACAAATCCGCATCCACTGCCGGATCCTGAGCCTGAGGCACGGGGGCCTCTATGGCTTCCTTTGGTCGATGCTGTACCGTTTTGTCCTTTCCTGACGCCATTTGGGCGTAAGAAATTTGGGGGTTAACTGACATTGAGGGAGGGCGAACACGGCTGGCTGATTCGCCACTGTCGTTTGCTTCACTTTTTTATTAATTTTAAGTTGCTGAAACTTTGGACAGCCCCGATAGTTTGGGGGTAGCCTACCGCCACCGCATCGTGCACATTTAAGCAGCGACCCGCTCCTTTCCTAGACTACACTCTACTATATTGTGGTTCACTCCAAACTTGACACAGCGTGACTGCATTTCGCAGTTGGCTGAGGCGTGGCCAAACCTTTGGCAACGCATGCATTGAAGCATGTAAATTATTTCTCTATGTTACAAACTATGTATCAAAACTAAATATACCCCTATGGGATAGGCCACAAAAAACTCTGGAAAGAAGAGCTTTACGGTTAGCTTAAAACCATATTTCCAAATTTCTCTATAGACATCGATGTGCAAAAGCAAGGTACCTGTAGTTGATCACTCAGATCCAATAAAATTTGAAAAAGAAGTCAGACTAGGTTTAGGAAAGAAAGCCTTTTTATAGAACCTGGTGAGGTTGATTTATAAACGGGATGATGTGATGAACATTGTTGCTTTCACACCCTCTCTAGTAGAATATTTCTCCCAGCAGCTACAAGTCCATTATCTAACTTAAAACTTTTATTTAAACAAGTGATTCATAGAAAAACAGATTTAAACAAAATTAACGCCTTAAAATTCCATTCTCTTGAACGCGATAAGGTCAATCAAAAAATAGATTGATTTTGTGTCAATGTCAAAAAAGTTTGTTGATAAATGTATAGACGAATTACTTTAACATCAATTTGTAGCTAAATTTTTTTTTTTTTTTAAGTGAAAACGATAACATTTTAATATATTAGTATCAATTTTTTTTATTGATTTTAATTTCAGTGCCGATTATAAGTTAATTTTAGCAAACCAATTCCAAAGTTATGGTATTGCTATGTTTTAGAGAAACTAGTTATTATCTAGTTTCGCTGAATTACTTTCAAAGTATATAACTGACAAATTTTGTGGTGGTATTTGTCTACAATTTTGGTATCACAGAAGGTGAATGTAATGTCTAAAGAAATATTTTTTTAAATATGGAGTAAATGAATTACTAAACAGAAAAAGTATTTCATTAGTGTTAGCTGTTAATATACTTTATTGTACGTTGAGTTCTTTATTTGTTTTCTGCACATTTAGATATTTATAACCTATCCCATAGGGGCACATTAGTTTTGATACATAGTTTGTAACGTAAAGAAATAATTGAGCTAGGTATACCTCAAAGTATATGGATCGACTCAGATAACTGAGTCGATTAAGCCATTAAACATTTTTGAAATCCGGCCACTGCCACGCCCCCTTTTTAGAAAAACGTAGTTTTAGGCCAAACCGTTTAAATTTTCAGGAAGTGTCTGAACAACAAATCTAGAAAATCCAAACTTCTATATTTCGTCTATACAAAGTTTTAACACGCCCACTTTTAGAAGGCGTTTTCAGTAAAAAACCTTTTTCGGTAAAATTTTAAACATTTCGAATAAATTTTTGACGTAAAATAATTTGTTTTGGTAATACAAACATTTCTTCCATAAATCAATTTTACTCACGCCCACCTTTCGGAGGCGTTTTCATACAAAATCCATTTGTATACCCTACCATACAAAATTTTGATAAAATGTATAGAGGCCAATTTTTTTTAAACATGGTCCGCATCATTATTGAAATTCCACGCAAAGCTGAAATGGAAATGGAACCCAAATATATTGAAATTTACTGCTTTTATACAAGCAAGTGCAAAGCCGAATACACCATTGTAGTTGCACCAAAAAAATAAATTCTAATCTTTTACAAACTTTAAAATAAAAAGTGCTAACAGAGATTGTCCCAGCATTGAAATGAGGATATCCTTATGGCATCTTTAGGGACCTCGCAAAACTCGAAGCTGGAATTAAAAGATTCGCTCTAAAGCATATGAACCGACTAATAGAAAATATCAACAATACTGTCCTATAAGGAACGAAACCTTTGGACTTGGCGAGATACGGAATAACTGCGCCTAAATTGCATCTTCCAATAGAAAGTAACCTGCTAAAACTCTTACATTGATGATAGGAAAATTGCTTGATGAAATTTATCTCAGTTGCAAGTTGCAGTAACTAAAAATTCAGATCGAAGGAAGATTTTTTAGTCAGTAAGAATCTGACACTACTCTTATAGTGCCTTCTGTCTATGAACGATTTATACCTACCTTCGGAAAACAAAAAAAAAGAATTCACGCCATGGCTAGCTCGAATGAAACACAATCATGAAGTCTAATTTTCGACAACAATTTTCAAGCAAGAGACCGTATATCAGCAATAATACGGCGAATGTTGATATCCAAATCGTCTAACGTCCCTGGTTTATTGGCATAGACTAGTGACTTGACATACCACTAAAGAAAGTAAACTAGGGGTGTGAGATCACAGGATCGTGGATGCCAGGTCAAGGTCCATTATGCGAAATTATGCGATCAGTTTGATTATTGCAATAAATTGATGTTGAACTTGTTGAATCCAAAGCTCTGTAGATGCCATTCAACTGAGGAACGAAAAAGCAAGAAATCAAGTTTCTATAGCGA
Organism: Rhingia rostrata; assembly: GCA_949824845.1. Taxonomy (NCBI): domain Eukaryota; kingdom Metazoa; phylum Arthropoda; class Insecta; order Diptera; family Syrphidae; genus Rhingia; species Rhingia rostrata. The sequence continues at coordinate 94,330,395 of OX463755.1, read as the reverse complement.
TCTCTATTGACAGTAACATTCTATCCGGAATCGTTCTTTAAGAACATTTTTGCGCTAAAAATGAGGATTTGTTGAAGATTTTACGGAAAGGTCTGAAACCGCGTAATGGTAACGATGTTTCAACTCTTGCACAAGATCTTTCACAAAGTGGGTTGGCACATAATAAATTTCTGTGCACAATAGCGAATCGACTCATTTGGATTCTCCTCAACACTGCGCCAAACAACGGTAACTTCTTCTGTTTCACTAGAGTGTATGTGGTATTAAAACGTGCATCATGTTCGAAATAACTCGCTCAGATTGACCTTAAAATGGAAGTACCACACAATAAGTTTGCGAACCGAAGTTTACACAACTTGCAAGCGTTGTAATGGCGGTTAATCTATTTTTCGTAAAATGCAAAACGTACTGACAACAAATTAACCTTCAACTGTTGGACAATCTCAAGAAATAGTGTTGCCAGTTTAAAACAAAACCACTTAATAACACCCATTCTTTTGGCTGCAGGAAATGATGGTATTCCAGCCGAGCTGTATACAACTCAATAGCGACATTGAACTGCTGCACAATTTCTCAACTCAACATCGCCTACATGTTCATATTTATCTTAAATTAGCGCTGCGCGCATTAGGGTCGATATCGAAAAGAGAATAGCAAGGTTGTGCAAAGCTTCCGATCGAACACCAAGATCAGAAAAACAGAATTTTCCAATATTATGTGCAACTATAGCATACGCTCAATATATTGCCATCATTTCTCGAAATCCACAAGACGGAAAATAGTTGACGGAAAAATAGTTGTCCAATATTAGCACTGTGGTTTTCTTAGAAACTGCAACAAGTAGCAAAATAAGGGTGCTCGTGGAAATCAAATGCGTGAGGTGTCAGGCAGATATAGCACACGTCAGGAAAATACCAAAAGTCGATGCATGAAAATGCGCAGTAAGACCTACCAAGTGTGAACATGGATACATACTTTCCAGACATGTTGAGCAAAGGGAACCAGAAAAGGAGGAAAAAACACATGAGAAGGCTACAATCCTCTGTGTGGATCGTTTAGTACCCATCCCATCCATAAGACAAATATCCCCAAAATTTCGGATTTATGGCGATGAAATATAGAGAGTGTCATTGTCATAAAACATTGTTCAGGCTGTTTAAAATCATTTATTGTATGACAAATAACACCGTTTTTCGCCTGGTTATGCTATGAGGTAGTGTATAGAAATGGTTTTTGTATGAAAACGCCTCCAAAAAGTGGGCGTTGCTTAAAATGATATATGGAAGAAATTTTTATATTAACAGAACCAATGACTTTGCATCACCATTTTTACGAAATGTTTAAAATTTTTCCGAAAAAGTTTTTTACTACAAACGCCCTCAAAAAGTAGGCGTGGCAAACAACTTTATATAAACAAAATATAGACATTATGATTGTCTAGATATATTGTCAGTCTCGAACGGTTTGGCCTTAATCTATGTTTTTCTAAAAAGGGGGCGTGGCAGTGGGCGGATTATAAAAATGTTTACAATTGTTCTGCTGGGAGCAACAACAAACATGTGTACCAAATTTTATCATTCTAGCTTAAAATTTAAGGCCCAAAAACTGGTGACGTATGGACGGACGGACGGACGGACCCACTTTTTGAAGGCGTTTTCAGTAAAAAAAAACCTTTTTCGGTAAAACTTTAAACATTTCGAAAAAAATTTTAATGCAAAATAATCTGTTTTGGTAATATAAACATTTCTTCTATACATCAATTTTACCCACGCCCACTGTTTGGAGGCGTTTTCATACAAAATCCATACTTATACCCTACGCCATACCATATGCAGGAAAAAACGTTGTTTTTGTTCGAACCATACAAGATTTTGATAAGCTGTCTGAACAATATGTTGCGGCAATTTCAATTTTAAATGTTCATTGCCATAAAACCCACTTTTAGTAAAAAATCGTTTTTCTGTAAAATTTTAAATATTTCGAAAAAAATTTTATGCAAAATCATTGGTTCTGTTAATATAAACATTTCTTCCATATATCATTTTAACCCATACAGTGCTAAATTTTGTTCTACTTCACTTAGAGGTAAAATTGTTAGTCACAATATCAGCCCAAAATCTTAAAAAAATATGTAGTTACGTTCTTGCGCCACCAGGGTAACGAATAGTCCATTTATAATACGGCAATTTTGATTTCATGTTATCGTTCCCACATACTTGTGCAAATGGATAAACAAGAAATTGTTATCCATACTCTGGAGAAAACAGTCTTATTTTATAGAGTCCCTTCTTTTTGATAAAACAAACTCTTTTATCGCATTTGTTGTGCCAGCGCATTGGCAAATTACTTCGCAATTGCTACTGGATAGCTTTAGGATACATTCTATTAAACAAATTAAATCTTTGCTCGTAACTCCAGTATAGGTTTAAATAGTTTTGAAAATCCGGCCAGTTATGCAACTTTTAGAAAAAAATCTGTTTGTTGGTCCAACCTTACAGCCTGGAAAAAGTGTCGGGATAAGATATTTAATAATCTCATTTGTCATATTTGTGGGGCATTTTCTTTAAAAACAAAAAGTTTTTTGATAAAATTTTAAGAAATTCATAATAATTTTCAAACTAAATATTTAAACAATACAACAGTGGAAAAAAAATTGGCCTGTTGATTATTAAAATACAAATCATAATTTCTGGTAAAAATGTATAATAACGTATTGTTGGAAACGTTAATACATTGCAACTTCAATATTCAATTTAATTTAAGGAAATTCCTTCTTCTGCTAGATCCGAAGTCTGGCTAGAAATCCAATACTCTTGCAAACTGGAGTGTTGGTGTTCATTTGTTGTACATGTCCTAACCATCTGAAATGATCAATTCGGAGTTCTGTTTTTACAGCTCATAAAAAGCTGTGTAAAAGCAACACTTGTTGGGCGATGAGAATTCTGGCTTAACCATTAGGGTCGACTAATGGTTAAGCCAGAATTCTCCATTCCATCCATCAATGAATATGTGGTGAGTTTCGAATTGTACTTGTCCATTTTTTTTTATAATCTGCCAAAGTGTGAAGATTTGATAATTTTTTGAATTTTTTGGCTTAGTACCACACTGAAATAAGCCGCTCAGGTTGTTTGGTAAACGGTTTCAGGAGTTCACATATCAATGCAGATAGGATTTTGTAGGCGATGCTTAGGAGACTTATGCGTATGTTTCTTTAAGCAAGCATCTTCGATATTATGAATCGAACAAATGATGCTTCATACGAACTAATTTTGCTAATAGGTTGGTATATATATGGCAAGGAAATTCATCTCCACTGATATTATAGCCTAGCAGAAAGCAAGTTATTTTGAGCCACTTTGCCATTTGCCATTTGAACAAGAAAAGTCTGAAGTCGCAACAATATTTTTTTTAAATTTTGCAAAATAATTGTAATAATTTATTTCCAAAATCAGCTTTGAATTGATTAATTTTTTTTTATCGATGAAGCTCATTCTATGTTGAACGTACATTTTAACGTAAAATTAGCAAAATGGCCAGAATCTACCAATGAAACCCCAAAAACTAAGGGAAGAATTTGATGAAAACATCATGTCGGGATTATAGTCCTGTCAATTGAGTTCAAGATCTTGAGATTTGCCACCATTGGATTACTTTCTATGGAAATATGTGATATCTTGCTTATGGCAATAAACCCAAAATTCACTTTTTGAGTTTGGAATGAATTTATATGTTTTCGGAGTAGCTCGTCCCAAATCTTTTATCCATTTTGCTCTATCTCTTTCCATTGCAAAGATAGACAGAATGGTTTTAACTTATATCCATCAAATGAGTCAAGTTTACGTATTGTCGTATTATCAACATTTGACATTTACGTCTAATTTTCCATAAAATCTAAGCAAATTTTTATTTAAAAATTGTTTTGACATACAACCTATTGCCCTACAACGTAAGCCATCAAAATTCAATTGCTTGTTCAGTATTGTTTGACTTATGTGCCTACCAAATGCAAGGTAACACTATTTAATCGTATGCATGTAAGTCATTAGAAAGAAAAATATTTTTTTTGGTTTAAGCGTACGTGCCGACCCCGAACGGCTAAGTTGAGATAAGATTTTCTGGACAATTGATACCACCCGGATCATTTGTAAGATCATCAAGAGCATCGAACGGCTGGGAATCGAATCCAGACCGGATAACGGATCCCCTCAAGTACCAATGGACTTACGAGTATACACTTGGAATGTGGGCACTCTGTACAGTGTAAACCTCAGGAGTAGTCAAAAACTTGAATCTGTCCTCGCTCTAAATAGGGCATATATTTCTGTGATTCCGGAAATAAGATAGCTAGATATGAATAATTTTGGCCCTACCGATGAGACAAACCGTATCAGACCGTAATTGGAATCGATTGGAAAAGTCAACCATCAAAAGTTTAAAAAAATTCACACAGTTTTAATATATTACCAGTGAAATTCTTTAAATACGAATGATGTAGGTGAAAGGTAACTACAAGAAAGTCGACTAGAGTCTTAAAAAATGTTTTGTGTTCTCAAAAACGTTGTCTTTGTTTTAAAACATAAAAACGTGTGTTAGATTTCTTGATATGTTTTCAAATTTATTATTGGAATGCCGTATGTGCACAATTTTCGACGTATGTGTAAGAGTCAAAGATAATATTGATATAAGACAAAAAAAAAATTTAGTAATACATTTTAAAAATTTCAAACATTAAGTTGTTGTAGAATAACTTGAAAGTGGATTTCCCTATGAATATCGTGTCAAAAAATGAAAAAAATCCCACCGGCTAGTCAAAACTTTATATGCGGTTTCTCAAAAACATTAAAATGGCGTTTACGGCAGCCCAATGTTGGGGCGACGATGTATATAACGATTTTTTGCCTCATCATTCGACAAGCACTACAGATTTCTAACAAAAACTTTTCACCCCTATACAAGCAGCCATTAAAAATTTGCTAACAATTAAGGAATTAATTAAAAAAAATATAAGTCGGTTGCATAATTGTGATTTTACTTCAACACCCATTCAACGGATTTAATTGAGCTCACATACACCACCCAAATGCGAATCATTGTTATAGTCTCCTCTTTTGTTTTGTTCCTCACGCCAATTATGTTATTCAAAGCATATCCAGGAATCATTGAGTACAAAAGCGTATAAATTATACACAGACTGTCGAATCGGGTGAGACGTATAAATGCCATGTACGTAGGAATACAATTATTTCGTTTAAAATACCGAAGGGGCTTTTCCCATCCCTCGATGATTTTGGAATTTAAATCGCCACAGATGAAAGTTATGAAATGTGTGTCAGCAAAGTGCCAAAATGATTGAAACAGCACTTTTCGTTTGCATTTAATCATGTCGTTGAATAACTGGGGGGGAGGGTGTACTTGAATCAGGAATAGAAGTGGAAACTGAAGTATTATGTGTCGTAAGTAGACACTAACAGTGAAATTTGAATTTCGATGTTATGATACTCCATTGAACTGTATGACTGAGCGTATTATATGAGACCTTGTGTTGGCAAATTCTTCATAAGTTGCTTGGAGATATTATTTCGGGGAAAGCTCAAGACGGCCCTTGAGGTGAGACATAGTTCCGTCAATGAAATTTCGTTCCTACTACAAAAGTTCAATAAGAGTGGGAGCAATGTTTTGAACATTTAATAAGGCAGACTAACAACGAACTATATGACGATGCACCCGAAACGTACGCACACTGTATTCAGTAGGTGCCACTTATAAACGATAATCTCTGATCAAGTGGAATAAGGCAAACAATTACAAAAATCCTTGAAATATACGTTAGATGGGATCAGGAATACAAGACGTAAGAGGTGCGAGTTTTGTTAAAGAGGTTTTGACACGACTTAGGTTAAGAGTCCTCTGCAATAGTGAGGAAATTAAATTCTAATTCTACTATTTTTAGCGTAACTATGGAAGCATTGCAATGAGATTTCTTGGTCGGAAGATCAACAGATGACAACGTTTTCACAATAAAGCAATATTTAGAAAAGTGCAACAAATTTCAGTTCGAGAATCACCATTTCTTTATCGACGAATGAGCTCCACTGATCTTACTCTGTCGCCTAGAGCTGTGATGATGTGTTATTTGGAGTCTTTTTTGATATCTTCTTATCGATCTAAGATATTTTCTTCATTGGTCCATCCTAAACGATCGGGAATAGGAAAGAGTGATGTCATGGAGACATATGTTCCCGCCGATTTCTTGGTAATTTGTGCGGAATATCCTCGATCCGCCTTTCTTTCTTCCAGGACGAAATATTTCTTCGTCAAACATTTCGTCCTGGAAGAAAGTGAATCCCATTTTCTTTATATTCAGGCCTATCGACGCATCTGTTAAAAGAATTTACAAAACAAAAGCTAGTTCCGATCGGAACGCAGTTTACCATCGAAGTATCCATAAATTAGCGTACTTTTGATAATCTGCCCTAGCGAGGTATCCGTCGGAGCCGACAATTTTCTGCAACGCATACTTCGTCGGAGGTTCAAATTCCATTTGAGGTATATGTCATCGGAGAAAAGCTCACATCGCTAATTCGTAAATAAATTCCGCAAAGAATTTGTGTCGGAAGAAATCGGAAAAATATAGGATGTCCGTCGGGAAGGTATACTACTTTGTTTTGCCGCCCTTTTGGTAAACATTAGTCTTGACAGTTCATATTTGGCAGTCTTGAAGTAGACACGTGGCAAATTTACGATGGAAAAATATTCGATAAATCAACGTGTTTTAATCGTTAAAACATTATATCAAAATTAATCATCAACTACTGTGACGATGAGAAAGTTACGAGAAATGTTTGGGAGAAACATCGTGATTCACATGTCAACAAGACGGTGCCACATAGCGTACAGCCAGGATTACAATGGAATTACTGCGAGACCTCTTTCCACAACAAGTTATTTCAAGAAATGGTAATGTTGATTGGCCTCCACGGTCGCCTGATTTGACTGCTCCGGACTTCTTTTTGTGGGGATATCTGAAAAGCAAGGCTTATGCAAACAAACTAGAAACGCTTGAGCAACTCAAACAAAATATTCGTGATGAAATTAATGAAATACGGCGTGAAATGTGTGAGAATGTAATAAAAAAATGTGCTTAAAAGGGCTCGCACAGATGCGGAAATTTACCTGATATTGTATTCCATACATAATTGCTGACATAAAATAAAACGTTTATCAATATAAGATACATTCTCTTTTACTTAATCAAAAATTATAAACAAACAAAGTAGTATACCTTCCCGGCGGACACCCTGTAATTGCACTTACTGTCAAATATTGCACAAAAATGCACCTGAACGCACTTAAACGCAATTCGCCGGGATGCATTACAAAATGTCGGAATTTTCGGAAGTATACCTCGAAGCTAAAATCCTCCGAATCATACAAAATCTGAGAATTTTCCGCTCCGGCGGATACTTTGCTACGGCTGAATATGTCAGCTGAGTAATTTTAAAAAATGTAGTGAGTGAAAAGAAATATTTAAACACATTTTTTTTGTTGTGTTCGTATGGTTTAGCTTCCTTACAACTATTCTCCTATTTTGTGCCGACCCCGAACGGCTAAGTTGAGATAAGATTTTTTGGACAATTGATACCACCCGGATCATTTGTAAGATCATCAGGAGCATCGAACGGCTGTGAATCGAATCCAGACCGGATAACGGATCCCCTCAAGTACCAATGGACTTACGAGTATACACTTGGAATGTGGGCACTCTGTACAGTGTAAACCTCAGGAGTAGTCAAAAACTTGAATCTGTCCTCGCTCTAAATAAGGCATATATTTCTGTGATTCCGGAAATAAGATAGCTAGATATGAATAATTTTGGCCCTACCGATGAGACAAACCGTATCAGACCGTAATTGGAATCGATTGGAAAAGTCAACCATCAAAAGTTTAAAAAAATGCACACAATTTAATAAATTACCAGTGGAATTCTTTAAATACGAATGATGTACGTGAAAGCAATGAAAGTACGTGAAAGCATTAACATCAACAGAGCATTTTTTTAAAGTAATAAACAATATAATTTTAGTTTTTACTTTACTTACGATTTTCAGGTGGTTGCTTTTTCGTAAGATTTCCGCAACAATATTTCGTAGGAGACTTTCCGAAGAAATTCAACGCGAAGCTGTCAAAAATGGTTGCCTTCACACATTTTGCCGTCGCGCGATTATTTGCGATGCATTCGTCGTATGATCTACTCGAGAAGCAAATCCGAACGGATACCTCGGTACAAATTTCTCCGATATCGAACAAATCGGAGAAAATTGACGTAAATAGAGTCATTCGGTCAGTAAAAAGTTGATTCTTTCGGGATTTGAACCAGGGACTCTGCGCTTGGTAATTCAACGTACTACAACAAGGCCACTGCACTGAACAATGCACAAAAACAAGACTTATGGTGGAAATAATTACTTTTGAATTTACATCATACCGATTTTGAACTTTGTGTGCTATAGTTTATCCTAGACCTATGACAGCAGACCCATTGCTTTAGGTACAAGCAGTGCGAGTCTAAATCCACTGCCAGAAAATACCGAGATTCTCAATAAGTCCAAAGGTGTATAATGGCGCGAGAGGTGTTCATTCGACATGACCATTTCATGTAACGAGTGCACATAACCAGCTGTGTGGTTTGTGGTACCATTTTGTTAGAAGAAGACATACTTATGTTAAGTTCATGCAATCCTGGGAAAAACAAAATAAAATTTGCAACATACGATAGCGAACTATTACGGTCAACGTAAAATGGCGATTATTTTTGAAAACACCATACGGTAGATAAATGGAACTCTGAAGCACATGAAAAATCCACTGAGTCAAAAATGAGCTTCGTTGCTTAAAGATGATTTCTTCGAAATACTCTGGATTTTCTTCAAACGAAGAATTTTCTCTAGCTTCAATTTCTAATCAACACATGTTCATGAACGTCTTGACTCACGTTTTGAAGTTTTTTTGAACACAGAAAAAGTGTGAGGACATATTTTGATTAAAATACAAAACTGTTAAGTGCATTTGCATTTAATGTTGTAATTTTTTTCTTAAGAAATTATCGGAATACGTTCCTAAAATCTAGCTTCAACATTCATTGTGTGTGCGACGGTTTATTTTGCACATCAAATGTGGCATTCAAATATCCATTCATTATTGGATATTTGTCAGTAGTGACGCAGTCAAAAAACAAGTTATTGATAATTATAAGATTTTATTCTGGGATTACTCGCTTAGTGGTCAAAACTACCACTGAGACACTGTACCCACTTAAATATTTGAAATAGCGGTATAGGATTAGACAATAATGCGTAATGACAACATTAAGTACACGTCGTTATACTCTAGTTTCCTTACAAAAACTCTACAAGCAACATACGACAGTTGCACTTGTCATATTACTTTAAATCTTATCTTCAAAAAAGAATGCGCTTTTCAAAAACAACAGAAAATCGGGGTCATGATAAGGAGCGGCTTCAGAAACATTACAAAGAAAGTACAAGTGTCAAATGAGACACCTTCCTGCATTACAATAAAAGCCACACAAAACAATTATGTTAAAAATTTTCAGAAACAAACCAATTGTATCTTTGCTCTATAAATAGATACATAATATCGCAATCTTCAAATAAACAGCGTAAGCATATCATTCGTTTGACATTAAAGAATAAAAATAAAACGTCAACTATCTGATATCAAAATAACGGCAATATCTCGGTCTGCATACACAAAAATTCCATTTTAATTTTTATATGAAAAAAACACCGCTTATCTGATACACATACCGCATAGAATGAGCAGACACACAGTATGTGCAAGAAGAATATTTTTCACGTAAATGATCACTCATTTATTATAATGGGATTACAATTAATAGATATTACACCAATTGCATATATATACTTTTGTTTATCAAAGTTATTATCTTACCGGCAACTAAATTTAATCAGAATTTCAAATTAATTTTATCCATTTAAACGTGTATCTGCACACACATCCACATACCAGATAACACTTCACTTGAGTTTGTGTTTATATATCCGTTATATATTTCGTTTATTTAAGTGCAAAGACAAAGATAAATTGGATTAATTCGATTTCGAGTTGAATCGCGCTGAAGGCAAGGAAGCAGTATACGATGTTGACTTTTTCAACGAATACCGGATACTGTTCTATAGCACCATGCTGGCTTACGTTAATTTCGAACTAAAATACAATCAAAGACCTACAACAAGAAAATATGATAAAAAACATTCACCAAGAAACAAAGTCACAGACGAATGAAATATAGGCGAGCTTTTAAGATAGTGCGGTTTGTTCTCGTAGTGGTATGTTTGAAGGATGATAAGATAGAAGGTTTCTGAGAGTTGTGGGCGAGATAGTTAACGAAAAAATATTTAAAGTTACAAACAATCCATGAAGTCCTATCTGGGTTTGTTCTTTTTTAGCGCTCTGAAGATCAAAACTCAAAGAAAAGCAAAACTGTATGACATGACATGACGCAATAAGATCTATTCAATGGGTGGATGCAATCACTATAGCGAACCGCTATGGTTAGAGACGAGATAAGATCACAAACGAAGACAGTAATATTTTTAAGTGCACTTGGAAGCCTTGGAAAATATTTAAATGTATGATTGAACTTTTTTCTATGGACTGGAGAATGATGAAAGATAATATGTATACAGATTCAGTGCTATCTTTGTCCTTCAGTGGTGTATATTGGTATTGTAAAAAAAATAATTATATTACAGTCATACCTACGTTGGTTTCAATGGTAAGCAACGATCATTTCACGGACCTTGGGATTAGTACAACAATATGCGACTTACAGGAGATACTTCATAAAATGGCCCATATTGTCCTCGGCATTCCTTTTGTTAAAAGGAAATCAAATCGTAGGCTTCTATTGGATACATGGAAAATAAATAAAGTGTACACTGCTTATCGATTACAGAGGTGGCCTTAACACTGCTCTTGTATGACTTTAAAATTGAACACGTAAGTACTTTAAAACCTGGTTATGCCGATACGTTATCCCGATTGGTAAACCGTCAAGCTGTTGACAAAGAAGCTCGTTGACACGTTCAAGCGAAAGATGAAGAAGTTAGAAGGGGAGGAGGTTACCAGTATAGCGCCTCAAATTTTTCTAGCTATAGGTCAACTCCAAACGCTCAACTTCCCAACAAGACATCACTTGAACCAACTACAGCCCAGATATTCGGTAAATCAGAAATCTAATTTTAACTTTCTTTTAAAATTCCAGGAAAGTCTCATGCTGGGTTCACAACGAAACCCATCCCATGAAGAAGATAGCCATAGCTCAAACAACAGAACAAAAGCCTACAAAGCAAGATTATCGTGCCACCTCCAATTGTTCTTCGAATCAACACCTACAAGCAGAAGCTCAACAAACCCAATCAGTTCCTAATGAGCCCCAGCGTCCAGTTCGAAGCAGAGTTCCTCCGAAAAGATTTGGAGTTGACGACCATACATACGTATAGCAAGCATAAAGGGGAAATAAAGCTAATGAACAAACCTTACAGCTGTCACTTGCTTTATACAACAGCTTCTAAAAAGGATTTTTTTACGGATCGTGTGTAATCTTGGCGCCGATCGTCCTACGCAAACTGGTCAAACACTAAGGCATAGCCGCTTTCTTCGAAGAAACTTAAACAACAAGTCAGACTTGTTCGGTCGAGAATGTAGTTTTTGTGACTGACATCGCCTAGACGAAGTGCTACGTAAAAAGCTGTTTCACGCCTCTGTAGTAAAAGAAATGAATATAAACCTGCCTAAGGCTCCTATGAAATTCAGTATGACTAAGAAGGCCTAATGCTATCTGAACTTCTATTTAAAGAAACCAAATATTTGCGCTTGAGGGGCATTGAGAATACACCTGTCATTCACAAAGAGCCCCTTAAACTAATGGTGCATGGTGTAACATTTGCGCCGCAGTTGTCATTGACTATATTTTTACAAGGACACCATGGATATTATGATTATAGTGACTGATACATACAGATGAGAAATGAGTATTTACCGCCATATATTGATAAATAAGGACTGATGAACATGAGTTCGTGAATAGGACAATGTAACCGCAAACATATCTTGCGCGAAAATTAACAATTTGATACACTAGAAAACCTCGCCCGACTTGGCCGCTCTAGACTTCTATCATTCGATTTGTTTTAAGTAAAGCCTTTTACCTGAACCATCAATTTGGGTTTAGAAGTAAACATTCGACTGTGGACCAAGTTCATCAAATTACTGATGTAATTGAGAAAGCTTTCGAAGAAAAGAAAGTTAGTTCAGCCGTATTTCTTGACGTGTCTCAAGCTTTTGACAAGGTCTGGCATAGAGGCCTTCAATACAAATTAAAACAAAATCTGTGAGAAAAATTATATTAAATCCTTGCCTCGTATCTTGAGCATAGACTCTTCCATGTGAAACTTGGATACGAATATTCAGATTTCAAAGAAATATTGGCAGGAGTACCCCCAAGGAAGCGTCCTTGATATCCCACAAACAAACCATACAATAGTTACTACGTTTGCTGACGATACAGCTATACCAGCAGTTGGCACAACAATAGAGGAAACAAATATGAAATTACAAAACGCTCTCAACGAGGTTAATGAATGGACAAAGTCCTGGCGGATTGCACTTCACGGGAGAAAATCGATTCATGTAGATTTTTTGTATAAACGTACAAACAGTTTGAATGTATTTCTCAATACGGTTCGTGTCCCTTTTTCAAATGAAGCGAAATATCTTGATGCAAAATTAAAATGGAAGTTGCATGTAAAAAAGAAATGCGAAGAACTTACAAATAAATGCAGAGACCTGTACTGGTTATTCGGAAAATATTCGAAGCTTAACCTTGATAACAAGCTGCTATAATACAAGCAAGTGCTAAAGCCGGTCTGGACATATGCTATACAATATGGGGTTTTACCATAAGAAACCAAGTTTTTTCAAAAATATTTCTTGGTAACCATTATTATAACTATAGATTTACATATTAGATAATAGACCGAAAGGCATTAGAAATAAGTTATTATCATTTAATTTAGGGCGCCCGCATAGGGCCAGTAAGTTAGTTAAGTAGTTAATAAGTAAGCTAGTTTTTTCATGAATTTTTGTCTAGTAAGTTTTGTAAGTTAGTTTTAAGATAAAGTAAAAAAAAAATTAAAAAAAAATATGGGGTTGTACCAGTGAAACGAATCTAAATATATTAAAAACTTTTGAAAACAAAATGTTAAAATCATTCGTCAATGCGCCGTGGTATATAAGGAATGAAGATCTACGAAGAGATCTGGGTATTCCCGCGGTTAAGGATGAAACGAAAAATTTAGCACGCAAACATAACAAACGTAAAACAACGGTTCTTGACGAAACAAATTAATTGCGGCGTCTTCAAAGAACTAAGTCCTTAGATTTGCCCCGATAACAACAAACCGCGCTGTAAATTGCGGAAAAAGCAGGACCCAAAGGAAAGTTACCTGCCAAACGTTCATTACTCGTGATAAATTAAATTGCTAGATAAGTCGCATACTTAGTTGCAATACAAATACAAAAAGGGTGGTGGTTTTAGTGGGTTAAAGTCTCACACTACTTTGGGCACGTGATCATCGTGTCTATTGAGATTTCCACCAGCCCACGGAAAAAAAACTTGTTTAAGGAAGATTTCAAAAAGAAATTCGACAGGAGTATGAGAACTAATGAAAACTATCATGAAAATGTATATACTGGATTTACTGTTCACATAGAGCATCAAATATAGCTTCTTCAATTGTGTGTGTACCCATCTTCAGATTTGAGATGCAATTCATGATAGATCTATAGAGATGGATTTCTGAATTTTGACAATAAACTGCTTTGAGCACCGCCCAATTTGGAGGTAGTTTTGGTAAAAAAAGACACATCAAAGATTGGATTTAACATGGTTGTTCATAATCCGAAAAAATGTCTTAAGTCTTTTCCTGTGTTTGTGGCAATATTTCGAGGCTGAAGAAGAAGACGATAGCTCCAAGTCTAGACGACAGAAGTAAGTTTTATGAGATGGCAATCATATTTTATATTTAAGCAAGTGATATTATTTGAAAATAGTAACCGCATTAAATCCAAGAGGAACGAACGAGAGGATGATTTTAAGGAAACATTTTGTTTTAGTCAATTTAATATTCCATTCATTTTTTTAAATTGAATTTGCTTCAAATCGAGCTAACATTATATAAGACTATTATACAGTCATAATTACAAGTAGGTAACGAAACAAAACCCTGAATAGCGCGCATGATACCTTAAACATGCTTTACGTGCACTCACGCGATGCAGCTGCTTTGGGATGCTCTTCAATGAAATATAATAATGCACAATATTCTTCCCCATAAGATAAAAAATATAGTATTCCCTACTACACTCCATCTTTTCTCTATCTCTTTCTCTCTGTAAGATGAATAACCTTTGTGTGGATCAGCGAGTTTTTTTTTGCCATCTTGGCAATCCTTTCAGAAAAACAAAAAATGAGATGAAATCACGAAATCTTGGTAATGATGCCAATAAATTGTCTACATAGAGGAGTGAGTATCGTGAAAAGGAATCCTGTGCCGTTGTAGGTACCACTATACAAGTTTGTGCAGCTTTGCTTGGCTTCTATTTGGTGGGTTATTCGACTTTGTATGCGGCGAATATCTAGAAATCCACTATGACTATAGAATGGAATTCTTTTTACGATATTATTTTACATTATCTAGAGGTGATATCGCACGTTTTGTATTCGTCTTCTTCCTGGACCCTTTTGTTGTGTTTCCTTTTTTTATGAATTTGTAACACACAGATGCACAAGACTGAAAATGTACCTATACGATGTAGAATATTTCGGATATAAATGTCGTAAGGTATTGTTAGGGTCTTTTTTTTGGTTGTTTGAGGGTCTGTAATGTGTCTTATAGTACATAGAGTGTAACATACGTTTAAACAGATTGAATGTAATGTTAAGTGTTCTTTACAGTCGATTATTAAGCAGGTTTACGAGTACATCGGATTGTTCAAACAATTTACGGCACTGTAGGGAATTAGGTGTTTGTAAAGATTAAAAGCCCTCCTTCTCTTACATTTTGCATTTTTCTCAAGGCCTTCAAATACTTAAGAGCATCTGTAATTGGGACTCGGTATTTTCTACTAAGAGGCTTATGAACTCTTCACCATGGCAGTAATCTGTGATGTCAGCATGAAATCAATCAAGAAACCATAAATACTTAAGTTATTCTATGAATGAAAAATTGTCCTTTTGTAGAAAGAAAAGCTTTACACCACAAAACAGGCTCCAGTATTAATAGCAGCCTCCAGATTCCAAACACCGGGCTACATTGTATAAAAACTACGTTTCTGGACTCAGAGAATCTAAAAACATACAATTTAAAAAAAAAAATTAACTTCGAATTTTCGCGCAATCACCATATGTACTTCCCTATACTATGTATAATGGCGAAGTTAAAACCACGAAACCCCGAAAAGTTAGTTTAGACAAAGCCCATGGAATAAATCTACACTTAAATCAATATCGTTCCCATCTCTCTCTTTCTTCCTTTTCCCATCATTCTTCGAGCAATTGCGAACTATAAAAAAGGACATTGACGACAGTTTCAAAGTTTGACAACGGAATATGCGTGCAGCCCCGAATGTCAAGTGGTGTTGGAAGGACTGGAGTTTCTTTTAGCTCCAACGTCAGGATATACAATATTTATAGTTAAATATAAGCTAAATGAAAATCTCATTAGTGGATCAGCATATTCAGCTCATGGGAAGCCACCAAATACAGTTATCAAGACTTTTACATATGGCTTTTGAAACTTAATAACTTGTCACGATCTACATGGTGGCCCAAAATGGATCAACTTATCAGAATATGTTAGCACTTTTGCAAATGGCGGCAAATGACAGTTAACAATTGCAGAACTCTGCATTTGCACCATTAACGCCGGCGGTATCATCGCGGCCAAATTTGTCCGAATAAGACGTGAGTCGTTTTTTTTTTACAAAAATCGATCCTTCTTTCTGAAAGTAGCACGTGAGGGGATTTAAGAAATATTTATTCTTGTGCTGAATTCATGAACAAGTACATCATAGTCATAATCATCATTCATCTGAAAACGCAATCAGGAATTCGGTTTGGGAAAGAAATTATGCGAATTAAAAATATAGATATTGAGATTATCTACATGTCATGTTCAGACACTTTTCAAAATTCCTGACAAAGTGGGCGTAGGTTTGGGAGGATTTTGAACATTTTGAACTTGTTCAATGGGCAGGAAAAACGACAGATCGACCATATTTTCCAAATTAGGTAGATCAACTCAGCTACCGATTCTGGGTCACCCAAACACTTTAAGGCACAAATAACAGGTGGGCCAAAAGAAGTCATCCGATGTTGTTTGACCAGCGGCGTTCTCGAAGAAAAATGGGACGATGACGCCTAAAGCGTGAACAGCGCACCATGCAGTAACTTTGAGTATGTGTAATGGCTCCTCGTATATCACTCTTGGATTTTCGGTGCCCCAGAAGCGATAGTTTTGCTTGTTCACGTACCCGCTGAGGTGGAAATGAGCCTCATCGCCCATTAACTGTCCGGTTTGCCTGTTCAGGCCGCCTGTTCAGTTTTACCGGACTGCCATAGCGCATTCACACGCTCCGGTAAATATGTGAGGCCAATCAGTTTGTGTGTTTTTGTCATTCGATTAACATGGCATCTTCCGCACATGTAAATTTCACTTTCAACTGGCGGCCTGAACAGCAAACCGGACAGTTAAAACTGCGTGTGTTTAGCCGGCTTTATGATTTTGGTCGAAATATCGTCCACTCCGTAATTGAGATTGAGGATGGCATGGGTGTTGGTTACACGCGTTTGGTGGTCGATAAGCAGCAGCTAATGCACGGACTGGAATTTGTACGGGAACATGCGCAAGTCTTTGACCAAAATACGTATTAGAGACGACTGATGGCTTATTGCGAGGAGCGGCACGGCGATGCACGGCTATGCACGACAGCTCGACATCCTCGACAACAGCGGCGATATTCTTGGCACAATGGGCGCTCCAGGCCGACCACTCTTGGCAACGTCTCGTGAGGTCCCATACTCGTCAATTTACGTAGCCAAACGGAGCAGTGTTTGCGGAGTTGGTGTCGGACGGACGGGGAATCGGTGTCGGAACTCGCGCTGCGCCACGACTACGCACGAATTGTTACGCAAAAAATAGACACAATTATTCCACGTTCTTAAGGAGTGTATCGCTCCATGGCTTGTTCACTTGTATTCTACATCTGTTTAGTTTAGTCCACAAATGTCAAAACAGATTCCACATTGGCAGCCATTTACAAAAATAAGAGCATCTTCCAATAGGGTGATCTCTTTTGACCCACCATGTATATAAATTATGTTACGAATTACGTATCAAAACTAATATAACCCAATGAGCGTATTAAGTTCCCAAATGGTATTCAACAATGACTTGAACTAAAAGATGTTAGCAGATTATTATTGCGTGGATTGAAATCATAAGGATCAAAAGCGGAATATTAGGAAGCATATTTAACTATGTATTAAGCATTGAATTAGAAACTGATACTCCTAAAAATTGGGCAAATCTTTCACAACGCGGAATTTCCGAAGTTTTTAGATTTTATTGTACAGCGTTGTGCGTCTACCAGCAACGGAATTATCACTATCGCATCAAATCACCTGATTCACTTGAACAAATGTGATTTCTTTTGTCTTGTCCTTGCTCAGATATTGCGCGGGCAGTTGTCAAGACTAAAGGCAAGAAATTAAAAATAAACATCGATCTAGATACTTTTAAATTAACTGACGATATCATTTATTGTGCCGTTGTATATGCGTTTAATACAAATTTTTGGCGCAACAGGTTCATTAGGCCGAGCTTTCTCCCAACCATTCATGTATGGGTGTGTACTTCTCACACGATAGCGGAGCATCCTGTTTTATGCCGACCCCGAACGGCGAATTTGAGATGTGCTCTTTTTGACAATTGTATAAATTGTCAACAAGATGATGATCGGATGATTTTTTACATCATCACGAGAGAAGGGCCAGTGGAAAATCATCACTGAACCCGTCATGCGTTTACGGCTATTAATAAACAGACGCCACGCGTTGGTCTTTGTGGTAACGTGGACAATTTCAAATGCGTGTTATCGTCAAAACGTCACTGCATATAAGGATTATTTTACGTTGTAAAGAAGTTCACCTACCTCGGAATCAAAATAAACTCTAAGAAGGACATCCCTTGGTTGAGATCGGTTTCCTGTACTTTGAAGAATCGAAGACTAGTAGTAGTTCGAGGAAGAGGACTTATTTAAAAAATTGTCTTCTTAGCCCGAAGAAACAGCGGTTGTCAAGAGTTTATTGCGTTTGATTTCTGACGAGATGTCGTTGCACGAGTTCTTAGTAAAGGCGAGCTAGAGAAAACACCTGACTTGCTCAACGTTCAATTTATCGCTCTGTCTTAATCGTCGATATTGTGTGTGCTTGCTTTTTGACAGCATATTCTTGGTTTTATCCTCAATTACTTGTGAACTCTTTCTTGCTACTTTCTTGTCTATACCAGCAAACGTGGCGAGTTAGGGCGGTATACCAAAACAAGGCATGGAGCTGTATTTCGTAAATGAAAAAGCGTCGCTTAGCTTTCAAATCAGTTTTAAAATTTTTATGAAATCCTGATTCCCTAGGCCGAAATTAACGTAGTAGCTTTAATTTTAGCCGAGCAATATATATATACATATATATATATATCTTGTCACAACATAGGACGGTTTCGCATATCTGAAACTAATGCTTTAAACTTAATTTTTGACACGATAAAATATGAACTTCGGGCATTGAAATTCAAGCTCGGATGTTGAAATTCTGTATATGACATAGCTGAACAAGTGTAAAAAAGTGTAAAATCCATCAACTGGTCCCTCATTTTTAGAAAAACCTCGGTCAAACGACATGGAAAGGCATACGAATTTGAGTGTTTTAAACAAAATATTTAGAAAATGCGTTACCTAATATAGAGCCTCGCATACTTTTATGAGGAAAAATTCGATAGGGACAGATATGCTTGACAGATGGACGCTCAGAGCAGTCGCATAATAAATGACCAATAGTTGATTAAACTTGTCGCTACGGTTACTGCTTGGGCGAAACCTAAATGTGGAAGTATATTATAAAAAAAATCCTAGCGACTCTTCAGAGATATGGTCGTCCGCTGGGTTAACACCACAACATGATACACGAGTATTTATGTTTAAAACCATAATTCTATGTAATATCAAATTATGTTTCATCTTGTACGTGCAACCCGAGCAAATTAGCAATCAAAGAAGGTAGAAAAACCAAACACCTAGAGTACAATGGAACAAACCTTGAACCATAATAAAGCTTCCATCCATAAAAGAGTTCACTTCATTTTACAACGCACAAAAAAGGCAGAAACGTGCCTTTTCACTTCTGTGAAAAACTATATGAGCTTAAATTTTCTACCTTATAAGGACCTTGGAATTGCAAATGTATATGAACAGATTGTTAAGTCCTATTTTAAAACTGAGTAAGTAGAACATAATAAAATCATAAAAGGAACTGCGCAAATTCCAATTAAAAGGATATTCACGTGCTTCCTTTTTGAACGAAAAACTAATTTCATATTTCAAGTACGATTGGTCGGGGATTTTGTTAGGGTATTTCACTAAATAGGTCATCGCACACATAATATTATTCAATTTTCTGTTTGCTCAGCACAATAGCTGACATAATCCAAAACACAATTGTAATGAGTCCTTTCTTTATAAATCACCACAAAATACTGAATTATTTAAGCATGAAAGCTTTGCATTTCGAGGGGTATTTATCGAAATGTATTCAACAAAATTATGGCGTGTTTGTGATAGTAGACTTCTATTATATAACACAAATAAATGTGCAATCAATCAAAGTCGACGAGGACTAATGATTAATCCTGAAGCTTGGGTATTTCATTGGACGGTGGGTCTGGGAGGTCTCGCAGGTCCGGTAGGTTAATGATATATCTATCATTCGTTAGGATACAGACGGTCAGTTTGAATGCGTGTATTGTTACACACAAATGGAAAAGTTTCCATATGTAAACTTGAACTGGACTCATTTTGATAAGTTCGAGACTATAAAGAAACTCGGGCCGATTAATTGCTCGTGCTTGAATGAAGTGGGTTTTCTTCCTGCATGTGGATAGCTGCGCTCATGAAGTGGTGGTTGTGTTTATTGACTCGTTGTGGAGTGTAGAGTTGGAGTTGTTGCAGTCGTTGAATGGCGGAGACGTTGTGAAGCAATTTTCTCGAATGGATTTAGTTTGATTTTGATTTCAGTTTGATAGGG
Source organism: Rhingia rostrata (assembly GCA_949824845.1). Lineage (NCBI taxonomy): Eukaryota > Metazoa > Arthropoda > Insecta > Diptera > Syrphidae > Rhingia > Rhingia rostrata. The sequence goes on along the minus strand of OX463755.1, from coordinate 94,309,934 downwards.
ACGCAGATATGAATCTATGGTTGTGTGAAAGTAATATTCACAGAGGTTAGGCATTTCAGGGTCAAATTTTTGTTGGGTATCATGCGGAGAAGGATGGATAATAATTGAGACGTATGAGTGTGGCTGATCATATTTTTGTCTGTGATGAGAGGTATAGTTTTAGGTTTGACGTTATAAGAAAAACAGTCCAAATCAACATTTATATCAACACATTGAGCTGACAGTCATTTTTGTTCGTTCTCGTGGAATAGGTATTAATTTCAAATTTTAGAAGGTGAAAGCCATGCCATACTTCAGTGATTCATATAAAAAAGGGCTAAAATCGAAGATACAAAAAATACAATTTTGCTCATAGAAATACATCATTGAGAGGCAATGTATGTATTTGTAGATATATATATACCTATATATTAAACATGCTTCTCCAATAAATCCTTAGCTTACTTCCCTCAGATGTCCTCTTCGAAATTATTCAGATCGGTTTGTGCTTGTGCGACCCACTTAAATCGAGGTGTTCCTCTATGGCATCGATAATCTAGGTGAGAAGCGAAGACTCTGCGGGTCTTTAAATAAGTCTATATTGATGTACAATTCATTGCAGAATTCTTCACTCAAAAAACAGTTGATGGAAAGGCACCGAAGGTTTTTTTTTTATTTTTTTTACAGATTTATGAAGGATTGTATACGTACTATTATTTTGTGACATTTAAAAAAAAAGTGTTGTTATTAAATTGATATACAATGTTTCTTATTAAGTCATTCCCGCGTCGTTATGTGTGTCAGCTAGGGGCATTGCAGCAAGGGTCTTGTTAATTAATCCCTGCATCAAGTAACATATTTGAAATATATGAGAAATTTGCAAAGTATACCATGTAAAGGCAAGAGTAGTGCACTTAGATCCATAATAACAAAAGTAATGCGTTCCATTCTTAACCTGACTTATATGCAAGGATATACACCTTAACTGGCTTCGCCAATCAGTGTAAACAAATGGATTCGAAAGGACACAGATGGGTAGATTTTCTCTGATTATATGCAACTTCACCCACACTTTCCACTGATTGAGCTTTTTCCACTTCCAAATGTTATTCTCCTGCATGTTCTCAAGCTGAGATTATACTAAGAGCTATGAGCTAGGAGCCACGAGACCGATAGCAGCTTATATATTATTTAAGTAGATAGCAGAAACAGCTATTATAGCCTCTTATAGCTGTAACTCGATATGATGGGCACCATACAGGTCGCTTCCGCATTGCCAGCATGGAACACACTAATGCAAGGTGGGCCAAAAGAGATCACCCTATTGGAAGATGCTTTTATTTTTGCAAATGGCCGCCAATGTCAAATCTGTTTTGACATTTGTACACTAGAAAGATGTAGAATACAAGTGAAAAAGCCATGGAGCGATACACTCCCCAAAGAACGCGGAATAATTGAAGTGGACGATTTTTTGACCAAAATCATAATGAGCGATTAGGCTCATTTCCACCTCAGCGGAACAAGCAAAACTATCGCTTCTGGGGCACCGAAAATCCACGAGTAAAGCACGAGGGGCCATAACACCCACTGAAAGTTACTGCATGGTGCGTTGTTCACTCTATAGGAGTCATCGGGAGATTTTTTTTCGAGAACGCCGCTGGTCAAACGACAACAGTGGAAGGTGCGCTCTATAGTTATAGAGCCATGTTGACCGAGTTTTTTTGACGCAATTGGACTAATCAGGACTGAAGGACATGTTGTTCCAACAGGACGGAGCAACAGCTCTATTTAACTGTGCGATTATTTGCAATAAATTTCGTCGGACGATTTATTTAAAATTTTAATTGGAACAGAAATCTCGGTAGAGAATTCTGTTCAAAATCAAGGAAGATTTTGTTTTAAATGGATATCTCGTAAGGCCTGTATATAAGTTTTAACAGCGACACTACAATTAGTTGACCTACTTCCCGACTTTGTGGATGGAAGAGGTTTGTATTTTGTAGCGAAATTTGAACATCATAGAAAATGCTCAAATATAGCACAACGGTATGTTGTATAGGCACTTTAATGATGCTTTAAACTTGCTATTTGAAAATTATTCGTTCCTGTTACTAAGCGCTAAAGTTTAGAGTAAGCCTGGGAATTTACTAGAATATATCAACATATGATCGTTTAGGAACTATTTCACTTGACCATATTATAATCGCATCCTTCATATATAAGGTCTTACATCTGAACAATATTTGAAAATTCTCCGTACGGTCTTGAGATACTAGATATAAAAAGACTTTAGTAGACTTATTCATATACTTCTTTCAGGGCAACTCATGCTCCTAAAAAGTAACATGAACCTTCCCTCTGCCGACAGCAAATTGTGGAAGATATTGTATGGGCGTAAAACGCCTTAATAGTAAGCCTTACTATTGAGCTGCATATTTTGCAAGATGCTTACTTAAAGATTGCTGTTCGAATGGGAGTTTTATATAAGTTAGCGCAGCCTTACTTTTATTAACACCTAACAATGTTCTATCAATTTATGGGAATATTTTTAAACAGATGGCGTTATTACTGACACAAAAAAAAATATAAATACCACTTTCATAAGCAGCTAACATTCTTAAATCCCTCAATATTTTTCTTTAAATTATCCACTTCGTCTCGTAGTAACCCTAAGCTGTGGCAATATCACACCCAAAAACTCATCCCCTTAGCTTTCTAAAATAATTCTCTTTGCAAAAATTGACGTCATATCCACTCAAACTTAATGAGTTTTTAAAAGCAAGACCAAAAGTGTCATTCCACAAGATAACTCCTAAAATATAACTCTCAACTTGCATTGTTACCGTCTTCCCCACTGAGTCGGGTGATTCCAATTTAATTGCACGGTTTGGGTGACGTCGTCCTATATCTCATTCGAAGAACCTGCTTAGAGTAGAACCAAACACACTGCAGTAAAGCTCATCCGTAAGTAGGCACTGAGACCCTTCAACATATTCTCCTCGTGGTTTTATTATTTTTTTATATTTTTTATGACATTCTTTAGTCTGACAAACGTACCCCTACCAGCAGTGTGCCATGCTTGGCATTATTATTTTCTTTTTTTCTGTTTTTTGTTGTTGGCTGGTCCACTGTTCTAAGCACTGCCGACATGGGCCCGGTTTATTGTTGATGTTTTACGATACCAGCGTCAATAAATCCGCGCTACCGATGCGGAACCCGACGACCAAAAAGCACAAAAATGATTACGACCGCATTAAATGTATCTAGAGCCCTAACCTAACCGCCATTACCAACACCATCACCACCGTTGTCAGTGCTGAGTTCGAGAACAGTGTCTGCACGTAAAACGATGCCCTCGACAGGGTATTGTTTTCATGCCATCACCCGCGCAACGAGTCATTTTCGCCTTCCGCCCTTCAATATCCGCTTTAGGTACCTACTTATGTTGCGTGGTAGAGATTTCAGATCGTAACGTGGAACGCACCACTAAAACACACGGACCCAGTGGAGAATAACCCATCCTATCTAGATAAGTAACATGGCTTTGAATCAGTCTAGTGGATTTTTGTAACAAAAACTAAAAGCTGGTGGTCCTGAAAAAAGACATTTTTGCTGTAGCACACAATGGGGAAAGAGATGAAGATTGCATCGTTGGCACTTTGTACATACACTGACTTGGCAACTTGTTTACGACCAAACTCAAAATGTGACGAAGCAACGGACAAACTTAGATTGAATTTTTTTTTCGACTCCTTTTGCAGAACAAATTTATAGCTTACATGGACTGCATAGTGGTTATGCAATTTTTGGATTGGGCGTGAACTTTTAAAGTGGGGTCAACGAAAAATTGAATCAGAAAAACTTGCAACACGATTGAATATAAATGAGAGGGAGTACTGAACTGTAATCCGTTTGAAGCACGGATTTACGAGCAAGTTCCAAAGTTGCATCTCCAATAAATAACCTTAATGTGAGCAATTTATTTATCAGCATAAACATTGAGTTTACTTCAATATTTCCCACATCCTCGAAGTAACGGAGAGTAGCAGAATGATGCTGGGAAAAAATTGTAAAGTTTTCGAGTGTCGGTTTATGTTTACAGGAAGTTGTTTGGCTTGATAAATGCACAAACAAATTATTTATTTAGTTTTTTAGCCATAACTATGCAAACTCACTTTTGTTGGTAAGAGTTTTTGTTTTGTATTAATAAGAGCGTTTTTTTATAACTCCCATTCATAGAAGACTCAATCGTTGAAAAAATCTATAATTTGACATTGAGACCCCTTTCATCTGTATTTAAATACGACATTAATCGAAATGACTCAAAGAGCAGGTCCACACGCGAAGATGACAATAAAATCTAGAACTAAGATACAATCATTCATCGAAAACGACATTTTCCGAAAATTACATTTTTTGATGATTGGATGGGCCGTATTCATATTCATATTCATATAAATCATAAACGTTATCGACAGATGTCAACCAATTTTTTATTCCCGAAAATGAATAACTTCCTATCAATACTCGTTATCCACTTTTGTTCTTAAGAAAATTGTTTCGCTATCGAGATGTTGCGATATGTTGGGTTTTGTGATTTGGGTTAATTACCCACCCATGGAAAATATCCACTAGTTACAAAGCAACCAATAGCCTCGGAAATGACTGATTTTATTGTTGACGACCCTGCTAGACGAAAAAAGGACAACGACGTTCGTATCTGCACCTGGAATTTGAGAGCCCTAAACAGAAGAGGTGCAAGCGAACAGCTAGCGGAAGCCATAAACTGCTACAAAGCAGACAATACTGTCATATAGGAAAAGCGGTGGGATATGCCGGGCAAAAAGAGGATGAAAAACTGTGACATCTACTACGGACCAGAAACAGCGAATATTCGGATGCGGATTTGTTATAAGTGTCAGACGTAGGCAAGAAGCTTCATGGTTCTAAGACGTTAACGAACGCATTGTAACAATCCGCATCAAAGCCCCTACGCTGGAAAAAGATGTTATAGCCAAGGATTGCTTCTACGAGCTCATTGCCAAATGCCTATGAGCGAAGAAGTACGATCTTAAAATCGTGCTGGGAGGTTTTAAAGCATATGTAGGTATCGAAGACATCTTCGGCAGTGTTGTCGGAAAATATAGCCTACACGACAAAATGTCTGACAACAGATTTATACTAATTGACTTCGCTACGGAACGGAATGCCATTATAGCCAGCACACGGTTTTCTCACATCGATATCCATAAGGGGACATGGCGGTCTCTAGATCAACGAACGGTCAACCAAATTGATCACAAGAGGCACGCATCCAGTATTTTGGATGTCCGAATATTTCGAGGAGCTAACATCGGCTCGGACCACTACCTTGTTTCAGCCAAGGAAAGAATGCGGGTGTCCACCACGCCCCAGCAATCTAGAAATACTGTGAAATACGCCAAGACTTTCGCGCAACGCGTCGAAGAAAAATGGCAACGATGCCAAGAATCCTTATTAGATCAGCCGCAACTGATGTGCTACGTTTCTCGCGCACACCAGCCAAGAAAATGAGATATGCCGACACATGATCGCAGTCATGAACTTGGCCTTCAAGGCTAAGTTGCAGGACGAGATCCACAAAATACGATCCACAAAAAAGGAAACCCTCTGAACTGCGCCAACTGCAGAGACATAAGTCTCCTCAACATCGCCTACAAGATCGTATCTGCCGTAATATGTGAACGCCTGAAAACGTATACCAGCAACTTAATCGGTCCTTATCAGTGCGGTTTTAGGCCGGGAAAGTCCACAACCGATCTAATTTTTTACACTTCGGCAAAACCTGGAAAAAAACCCAAGAAGTCCAAATCGATACCCACCATCTATCCATCGATTTCAAAACCGCATACGACAGCATTTATAAAGACGAACTATACAGAGCCATGTCGAGTTTTGGTATACCGCCGAAACTCGTCCGTTTGTGTAAAGTGATGATGGAGAATTCTCGCTGCTCCATCAGGGTCGGAAACGACTTCACCGACACATTCAAAACCAAAAAAGGATTAAGGCAAGGCGATGCGCTGTCATATTACTTCTTCAATTTGATTCTTGAGAGGATTGTGCAGAACTCCCGAGCCATTTTCCAATTTTCCAAAAATCGGTGCAACTTCTAGTATACGCCGACGGTATTGACATCATTGGTAGGAATCAACGTGATGTCATAGCTACGTTTGTTAGCATAGATACGTTTGTTAGCACAGTACGGGACAAGAACATGACAAGAACATCTCGTCAGAAATTAATAGATGAATTACTCTTGCCAACTGCTGTTTCTTCGGGCTAAGAAGAAACCCAGCCCTGCTCCGTAGAAGTATGGACCGTCTCAAAAGCGGATGAAGAAATAAATCCTTGGTCGATTTGAGAGCAAAATTCTTCGAAAAATCTTTGGTCCCGTTTGCGTTGACGGGCTATGGATACGAAGATTAAACCAAGAACTATACGAGCTGTACAGCGAGATGCCCCTGGTCAAAAAACTCCGCATTGGACGCTTAAGATGGCTGGACATGTAGAACGAATGGACACCAATACTTCGGCTCGCAGAGTCTTCGATTCCCAGCCAGACGTCGGACGCAGTAGAGGAAGATGTCGGACGCAGTAGAGGAAGACCTCGCCTTAAGCGCCGCGCACAAGTAGAAACCGACCTCAACCAACTTGAAGTGCTCAACTGGAGGCAGTTAGCTAAGAACCGGGCTAATTAGAGAGGTATGTTGGTTGATGCCCAGGTTCATTCCGGACGCCACTTAAGTAAGTTAGAGAGTCTATGTATCATATTTTATCGCTTTTCTTCAAAATTTAAAGCCCAACGAAGGACAATTATATATGGCTAGATCGGCTCAGCTATTTACTTTAAGATTTAACCAGCGGTATTATTTCGCTGTGTTACAAACTCAATATACCCCGATGGGAAGGGTTATAAACTTTGGAATTCATTCATAAGTAGACATTTCGCAGATACAACTTACATAAAGTCCGTGGTCTTGCTTAAAAAATGCTTGCGGTGGTTTATATATACACCTTTTGCAATCACCATTCATAGATATCACACCATTTGGGCTGCGCGGATTTAAAAGAAAAATAGATGGACGTAAAAGTAGGTAAGACTTAATATACTACCAACGCCCATTAGTTGGACTTCCTGTGCACTTAGCAAGGAATCTTCTTCAAGTCTTTCATATAAATTCACCACAGAAACATGCGGTCGGTTACGTTGTATGTCGTCTGGTCAATCTGAACGATCAATGTAACGGACATCTTTATCCTGGCCAGCCTAGAATCCCAGCACATCGATTCACAATAGCGGGAAGGAGTAAAAGTTATTTAAACTCTACTGACCATTTAAAACGCCGGCCGTATTTTTGGAATCAAACCAATCATTAACCTCATTGATGAAGCTCATTTTGGTTGGGTTTGCTAAAAAGCAGAACTATTATCTTGGGCTGATGAGAACCCAAGGACGATTATTGAAAAATTGTGGTGGATAAATTGATTCCACAGGTTCAGTAAACGATAAATCAACACCGGTAGGTCGACGACATGTAACACCGGAAACATGCCATTGTCCGTGAGATTGTGCAGGAGAATTCGAGATAGTCGTTTTCTCGTCGCTCACAAGAACTCGGTCTTCCGATGAGTTTTGAGTCACGACTCGAGCCTGTACCCATACAAAGTTCAACAGACCTAGGAGTTGAAGGTAAACAACGATAGACAACGATTGGACTTACTTTTTAATCCACTTTTTTATTTACTTAAAATTTTGACTTAATATTAGACAAAAATGCTTAAATCTAACTTATCAATAACATATCTACTTAATCTAACTTATAGGCCCACAGCGGGCGCTGTAAGCTTATAAATAACATTTTTCTTTTGCTTTTCAGCTTAAATTTGTCATTTGTTTTTCATTATTAATATTAAGACATTTTATTGATTTTTCAAAGAAAAAATTAAAACTTTAAACAGTAAACATTTTTTTTTTTTTTTATATAAAAACTTAATCTAGACTAAAACTAACTTAAGCTACTTAAGACTAGTTAAACCTAACTAACACTACTTAACTTAACTACTTAAACCTAACTTAATTATAATCGGGGTGGCAAGCACTCGTTGCATATGCCCCGAGGGTTTGCCATCCCGATTGCGTCATCGGTTGTACAAGACCAACCCAACAGAGGAAATCCGAGCAAAGTTCAAACAAGCCAGAAATGACTGTAATGCCCATTAAAAGCGTGTCAAATTCCTCTATGACCGAACGTTGAGGCAAAAAATTCTACAATGTCCCAGAGGTAGTAAAAACTTTTGGTCATTTGTTAAAAACATAAAAAATTCGGCATCAACATCAATTCCGACGCTCATTCACAATGACATTCCAGCTGTCAGCTCTTTAGACAAAGCCAATCTGCTTGCTGCGCATTTCGCAGCCAATTCTACATTGCCAGATTGTGTTCAGTCTCCTCCTGTACTTGAGAACGTAGATCATTCTATGGGACAAATTCACTTTCGTACTCGTACAGTTGCAAGAGTTTTATTTGATCTTGACATACATAAATCCGCTGGTCCAGATGGTATATCCCCCATCATTCTGAAGTGGTGTTCTTCTACGCTAGCAACACCACTGCGTAAGCTTTTCTATCTATCCTACTAATCAGGACTCTTTCCGAGTAGATGGAAAACAGCATTTTTCCAGCCTGTACCAAAAAAAGGCGAATCTTCTTCTCTCTCCAACTACCGACCAATTGCACTTACGTCCCTTCTTTCCAAGGTCATGGAAACGCAGATAAATCGTCAGCTTATGAAATATCTCGAAACACGAAAACTTCTAAATGACCGGCAGTATGGTTTTCGCAGCAACAGGTCTACTGGTGATCTGATGACATATCTCACCGAAAAGTGGAACCAATCAATCCACCATGGTGGCGAAAGCAAGATTGTTGCGCTTGATATTTCAAAGGCATTTGACAGGGTTTGGCATCAAGCCCTTTTGTCGAAAATGCGTGCATTTGGAATCGACGAAAAACTTTTTCTATGGATTAGACATTATCTTTCGAAACGTTCAATTCAAGTTGTTTTGGATGGTTTCAAGTCAGTAACTCACCAAATAAATGCTGGTGTCCCTCAAGGCTCAGTTTTGTCTCCGACTCTCTTTCTCATTTTTATAAATGATCTCCTGTCTGCAACTTCTAATCCAATTCATTCCTTCGCTGATGACAGTACCCTCAGCTTCTCATATTCGTTTACAGGTCCTCATCCCTCACCTTCGAACGTGGACTCTAAACGCCAAAATATGTTAAGCTCATTGAATTCCGACCTAGACAGCATTATCAAATGGGGTAAATCTAATAGAGTGGAATTTAATGCTTCCAAAACACAATGCAAACCGAAAAGCTTTCCATGCTAGGTATGTGTGTTAGTAACGACTTACGTTGGAACGACCACATATTCGAAGTCGCTAAAAACGCAGCGAAATGTCTAGGTTTCCTAAGTCGATGTAAGAAATATTTCACCCCTTCTGATCTGGCCACAAAATATAAAGCGTTTGTACGCCCAAAACTTGAATTCAACGCCCACGTCTGGTCAGGTGCACCAAAATCAACATTGCACCTACTAGATAGGATTCAAACACGTGCGAAATAACTTATAGGAGACATAAGAATAGCGAACTCCTTAGTTTCGCTTGAACACCGTCGAAACATCTCCTGCCTTACCTTGTTTTATCGCTATTTTAACAACCAAGGTTCAAATGAAATAGGCAGCTGCATTCCTCCCATTCAACAATTCAGCCGCAATACTCGTTACGCAATGAATGCAAATCAGTTTACCCTCAAGCCTATCTTCGCACGTACGCTGAAATATAGAGATTCATACATAAACCGAACAACACGAATGTGGAATGCTCTACCAAACTCTGTTTTTAATTTCCATTATAACTTACAGACATTTAAAACCAATGTGCATCGGGATCTCCTTTCTTCTTATCCCTAATTTCCTTAACGCCCGCACTGTGCTAAAACATATAAAGCGTAATCGATATAAATGAATGCCTCTGGTGGAATAAAGCCGGACATGAGCGCACTCTCCATGTACAACAACGAATGGACTCGTGTTCACTGAATTGGCTCTGGAGCTGGAAACTGACCCTAATTTTCATCGAAAAAACATCAGCCAATTTCCGGATGAGGGGTATGTCAGCAAACCAAATTGTCGAATTTGGAACGTTACCAATCCACATGAGGTCCGATAGCGTCAAATGCATCTCGAAAAAGTAACTGTTTGGTACGGATTTTGGGCTGGCGGCGTCATCAGTCCTTATTCCTTTTTTTGGTCATGCCATTATCGCCAATCGCGAACTCTATAAGCCGATGATAACCAACTTTGGATGACAGCTGACACAACATTGGAAACTCTCTACGTGCGATTCGAGGCATTGTTATCACACGTGAATGTGATCTGAACTGGCCACTGAGATCGAGCGATTTGATTCAAAACCACAGCGGCCCTCATAACAAATGACATCGGCCAAATTCAGCCTAATTTTTGCGCCAGAGTTGTGGAAAATTTGACATTTCGGATGCGCGCTACCCAGAGACCATACATAAAAGCATTGATAGGCATAGATAGAATAAAAAAGAATAAAAAATGTCGATGATATCTCACACACACTTTGTTTAATAATCATTAAATTATAGGAAGGCTCTCTGGAAGGCAAGCTAGTTCCTCTCTCGAAATTAACAAAAAATGCAACTCAAGTACAAATTATTGCATAAGGTATGTCTCGCGTCTTTAAATTTAATCTCCGAACACAGATGCCGCCGCTGTCAGATTAATGCAAATGATTAAATCACTCAAAACGGATTATTATTCTTTACGCCTTTCCTTTATTCGGAAGTTATCTAGAGATAACTGTGCCATATTTTTGTAATTGTTGTTCTTATTTTCCTCAAAGTGGCATCATCGTTTAAACGAAATTTCTAATGACACTTGTAATTCTCACCCTTATAGGTCGTTTCCCATTTACGTTAAATAATACAAGAGTTCCTTGAACACGTGAGAGAATCCAACGTACTCCTTTCTATCCAACACCTCAATTGAGGAATCCCACAAGTCAGCGTTACAAACTCTTTTCCCAACGGAAGACATTCTGTTCCAAACTTTTACTGTTTGGTATATCAGGTTGTCGGGGAGAAAGGGAAAAGGGATGTGAATTTAATTTCGCTGAAATGTTAATTTTTCTATCCTCCTGCAAATTTAAATACCAGTGATACCGTTTCCTTCTTTTCAGTAAGATGTAATTAAAAAGTATTTTTCAAGGCGTAAAGTTTTTCCGCTACGGCTTATAGTTTATGCGGCAATCAATTTGCTGTCGACTCGAAACACATTTCTCAACCTCAATTCAATTACAAGTTCTATGTTGCAGATACTATCGATGATGGTTGCCCCGATTCCGCGAATTCGTATCTCTACATCTCTACCTAAGACAGGCTTCTCCGCAAAATGTTGATATTTGTATAGAACAAATATGTGCAGTTCTCTACAATATTTGTGGGTGTGTAGATTTGTATTATTTTGTAAGATAATATGCGGAACAAAGTCGTTGTCGTCGTCGTGCAAGCTACATGTTCAGATATAAATCACAAATTTAGTTAAGCTATTTCCAGATGTATGCAGAGATTTTGGTGGCGTTGCTTCCTTCTACTACAACAGGAAACTTTAGTGCGTTCAAGTTTAAGGATGGTATTAACCAGATAAACTGTGTTTATGTGCCTTATATACTCAAGCTGTTTCGTTGGCAAAATAATGTCTTCGAGGAGAATTCGTTTGTGGGGAAAGTAGTTGTCTAAGACTTTATGTCGCTTTCTTGAGATGATACATTTACGAGAGTTCGTTGAAGTACATTTCCTACTCATAAATATTTTGTAAAAGGATGAGACGAAGTATCACGTAGCATTTTGACATTCATTGGAAATGAGATCTGATAACAGCAGAGTGGTATATTCTTAAGAAGGGATGCCTGTAATTAATCTTGGCACAATTTTATTAAGGCACGACTGGGTCTTACACAACTTTCTCTTCAACAGCGAGTTGGGCGTTAGATCAAATCTCAAGCATGATAAAATTTCATAGTTTGGCGAAAATACACAATAATTATTCATTTTGATTATTGATGTTTAAATCATATAAATAGTGTCGAAATGAGAACGTTTATTTCGGAATTTGAAGGAATCGGTGCCTTGTGAATAATAATGATTTTGCGTTGTTGGCCAAAACTGAAATATCCGTTTAGGGATAGTTGGGTCAATACTAATATAGTGGAATATTTTGCGAGAAATTGACAATTTTTTACATATGGCCTAAATAAAAAAAACCGTTATATGGATTTTCTCGAGAAAAAAAATGGCGATGCAGTTTTGTCGGAAATAATACGCTTATAATATATGTAAGGTTTAATCAAAAACGTTAGTGACGTTTTCGAGAAAATTGGGGTTATATATAATTTTTATATTGCAGGTACCTTTAATAACATTGCCAAAAGCAAAAAAAAAAACAAAATAGCCAAGAATTATGACCAAAAAGAAACGCTGGAAACGATGTTTGACAAAAATCGGTCAAGCCGTTTAGGCTGGAGAGACAATTACGGACAGACGGAACGAAAAAGTCCAAAAACCACTTTATTGGGCTCATCTTAATGTTAAAATCAATCTAAATCTCGAGGTCGAATTATTTCACGTAAATAATTTACAGTCTCTTTGTTTAGAAGTTAAAAAGAGCGGAAAAATATGTTCTGTTCATAGTTCAAGTCAAGTTGTCAAAAGACCTGTATGATAGGTTAAGTTAGTATAACGATCTGCATGTTTGCAACTGGAAGGCATATACTACATTGAACACCCCATTCTATTTTGAAAACTAATGATACGCCCCAAACAAGTGTACGTGGCAAAAAATCATATATAGGAAAAATAAGACTACATGTCATTTGACCAAAAACACCGTTTTTCCGAAAAGTTTGCCAAAGGTAAAAAAGGTTAAAAGTAGCATTGAGTGAATTTTAAAATTTTGTAAATTTGTTCTGAAGCAACGCACAAGAGTCGTATATTGCAACTTTTATGAAACTAGTTCAAAAAGTAAGGGATAAAAATTGGTGTCATATGGACGGACAGACAGACAGCTAGCGATTCTGAGTCGATCCATATACTTTCAGCTACATCTACCTATATCGACGATATCTATCGTGAATCTTTCCGATAGATTTATTACATTTCCTACACCTCTTATTTTAGGCATCCGAATTCAGCTGGGCTGTTATAAATCAAAAAATCTGTTTTACTTATTTACGAAGTACCTCTAGGTCGATCAAGTAAACCTCAGCGCCAACTATTTAGAAGCTGTCTTCCGAGCCTTTATTTTTCCTAGCAAAATTTTCATTCAACGTTTAGGCTAAATTCGGTTAATAGAAGATCAACAAACATTCATAACTCTTTAATATATGTTTCTCTAGAGGATGTCACATTCTTAATTTTTTGTTTGTCATTTAATGTCATAAATGTGAAAATGGTTTTATTTTTGTCATTACAAAATTGCGGAAATATGTTTTATTTTATCCTGTCATTATAATGACATTCTATAAATACTGTGTAAATAAAATTTCATATATAGTGACAAGCTACGAAAGAACAATGAACATTTGCATTCTCAATTCTCAAACGACAAAATATCATCGATTGAAAAAAAAAATAATAAAAAAAGTATGTCTTATGGCCTTCTTTTGCGTGTTATGTCGACATTAATTTCTTTCTACAGTGGAAATTGGATTGGTAAGTAGAAATTCTAGTTTTAAACTCATTGAATTGTAAATATAAAATTGGTATTGTGTATTAAGTGATCAATTTTCTGCTCCGATTATTGCAGGTGTGGCGGCAAGTCGACAACGCAAGCTGCAGAAAAATGGACCAATAGTGACAACGCTTTTAATTCGTCACTATTTAACGTCGTGTAAATTATGGTGTCATTATAAAATGACAAACTGCAATTTTTATTTGCAATAAATGTCACTCGTGTAATTGAAAAAACGTTCTAATTTTCATATTTTGATCAATACTGGACTTTTCTAATGAATCACAATTTTGGATGGACATAAATTATAACAGACTTTCGACCCATTGCATTGTCTATGATTTAAATATATAAAGACTTTATCTCTTTATGTCTTTGCGTTTATATTTAAAGTTAGCGTGGCAGTGTATGAGTTGTGCATTTTTTACACTTGTTCGGCTGTAAGCAACAAAGAGTTGGTATGCCAAATTTTACATGCACAGCTCAAAAAATAATGCCAACAAAAAAGGTGCCGTACCGACATATGGATGGACTGGACAGACATGGCTAGATTATCTTAGTTGTACAGGGTTTACCATATTTTATGTCGGTGTGTAAACATTGAGTAGCATTGACATTTATCGACCGATTGACTTGTTTTTGACATGTCGATTCAGTACTTCCAATTAGTTGTGCAACGTGCATAACGCCGAATTTTGGGCAACAAGCACCATCTGTTAACATTATGCGTCGTTTGGTGTCGAATTTTATTGAGCACAGTACAGTGTGAGATCGTCGACAGGCCGTTCATCAATGCCCAAGTTCAGATATGTACTCAGCATTTTGGTGTCAGTGGAATCACCATGCGGAAGGATGATTTGCCTTTTTTTTTACGTATAAAGTGCAATTGACTCAAAGAATATTGTTGAGAGGCCGTTAACTTCGCTTAGAATAAGGTCGAACAGTCGCTCGAGTAGTTGAAACATATGCTTTTTGGAATCAAAATTTAATAACCGAAGAAGTCCATATAACACTCACTGGGGCCGTTAACAAGCGAACCCCATTGCATGACCTAAAAGTGTCTGTTAGCGATAAAACATTGAACATTTTTCTTAAGAGATGATAATCTATATTGGTGGATGTTGGTCATAAATTTGAGAAAAAGGTTCGAACGGTTCTGGTTTCCGAATGAAAAAGGACTGGAATTGTGTTTTTAAATATTGAAACACTGACTGGATTTCCAGATCTGCAGACTTGACTTCTCGGACTTCCTTTTCTGTTTTTATTTTGAGAATATTGAATATCAAAGTGTACGCTAGCAAGTCTTAGACCAGACCATTGATGAACATAAGGCAGACATTCCTCGCCCAAATGTTCGCTATACTAGTTAAGGATACATTACTTAATTTGGCGAATTGGGCTCGTGGTTGATACGTTAAGCTAATAAGCGCATGTTTTAAATCTCTGATGTATAAACACCCAAGTAATTTTTTCTAACAGCCTCTGTCGTAAGTCTGACAAACATCCAAGAGTACCAAAATTGTCATGAGAAGCTTCTCAAATTTGCAATTCGTAGTCGGCGTAGTCGCAACCACTTGACTAGGTTTGGAGGCATAATTTGATAAGCCGTAAGTTAAAACTTTGTCCGACTTCGGCTTATTTGTTTATTTAAAAAAAAAATTACGCCAACAATCTAAAAATAGTATACGACCTCAAACTGAACAAGTTTCAACTTTTTTTTTCAACTTAGTAACTTATAAATCTCAAAAAAAACCGACAAAATAAAAAAGATCTTTTAGGCTCTAAGATAACCTTCCGATTCTTTTTTTAATGACTTTTTCCTACTAAGAAGCTAACCAAAGATAGCTTACAAAGTTCAGCTGACGATTAAGATCCAACAAAGCATGCAATTACTTGTAATCGACTTTAAATTGAATAGATGTGTGTACATATTGCATAGCAACATTGTCATAAACAATGTACATGGTACAACATGTTTAGAGAAGGTATTTACAGTTTACACTTAATCCGACAATTAAATTCAAATCATTTCACACTGGTATGGATTTACAAGTATATCCAGATTCCGGATCTGCACATCCTTCTAGTAATTTCGAACTTTTGTTTCTCTATTTTATAAATAAATCCGGTTTTCATTGAGTGTATCTGCGTGCTGCTAAGACATGAAAACATGTTTGCAAGCAGATGAAGAAAAAATAAAATCACACAAGGAGAGATAGAAAAGAAAGCAGCGCACAACTTAGAGATTCTATCGACGGATTAATGTGCATCTGCCACTGCGTGCGGGACATGGTGCAAAATTCCAGTTGAACTTCTTCGTTTTTTGTTTTTCTAATGGCGGATGGAGAGCTGCATTTATTCGCAAAAGAGGAAACAAATTGCAATGCAAAAGGTTTAAAACTTACAGCTAAGAGATAGCTGGACATAGAGAGTAGTTTGACTGCAACTTTTTCTATAAATCTGGTTCTAGCTGAAAAATATTTTATATGGACTTAGAGTCTGTGTATGCGCGATGCGAACTGTTGGGATAGGTGACGTTTTTGCTACGACATTTTATACATTTACCCCATTTGGTGTTGTGTCATTTGAGATTCATTTCCTTCAATAGACAGATAGAGATATGTCAAACCCAAGAGAGTCCTTGATATGTAATCGATAGAGGATATTGTATCTATTATATCGGTAATTTGTCAATGAATATATCTTATAAGGATATTTTATTGATTCTAGATATGGGTGTGATTGACGCACATGCTGCAGATATGCGGAAATTTACTATCCTTGTGAGGATATAAGAGAACCCAATTGATGGGAGTGATTTATAATCAAAAAGCTAATAAATGGCCACACCGGACAAACTTCTTCACATAAACTAAGAAGAGTCTTTTGTTTGATTATTAAGTTTGGACAAATCTATTTGCAATAAAAGGCGAATTTTGGTAAAGTAGATAACTGGGGTCAACGTGAAGTGGGTGACTGGGGGCAAAAGGCTAAGGTGTGGTTTGGTTGAAGAAACATCTACGATATGAATAGAGAATATTGAGCTGATTAACATTTCATATAATAAAACGCAATGTCCGTCTTTTTTTGAGCGTTATAGAAATTTGGTATTATCACTGATCCAACTGCAAAAGCCTATATGAAGGTTATGTTGAAAAATGTATTTACTTTTTTTTTATTTCGGTACTTCATAAATCCATCTCAAGTCTTGCTTTTTAGATGTTGTTATTCAAAACCGTCATTGTTAAGCTGTCAAAAGGCTTTAAAGACTTGTTAGACAGTTTTAGTCATGCACAACAGTGTCTGCATTTCTGACCCACGCCTGTCTGTTGATGATTCTACCTCTACAGAGAAGATGTGATGAGTCACTTGGTTTCAAAAAACCTTCTTCCAACAGGTCTTTCTATTAAATGTTCAATAATTAATAAGCCGGATGTTTTCGTTTCATCATTTAAGATAGTAGTACTTCCTTATGTACTTGAGAAAGTATGCGACACGAATTCATACTACCGAATACTACCGAATACTACACGAATTCTACTACCAAAATGTAAGAGGGCTCCGAATACAAAAGGAAAACGTTTTTTCTAAACTCTCAAAACGATTCGCGTCACATATTATCATTGAAAGAAACGTGGTTTGACGCTAGTATACTTGACTCGAAACTATTGGACATTGGACATCACAGTACTTCGCACATGAATGCAACGAACTACAGACACGTAACAGCACTGGCGACTGAGGCCATCGGCTGGGACAGATAAGGACATTAATACAACAGAGAGAGATAGATAGATACAAAGAAGGAAAGACATATAACATACACCTACGTGGCACAGAGGAGGAGACATAGATTAATATTGTCTCATATTATCGCACAGCTGGCCTCAGATAAGCTGGCGATTTTCGTAGAAAACAAATGCTGCCGAAGCTGGGGCTTGAACCCGCAACGTTTGGCTTAGCAGTCAACTACGCATTCCTCTGAGCCATGGCCACCTGCAGACTCGAAACTATTTAATTGTGAATTATCATATCAGTATATAGGAGTGATCGACATATAAATGACCTAAAACCGCTTGGTGTAGTCATTTACTAAAATACTATACAAACATATACAAATTTTTGGCACAACAGGCTCGTTCGTACCCAGGGCCGAGCTTTCTCTCAACCATTCATGTGTGCGTGTGTATACTCATTGCACGATGGCGGGACCTCCTGTTTTATGCCGACTTCGAGCGGCGAATTTGAGATAAGCTTTTCTTCACAATTGATAGTACTCGGATGATTTGTCAGATCATCACGAGAGGAGGGCCAGTGAAAAATAATTAAGGTGTTTCTACGGCTTGGAATCGAACCCATACCTTCCTTTCTGGCGGCTCATCGCACTTAGTGCCACTAAGCCCCAAAAAGTCATTTAACTCTGAGAAAATAGAGTTTCCATTCCCTCTTAAAATTAAAACATTCTGTGTTGTTATATTGCCTATTCGGATAGCTGTACGAAAATTCTGACTCGTATAATCGTTCGTACTATTTTGACTCTCAAAATGCGAACTTTTAAAGGCTCTACGAAGAAATTTCAGTTTGGATTGTGAATATTGACAGCTACTCCAATTTAGAAGAATCTGTTAAAATATGCTATTTTCTAGTAATCGATTGCATTATCCATTCTAGTAAAGAATTCTAGATATGCTCAAATCGAGCATCATTGGTACACAAAAGAGCTCAAATCTATTCGAAATGGACGTCAACGTCACATTTGACGATGAGACACGATTGAGATAGTTTTCGAAGAAAAGAAAATTTGCTCAGCCGTATTTCTTGACGTGTCGCAATTTGACAAGGGTTACAAGGTCTGGCATAGAGGCCTTCAATACAAATTAAGACAAGTTCTGCCTGAACAATTATATAAAATCCTCGTGCCGTATCTTGAGCACAGACTCTTTCCTGTGATACTTGAAAAGAATATTCTCATTCAAAGAAATAGTGGCGGGAGTACTCCAAGGAAGCGTCCGTGGACCACTCTTGTCCCTCCGATTCACTCGTGATATCCCACAAACAAACGATACAATAGTAGCAACGTTTGTTTTCGATACTGCTATACTAGCAGATGGCACAACAATAGAGGAACTAAATATAAAATAACAAAACGCTCTCAGCGAGGTTAATGAATGGAAAAAATCCTAGTGGATTGCACTTAACCTTAAAAGGACACACAATTTGCTTGTATTTCTAAATACGGTTCGAGTCCCTTTTGCAAATGAAGCAAGATATCTGGGAATGCAACTCGATGCAAAATTAAAATGGAAGTCGCATGTGAAAACAGAAATGCGAAGAACTCAAAAATAAATACAGAGAATTGTACTGGTTGTTCGAAAAATATTCGAAGCTTAACCTTGATAGCAAGCTACTATTATACAGCAAGTGCTAAAGCCGGTTTGAATATATGGTATAGACATTATGGGGTTGTACCAGTGAAATGAATCTAAATATTTTACTGTTGAAAACAAAGTGTTAAGTTCATGCGACGTGGTATATAAGCAACGAAGATCTACGCATAGACCTGGGTATTCCAGCGGTTAAAGATGAAACGAACAATTTTTCACGAAAACATAAAAAGACGTTTATTAGGACTCGTTAACACAACAGTCCTCCAAATTTTCGACGACACAAATTTGTTGCGGCGTCTTCAAAGAACTAAACCCTTGGATTACCCCGACAATCACAAACCGCGCTGTAAATTGAGGATAATTCAGAAGCTCTCAAGAGAAAGTAACCAGCCAAACATTTATATATATATATATATATAATCGTGATACAAAAATTGCTAGACAAGTCGCATCAGCACAAATACAAGAAGGGCGGTTGTTTTAGGGAGTAAAAATCGCTAAAAATGCTAAATAGGCGATTTTTTAATCATAAACTGAACAATCCCTACATCGAAATGGAGGCATAGGCATAGAGCCGTAATGGATACTAAAACTTCGTTCTCCATAGTCTTGGATCTCCAGTCATCGACCTTTACCAACTTGATCATATTATTTCCTTTCAGAAATTGGGTTCAATTATATCTCTCATTAAGAATTTCGCAAGTTAAATTTAGAGGTTCCAAGTCCAACCCTATTGTTGCTCAATTTGGAGTACCTCAAGGAAATCATCTAGGACCAATTTTATTTATACTTGCAATTAACGGTGTAAGATCTTGTATTCGAGATAGCAAATTATTGATATATGTTGATGAGAGGAACATTTTCAAATGTGTAGGAGATCTAAACGATTCGTTCATACTCTTAACCGATTTAAATAGTTTTACCATATGGTGTCATAAAAACGACTTGAATCCGAACTCTACTTAGTGCCAGCATATGTAATTTTCACGAAAACGTGCTTCAACCAATTTTAATTATACTCTGTCCAGGCACACGCTCTGTGGTGTGAACAGTTGTAAAGATCTAGTTGTTTGTTTTGATAATTAAATGGAATGTGATAGACACATTTACGTTATCGTCATAATCCAACTATATTTTCGGATTTATAAAAATGTTGCTTAAAACAGCTTAATGGCACTTACGGCACTCAATAGATTTGAATCTGTCCGATAGACTTGAATCTGTCCGATTTGATTTAAGAGGATTTCCATGGGATGATCTTAGCAGTTTACCTCCGTATAAGTATCGGCTTAAACTGCTACAACATTTGTCTTAGTCACTACGTAGACTTAACAATGACATGGTTTACATACACCAATTATTATCATTACAAATTGATGCTCCTGAGAGGTACATACAACCTGCGTTTCGGGCTTTAGCTCACGGATTTCGTGGATGATATTGACCTTAAATGCTTGAATCGTTTCCAGATTGTTGGCAAACTGCGGTTATTCACGGTTCCCCAGAACTAAAATTCAAAGGGGTCAAATCGAAGTAGATGGCCGTGCGCGTAGTCGAATTATCTGAGATATTTCTGCAGAATTCGACTCAGGCTACTGCGAAATGCTGAGCTGTTGAGATCGATGGTGAGTTGATGTTTGTGAATTTAGTCTTACAATCTCGGCTACAATAGCCACATCCGCGCACCTCACAAATATGTGGACCATGAGCGTTGCCTACTAGCATACCAGTCTCACGAACTTTTTGCACAAACTTGTACAGCAGGAGGGGTGGGTGTTTCTTTTCGAATAAAACTGCTTTTCAAATAACCCGCTATTTGGGCCATACGGCACTACTTTGGAAATAAGTTTTCCGTAGTTACCAACGTTGTTCAAGCTTAAAGCGACTCATTTCGTTTCGCGGACGTATGGTACTGACTTTCTGTCAATATTTCGAATGGGAAAGAGCTGCATGTGTCAAAATAATCTGAAAAAACTATTGGAAGGTCCACCCTGTATATTAGATAACCCTAATCATAATCATTAAGTTTACAGTATAAATAACGATCTAGTTGTACTGCACTTGAATAAAATTAGTTAAAAAAACTCTGCTTGAGTCGTAATAAGTGTATATAAAATTGTATAACTAAATTCTAGTCAATTCTATGTCAAACTTAATAACTTCTATCTTCTGTTATGTCAAATGAAAGTTTTAAAAAGGACACGTATGAATTGATTCGCCACCGTGCACAGCAATTGGAGCTTTGTCCATCAATTTTATGGGACCTTACAAGATCCAGCTTGAGCAAGAATTAAAGCCGCGAGACCATGCAACGCGTCGTGATTTTGGTGCATGGGACGAAAATGAGATTGATCTCGATGCTGATTTTCATCGCAAAATTGTGTTCAGTGATGAGGCAAAATTGCTGCATTTGGAGTGAAGAGAATCCGCATGAGACCCTTGAGACGCTATTACATCCACAAAAACTGACTGTTTTGGTGTGCTCTATGGGGTGGTGGAGTCATTGTGCCAAAAGTTAATGGAGACCGGTATAGAGCCATGATAACCGACTATTTTGTTCCCAACAAGAAGCTAAACGCCGCACAGCCCACAGCGTACGTCACAATCGCTTTATTGAAGGAAACATTCGACAAGCGCATGATTTCGCGGAATGGACCTGTCAATTGGCCACCAAGATCGTGTGATTTGACAACATTGCATTATTTTCTTTGGGGATATGTGAAGTCGCTCGTCTACGCCAACAAAGCAGAAACGTGAGGTGACTTGGAAGCGAACATTCGTGGCGTTATTGCCGTCATACGGCCCCAAATGCTCGAAATAGTGGTTGGAAATTGGACCTCTAGACTTGGATTTATACGAACCAGCCGCGGCGGCCGCATGTTCGAAATCTTATTTAAACATTAATGGGACAAAATTATTATTCCAATAAAGCTCAATTGATGGACATTGTTCGTTGATTCTTCTTGTATTAAGCTTGCTACGACACAGATCTATCATTTATATTCACCTTCACATATAAATCAAAATATAAGCAGAGCTGTCTGTTTCAGTACATGTCACACCTCGAACTCATTTCGAAATCCATTACCCGAAAGCCCATTTTATATCGAGCAGCACAAATGTCAAACACCTGTTCCACTTTCAAATGAAAATAAGAAAAAGTAACTCACAAGTTAAAGTCGATTCAATAGGTCCCCCTCTACACAACACATTCCTATCCCATAAGGTGTGAGTAGCATCTCCATCGCATAGATGTTCGAAATAATGTCAATAATTTCAATTCCGTAAACATGCTCCCTCCAACGTTGATATAAATACGAGTACCACCAGTACATACCTGAAACGAGAAGAAAACAAATTCAAGTTCAGCAAAGATAAAAGAAACTAACAAAAAAAAAGCAACAACAACAAAAATGAAGATAAATTAAATAAAAACAGGTATCCTAACGACATTTTCTCATCGCATCCTGCTGCCCGTGTAAACCTGGATTGAGTAACATTTTCCATCTTTCGCTGCAAATGATGATGCTTTCTTATGGATTCCTCTCACTGCAGCACGGTGTTAGTCATGGACGTCTTTAGGGGGTCTTGATCGATAAATCACGCAGCACACACACATATACACACATGCATGGTGTGCTCGTGCAGCAGCATCTCAAATAAAAAATTGACCGACAATGCCAGCTACGACGACTAAGAAGACGAAGACGTCGCGACGGTCGTGTCTCCTGGGCTTGACGAGCATGGTAACACAACACAACGTTGTTGCCCCTTCTTCCGTCAGATGTGTGTTACTTATAGATAACGGTTAAGTGAAATGCATTCTTGAAAATTACGGTAATTGCATTTGGGAATGGCTTTTTTTTGTTTTATATTTACAAGTGCTGGAAGAGAAGATATGGACATGGTCAGCAATGGTTGGTGTTGGATAGGAATCTTCTGCCAAGCTTACAAACTGCATTTTCCTGTTTCAACGAAGGAGGCAACAGGAAACTCGTCGTTGGTTGCAGGGAATCGCAAGAGTGCCCAGTCGATAAATTGACTACCAAGGTGAAGGTTTTTCCACAAATGTACCATCTATCCGCTTCTCGTATATACCTTAGGTAACCAGTTTTTCTTTTGGTTGATCAGTTTCATCGCTTACTTGCACAACGTAATCATTTTAGCGTTCATTAAGGGAACCGAGGCAGGTGCTAGATAGATATTTCATAAAAAAAATATAACACGAGGATAAGGGACGTCGAAGAATATCCCATCGGAAACTGGAATATTGATAAATGATACAATTATACGCAATTGCCTGATGCATGAGAGCAACTAAGGTGAAAAATGACGAAAGACATCCTTTACACTAATCGTGTAGCTATTTTGACGCAAATTGATACGTAATAAGCGGGTACATGTAACAGGTTAATGGGTTGCAATAAGCTCTGATGGGCGTTAATGGGTTGATGGTATTTAAACCAAATATATGTATAGTTGATGGGAAGTAGAATTGCAGAACTTTGAAATTGGTTTAGAATGCTAGAAGGGAGATAAAAAGTGAATAGGAAGAGAAGAAGTCGGTTATAAGACATTCTTCGCTATATAACACGGAATTAAGAAACTTATTTGTATGACAAATACTGCGACTTCGATAGCAGTAATACTGTTAGTGATGCAATGATGTAATTACAAATTTCCCAATGTCATTTCAACACCACTATATTTGTAGGAAAATAATGCAACTTGTTTCGTCAATGCCGGTACGAGAGGTACTGGGTACAAATTTACCCGAAAAAGCATCATTCAACGCTGAAAGCCTCCTGGAATACTACCGCCCAATAAGGACATGGTTTAGTGATAAAAACCGCGAAGTTGAAGCGAAGATCGGATGGACTTACACTGATAAAGAGGTGCTAAGCAAAGGGGCACTTATACCTTTACCTACAAAATCGCTAGATACTGAAAAGCCGACAGAAAATGTCTGGCTGGATAATTATGCAGTTGGTGCAAGTCACCCAACGGATTACGACTTAAACTTAGCACGGTGTAGTCAGCAGCGGATTGGAGATGAATATGAAAACTGGATAAAAAAAAAATATTGAGAAGTTGAAAGTTTTTTTTTATACGATGTACAAAGTCAGGCAAATTATTTTAACCTTACTCTAGTGTCGAAACATTCCGTAATGAGCCTACGACTTAGCCAACATGCCTCTCCATTAGCGCAGTCTTTATCTAACTGCCTATAGTTGCGTACTTCAAGTTGGTTGAGTTCGGCTTCTATTTGTGGCCACCAATTAAGGTAATGGGTCCGACGTCTGGCTAGGAATCGAAAACTCTACGAGACGGAATATTGATGTCCATTTTTTCTACATGTCCTAGCCATCTTAAACATAAAATGCAGAGTTTTTTTTGACAAGAGTATATCGCTGATGAATATTCTTCTCCATAGCCTGTTACGGACCAAGGATTTTTCGAAAAATGTTCTCAAAAAGAGGAAGGATTTCTTCATCCACTTGAAAGAGAAATTATTCGTTTAATTGCTGGCGAGATGTCGTTGTCAGAGTTAATAGCGGAGCCAAGCCAGACAAAGTCCCTTACTACCTAAAAGTTGTATTGTCAATGGAGACGTTCTGTTTTAATCGATGTTGTGTGTCCTTTCGTATTGACAGTATTGTTGTTCTGACCCTAATTTAGTGTTGTGGATCAGTTGTGGATATTCCTGGTCTAAAACTACGCTGATAAGGGAGAACCAGGAGTTGATAAATGTAGACGATGTTGAGGAGAATAAGGTGCTACAGTAGTTCAGAGAGTCTATTTTTCTGGCATTCTTCCATCCGAGCTAATTTGTTAAGGAGATGGTTTCCAAATCATGCTCACCAGATTTTTATAGCCTGAAAGAAAGGCCATCATTTTCGGCAGCCTTGTTAGGCTTAAGTTCGGATATTGATATGGCGTCGTCGTCAATATTGTTCTATTGCGAGATATTTTTCGTCAACGCCATTTAACATTCTCACCAGATATTTAAAGCTCGAAAGGAAGGCCGTCATTTTCGGGAGCATTGATAACCTTAAGTTCGGATATTGCTATGCCGTCGTCGTCAACCTTGTGCTACAGCGTTATATTTTTCACCATTGCCGTTTCGCAGCATCGACTGTGACTCAACTGCAATGTTTACTTGTGCATCTTAACAGGTTCTGCTCGGGCCTTGTATTAGAAAAATTGTTGTTTTATACTTTGGTAAAAGTTACGTTCATTGGCAGTTTGTTCATCTGGAGACCGCCATGTTACATTCTGGATATCAAGGTCAGGAAGCCGTTGTCGAGCTAAATTGGCATTTTGATGCGCAGCGAATTTAATGGGATTTGGTATTGTGTGGCTATGTTTTCCCGCAATAATTCTAAAGATATCCTTTCTTTCTACCTTTGCGTTAAAGTCAATCAGTTCTGATCCTGCTCAATATAACACTCTTTTGCCCATTCCATCGTATTTCTTAAATGGCAGCAATTTCTGCTTTGTAGCAGCTTAGGGGTTCCTCTAGTCGTGGACTTCTTCTACTTAATATGCCCGTACATTTCAGGTGCAGGTACGAACTTCGAACGACCTGGAATGTCAGGCCTTACCTGGAATGTCACCTGTGGCATCATATCGGATATTTCCTGCCAGTTATTTTGATCAGGCTTTATATCGGGTTCCTGTTTTTCGTTGCTTTATCAATACGTGCTCTTATAAGTTAAGTAATTAAAATCCGGTTGAATGGAAGCGGTATTCGTTGGTTACCACTGGGAGCAACAACGACTGGGCATTAACAAGTTAACGCCGCGCCGCCCAGTCTTCGCCCTCGTTCTTCCAGTACAAATTCAGACAAATTATTTCAAACTTGAGGGAAATGTATACCTCTGGTCTGGTAGTACTATTCATTATCTACGCTCCTAGCTGCATTATCAATAGGTACCTATTATGACGGGTGAACAGATCACCAAATTCGCACGATTATTCCGTGATTAATCAGCCATAACGTCCAATATAAAGACGCAACGCTTTCCTATAGGGTGATTAGGGATTTGTGGACTAATTCTCAGAACGGACTTGCAATGTAGGAAGGTATACTCTTCTTATGACATATCATTTCTATTACAAATAAGAATTCAAAATGCTTAACAGAATCTGTTGGTTGTTGATAGATTTCAAATGCCGCTCCATTGAATACAAATGAAGAAGATGCCAGCAAGTTTGTGGACAAGGCTCGTGAAAAACTTTACGCCTGTTCAGATAAAGCAAATAAGAACATCTTCAATATCAACGACAAGGAACCAGGGACTGTCCTTAAGATTATGCAATCAGCAGAGTTTTTACTTGGAAGAGCCTTTGACTACTCGCAATTCAAAGATAAAGAGTTGAAATACATTTTTAAAATCATACATCGATATGCAGATGAAGCACTTGTAGGAGGTGGGCATTGTTTCTTGATGATGACTTCAATAAAAATATTGAGCGATACAGTGATAAAAGCATGGTGCTGGCATGTTTCCCTGATATTCGGGAAAAATGTACCAAAATCAGAGAACAAGAGGAGTTGAAGTATTATATTATACTATTGGAACGCGAGGAGAGAAAAAAATGACAATTGGTCGAAGATTAATTTTTTTTGCTTTATCTGTTAACAAAATACAAAGAAGCACATATGTGGGGTTTTTCAAAAAAATTATAAATAACCACAAAACGAGGACACAATTTTTACAATTCGGGATCTTGAATTTTCTTTACTTCTTACGGCTCTTCTAGATTAGTTCATAAGATTTGATTTCGAAACCATTTTCTATAAAGGAACAACAAGGTTTTAAAATTCCATTTATTTCTTATAGATATGTATACCAGCAAAGGACTATTGGTTAAATGAGCACAACATTTCTGAAATGAAACACGTGATGGTACTTTACAAAAAAATGTATGCCTTTACAACCAATTAACCAAGAAATACGGCGAAGATGTTATCAAACCCAATGGCCCCATACCGGATTATCTTTTTCAGCAGGCCTTAGCCAAGACATGGACCAAATAAAAGTATTATTGACGAAAAGTACCCACAGAAGGATCTCCAAAAGAACCAATACGATGCTCTCAAACTGTATAAAACTGACGGTATGTTCTAAGAATCATTAGGTTTTGGATCAATTCCCGATGATATTTGGGGTAAACAAATAAAATTGAACAGTAAAGTCGATGAAGTAGATTGCAACGCATCAGTATTCGCTATGAGTCTCAATGTCCATACGCGGTACTGTCAAAAAGTGGACTTTAGAACGTATATGTGTCGCCTTATTTATGCCAGGGAAAAGACAAATCTGCCGCCGTACTTTCACTTGGAGTATCCCATTGGAGAAACTGTTGTCTTGTCAGCGTCGACAACGAAGCCCTTGCATACAATTGGGATGCTCACGGACTTTAACTTTACAGGTGAGGTGCTGATGAATAAACTTTTGCGTACGGTAGGTAAAAGAACAATTAAGTGGATTAGTCTCGGCTTAATAAAAAATTTTTAGGGCATCCACAACTTGTTAACCATTTGTCAAGTGTACTTTGTGCATACGAAGGTTATGGCCGACTTATTTGCTGAAATCGATAAAGTAGAAGAAGTCAACAAACACTACTGGACGCTAACAAGTATGTTGGTGTAGGAAGGCCAATCGACAATAACAATGAATTCTTTGACTTACCATTCCAATTCTTAATCGAATTGAGTGGCAACGAGCAGACTACGAGAAGAAGTACAGTTTAAAGTTTAAAGTTCGACTATCCTAAAACCATGAGGTTTGTAGAAAAATGATGAAACTTGGCTCGTCAAAGCCATTACCTAAAGTGCTTGCTTCACTATTGCCGGCAAATACATCGGTGAATGCTGATAGTCTCCTTGAATACTACAACCCGATTGAGACGTGGTTAATTGAGATGAACCGCATGGCAAATGTGAACGTCGGATGGACATACACCAATTTAAATTTGCCAAACTATGGATTTTAATTTAAAACAAAACAATAGTTTTCGTATTGACGCTCTGAGCTTAGTCTTCTTTCAAATCGACGAAAATATTTAAAATGTTAATAATTTTTTTTTTCTTTATAAAGAAAAATTTTTAATGAAATATATTAATCTGGTCTAGTATAAACTAAATGAAATTAAAACACACCGTTACACTATTTATTATCTACCCTCCGAACTGCATTATCACTAAGTACCTAACAAACACGACGGGTGAACAGATCATCCAATTCACACGATTAATTCATGAGCTATCACCCACCATCTCATATAAAGACGCAAGGCTTTCACAGAGTTTCATTAGTGTTTTGTGAACTACTTCTCAAGACGGACGGACCATGAAAGAAAGTCTACTTTGCCTAGTGTTGCTCGGAGCAGTATTTTTTGAGGTAAGAAGAATAGTTTTAAACAGGACTTAACATTTTATAACCGAACCTGTCTTCAATAGATTGTCAGTGCAGCTCCGCTGAATACGAATGAAGTAGAGGCTAGAAAGTTCGTAGACAAGGCCAGTGAGAAACTATACGCCTACTATGACAAACTTAGTCATGATACCTTCAACATTGCCGGCAAAGACCCAGAGGCTGCCTTGCAGGATTTTAAAACAATCATGAAGACAGCTGAAGCTCTAGTTGGAATAGTCAACGACTCAAAGGCTTTCGACTACAGCCAATTCAATGACAACGAGTTGAAATACATTTTCCAAATAATCCGACGATCTGCAGATGAGGCTGTTGTGGGAGGGGAACAGTTTTTGATGATGATATCATCACTAATTGCACTCGAGGAACTAGCAAGTGATAAGGATATTGAAGCGTACAAAAATAGCAGCGTGGAGCTAGCATATTTCCCCGACATTCAGGAGATAATTGCAAAAACCAATGATCCAGAAGAGTTGAAGTACTACTGGAACGCTTGGAGGGATAAGAATGATGCATGGGCGAAGATACATTTTATTATAATGGTGGAAATAATTAAGGAAGCTGCTAACATAACTGGTGAGTATTTTTTTATGGTTACTGATGATGGCGTAGTAGGCTTATAAACATAAGGTTACATAGTTTTTTTTTTAATTCAAAATTTAGCTTGATTCTGATAAACTCTTAACTGATTAACTCAATTTTCTATCCCTTTATAGAGGAACCAGTGTTGGACTTTTGGCTAAATGATTATAACATTACTGAAATGGAACATGTCATGACCCAAATTGAACCACTCTATAAGCAAATGCACGCTTTTATCCGAAATCAATTGGTCAAAAAATACGGTACAG
This sequence comes from Rhingia rostrata, assembly GCA_949824845.1. Lineage (NCBI taxonomy): Eukaryota > Metazoa > Arthropoda > Insecta > Diptera > Syrphidae > Rhingia > Rhingia rostrata. The sequence continues at coordinate 94,280,408 of OX463755.1, read as the reverse complement.
AAGTTATTAAGCCAAATGGTCCAATTCCCGATCATCTATTCCAGCAAGTCTTAGCACAGGCATGGACCGACGGAAGTGTTGTTGATGAAATGTACCCGCACAAGGATTTACCACCCTTTGACTCGATTCTCAAAAAGAACCAATACGATGCCCTTAAGCTGTATAAAACTGCCGATAAGTTCTACGAATCGTTAGGATTCGAAAAAATTCCAGATGATCTCTGGGGAAAGCAAATAAAAATGAACATTGATGCTGATGAAGGTGATTGCAAGGCAACGTTATTTGATATGAGTCCCAATGTATACATGCAATATTGTCAAAAAGTTGACTTTAGAAAGTTCCTACAAGCTCACGGCTATATGGGCCGCCTTACCTATGCTAGGGAGAAAACCAATCTCCCAGCATACTATTTCCCATCGCACAATCTTGAGTATCCCGTCGGTGAGGCTGTGATTTTGTCAGCGTCGACACCGAAGCACTTGAATGCAATTGGAATGGTTACCGACTTCCAGTTCACAGATGAGGTATTCATGAATAGGCTCTTGAGAATGGTAAGTAGGATAAGGGTAAATACCTCCGTTTCGACTGGATACAGTTTTTTTTTGTGTAGAGCATCCATACCTTGCTCAGCATTCCCGTGTTCTTTGTACATACGAAAGTTATGGCTGATTTATTTGCTGAGAGCGTAGAGATAGACGAACTCAACAAACATTATTGGAAGCTCATGGACAAGTATGTTGGCGTTGAACCACCAATCGATCGTGAAACTGACTTCTACGACTTCCCCTTTAAATTCTATACAGACTTGAATGAAAACCAACAGGCAATGTAAGGTTTAATGAAAAATAAACAAAAGGACTCACTTCTATTCTAAATTACTTTCAGGAAATTCGAGTCGGAGATCTTGGGATATCAGTTCTACCAGAAATTCTGTGAGATCAGTGGACAGTATCCAAAAGAAACACTTCAAAATTGTGACTTCTACGGCAGTAAGGGTGTTGGTGATGTAATGAAGTAAGCACGATAGGCACATTTTCTATATATTTGTTCTAACACCTTAACTTTGTAGGAAAATGATGAAACTTGGTTCATCAAAACCGATGCGAGAAGTCCTAGCTACACTTTTGCCTGAAAACAACGCTGTAAATGCTGACAGCCTTATGGAATATTACCGACCAATCAAGACGTGGCTGGTTGAAAAGAACAGTGCAGCAAATGTTCCAGTGGGGTGGACACACACCGATAAAAGTATGTCAGGCTAAGGGTGTGTATTTCAAATAATAGTTAACTACTTTCTTTTCATATTTCAGAGATCGCATAGGTATTGCATGAAAGCTGGGATTTTATTACATTAAAATAAATAAAATAAAACATTTTAAAAATAAACTATCAAAACAACTTTTCCCGCTGGTTTACCTTTTTTTGTTAAACAAAAATTAAGATAAGAGCTTCAATTCAAAACGGTAAACAAGTATAGTTTGCTGACTGATAGTGATGATCTTCGACTTCTAATCTTATTGCGTGTTATCAAAGTTTTCATGAACACGATGTGCACAAGATGTGCACATCTGTGACGAAAAGATTGTATTGACGTTGATCCATTATAATAAATATGAACTCCTGGTGTAGGTAATGAATCATAACATTTAGCGGAACAGATTTTATAATGTTCAAACGGAAGCCGCGTATATAATTTGTGTCAAGGTATTACCGCAGAAATCGATTTTTAGAAGACCAGTTTAAAGCTTGAAATTTTTATTGAAATTCATAAGTAACGTATTTTGCTGAATTGCTGTTTTAGTTTTAGTGACATAAGTAAATGCTGGAGGCTGGGTTGTAAAGAAATAGTTTCATAATAATGAATTTGCTTTTTTACTTACATAAAACAAATTAGAAAAGTCCTGTTAGGTTTAAACAATTTTTTAACGTGAACCCATTGATCACCTTGTTTATAGTTCATATAAATCAACTTAACACTTAAAACATGAATTAAAACGTTAAGGATCATAGCTGGATTTCAAACGCTAAGATTTAAATTCGTTCGTCGTCCGGACAAAAAACAAAAGCGTATGTAAAGGGTTTTTCAATAAGAACGCTACAAAAGTGAAATTCTTTATTCCTGTCAAAGTACGTTCGATGCCATTATGTATGGAACTCAATTTCTTTTGCATGGCCACCACGGGCACGCTTGCAGAAGTCCACGTTCATTAATTTCACTTTTTTTTAACGTTTATTTATTCACAAAATTTTGTTTACTTAATTAATAGCCTAAATAAACTTAAAAGCTAAGCATATGAACTGTGACAAAGTAAATGACCATTATGGTTCGCAATGCATGTTTTATTGATTTTTTTTATATATAACTATATATATGTTTTGGTATTGAATATTATTATAATATTTGTATTTTTTTTTATTTGTAAATAGAAAATGTGAATAGAAAACCTATTAGAAGACAGTCGCAACTTTTTTTCTATTTTATATATAACTAAAACTTACAAGACTAACTTAACCTATCTAAACCTATCTAGGCCCTGTCATGTGATCTTTATTCCATCGGCTAACAAGCAGAGAGTAAGCACAACGCTTACTTCTCCCAGTTATCGCTAGATCAAAAATCAAATGTCAGGGCCTAGTTTTACATAACCCTAAGTTTCGGCTTCAGCACAGCCTAGCCACCAGTATTTATCTCTATTTAACCTTTTAGTGTTATTTTTATCGCATTCAGGTATGCTAATGCAGTATCTCATTCGATCAGTATTCCCACCCTCGACTCAAAAGGCTCGTAAAGGATCCTTTTATCTGTTGCTCTCCTTGCAGCATGGTATATGATTGGGACGTTCGTTGAGTCCGATAGGTAGCCATATGCATTAAGAAATAGGAATGTCTCTGGCGGAATGTATCCGCTTCTGCAATTTCACGTTCGATATTCGTACGAACTTCATCAATCGTCGCTGGCTTGTTGGCATAGACCATAGACTTGACGTAGCCCCACAGGAAATAGTCTAACGGCGTCAAATCGCACGACCGAGGCGGCCAAACTTGGTTTCCAATAAATTGATTGTGGCATTCGCTGTGTGGCTTGTGGCGCTGTCCTGTTGGAACCACATGTCCTCCAAGTCGATATCATCCAATTGGGGCCAAAAATATTCGGTTTTCATTGAACGGTAGCGATTCCCATTCACAGTAACGTGCCGGTCTTGACTATCACGGAAGAAGTACGGCCCAATGACGCCGCCGGCCCAGAAACCACACCAAACCGTAATTTTTTTGGGATGCAATGTTGACTCATGGAGTACGTGTGGATTGCTGCCTGACCAATACCACATATTTTGTTTTTTGACGAAGCCATTCAGCCAGAAATGAGCCTCATCTCTGAAGATTATTTTTCGATGAAAATCCGAATCGTTCTTGTGGTCAAGCGGCTTCAGTTATTGCGTCAATTTAATCTTGTAAGAATGTAGGCCAAGACCTTTTCACAGAATCCGCCACAACGACGTCACAGAGATGCCCAATGCTTGAGAACGAGGTGTGAGAGATACATTTGGGCTTTCTTCAACTGAAGCCTCAGCGGCAGCAATATTCTCGACAATACGGGCACTACTTTGTCTCACTGGCACGGGAACATTTTGTACTGTGCCTGTGGATTTAAATTTTTCTACTAGACGCTCAATTGTTGATATGCTTGGACGATTATGACGACCATAAATTGGACGTAGCGCTCTTAACGTTGAGGCCACTGACTCCGAATTTCGGTTGTACATTTTAATAATTTCGACTCGTTGGATCGTATATCTTTCCATCATGAAATGGCAAACCTTACTGAAGAGAAATGTCAAAAGGGCGGCTAGAAATATGGCGTCGTTTGCTGTCCCTGTCGCTCAACTTTTGTAGCGTCCCTGTTGAAAAACCCGATAGTTGGATCTACAGCTATTTAGAACTGTGTTCTAAACTACAGCCAAAAAAGATCACCCTATTGGAAGATGCTCTTATTTTTGCTAATGGCCGCCAATGTAAAATCAGTTTTGACATTTGTGGACTAGACAGATGTAGAATACAAGTGAACAAGCCATGGAGCGGTTCACTTCCCAAGAACGCGGAATAATTGAAGTGGACTATTTTTCGACCAAAATCATAATGAGCGATGAGGCTAATTTTTCACCTCAGCGGGTACGTGAACAAGCATAACTATCGCTTCTGGGGCACCGAAAATCAACGAGTAATGCACGAGGAGCTATTACATCTGCTCAAAGTTACTACATGGTGCGTTGTTCACGCTAAAGGATTCATCCGCTATCCGGATTTTTTCCGCTAGCTGTATCGATTAAGTTATGTTTGTCAATCCCATCATCCCTACGTCACAAAGTTTTGGGCCTTAACATTTAAACAAAAAAGATCAAGCTTGGTACACGTGCTCGTTGTTGCTCCCAGCAGAACAAGTGTGTACATTTTTGACGTCCGCCCATTGCCACGACCCCTTTTTGAGAAAATCGTAGTTTTTGCCCAAACGTAAAGAATTTTGAAAAAATTACTGAAAAATATATTCATACAATCTTAAGACTATATTTCGTTTTTGCCACGCCCACTTTTTATAGTCATTGTAAGTAAAAAAAAGTTCTTCTGTCAAATTTAAATATATTCGAAAGAACTGATGCAAAATCATTGGATATAAAAATGTAAACATTTCGTCTACCTATCATTTCAACCCACGGTCACTTTTTCGGGGCGTTTTTTGATAAAACCTACCCCATAGCATATGCAGGAGACATGCGTTGTTCTTACATGGCAGATCTTATATGTGTTCCGGTTTTGTTTTGTTTTTGCAGGAACAATTAAGCACATGATTTTCGGGATTATTTACATTAGTATTGCATTGTCTAAAGTAAGACTACTCTTCATGTGAAAGGCTAGTAATAAAGTTTTATCAAAAAATCCTTGGACGTAAAAAATTTACACATGATAAGAAACATTTTGCGAATTTCGATTTTTAAATTGCGTTAGTGTTAAAAATTAAAATAGCTAACAAGATCTAAGAAAATCACTTAAAAACTTAATGTAAACTTCACCTACGTTATCGTTAAGCTAACTAATGGTCAAATAATCCCCTGCATCATCTGCATCGACTCCCAATCTCCCTCACAACGAAATTGTACAGGTGCAATACAGACAAGCATATCGACTAAATATGTTTTTGAGGAACTTTTTCAAAAATCCTTACGGTTTGACCAAAAATCGGTGGATACGAACCATATGTACCAAATTCAATTATGCTAGCTAAACATTTAAGGGCAAAAAATTGGTGACAGCTGACATGTCCAGATTGACTAAGCTACCGATTCTTAGTAGATCCATATACTTTAAGGTATCGTATACCTATTTGAATACGTCAGTGAGCAAGACTGGAATGATTAAGGTATTAGGATCACATTAGTAGCTTGAGTGAAGGCTTTACTACTAAATTGTCTTCTTAGCCCTAAAAAACAGCAGTTGGTAGGAGTAATTCTTCATTTAATATCGGACCAGATGTTGTTGTCAGAGTTAATAGTGGGGCCTGTACTACCTCAAAGTTATATCTGTCAATTGTGACGTTCCTTCCAATTCGTCGATGCTGTGTGTCATCTCGTGTTGACAGCAAATACTTACCCTAATATATAGCTAAACCCATTTTTGCCAATGATGTCAAACCGTCAGCGAACGCTAATAGTTTTTTTTTTTTTTATAATTTACACGTACTCAAGGGGTTATGAATACCCTTTTATATGTTGCCATAGTACGAGCGTTAGAGAAGGGGAAGAAAGAGAGAGAGGATAGGAAAGATTTTGGATGTAGTGGAGACTTAAACTCCATGGGTGGTGTCCGAACTAGCTTCGGGGAGTCACTTTTTCTTGTGTTCGTTAAATTTGAAGAAATTCAAGATGGTGTGCATACTTTTAGGTATAACACCGACCTTTTATTTCTTTTAAATAAAAGTGAAATGGATTTTTGGTTGGGATTGAACGCGCAACCTTCCACTCAACAGACGAACACATTACCACTACACCGCGGCCACCCGATGCACCGATTTATCGAAGATTGTGCCTCTGGTGTTGGCTAGGCAGTTTTAAACAATCCTCTCAAGAATCAGATTATATTAGTCATATGACAATGCATCGCCTTGTATTTTTCCTTTTTTTGATACTGCAGTCGTCTGTGAGGGCGTTTCCGACTCTGATGCATCAGCGAGAATTCTCCATAGTCATTCTACACTGACGGATGAATTTGGGTGGTATACCGAAACTATGTATGGTTCTGTAGAGTTCCTCTCCATAAGTGCTGTAGTATTCTGCTGTGTAATCGATGAATAGGTAGTGGGTATCGATTTGCACTTCATGGGGTTTTCCCAGGATCTAAAAATGTTAACGGAATCTTTTACTTTTTATTGTCTATTTTTCAGATCGCTAACTGTGTCATCCTTTAAGCATGACGCATGTAACCCTAAAACGCGCAAAGGCTTTTCGAATTTATTCTCCACATAGTCAAATAAATACCATTGTATTTTGTCTGTATTTAGTTTCCGAGATAATAGCCGGCAACTTTCTGGATCCTTTACGGAGACTTTTCATGTGTTTATTTTAAGTAAAGTTACTTGGTAGCCTGAGAATGGTGACGATTTTTTCAAGGTAATCAACTTCCAATGAGTCTCGTTTTTCATGCGCCGACACTTCTGGCGTTGTCCAGCTACTGGAGACGCATGTCTCCAGGACTTTCCTGGCCTTAAACCAGACTGATTAGGGCCTAACATTTTGTTGGTAAGCTCTTTCAGTCATTCACATATTACGGCAGGATTTTTCAGGCATATTGTGGGGGAGACTCTGTAATTGAGTTAAGAGAGTCTCCCTATATTTGGATCGGGCAAATGCTCAGCATCGTTTGCGCGTTGCATTCTTCAGGCACACTGACATTCGACCAAATTTCGCTTAAGTTAGTGAATGTTGCAATACAAGTCATATCCGCGGGCATTTTAAAGCTCGGCTATGAGGCCGTCATTTCCGGTAGCCTTGTAAAGTTTCAATTTAGATATTGCTATATCCTCACTTTACTCAGACCAGTGGTTGGTAGTTTTCGCTGTAGTCGCCAATAATGAATGGCTCGCTCTGCCTAACAGCCGGATATTGTTCGTCACCGCCGTTTAACAGTCTGCAGAGTTAGTTCTGTCAAATCCTCAGCATCGAATGTATCTCAACTATGATATTACCTTTTTCATTTCGACGAGATTCTGTTCGAGCTGTGATCCCTGGCTTTAACATTTACACTTTGGTAAAACTTGCGAACATCATTCCTGGAGTGGCACCTCTCCATGTATATAAATACTTGATTGCACGCTTTCCTTGCTCTTTTTTTCGGAAAAGCTGGTGTTCTTCTCTCCTTCTTTGCATGTAGAGCTCAATGGTAGCTATCGTCTTCACCTATAATTCAGCTTTGTAGGCCTCATTTTCGGCTGCTAGTATCTTTCGTCATTCTTCGTCAAACTATGGTTTTCTTGCTGGAGGGTACGCGCAACCTAGCATATATGTTGTTGCAGATCTAACGGTTTTTTGATATCGTTGCCATTTTTCATCGACATTAGATGCTGGTGATATTGTGTAAATGGGAAACTTAAGTGATACGCATTCTGCGAAGGTATATATATCTAGGTTATGTCTGTATGTTACAAACATGGAATCCAGAAGTGATCCAGTTGGGAGGGGAAGGTGTGTTATAGTTGCTCTATGCACAAGTCCTAGCCCAATATTAAATGAAATGAGAAAAAATTAGGCAACATTATAGCCTTTATTTATTTACTTATTTGTGTATCTTATAGTTTGAATCACAGCATTATCAGTTTCTTGAGTGTCAGTAGCGGTAGCGGTCTAAAACAGTTTTGAGGAGCCCTGAACTAAATCATATCCAAATCCCAACCCTATACCGAAATTACAGCCCAAAAATACTTTTAAGTTGTTTAGAAATGTTCTATTGCTTATTTGAATAGGCAAGGTGCTCTGAAAAGTGCATCGCTCCAAACATGGTATGAGGAATTTTTTATACCACATGTAACACTATTCGCTGTTAAATAACTTGAATAACTACGTGATGACAATTCCATGGTTAACCCATGTAAGGCATGAGTTATTAAATCAAAAACAAGTAACGTTTGGAAATCTTATTAAAGATATTCGGAATATCATTATCAAGCCAATAAATCTAGGTCCAAACAAACAAGTTCACACAAGTTCACAATAATCTAATATAAAGTAGCTGCGCTCAACTGGATGCTGTTTAGTATCGCTTTGAATTTTATTGCAGTCAGTAACAAACCTGTTCGTGAAAGCTGCAATGAACATTCAAATACTGTCTGCAGTACTGTTGGGAACGATTTTAATTTGCGTAAGGTGACACATTTAAACGTTTTTCAACTAAAAAGAAAAACCTTTCACAGCTCTGCACCGCTGGCTTTCGCAGCTGTTGTTGGTGAGGAGCGATATGCATTTATACTTAAAACTGAATTGGTAATTCATCGGTTATTTTTTGAGTTTAACACTGAAGCTAATATGAACAGAAGCATTCTATTATCATACGTTCCCGAGATTGAAAATTGAAATATTATTGGACCGAGGGGAAATATAAAAACTATTTCGTATATAAGAGAGCTTTCGCCGAGGTGATCGATATTATAAGAGATGCGGCTAATTTGACAGGTTAAAATTGATTGGTTAATTATTAAAAATGTTGAGATTCTATTTATATATGTTTCCCATGGACTATTGGCTCAACGAATACAACATTACCGAAATGGAGGATGTCATGGACCAACTTAAACCGCTTTATCAGCAACGGTTCGCTTTTATCCGCCCCCAATTGGCCCAGAAATACGGTGAGGATGTTATCAAACCAAATGGACCTATACCCGATCATCTTTTCCAACAAATAATGGCCCAAGTTTAGACCAATCAAAAGATTATTGAGGAAATATACCCGCACATGGATCTCCCAATCTAAAGGTTGATTTTTGAGAAGAACCAACTTGATGCCCTTAAGCTGTATACAACTGCGGAGAAATTCTATGAAACTTTATGATTCGAAACGATTCCAGATGAGCTCTGGGGTAAGCAAATAAAAATGAACACTGACCCTGATGGAGTTCATTGCAAAGCAGAGATATTTGACATAAGTCCCAACGTCTACATGAAACACTGTAACAAAACGGACTATGAGACGTTACTTCAAGCTCATGCTAGTGTGAGACGCCTTATCTATGCCATCGCATGAACTGGAGTATCCCGTCGGAGAGGCGGTCATATTATCAGCATCGGCAGCAAAGCACTTAAATATTTACAATCGACCCTGGTGCCAACTTTAAGTTCTCCGACGACATGCTTATGAATAAGCTCTTAAGGATGGTAAGCAGGAGAATGGTTAAAATCCGTTATTTGATGATTCCATTTACCTAGGGTATACATACTTTGCTGAGCATTCCAATGTATTTCGTCCAAGTCAAATCAGTTGTCGACTTATTAGCTAGGACTGTCGAAATAAATAGACTCAACAAACACTATTGGAAGCTTATGGATAAATACGTTGGAGTGGAATCACCAGTCGATCGATACTCTGATAACTTTGATTTCCCGCACCAATTTTACACTTCGTATGACTTGTTTTATGATTCTTAAAAGGTTGAACTTTAAAAAATTCGGTTACTCTAATCATTTTGTTTTAGAAAAATGGTGAAACTTGGTTCATCAAAGCCGTTCCGTGAACAAAATATCCCAACTAAAAATGTTGTTCCGATAAGGCATAACATTTAAATTTCAAGAAGCCATTTCTTCTATTAAGCTATTTTGTACATGTGCAGAGAAGTTCAGCATGAAATGGGTTGGCAACACTGGTTAGTAATGGTGTCCAAACGTCGTCTGTCATTGTGAAAAGTTTTTATTATACTTTGCTAATTTATCATGGAAAACTTACAAACGAGAAGCGAGTGCAAATTATTGAAATTTATTATCAAAATTCGTGCTGGAGTGATGAACAGCGACATACCAAAAACGACAGTTTGGTTTGGTTTATAGGCTGGTGGCATCATCGGTCCGTTTTTCTTCAAAGACGACCGTGGAAGAAACGTTACCGTCAACGGCGAACGATATCGAGGTTTGATACGCTACGCGACTTTTTTCACCCAAGTTAGCTGAGTTGAACTTGGTTTACATGTGGTTTTATCAAGACGGTGCCACATGCCACACAGCACGTGAAACAATGTTGAGGGACAAATTTGGTGAGCAGCTTATCTCTCGAAATGGCCCTGTTAGCTGACCGCCAAGATCATGCGATTTACCGCTTCCTGATTATTTCTTGTGGGGTTTTGTAAAGTCGTTAGTCTATGTGGACAAGCCGAACACGATTGAAGCCTTACAGGATAACAAAACACGCGTAATTCGTGAAATACAGGCCGGAAAATATAAAAGGAATAAGTGACGCAAAATTGGACCTTCCAAATGAACCACATTTACATAAAGTTGTCTTTAAAACGTAAATGTAAAAGGCTTATTTATCTATTACAATAAAATTTTTGAATATTTGATGCAAATTTGAGTGCTTTATTCGATTTAAAAAAAAACTACGCTTACAAAATTACCCGTTATTTATAATAACTCTTTTTGGTAAATGTAAAGGGTTTATAGCAGATTAAATATAAGGCATCTAAAAAGTTTCCGGAGATGTGTGACAGTTGAAAATATATTTTGGTAGAGCTTTCGCCAAAGTAATATAGACTTATGAGTTAAGGCTTATATCAAATTAGTAGTCACAATTTTGATTTGCAATGCATTACCACGCAAAATGTATTTTTTTACATTTTATTTATTGCTATAAATGATGCCTATGATTGGTTTTACAGAACACGTCTCAATTAGTTTCTTACCGAGGCTAATCTCGCATTTTGCAGAAAACAGTCGAGTCGATGGAGTGGTATACTGCCATGCAAAGAGAAATATAGCTAGCTCGATATCGCTTTATCGAAGCGAAATTGTGAGTTGGGTGTATTCAATTTTATAAGGTTCTTACTGAGACTCGAACTTGCGTTCTCTTGAACTGTACACTAGGCTGTACTCTGGAACATGAAAGACCAGTGAAGAAAACGAAATAATTGAATAGTGATGACTCAATCTCCGGTAGGTTACCCATTTTCCTTTTTTTCACATTTTTCCGATCTTTTCACTTTTACCCGATCTTTCCGATAGTGATTTATGGAATCGAAATTTTTAGTTAGGTAACTATGTGTAAAGGTCTATTTTTTATGTGGGAGGTGACATTTTTCTAAAACATAAATTTGCTTAAAACAGAATTTTATCAGAAACTATTACTATGAGTATTAAATGAATCATCCTAATTTTAAAACATGCATACAGACAAAAAAAGGATATTTAGCAGGTCAAGTCAAGACATCGGAGTAATTGCTCTACTTTTGTTTACCTATTTACCTATTTGTTTGCATAGTATTTTTTTGTCGATTTTCTTTGGTTTTTGGTCTTTTTTGGCCTAGCTTTTATTTTATGGCGGATTGACTGACAGCAGTGTGCCTACGTTCTTAGAAGATAGATTGCTTTCTACTATAAGCAGAAACCCTAAACGTGTTTGGAGCTCATTAACACAATTAAGTTAAGTATATTGCCAAGAGCAGGCTCACGCATCTTGACGACAAGATCTACGAATAAACATGTTTACATACTTTGAATCGTTAGCACAAGTTAAGACACCAAGAATTTGTTAGCGATTCAAAATAATTTGACAACTACTCTTTTTAATTGAACTTGTTTCTAAGGTGTTGATTTGGCAAACAACAGACTCAACTCGTTAAGCTTCAATGTTCCATCGCGTTTACAACTTAACCTGCAATAAACCATTTACTCGAGTGCTTGCTCACCTAGTACGCATTGTCGTGTGGATTGATGGCTTTGATACTGATATCACTGGTTCATTGTGTTATGATTATGAGATCGCATCTATTAGAAAAAACATCGAACTGGAGATATTGATATAACCTAGCATTACAACGATGGATAACAGAAGAAGAAGAGAAGCCTGACAATTCTTTACGTCGGTTTGTGTGTGGACTTGAAACCTTAAAGCTCCTGGTCCAAAACTAGTTTATAATTTATGACCCAACATGAAAAAAGTTCTAACGTTATTGAACCTGATCAACATCCCGATTGATTTTCAGAATTTTACTTGGATTGAAATCTATTCATTTTCAGTTGAGATAAAGATTCGTTTAATCTAGCTAATTCATCTTCAGCGTGCATCCTAAAAAAAACATGCTAATTAAAAAAAAAATAGTTGGCTCCGTTGCAGGTCTGATGTCAAAGAAAAATAAGCCTTGAGAAAGAGAGTAGAGAGAAGAAAAAGTTGGAAAAAAAATCAACCATCTTAAAAAGGTGAACTCAGCAGTGCAGAGTGGTTATTGCGATTAACTACTGTGCAGATACCAGGGTTCAATACCAACCCGTCGCATTACCTAAATGTTTTTCACGCGATGACTTGATAAATCATCTGATTAGTGTTAATTATCAAGAAAAGCTTGACTCAACCATTCAGTTTCGGCATAAAACAGGAGGTTCCGCCATTCTGCAAGAAGTACACAGGCACATATAAGTGGCCGGAATGAGTCTGGGACTCACCAAACATGCCTCCATTATTAGTCAACATTGGTTGACGTCTGTTTCTCCTTGTGCGCACCACCAAAGAGTATAGAACTACATAGAGTACACAGCTAAAAATGTTGTAACCGTTTCAGACCGCCCGCGTAAGTGCGAATGGGAAATTTCGTCGATCGTATGTGTCGGTTATGCTGTTGTTTGATGCTAGGTTAACAATGTGAACACTGGGATATCAATATAAGTACCCCACATAGAAAATGTTCGTTGTATGAGATGGGTACTCTGTGTAGATCTTTTACTCTTTGGCACCACAAAAACGAGTGCAACTGCAGAAGAGTGTTGCGCTGGAACTAAGGGTAAATACTCAAATAGTCCAACCAACATAAAATCGATCACTATATTGGTATTCATATTTGTCTGATAACAGGGATCAGGCATTCTTTGCAGTTTTGGCCGAATTCAGAATCCAAACAAAACTGATTTATCGTCGGAGATAACGAATCTTAAATTTTGTGGCTTTCGACTTGGACCCACCTTTGGGGGGCGTTTTTAAAAAAACATTTTGAGGTAAAATTTTAAAGAATTTCGAAAAAAAATCGATGCGAATATTTTCATAATGTTAATGTTAACATTTCGTCTTTAGATCATTTTAACCCACGCCCACTTTTGTGGTCATTTTTTCACAAAAACCATTTGTATACCCTACCCCACAGCTTATGCCATTGAAAAAAGTCGTTTTTTGTTGAACCAAAATACATTTAGATACTATCGGTGCAAGATGTGTTGACAATGTAATTTTCTTTATTTCATTTCCATTCAGTGGTAAGTCACGCCGAATTTTTGGGTACATTCATTTTAAGGATGGGAGGGTATAGGGTATTCACAGCGGATTGTAACCTTCCCAGATGTTTTTTTTTATGAAAACGCACCGCAAAAGTGTGCCACGCCACGGACTGCATATTGACGAAATATAGATAATGAGATTGTCTAAAATTATAGTTCAGGAACTTTTTAAAAATTTCTTACCGTTTGACCGAAAACATAGTTTTTCTGAAAAGTGGACGTGTCAGTGGCGGGTTATGAAAATGCTTACACTTCCTCAGCTGGGAGCAACAAAGAGTTCGTTTACCAAGTTTCACAGTTCTAGCTCAAAATTGAAGGCTTAAGACCTGGTGACGGGCAGGCCGACAGACATGGCTAAATCGACTCAGCTAGCGATTCTGAGTCCAGCCACGTACTTTAAGTGGTATCTAGCTTTATCTATGTCACAATTAATGTAGCAAAAATTAATACACCCCTGTGGGGTAGGGTGTAAACAGAAAACGCTTAGAGCAAAACAAAATCAACTGTATATCTTCAATACATCAGTTCAGTTGTTGTTTGGTTCCTGAAGATTAACCTTATCAATGGAAAAAACAAATTTCAAGTAGCATCTGAGGTCGAAAATATACGACAACGTTATTTTTATTGAGTCCCTTCATATTGAACTAAGATCCCACCGATAATTGTATTCAAGGCCATCCCATTTATGAACCCATTATCGCGCTCGAATGTTATCGCAAGAGTATACCTTAGCAGCTTGAAAATGCATTCTCCTATCGGAATTGCATTATCACATAACCGCAAAAACAGGTGACCAAGATCATCCATCTGGGACTATATAAAAGAGAAGCTTAGCGGGTTCTAGCTAGTTCTGCTTTGGAGTCTTAAGCGTCTAAAACACAAACGTGAACGTCACGATGAGGGTTATAATACTTTTTTTGGGATTAATCATTTTTGAGGTAAGTTAGTTTGTTAAAACCAAATTCCATCTCCATGTCGGCGTTGTTTGTTTTAGCTTTGCAGCTCTACTCCAGTGAGTACAAACGAAGCTGAAGCCAGAAAGTTTTTAGACCAAATCAATGCTAAGCTGACAACTTTCATAAACGAAGAAGGTGTCATGGCTTTTGACTGTACTGGCAATACTGACGATGAACACTTAAAGGAATTGTCGAAACATGCTCAGAATGTGGTTAACATCGTCAAGGATGCCAAGGCTTTCGATCATACCCAATTCAAGGAAGACGATTTGAAGCGGGCTTTTGAAAACTTAAAAGTACTGGCTTACGATGCTATTGTCGGAGAGGACCGATACACAGAGATGCTTAAGTGTATGAGCGTACTGAATGATTTAGATTCTCACACGAAAATCGAATCATATAAGGACAAAACCAAACAGCTATCATGCGATACTGAAGTCGGGCATATATTTCGGACCAGCAAGGATCCAGAGGAACTAAAGTACTATTGGAAAATGTGGATGGACAAAACTCACATGACTTATAAGACAAATTTCGTTAAAGTCGTTGACATTATAAAGGAAGCTGCTGAAAAGACAGGTTAGTTTGGTAAGACTTATTGGAAAATTCATCTCCACATTGAATCTTCCCTCAGGCATGACTCCTGTTGATTTCTGGATGCAAGAGTACGACATGAGCGAAATGGAGCATGTTATGGAGCAAATAAAACCGTTCTATGAAATTGTTCACGCCTTCGTTCGAATGCAGTTGGTGAAAAAATATGGCGAAGATGTTGTAAAACCAAATGGCCCAATTCCTGACCATTTGTACTACCAGGTATTAGAGCAAATTTGGACAAAGGAAAGCGTTGTTGATGAAATGTACCCCTTCGAAGATCTACCATCCTTTGAAGAGATTCTTAAGAAGAACGACCATAGCACAACGTCGATGATTAAAACCGCCGAAAAGCTGCAAACATCAATGGGATTCGAACCAATTCCAAGTAACCTCTGGGGAACTCAGATAAAACCTTTCGACACCGAAGTTCAGGAACATTGTGAGGCAAGGGTAATTGATTGGGCTCCCAATTTCCACATGAAATACTGTAAAAAAATGGACTTCCACGAGTTCTTAAAAGTTCACGGGTATTTGATTCGCATCGCTTACGCTATGGAGAAGAAAGACCTGCCATCCTATTTCTTCCAATCACACGATCTGGAGTATCCTGTTGCAAAGGCTTGCTTCTTGTCAGCGCATTGGTGCTGCTTTGTACCGTCTGATAAGGTGGTGATGAATCATCTTTTGAGAATGGTATGTTTTGTCAATGATAGTTGAAAGACTCATGTAAAATCCGGTATTTAGGGCATCAATACGATGATAGACATTCCGTTGAACTTTGTCTATGTAAAATTGATGAGAGATCATTTGGCCGGACATGTCGGAACAGACGATCTCAACAAACACTATTGGACCCTTATGGATAAGTATGTTGGTCTGGAACCACCAATGGATCGAAACGCAGGTGCTTTAGATATTGCAAGTCCATTTTTCGTCGACTTGAATGAAAATAAACACGCTCTGTAAGTAATATTTGCGCAATCAAAGCACTCAATTTTGATCTGCTCTCTGTCATTTGTAGAAAATTCGACACTGAAGTGATGGGCTATCAGATGTACAAGAAACTTTGTGAGATCGGTGGACAGTATCCAAATGAACCTCTTCACAAGTGCAACTTCTATGGTCATAAAAACGTTGGCGAAGCCTTGAAGTAATGACATATGTAGCGTTAAAATGAATTTTTACCAACCGTTTATATTTTAGAAAAATGATGAAACTGGGGTCTTCAAAGACGTACCACGACGTTTTGGCTACACTTATGCCAGAACATACAACACCCACCGCTGAAGGACTTCTGGAATACTATGGTCCAATGAAAGCTTGGATGAGTGAGAAGAACCACGAGGCAAAGGTGGAATGCGGTTGGTCCCACACTGATAAAAGTAGGATTTAAAAGATTACATTCAAACTGGATTTTTACAAAAAAATTTATAAATATTTCAGAGCTGGCCTGAGAGTGATGCTTAATGAAGTTAAAATGCATTTAAGAAAAAAACATAAGAAGACTACGAAATTGTGTCTAAATAATAGAGGTACAAAAAATAGAATTTGAAAGAAATGCTTTAATTAATTAATAAAGAGTTCTTGTCAGTCCTGTTTCCTTCTGAAATACGCTAGTACAGTCTTAACTCCCATGGATTACAAAGGTATTTGCCACTTTCTTACACTAGTGAAAGCTTGACAAACAACCGAATGTTTAAAAAAAAATGTTATAAGGATATCCTCAAATATGAGTTTCGAAGTTGGCATTGAATTGGAGGTTTCACTTTTTGAACTAAAAATATAACTTTACCCACACAAATAAATCGAGAAATTGAGAAAAGGTAGTTTTAGGTGACCAGAAGAATATAAAATGGTCTCAAATATAGTTGGGTGAGCTTTGAACAGCATGTACACTTATGTATTTTTTTCTTTAAATGTCTTCATAAACAATATTTCAGTTTGGTATTATGACCATGGTCGAGTCTTAAACCAAATTAGTAAACATGAGCGTCACCATGAATTTGCAACCTGGTGACGCTCATGTTTACTAATTTGATTTAAGACTGAGATCGTCAGCGTCCTACGCATGCTATCATTTAAATACTAACTTACCAAGTGGCTTTACTTTTCAGGACTAACCTTTGCCCTAAGCCTTTTCAATTAATTACTGGGCACGTAAAAATTTTTGACGTCGGTTGTGCGGTTTATTTTTTGAGCAGATCCTAGTTGCTGTACAGCTCATAGAGTTTTTCTTGCTCGAAACAACCAAGGAGTTCTAATGACGCTTTTGATACGGGCCATGATTTTGCGTCGTAAAGCTGTATACTCAGACTTAAAAGATCTAAAATATTGAATGCATATCGTATGTCTATTCGTTCTATCCAACTCGTCGATGTGTCCAATCGCATTGACTATATGTCAAGTAGCTTTAATCGGTTCCAAGACATTATATTGTGCTAGCTGTGCTTTTCAACAATACTGCTATAGAAGTCCTGCCTCTCTTTTATAGCTTCTTAAAATAACCCAGACACTCACAAGTTTTGTTAATTAGCTCGATAAAACAGTCCCTGATGTTGATTGCTGGGCTTGCTAAGTCAAACACGATTCCTCAGATGGTAAATCGGAATTTTCTGCAAAATATCAACCCTTTTTCGGATTCATATATTCTATCTTTCTGCTAAAACAACAGATACGTTTGGTTATTTTGTTAATAACACGCAAGAAGTTCATCCTTATTATAAGCTGCTAAGTAAGGAACGCTTTTTTTGACAGACGAAAGAAAGAACAATCTCTGAGAGATCCGTAGCTGGCCTAATAGGTTCGCTAATGCAGTCGAAGCTTAAGACTAATTGCTTAAGCCAGTTTCTTTTTACAAACCGGCATTCGAAAAGCCACTTTATCACAAAGTAAACATCAGAGATATGTGTCCTTCACTTTTTCCGACCAATCCCACATATTTCCCTGATGGCAGCCTACTTTGTTGCTGACAAGGTCCTCTTCTAGTTTTTTCCGCATCCAGATACAAACGAAAGGTCACGACAATTTTCTTTCGATTAGTGTGGTCGTTAACAATAAACTCATTCCGATTCGACGGTTTAAGTTGCTTTAGTTGCTGAAAGCACACTCAACTGGAAGTATGATAATAATAATCTAATACCAATCGATTCCAGGTTTCATTCCATAGCTGCGCCATTAACTATACCTCAACGCAGGTGTCATACCTTCCTTTAACCAATCCATACCCAACTAACCTGATGATTATATCAGTTATAGTTGTTTATTTCCCGTTAATATGACATCATGTCCTTGGACAGGTAAATTAAAAATACATTTTGGATTAATATTAATCACTCATAGAAATTATAGACGATAAAGTATGAAACCTGTATGTTTACTTTTATACCTCAAAACAAAAACAAACCAGAACTTCCAAAAGCGAACAAAAAGTCATATACAAGTGTAGTAGTCTTATCACAGGGCGAATGAAATCACGGAATCAAACAATCCTCCTCTGAATATAAAACAGCACAGCTTCCCGCATGCCTGATTAGTGTCTTGTGAGCAACACAATGAGGGAAGGAATACTTTGTCTAGCGCTACTGGCGGCGGTGTCTATTGGGGTAAGTTGAGCCCATTCATCTTGAGTTTCGCATTTACTTAGCTTCGAATCTATTTTAGACTTGCAAAGTTCTGCCATTAAAAACTGATGAAGTAGAAGCCAGGAAATATGTAAATCAAGTGAGCGTCAGCATGTACGAATACCTCAATAAGCTGAGCCATGATGCTTTTTACGCGGAAGATAATATTGAGAATGCTATAGAGGCGCTCAAACAAATCTTTAAAACAATTGAATATGTTGGAAAAATTGTCAACGCAACAGACAGTTTTGATTACCAACACTTCAAGGACAAGGAACTTAAGTATATTTTCGGTATTTTGAAAAAAACCAGCAATGCAGCCGCTATTGGTGATGAAAAGTTTTTAAATATGTTGGGAGAAGTATTAGCTTTGGAAGAAATGGGAACCTCTAAGGAGATTGAAGGTTACACCGATAGAAGTAAAAAACTAACCTTTTATCCGGATATTCAGAAGGTTATTGAAACATCCAAGGATGTGGACGAATTGAAGTATTATTGGAATGCATGGAGAGCAAAGGACATTCCTGCGACGAAAAAACATGTATCAGCTTGGATGGACATCTATAAGGAGAGTGCCAAGATAAATGGTGAGTTTTTTTTTGTATAAGAAACAGAACTAAATGTTAACGAACATGTATGAGACATAAGACTGGGGGTTTTTTTACACCGTATCTGTCTCGTATTCTAAAAATTTACGAGCGTTTTAGTTTGCGGAATCATACATTCACCTCTAAGCAAAAAATAATCATAGCAAGTTAGGATTCCTAATAAGAACAAGTTTTGTTAAAACATGAACTTAAACTAAGCCAAGAGGATATCACAGTCATAGCTTCTGTAATTTTAACAGCGAAGTGATCTTGTTTACTTAAAACTAGCATTAGGGAAACTAGCAATGAATAGGCTTCCCTGGCCAACAATGAAACAGTGTTCACATTTGATCTTCCAACTTTGATGATGGTCACCTCAACTCTTTTAGCAGATGTCCGCATCATGTAAACTGCTCAATATATATTTACATTAAGGTTAGGTCCAGTTAACAAATATCCCATAGGATCCTAGAATTCAAAACTATCCCATCGGCGACCATTTAAAAAAAAAAACAATTTTTGTCTATGAAATTAGAGCAGTCTGATACCTCTTTCAGGTTTTCCATTGCGGCAGACTACTTTCTCCCATCTTCTCACATTCGTAAATGTTAGACCAAATCTTTTTATTTTTTCTTTGGAAACAGTGGCCGTCTGAGATTTTAGATTTCCATTGATTTTTCTTAGTCTATAATATATGTTTGTCCACCCACTTGGTCAAGCGTTTCCTTGTACGGCATTATCTTACACCATCTTACTTTTTAACTCAGCAATATCGTTTTTCTAGCTCTGGTCTTTCTTAAACCTTGGTGCTTTGACAGTAAATTATGCCAGAACTTTGCGAGATCGTCATATATTCATTTTCTTCTATTATACAATGTCCCGATATTCTACAATGACTAACACGATTCTGTTTGCACTTGGGGCTATATAAAATGGATGATTCCTAATTCCACTAAAGATTGCCTAACTGTCAATAGCAATCAATCCAACAGCTTTTATTATAAACAAGAAACTCGGATAGTGAATGTTTCTGTTATAGAGGTGAGTCAGCATGGTTAGACTAGATTTGATCCATATTGTTACTACGTGTATCTTTGGTGTTATTTCTATCTATATTTCTAATCAATATACGACAGACTTGTTATTGTTTAAAGTTCTTTCGAGAGCTCTCAACTTTATAGATTTATCGGTGTTATAACCGACATAAAGCACCACTGTAAGAGGCGTGGTTACTTTATCAATTTGTCGCTTTCTTTAGCTTCCAATTTAGCTTCCTATCTAAGTATTTTGCTTTGAAAGATTGAGACATAAGCCATAACTGACTAGCCCTGATCGTTTGTGAATGTACCAGTTCAGTTTTTGAGAGTTGACTCCACACAACAACGTGACCGCAAATTTAGAAAATTTCTCAAGAGTCTTTAAATATGTTATCCGCATCCCTCAGGAAAGGAGTCTTTACCTTTAGCATTGTGTTATACCACTGAGTCTTACATGTCTTTTGGTCGAAATACCTTCTAAGTAAGAGATCGACTTTCAGGCATGACAGTGCCGTAATGAGTACTTTGCCATTGTCTGCTTTTATGCCTGACAATGTTGGAACGTAACATTGCCTAAGTTATTTGCAAAACCCACCTCTTGCGAATGCTTGACAAACATAAGTATAACAATGTCATGAGCAGAATTTTAAATTTTTCGTCCGGAGTCGTCATTACACAGGAGGTTTCACCCTTTCTTGCAAAAATATAACTTCGCAAACACAATGAATGGAGGAGATAATGCCCGATAAATATATAATTCTTATATTTTGGAGGTGTATTTTTTAAAATGATGATTAGGTAATCTGCTGGACGTGTGAATTCTTACTAATTTGGGATGAAAATTATGCTTTTGGTCTTAAGCTGTTTGGTAATTTAAAGCAGCTTAAGACTTCCTTTTAAGATGGTCTTCAACCATAGTAAGGTAAAACGTATGCTGTAACTAGATTTATTAATGCCTAGTCCTCCGAATTTTTTTTGAATATTGTTACTCCGAAAATGTGTAATTTTCATACGATAATGATTAAAATGACATCCGTCCAGGCAGTGACTTTTACATCTAAAAGAGAAACTGGACTTATCCTTTTAATCACTTCGGCCTTATTGTATTCCCCCAACTTACTTATTTTATGAAGGAATGAGCAATGGTAAGAATTGGTTTACAAAAGAGACGATTACAATTAGCATTAATGTCTTTCAACGTTATTTCAAAGCACAAAAGTAATGTTCACTTGGTTCTAACTTTCCAATACATAAATGCAAGTTTACCCCAAAAGATTTTTCATTATTCCCTTAGGTCTCTTTCTTCGATGAAGATTATCGACAAATATCATTTTATGTATCCCAAACAATTTTTTACAATTGTCTGATAAGATTCCTTGAGCAGCTATAACACATCGTCTAGATATTTCCTATACTAAAATCTTGCATTTCTTGACATTTTCATTCAACACCTTTTTTTACAGAAATGACACCCTTGGAAGTCTGGTTAGATGGCTACGACATCAAAGAAATGGAACAGGCTTTAACAAAAATAAAACCAATCTACGACCAATTGCACGCCTTCATTCGCAACAAATTGGTTAAGAAATACGGCGAAAAGGCTTGCAATCCTAACGGTCCAATACCCGATCATCTCTTTGAACAAGTCTTAGATCAAGCATGGACCGATGGAAGTATTATTGAAGAACTATATCCACTCAAGGACCTTCCACCATACAATTCGATTTTCGAAAAGAACCACTACGATGCTGCTAAGATGTATAAAACCGCTGACAAGTTCTACCAATCCCTTGGATTTGAAACAATTCCTGACAAACAGTGGGAAGCTCAAATAAAAGTGAATGCCGACAAAGATGAAGGCGATTGCAAAGCAACAATTTTTGATGCCACTTCTAATGTTTACATGAAGTACTGCCAAAAAGTGGACTTTAGGGCGTTCCTTCAAGCTCACGGTTATTTAGGCCAATTGTACTATGCTAGGGAGAAGAAGGATCTGCCAGCGTACTACTTTTCGTCAGAAAATCTGGAATATCCCCTCGGAGAGTCTGTAATTTTGTCAGCAGCGGCACCAAAGCACTTGAAAGCAATTGGTCTAATAACCGACTTTAAATTTACCGATGACGTGCTTATGAGTAGACTTCTAAGAATAGTAAGTAAGGATTTAATGTAAGCTTTACTTTTTTTCTAAATAACATTTCTTTAGGGCATCCACACCCTGCTGAACATGCCAGTATACTATGTTCAAACTAAAGTAATTGCCGATCTTTTTGCCGACACTGTCAAATTGGATGGACTCAACAAACATTACTGGCAGCTTATGGAGAAGTACGCTGGGGTAGAACCACCACTCGATCGTTCTGCAGACTCTTTTGATTTCCCACCGAAGTTCTACATTGACATAAATAGTAACCCTAAGGCTTTGTAAGACTTGTAGATATTAAAAATTTAAGCACTATCTTAATTTGCTGCTACTTATAGGAAGTTTAACACCGAAATCATGGGCTACCGGTTCTATCAAAAGTTCTGCGAGATCAGTGGAGAGTTCCCCAAGGAACAACTGCAACTATGTGATTTCTATAACAACAAGAGTGTTGGTGACGCCATGAAGTGAGTACAAAGATAGTTGGTTCAAGTCTTGACCTAATGGGTGCTTCTTTTTAGGAAAATGATGAAACTGGGTTCATCCAAGCCGATCAAGGAGGTTATAGAAACACTTTTGCCTGAAGATTCATCAGTCAATCCTGCAAGTCTTTTGGAATACTACAGCCCAATGAAGACTTGGTTGTCTGAGAAGAACACCGAAGCAAAATTGAAAGTTGGTTGGACACCAACTGATAAAAGTACGTTTTTTTTTTAGGAGTAGCTGTTAGCATGATCTAACCTAACTTGTATGCTTCTTTTCCAGAAATTGCTTAAAATGTTCATCTTAGCTGCAGATTGATGTCTATTAAAGTTGTAGAATAAAAAATCATTTAGCAAATAGCAGATGTTTTGTTTTTTCACTCCCGGCGATAGTAGGTGTATGCTAATTGATAAGAGCGATAAGTTTAATTAAAAATGAATCTCTCTGATACTGGTGATCTATGAACTTCCATTATATTGATTGTGTACAAAGTGTTATGTTCGATGAGGTAAAAAGTAATTGACGGCTTGATAACGCAGAACTTTTGAATTTTGAAGTGATGTAGAATGGCACTGATAATGGATATAGCTCTAGGTGCAAATAGAACATGCACATTGGCATTGGTCGCATTTTCCATTAATTTAAAGGGACTTCTTTGAAGTATTTGAATTGTAGCGGGTTTTGAAATGCGGATTTGAAATAAGAGAAAGACTTTGCCAGGAACTCAGAGGTATTCAAAATGTGAGTCAATGTATCGTCACAGCCCACATGGGATTCACATTTCAAAGCATATCGTCAATTAATTACCTCAAAAAATGTTTCTATCGGCTTAAAGCGATTAAACGTCAAAATACAAATATGGTATTTGGTTTTACAGTCCGAAAACAAGAAAAACATAACGAAACCTTCAGAAATAAACTCAGCATTATTGACTTCAAGACCAGGTGGGCGGACAACAGACATACTTCCAGTATTGGTAAAATAGCCTGGGCTCATTTCTTGGTGTTCGTAAGCTCGGAAGAGATTGTAAATTTCGCAATCGATTCTGCAGACTGTCTTTTACCTATTTGGATGTTTGAATATTCTAATCGGACAATGTAGATACACCCTCAAGATACTGCAAAAATACGTTAAGGAACACAACCAGCCTTATTACCCTTATCGATGAACAAGCTTACAAGTTGGATGAAGATTTGCATCAATGTCACAAGTTTTAGAAATGAGACCACTTATATGGTGATTTACTCGCCACTCAGTTGTCACAGTCAACCAAGACCTAAGCTTGACGGCTACGCTATGTTGAAAATAGATCTGCACGAAAGCCCTCCAGCCAAAAAGGAATGGGGTGAGGAACACCGAATTCTGTAAAAATATGCTTCTCTAAAAGCAAGGCAGTCGAACACGAGAATTCAGATGTAGATCCACAGATACATATGTAAACAACTGGCCATTACAGCTATTATTTTCAGAGCCGTAGCATAGTATTATTAAACAACCCAGGGAAGAGATACCAGTTAAGGATGTCCTTTACAAGGACTCCAAAAAAATGCGAACGCCCGCCAAGGGGCGGGCCTTACGGTTCGGCTTACAATAATTTAAACTAATTAATTAACACATTATAAATCTTTATTTACGACCGTACCGTACGAGCTCCAAATCTAGAATAACAATAATTTAATAAACTCTAACCCAGGTCTCCTTCCATCAGCATTGGTTCCCACCAATTTGTGCTGATCCGTTATTCTTTGCAATGCGCGTGCATTCAATTCGGTGTCAATTACCTCGCGCGTGCATTGGGGTAAATGCCCCAGCCAATAGAATGATGAGGATGACTCATCTGGGAACAGGTTTGTTCGTGTCGATACAATTTTCGGGTGGCGCATATGCGGTCGTGTTAACTCCTCCCCCTTTGGAAATCTACGCTTCGTAGTCTAAGGTCCTTTCAGGATTAGACTGGATTGTGTGGTAAGTAAGTGGATGATATTGTCGGTATGTCCGGTTTTGCGTAGATCTTCCGCCAGATAATGGTAACAAAGGATGCCATCAATATCAAGATTGCAGCATCTGTAATTACAGAAATATCTATTTTTTGATTAAGATTACCTAGGCGTCTAACGTTCTGTACGCTGATGCCATGTATTTACGAATCTCGTGGTTCTGGGTAGTGATGTTTGCCAGTGCAGGAGAAAGAGCCTGTTGTGCTGTAGCAACAGAGCTTGTGAACATAGTCTCATTATAAATCTGAATAATGTTAGTGCCTGAAAGAGATCTAGATACATTGTTAGAGATTAATTGACCCTTGAAATTGGTTCTAAAAATGGTGTCCTCTTTGATGAGCTCGACGACTTTTTTCGTGTTTGTCCGAAAGGTACATGTCGTTGGCCCACCCTTTAGTAGTTTGGCGACGCAGTCATCTTCAGGAATTTTTTCTAGTGCTTTGTCTTCGCAGATCGTTGAGTTACTTATGGAAAGACAATTGGCGACGATGCCGTATTTGTTCCTATGGTTCACCAATATATTTTGAAATTTTAGGTCGATTTGTTTTCTATCAATTATCGATGGCCTTGTTACTAGTAGATTGTAATCCTCCAATCCTAATTTTGGCATTGAAAGGATATATAGAAACATTGAACCATTCGTAAATATAGATGGTTTGCCATATTCTTTTGCTTCTATTTCGTTAGCATACGGTAGCGTTTCCAACTCATCGATGATCTTATTAATCTCCTCTATGTCGTTTGTGACACCCAATAGCTTCTCATTTATCCTCTACTGTTGGTTGTTGTTTTCAATTATGGTTTCTTCGCTTTGTAGGATCTGGTTCCAATCGACAGCATCAGGATTGCCTGCCACCCGCTTCCAGGTCGATCCAATCCAGTCAATTGATCTCGTCGTTCTCGCTGGTTTACCTTTAAGTAAGTTAAGGCGATCTCTTATTTGTCGCAAATGGCATGCAACTATCAGTCTTCTATCTCCATCCTTGATATTGACTTGGATGATGTTAGTTATTCCATCTTCCATCCATTGATTGTATGTACTAGCTTGAAGCTGCCATCAACGATCAATGCTTTGCCTTCCTTCAGAGAGACTAAAGGTTAAGAAGGTTAATCTGTGGTAAATGCGCAAATATTGTTTCTGTGGTTCGGCATATAAAAATATACCTGTGTGTAACTACGTTTATGTGATGCCAGAGCGGAATTCAAAGAATATCATCAGAAATTATTTGTTTTCAATAATAACCCATTCTTTAATAAATTTAATCTTACAAATTACATTACATTACGTTATTGAACTCAAAATTAAAATGATACTTATTTCTTATTCTGCAGGTTTATTGTAGGTGCATTGATTTGTTACTTGTGCAAAGCTTTTGGCATACACCCCTCTTTTTTTTAATTTAAACATTTTTAGTGTGGGTCTTATGGACCTTTTTACCAGTGGCGGTGGTAATTGTAGCTCTATTATTTCTCTCGACTGTTTTTTTTTTTCGAAAGATAGATTTGTTTTAAACCTATTCAGGTTTAATTCTAGCATAAACAATGTCGCCCTTTACGTAAAACCTTGGTTTCGTTCTTTTTTCGTTACGTTTGGCATTGGCAGACTTTTCTTTGCGCGCGATTTCTTCTTTCAACTCCCTATTCACTCTACTCCGGGAGTCTATCAAATTCTGATAGTTTATTCTCTGATATCTATTAAAAAATATATCAGATGGTTTCTTTCCGGTTACAGAGTGAATTGAATTGTTGTATCTGTAAACGGCTATATTAGTTAACTCTTTGAGTCGAAAGGATTTATACTCAATTTTCGGACGCCTGAAAATTTCAAGTATCATCGAGTGGAACCTTTCGACTTGTCCGTTGACCTCACTTCGATATACTGGGGTACGATACACAGCTTATAAATTTTTTATTTTGAATTTCTACAATATGCAGAATTTCGCAGGGGTATGAGGGAATAAGAGTTGCCTGAAATTCAGGACTGATAGGAGTTTGCACACCTCGCAGACTATAGACTATTCATTTTTGGAAAATAATACTTCTCTAGAAGTTGGTCCTTATTTTCCCTGGCGTTTCGGTGTGCTCTTTTATGCTCTTCCATGATAAGCGTGGCTGCACGGTTTTCGTCGTCAATGTCTTCCACAACCCTCTGCGTGGTGACCGTTGTTCGCTGGCTGTTGCAGTCATTGAACCTACTAACTCACCTTCGCGGCCCTCACTAGCTGTACTGGTCATCGAACCATTATCCGCCGCATTGACAGAATGCGCTGATTCTGTTGATTCGGATTCAGATAAATGATTTATCTCAGTTCTAAGTCTAGATGGAGCATCTGCGACTATGTTCTTATCAGGCTTGTAAATCAGTTCATAGTTGTATTTTTTTAACCGCGCTTTCCACCTTTTTAACTTCGCATTGAAGTTCCTGTTTCCCAGGGCAAATGTAAGTGGTTGGTGATCTGTGTGTATGCGTATTTTTTTCGCTCCGTAGACGTAGGAACGAAGATTGTCTAGAGCCCACACTATAGCCAAAATTTCCTTTTCGTTGGTTGCGTAGTTCTCTTCAGTTACATTAAGAGACCGAGAGATGTACGCGATTGGCTTATCGAGAACCGAAATATCTTGTGATAGCACTGCCCCGATCACATAATTTGATGCATCCGTTGTTAAGTTGAATGGCTTTTCGAAGTCAGAAAAGCAAGTATCTCAGACGATGTAAGCATTTCTTTGAGCTCCTTAAAGGCTCGCAACGCCTCATCGTCTAATAAGATCGGAATGCGTCTCGACTGGTTCGCTCTTATTTAGGCATTTTCTCCTCTTGTCAGGTAAGTTAATGGCTTCGCCACCTTAGCATAGTCCTTAATAAATATCCTATAATAGGAAGTGAGCCCCAAAAAGCTGTTTAGCTCCTTAAGGTTCTCCGGTGGCAACATTTTTTGAATCACATCGACTTTTTGCGTCCGCCCTAATACCATCGGGGGTGATAATGTACCCCAGAAACTCGACTTCAGTTTTTAAAAAGTGAGTCTTTTCAAGATTGACTTTGAGGTTTACCTAATGCAACCTAGCAAGAATGGTTTCAATATTGTTCAAGATATCTTCTGTATTATTCCCAAAGATGACAATGTCATCAATGTAAATATAGCATATCTTCCCAATATATTCCTTCAATACATCGTCGATCATCCTCTGGAAAATGGCTGGCGCGTTCTTTAAACCAAACGGAGTCTTAGCCATTCATATTTCCCATTCATGGTGGAGAATGCAGTCTTCGGAATGTCTGACTCCTTCATCGGTATTTGATGAAATCCGGATGTGAGATCCAATGTGGTGAAATATTTAGCTTTACCTAAGCTGGCAAGCGCTGAAGTAATATCCGGAATTGGATATGCGTCAGAGATGGTGACGAGGTTTGATTGTTTAATTAATTAATTGTATTGTAGTTCCTCTATGGGTTTAGGTTTTTTTGGCACCACCCAAAACGGAGAGTTTTAAGGGCTTTTGGAAGGGCGGATAATTCCTTATGCCAGTAAATCTTTTATCTCCTTCTCTTTTCCTCTTTTCTTATACACGGAGGAAATTGGTTACTTTTGGTGTAGATAAGCTCGTCTGCGGTAGTTTTTATTTCTGCCCTTACTGAGGTTCTGACCAATTCATTCGCATCGAGTGGCCCAAAAACAACGCTATGTTTGTTTATTAATTCCGAAAGCCTATGACGTGTGTTTTCGGGTATTTTGTCGTTGAGCGTAGCATTAACCTCCGAAGACAATTTGTCTTTGAGTGGAAGTTGAATGCCCTTCTTCAAGGTTAATATATTGTTTTTTCGATCGATGATGGCTAACATCTGTTTCAATGTATCAAGGCCAGGAAGTATGTTAAAGGTTATTGGAGAGTCGTTTCCAACTTTCCCAAAGAATTTGCCTGTATCTTTATCGGTAATTTTAACATTACCTGGTGCTGAATTGACGGTAAATGGTTGAGATAGGCGAGTTGTTTTTTGTGACACATGTGGGCCAATAACATTTTTATTAGCTCCGGTGTCCACGAGGAAACTCAACACGGTAACGTCTTTAAGGATATATTCTATGTATGGAACGCTGGATAGGCGTCCTTCATAAAATTTACTTCATCGTCGTAGTTATCCTCCATTCTTTCATTATACTTCTCTTGGGGATCTTCTACTCTTCCGTTATACTCTGGGGGAAGATGAGGTCTTATTTCTCTTTTGAATGACTGGTTGAGTGGGGCCGTGACCATATTCGTTGTATTTGTTACATGAATGGTGTGATTGCGGAAATTCAAATTTTGAATCTCCAGACATGAAGCATACGCTTCTGGAAGCGTTTTTGGTTTTTGGACAATGAGCATCCTAGACAGATCACCGTTAAGGCCTCTTATAAAAACGTCAAGCGCACGATTGCGGTACTTTTCAACTAGTGCGCAGACAGTTTCTTGCGTATAAGTTTCTGGCTTTATCTTACTGACAATAAGAGAAAATTGGTGGTTTACATTTGCATAGAACTCATCCAATCTTGATCCTTTCTGTGAGAGTTGGTTGAGCTGATGCTCAAGAGTCCTAATGTCACGTTTGTCCGCATAATGCAAGGACAATATTCTCTTTATATCCTCCCAATCATCGTCGAAAATATTGTAGGATACAAGAGCCGAATCGGCTTTTCCCCGTTGTTTTGCCTTATATGCTGCAATATCGCACGATAAATTAGTTTGTCCCTAACAATACTGAAATCTTTGAGGATACCCTCTACGTTGTGTATCATCCGGGAAATATACTGCGAAGGGTCGCCCTCAAATGTTCGTAGTTCTTTTACACAATCAGGAAGACGGCTTATTTGCTTTAAGTCGTCCTCTGTTCTTGGTTCAAAGGGGCAAGCTACCACGACCACCCACATTAGCTTCAATGTGGTCGTTTTGTTCGATTGCTTTCAATCGTCCGTCCATACCTATCAACTGGGCCAGTATATTATTTACTGTCCCAGTCATTTCAGTCATCTTTTGTGTAATAACGTCCATTTTATATAATGTATGTATGAACAAGTAGATATGTTTTTTTTATGACTTGGGGTGTATGAATGCACTTATAGTTATATGTTTAGAACAATGCACCTTACCTGATATTTATTGCTTTTATATTAAACAGCGTCAGCTTAATTCTAATTTAGACAGGATCTCTGCTACACTGCTACTCGGCTTCTCACTTTCATTTTTTGTGATGAATTTTTAATTTTTAAATTTGTCTTTTTGCACTTCGTTCGTACTTTAAATGTTCTAAATGTTTTTCTTCTTACTTGTCGATTTTTTGTTCTTATTTAAAAAGTTTTTTTTTGCTTATACTTTTTTGATTTTTTTTTTTTCTTTTAAACGATTCGGATTTTTAATTAAACTATGAATTCCTTGATTTCACACTAGATTTGACCATTAAATTTTTTTTTTGTATCTCTGACTGTCTTCACACTTCTGGCTTCACACCTCACACATACCTACTCACGGAAGTAGTTTCATTTTTTATCTTGTGGTTTAATTCCAAATTAATTTCTTCTGTGTTGTATTTTTACTTTCACTGCAATAATGCAAAAAAAAAATTGAAATTAATTGAGGTTCTAAGAAACTGGTTTTTGAAGAGTTGTGTTAATCCTTTTTAGTCTCAAGCATTTATAATTGCAAGGACCTACTCATGGCACAATCAACTTCTTATCAGTATCCTGTCCTTCGACGATGACTATAGTGTTCCCATGGGTACAATAGTATTTGTTGCTGGAGAATTAGAAGGATTACTGTGTTCCCATGGGTACAGCAATATGAGCTCAGTAGAGCTTTCTAATTTCCTATCCTGTATTAAAGGACACAACAATTCGGACGGAGAGGAAGGATACCAATTTAAACCAGTCCCTGCTCGGGCGCCAGTTGAGGTTGTCCTTTACAGGGACTACAAACAAATTCGAACGCCCGCCAAGGGGCGGGCCTTACAGTTCGGCTTACAATAATTTAAACTAATTAATTAACACGTTATAAATCTTTATTTACGACCGTACCGTACGAGCTCCAAATCTAGACTAACAATAATTTAATAAACCCTAACTTAGGTCTCCTTCCATCAGCATTGGTTCCCACCAATTTGTGCTGATCCGTTATTCTTTGCAATGCGCGTGCATTCGATTCGGTGTCAATTACCTCGCGCGTGCATTGGGGTAAATGTGCCCCAGCCAATAGAATGCTGACTCATCTGGGAACAGGTTTGTTCGTGTCGATACAGGTTTCGTGTGGCGCATATGCGGTCGTGTTAACTTACCATACGATACCAACTGTCTCGGAAATCGAACTTCTGGATGTATGGAGATGATTTGACAATGCCAAGTCACCTGGATTGGATGCCATGCCGAACAAGCCCCTGAAGGCTATAAAAAAAATACATAACCATTAGTGGACCTGTACAGCAAGTGTCTAAAAGAAGGGGGTTTCCCAGACCAATAGAAAAAGCAACAGCAACAGCGGACTTTTCATTGATTTTATGTAAAATAATGTTTAACTACTTCGAGAATCCATGTCTACTCTTCGATAGCGAGGGTGGCATGCAGCGGTACGTGGAGTTCAACAAGGTTCGGTATTAGGTCCCATCTTATGGAACCATTATATATGATAAGGTGCTCGGAATCTTAAAGGAGACAGAAGTCATATAGTTGATGATACGTCAATCGTTGTCGTTGAAAAACGCTTGGAAGAAACAGAGGATACAGGAAATGAATGTATCCTAAAAATAAGATGGTGGGTGAGAAAAGAGGTCGCGTACCATAGGCAGCACTAATAAGCAGTCGCAAAAGAAAGAAACAATTACAATTAAGGTGGCGGCTTACCTTTATTGTAATTTTTTCAAATAACAAAACATCAAAACCAGCTATAAAGCCACCGGTGATCGACGCGAGGCTTACGTGCATTGATATTTCGTTTTAAAGTCTTATTTCAAAGTGCTATGTATTCCCAAGGCGATATCGTCTTGGAATACACTATCATTAAGAATTTTGTGTTGTATTTAAGACCAACAGGAAAGCCCTATGGTAGCTTTTCCTTGCTGGTAAGGAAATCTCCCAAAATCGTTTTTTTGATAGAACAACAGTTAAAGGTCTTTGATAGAAATATTGATGCAAATATAATTGATGACGAATTACTTAATCATCTTACCCGGTGACGTATTTCATAAGAGAACTTGTTGTAAAATTATCAGCCCCGCGCAGTTAATATTCGAAAACAATTTTTTTTTATTCACAGAGATTAATCATCTAATACTTGGTTTTATCACTTTTTTGTTCATGACATTGAATTGTGATGATCAAGACATTAAATTAATGTAGGTCAACCATTATCGCGTATTTATTCCCCAGCAGGGACGGGCTGGTGTTGTCAGCCTTCACCGACATTAAGCGCTCATTTGTTTTGTTTCAAAGTTCAAACATAAAGCTAATGAAAAACGTTATATGATAGGTACTTCTAAATTAAGACCAATAATAACAGTTGCAAAAACTCTTCTGGGTATTTGAAATTAATCCGTCCGGCCATTTAGTCCTTAGTTGCTTGTACGAACTACAGACGGAAAGAATCGCTTGACTCACTTTTCGAACTTCTAATGCTAGCTTTGGGAGCTAAAATTTGTTTTCAACAAAAGAAGCTTGAAAGTAAAAATGTCAAGCTTCCTTTGAAAGCACGGAAATTATAAATCAAATTCGGAAACCCTGTTCTTTATCGGAACCAATATTTTACATAATTCCTCCAACTAGAACACAAATTTTAATGGTCAAAGTTTTGAGAATCTTGACCGTCTTATTCTGTTGAGTGACTTGAATGTGAAACTTAAAACCGATCACCGATTTGCCAATTTCTACAGCACTAAACGTTTACTTAGGGGGCGCACTACTCTCAAAACATGTATAAACTCACCCCCTTTCTGTTTAACTATTAATGAGTCCGGCGTGCAACTCACAAATTTCAGAATAGGTATACATAGATATTGATTGACACCATTAGTATTTTTCAACTTAAAATCAAGAAACTGCAACAGAGTTCAGGCATAAATATTTTCAACATCTTTACACCATACCAGTTCTAACAGGTCGGGAGCAAACTAATCGAAATATTCTATACTAACAAAGAATTTAGACAAGGTGAAGCCATATCCTGTGACTTGTTTAACATAATTCTTGAGAGGATTGGGCTAGACTCCTGACCCAAAACCAGAGGAAGAATCTTTCATAAATATGTTCAAGTAATAGCATACGCGGACAATATTAACGTCATAGGTCGGAATCAACGTGAACAGGACTATTAAATCATGAACTTTACGAGCTGTAATGCAACATAAACCTGGTCAAAAAACTTCACATTGTAGTTATTAAGCCAGCATGCCGGCTTCCAGATTCTTCAATTCACAGCCAGACGTCGGGCGCAGTAGAGTAAGACATCGCTTTAAGTCGCGAGCACCAGATTAATTGGAAAGGCACATTTGTTGAGGTCCTAGGTCATTCTGTTGTAGCACCACTTAAACAAAAATGTTGACATTTCACAGATGATATCAATTTTTGACAGCAGAACTGCTTCAATTTATTTATTTTGACTGAAGATCTTCTTTTTTTAGTAGCTTGCACATATTCACTTTAGATATCTTTAGAAAAGTTAAATTTAAAAATTATGGTCATTTTTATAATTTCACATATGGTTCTTGTTGATATTGACAGTAATAGAATACCTTGGAGAATGTCGCTATTCATGTTTGGATGACAGTGTTATAAGGCCTCTAAAGCTACGTACGCACATCTGCGTACGTAGAAGTTTATAAATTTCTTCCTCCGATGCTGGTTTTCATGGCTCGATGACAATGCGAGCAAAATTATTTCCACTCGTCATAACAGTGTTTTACGGCATCTAAAACTATAGACAAATAAGAGGCTTGCGAGAACATCTGCGTACGTAGAAGTTTACAACTTCCTTCCTCCGATTCTTCATCCACTTTCCAAACCTAATCAACGTCATAATCTTATACCTTAATCACCCGTGCCTAATGTAGTGACAGCGAGTAATTTTTTTGTTTCTCTAAACCACGCAGTCATGCTTTAAGAAGCAGAATGTGCTCTAAATTTCGTCTGGTCGTTAGCTATTTGGTCGTATCTAGTCTAGATCCGAGATGAGTCAATAAAATTCAAAAAATGAAGCCAATCTGGACTTCACAAAATAATCGGCATAAATATGTACACTAATGTGCCCGGCGAGATACAGCCAAGACTATTTAAAATCACTCCATCATGTACAATGCCTGCTCATAGTGCTACCTAAAAGGGCGGATGATCAAGACAACCAAAATTAATTTTAATTACTTCCAATTATTCACTTAATTCCGAAAAGATCGACCCTCTCTGAATATAAAGTCGCGGCGTTTGTCAAAATTGTGATTAGTTGTAAGTGAAATATTCCAGAGAAAAACAGTGAACCACCAGTGCTGAACGAAATGAGAGCTAAAATCAAATACGGGCTGTGTGGCATTCTAGTTGTGTTGTTGGTGTTGCTGTCGCTTGGCATAGTCTATATTACAGTAAGATGCGTTTTTACCGATAAAGATGCGCACGAACTAATGTAATTTCCTATAGATATGCACCGATGAGACTTCACTGATTACCGATGAAGTGGAAGCCCGAACATTTGTGAACCAGGCGAGCGGAAGACTATACGCCTACTACAATGACCTGAACCATGATAGGTTCACCAACAACAACAAACAAGTCTCAGATGAGAAACGCCAAGAAGAGGAGAAATTATTAAGAAGATCGCAGCTTCTAGTGAGGATTGTTACAGAATCGAAGGATTTTGACTGTACACAGTTCAAGGATAAGGAACTGAAATATGTTTTCGAAAGAATTCAGCTACTTGGTGATGATGAATCTCTTGGAGAGGATATGTTTGTGCAGCTGATGAAGTCAACGAATGCACTGTCTAGATTGGATAGTAACCGTGATATTGAGGCTTATCACAATAGTAGCGTAGAGCTGGCCTATTTTCCCGACATTCACAATATCATCGCGAAAAGTGACGATCCGGAGGAATTGAAATACTATTGGAGTGCATGGAGAGCGAAACAGGAGGGTTTTGCGCCGGAGCACTTGTTACTGGTAATTGAGTTAATGAAGGTGGCTGCTAACAAGGCGGGTGAGTAAGTTTTTTGTTCAGTGGTTTACAGAGGAAAGGAGTGGAATAAGGGCCACTTATGACATCCCAACTATTTTACTTAATAATGGTTAGATACCTGAAATCCATCAGAACTTTAAGAAAAAACCTTGAGATGTATGATGCCATCTGCGTGATTTTGTTGTAACGGCGACAGGGGGTAACAGAATAGCCGTTGATTCTTCACACCTAACAATTTCACACTTAAATGTGTCCAAAGTTATATTGTCGCCACAATGGTCTTGACATTGAGAAACATCTTGTACTGGATGCTTGTCATAATTTTCAAGAGGTGGGGGAGTGAACCAAATTGAATGTACTGCTACTTTCAAAATTTGAGCCTGAGATTCCTCACCAGGTAGTTCAACACATTAGCTACTGGGTTATTGCAACTTAAGTCAGACATCTACATTTTCAATCATTCTAATTCGGTCATACCTGAGCCTCCACAAATATTCACCTTCAACCAGCTCTTACTTAACTTAGCTCACTTTCATTGAACTTGGAATTCCATACGCCATTTAGGAAGTTCCTGGCTTTTTATAGATCAAAAATTTCAGATGTGAACAGTGGCCAGTGCGATCAATCGCTGCATAAGGCATCTTGATGACAACGACAACAATTTTCAATGGCCTCTTCTCGGCTAAATGTGACAATTCTGTCATGATGTGTCAATGGTCATGGGAAAGCCAATCTTAACCCAGTAGGACCCATCGATTTTTAAACGTTCCTTTTACATATTTCCATGCTTTCGAAGTGAATGAATTAATCGATGCAACGGTTTTCAGTTTGAAATAATAAATCGTGAAGGTATGGGTATAATGGCGCCATGGTAAATGTGATATTCTGCAATGCAGGTCATGGCTACCATGGCAAGACAAATATTTTTTTCACTGGCCCTTCTCTTAATGATCTGATAATGATCTGATTGTCAATGGCATAATACAAGGTCCCGCCATCGCGGAGGAAGTACACACGTATACATGAAATATTAAGAGAACAATGTAGGCCCTGAGTTCTATTTTTTCTATTGTAATAAGCTTGACATAAGGCTAGGGTAGGTAGGTAAGTAGGTAGCTTTTACTAGAATCATACTATCTAATGTGAACCGCTAGGGCACTGCATGATTGTATTGAAGTTTACAATGTTACCACGTGAAGGTAATTCTTGGTTTCGATGCCCACGGAAACGGTGTCCATTGTAGAAAAAGTTTTTAGTATCATATTTGCACATGCTGTTTTCTGTTAACCAAACTTGTTTAAGGCCACTCAATGACTGCCGAAGGAGTTTATTCCCAAGTTTTACACATTTTTTATATAAGCTGATATCGACCACATACCATCCCAACGCCCTTTCAAATTTGTTGAGGCCATTGTGGCTGAAAAACGTTGTTTGTTTGTGGCCTTTCATTTAGAAATGTTAGGCTGATTTCAAGAATAATTGACTACATTTGAAGCAGGGGTTTTCAACAAGTACACACTTGGGTGCTCATTTGATCCTTTATGTTTTTTCATGAACGATTTCGAGGAGTTACAATCGGGTCATAAGTGTGGTTCCCATCGTTGTACCATTAACTAACTGAGATTAATAAATGTTCGTAGATTTGAGGAGGGGATTTTTGAAGTCTAGAGAATTTAAAGGCCATTTTGTAATCGCACTACCACACTACCACAGAATTTTTGACAGAATGTGAGAATGCTGCTTAAGTTGTTTCAGCTAAGGCAGACTAATAGCTGAAACAACTAAAGCCACGACACACTCTTCCCGTGGGAGTAGATAAACAATGTGCTCATCGTGAGAGTAAGCATCCGGATGTCAACCCCGAAGGATATTGTGTTTTATTATAATTTGGTTCCATAAGCTTAGTATGGTGCAGTGGCCTAACTGTTAGGGGAATACTAAGCACGATATATCTGGTTGAAGTCCAAATTCAGATATTATATTGTATGTTGTAATGGTATAACCCTTAAAACCAAAATTGATAACTGTGCGGTTTAAGGCCTGAGAAATCGCGATACGCCTGCCACGCCCACTTTTCAGAAAAACATTGTTTTTGACCAAACGGTAGAAAAAATTATATATATAATTTACATTTTGCTTGAATTATGGGACACCCATTAAAAAATCAGTTGAGGTCAGGAAAAAGAACGCCGAGAAGTTTAATACCACTAAAGCTTTTAGGTAATATTTTGCATTGTCCTGCACCTCTTCAATTTAGTTCAGAAGAAAATAATGCAAAATAGTCAGGTCAACACATTAGGTACGTTTTTTCACAAGCCAGTACGTTTTGATGATAACGCGGATGAAAATAATCACTGGCGAAATTTGAAAAAAAAATTTAGAAGCTCCTAAAAGATCTCTTAATATAAATATGGGTGCAAAATGCTACCTATATAGCTAAAGTGTAAGGATGGACAGCGAATATATCTACCTATGCTTTACTGTAAATACCGCCAATAGCATCGGCGCTAATATTAAACGGTGTACTCTCCAACCGCTGTTTCGGCCTAAGGTGAAAACATTGTAAGAAGGTCACATCTACAAGAACCATTGAGTCTATATAAATATGGATATTCAACACTGGCTTAATCAGAAAAAGCACATGAGCACCGATTCTCTATATCAATCTTACGATGTTAGTCCTTGTACTTTGTAATTTCCTTTAATTTATTGACAGGTGTATCGCTTCTGACCTACGGCCTCAAGGGCTGTAATATGACCGAAATGGAGAACATAATGACTCAAACCCAGCCTCTTTACTCGGAGCTCCATGCCTTTATGCGTTACCAACTGGTTAAAAAATACGGAGAAGACCTAATCAAGTCAAATGGTCCGATACCCGACCATCTTTTCCAACAAGTACTGGCTCAAGCTTGGACCAATGGAAGTATTATTGACGATATATTTCCGCTCAAGGAACTACCACCATACGATATGCTCTTAGAAAAAAACAATTATGACGCCCTTAAACTTTATACGAACGCCGAAAAATTCTACCAAACCCTTGGATTCGAACCCGTACCCGACGATCTCTGGGGCACTCAGATAAAAATGAGAAAGGAAGAGGATGCAGGGGACTGTCGGGCATCATTATATACTACAACACCCAACGTCTTTATGGAATTTTGTCATAGAGTGGACTTCAGAACCTTCCTACAAGCTCATGGCTATATGGGTAGTATCCACTATGCTAGAGAAATGAATAGTCTTCCAGCTTATTACTTCCAATCATATGGCCTCGACCGTCCTATAGGCAAGGCGGTAGCTTTGTCGGCATCAACTTCTAAACATCTGAAGACAATTGGTTTGGCAAGCAATTTTAAATTCACCAATAAGAGTCAACTGAACAGGCTTGTGAGGATGGTAAGTACAATTCTATTAAGCATATAAGTAAGGTAAACGGTTTTTATTTTAAAGTGCATTCAAACCTTGTTGAACATTCGTCTAAATTTTGTTCACATAAAAGTGATGGCGGATTTATATGACGAAACTATAGACGTCTACCATCTCAATAAGCACTACTGGAGTTTGATGGACAAGTATGTTGGTGTGGAAGCACCAACAGATCGCAATGAAACCGCTTTCTTTGACTTTCCACCCGACTTTTATGTTAGCATTAATTCAAATTATCAGTATAGGTAAGTCCTTTAATCTGATGACATGAAGTCTCAAATAAAAACTCCAATTTATTTTGCAGGCAGCTGTACTCCAAGGTCATGAGCTATCAGTTGTATAAAAAGTTTTGTGAAATCAGTGGACAATACCCCAAGGAATCGTTGCAAAACTGTGATTTTTATAACAGCACTAGCGTTGGTGATGTCATAAGGTAAGTCAAATACTTGGTGAGGTAGCTTTTACAGCAGGAACATAATAATTTTTGTCATCTTAGGAATATGATGAAACTGGGTTCAACAAAGGATATGTGGGAGGTGTTGTCAACAATTCTACCCAGCAATACAGGGGTGAATGCTGCAAGTCTTTTGGAGTACTACAGACCTGTTAAGAATTGGATAGCGGACAAGAACCGAAAGACAATGGCCAAGCTAAGATGGACACAGAGTAAAAAGAGTACGTAAGGTGAATACGAAATTTTTGTGAAGCTAATTTTGTTTCTTTCCAGAGGTGGTTTTTAATTCTCTGGATATACCCCGAATAGGAAGTAACTAAACGGAGAGGTTGTTGAAAAACTGTGTTTTACTAAGTCAGAGCTCCTATTTGAGTGTGAAATAAAGTATGGAAGGTTTTTATGTTATGAGGCTATAGTAGGATAATTGTATGTATAGGTATATTTCTTTTAAAGACTTCGACATAAACCGATCTTCAAATAATAAGACTTCCCAAAAGAGCTAAAGTTTGAAAGCATGTCTTTAAAATTATCGCATCTTTTGACCCTTGACAACAAACGTAAATAAAACTAAACAATGAGTTTTATGATCACATGATCACATTACTATAGATGCATTTATTTTGGATGCCCGTACATCCCGAGTAGCTACCATCGACTTAGAATCCAAAATGATCGGTCAGATCTATACTGGACGCGTTTACCTTAATCTCTTTATTGATTAATCCTTGATGCGAAAATCAAATATTTGGCGTAAAAGGCTGTGCGCATGTGTTTTTCTTGTGCGATGCGGCACCACCACCACGTAGAAAGGCTTGATTTGCATTCATGGGTATTGCAAATGTTAAAAAGTGTATGGAGTTGTACGGAATTTGCTACAGATATGTCTTTTATCAGTTTTATCGCACTCTTTTGAAATCTAGGCAGTAGGAGCAATGATATAGTGTTCACATATTCTAGTAAGAGGCCTAGGATAGACGATTGTAATGAGGCAGCTTGGAGTTCAGACTGAAGAAGAAGATAATGTGCAAAATAGTAGTGCTGTTAACAAAAAACCCCGGACTCGACGGGATACTGTCAGAAAATCTATATGTGATATTAAGGCATAAGCAGGCATGCCTAAATTATTGCTGAATATATACAACAGCGACCTGAAAGAAGAAATCTTTCTCAAAGGTTTGGAAACATAACATCTAGTGCCAATCAGTTAATGTAAAGGAGATATAGATTCTGCATCAACTTACGCTTGTAAAATATGCTGAGACCGCAACTCACCGTTGCAGCATAGAGTGGTGATCTGTCAAAAAGACAGTACGGCTTCAGAAAGGATTGGTTTACGGTCGAAGCAATTGAAAGGCTACCCAAATCGGCCAATGGGGATGCAACTACTCGAGGTAGAAAGAAAACTCGGAAACTATTGATGTCGGACGCCATTAACTCTGCCAGGTGGAGTAGCAATCCTAACGCTCTCGAAAACATATTCAAAACCCCAGTCTATCTCTTGCGTATGGTGAAGGCCTACCTCAAGAATTGGGAGCTGATCTATGAGACTGCAGAAGGCGAACGAAGAATGCAAGGCACATCCGGAGCAGCGCAAGGTTCGATTGTTGGGCATGTCCTTTGGAACATCTCTGATGATGACATTCCTCGATGGAGCTGCAACAAGATACTCTGCTAAAAATAACTGCAAAAGATACCCAACGTGCACAAATAAAGCTAAAGCAGCTTATGTGACGTGTAACTCGATAGATGAACACGGTATCAGCCTGGTTACAGAGATAGAACTTCTGACAAAGGATATACGCTATGATTTATTTGGGTATGACCATCAACACCACACTTACTTGTTGGCACCAGATAAATAACACTACGGAACGAGCTTCGAAAGTAACCAAGCCAATTGAATAGGGTGATGGCGATTATATGCAGCTCAAGGGACAGCAAACGAAGGCTCCTGATGTCTATGACGCATGTCATCCTCCTCTACGGATAAGAGATTCCGGAAAATATATTTCGACAGAAAAAGTACAGACAGCCGAGGGCAGCTGGGCAGAGACGCGAAGCTTTAAGCGTAGTAAGATCCTATAGAATGGAGTCGGAACCAGCCGTCATTGTTATCCCAGTGGCAGAAAGGAGGTTCGGAAAGAGCTCACAGTGGCAAGAGCACTGGAGCTTGGATACTTCAACGCATTTCTCCACAATATCGACAACATTTTCCAATGTGTAAAATAATTCTATCAAGTGTAAAGTAAGTTTCATGTCATTTCCGAAAATTAAACTTTTACAGAGAAATGGAATTCTTGAAACACCAGCTCGTGGTGGATTATAGTAACTTGCTTGTGAATAGTTCTCACACCCAGTATACATCTTCGTTCTCTTTAGCTACTTTCTTCAGATTACGATAGGCTTGACTACGGACAATTTTTTTCTGAATTTTTAAGAACAAAAAAAAAAGTTTACCGCGAGTTGGTTATTCGACAACCACGTCTGTTTTCTAGGTTACCATTTGGAATAACAGTCATTGTTGGTTGATTGTTATAGTATGGGTGGTGAGAGTTGTCAAGTCCAGGACACTTGTACCTCTTTTCGTTAAGGTTTCAATTAGAAACTCTTAAGAAGCATCTTATTCAGTTTTTTTTTTTTTGCCAATAAGGATGAATGTTGCATATACCACTATAAAACCACTGGTTGATCGTTGTTCTAAAGCCTTTGGCAAATATACAATACAAAACATTTCCGGCCCCAATAAAACACTTAGCTTTAAATATTAATTCGTATAAGATTGGTTGAGAATAGGTTCAATTCACATTATTCTCCAACAATGGACGCCAACAAACTTCGAAGGACACAACCGAGTAGCCATGTGATTTTGTGAAAGCGCATTTTCTTTGTTTTTGTGTTCTAGCTTTTAAAAACAAAAAGTATCTATTTCTGTTTTGTTCAACTACAAAAGTCTACACAAGTATCATTCAATGGAAAAGTAGTGCTATACAGGAGGAAAAAGAATTTCATTCAAGGACACATATTCGTTAGCCTTCATTTGGAGAAGTCGGTTTTGTTTTCGTACTTTTTTTTCGTATGCTGTTGTTCCATTTAAAAACTATATGAACAACAACAAAGGCGAAGAAAACAAATCAAGGGTGTGTGCACATTTTATAACCTCCAGCATTATAAGGCATGTGCCAAGCCATACGAGGATGTTATAAAGCACAATTTAAAAATGGTTCGAGTGTTGCAAGCATCAAAACTGGGACAAAGTGTTTTCTACAAAATAAGAATCCTTTATGCATGAACACAGGATGTCAGAATAAGGACGCAAAAAGAGGCTAAAGAAATGATAGCCTCTAAAAACACGTTAACAGATATACTGTCAAGGACTTGGGGAAAAGAACCCTCGAGAAGGATTGTCCTAGAGAAAAATGATTGACTGTAGGTTGGCATTGGATTTAAGTGAGGTGGTTTGAACTTGAAATGTTGTAACAGTTATGAGGCGAAGTGAAATAAGACACAACATCTGCACTTCAAAAGCAGTAATTGGATTAGGAAATAGGACAGGATGAATGAGTTTTAAGCCTCAAGAATAATGAAAACTTCTAAAAAATTGTAAATAGAAGGGACTAAAGAAATCGCATTAGGTAAATAGAAATAAATTCAAAATAAAAAAAAATAAAAAAAAATAAATACTACCACAAGAATGAAATTGAAGTATGATTAGACAACCGTGCCTTCGGATGCTTAATAGGTAAGACTAGAATGGTCTCCGAATTTCATCAGAAAACTTATATCGGATTTGGATACAACGTGCACCCTGAAAATATCCACCATCCACTCATTTTTAACCTAAGGTGAGTATAAAGAGGAAAGAGGCAGCAGCATTTTTAATATATTGTTGGACAAATCGTGAAGATTTTCAAATCAGAAGGTTCCCTTTAAGGGGCAATCACAGAAACTCGCGACTAAAATTAAAAAAGCGTTTAAACAAAAACGGG
Organism: Rhingia rostrata; assembly: GCA_949824845.1. Taxonomy (NCBI): domain Eukaryota; kingdom Metazoa; phylum Arthropoda; class Insecta; order Diptera; family Syrphidae; genus Rhingia; species Rhingia rostrata. The sequence goes on along the minus strand of OX463755.1, from coordinate 94,237,432 downwards.
ATTAACACTGTTAAATAAGGTTCTTACAACTTAAACAACCGTGCATGTATTCAGGCAGAAATTCCAGCAGCTACTAAATGGGCATAATGTCGCAGAAATAATAAGGTAAACGCTTGCTGTGGCTGTTCTAGTTTTTAAGTTATTTTTAGGTAGTTTTAATTAATTTTAAGTAGCTTAAGTTAGTCGATAAGTAGTTTTAATTAGTATGTAAGTTTAAATAAAATAAAAAAAGACGAGGAACCAAGTTTTTCAAAGTTTTCTTGGTAAAAATTTTGTTAATTTTGTTACTTTATATTTTTATATATTAGATAATAGGCCGAAAGGCATTAGAATTAAGTTATCGTATAATTTAGGGCGCCCGCATAGAGCAAGTAAGTTAGTTAAGTAGTTGATAAGTAGGCTAGTTTTTTTTCATGAATTTTTGTCTAGCATTTAAGATAGTTTTTAAGAAAAACAAAATAAAAATGAATTGAAAAAAAAAAAAAAATAATAATAATAAGGTAAGAATACCGTACGCCTAGATTCACTGACAAGAATACAACCATAGCATGCTAGATGTCAAAGCAGTTTAACATTCACCTATGCTGGGTGCCTGGGCATAGTTACATTCAACAGAACTGAAGGCTGACGAAGTTGAAAGACATGGGAATGGGACTAAATTACAAGTTATACCCGACACGGGTGCACTAGGTATTCCCATCGCTACATGCTAAAGCTTACTAGAGCAACATGCTCACAGCAAATCAGAGCTCTGATGGAGCCTTGGTGCAACGTGTCCAATAATTATACAAATTTGACCAACGAAGACCCAGGTGTTTGATTTCGCAGTGTCATCACTGGATACTGTTTAATAAAAAAGCACGCATGAAAGCTAGGCCTTCACTCGAACCACTTCTGCAGGAGCTACATGGAGGAAGTGGAAAAAGAAACATAATTTCATCTTCTTTGTAACTGCCCACCCATATCAAACAAAAGGAAGCTCCGTCTTGAAGCTCACTACTTTCAAAATCGCAGCGATTTGAAAAAAAAAAATGGAAGTGAAAAGTCTCCTTCGTTTCATAAGATACCCAAAATGGTTCTTTGACAAACAACAAGGAGAGTGGACAATATCCACGTGGTGTCATAATGGATCAAAAATGGTCTAAGTGTTCTGGCGAACTCGCTGGCAGCCACTCTAACCTAAAAAAAAAAATGTAACCCTCCTTCCAGTAATGAAGTCAGCGCACTTAAAAGAAAGTAGATGACTGCATTCCGAGTTCCGTCCAAACTAATCCAGCTGTGTCACTTAACATTGGAGGTCACTTGATGTAGCGTTTGGTATGATTAAAGCTTATCATATCTTTTCTAAATGCATACTGCATTTTGAAAAAGATAGTGCGATTTAATTAATCCTGGGCGGTTATTCTGACTCAATTCTTTCGCATCATTATGCCAAATTAAATAAGCCTTCAAAATTTGAAGGATTTGGATACAACGTGCACCCTGAAAATATCCACCATCCACTCATTTTTAACCTAAGGTGAGTATAAAGAGGAAAGAGGCAGCAGCATTTTTAATATATTGTTGGACAAATCGTGAAGATTTTCAAATCAGAAGGTTCCCTTTAAGGGGCAATCACAGAAACTCGCGACTAAAATTAAAAAAGCGTTCTGGCGAACTCGCTGGCAGCCACTCTAACCTAAAAAAAAAAATGTAACCCTCCTTCCAGTAATGAAGTCAGCGCACTTAAAAGAAAGTAGATGACTGCATTCCGAATTCCGTCCAAACTAATCCAGCTGTGTCACTTAACATTGGAGGTCACTTGATGTAGCGTTTGGTATGATTAAAGCTTATCATATCTTTTCTAAATGCATACTGCATTTTGAAAAAGATAGTGCGATTTAATTAATCCTGGGCGGTTATTCTGACTCAATTCTTTCGCATCATTATGCCAAATTAAATAAGCCTTCAAAATTTGAAGGATTTGGATACAACGTGCACCCTGAAAATATCCACCATCCACTCATTTTTAACCTAAGGTGAGTATAAAGAGGAAAGAGGCAGCAGCATTTTTAATATATTGTTGGACAAATCGTGAAGATTTTCAAATCAGAAGGTTCCCTTTAAGGGGCAATCACAGAAACTCGCGACTAAAATTAAAAAAGCGTTCTGGCGAACTCGCTGGCAGCCACTCTAACCTAAAAAAAAAAATGTAACCCTCCTTCCAGTAATGAAGTCAGCGCACTTAAAAGAAAGTAGATGACTGCATTCCGAATTCCGTCCAAACTAATCCAGCTGTGTCACTTAACATTGGAGGTCACTTGATGTAGCGTTTGGTATGATTAAAGCTTATCATATCTTTTCTAAATGCATACTGCATTTTGAAAAAGATAGTGCGATTTAATTAATCCTGGGCGGTTATTCTGACTCAATTCTTTCGCATCATTATGCCAAATTAAATAAGCCTTCAAAATTTGAACGCAGGCTCTATGTAAAGTCTATCAAGCGATATCTATTTCTTTCACAGTCTCGGATCCAATATTTGTTAAGCCTGGTCACCTGATACGTCATATCGTTGTTCCATATAAGAATTGAAAATCAATAAAATTAGTCAACGTAGAACCAATAACTATAAAGTGTACGTTGTGAGTACTAATTTGTCTGGAAACTTCATCAACTATATAATTTCGTAACATGCCCCTAAGTTAAGGCTCTGATATCACTAGGGCTAATTGTAGACTTTATTAAATAGTCACTTGCTTTAAGACAGAAGAAAATCACTTTGATCGCCAGATGACCTACAAGAAAGATGAAAAGAGAAGCTAAGTTAAGACGGTTGAAAAAAAAAGAACCCGCACTTATTTCAAAGCTTGTTTTAAAGACATTTTATCAATTTTATTAAGTGTCAATGCGATCTGTCAGGGATAGCGACCTCGGATTCGTAGGGGTTTATTTTTGAGTGAGTTAACATTTCAACTCGCACTTCTCGCGCTCACCAGAAATAAACCCCTGGTTTGATGAGGAATGCCGACAGATGATCGCAGCCAAGAACGAGTATTACATGAATAAGCTGCAGGTGAAGACGAGAGCTGCCATTGAGCTATAGGCAAAGAAGAAGGGAAGAACACCGGCTTATCAGAAAGAAGTAAATTCAAGAAAAACGTGCGATCGAGGATATAGCGGGATGTCACTCCAGGAACGATGTTCGCAAGATTTACCAAAGTGTAAAACGTCAAAACCAAAAATATAAGGCTCGAACAGAATCCTGCCGAGATGAAAAAGGAAATATCGTATTTGAGACACCGTCGATTCTTAGAATTTACTTATACGATCCACCAAAAAGGAAACCCTCTAAATTGCGCCAACTACAGAGGCATAAGTCTCATTAACATCGACTACGAGATCCTATCTGCCGTCATATGTGAACCCCTAAAACCGTATACCAGCAACCTGATCGCCCTTATCAGTGCGGTTTTAGGCCAGGGAAGTCTACAATCAATCAAATTTTCACACCTCGGCAGATCCTGAAAAAACAACCCAAGAAGTACAAATCGATACCCACTAACTATTTCAAAACCGCATACGACAGCATTTATAGAGATGAACAATTCAGAGCCATGTCTAGTTTTGGTATACTGCCCAAACTCGTCTGTTTATATAGGATGACGATGGAGAATTCTCTATCAAGTTCGAAAATGACCTCACCGACACATTCGATAACAAAAAAGCATTTAGACAAGGTGATGGGCTGTCATGTGACTTCTTCAATTTGATTCTTGAGAGGATTGTGCAAAACTACCGAGCCAACACCAGATGCACAATTTTCCAAAAATAGGTGGAAGTACTAGCATACGCCGACGATACGGACATAATTGGTAGGACTCAAAGTGATTTCATAGCCACGTTTGCTAGTATAGAGAAGGAAGCGGCAAAAATTGGTTTAGCAGTAAATGATAAATATATATGCTGTCAACAAGAAACGACACACAACATCGACGAATCGGACAGAACGTCATAATTCAAAGATATAAGAAGGCTAAGAAGGCAATTTAGTAGTAAATCCTTCACTCGAACCACTAAGGAGATCCTATATATGACCCTGATAATTCCAGCCTTGCTCTATGGCCCTGAAGCATACCAGTACAGCGACATGCCCCTGGTCAAAAAAAACTCCGCATTGGATGCTTAAGATGGCTTTGAGATGTAGAACGAATGGACACCAATACTCCGGCTCGCAGAGTATTTGATTCCCAGCCAGATGTCGGACGCAGTAGTGGAAGACCTCGCCTTAAGTCGCGCGCACAAATAGAAACCGAACTCAATAAACGTGGAGTGCGCAACTGGAGGCAGTTACCTAAGGACCGGGCTAATTTTAGAGGCATGTTGGTTGAAGCCCAGGTTCATTCCAGACTGTAATTAAGTATGTAAGTAACATTTTAACCACTCTTTGGGTAGAAGTAAGTCGAATGACATATCTAGGGTCAGGAGTTGAATGGAATGTCGATTGCGATGTTTCTGTTTTATGAAGTGACCCACAAAAAGTTGATTCGTAGGTGTGACTACTTGTGATCATTGAATTTGGGTGAGAACCGAAAATATACGATTGTGGGAGCAAAAGCTGTCAAAGTGAAAAAATTTTGGGATATTACTAGATCAACATACTATTATGGAACTGCATAGTGGAGCTGTTTCTTTAAACGCAACGTTCCTTGCCTGGATGGTCGCGACGCACTTTGAAGAGTTTCCATGAAAACTTAGCCGATTTGAATCTTAAAATACCCCTGGGTGTGATTTCTTCCATATGTTTTCTCTTCTTTTTTGAAGGCGCTTCAAAATTTTATTTACAGACCATCCCTGCAATAAATCCTACTAAAGCCCACAATCAATAAAAAGCAAATATTAGTCGACAACACTAATCTCCTATAACTTTATGATGATAATAAATTAATAATAATAATAATAATATAAGGATTGTGACAGCAACTGAGCAAGGATATTTTTTCTAAGAATTTTACTCCTCCCACAATACAATACCCTTCCAAGTAGGTTATGCGAAACCGGAATGTGCAAAATATAAGTGCTTCCTAACTTTAAATAAAATTGAAAGAATTTACTATCTTCAAAGATATATCCTTTGTCCGAATTGCAGTCGTACAATGGAACTGCACAACCAAGCATTGCCAGTCTCTTACGTCGTTGTCGTCGGTCGCAATACACAGTTGACAATGATCGTTTGAATGCAAAACCCCATCCTAGCCCAAGGGGATAGTTTCTCTTCATTCTTTCGAAGGATAAAGATAAAAGATGAGAAATTGGGTTTCTGTGTCGCATTTATTATATTCAAGTCTGCAAAGTAGGATTCCATCCTTTCCCCAAAAGTAAAAAAAAAGTCAAAATATAGAGGCGACCACCAGACATCTGTGTACCCAAGAGAGGATGTGTTGAGGATGTGTATGTGCCGAGTTTGATGAACCAGTGTGATATTAATGGTGGGAATATATTTTAGGCAATGCCGACAGTTGGCAAGTGTTGTTTTGAGTTGTTTAGGTCTAACTCTGTCAAAAAATAGCTAATGAGATGGAGGGGACTTTTTTTCATTTTGAAAGGATTTAATATTTATAAGGAGTGAAATTCAGTGCAGAATGGTTTGGGAAGTATTTCATTAGAAAAATTGTTTATGATATGAACGGATAAAGTGGAGACTTTTTTTTTACTTTTGACTTACAAAGATTTTTGAGAACATTAGTTGGTATACTTGTATTTGAGTGGATTGGATAGAGAAGTTGGAGGATACTCCTCTTTGACATTCTCTCTCAATATAAGTCAAAAGTCATGTGCATGAATGGCAAGTCAAGGCTTTTGATCTTCCTATAAAAAAAGTGTACAGAGAGGAATTCTAATAACAAAATATCGGAAGAGTTCACATTTTTAGATCATTTGCGAACTTTCCTTTGAGCTTTGATTGCATTTTCGGGGAATGAATTCTATTTAGTGATAGGAATACCATGTATACCCTTCAAGGTAAGATTGTCACTGAATTTCCGTCTTTAGGGATTTTCTGTCCAATGTTGCAAGGGACTCCTTGAAATATATATCTTCTACCTGGTTATCTGAAATAAGCGAACGACTTAAGCAGATATTACATTCCCTTTAAGTCATGGCAAGCACAAGGCCTACTAGAGTAATGAAGACGTAATGCTATTTAAAATTATAATGGGTGATAAATCATGAGGTATTTTTTTTTTCAAAATGAGGTTTTCGAAAGAAATGGTGCGTGAGATATGTCAAGTATTCAGTATTCTTTAAAATTTCATCATGGATAGACTTACATCGTCATCGTTTCAGTGAATGGGCTCTCGAGAGACTTGCTTAAGATCTAATGTTTTCGACCAACATATTGTTTAGCGACGGTGCCCATTTCTAGCTAAATGGATACTTGAATTAGCTAATTTGCCGTATATGGGCCTAAAAACTACCGGAAGAGGTTCAAGAGCTGCATTTTCTTCCACTCAAAACAAACGTGTGGTGTGGTTTATAGGCAGGTAGAATCAAGGGGTCTGTATTTCTTAAAAAGCGAGGCTGGTACCAAGGCTACTCTAGATGGGGCTAGGTATCGCACCATGATAACGGACTATATTTTTCTTGAAATTAAAGCCAGAGATCTCGACAATATTTGGTTCCAACAAGCGGTGCTACATGCCACACAGCACATGAAACATTTGACATATTAAGAAACCGCTTCGGCGAACAATTAATTTCACACTTCGGACCATTGAATTTGCCAGCAATATATGAGACCGTTCGACTATTTTCTTTGGGGCTTCCATTAAAGCAATGGAGGCGGCCAACTTTACCCGTGTTATTTGCTAGATACAGACGAATATGCTCGGTCGCGTCGTTGAAAACTGGAACGTCTGCATGGACAAGCTACGGCGCAGTTTCGGCCAACATTTGAAAGGGATTATCTTTTAAAATTGAATGGTTCTTTAAATTAGTAATAACGATTTCACGATATTTATTAATTTGTTTTGTTATTTCGCATTATAAAGAAAATACCTCTTGATTGATTTTATTAAACCCAGGAAAATTGCAGTTTGACAGATGTTATATTTGTAGATTTTTTCTGTCGTGTTTCGAAAACCATATCGCTTAAGTTCCAAACTTCGTTGCTGGCTCTTTTTAGAGGTTTCTTCAGAAGATGATAAATTATCTACTTCTTGGCGCATGTTCCATTCCAAAGTTATCAGACTTTGTGGCTTGATGTGGCTTGCAGTTTGGCAGATGTTATATTTGTAGATTTTTTTTGACTGTAGGCACCGGACCTTTTTGAGATGTTCACTTTGGATTAAAAGCTTTTTACTGTCCTGTTTTGAAAACCATATCGCTTAAGTCCCCAACTTCGTTGCTGGCTCTTTTTAGAGTTTTCTTCAGAAGATGATAAATTCTCTACTTCTTGGCGCATGTTCCATTCCAAAGTTATCAGACTTTGTGGCTTGATCACATAAATCTATGCCCATTGCAAATCGGAGAAACGCGATGTTCATGTCCGAAGTCTCAACAAATATGGTAATGGAACTGGACAGCTATTATATACCATATTCGATTCTCGGCTGCTGGAATATCTGCACTTTATAGAAGAATATAGGGTTGTGCATGAAATCGCCAAATAACATGGTATGTCTTTGGGTACATGTAAGGGATCGACTACGATATCTTTAGCAACAGGTACAACATGCACAATTGAGCTTACTCTGTTTAATATTTCTGCAGTCTTTAAGATCATCACGTCGAAATTTCGCATTCAACGACCGGTGGAAGCCAGGTTACCATTGCACGAAATACACATTGTGCTAATATCATTAAAAGCTATCTCTACGATAAGTTCATGCTCAGGAGTTTCTTTGCATTTGCTTTACAAAATTCAAAACGAATTGACATTCGACGCCAATTGTTAGTCTATTTACAGATATTTGCAAAAATATGGGTTAAACTGATTACGCAATTTTCTAAATAGCTGCACCAAACATGGACAGTGGAACCTATTCAAGGAGAAATTGGTATAAACCGAAAACGGAAAAATAGTACTAACGGTGACAATACCACACGATGGTATTACCATATTCATAGGCAGTCAACCGCAGTCGCGAAGAGCAAAAATACCTTAGCTTGCAGCATAAATCAGATCGCTGATGGATTCCTAGTCACAGGGATATAGGTGAAAAATCGGAAAGCTATATGTCTGAAATTTATCTTGATCAGCAACATATCTGAAATTGATCTTGATCAGGAACTGACCGATCAATTTTCGTGGTATGAAAAAGCATTGTTGTTTATGTTGATCATACATTTCTTACAAACCCCATAACTATTATATCCATGATGGTTGGTGGAAACGAATGGACTTCAAGGATACTCATAATATATTTTAGTTAAAAAGCAGACCAACAACTTTCCATAATCCCACCACCCTATATACATTAACTAAGACTTAACATTAACTAACTAATCATTAATTAAATGGTCTTAAATGACGCAAACTATCCTAACCAACCCTAATTTAGTATTCAAACTCAAATAAAATTTCAAAACACTTCAAACCCTTATGAAATCGGAATGGTCAAATTCTTATAACACTACAATGTCCAGATATTTTGGCTATATTTTGGTATATAAAAATAATATTTCGAAGTATTTATGCTTACGGGAATGTGGGTGTTTCTTCCATGTTTTTAAGACAGGACTCACCTGAAAAATAAAAGAGAAGTATTTGTTAGCTGATATTGTAAAAACAAAGAAACATTTACAGGCATATGTAGCTAAGAGATTGATAAAAAAAACTTTCAAAATCATTACTACAAAATATAGAACATTACTAAAAGGAATTGAGCTAAGTGGTAGGCTTATAATAAACCCATCCATATTATGCTTACGTCGATGCTGAAGAAGGAGTGCAACAAATATAAGGAAAGCTGTATCCCCTTTTTGTAAAAACTTGAACTAGTTGTGTTAAGAAATGTATTTGAAATTAACATTTTGAAATCTTGCTATTGAACTACTGTCATCATTAGAATTACGAACATTGCTATGATAACTGAATTCGTTCACAAACAATCTGATTGGACCGTATCAATGTGGTTTTAGGATAGAAAATTCGACAACTGATTAAGAGCCGGTTTATTCACTCAAAGTTGAACAAAACTTGGCGATTTTTGTTGTCAACTACAGAAATTGCTTTTAATCACTTAAAGTTGACCATCTTAGTTACGATATTCAAAAGATGATAAAACTCAAAGTTGGTCAAGTTTACTTTCTCAACTCCCCGAAATAGTAGAAGTTTCCGAGCAAACTTGGTATTTTGTTTAATTTCTATTTGTTTACTGTAGTTGTTAATTATTTACATCGGATATCGAAAATAATTGTGTTATCGATTATATATTAAAATTGAAATAAGGTTAATAAAAAAAAATCTTTCGTGCCTATTATTTCTGGGAGGATTTGCCAAGACGGATAAAATTTGTTTCTTGAAAGATGGAAATACAAGATGCTTCTAAGTGTTGAATTCAACAAATGGGACAACATCGACTTTATCTATCGTTTTTGTCTCTCAAATTGGAGTGCTAGATCGCGTGAACTATAGTCAATTGTTCTGTTATTAATTGGTTTACAATATTATGAAATCAACTGGTAATTGCAGATTTCATTGAGGTAAGCATTAAAACAGCGCACTATGTGTTTAAACGTGTGTCTAGAGCTATTACCAATCTTGAACCACGATTTACTCGTATGGCCGAAACGACAGGGGAACGATTGCTGGCAGTACCTGATTTTTTGCTAATACCAAATTTTATCTTTCAATTGGAGCGATTTATTGTACACATATCGGCATTCAATTGCCAGGTGGTACTGATCCGGAAATTTTCAGAAATCGTAAGGGATGGTACTCCCTTTATTTTTGCCTTTATTATGTCTTTCTGTGAAAGGGTTTCACGCATGACCTGCTCATGTTCAATATGTCGGGCTAAAAAAAAACGATTCGGATAAGCGCGAGCTTGGGCATTTCAATCTTATTGGTGATTCGAGCTACGTAAACACGACGTACGATTGAATGCCACAACCGCTGTTGAAAATCTAATCAACGAATCGCAGATTCGGAATCGAAACTGTACCGCTCGCTCTCGCTTTCTTAAATCTCAATTTTATATCTATATATGTACTACTATTAATATCTGCAACAATTCCACATAATAAGTTTCGGCCAAAGTATCTCTCAACGGAATTTTCAGTTTTGACCAATAACGGAAAATCATTTTTTTACATAGACAGCGATTCCTTTAAATTCCGGAATAACCTTTCGTATAACCAAATTCGAAATTATTATCATTTTAAGCATCAATAACCAAAAGGCACCCATCACTTGTTTTTTCTATAACCTTACTGCTTTTGAAAAACAGTCAAAACCAAAGTTGAGACTGACATATTTTTGTCATCAGTCAAAAATATCCCAAAGAATTTTGTGAAACAGCAAGTACGCCAACTTGCGAATTTGAACTTTCAAAGCGAGAGTTGAACTAGTGAATAAAATCAATTTTCAACTCGCCGTTCAACTCTCTTCGAAGTTAGCCAACTTGGGGGTTTTCGGGAAGTTTGGCATATTTTAGGTAAAAAAATAAGAAAAGTATCCAACAAGAGCCTGTTTACTTCCTAACAAATAAAGGGAAAAAATGAAACGTTCGACCCCTAAAAGTCAGCAGGTCCTATTTGTATGGATAACGCGGAAAATGTCGTATTAATATGTATTTGAAATTGTCTTTCTCAAATGTAAAAGTTTGAATCAACTATCCCTTACTTGGCGAGAAGTACACAAATGCCGAAAGCCGGAGAGGCAGGCATATAATGGCCAAGAACTAAGTACCAAAAAGTCTATTACCGTTCTTATTAAAAGCAATGGAAAGATTGTTGGGCTTATATTTATATTCGAACAAACCTGCGTATCCATTTGATATATGTACAAGTACCTTCGTCAAAAGGAGGTCTATAGAAGCGGTCCTTCATAAGGTTGTACTTGCATTGAACCAATTATAAACTCTATTACAAAGTGTCTACGTAAATAGGTTCCCTGGAAGGAAGCATTAAATACAGTTGAAATTGAATCAATTGAGAACACACTCAAAAAAATGTTTACCGAGGCAGTAATATCCTTCCTTAGGAAGCTCCTCTTGATCACCCACTTCTTTCATCTTTAGTAGTAAACGTTGTACTAGAGAAACTCTTTAGACCTGAAATTAAGACTCTTAAATATGCGGAGTCCTTATGAGGTGTGATAGTTTTTCATCGACCATTAGCTATTCCCCAACAACCCTAGACGTGACTTCGACATCAACTACTCAATCTGAATACCAAGCAGAGAGAGTGGTCTTCAATTAATGCGGTCTCCTAAGCTTGACAACAGCAATATACATCCATGGACAAAATAAAAACCGGAGTAGACTCTGATAACTCTGAAAAGATTGGGCAAAACAAATTTTTATAAGACTAGCAGACTTATCTTGTGTATTTCAGGCGGACATCCGAAGGTGGGGAATGGGCCAGGAAATAAAATACAGAAAATCATCTTTTAACTGTAAATTATGTATCGAGTTGAATAGCGATTTGAGTGATAATAGGTCACAAGCTCTTGTTCAATGAGTTTGAGTAGGAGGACAATGATGATCTACAGGATCGAACAGATACGAATGTAGTCCAGATCATCAACTTCTACAAAAACTCGGTAAGCCGAGAAAATGACATTAGTTTCACTTTTTAAAGTTAACCTTATCCTGTATTTACGCTTCAACACTCCAAGTGCGACACGGGGTCATTATCCTTATTGCTACTGAACCTCAAAACGCGTACAATGGGTTGCTACCGGTTGTTCTGGGGACACGACGTCAAGCTTGTGTTTGATTTCTTAGGGAGACTTAATTATAAAAAAGTTATTCGGAATACAGACCTGACCCGGAATAGCATTTTGAAAAGCAAAAATAAATACGTTTAATTGCCTAAGTAAGTCGAATAGTTGGGGTGAAGAAAAATTTTTCTGCTTTCGCTTTTTTTATTTAACAGGAACATCTTTAACTGGCCCATTCATGCAAGTAAATCTACCTCTACAGTTCAGTTGTGTTTCTGGCCCTATTAATATCCATAAGAAAAAACAATATTTCAACATTAACGCGTGACATTTTTTTATGCTTAAGTATCATAAAAAAATTAAAAATATTGGGCTCAAATAAAAAAATACAACGACAAAGATAAAATTTTCCCAATACCATGGCAAGACTTGAATATGCAAAATAAAATATAATACACAGCAACGTTTTCTATAAATCTTTCACATATCATTGTTCACCTAAAGCCATCATACACAAACAAATTTGTCTAGGTTTGTACATGCGAACCAGACCAACCAACGTATACTTACAGCCCACACACCGTTATCAACCACCTACTCCATTGAATCGTCAACGTGTCCTTCAGAAATGTATCATTCACTTAACCTCCTACTTATACTCTTCTTACAGGTAACCACCACTGTCATCTTTGATGCCTTGATGAAGTTATCTCACTTTGCCACCTGGATCGTCGCCAATTGCAACTGTCTCTGACACATTTTCACAGAAACTGCCAAATCGATTATCCGTTCCCCTTTCAAATCCCTGTCCAATTTGAGGTTGATTGAGGACAACCCAGTCAAGTTTAGGTGTTACCGGCGTTATAAATTTCCTTTACGACTAATTCGAAATTGGGATTCAATTGATTTTGAATGTCTCGCCCAAATTCTCAAGCATCCAATTTATTTCTAATCCCAGCCGTTGCCAAGGTTCCTTGCGTACGTGATTCACATCCAAGAGGTGAACAGAATCAACTCTTAAACAAACACGCAAGCCTCTCATTTCCCAGAGAAAATCAACCCAAAATTTCATATTCTACCTTCGGTCAAACTTAAGGATCAAGAAAAGAAGGTCTTCCTTTTTTATTGGAGATGGCCATTACACAAGAAATGGATTTTCTCTTAACCATACTGCTAGCTAGCAGAACCGTTAAGTGTAAGCACATATCCATCAATTAGCTCTCTAAACCATCTAGCGAAAGAGTGCCTCAACCATGACACTCGCCTTGACGGGATTAAACGCCATTTATGGTGGATAAGAGGTAATCTCCTAAATGGCGTAACTTAATTGGGTGCGATATCAAAAACTAGAAACAACGGGGTGAGCGAAAATAAAAAACAAAGTTTCCCATTCAAGTCTCGTCCGTTCCATGTTCTACCGCTGCTATGTAAGCTAGGTAGCAAGTAGTGCACTCCTCCTGAAGGAGCATCAACTTGTCGCCGCTACCGACACAACACCCATTTCATCATTGCGCGACATGTACGTGAGTTGGACTCCAATTACTCTTCCTGCACATATGGCCATATAGCCAAGTCCGACTAGGAGTAGAGTGTAGCAAAAACAGCAAGGACCTACCAGGGAGCCAGAGCGACAGAGATTGACATGTGCTCATACATTCCGAGCAACCAGCACAGCATCGTCATGATTGGGAGTTTTTTTTTTGTTTTTTGGTCGTTGATGTTGCCATTATAGTACTCTTGGTCTTGCTTTGTGGTTTGCTGACTACCGTACCGTTGCTATTGACAGTCCATTTGGTGAGTGTCTTCACTCTCTATTGACTTCAATAACCGTGATGAAAGCCACAAACAAAGCGAGTTTACATTCGGATTTTCTTTGGACTGTGAGCATCTAGCGAGTGAAAAAGTGCAGTTGTGAAGGGCAGTGGAGGTGAGTTCCTATGGCTAGGCACTTTGTTATAGGATCTCGTTATGGTCAAGGGAGAGGATAGCTTTCCGTATTAGATAAAAATAACAAGATCAGTCGTGATTGTTGATTCTGACGCAATTTGTTTGTTGTCATCGTTAATGGAATCGAAGGAAGAGGGGCACAAAGACAATGGTCTAGGTTGGCTAACGACAACATCAAACATCAAAGGCTGACAATTGATTAGGGTGCTTTTTTTAGATGGAGTTCGAGTCGAGGGTAAAGGGGGATTATTGAAGTGCACTTCCATTTTGATGACGGGACTATGCGGTTGGAATATGATGTACTAGGTACTCATTCATACAGTCACTATGTATAAGCGAATGCGACGAATGCTGGAGCTGTTACTATTGTTCTATTACGTACCCTTATTATTATATTTGAACAGTATACCACAAAAAAAATATACAAGAGTGGATATAAAAGGATCTTGTATATGCAGAGTGCGTTTTATGTTATGATTGTCATTTCTGTGAGAATATAATTTGATAGTCATCGAGAGTGGTCGGTAACAATTTATTATGAAGCATCATCAACCGCAGCAACAACTCGTTGAAATTATTAAAACCTTTTGTTAACTAATTGTGGAATTGTAAATTTTGACTGGACTTGCTCTGTTAATATAGAAAAGATGCTATAAAGGCACTAAAAACATTCTGATACACCGAAGACCACTGTACACTCGCTGGGACGGCGGCGTCATTGGGCCATATTTCTTTGAGGATGCCATAGCCAAAGGCAATGCTGTAATAGAAATCATTGGTCGATTTGAGATAAACATTATTCGAAAAATCTTTGGAAGACGAAGATTCAACCAAGAACTATAAGAACCGTACAGCGACATACTACCAGTCAAACAAAAATCTCCGCTTTGGACGTTTAGATGGCTAGGACATGTGGAACGAATTGACATCAATAATGACAAATTGCGCGTCATAAGTAGAAACCGACCTCAACCTACTTGGAGTGCGCACTTGGAGGCAGTAAGCTAAGGACCGGGCTAATTTGAGAGCCATGTTGGTCGAAACCCAGGTTTTTATCAGACTGTAGCGCCACTAAAGTAAGTAAGTAAGCTTAGATAGAACTTTAAAGTCACTTGATTATTTTTAGTTTTATTTTATTTCATAAAAGGTGTTTGTTTAGAACTTCTTAAAATTATTATTGGTGCCCACTCCCTTTGAGCACTTCAGTACGATAAAACGCACAGTCTTGCCAAGTGGTCGCTATTCACTAATGGTGATAATATCACCGGCTTCGACATCCTTGAATGTGGGTGAGAATTCATATTCCTGTGGCGCTTCTCAAAACAAGTGCAAGTAATCCCTACGGATTACAATGGTCCCTTGCATCTTGCACTTGGGGACTATTCTGGTTAGGATACGTCCACGAATCCTTACATTGACAGTGAAGGGGCACTTCTTATCACGGTCGGTTCCATTGATAGCCTCATGTAGCGTCTTGAAACCCAAGCCAATTTCACGGCAACAGCAAATAGACTTCTTCACAACCAAGCCAGGCTTGTTCGTACGGTTTGTGCTGTTAACAATTTGTTTTTGGAAGGATTTCTCGTTCTGATCGGCCAGAGTTAGAGTTGTTCTTGTGTGTGCTAAATCGTTTACTTTAACTTGCCTTGCCCATTCGTTTTGATTTATACCAATTAGCGGCGCGGGGATAGTTTTTACAGCTTTCCAAAGTGAATAATTGAACTCGTTCATCGATGTTGAGACTTTCAGTGCAAGCACCAATCGCATGACTTTAAACACCCTTATTAGCGTTCTTTAAGAAATTTTGTGGTGCTGCGGGGCACGAATCCGTTACTATTTTTAAAGCGCTTCCCTTTTCTCATGACCAATTCATTTGTTTCCAAATAAACCGTATTTGTCTGGCGTTTTCTTTGACTTGGGCGTGATATTGTTCCTGAAGGCATGCTGTACTATCTTAACCATGTGATCAAAATTAACCTCAAGCTTATAAGGTTTAGTTTTAGCTCTTAAGCTCTTAAAGTGAAGTTATAGAGCCGAGCTTTAATTGTGAGATACGTCCTCAAGGCCTGGCCTTAATAGAGGAGAGCTTTGATGTAAATAACTTTAAGCTAATATATCGGGTGTTTAGAGGTATAGAACTTCCAATTGGAATAAAACACAAAAAACAGTTTTAATGTCCATCAATTTGGCTTTATTCGTAGAATTGTTTTATGCTATTCATGTTTGAATATGATTTCGGGCACGTGGCCGCCGCGGCTGGTTCCAATAAAGCCAAGTCTAGAGGTCCAATTTTCAACCAATTCTCGAGCATTTGGGACCGTATATCGAGAATAACGCCACGAATGTTGGCTTCCAAGTCCCCTAACGTTTCTGTTTTGTTGGCATAGACGAGCAACTTCACATATCCCCAAAGAAGAAAACAATCCAATGGTGTAAAACCACACGATCTTGGTGGCCAGTTGACTGGTCCATTCCGCGAAATTATGCGCTCATCGAACGTTGGAATCACATCTCATCCACCTTCATTGCATCCAATTCCGGAACAAAATTGGATGATTGGATGGACCTTTGCTCTACAGCGGCAATTGTTTCTTCGGTGCGCACTGTTCGACGTCTCTGCGGATGCGTATTATCACATAGAGCAAACGTAGTGCGAAGCGATCCATGGTTAACCGATTTAATTGCTCTGATGGACGATTATGTCGACTATAAAACGGACGGAGCTTGCGGTAAACTTCGCGAACTGAACCATTGTATTCGAAATAAATTTGCGCGATTTTGCAAATCAATGTTCATGATGAAATGGCAAACCAAACTGAACATTAGTGACATTAGAGTTGCCCGATTTGACCACAAAATGTCAGTTTTATCTCTTTTCGAAAAACTTCTAAAACAACACCCGTTATAACAATCTTTTAGCTGTTCGAATTTAATTACGAATTTACTGGTTAAGAATGGTTTCTTCATTTAAGTCTGGACCAGAGATTATTTTTGAATTTGGAAATAGCTTCTGCCATCCCAAAGATTTAACCATCCTTCTAGTCAATGTGTAGGAGCAGCTGGAATCTTTACCTCTTTAGCATGCAACGATCGTATGCTCCTTTGCTCGGTTTGAAAACAAAACCGTCGACGTTAAGAAAGGTTCATACAAAATCTTGTTAATAAGTTAACGCAACGTTAAGGCAATGGTATTTGCAGTGGACTGGCATATTTAGTAACTTTTTTTTTGTTAAATAACGAATTTGCAAGTTTTAAAAAAGCTATTTAGAGAAAGAAACCGCAGGTTGCTTCCCTTCTATGCAAATAGATTTCCTTTTCAATCTCGATTCGACCACAGCTTGTGAACCAACAATTCCCATTTGACATAGAAAAGACTACAACGAAACTGCACAAAAACAGCATCCTCTGGCCCGGTCGTTCAATTCATTCAAATATCAAAACTTAGTTCCCACTCAGTCGCAAGCACTACCGGAAATACTTCAGATCCCACCAAATACCCTACCCATACCCATTGAGGATAACAACCCTCTACGGTGAATGTGCAAAATTCTTTATGGAATCCTCAGAACAGAGGGGGTTTTCTGAATTTCACAACTACACAGTGAAATACTTACCACCATTAGTTGGTTGCCATAAGAGAGGCACAGTAACAAATCGGGTCCTAAACAATGGTGAATATTTAACACATTTACCTGAAGCCTCCAAAGCTACAACAACACGGTTTCGGCCGATAAAAAAAAACAGTCACTCCAAAATTCTTTCCTTACAAACATTATTCACCCCTTACTGCGCAGTGCGCTCGAGGTACGAGGTAAATCCTGCTTCGGGCATGAATTGTGTTTTCAATGCGTTCGGTTCTTTTAGGATAGGGTAACTTGTACCCAGACAGTCAGCTTGTGCACATGGAGTTCAAATTCGCATTTTTCCATTGCGAAGAGCAATTCAATCGAGTGCATAGGTAGTATGTAGGTACTGGCTTTAGGTACCATTATCAAAAAGCCACTATTTCTGTCATTGCCGGGCGATGGGGTTGTGCGCCATCCGTTTAGAAAAGTAGAAACAATATTGACACAGGTGTACTGTGCACTTTAGGTCTGGGCTAACGATGGGTGGTAAATCGAACCGAACGTATGGACGGTATAATGGTTTGCTAAATAATGCATTCCCTGTCAGCAGCATGCGAAGGAAGGAAAGGGAGAGATCGATTTTTCTTTATGTTCTTTCCCTGTTCGATTTTATATTCTTTTGAGGGATTTTTTGTAGGTGAGTTTTATTTTGCAAAAATGTTCGCTGTGTCATTTTAGAAAGCGATGAAGTTTGTTATTTAACTTTTGTAAAGGTTGAAGCGGACAAACGTTTTGAGTTTTAGACTTAGTTAAAGTTTAGGGATTTGATGGAGCTTTCACTTTGCAAACTTAGTCTATTTATGTTCTTAAAAGTCAATGTTATACGGTCTAAAAGAGGTTTCGTAAGTTTTTATAAATCGTCCTTGAAATCACAAGCTGGATGTTAAATAACGACATGCCTTAACAGCGGGGTCACAATTTTAACTGTAACTGCCATGGACAGATGAAATCAGTGTGAAACCAAGTATGGAAACTATGTACCCAGAGTATCGCATTTAGTTCTACCAACTGATGTTAAAAACTTTTTCTTTGGCAATCTGCTTTTCAGGTGCCGGAATTTTGTGCTTACCAGTTCAACATTTTGGTTAACTTTCGATTAGAAAAGTCTTTAAATTCGCATGTGATGAGTGTAGCCGAAGCTTGACATTGACATTGACATCATAGTACTTCGCACATGTATGCAACGAACTGCAGACACATAACAGCACTGGAGACTGAGGACATCGGCTGGGACACAGGAAGACATTAATACAATAGAGAGAGACAGATAGACACACAGAAGGAAAGCCATATACGTGGCACAGGGGAGGAGACATAGATTTATATTGTCTCATATCGCACAAGTGGCTTCAGATAAGCTGGCGATTTTTGAAGAATAAGAATGCTGCCGAAGCTGGGGCTTGAACCGACAACGTTTGGCTTAGCAGTCAACTACGCATTACTCTGAGCCATGGCCACCTGGTGTAGCAGAAGCTTATACTGGCAATTGCGTCAGTGGTAGAAATCTATCTATTTTGAAAAAAAGGTTCTTATAAACAAACATAAAATCAGGCTTCCACGTACTCAAGCAAAGCTTTTATGCAGTTGCTTCTATCAGTTACGAATGAAGAAACTGCAGACTTTCGCTGATCAAAAACTTCTATTTCCGATTGTCAGGAGTACTGGATAATTCGCAGGGAAAAGTCTAATGGCATGATGAGAACACTGAAAGATTAGGTTAGGTGGGTGAGTTGATGAGGTTTTCATTCTCGTGGCACTCAGGTCAATGTAAACGCAATGCGATGCCAATTGTAGGGCTTTACGTATGTCTTCATCTCTCTGCAAATTTCTTCAAAGGTCATCTTCTAAAAGATGCATTTGTATTGTTTTAAATAACAGATGGCAACACTTCTTTACAACCAATCTATTGGGACTCTATTATATCCATCACAAGGGTTGATCTTGATTGGGTTAAAAAGGAGACTTTAACTGGTATACTGACAGACACGTGAAACAGTCACGAAGTTTAACAAAATATTGAAAAAATCGCATATTAAGAAATGTTAAACAAAAACTATATTTTGACTTTTTAAAAAATGTTACACCACATTAGGTTCACGAACATTTTTGATATTTCATCAACGTTTGAAAATTTCACACGACATGAAATACCAACACTTTTCATTAAATGTTTTGAGTTTTTGAAAATTTTACATGGATGTTGAATAACGATTTTATATAAGTTACGTTCAGTAAGTGCGATCACTAATGAAGAAACAGATTTAATTTTTCCTCAAATGAGTTTTAGGGTTCTGGTGTCAAACATTCGCCATTACTTATTCAATGCTTCGATGGTAGGAAGGAATTCCACCAGTTTTTGGTGATATTTTCTGTCTCACACTTAATATAAGGTCACATAAGCGGTTTGACAAACTGATCTGACTCATCTATATAGCAGTTTCATTGGTCTGCATGCTCCTGTGTCCAGAGACTAAGAGAATTTCAGATTGCGTTGAATCAACCTATGATATGATTTCGATATTACAGATTGCAAAAATTGAAGCCTTATTTTCGATGAAAATGGTGATATCATCTTGAAGTAACGCTTAGTATCTTAGTCGCTTTGGCTGACTCCGTTACCACTTCAAGCGGGCATGCTGAGCCGCTTGGAATTAATTAGACACATCTTTTCTTTTCAGTCGAAAAGATGTCACATCCGATTCCACCGATTTAATGCTTCCAAAACGCAATGCAGTCTTCTGTCATCCAAGCGAAACCAACATTTACGGCCATTATCCATGAACGGCACTTGCATAGTAGAAACTGAAAAACTTTCCATGCTAGTTAGTAACGACCACTTATTTGAAATCGCTTAAAATGCAGCGAAATGTCCAGCCTTCCTTTAGCGATGCAAGAAATATTTCACCCCTTTCTGGCCTCAATTTTAAAAGCCCCAAACTTGAGTTCAACGTCCACATATGGTCAGGTGCAGCCAAAACACCATTGCATTTACTAGATAGTATACAAAAAAGTGCGAAAAAATTGATAGGAGATGGAGATGGAGGAGAACTCCATAGTCTCGCTCGAACATCGTATGAATGTGCCCTGCTTTACACAGCTATTACAAACACAGCTTCAACAAACCTTTAACCGTAATACTCGCCGTGTCATGAATGCTAATCGCTTCACCCTCAAGACTATCTTCGGACGCACTGTGAAATATATATATAAACCGAATAGCATGAATGTGGAATACATTTGGCTGTATCGAGGTATCCGTCGGAGCGGAAAATTCTCCGATTTTGTACGATTCGGAGGATTTTAGCTTCGAGGTATTCTTTCGAAAAGCTGTTCGGAATATTTCTCCGAAATTTTGTAACGCACCACGGCGAATTGCGTTGAAGTTTAGGTGCATTTTTCGTGCAATTTTTGACAGCTAAGTGCGATTTTTTTCCCAATTTCCTCCGACACAAATTCTTCTCGGAATTTATTTACGGATTGTTGTGAAGTGACTTTTCTCCGCTGATATAGACCTCGAATGGAATTTAAACCTCCGACGAGTTATGCGTCGCGGAAAATTGACCGCTCCGGCGGATACCACGCCAAGGCAGACTATTAAAATCACTTTTTCCTCTATTACAATCTACAGAAATTCAAAACCTTAATATTTGCTAGGATAATGAAATTTGGTACATGTGTTCCTTGTACGTGCTGTTCGAACAAGTGTAAACATTTTTGAAATCCGCCCACTGCCACGCTCCCTTTTTAGTAAAATCTAATTTTAGGACAAACCGTTCAACATTTTGAAAAAATGTCTAAACAAGATATCTAGACAATCCTACTGTCTATATTTCATCTATACAAAGTTTTTTGCAACGCCCACTTTTTGGGGGCGTTTTTAGTAAAAACATTTCTTCCATATATCATTTTTACCCACGCCCACTTTTTGGAGGCGTTTTCATACAAAAACCGTTATTTTTGGTCGAACCATACAAGATTTTGATTAACTGTCTGAACAATATGTTGCAACAAATTTAATTTTAATATTATCTTTACCATAAAATCCACATTTAAGGGACATTAATTTAAAGAATGGGATGGGATAGGGTATAAAACGATCCACACAGTGTATTGTAGCCTTCTCATATGTTTTTTTAATCGCTTTGCCAACAAGCAAAATATGCGTTATTAGACAGAAAGAATCCATATGTGGTTCAAGAGACTACATCAAGAAAATATTAGCATTTGGTGTAGATTTCATGATGGAGGTGTGATAGGCCGTGGAGATGTGCCATGTTAGAAGACTATTTTTTGACCAGAATTGGCTGGTCTGCGATATCAATGACATGTAAGATAACTTAATTTAAAAAAAAAGCTGTGCAAAACCCACTGAGCGAGCAGAATTCATTTAAGAACGGGCTACGATTTGCTGTGAGAATTAAAAAAATACCCTACCTAATCCTATCTTTAACATAAGTATCCCTAAAAAGCTGAATAGTATCTACAGAACAAATGTAGATAACGATTTTGTTAAACTTTTTTTGACCAGTGATTTTTGAAAAAGGGCGTTGCAGTGTCTTCATAATCTTCTGTCCGCAAAGTCAGCATTCGAACAAATTTAAGTCAGGTATAACTTACACTTTATCAATATTCAGCAGTCAAGAGGAGATTCAACTCCCAAACAGATGAGTTCAGAAATCAAGCAATCTCTAATGCCAGCAATCTTCAACTGGTTCCAGTAAGCTTGGTAGCAAAGACTTTAATTTTTCCATGTCGCAGACAAGCCTAAAAGGTTGCTTACGAGCAACGTTAATCAAGAACATCCAGTACTCGATATATAAGAAGCAGCTTCATTTAGCCCAGTCGGTAGCTAATTGACCCCAATCAAAGCGAGAAATTGTTATATTGCTACAACCGTTTGGTTTGAAATCAACGATGTCTGCTCGTTCAACTTAATCATCTTCATTCTAAAGGCTGAACTTTAATAGTCCGAAGCAATCGCAAGCTAATATCGAAATTCTACGGTAAGTTTTCTTCGGTACTGTCAATTACTCAAGTTTCCCAAAATGGACTTTTGTGAATGGAAGCGATTGTCAGAGTGGAAGTCGTTTTGCTAAAAAAAAGTTTCGTTGCTAATGAACTCACAAATTAAAATGTTCACAGCTGTTGAAGTGAAATGTAAAATTTTTGTATGAAAGAACAAAAGAAAGAGAAAGAACGAATGCATTAGCTTACAAAGAATTGTAACTTGGAACGTTTTCAGAAGTTTGGTTTTTCGGTTTCGTAAGGCCACTAACTGGGTCCTTAAAAATCTTCAACCGAAATGGAACCAGAGAACAATTTCGCACATAAAACACATATGGATTTAGGTAAAGTTTTTTGAGGCATAATTCTTGTATTTAGATTTGGGCCTTTACTACCTTGCCATAGACCGATTGGATGGCCAATCGGCAATATGAATCCAGGGTTTAATATGTACTAACATGGTGTTGAGGGTCCACAATCGGGAGAATTGTGCTAAAATTTCAGCAAAACGGATCTGTAGGAAATGTGAAAAGACCTGTGCATGCTCGACCAGTTCGTTCTGCGGAAAACATTGAGGTTGTTCGCTATAGTGTAGGTACAGAAGAGCCGTCAACCTCAACTCGTCGTCGTGCCCAACAATTGAACATCTCACAAACACATCTGATGCGAATTTTGAATAAAGATTTGATATTAGACGTCTACAAGGTTCAATTGGTGCAAGATATGAACCCTAGTGACCATTTCAAGCGTCATCAGTACGCCGAAGGCATACTTTCACATCTGCGGATTCGTTAACAAGCAGAATTACCGCATTTGGGCAAATGAGAACCCACGAGTGATTGTTGAAAAGCCGATGCATAGCGAAATTATAAGGGACTTCTTGCGGCGATAAATTGTAAGTATGGACCTTAACGGTATGTGCTTCCAACTTGCCATTCAACCAAAAAAACGATAGCTCTTTTGAGCGAGAAATTCAATGGCAGTGTGATCTCACGTCGTGGCGATGCTGGACTTGTTTCTTCACCGTTTGTCTTATTTCTTTGGGAATATTTAAAAGAAAAAGTGTACGTCAATAAGCCAAGAATAATTCAAGAGCTAAAGGATGAGATAGCTAGATCGACACTATAACGACATTGATGTCTCAAAGTCATTGAAAATATGGACTATTTGATAAAGGTATGCCACCGAAGTGGGCTAAAGTACCAAGACATGTGGAAATTCTATCCTAACGGAACTGCTTGGGTTTTTGAACAGCATTGAAGAAACCACCATAGTAGTGCGTTAATTTGTTCAAATCTTGTTCTGATATCGAATGTTTTGGTAAAATTGTTGTCAACCTTGATGGAGCACCAGCGGTATGCCAAGTCAGTGATAGCCCTGAAAGGCAGTAAAATTGATCAATATGACTCTTGTGATTTTTTTAAAGAATCTGTCGAAACCCAAAGGTTTGGTCAATTGAGTGCTTTCTTGGTCTAAAGACAGCAATGATTGGCTAAAAATGAAATTTGAATGAATCAATGGACATTATCGATTTTATGTCACCGATTTAGTTTACCAAACCACAAATTCAATCTCGTTAGTTGGTCAAACTTAGCATCGTTCACGTTGGTCAAATATATGAAATCGTGACTGAAACCATGTTTTGCCAGCTACTCCTGCAGCAGGCAAAAAAACTTGTGTCCCACCCATTCTGCGGTTAATTAAAGTGGAACACCCTAGTCAAGTTATAACTTGCCCGCGTTATCCTACATCCACACCATATACAGGTGTACCCTAATCACACACACAGAATTTTCTATTTCGGTCTCGTTATGCAGTACAAAAACTATCGCTGACATCAAACATCGAAATAGGCACCTAGCCCAAGGTTCGCCAAACTCGAGCAATTGAATCGCTAACTCAGTTCAGGTGAGTTAATCTCGGGGGGACGCTTCGAGTTCCACTTATCTGCGACTATATCAACCCACTCCTTGTAGCCCATCGTGTTACATTTATCTTTCTCTTTTTAATTAACCGGTCTAGCAGGTTGTAAAGTTAGCTTTGGACTGTGTGCTGGACACTGGATAGCACATACCCACTGCTAAAGCAGTAGTACCATGGTTAATAGAATAGACATTCATGGTAGTTTACCGGACCGTTCACGTTTAATCTCTCTGGCGCGCTTCCGTCGACATGGCAATTCGCATTAAGGAGGTACACACGCGGTCAATGGCATGCCCTCGTTGCTATAGCTGGCCGTCAGCTTATGTGCATTTCTTCTTCTTCGCTAACCTCATTCGCAAGAAGCAGAGGAACGCGGACGGACAGACCTCTTTCTCGTTTT
Source organism: Rhingia rostrata (assembly GCA_949824845.1). NCBI lineage: Eukaryota > Metazoa > Arthropoda > Insecta > Diptera > Syrphidae > Rhingia > Rhingia rostrata. The sequence continues at coordinate 94,212,666 of OX463755.1, read as the reverse complement.
TATGTCATTCACAATTCATTTGATTAAATGTCAGATCGCATATGGATGTAGAGAGCACAAGATGCCAGTGATACTCTGTCGACTATCTCTTCAAGATCTACATACATCCGTCTAGGACGTAGCAACAGCTACTGCAGCTGGGATTAACCCAACCTGTTTGCGTAGCACCGCATACGTAATGAAATGAAATTCGATGCGCTGAGCTGCGATGCGATACGATGTTGATGGGCCAAGGGCGGGGGAGGCTCAAGGGTCGAGGTAAGAAAATGTTATCTGCTCCAGCTAAAGTGTTGTGTTTAAGTTTAATCCAGCATAAATTGCCATCCATTTGGGCGACAATTTAAATTCCTCGTGAATTATTCATTACAGATGTTCATCGTCATCGTATAGTCGTCGCTGTCGACATTGTAGTTGTAGTGTGTCGGTCCTTAGTCGTCATTGTCATCGTCGTCCTCCACTATTGTAAGGACTTTGCACCTATGTCCAACGTCGTCGCTACAGTTGCCTTGCCTAGGGAACAGAGATTTTCGAATCCAAATACGTAAAGATAGATGGATGGACGCAGATAGAGTTAGAGGGGAGGGGAATTTCTCATGCCTACTGAGTGTGTGTGCTCTGGACTGGACACTCATTCATTCCCTGAGGTGACATTTTGCTATTTGTGGAACTTCAATTATTGATATGCCAGAGGTGGTGGTACTACGGTTGCTGCTTAGAGATAATGATTGGGTGGCCACTGGCCAGTGGCCAGTTTCCAGCCTGCCAAAGGGAGTGCATGTCTTTGTTATTAGTCTCAGACATACGGGTCCTTCTCGACTCGACTCCTGTCCGCCAGACTGGGGAGACAAATATTTTGTTCAAAATTTAATCATTCGCTCGAGGAGGAATGTGCACACTCCCGGAGAGCGATGAACATAAAAACAGAAACCAATTACCGTTGGCATTCGCATTGGGATTCCGTTTTGTATTCGAGTACGAGTATGTTGTTCAATTACTGCGAAGTAATGGAGGGACCAGGCGCAGAGATTATTAATTCTTTGATGATAGTTGAGCTTGGAAAATTCTACTTAGAGAATCCTTGTTAATTGCGGGATAGATGTCATTAATGTTACAAAAAGCCCATTTAGAAGATGACTTGTCCCGTGGGCGATGTTAGCGGTCGTGGTATCTTGTTGGACATGTCCATTTATATTTGTAAATCAGAACACGTTCCTAGCTATAAAGAAATTTTATTCAGAGCCTGGATTCAGAAAGGAGCGACTTTTAAATGAGTTTTAAGGTGCGTGTTTTTTAGAAATATTATACTAAGGTGGCGCTACAGTGAAGCATCAGTATGAACGGACATGAATCTCTGATTAGACAAAAATTTATAGTCAACCAGCACATACTACAAGTGAACTTCAAGTAGATTAAAGTCATTTTTTTTACTTGGTGGAAGGATCATATCTGAGAATTTTGTTTATTGGTTGACAATATGGTTAAGACTCGACAGTCAAATGGAAAGACCGGAAGAAGGAATAAGAAAAATGAAAAATAATTGTTAGCCCATCAGCATCGTTACTTCCAACATTGGAAAGGCGACACGATGTATCCGTATGTCACCACAAACTTTATTTGTAAAAGGAGCTCTAGGTATATGAGGGCCTTTACTTACTAACAGTCGCAGTCCGCAATGAACCTGAGCCTTAACTAACATGACGATATATTAACCCGGTCATTAGCAAACTGCCTTCAGTTGCCCTCTTTAAGTTGACTGAGGTAGGTTTTAGCGCGGCGAGGTCTTTATCAAATGCGTCCGACGACGTATGGCTGGGAGTCGAGGACTCTGTGAGCTGAAGTAATCGGTTTTTATTATTACTTTTCAATCGGTCTACATCCTAGCAATTTTAAATGGCGTTTGAGGCGCTTGATCAGGTCTATGTCGCTGTACAGCTTGTTAAGTTATCGATTGGATCTTCATTGCCCTTCAAGGCAAGCAGGACCAAACATTTTTTCAATCAAGCTTTGGCGCCATAAAGCAGAATTAGTTTGATAAGGGCCATATACACTTAATAGTTATTGTGAGGTCTTTGACATTGAATTGCCTTCTTAGCCCGAAGAAACAGCGGTTGGCAAGAAGAATTATCCATCACATATCTGACGATATGCCATTATCTCTGGCTATGACGTTTTACACTTAAAAACTTAAACACATCGTTCCAGGAGTGCTACCTCTTTATATCCCGATCGCACGCTTTTCATGCTCCTTTTCTGTAAAGCTCAAACTCAAACAGGTTTCACTTGTCTTGACGCAACTTTAATTTGTTAATTTTTAGGCCTCAGTTTTATCTCAGCAGATCAATTGCGCCTGGTCTTATGACTTACTTTAACAAAATGCTCTGGTGGTATCGTGTTAAGGGATATATTCTGCAAATGACTTGGTGGTCTCTTGCAATTGCAGTTTTTCGACATTATATTTGTTCACGTTATTTAGCATTTGTTATGGCGTGGTGGATATTCGCATTCTTTGATATTATTGGAGGCCACAGTTGATCATCCTCTTTTCGCCCGGTCCATGCCATTGTATTTCCTGGATGGCAGAAATATCTGCTTTGTAGCAGCATATGGCTTCCGCTAGTTATTAAACTGCACTTGCACGGACTTTTTTATATGTACTTACATTTTTTACAATCCCTGTGCAAATACGAACGTCTGTGCCCTTCCTTCGTAACGCATGGTCATGAATAACAAAATCAGTTCATTCTGAAGCTATTGGTAGTTTCGAACTGTCCTTTTCTCCGTGAGTGGGTAGTTTACCGAAAGCATAACTACAATCTAGAGGATATACTTTTAGGCCTCAGTATCCATCAGCTGCCGTCGTGGCTCTTCGGCCAAAATCACTGTTCAATGAGCTTTTATAATCCTTTAGATTCTTAAATGACCTGCTGGTCGGAAATGTCTGTTGTTCATATCATCGAATTTCTGATGAAATTGAGAAAGCTTTCGAAGAAAAGAAAATTTGCTCAACCGTATTTCTTGACGAGTCGCAAGCTTTTGACAAGGTTCGACATAGAGGCCTTCAATACAAACTAAGACAAGTTCTGCCTGAAAAATTATTGCCGCATATTGAGGATAGACTCTTTGGTGTGAAACTTGGAAACTTGGGGCACGTTAACACAACGGTCCTCCAAATTTTTAACGAAACAATTTTATTGCGGCGTCTTCAAAGAAATAAGCCCTTAAATTTAGCCCGATAATTACAAACCGCGCTATAATTTGCGGAAAAGGCAGGAACTCTCCAAAGGAAAGTTACGGGCCAAACATTCATTACTCGTGATAAAAAAAATTCTAGATAAGTCGCATACTTAGTTGCAATACAAATACAAAAAGGGTGTGGTTTTTTTGTGGGTTGAAGTCTAACACTACTTTGGACACGTGCTCATCGTGTCTTTTGATATTTCCACCAGCCCACGGAAAAAAAAATGTCGAAGCAGCTCATTTATGTTGTACTCCTTGTCCATCCTTGTCCATAACTAATTATGTGCTTTCACATCACACATTTTTCGGTCTTTTGAAAGGTGTGGGCAATTAACACTTTTCGTGGTTATTTTAATTTTGCCTTTTGAACCAAAGAGCCCTTACACACCCTGTTAGACTATACCTTAGTTATATGTCTTTCCCAGTATAGTTCAGAATAAATCTAGTCCACTTAGAAGAATCAATCAAAAATTAAAATCAGTCGCCATTTTTTTAGAATATAAACGCGTTTTAATATCTTTTTAGCACACCGCGGGTATTTGAAGTAAAGAAGGGGAAATCTGCTTTTTTGCAGCTTTTATTTAAAAGTTGGTGTTACTTATAGTCTAAGTATCCACTGATTTTTTTTTATTTGTATTTCTTTGAATTGGTTCCATTAATTCTTGTAAGATTGAACTCTCAACCTACCACTCCTTAACACATTACCACTACACTGCGGAAAACTACAGCGACCTCCTTGAAAGAAATGCTCCCGTCATTCTGCTTAAGCCCTAAAAACATCTTTTCATCATAATATGTTTTTGAAAGACCATACAAATTTGTTTAAATACTGTAGATGCTCCTATAATAGCAAACCTCTGGTCATAAATGGGCACATCTCGCCCTCGTTTACTTTGTATGTCAAAAACACGTTCAAGACAGCCATCTAATCATAAACCCTCAAGGACTATGAATTATTATTTCTCATTAGTGTTGGTGTACCTGTTCCCTGTAAACCTAAAGCGACAGAAACATTTTCAAAAACAAAACCCTTCAATCATTTATCTAGGCCAAATGTAATTAAAATCTTAAGCTAAACGTTTCTTTCTCATTAAATACGGATCTTCATTCAGGACATTTAATGTGTTTTCACGTTTTTATGTACCTCTACACCACAAGACGGAAAGAAATAAATTGCACACTACTGTCGACCCACCGCACCGGAATGAAAGGAAGTTTTCTTCGCATGTAATTTAGTCCTCAAAGCACGAACGAAATAAGTTTGGGGGAAGAGCGCGAGCGTTACAATACAACATACACAATTGCACATCCTTGTAAAGAAAATATAAAAAACAAGGACTCATGCAAGGGCATGATGTACCCAACACTTGCACACCTACTAACATAGCTAATTGCATAGACAATTAAGGAGTGTTTCAGCTTCTCCTTTGGTATGCGAATGGATGTTCAAGTTCCCGACTCTATTCATCCAATCAACTGTGTATAACACCCGCCCAAAAGGAGAGTAAAGTGAAAATAAAGTGGAGGGCCAAACACAATATGGGAAACACTTTCGCTACATTATCCTATGGCGCGCTTGAATGCAAATGGCTATACAGTACAGCTCCTGTATCGTGACCTGACCGCGGTAGGGAACACAAAAGTCCTCTGAATGAGAAACGTCGTCTCGATTCATCCACATGAGCTCCCATCGCTCCATTTGCTCAAGGAGATGGGGTTAAGTGCGCGTAGACTCTTTGGGGGAGACACGATGACAACTTGAGCGTCTATTGACATTATTTTTAAAAGATGGTCCAGGAGTGTTAACTTCAGCTTCTCGTATATCCTGTAGGTTAATCTGTGCCAAGAGATGACTCAGCATAGGAGTATACACACACGTAAGAGAGATTAACATGTACACACTCACATGCTCTATTGAGTTGCTGGGATCTTTGAGGCAAGGATAGCTATCATCGGCATGTCTGAAATTCCCTTTTGGCAAGAAATCAATTTTGATGTGGTTCGTCTGGGTAGTTCGTGGTGTATGGTCAAGAGGTTGGAAAATGCATTTTTTTTCGCAAAGATAACCCGCATGTAGGTATTTGAATGTTAATGTGAAGATAATTGCGGGCGATTTATAGGATTTCTGATTCTCATTTCAACGGTAGAGGTGCTTTTCGTGACCTATGACTATGGTTAGTGTATGTCGGTTGGCCGATGTTGGTTTTGGCAACAAGCCAGTTGCATAAAAAATGCTCTTATACAGATGGGGGTAAAATAATCCTATCACACTGTTTGTTCGTATGGGTGTGGGCGGTCCTTGTGTAGAGTTAAATACAACAACGATGTATTGTTAAAATGACCTTGTGGGTGCTCAATGTGTGAATAGGGTATTAGAAAGCACATTGAGTGGTTAGACACGGCTAAACATAAGTACATATGGTGAATGGCAAGTGCATATAACACTTCACCCAGAAATGAGGATCAAGGTTTACAGGTATTTTGTTGTACTTAGGGTTGTCTTTTGAATGTTTTGTTAATATTTTTTCTGGGGTTGGACATGCAAACACTTATTGTTATTGGTTAAGCCATATAAATTTTCATGTCAAGCTAAAATCTGTTGCAATAAAAAAAATACAAATTCCTGGTGAGAACCAAGGGGTGCAGATTTGTTATCTCACAACCCTTTATGTGTTGCCACGACTGCGAATCGAAAGTCTGAGCCATCACTGTAGTTACGCGTTGCCTACCAAATCTTTACGGTAGGGGTTTTGCCTTATGTCATGATTGCTCTCTAATACCAGTAATTGAGTTTCTACCACCAACTATAGGAAATCAATGATTCGAAAAATCATTCAACTGAACATCAAAGGAGGTTAAACGTACACATGAATAGTTGTGAAAAAAAAACATGGCCCGAGCCTGCTTTGCCAAAAATTGCATTTGTTTTAATTTTTGAACACGTAAACAAACAAAATCATGGACAGATAACCAGATAATAACATTGTTAAACAGTATGCCAAGGCATTCTATCATTTCACATTTCCAGCGTAGATTTTCCACTATATAGATAGATAATGATTTTGTTATCCCATGCTTCATTTATAGTATAAACCATATCTGTCTCCACAGTGTGCCTATTTTCCTACTTAAGGTTCTTTTCGCGGCTTTATATTTGATGCACTCCAGCAACACCTGCTCATGATTTTAGGCTTAGATATCACATCATTAGTCATCACTCATCAGTAATCCTATAACTGTGAAGCTTCCGTGTCCTGTCTTTGCAAAACTCTGATGATTTGAGCCGTATCTCTACTTTCTTGGTAGTTTTGTATCTTATAATATGTACGGCTCTTGGAAATGCTCAGTTTTACCACGATACATTATGTTCAAGAGGGCTGGTACTTAAACTGATCCCAGTGGTAATCCCAGTAAACATTTTTGGACCTTCACCTGTTTGAAAATATTTTTTTTAATTTTTTTTATTATTAATGTTTCATCCTTTGAAGCCCAGGTTTATTCAGGACTGTAGCGCCGCTTAAGTAAGTAAGTTTTCTGTGACTCACTACTGGATTCATTAATTTTGTCTGGAATTGGAAAATAACTTTGTACCTTACAACAGAGTATTACTACAATTATTTCACCACATGCTAAATGTTAAGGCTAACAATTTATCTGCAAGGCCTCAGACAATGTCGCCGTAAAATTGTTAACTGCCTTGAATGATATCGAGTGAACACTTTGGTGACCAACTAAGAAGAACATACATAGTGTAAGAGTTATGATCTACCACTTTTTAGATCAATAAGAAGAAGGCGTATCCGCAAAATTATTTGTATTCAAAGTAGTCGGCTGCTTCGGGATAATTGTTAATCTAAGCTCTTTAGGAATTACCCCTTTCCCCTTCAGCCTGAAAGGACACATCGTTTTTCGGACCAATAGCAAAAATAAACCAGAATCGTCTGTAGATTCAATTAGTGTTAAGCAAATAGTTCGGCCAGCGAGCATCACAATTAATTGCGTCTACAGTCCCTGCCGCCCAAAGTGTTGCCTGCTATTTCAGTATTTGGTTTTCAGTAATTGGGAGACTATAAGAAATCCAAGTTATCTGATTGGTCAACTAGCTATCTTCATAGCGCAGCCACATAATACACCCCATACTCTGCAAGGAGTAGTATAAACAAAACAAATACAAACTTAATGAATATGGACAAAGCTAATACCAAAACATAATTATTTGCTTTTAAAGTGCTTCCCCTCCAAATGCAGGACACTTCCGATTCCCATGACGATGTCTACACAATTTCTCTTATTGTGACAAGCTAAACAGTGAGATCCATTAGAGATATTCCAAGTCCAAGAAACTTCGTTCTGATGAAATTTGATAGGAAGAAAATGGAAAAACAAAAAGCAAAAGGACAAACAGACTTAATGGAATGGAAAGACATGGTGGGAAATATAATGAGAAAGAATTTCAAAATCGTTTTTATTTTTCTGCAGGAAATCTGACTTTGCACTGCGATGAGGATACAAGTATCAAGGTTTTTTTTTTATTTTCTTTCATTGGGTTAACTTTTTCTATTAAAGGACCTTACAATTATCTAAAGCTTAGTTTAATGAGTGTACTTGTCCATTAGTTGAACAAGTCCGGTCAGGTCAAGCCAAGTGCTTTGCCCTGGAGTGACCCTAATGTTCATGACTGAATCCAATTGGTCGCAATTAGTAATGTGTTTGCTGTTATAAGCACAACCAGCAATGGGACGTACAATCCCAAAATGGCCATTGTGTTGCACACGCTATCATGTTACAAGTTCATGCACCTGTGCTAGATTATGATTTTCATTTCGCTTTTCCCGCTGAAACTGCACGAATTGCAAAATGGAAATATACACACAATCTAAATTAGCCAAATCCATTTGGAAAGGAATTAAGTTAAAGTTCCGTCGTTTGGGCTTAATTTAATAGTCCCTCCCACAAAAGAGTCACCCAAACCAACCCGAACGAGACAAAAACCTGACACGATAACATCCTTGAACTTTCATCAGACTGGAAGAGTCAGAGGGCAAATGCGTGTATACAAGTCTGTCAGTGTCTGGAGCGTTTAGCACTCTCTGCCAACACAAATGCAGACGTCAAATGTATACACAAAATCAATAAATGTAATCGTCTTCTGCTATTTCATGTGAGGCAGACTGGCAAAAGCGTTCCTTGCAATATTCATACATCACAAAACACCACAACCCTATAGAAGCAAAATGGAAATAGAAATAGAAGCATCACCATGCTAACATCTTATTCATTCTGTAATTCAAGAGTCACTGGGTCTATATGACCTGAATTTGGCGTGCAGTCAGTCCTTTATTTTAATGCAAACCACATGCATGCCTAAGGGGGCAGAAATAATGAAAAGAGCACCTATGTTCACCTATATGCACAAGCCCATATCTGCCCGGACGCTAAAGGCTGCCTTTGGCTTGTCAAGTAGGAAAATGGAAAATATAAAATCCTCTACGAGAGTGAAAACAAAGACACAAAAAAGGTATCTCCATATATTGTGGAGTAGGTGGGTTTATCTGTAACAGATATTAAAAAAAAGAAATGAAGCACATTGCTTTGAATCTACAAAAATTAATTGAAAGGCTAAAAATAGGTTAGAGGTTGTACGTGTAAGCGTTAATGGATATGTGTCGAGGACTATGTAAACTGGTTGGGGTTTTCTGTAGGGTTTATCATCTGCAGCTGAGATTATAAGCATACATATGAACACCACTTAACATTTTGTTGATCCTGTGTATAGGAAAGAGTTGGGGAAAGGAACATAAAGGATGGCAAAAAAAAAAGCGATTGCACTGAGGTTTGGATTTGTGGAGGTAGTTACTTATGATGTGTTTATATGTCCTTAAAATTCACAGTGTGGACGTTGGTAAAAATATGGATGAAAGGAGAGGAGGTACCGATGCAAGTTAAATGGCCTAAAATTAAAATAGAAATAAAAAATTGAAGTGGGATGAAATACTGTTCAAATTTACTTTTCATTCCGTAGTTCTGTAAACTTGTGTAACGAATACATCACATTGAGAGGGTTATGATTCATCTATTCTGATCATACATTGGACACAAGATCAAATTGTTTATTCTATTCGTTTAGTACCTATCACTGTCATAACAAGCTTGGTAAAAGGCATAATATTTTAGGTCTCGGCATAGTACAAGAAGGATACATGAATGGTTGTAGGAAAAAAGCTATGTGATGTCTACTAACGCGCATGTTGGACCAACAACTTGTTTTTGTTTCCGAGTTATGATCAGTAAAGATGAAACATAGCCCCCTCAGTTTAATATATTCCATTACAGAAGTTTACAGACTATAAGTTTGAGCTCCTGTGATTTCAAAAACTTCGAACAGCCTTGGGTATTCGTTCTTGTTTCGAGCTGATATGGAGAGATCTTATGACAAGGTAGGTCCGTTGTGATTCTACACAAATTTATATAGTTTCTTCATTTACCTAGACAAATTATCTCAAGCTTTCTTTAAATTTAACTAATTTAAAAGAAAAGTCCACAACTCATAGATATTAAACAAATGATTACTCTTGCCTACCGCTGTTTTTCCGGATAAGAAGGCAATTTAGTAGGAAAGCCCTCAGTCCAACTACTAAGGAGATCCTATACAAGACTCTAATCGTCCAAGTCCTGCTCTACGGTGCTGAAGCGTAGACCGTATCAAAAAATTAAGAAATCCTTACGTAGTCGTTTTAGAGAAAAATTCTTCGAACAATTGTTGGTCTCGTTTGCGTTGCGAAGAAACCCCTCAGCCAACTTCGAGGCAGTTATCTAAAGATCTAATTGGAGATGCATGTTGATTGACGCAAGCTTTTGACAAGGGGTGGAAAGAGGCCTTCGATACAAAAACTTGGAAACGAATAATCAGAATTCAAAGAAATAAAGGCTAGAGTACCCCAATGATGCGTCCGTGGACCACTCTTGTACCTCATATTCGCTCGTGATATCCCACAAACAAACGATACAAATGTTGCCACGTTTGCTGACGATAATGCTATACTATCAGTTGGCACAGCAATAGAGGAAACAAATATAAAAAACAAAATGCTCTCAACGGTTAATGAATGGGCAAAATCTTGGCGGATTGCCTTTAACGAGAGCAAATCAATTCATGTAGATTTTTCGTAAAAACGGACAAACAATTTACCAGTATTTCTCAATACGGTAAGAGTCACTTTTTCAAATGAAGCGAAATATCTCTGAATGACACTCGAAGCAAAATTAAAATGGAAGTTGCATGTAAAAAAAATGCGCAACGCTCAAAAGTAAATGCAGAGAACTGTACTGGTTGCTGGGAAAATATTCGAAGCTTAACCTTAATAACAAGCTGCTTTTATACAAGCAAGTGCTAAAGCCGGTCTGGCCATGTGGTATAGAACCAAGGGTTGTGCCAGTGAAACGAATCCAAATATTTTATATACTTTTGAAAACAAAATGTTAAGATCATTCGTCAATGTGCCGTGGTATTTAAGAAACCAAGATTTACGCAGACATCTGGGTATTCCCGCGATTAAAGATGAAACGAACAATTTTGCACGAAAACATAAAAAACGTTTATTAGGACACGTTAACACAATGGTCCTCCAAAATCTTGATGAAACAAATTTGTTGCTCATTTTCAAAGAACTAAACCTTTGGATTTAGCCCGTTAATTACAAACCGCGCTATAAATTGCGGATAAAGCAGGAGCTCTCAAAGGAAAGAAAGAAAAGAACTGAGGAGATTTCACAATAGGGAGATCGCTACTTTACTGACATTTTCGGGGTGGTTAAGAGCTGACGAACTAACAGATGAACAGACTTACAATTACTTCACGACTCTTGACGAACTGACTGAAATATTTAGGAAACTGAATACGAAGAAGTCAAGTGGTTTGGATAACATTCCAAACATCGTGCTTAAGCATTTACCAGTTGACATCACACGGCAATACTGTGTTATCTTTAACAATCTTAATAATAATAATTAAAAAGAAAAAGGATCCTTCTGATCCTTCTAATTATAGGCCAATAAGTCTCCTGCCTAATATCGGGAAGATCTTTGAGGTAGTTATTAGTAAGTCTATTTTGTCCGTCTGAATCAATTTGGATTCAAAAGAAATCACTCGGCAGTGCATGCTATTACGGGACTGATTTCGGATGTTAACTGGAATCTTAACGCCAAAAGATGTACAGCTGCCTGCCTGGTAGATATCGATCGACGGACTAATTTATAAACTTCTTCGATATGAATTTCCTTCTCATCTAACAAAGATGATAGCATCCATGATACACGGAAAGAAATTTGTCGTAACAGAGAGAGAATACACGACAGCTGAAGTTTTTAAGGTCACTAATGGTCTTCTGCAGGGAACAGTTACTACTCCACAGCTTTTTAATATATACATTTCTGACATACTTAGGGAAGTCGACAATTCGCTGGCATTTGCCGACGATGCTACACTGTATGCAAGCGGCTCAACAATTGTAGACATCCAAACTCAACTTCAAAGCAAGTTTGATATGTTTCAAGGTTTCTGCTCCGAATGGAAACTTAAAATCAATTATACGAAATGTGAAACCATACTGTTCCGCACCCCAATAAGACGTGGTAATTCAGACTTGAGACGCAACTGGAGAAATCTAAAAATAACGAGTTCAAATGGTCTTCAGATCGAGTCAAAGACCAAATGAACACCTAGGTGTTCATTTGGACAAGTTTTTGTATTATAATGAGCACCTAAATATTCAATTAGAGAAGGCAAGAGCGGCATTCATGTCGCTAAAAAGCCTATTTTATTCCAACTATCTAAGATCCGATGTGAAGGTCATTTGCTACCAAGCATTTTTTCGTCCAATTCTGACTTATGCGAGTCCAGTGTGGTGGAACATTAACCCATCGTATATGGAAAAGCTCCGAGTGTTCGAGCGCAAATGTCTCAGAGCCTGCATGCAGATATATAGGAGTGCACATTCCGAGTTTAGGCACTACGTCTCAAACAAAAGACTTCTGGATGCTTCCGGTGTATCTAGAATTGACAATGTCATACTTGACCTCGTAAGGAATCACTTTGCTCGTTCGTCAAATGTTAGCGAAAACGAATTAATCTCCGGATTATTCTATCCGAATCCTGGGTATTTCAGAAATGACTTAGAAAGCGGATACATTCCGCCAGAGACATTCCTATTTCTGGATGCATATGGCTACCTATCGGACTCAACGAACGTCCCAATCATATACCATGCTGCAAGGAGAGCAACAGATAAAAGGATCCTTTACGAGCCTTTTGAGTCGGGGGGTGGGAATACTGATCGAATGAGATACTGCATTAGCATACCTGAATGCGATAAAAATAACACTAAAAGGTTAAATAGAGATAGATACTGGTGGCTAGGCTGGGCCCCTGACATGTGATTTTTGATCTAGCGATAACTGGGAGAAGTAAGCGTTGTGTTTACTCTCTTCTTGTAAGCCGATGGAATAAAGATCACATGACAGGGCCTAAATAGGTTTAGATAGGTTTAGATAGATTAAGTTAGTCTTGTAAGTTTTAGTTATATATAAAATAAAAAAAAGTTGCGACTGTCTTCTAATAGGTTTTCTATTCACATTTTCCTATTTACAAAAAAAAAAAAAATACAAATATTATAATAATATTCAATACCAAAACATATGCATAGTTATATAAAAATAAAATCAATAAAACATGTATTGCGAACCATAATGGTCATTTACTTTGTCACAGTTCATATGTTTAGCTTTAAAGGTTCATTCCGGACTGTAGCGCCATTTGAGTTAGTAAGTACTTTAAAGTGGGCATACAATGTTCAATCGAATCAGGAACTGATCCTCAATTATGCGCTCAATAGGTGAGTAAGTAAACGTGAATACATGGTTACCCATCAGGCACACTTTCGTCAATAACACTTTACAAAGGCTGAGCATTAATGCAAAATCAGTTTCGTACTGTTTTTAAGGCTGTCACGGGGGAGTCATCAGGCAGTACTTTTTTCGAATCCAAAGCATATAAAGCTGTTACCAAGATCGGAATATGAATGTGAACTTGAGGTTTTTCAATGGTAGAATTATGCCATAGCAATGTTCGACATTTTTTGTTTGACGAACTTTGAAAAAGAAGGTGTACGCGTACAACCCAACAACCATTCAAGAGCTGAAGGATGAGCTAATCAAATTGAGCCACAATTGTGCCCTTGAGTCCTCCAAAATGAACACAACCAAATAGAAGTCTTCTGACTATTGGTTGACATTTTGTTGCCAATATAATTTTAATATGAAACCTCCTCTGAGGGTATCTGCCTGAGACAAAGCAGCCTTTTATTCTCTTCGATCCTGGGAACGTTGCTTCCAGTTACTTGGTACAAGCACTCCGCGATCGCTTGATCCTTAGACTGGAGGTTCGGCCTTACTTATCGCCTCGAATCTTAAGGCTGGGAATCGAGAATTCTCTTGGTCGGAATATTATATTTCATTCGCTCAGTGTGGCCAATCCAATGAAGAAAACATGTTTATACGCTTTGCACTATATCCACATTTTGGTACATTAAATTCGCGATGGTATCTTCTCCTTCATTCGTCTTCCTCGGATACAACAATTATCCCCAAGGTAGACCAACGCTCAAGTATTTATACCAAACCTGACAGTTTATTACTAATGCAACAAGGTAAAGCTCCCAATGATTGCTTTTCACTCCTCAAAGTTTTTTTAAATGTTTCTTTGAATATTAAAAATAAGATATATACACATAAAAATAAAAACACTACATACTTAAGCCAAAAAGCACTATAGCGCTTACAGCGCCCGCTAAGGGCCGATAAGTTAGGTTAAGAAAACATGTTATTTATAAGCATTTTTTTCTAGTGGTAAGTTAATATTTTGAGTTAATAAAAAGTTAATTTAAAATTAAAAAAAAGTAAGCTCCCAATGATTTCAAATCGAATGTGGGAAACCAGATGAAACACCTGGGCGCTGAGCACTGTGAGCTAAATAATTTACACCTAGTTTTTGAGCGGAATGTGATGGTAGCAGATTTATATCTTCTCCATAAGCGTAACTTACTTACGTCAGTGGCGCTACAGTCCGGAATGAACCTGGGCCTCAACCAACATGCCTCTCCATTTAGCCCGGTCCTTAGCTAACCGCCAAGTTGGTTGAGGTCGGTTTCTACTTGTGCGCGCCACTTAAGGCGAGGTCTTCCTCTACTGCGTCCGACGTCTGGCTGGGAATCGAAGACTCTGCGAGCCGGAGTATTGGTGTCCATTCGTTCTACATGTCCTAGCCATCTTAAACGTCCAATGCGGAGTTTTTTGACCAGGGCCATGTGCTGTACAGCTCGTATAGTTCTTGGTTGAATCTTCGTCTCCATAGCCCGTCAATGCAATGCTTCAGCGCCGTAAAGCAGAACTGGGGTGATTAGTAATTCAAGTGAGAGCTTTACTACTGAATTGCCTTCTTAGCCCAAAGAAACAGCGGTTGGCAAGAGTAATTCTTCGTTTAATTTCTGACGAGATGTTGTTGTCAGAGTTAATAGCGGAGCCGATATAGATAAAGTCCCGTACTACCTCAAAGTTATATCTGTCAATGGTGACGTTCTGTCCAATTCGTCGATGTTGTGTGTCCTTTCGTGTTGAGCATATACTTCGTCTTGCCCTCATTTACTGCTAAACCCATTTTTGCCGCTTCCTTCTCTATACAAGCAAATGTGGCTATGACACCACGTTGAGTCCTACCAATGAAGTCAATATCGTCGGCGTATGCTAGTAGTTGTACAGATTTTTGGAAAATTATACCTCTGCTGTTGGCTCGTGAGTTTTGCACAATCCTCTCAAGAATCAGTTTGAAGAAGTCACATGACAGCGCATCGCCTTGCCTTAATCCTTTTTTGGTATCGAATGTGTCAGTGGATCGTTTCCGACCCTGATGGAGCAGCGAGAATTCTCCATCGTCATTCTACACAAACAGACGAGTTTGGGCGGTATACCAAAACAAGACATGGCTCTGTATAGTTCGTCTCTATAAATGCTTTCGTATGCGGCTTTGAAATCGATGAATAGGTAACGGGTATCGATTTGGACTTCTTAGGTCCAGGATCTGCCGAAGTATGAAAATTTGATCGGTTGTGGACTTTCCTGGCCTAAAACCACACTGATAAGGGCCGATCAGGTTGTTGGTAAACGGTTTCAGGCGTTCACATATTACGGCAGATAGAATTTTGTAGGCGATGTTGAGGAGACTTATGCCTCTGTAGTTGGCGCAGTTTAGAGGGTCTCCTTTTTTGTGGATCGGGCAAACGATGCTGAGGTTCCATTCTTCAGACATACTTTCTTCCGACCAGATTTGGCTTATGAGTTGATGGATGTTTCTTACCAAGTCATCTCCGCCGGCTTTATAAAGCTCAGCGGGAAGACCTTCATTTTCGGCAGCCTTATTAAGCTTGAGTTAAGACATTGCTGTCCTCACTTCATTCACGTTGGGTGTTTGGCAGTTTTCGCTGTCGTTGCCAATATTGCTCTGGTCTGCCTGACAGTGAAATGTTGTTCGTCATCGCCGTTTAACAGTCACGGAAGTGGTTCTTCTAATGCGCAGCATCGACTGTGTCTCAAATAAGATATTTCCTTGTTCATCTTGGCAGGATTCTGTTCGAGCCTTGTATCCTTGGATTTGACGTTTTACACTTTAGCAAAACTTGCGAACATTGTTCCTACAGTGGCACCTCTCTACATCCTCGATCTTGGGTTTTTATTGCTCTTTTTTCTACTTTCTAAAAGGCCTCTCGTCTTCACCTACGCTTATAGCCTTGTAGGTCTCGTTCTTGTCTGTGAGCATCTGTCGGCATTCCTCATCGAACCAGGGGTTTGTTGCTGGTGGGCGCGTAAGCATAAAGCTCACAAAATTCCATAGTGAATGTACATGAGTGCATATGTCGGGAAATTTGTATGTCCTTATATTTTCAATGTTTACTGCCCAAGAACATGTTTATTTTTCTAAATGATAGATCCAGAATGCAGATTAACATTAATTTGGTTGTGTGTGTCTTGTCTTATGTGAATGTTTTATTGCATAGCAAATGCTATGCACCGATGTTAAAGTAAATGTGTTATCGAGCAAGACTTTGTTTAAACCCTCATCTTATGGATCAAAGCATTTTCGAACCCCTAACATGCTTGGACCTTCTCAGTATGGTATTTTCTGGTCACTTACTAAAAAAGGACTATAATATTCTCTACCCGGTAGACTATTCCCTTTTAATTGCCTTCTAGATATTGTGACGGGGAGCTTGTCATCAACTCGTCCCAAAATTTTCCGCTCAAAGCTAAATTAAGCAGAAGTGAGTTTCTTGTTCGTTTCTCAATTAACATACGATACAGCTTCAAGCAATGTAACGTATCGTACAAACCTCAACAACATCCCCTTACGGAGGAGGATTCATTGTCCTTGTACTGTTACTATATAAATACAAAAAGTACATACATTCATCAAATTGAATTATATTTTGAAAATAAAGCTTTCTAACAAAAACGGAACACAAGTAAAAATACGAAAACCTTAGTGCACATTTGAAGTCCACTTAATTTTATATTATCTGTTGTTCTTCTTAGAAATTTGATAGTGAGTATTATTTGAAAAGGACATCACTGTTGAAATACTTTCCTGTAGCTCTCTGCCTCTCCATGTTTAAATGGATGTGAATGATTCACTTTATAGCATTCAATTTCGTGGAAATGTCGCAGGACTCAGGGTTTACATTGGTTTTATTTAATTCTTCACCAGGGACGGCCTGCGGAGGAAAATGAATGACGGAAGTTGAGAAGTTTGCCGCAGGCACCACTTTTCAGAACCTCCTCATCTAGCTCTGAATGGATTAGATTTCAAAGCTCGTGATTCTTATATATATTACGGCAGATAGAATTTTGTAGGCGATGTTGAGGAGACTTATGCCTCTGTAGTTGGCGCAGTTTAGAGGGTCTCCTTTTTTGTGGATCGGGCAAACGATGCTGAGGTTCCATTCTTCAGACATACTTTCTTCCGACCAGATTTGGCTTATGAGTTGATGGATGTTTCTTACCAAGTCATCTCCGCCGGCTTTATAAAGCTCAGCGGGAAGACCTTCATTTTCGGCAGCCTTATTAAGCTTGAGTTAAGACATTGCTGTCCTCACTTCATTCACGTTGGGTGTTTGGCAGTTTTCGCTGTCGTTGCCAATATTGCTCTGGTCTGCCTGACAGTGAAATGTTGTTCGTCATCGCCGTTTAACAGTCACGGAAGTGGTTCTTCTAATGCGCAGCATCGACTGTGTCTCAAATAAGATATTTCCTTGTTCATCTTGGCAGGATTCTGTTCGAGCCTTGTATCCTTGGATTTGACGTTTTACACTTTAGCAAAACTTGCGAACATTGTTCCTACAGTGGCACCTCTCTACATCCTCGATCTTGGGTTTTTATTGCTCTTTTTTCTACTTTCTAAAAGGCCTCTCGTCTTCACCTACGCTTATAGCCTTGTAGGTCTCGTTCTTGTCTGTGAGCATCTGTCGGCATTCCTCATCGAACCAGGGGTTTGTTGCTGGTGGGCGCGTAAGCATAAAGCTCACAAAATTCCATAGTGAATGTACATGAGTGCATATGTCGGGAAATTTGTATGTCCTTATATTTTCAATGTTTACTGCCCAAGAACATGTTTATTTTTCTAAATGATAGATCCAGAATGCAGATTAACATTAATTTGGTTGTGTGTGTCTTGTCTTATGTGAATGTTTTATTGCATAGCAAATGCTATGCACCGATGTTAAAGTAAATGTGTTATCGAGCAAGACTTTGTTTAAACCCTCATCTTATGGATCAAAGCATTTTCGAACCCCTAACATGCTTGGACCTTCTCAGTATGGTATTTTCTGGTCACTTACTAAAAAAGGACTATAATATTCTCTACCCGGTAGACTATTCCCTTTTAATTGCCTTCTAGATATTGTGACGGGGAGCTTGTCATCAACTCGTCCCAAAATTTTCCGCTCAAAGCTAAATTAAGCAGAAGTGAGTTTCTTGTTCGTTTCTCAATTAACATACGATACAGCTTCAAGCAATGTAACGTATCGTACAAACCTCAACAACATCCCCTTACGGAGGAGGATTCATTGTCCTTGTACTGTTACTATATAAATACAAAAAGTACATACATTCATCAAATTGAATTATATTTTGAAAATAAAGCTTTCTAACAAAAACGGAACACAAGTAAAAATACGAAAACCTTAGTGCACATTTGAAGTCCACTTAATTTTATATTATCTGTTGTTCTTCTTAGAAATTTGATAGTGAGTATTATTTGAAAAGGACATCACTGTTGAAATACTTTCCTGTAGCTCTCTGCCTCTCCATGTTTAAATGGATGTGAATGATTCACTTTATAGCATTCAATTTCGTGGAAATGTCGCAGGACTCAGGGTTTACATTGGTTTTATTTAATTCTTCACCAGGGACGGCCTGCGGAGGAAAATGAATGACGGAAGTTGAGAAGTTTGCCGCAGGCACCACTTTTCAGAACCTCCTCATCTAGCTCTGAATGGATTAGATTTCAAAGCTCGTGATTCTTATATATATTTCCTTTCTAAGACTGACGTATATAGCTACATAGCGTCGGTATATATTGTCCATGTTGGCACTCGCTTCAAGGGAGATAAAAATTCTTTAAAGCAGTAACGTGTCTACGAGTATATGAAAAATTAATTGCTTTGACTTTGTACACCCTTGGGGTGTAGGTTGATTTGTTGTCAGCGTCGAGTGGCTCTAACAAAGCAACGAAGTCAAGGTGGTGTCTCACAGCTTGGTAAGAAAATTCCAGCAGTTGAACATTGTCCATGCTCAAAGTGAGCAAATTAAAGGAGGCGTTGCTGATGACTAGTGATGAAATAGCGGTAGGGTGTGCACCCTTCCTCTGTTGAATACATCTTTTTATTAAATCAATGAACGCTTTAGAGTTAATTGCAGTAGCAGTGACACTGATTTTATGACTTATTTATCTCCCTCTTTCACGGAGATGGAAAACAACATTCACTGCTCAAGACTGCGAGTGGTAAGGGGTTTGTGCAAGGCGAAGTTAATTAGTGCGATTTAATTAGGGCGTAGGATTGATATTCAATCGCATTATATTGAAATAATAAGCCAGAACGATTAGTAGTCACTCAGTGGGTGTGACTTTAATATCAAGGACAGAGCCTGGAGGCTCTTTAAATTATTTATTTATGTGGAAACGTTATTTCTTCAAAATCAGTGAATGTATTTGGGATTGAAATAGGAAAGGATGGTTAAGTAGAACTTGTAAAGTAAATTCTGTGTAAAAAGTCTATGGTGCAGTTTTTCAATGCGGGAAACTAGGATGATTTCGGGATTGAACTGGAGTTAACCCGAGAAAGTAGTTCTTCAGTTGATTTGAATCCAGAGATAACGCTTGATCTTTACATGCAGCTAAAAGAACAATGAGAATTCGAGAGCTCAACTTCTGGAAAATAAACTCAGGAGGACACACTCAAACAGATACGTGGACTCAGCTGTATCCTCTGACTACATTCCTGAATTCCCGATTCTCCTGCATCTTTTCAAGCATCTATACTAATCGTTCAACAATGGACGTAGGCGCCAGACACCACAGGCTACTTCAAAAAAACAGGAAACATCTTATAGATGACGACCTTCGTAAAGGCTGAGGTGTTGAAAAATTACACGAGGCTACTCTCCACTTTATGTGCCACTGCCCAGGCCTACGTCATCTAAGAATAACAACATGAGGAAAATACCTTTTCTATGACCTCACGGATCTATCCGAAATCCCTCACATTAATCTGGATGGCTGAAAAGGGACAACGGCAATGGACTTTAACAGGACAGATTATGAAACCATCCACACACGTGGACCTCTAACGGGCATCATACTGGGTCTTTCTTAATCTGAGTGTGATGAGGGAAGACACACACACCGTCTGCCGCATCAACCCAATAACCAAAATTAACATCACTCAGCAAGTAAATGAGATCAAGACCCATGTGCCATTAGGTTAGTGTGGCTCTCCGAGCCTTAAATGAAAACTAGTAAGCTTCAAGATTATGCTTCCTTTTGTTTGATAGGGCCTTGCAGTTACAAAGAAGTTGAAGTGTTGTTTCTTCTTCCTATCCCTCCATGCTGCTTCTGCAGAAGTCGTTTGAGTGAAGGCCTAGCCTTTCTGCGTTCCTTCCTATCAAACAGTGTTAAGTAATAATATTGCGAAATCAATCCCTTGGATTTTCTTAAGCCCAGCATTAGCCAAATTTGTTTGGTTATTTGACACGTCGTTCCAAGACTCCATCTGATATTTGATTTGTTATTAGCATCTTGCGCTAGCAAGTTTTTGTATTGAGTGTCGGGTATAACTGGTAATATAGTCTGGCGAGTTAATCAGCCTTATAGTGGGTGCCCAGGCACCCAGCATAGGTGAATGTTAGACTGCTTTGACATCTCTTGCAGAGATGAGCTCCAATATAGGGCTGTCTTTGAATTTGTTGACATTCATTCAAGGGATTTGATTGCCTTTTGGCTGTCCGAGAAAAAGCAAATATCCTGGGCAGATATTGGGCGGGCTTAAGACGTATGGCTGAATTAGCTGACATTTGATTGCCGAAAATATCTAGGGGCAAAAGGTGAAAAAGATTGTAAAATTCTGCTGATGATGTTGTACGGAGTGCACGCCCGATACATATACACGTAGTACTTTGCGCCTGCTAGTTTTGTTGTTTACAGCTATCCATCATATAGCTGTCCTACTACTATGTATATATAAAGAAGTATCGGTCTTAAAACCGATATATAGAGCTAATTCCATGATTATGGAATAAATTGCTTTTGTCGATTTCTTACTCTTTCTGATGTGTTCAGCTTCCAGATAAGTTTCCTGTCAAAAACAAAATATTTTATTAAGAACAGATACAAAACATCTATAACGTGTTCTACCTTGTTGAAGGTTTCTAAACTGACCCTTCACTATACAAATTTTTCGATTGGTATCAACTAGAGGTAACAATTTTGGACACTACCTTATCATACAAGTGTACACTGAATCCATTTAGTTTATACAAGGTGGGCCAAAAGAGATCACAGATCACCCTATTGCAAGATGCTCTTTTTTTTGGAAATGACCGCCAATATCAAATCTGTTTTGGCATTTGTGAACGAGACAGATGTAGAATACAAGTGAACAAGCCATGGAGCGATACACTCCCCAAGAACGCGGAATAATCGTGTCTATTTTTTTTTGCGTAACAACTCGTCTGTAGTGTTGGCGTAGCGCGAATTCCGTCGCCGATTCCCCGGCCGTCCGACAACGACTGCGCTGTATGGCCACCAACCTTGAAGAGTATGGGACCACACGAGCCGTTGCCAAGAGTTGCCGGCCCCGGAGCGCCCGTTGTGCCGAGAATATCTCCGCTGTTGCCGAAGATGTCGAGCTGTCACCGGAAACATCGACCAGACGCCGTGCTTCACAATTAGCCATCAGCCGGTCGTCCCTAAGGCGAATTTTGGTCAAAGACTTGCGCATGTTCTCGTACAAAGTCCAGTCCATGCATCATCTGCTGCCCGTCGACCACCAAACGCGTGTAACCTACGCCCAAGCCATCCTCAATCTCGAGGACGAAGTCGACGATTATTCGACCAAAATCATAATGGGCAATGACGCTCATTTCCACCTCAGCGGGTACGTAAACAAGCAAACCTATCACTTCTGGGGCACCGAAAATCCACGAGTAATGAATGAGGAGCCAATTCACCCACTTAAGGTTACTGCATGGTGCGCTGTTCACCCTGGAGGAGTCATCGGGCCATTTTTTTTTCGAGAACGCCGCTGGTCAAACGATAACAGTGGTGCTCGCTATAGGGTCATGTTAAGCGAGTTTTTTCTGCCGCAATCGGACAAATAAGGACTGAGGGACATGTGGTTCCAATAGAACGGAGCAACGGCACACACTGCGCGAGCCACACTGATATTTTGAAGGCCAAACAACATCGGATGACTTCTTGTGGCCCACTTTATATAAGCATATTTAAGACCCGGATTCTGTATGCATGAAAAAAACGATAACAGAAAGTAAGGCTGATTATTTCGATGACGTTCATGTGAAACCAAAGAGTTCGATATTCGTATGTCTCCTATAATTTTTTTTTTTGGGGCGTTGAACTGAAGTTTCCATTACTTATTTGTACTTAGGCTTACGAATTCGATACTAAATTTGAGGTCTCACTATTGTTCATGAGCAAGAAGTGTACACTGACATATGAATGGTTTCGTGAAACAGCAAGCTAAAGAGAGACCCGATCATCACAGTTTTTATTACCTCGCTGAAGCGCGATCAGTATCAAAAGAGGATGAAAAAATGCTAATCTGTTTCAAGTGAACAATTTTTTAAATTTTCGTTAAAGTTCGTTGTTAAAGAAATGTGAAAATTCGTTTCAAAAATCTTCAAGTAGCGTTGGGGGACATTGGAGATGAAGTTTCAATCACGAAATTTACGAGCGATATAAAGCTGCTTAAGACAAAAACCAGAATTGGACGTTTAAGATGACAAGGATATATAGAACGAATGATCATATTTCCAGCCCAATTATGGACGCATTAGAAGAAAAGCTCATCTTACGTGGCCCGCACATGTTGGAAATGAACTCAATTAACTTAAGATAATTTTTGATAATACATCGGTGTACTCCAAACTGTTCCCACATAAGTAGAATTAATTAGAATCTATAGAGCCGCAACATTGCCAAGATTTTTGGATTGAGCCATACTTCTTGCACCATAGCCAGATCGACATTTTCACGCTGAATCCGAATAATTTTTTTGTATAACTTCGCGCACTGTAATGGCTTTGCGTGCCTTTATATGACTTAGCACATTGCGGGAGTTACGGAAATTCGGAGTAAGAAAGAAGGAGGGTCCGATGCACATTGGTGGTCAGATCGGATGTTGGTGAAATTTCGTGCATGGATTTAGGAAATTTAGACATTTCGCAGATGGTTGGGTGTTGTAGAACGAGGATAGACTCTGATTGGCTTTGCAATACCCAGTGGCAGTAACTCTGACTAGACAGCAAGTGCTTATTTTTAAAGTGCAAGTGGTAACCATCGGGTACTGGCCTCATCAAACCGGATTTGACTTGCTAAACGATAAGCGCGAGTTTGACAACACGACGAAAACAGCAACACTATAAATAGCCAGGTCAGATTGGTACTAGAAACGGACTTAGGCTAATTGACTTCTCTACGGAACGAAATGATACTATAGCCAGCACACGGTTTCCTCACCTCGATATCCATAAGATGAAATTGCGGTCTCCGGATCAACGAACGGTCAACCATATTGATAACATTGCGATAGACAAGATGCACGCATCCTCCGAACATTCCGAGGACCTAACATCCACTCGGACCACTTACCTTGTTGCAACCAAGGTAATAATTCGGATATTCACACGACACTACAATCCAGAAATACTGTGAACAAATTTAATGTCTAAAGAGTGCAATCGCAAAAGACAAAAGAAGTTCCCGCAACGCGTTGGCAACGATGCCAACAAGCCATTAGATCAGCCGTAACTGATGTGCTAGGTTTCTCGCGCGCATCCGCATGGTTTGATGAGGAATGCCGACACATGCTTGCAGACAAGAACGAGCTGATAATGCTCAAAATTACGGAATTCAACGCGCATAACATATTTTGTCGTTTAGAATGCACGTCCGATGGTGAAGGACGTAGACCTGAAAACGAACAGAAAAAGCTGTAGTACCCTCAGCTCATCAGCGAAAGAATGAATTCGATTACAATTTGCAGAGAGATGATTAATTATGAAAATGGGAAAGAGAGTCTGACACAGAATTGAGTATTAAGAAACACAAGCATTTTTCACGCGTAGAAAACTTTAATCCTTCAAAGACAACTTAAATTGTACGCTTCGAAAGAAAATTTCCAACCTATAGAAGGTTGGAAAAATCTTGATTACTATTGAGTATCAACGGTTATAAAAACCAGAATGTAATAGCAACAGGTCGTGGTTGTAGACTATTAAACACATTCAAAGTTAGCAACATGAGTGTGTAACAAGAGTATTATGTTGGTCAACAACTAGCCTCATACATGCAATTCAAACCAATTAATATATTCAATGATAAAGTAAAATACCCCTTTCAGCAAAATGCCAAAGTAACAACGCGTATGGTAATGACTGTAATAACTTTAACAACGTTACGCCAAATAACTGGCCAGCCATACTCTTGGCTACACGCATAGTTACTTGCATTGGAACTGCCAACTTGTGGATGCTTGTCTCTTCTTTTTTTTAATTTCAACGATTTAAATAAAAGGTTACCAACAAAGTTCTCAGACTAGAGTGCTGAACACTATAATCTAACGACTCGACGTTAAACGCTTTATGAGCATTTTATTGCAATCCAACTTCAAATAGCAATCATAAACATTTATCACGTTCGTATGTAGCGGATACCATGTAACCCTAGCAGGTGCATCCGTCCATTTAATCATTTTTCTTACATTCTTTCCGAGGAGAAGACACACAAGAGCACAAAAAATGGCAAAGTCAGTCCACTTACCTTAGTTTGAAGCTAATGATGTTTTGTCTTCATCGAAGGTTCTGAAAAAATAAAAAGAGGAAAATGTTAACGTCATCACTAAAGTGTGTGGTCATACGGTGAGAGGCTTGTCTTTTTTTATAAAGAAATCCATTAAAGTGGATGTAATGTAATTATCAGAACTTAATGAACTTGAACCTGATGCAAAGAACACTGATAGAATTTCAAACCGCTGCTGATTGAACTTGATAAACGGGGTCCGGTATATGAGGCGGTAGGTTTTTTTTCCATGAAAATGATTCAATCGGAGAATTGGGAAAGGTCAATTGAAAGGGTTAACTAACCAACGAAAAAGGCATTCGGACGGGAACAAATGATTTTTTTTATAGGAACAAATAATTCGGTTGTTTAAAACGGTTCAATAGGCCATCAACGTAATGATGTGGTCGGCTGAAAGAGCAGTTTTTTGTTTATTTAATAAAAGGACTATGCAATACCAAATGGCTAATCGCACATGTGTACCAGTATGGATGTAGTTAATTGGAAATCTTATTGAAAAACTAATTGGGTAATTTTTTTATATATATATCAGCCAGATTGGGTCGATTAATATGTGTTTTATGAGTCTCATGAAAGCTCTCGTAGCTATTTTGGCAAAGCAAACGATACCTGTAAAGAAAAGAAAAATCCTGTTAACGAAGGTACATATGTCATCAACTTTAAAAGGAACCTAAGTATAGACTTTAGTAGTAGAGTTTGGAAGACTTAACGCCATTATTCCCCAATGATCACTGAGAAGATACTTTAATAAAGCAAAACAGATTTTGCAAGATTGCAATAGGAGAAGAGATGCCGCTAAATATATCTCGGAAAGCGCTTGATACTAAAATCACTTGTAAAGTCAGCTTCCTAATAGAGACTTAACATTTGAAGAGGCAGATTAGTATGACTTCTTTATAGAGATCATTCCGATATCAACACTGAGTTTTGCAACCAGATGAAGTTAGAAATACAGGGTCTCCGCCGGGAAGGTATACTACTTTGTTTGTTTATAATTTTTTATTAAATGAAAGAGAATGGATCTTATCGTGATAAATGTTTTATTTAATGTCGGCAATTATGTATTTTTCATTACATTCTCACACATTTCCCGCGGTATTTCATTAATTTCATCACGAATATTTTGTTTGAGTTGCTCAAGCGTTTCTGGTTTGTTTGCATAGACAAAAAGAAGTCCGGAGCAGTCAAATAAGGCGACCGTGGAAGCCAATCAACATCACCATTTCTTGTCACTTGTTGTGGAAAGAGGTCTCGAAGTAATTCCATTGTAATCCGCCCAAAGCATACAGTTTTGGCGTTAAAAAGTGTTCAATCATATCACGATTTCGCTCCCCATAGTTTGATGGGATTTCCATTGCCCAGAACCGACTATTCTGTTTATTCACATATCCATTCAATTGCAAATTTACCTAGTCACTCATCATCCTTTTTTCATGAAAATCGGGGTTGTCATGGGTTAGCTGTAACATCCTATTGGCATATGTACGGTGGCGTAAATGGTCTTGTGGAAGAAGCTCTTGTGTCAACTGAATCTTAAATGGAAACAAATGCAAATCCTTGTGCAAAATTGTGGCCAAAGTTGTTCTTTGAAGACCAAGCTCCTGAGCACGGCATCGAATTGAGGTTGATGGATTGTTTTGAACACTTCCTTGAGCAGCAGTAATGTTTTCAGCCGATCTTGCAGTAAGTTGTGGTGCATGATTGGGCCTATCACCTACAGACCCTCTTTCTTCGAAATCATTCACTACACCATAAATAGTGCGTTTTGTTGGCACGTTGTAACTTTCTCATCGTCACAGTAATTGATGATCGATTTTGATAAAATATTTTAACAATTAAAACAGGTTTGGTTTATCGAATATTTTTTTATAATAAATTTGCCACGTGTCTACTTCCCGACTGCCAAATATGACATGTCAAGACTAATGTTTACCAATATGGCGGCAAAACAAATACCTTCCCGGCGGACACCGTGTACTTCATCCGAAGGTGGGGACGGGTGGTGAAAATAAAGCAAAAGGCTGCAATTTTATTTGAAATGAAACGAAAGGGATTAGCGGTACGCATACAATCCCTCAACTCAAACCAAACTTCTTCACTCATTTGAGTATGCAAATACATATTATTCTAACAACCAGTTTATTTATTGCTAACTAACTAACCAGAAGGCAATTCCACCCATCTACGCGATGTACAATATCCAAAACTTACCGCTATAGACTTTTTAAGACCCAGGGGCATACCTTTGAACACCGTAAATGCTTGGAAATCAATAACTACGTTTATATCGTACAATAACCTGGACTAAGTCTACAAGTCTTAAAGGTTTGAACACAACGAACAAGGACTTAATTGTTTAGGTCTATCCACTTATCATTTACCTGGACTATAGTTAATTTATCTTTATATATAAAGTCAACTGAAGTGGTATAATAACTGGTATAATAGCAAAGTTTTTTATACTTTGCCCCAGATTTATATCGCTTATAATTGGGGATGATATTAGCTACGTCTACATCAAAGATATCTTCTGCATTTAGTCCAGCACGGTTTATACAGAAAAGTCTGAGTCTGAGTGCTGGCACAAATATAGTCCAAGCCAATGAAGTTTCTACAAAGTCCTTTGACAATTCCAGGTACAGAGAGAGCAAATTGTTTATTTGCTACGGATCTAGGTGAAGAGAAGAGGTGGCACCTAAAAGTAGCTTTAAGCTTTATTTTCGAAATTTAAGAAATTTGTGGAACCAATTACACAAACTAACAACCATAAATAGCGTCGATACATGTTTTAACCTGATGAAATGATGCGAAACTCAGGGGAAAATGAAAGCAACAACGCAGAATTTGTGCATACAAATACATGGAACTAAACATGAGACGGACAGTTCGAAAAGAGAGTACATACAGAGTATCTGCCCGACCGAACTAGAACGGAAAAGTATACGGCTCACTCAGGTTCACCGAACGTGGTAGTGGGTTTGAGCCGTATTCTTCGAGGCTTGAGTTAGAACTGTTGAACTGTTATAGATTGTATATATGTGTAAATACATCCTCTGCAAATTTGTTCCATTATTTGCTTGTTCTATGACAAAAGGAGTTTTGGTATTACGTTGTTCGTGTCGTGGTTAGATGGAGAATGTGTATGTGAACTGAAACTGAGAGTATTGTAGGTCGTTAAAATGCGACAACTCTAGGGATGATTTCTCTAAGATCCTCAAACATCTGCCGTTAAATATCAGTAATAAGGAGACAGATCTCATTGATGTCTTTGCTAAGCCAAAGGTCTCAGCTTTGAAGTAAGAAAAGAATTATCTTTAAGTTCAGTATATTTATCGATGCCGAACTCAAAACATAAGACCAGTACTCAAGACCAGTCTTACTTGGCCTTAATACAGAAGATGAAGGTTGACTGCTTGCAGTAAACTAGGGGTATGAATAACTGAAGGATTTCTAAGTTGTGAGATTTAAGATTTGTTGTGGATTGAGGGGTCAGGCTTTCAAAGAATATGGTTTGGCCAGTTGAGGATCTATAAGGCGTTCCGAAGTTATTTCAAAAATAATAACGACAACTCAAACAGATGAGGATGTTGAAGAACACAGTTGGTTGAAAATCATTAAAAGGGTTACAGATTATTATAGAAGCAATCTCTATGTTAACTTTCAAAACCAATTTGCCATTTTATGTTAAATATTGCACAGTTATTGTTATAAAAAAAAAACGGTCGTCTAAAAAAAAGCTGCTCAAGCTTTTTAAATGTTTGGAAGGTGTAATGGAATGCCCTTCAATCAGGGATTCAGTCATAAAAACAACAAATCAGTCGTTTAGAGGGTAAGACGGGCATGGACAAATTCCCACAGAATGACACCAAAATCAAACTCATGGCAATAAAATTCTAGAAAAAGCGCCCAAGATAGTGCGCACAGGTAAAAAAATCTTTTAAAAAATTGAAACAAGTAGCTAATGACCATGAGGATTTTATGTTTACGTACTGGTCGGAATACAGTGCAAACTAGGTGAGTAAGTAAGTACCTTAACACTTTGATAATTATTTATACTATCTTTCATCCCAGTACAACATATAAACTTTAAAGTATAGAATAAATCCAAACCGAAAAAAAACTTGTAATTTTCGAGAGCAAACTTGTTTGAAAATTCTAGACTTTGTTTGCGTTAATGCTCTTTAAGACCTGGCCATCCCTTCTGATCTGACTGTGAGCTTCGACACGATGCCCTTTAATTTTTTTGTTGGTCATTATTTCTGGGTATTTACCATTCGTAATTTCAATCTTGAGGAAAACTTTAAAATTGCTACATATGTCACTTGGGGCTCCTGGATGTTATAATAGAATATAAATGTAATTTATCTTTAAGTCCACTTTTGCGACGAGCTCTACTTGTAGGGGTAGCATTGCAGGGTGAGATGACTGCCAAAATTAATTGCATCTTAAGAATATACCTACACCCTAACATCACTATTCCGTTCACAAAACAAATCTAACCACTTAGCAGATGTTTGCCCAAGTTAATCTTCTACGCGCCCGAAAAAATCCACTTCAACAACGAAACCGAAATAAACTTTTGTTATAAAGCTCCAGACAAGCCCGTGCCTACAGAATAGATACATTTCCATTACCCATCCATTCTATTCATCGCCGACCACGCCATTTTCCTTCTGAATATCCTTCTTTCCATTCGCCCACAAAACGTATTCATCTAAGTGACAGGAGCTATTTCTCCCTTACAGGATGTGAAGAGTAATTAATTGTATGGTGTCAAAATGAATTATGATGATGGCAATGCCACATCACCGCCACACCACCACGTCATTCACCCGTCCAAACGGTGCTGTGCCAATTTTGTAAAAATGGTGAACATTTCGCGCACACAATTTGAAAACGCATTAAATCGGTTTTTAGTTGGGATCTTGCTCTGCGGCCCTTGCGCTGCCCTCGCTGAGATGTAGGCGGATAGGTTAAGCATCATGATTAATAAGGATATAAATTGAATTTCTGTGATTGACAGGGATAAGGTGAGTTCCATAAATGCCACTTAGGATGACCCCGTATGGGGGCGGACCAAGATGTTATCCAAGGAAAAGGATTAATGAAGATTGGACAATATGAAGAGGCTGACTAATAATTATTTTCTTGAGGATTAGAAGAAATGCTTTTTGTTGTTGTTCTGTTCCTAAAGTATTCGTTCGTAACTACGATACGCTGGCAATCCTACATCGCAGCGATAGTAATATTAATATTTCAAAGCCTGTAATTGCCTTATTTGCCGCATCAACGAAATTCACCAGACCGTTTTGTCAAGTGGCTTCTATTTATTTCAAAAGAATCCCAGCAAAGTAGTCGTCACAAATTGTGTTGTGGTTAAAATTAACAATGACGGGGGAATAAAATGAAACTCTCAGGAAGTCTGGACACAGGAGTAATTCAAGAGTGAAAATGTACACTTTGACATATAACATTAAACTTTACCACAAAAGAGGAGGCTTTATTTGGCTCTATACAAATTACACACCCCATGGAACATGAATATTAAATTTTCCACAAGCATACTAATTTAAGAATAATTTAATTACCTAAATACCAACACATTTCAATCATTTGTATCTCTGCATTAAAGGTACATATGTTAATACTAAACTTAGAGATAGGATACTTAATCAAATTAGCATAATGTAATCACATTGGCAGACTCAATCAAAATACATAATACAATGGAAAATATCCA
The DNA here is from genome assembly GCA_949824845.1 of Rhingia rostrata. Lineage (NCBI taxonomy): Eukaryota > Metazoa > Arthropoda > Insecta > Diptera > Syrphidae > Rhingia > Rhingia rostrata. The sequence goes on along the minus strand of OX463755.1, from coordinate 94,181,992 downwards.
GGGGCAAACTGTGATATGGTTACGCCGTTACGGGCGCAATTGACGAAGCTCCTTCAGTCGTTCCTTTAAAAGTTGCTGAAGAATACGTACTGTGGAGGTTTAAATAAATAAACTTTAATAAATAAACCTAGTTGATTAGAATCATTTCAACTATTAAAGATACATGAACAACATTTAAAGTCTCGATGATTGAAGCAAGTTACAAGTATGTAATTGTTCAGGAGAGAACAACCTTCAATATGACTCAAACCAGCTGCTTCCCTCGACAAATCGATTGACAGGATGTCAACTAGGTATAACACCATCAATCAGTGCCACAAACAAGACAAGTCACAAGTCACTGTACCTGCCCTGCCATTAGTAGAATATTGTGCGCCTTTCATGAGTGCGAAATTAGTTCAAAAGAAATGACTGGAAAATGTATATAGTCAGAATAAATATGGTGTAAGTAACCAACAGATGGCTTAAGTAATCGGTTTTTTCGTGCTGTCCTTACAAAGATACGATTTCTTACACGTCTCTGACAGTTTTGTGATTGGTTGGTTAGTTTTGTTTGAGCAGGCTTTAAAGGTAGGCAACGGCACCCAGGTAGCTGAAAATGTGAAAAGTGTTTTTGGTCCTAAAACTGTAACAGCTAAACCACATGCTGTTTTTTTTTTCATTGATTCCTCTTCGGTCATTTCTATGTCAAAGAGGCACCCCTTTTTGTGAGGACGAAGCGGTAAAATTGTGGAAATCATCGAGTCAGAACTTCCTAAAAAGAATATCGATGTATTTAACCACGAATTTATTGAAAAGAGATATCATTAGCGAAATTTCAATCTACTGAATCACTTAATTTGGACCTGTAGCGTGAACCATCTGAGAAGGTAAGCACAGAAGCTGACAGTTTCGCAAAAAAGGTGAAGAACTGTGTTTCAACAGTACAACACCACACACATCGATTGTTACTCGCCAGAGCTTGGTTGGAAGGTTCCTCTATTGCGGACTTGCCAGCAAGTGACTACCACTGGTTCTTGTTCATAGCTAACGATTTTTCTGGTGAAAAATTATTTTCAAGAGAACCCTGTGATAATCGACTGTCCTAATTTTTTGCCAGAAAGAATGTTTGCTTGCATCTATAAGGGAGCCATAATGGATTTACCCTTAAACTGTCAGTGTTTCAATAGTTTCAATGCGAACAGTAGCATTGAAAAAGCAATGTAAAACAATTTGCAAAGTAAAACAATTCGACTGCATTAAAGCCCCTGGATATGATGATGGTTGGGTGTTGAAGGACGATGGTAGACTCTGATTGGCTTTAACTTGGCAATGTAGTATATAAATGTAAAGTAGTTGTAATTCTGACTACACATCAAATGTACTTATTTTTACCTCCAAGTGGTAACCATCAGGTTATGGTCTCATCCAACCAGATTTGACTTGCTAACGATAAGTGCAAGTGTTGATAATTAGACGAAAAACAACAACACTATAAACAGCCTGGTCGGAATGGCACGGAATGATGAGCTGATTCGACGTATTCGGCCAAACATGTTGTCTAGGAATATCAAGGGTAAGCCAGGCTCCCTGAGTAGAGATGGTGGCGGACGAACCGAAATGCCAACGGCAGAGCTCAATCCCGTAGTGGATACTAATAGCCCGTGTACTAGGAATATCAAATAAATTGGAACTGGCCCTCCAGGTTGGGGGTTGTGCTTTGAGTTAAATACACAACAAGACACAAAACTATTGTTACGGAGCAAATAATAGCCTCGGAGAGGACCGATTTTACTGTTTCCGACCCTGATAAACGTAAAAACGACAGCGACGTTCATGTCTGCACCTGTAGAACATTAAACAGGAGAGGTACAAGCGAACAACTAAACTGCTCCAAGGCATACATTACTACCATCCAGGAAATACAAAGGGGTTGGCCGGGCAAAAAGAGAATGAACAACATTGACATCTACTACGGACCGTGTTATAGTGAGCGGATGTGAATTTGTTATAAGTCTTAGACTTATGCAAGAAGTCTTATGTTTCCAAGACTTTAGGGAAGGCGTTGTAACAGTCCGCATTAATGCCAAATTCGCCAACGTAAGCCTTTTCTACACTCACGCCCCAAAAGAGGACAAATACGGTATAGCTAAGGACTGCTTCTACGAGCTCCTTGACAAAACCTATGAGCGACTACCAAAGTACGATCTTAAAATCGTGCTGGGAGATTTCAACGCAAATATAGGAAAAGAAGACATCTTAAGCGGTATTGTCGGAAAGCATGGGATATAAGACAACTGACTTCGCTACGGAGGGAAATGCCAATATAGCCAGCATACGGTTTCATCACCTCGACATGGCGGTCTCAAATTAATCACATTGCGATAGCCAAATGGCAAGCATCCAGTATTTTGGATGTCCGATCATTCCGAGGAGCTAACATTGACTCGGAAGACTACCTTGTTGCAGTCAAGATAATAATGCGGATATCCACCACGCCACAATCCAGAAATAAAAACAATAAAAATACTGTGAAAAAATATAACGTCGAAAGACTGCAATCGCAAGAGACCACCAAAATCTTCGCACAACGCTTATCCCCAAACCTCTCGATTAACATCATACCACCAGCATCGAATGTCAAAGAATACTGGCATCGATGCAAACAATGCATAAGATCAGCCACAACTGATGTGCTAGGTTTCTACCATCCAACAGCAAGAAACTCCTTGATTGATAAGTAATGCCGACAGATACTCGCAGCCACGAACGAGGCCTACAAGGCTAGAGCTGGCATTGAGTACTATAGGCACAGAAGAAGGAAAGAACACCGGGTTTTCGAAAATAGAAAAAAAGAGCAAGAAAAGCGCTCGATCAAGTATATAAAGATGAACAATAAAATATAGTAGTTGAGACACAATCAATGCTGAGGATAGCCACTGCCGCAGACTGTTAAACGGCGATGACGAACAACATCCCGCTGTCAGGCAGAACAGAGGAAGCCGCCAGCCACCCGACCTGAATGAAGTGAGGATAGCAATATTTAAACTCAAGCTTAATCACGCTTCCGGAAATGATGGCCTAACCGCTGAGAGTTACACAGCCGGAGGAGATGACTTGGTAAGTAACGTCCTCCAACTCATCAGCCAAATCTGGTCGGAAGAAAGTATGCCCTAAGAAAAAACTGCACCAGCTACAGAGGCATAAGTCTCCCCAACATCGTCTACGATGTCCCATCTGCCGTAATATGTTAACGCATGAAACCGTTTACGAACAACTTGATCAGCCCTTATCAGTGTGGTCTTGGTCCAGAACTGATCAAATCTTCACACTTCAGCAGAAAACAAAAAACAAGGAGGCCAAATCGATTCCCAACCTTATTCATCGATTTCGAAGCTGCATACGACAGCATTTATAAAGACCAACTATACAGAGCGATGTCTAGTTTTGGTATATAGCTCAAACTCGTCCGTCTGCGAAGGACGACGATGGAGAATTCGCGTTGCTCCATCAGGGTTCGGAAACGAACTCATTGACCAAAAAAGGATTTAGGCAAGGCGATGCGCTGTCATGTGACTTCTTTAATTTGATTCTTGAGAGGATGGTGCAAAACTCCCGAGCCAACAATAGAAGCACAAACTTTTAAAAAATTGGTGCAACTACTAGCATACGCCGACGATATTGACATCATTGGCCGGAGTCTTCGTGATGTCATAGGCAAGTAAGACTGCATAGAGAAGAATTACTCTTGCCAGCCGCTGTTTATCGGGCTAAGAAGTCAATTAAGTAGTAAAGGCCTGAGTCGAACTTCGGATCACGGATCTTCTCAAAAGTGAATGAAGAAATCCATTGTCTATTTGAGAAAAAATTCTCTTCGAAAAATCTGCAGTCCCGTTTGCGTTGACGTGTTATGCAGACGATGATTTAACCAGGAACTATACGAGATGTACAGCTACGTGCCCCCAGTCAAACAACTTCGTTTTGGTAGTTTTTTATTGCTAAGACATGTAGAAGGAATGGAAACTAATACTCCGGCTCGCAGAGTCTTTGATTGCCAGCCAGAATTCGGGCACAGTAAGGAAATACCTCTCCTTAGATGGCGCGCAAAAGTAAAAACGACCTAAACCAACATGGAGAGAGCAACTGGAGGCAGTTAGGTAAGGACCGGGCTAATTGGATAGGGATGTTGGTTGAGGCCCAGGTTCATTCCGGGCTGTAGTAAGGACTTAAGTAAGAGTGAAGTGAAAAATGTTGGTTAGTTAACAAAAGGCCGACAGGAACAAAAGCCAAATGTGTGCAAAAACCCGGGAAGCAAGAATGAAAAATTAAAATGTGTCTGTATACATATACACTCATAACTATGGTCATCTGAAGACTCGCCTAGAACACGAATAAAGACCTACATATCCATAAACAAAATAACTGTCAAAACTATGATTACTGTAAAAACCATGCATTCTATTTTTTTAGTTAAAATTTGGATTGCAACGTACAAAAATTGGGGTAGGTAGGGTAGAAGAAATAGAGGTTCGGATAAAAAGTCGTTCGGTTTAGCGAGTCATAGCTGCTTTTATTGTTAAAACTCCAGCCCCCCATTGATTTCAAAGTTCACATCAAACATCAGAATATCTATCTAAAAAATGTATCTACACATCTTTATGCAGCATGGAAGCAAACATCCAATGCACGATTTATCATTCTCCTTTTGCATATATGTGAATACATGTGAAAGCTAAAGCCACATCTCTGGCTAATCCCCGAATGGCACAACGAAAACTAATTGACAGCTCTGCTTTTATTCGGATAGCTGGAAATCTTTTCAACAGCTTCCTTTGTTTCAAATCAATTTAATGTCAGCGCACTCGGCGGCTTCCAAAACCAAATTGCATTGTGGTTGCGCGCTATTTGCGGAACGCTGTATCTGTCTCTTTATATCGCTATATATCCAAGCCCCCTCGCTGACTGGACTCAAGCCCGTTGGTAATTTGTTCGCACACATTTTGCGTGATGATGATGTTATCTCAATATTTTTGCTGATGTTGACAATTTCCGCTAAAGCGTGTTGTGTGCTTACATCGACCACTGTGTTGCCAACATCATGTCATTGTTCAATTGAACATAAATTCTATTATATTATGCACACAGGCAGGATACACAAAAAAAATCCTTACATTAAGTGTATACAGTAGGTATAGGTGTATGTGTGTTTGTATGGGTGTTTACGTTTTTTTTTTGCACGTAGAAGGTGTCACAGATGCGTCAGGACCAGATGATGAGTTTGTTTGTATGGGTTTTAGCCCACAAAAACCACTTAACACAGTTGTCGAAGTGCACTCGGGGCTCAAATTGTCAGCAAAAATGTTTTGCACCAAAGGAACCCCACAACAGAATACACTTGGCGCTGATGTAGATATAGTTAGAGTGTTTGTGTTGTCATTGCTGGGGTTTCGGTTCGGTTAACATTACAAGTAACACGGCGAAGGGCCGTAAATTTAAATATAACTTTAAGCGGATGCCTCTTTTGTATGACAAGAAATATATCTATGTGACTATCAGGTCTAAAGAGCTGTCCTAGCGCTGTCAAAAGCTAGGCAGTTGCTAATGGAAATGTGAAAAACGACACATCTCTGAGCTCAGTAAATTATTTATTCCTTAAGAGGAATGAATTGGAGTGCAAAAATATATTTAAGGGAAGGAAAGTTAAGTGGACTCACATTTAGTCGGATATAAAAATAAATATTTTGACGAAAAAGCGAAAACATAAACGAAACAGAATTTAATATTATAAGCTCACAGGTGGCTTGAAGTGTCATATTTGTTTGCTGGAAAGATGTTGGAAACAGTATTGTGAGTGGTGTCCGAACTATAGCTGATTAGGCTCGTTACATTTCACAGAACTATTTTTGATATTATACAACTGACATTTCGTAAAAAAAAAACTATGTAACAATTTTTTTTTACTGATTTTATGCGTTAAGGCTTAGCTTTGGCTTTAAATGTGAACACATTTCTTTTTTCTTAAAGTCACCTGCACAAAACACGATTAGTGCTTATAGGGATTTATTTTTAGAATTTACCATCTTAAAGGTGTCGATGAGACTCAACGAGAGGGTTGCTTATTAAAAATCGAGGGTAGACACTGAGCGCCAACAATTTAGCTGCGTTGTAACACTGAGCTCACATTACCTTCTAGTGGTAACCTTTGTATTCTAGAACTACTTGACCTACTAAACTTAAAATCGCGATTGTTGAGAAAAGAAATGTGAATTGCAACACTTTACATAATGCCTTGACATAATGACTGGGACTGCAAAGCCAAACTGATGTCTTTATTTCAAATCATGAATCTGCCTCTAACTACTCATTCAAAAAAATGTTATGGAACTTCTAAGAACCTCGAATAGGACTCATTTTATTGTTGACGACAAACAAGACAAAAAAAGGAATATGCCCACTGAACAGATGCAGAAACTGAAGTAAGACATAAGCCGATAAATTACAGACGTCACTGTCAATCAGGATATACGATTTGGATGGAGGATTAAAACTTCGACACTACACTCCTAGTTTCAGTGACCAGAATAAGCGGCCATTTGGATGCGGATTTATAAGAAGGGAAAAATCAAAGGATGCTTTGAAAACGTCACCAAATACGTTGTAATAATTAGAATCAAGGACACATTCGTTGAAGCATTAGGCTTCGATTATTTCATTTTATTCCTCTTTCGAAGTAGATATTAGAAGCAATCCATTCTTTTGAAAATACATTTACAAGTAGTTGTCTGGGAACTCGAAAGTAACATCTTGTCCAGACAAGTTCTTGTACACGAAGGTGAAGGTATCAACTTTATGTTCAATGGTGGTTTGTTGATTCTTGTTCAAGTGCACCTTGATCAGTTAGGTGCCATCGAGCTTGACGCGGATGCGCTTGCCAACGATTTCGGCGGGGAATACCAAATATACAAGAATGGCATCGTACACCGATGTGAGAGATCGGTGTACGAGCCAAAGTTGGCTTGGGTTAGATTTTATGCTCGCCAATGAAGACGACATGTTTGCCAGATAACTTTTTCTCCATCTCACGAACCAAACGGATTTGGATCGTTTGGAAAGCCTTCTGCTTTGGAATTGGAACGTAGATGATGATAGCCTTCTTATTGTTGAATTCAATTTACCTGACACGAGTATTGTGAAGATCCCTCAATTGTGGCTTCAATTCAGAGCTCATTTCCAGCTCCAAAAGAGCTTGGGCAATTGACTTTTCAAAGTCATCGGCCACAGCGCCACTGGGCTTGATAATTTTTTTTCCAATCAATATTACCAGTTATTTTCAGAAAAAGGGCTGTGCCAGCACGACCCGCCATAGAAAAATTTGTTTTATGTTGTACGTCATCTGTATGACTTTATAATTTTTGCTACCACTAAGCACTGTTTTTACGAGCTCAACGACAAAGGTTATAACCCGTGCTTGGTAATTTCAATGTCAGAGCACAAATTACGCAAAATGTCCGTAATTCGTACGTAGAATCGTCAGAAAACATAGCTTTAGCAAAACAACGTCTGACATCGGACTTGGCTTGTTATTGTACGGAAGCACACGGTTTTCTCACCATGTTATCGATATGGAAAAATGGCGGCACAAATGGCCCATCAAATCAACAACTTTGCGATTGACAAGAAACACGCTTCTGGTATTTTACGGTTCCGAACCTATAGAGCAACTAATATCGACTATCACAGAATACACTTAAGTGTAAAAGCATTGATACATCACAATATTATCAAATATATCACAAAGTCCAACGCACCTGAAGATGCACTAGAATACTTCTAATGTCAAAAAGGTTTAGTTTTAAAATACGGAATTCTACAAAGGACCATTATAGGTGATTAAGCGGACCGTGTTACGCTCAGCTTTTATTATTTCATATAATTTTTGAAGTTTTTTTTATGACTTTGTTTGGTTAAGGCATCTAGGTTCATTCCGGATTATACTCTGAACTAAGTAAGTAAGTTAGTAATTAATTAATTAAGTAGTATAATAAACCGGGTTATTTAAAAGTCCGCATGTAGCGTCGAAGCCAAGGATACAAGGCTCGAACAGAATCCGGTCGAGATGAACAAGGAAATATCGTAGTTGAGACACAGTCGATGCTGAGGATATGGAAGAACCATTTCTGCAGACTGTTAAACGGCGATGACGAACAACATTCCGCTGTCAGGCTGAACGAACCATTCAATATTGGCAATGACAGCGAAAGCTGCCAACCACCCGACCTGAGTGAAGTGAAGATAGCAATATCTAAACTGAAGCTTAATAAGGCTGCCGGAAATGACGGCCTTCCCGCCGAGCTTTATAAAGCCGGCGGAGATGACTTGGTAAGTAACATCCACCAACTCATAAGCCGAATCTGGTCGGAAGAAAGTATGCCTGAAGAATGGAACCACAGCATCGTTTGCCTGATCCACCAAAAACTCACGAGCCAACAGCAGAGGCACAATTTTCCAAAAATCTGTACAACTACTAGCATACGCCGACGATATTGACATCATTGGTAGGACCCAACGTGATGTCATAGCCACGTTTGCTAGTATAGAGAAGGAAGCGTCAAAAATGGGTTTAGCAGTAAATGAGGGCAAGACGAAGTATATGCTGTCAACACGAGAGGACACACAACATCGACGAATTGGACAGAACGTCACCATTGACAGATATAACTTTGAGGTAGTACGGGACTTTATCTATCTCGGCTCCGCTATTAACTCTGACAACAACATCTCGTCAGAAATTAAACGAAGAATTACTCTTGCCAACCGCTGTTTCTACGGGCTAAGAAGGCAATTCAGTAGTAAAGCTCTTACTTGAACTACTAAGGAGATCTTATATAAGACCCTGATCATCCCAGTTCTGCTTTACGGCGCTGAAGCATGGATCGTCTCGAAAGCGGATGAAGAAATCCTTGGTCGATTTGACAGGCAAATTCTTCGAAAAATCTTCATTCCCGTTTGCGTTGACGGGCTATGGAGACGAAGATTCAACCAAGAACTATACGAGCTGTACGGCGACAAGCCCCTGGTCAAAAAAACTCCGCATTGGACGTTTAAGATGGCTAGGACATGTAGAACGAATGGACACCAATACTCCGGCTCGCAGAGTCTTAGATTCGCAGCCAGACGTCGGACGCAGTAGAGGAAGACCACGCCTTAAGTGGCGCGCACAGTTAGGCGGTTAGGCAGTTAGGCAGTTAGGCAGTTAGGCAGTTAGGCAGTTGGGCCCAGATTCATTCCGGACTGTAGCGCCACTTAAGTAAGTAGGTAAGTAAGTATGTAGCTATTAAAACATGTTCGTCATATAACTATATCGCGGATAAAGGTCCTTCAGAAACCATAAATATCGGTCAGTCCTCTATTACGAAAGTAAAATACTTGCGTTTTCGACGTACTCTGTAAGAAAATCACTCCAAATCCAATAATTTAAAAACAAATCTATAAATCCTGGAAAACACCCACCACTTTTGCCACCTGTGTGTGATTAAGTATTCAGAAGACCACCTGAAGTTTGCGAAAATCCTTCATTTCAACTTAATGATGATTTCGAATGTGACTTTAAATATACAAACAAATATAGAAATAGATTCCAAAGGGATATATATGCTGGAGCTGTTAATATCACCGTTTCCCAGTTCTTTTTTGTACCTCTTCTCTCAGGCGGTTGGAATATATAAAGGTAAACGCTCCTACATATAAATATTTTCATTGCGATAGGTTTACCATTATCCTCAAAGTACAAATAAACCAAATACAGATGACGAACGCCTATACTTTACATACATAGGATTACAAGGTACCTTTACCGCATAAAAATTCTCAAGGTATAGCTATAAAATATATTCTCCTGTGATGCGCATAAGTAACAAAATGGAATACACGTTATGGCGCTCTCTCTCTCTCTCTCTCTCTATCAAAAACTGAGGAGGAACTACCGACTAATGTAAAGCAGCAATCCCGTGCACATCTCTTGAAATAAAAGAATAAAAGATCCCCGGTTTATTCCCAAAAAGCATGGATGAACATTGACATGCTAGTCAGCGTGTGGTGGGATGTCTAGTCTGTTTTTTTTTTTTAGAGTTTTTGTTTTTACGAAGCTCCTAGCAGTATCCTTTTTGATCCTTTATATATGAATATCCCACGCCGACTACTGCAACGTGACTGGAAAGCTCTATGTTTGTTTCTCTAGTATCCGTACGTGATGGTCGGGTGCCAGGTCTGAAAAATTATGTAATATGATTTTTATAGACGGAACATGATGGTTTACGTGTGCGTGTTTCAATATTGGCTGAATGAGCCGAATCCATCTTCGAGGCAAATTATGTTAATCGTTTTTCGACACAGATGAATATTGAATAGTTAATGAAAGAGGGAAACTTTGGGTAGCTTATCGTTTGTGGTGTTATTTTGTGTGCTCGCAGGTTTCAAGGATATTACTCTTGGGAGGGAGTAATCTGTAGAAAAACGATACTTTGCAAATAGTAATGGCATAATAAACAGTCGATAATGGAAATAGGATAAGGTCTCGCAAGTTGTTACCTGTATTGGTCTTGCTTCTCTTTTGTTTAGCTAATGTCATTGAGGCATGAAAAAAGTGCCATCCGTCTCTGTTTCGATGGGAGAACACCCAGGGAATAATTTATTAAGAGAAATTGTCTTAAATTGTTGGTAGGGTATGAGAGCATTAAGAGATGCTTTGTTTCAGAAACCAGCAGTGGGGTGATATAGTGAACGTAACGAGCATTAAGCTTCGCCTTTCTTTTCGAAACCGTAAGGTTTGGTGGACAAGGAAAATGAAGATTTGCGTCAGAAAACAATGCTTCTTGTAACGTTTTTGATATCCATGACGCTGGTTTTGAAATGCTATGTTAGAATTCGAGTATAAAATTGTAATTTATACTTGAAATAAACCTAGGTAAACCAGACCTGAATCGCTACAAAATAGAATTACAAGGCATATAACGGACAAGAAGATGACAAGAAACTGTGATATCGACTATGGCTGAGGTTTACGTTTGTCAGTTTATGTTCAGATTCGGGATATGCGACAAACTAAGCAAGAAGTCTAAAGCTTTGAAGATGTCAGCATTGTTATTAATTTACTTACGCTCTGATGGCGAAAAAGTGGACTGAAGATCGGATAATTTTTATTCCTAAGTAGACAAAGCCAATCTGCTTGCTGCGCATTTAGCAGCCAGTTCTACATTGCCAGATTGTGCCCAGTCTCCTCCTGTACATGAAAACGCAAATCATTCTATGGGAAAACTTTCGTACTCGAACAGTTGCAAGAGTCTTATTTGATCTTGACAATCACGAGTACGCTGGTCCAGATGGTATTTCCCCCAATATTTTTAAGAGGTGTTCTTCTACACTAGCACAACCACTGCGTAAGCTTTTCTATCTATCCTGCTCAGGTCTTTTTCCGAGTAGATTGAAAACTGCATTTATCCAGCCTGTACCAAAAAAAAGGCGAATTTTCTTCTCTCTCCAACTACCGACCAATTGCACTGGCGTCCCTTCTTTCCAAGGTCATGGAAACGCTGATAAATCGTCAGCTTATGAAATATCTCGAAACACGACAACTTCTTAATGACCGCCAGTATGGTAGTTATGTGCGTTAGCAACGACTTACGTTGGGACGACCACATATTCCAATTCGCTAAAAATGCAGCGAAATGTCTAGGTTTCTTTAATCGATGTAAAAATATTTCACTCCTTCTGATCTGCCGACAATATATAAAGCGCTTATACGCCCTAAGATTGAGTTTAACGCCCACATCTGGTCGGGTGCACCAAAATAAATATTGCGCCTCCTAGATAGGATTGTTACGCGTGCGAAAAAACTCATAGGAGACATGAGATTATCGAACTCTTTAGTTTCGCTTGAACACCATTGAAATATCCCCTGCCTTACATTATTTTATCGCTATTTTAACAACCAATGCTCAAATGAAATAGCAAGCTGCATTCCTCCCATTCACCAATTCAGCCGCAATACTCGTTACGCTATGAATGCAAATCAGTTTACCCTCAAGCCTAGCCTATCTTCGGACGAAACCTGAAATATAGAGATTCGTACATTAACCGAACAACACGAATGTGGAATAATCTCCCAAACTCTGTTTTTCCTTTCCATTATAACTTACAGGCATTTAAAACCAATGTGCATCGGTATCTCCTTTCTTCTTATCCCTAATTTCCTTAACGCCCGCGCTGTGCTAAAACATATAAAGGGTATTCATAACCCCTTGTGTGCGCCCAAATTATAAAAAAATGAAGGAATGACAATTTTTGTGTTTCGTCAGAAAGCGTAGTATAGGCGGACATATAGCCTGCACCCGACTTCTTAGTTTGGATTCCCATAACGAAACAAGAAACCGCCAGGGACATTTTAGAAATCGTATCCCTGTGGCTTTCGATATGCATCATACATCCATTATCAAAAGGGCCGTTACTCATAGGCTGAATAACTTCACCCTAAGATCCGGTTTGGGGAAGAATGCTGACAAAAGTCTGTCAGCAAAGGTGAGGTGAGGCTAAACTAGGAAAAGTCACAGATGAGTCAGTGTATGCAAAATAAATCAGTTCTGCAGACTTTTATTAATAAAGCGATTTTTAAGTCAACTTGTATTACCCGTTCAGCTGAATGACAAAGCTATCGTACTAAGTGAGTGACTACTACTACCAGGACTCTTGTAAGTATAAATATTTTAAAAGGTCATACAGCTGCTCAAGAAATGGAACCTAGACTGGTACCAATTCCGTTAGGATATTTGAGAATCTGGTCATGAAATTTGTATAGACTTGGATGTTTGTCAGTCTTTTGCAGAAGAGAGTGAAATAACGTTTCGGTATTTGAACCAGGGATCCCAGTTCAAAGCACTACCAACATGGTCAGGGTCACCATACCCATGGTATGTGTAATCAGTTATCCCCGTCCACAATATCCTCAGTTACCATGTCACACAACAGAATTTAATTTCAAACGACCTCTGCAGAGGCTGTGTCTTCGAGGCTGTGTCGTCGATGATGAGCACAAAGAGAAAAACCACACATTCTCTGTTGATTTCCCAATTTCCAATGATTTAAGACCCTATGCTGACCTAGGATAACATTTTTTCCAGGATTTTGAAGTTCTAATGATAGCCCGTGAATGAACTTTTTTAGAATTGGAATAGAATTTGCACATGGCTTTGCTTTACAAGTAGTGGCGTTTTTTCATATAGACTCTGGATTTATTTTCTCATCAACTTTATTTCTGCTGCACACTAGTGATCTCTTAGGGGAAACTAACAGCAAAAGTATTTAAGTTTTGCAGGTGAAACACCTATAAAAGTTATTTTTTCAAATCAGAACAGTTGCGAAAATACTCTTTGTAAACGAATATCTACAAAATATCATGATCCACATAAAAAAGGGGGGCGGTCTACAACAGTTCCACAAATCGAGATGGAAGACGTTAAATAAGAAAGATCCATGATTCTGCTAAGCATTACATTTTACTTCCAAATATAGTATTTTATTCTCTTAAAATGGCAACTTTATACTAGAATCTAACTTATTGGCCATTAGCGGGCGCTCTAAGCTTATCTCTAACAATTTTACTTTTGCCTTTCGGAGCGCACAAGTAGAAAACAACCTCAACCAACCAAGTGCGCAACTGGAGGCAGTTAGCTAAGGTGCGGGATAATTGGAAAGGCATGTTGGTTGAGGCTCAGGTTCATTCCTGACTATAGCGCCACTTAAGTAAGTAAGTAAACCTTTTCGGGCTCATTGGCGCGATGGTTAGTGCGATGAACTGCCGCGCAGAAGTTCTGGGTTCGATTCCCAGCCGTAGCAACACCTAAATGAATTTTCACTGGCCCTCGTCTCGTGATGATCTGACAAATCATCCAAGTAGTATCGATCGTCTGGTTAACAACAGACCAGGTAGTTCATCTTTTAAATACTGTTCTCGTCTTTAGAGTTCCGTCCCAAAACATATACTTAACATACTGGTCTATACTATTCAAAGACCTGCAACCCACTTTATAAAGAAAACTAACCTGACATGAGGTATCAAGCTTTGGCTCATGGGAGACATAAAGGAGAAACTTTGTACATACAAGATGGCCAAAAGAGATCACCCTATTTTAAGATGGTCTTATTTTTGCAAATAGCTGCAATTGTCAAGTCTGTTTTGACATTGTGAACTAGAAAGATGTAGAATACAAGTGAACAAGCCATGGAGCGATAAACTCCCCGGAATAATCGAATAGGACGATTTTTCGACAAAAACCATCTCATTTCCACCTCAGCGAGTACATGAACAAGCAAAACTATCGTTTCTGGGGCACCGAAAATCCACGAGTAATGAAAGAGAAGCCATTACACCCGCTTTAAGTTACTGCATGGTGCGCTGTTCACGCTGGAGGAGTCATCTGGCCATTTCTTTTCGAGAACGCCGCTGGTCAAACGACAACAGTAGACGGTGCGCGATATAGGACCGTGTTAGCCGATTTTTTTGCCGCAATTGGACAAATTAGTACTGGGGGACAAATTAGGACTGCTCCTTCAAACAGGAAGGAGCAACGGCACACACTGCGCGAGCCATAACCGATATTCTGCAGGCCAAACAGCATCGGATGACTTCTTTTGGTCCGCCTTGTATAAATAGATGTTTAAGGGAACTTTGAGAAATCATCCTTAGTTTTGTTCCATTTTTATTAACAACTATAACAACAGATCTTCAAATGAACTTAGAGAAATAATCCCTCCGGGCGATTATGGGTTCATCTGATGGCGGTACAACACCACATCTTAAATCCTCCCAAACAGACTTTATGTATATTTCCCCTACCAGCTTATTTGTTACGGTCCAAAGTAATCCTTTCTAACCAAAATAAGCCCGCAAAAACCCTATGGCTTAAAAAGTGAAATACTACTTCATAATGATTTCAACTTCTCAAAACGTACGTAAACATTAAATAAATACAAGCAGATATTTCTTGATTACTTAACTGATTTAATTCCCTTTCATCTGAGATTGCCTTAATCCATTCAGAAACTTGAATTTATTTTAATTCATTTGGCAGTCATGCTTTCGTCATTGCATTATACATTCCTTGTTAAACAAAAATGATAATCACTGTTATACAGTTATAGATATTCGTTTGTTTGTTAAAGTTATTATCACGAACATTTTTTGGTTTAGATGGTCGAATAGCGTGCAACGTCACATACCTGGTTATATCGGCTTTTGATACACACGCTCTATTTATGAAATCAACTAGAGTGTGGATAATTTTTAGGCTTCCCAAATAGAAAGACACATCGGATATATATTATCTGCTAACATACATTATGCAGCTGACTTTGCGTGTTAGCAAACTATAAATGCAAGCTAAAATTCTACCGCAATATAGCAGACCCTCTTCGTAGATAGAACCATAAAACAGCTTGAGATACTTGTAGGAGTATATAGGCGATTGGACGTTTCTAGAGTTTTTTCTACAAATCATCGGTTTTGCTATTTAAAGGGTTTTTGCAGGATTATCGAGAATAAACATTTGGGTTGTTTATGATGTTGTATGACAATGTCACGCTAGCTTTATAACCATGTAGGGGTTTCCTTTTGACTCGTTTCTTATATCAATGTATACATGAATCACTAAAAAAAAGCGCCTATGTAGTTCTAGTTTTATGATTTTTTTTAAGGATTCACTTGGGTTTTAGTGGTGGATTGAATGGATATGACAATTTAGTTTAATAGTGCAATGAGCGCGGTAAGGAATATACAATGTAAGTAGTTCAGTTGGTTAGACGCACCAGACAAGGGTTATAGATCCTTATCTTTGATCATTTTATATTTGAAGAATAAAAAAAAGATATATTTAATTTTGGTATACCATGCAAAAACGTATCTATTTTTTTTATTCATTTCATTAGGTTATGACAGTTTATCAATATGTTTTGGTTCGTCAAAACAACGTTTTTCTACAGCATATGCATATTGTATATAAATCGCTTTTGCAGGAAAACGTCCCCCACAAGAGGGCGTGAGTCAAAATGATTTATGAAATGTAGATGGTATTGTTCTCAAAATATTTTTATCAACATTTTATGAAACTTAAAAAACATCACAATGACGGTGTTCTGATCCGGTCCACTGTCCAAGTACTAAACACAGCCGACGCTGCTTGAAACTGTGAAACTATGAAACTCTGTGAGTCCAGGAAAGCAATGTCCATTGTTGTTAGGAATCAAGATATATGGATGTGAAATTTGGTAACATGTGGGTGGCTTAAATGGTTATTTCCCTGAATGTTGAAATGACAGCTGATCGATGGTGCTGGCTTTCCTTTGGTGTGATAAGTGTGTTTTAGTCTGGAATCTGTAATTGCAGCTTGAATCCAAACAGCTAGATTTGATTGAGTTTTCTATGTGTATTTGATGTATTTTTGGAATTAGAGTGTTGCCTTCAGGAAGGATGGTATTTTTCATATGAGACCTTTTTCAAACGAGGTTAAAACGTTTGTGGTTGCGATTCTTTGAAAAGGACACATTTGTCGAGAGAGGCTGCAAGTTGAAGAGAAAAATTGGTATCTGGTCTGATTCGGGTAGGATGACGTGTGCCGATTTGATGATGTAGGTATTTAGTTTTGAGTGTTAGTCTTTGGTTTTATCGATATTTGGAAGTCTTTTCGAAAGGTGGAGCGTGTAGCTTCGGTTGAATCTTTTGGTGCGCTCACAATGAAAAGAGAATTTCTTCACGCTGGAGATCTTGCAGAAGGGGTTAATAGCGATATTTGTATGATTGTCTTTTTGAAGTGAAACTTCTTTTGAGACGTTGTGAATTCGATTTAATGAATCGAAAATGTCGCAAAGTGCTCAAATTATGTTTTGGACTCAGCTGTATTCCTCGCCACAGGGATATAAAAGCAAGGCGAAGGAAATAAATGGATATCCAATATATCATAGTTATGCACTTCAAACGGCCCATCCATCTTTCTGCAATACAGAGCACGAGTGGGTGGTAAAGTCCACACTAAAGCCAATACCAGGTGGTAGTCGCTTATCACCAGCATTTCTCGGAACATTCACCAGAATACGACTTGAGCCAAACCTACAAACTACTGCGGTGTTAATAAAACTTATGTCTAAGTTCAGAGGGGCACTCTGGACACAACTTTCTAAGAAACCATACAATTTAACTTAATCTAAAAGATGACGACGCTTGTAGAGGCTGTGGTGATAAATTTTACAGTTCACATTCTCTGTCAAAGATAAAAACACCTCGCTTCAACGTCCCGCGAAAACTATCAAACATAACGTAACGCAAAGTAGATTTTTAGGGACATTGATTTTTAAGATGTTCGAAAATGTCTGTCAGATTTTTTGTTTGATTTTTTTAAGTTGGAATAATCACATACTTTAAAGGCGTCTTGTTGCGAAACTTGTTTATGTAGGATCTCTACATTTCATAATACGTCCGAAGATACGGCGAGTATTATGGTTGCATTTTTGAAGTGACGGAAGGCATCTGGCTATTTCGTTTAGGAATTTGTTTTTATAATAGCGGTAAAAGGAAGACGCTCCTAAACGATATTCGAGCGACATTATGGAGTTCGCTACGGTTGAGTCAACTACCAATTTTATTACACGCTGGTAGGTGTAAAATTCTTTTAGCTGTACCTGACCATATGTGGGCATTGAACTCAAGTTTGGGGAGTATATACGTTTTACTTATTGAGACCAGATCATAAGGGTCGAAATATTTTTGCATCGGCAGTCGTTTTTACTAAGATTGTTACTTACACACACAAAGAGTGTCACTCATGGATTATAACTGTAAATTTTTGATTCGATTAGAAGAGAAGACAGCATTGCATTTTGGAAACATTAAAGTCCACTCTAGTAGGTTTATCCCATTTAATTATGCTATCGACATCAGAATTTAATGAACTTAACATATTTTGTCGATTTTGTCCCACGTCCGAAGGTGAAGGGCGTGGCTTCGAGAACGAACATGAAAAGCAGAGAGTACTGGTACTGCCATCAGCAGAGGAATGGACTAGATTAAAAGTTACAGACGAAAGGTCATAATCAAAAATGAGAAAGAGTGTCGGCGACAAAATGTTTGGTAACTAGAAAACTTGAAACCGTCTATAACAACATGAATTGAACTTTTGAGAGTTTCCATCCCATCGATACCAAAAGCAAGCATTTTCGAAAAAAATAGCTTTATGCCAAACCCTTTCAAATGCTTTTGAAATCGGTCGTTTGTTACAGACGAAGAATATTCGCCTTTTTTTGGGGTACCGGTTGGACAAATGCAGTTTTCCATCGACTCGGAAAGAGTTCTGTTAATAGGAGAGATTGAAAAGCTTGAGCTGTGGTTAGTATCTACCGTTGAAGAACAGCACGTCAGAATTATGGCAGAGATACCACCTGGACCACCCGATTTGTACGAAAGTGGATCTGTCCCGTAAAATTGTTTACATTCTCTAGTAAAGGGGAAGACTGGATACAACTTGGAAACACGGAAATGGATGTAAAATGAGCAGTGACCAGATTGGCTTTGAATAGAGAGGTGACAGCTGGAATGTCATTGTAAATGATCGTTATGATGGAAGATGGGTTCGATTACTTAATGTTATTGGGACATAGTCGAATTTGTTAACTCAACTTTTGGTAGTGGAAGAATTTGGCACCCTAAATGTGGGCATTGTAGTCGTTTCTGGCATGTTTGATCGGTTTTCTTTGGTAGAATTGGTCTTATATAACCGAAACCATAGCTTTTACAGCTCGAGTCATACCATTTTTTTTTAGGTTTACTGCTCAATACCCTGTGATTAAAGGTAAAGGATTTCATATCCAGGAGATTGGTGTTTGTTATCGCATCAGAAGTAGCAACGTCACTATCGAGGAAACATGTTGAGTAGTAAAATTTCTTAAAGAAACCATTTAGAGCTTCTTAACTGGCTTTCTAGTATTGCCACAAAGTACCTTGAGGTATTTATTCCCCCGCAATGACGATTCTTAAAAAATATTTGTAGTCAATGGTTAGTGTAAGTAAAGCAACAAAAACTAGTTTTGAAAAGATCTACTGGGAGCTTAGTGATCTGGGATGATAACAAAATGATTTGTAAATCACATAGATATTGGATGTCATTTTCAGTTTCTGTTATATTCTTAGAAATAGTATATGCTCATTTCTTCAAAACTTAGAATTAACCGGTTCCAAACGCTGCTTTTGCTACAGGTATCAATCATAACAGCTGTATCAATTCTAATTTAACGAATATAAATGCAAATTCCCACAATAAATAATTTGGTTTTCCAAGATGATCCATTTGTATCATTTTTTCCCAATGGTCGGAATTAATAATATTTTGCTGGAAATCCCAAAAACTCTAGGGACACGTTAAAATAAAAGTTCACTATTCATAAATGACCTCATAATTTGGCATTTACTATAAAAAAAATTAAGATTAACGAAGACCATTATTAATATTTCGTATTTCCCTCTTTAATTACTTGCGTAAGCGATTTCCCTCTCCACATCCGCACCGGTCGTGGTGCAAAAATATAAGCAAAATTCAAATTAGATTAATGAAGTGCGAAAACGTGTTTATTTGGAAAGTAAAACACAGAAACCGCGCCACGAATTGGATCATTTACTTGAGAAACTAAGACCAGGCAAAACGGTGGCATTTACCCATTTTCTTGGCTACAACTTAATAGGCTTTCCAGAAATCATCAGATTTACAAAAAAAAAAATAAACACCTCAAGGGACCCAAGTAATTGTTATACACCCAGAGTGCTTTATTGCCCTCCAAGGAGATTGAAACAAATCACACACACACAATGACCCTCGAAACCCATCTCACACTTCTATACAGCTTTTATCGATCGACATCATTATTAATAAAAAAAAAGCCCAGCGGGCTCACTTCAGATCAAGAGCTACAATTTGTTTACTTCAACCACCAGGTATGTTACCACCGCCTCCATTCTCACCCTGGAAGTGTTTTTCTTTTCTCAGCCTACCACACGCAGAGCCTTAGACCATGACTTCGCTCGCTGGCCATGAGTACCATTATACGAAGAACAATACAGCACATCCACATGGAAAAAATCAATAACGAGTGCTAGAGCTCTTCAAAAACCTTTGACAAGATCAAGGTTTTTGTGTTAATGGACGTTGAACGTTGCGAGAGGTTGTTTTTTTGTTTGCTGGCTTGTATGCTTCTTGGAGGAGGAGGCTATTGCGTTGTCATTAGTCGGTGGCAAATTTTGGTTGCATGAGTGTGTATCTAATTACGTGAAAAATCGATTTTTAGCTCAAATGCTGTAGGTCCATTAACGTTCCATTTGTTGGGGGCTATTAAAAATAATTGCGGATAATAATGTTTTAAGGCAATTTTTATGATTCGCTTACCTTTAAGTACAAGTGTGTAATAAAGCAACAATGAATATTAAAAGATATTGTTGTTCATAAGAACTTTTATTGTTTAATTATTTTATCATGCCGGAAGGGAGGAAGTTCATTTAATGCAGATTTTACCTGAGATACGTAGAGATTTTAGTTAATGGATTTTGATGATGTCGAAAGATCTTATGGGAAGACACTTCATTGCGGACTTACTATGAATAAAGTATATCATGCATTTAAGGCAGCGATGGGGTCATGGTATCCTAGTCGCTGGCAGGCACTGACAGTAACAAAGCGACAGGTTAAGAAACCGCCTGAATTACAGTCAGCAAAGAGGTATGGCTCCAGACCAAATTTGAAGAAGGCAGTGCAGCCATAAAAAAGCTGAAAACATCAAGCAGAACTCCTCAAATACGGAGGTGTTGACACAGAAGTGTGAATGCACAAAACCATCAGCAAAGTCTGGATGGATAAGAGCATACCCAGTGGCTGGAATACCAGCGCCATATTATGCTCCTTATACAAAAAAGGCGTTACCATGCATTTTACCACATATACAAGACCTATCCCTGCTTAAGGTAGCATATATAGGTACTATCCAAGGTAGTGTGTGTACGTCGAAAGCCTTTCTGTAACACATTTATCGACACTTACGAGTATTGTAGAACGATCAAAGATCAAATCATCAAGACCATGGCCACGGCCAACATTAGCATATGCGCTAGTTCGCGTTAGTGCGCTAGTAAATCTAATGCATGGATAATCGATAACGTAGTCGCAGTTCACGCTTTTTGCTTGCACGCTAGTGGTGCAGTGACATAACCCCCGTGGGTGAATTTGGATGCATGAAAAGGAAATAGACCTCACAAACAAAAGGACTTAATAGTCGCATGACTTATTTCCATTTCCAAAAAGAAATAAGCCCCGCTACATAAGTGATTTTGTAGATCACAGCAAACTAGATCAATCGTCAACAGTTTTTTTACTAGCGCGAACTAGTTCTGACTGGCGCGGAATAGCGCAAACTAACTCACTCGCTTCCTAGCGTTAGACGTAACCGCGACCTAAGGCAAATCCTGGTGTACAATCACTAATGCTACCAAGAAGCAAAGTAATGTCGACGCGCAGACTTGCCCTTACGAATAACACCTTGATGGGGATACGGCAATAAATGGGAACAAGACTATTAGCCAGTAAGTTTAAATGTATATCGGACATAAATCTTACGAGTCCTACTTTACGACCCCGAGTTCAGGAAATTGGGCAAATTCGAAAGAAAAATTATTCGTCGAATGTTTGCTCCTATATGGTGATTAGGTAAAACAGTAAACAATAAAACCATTAAGTTAAGCAGTAAGTAAGAGAAACTATAGACCATCTACTTCACGAAGGCTTAACCTTGACTGGGCGCAGGAGCAAAACATCGAACACTAGGCACCTTTTCTGACAAATTTGGCGATCCCTCTGATAAATACATCAACGATTTGATTGCCTTTTCCGCAGGATGAAATTAACAAAATATAACTCAACAATTTACAACAACCTACAGAATAACCCACAAATACTCGTGTTCTGAACTTCAGGCAGAAGGTTATGAACTGTCTGCACATTGAAAGCGAACACCTTTAAACCTTTTACAAAAGTTCTCTGTAGAAAACAACATGTAATCTTCAGCTATACGGCAGGGATATTTTCGGCATTCCGGTGCCTCTTCTGTCAGGTGTTGTTCCAGTCTCTGTAAGGCAAGCGGTTAAAAGTCTAAGTGTTTGAACAGTTGGCGTAGGATGGGAGATATGGTTCAAATGTTGCTTCAAAATTACACGATCTCTTGGAGTATAGCATACCATGTTGAAGTGTATTGTACGCCTTCAAAACTTAATGCTGAAGCCATATACAGAATAGCTGTTTTACCCTGCATTTTTTTGCAAAACCTGCACAAATCTGTATCTGGAATCAGAACAGATTCCTAAGATATCACCAACAGTATCTAATATAATGCAAGGATTGCGAAAGAGGGTTAAAAATCCAGAACTATAAAAAGGAAAAGACGTGATGTTAATATCCTTAAGAAGAATGCCCTGACAGACGATACCATAGGTGGTTACATGGGGTATGGGACGGTGTTTAGCACATATATACATGTTGAAGTAGGTAGTCGTAAGTTAGGGTAATACCGTAAGTGGTTACATGTGGTATGGGACGATATTTAACACATTTATATATGCTGAAATATAGGTGGTCGTTTATTAAGGTACTCATTACTCGACGCAGCTATTTTAAGTATCACTACAGTAGTGGTAGTTATACTGTTGCTGACGAAGCTGGAAGGATCAAAGTCCCATTAAAAGGAACACCAATGGTCAGAGATTATCTTGGATGTTCATGAATCGCAATACAGGCTCCCGCACGAAAATGAACTTGAACGCACTAGGCAGCAGAGCAGCTACAACCGTTGCATATGCGTGAACCCTAAAAATTATAAAGGGCAGTGAGATTTTCGATAGAGTAAAAGGCGGAGTTCTTAATATAGAGAACATCATATCAATGCGAGCCTAAACCGGTGAAGGCTACGTCCAAATATAGATTAGCCGTTGGTACGTCTAAATGGCGAATCCATTTTAACAAAGTCTCCCAAGTATTAGTTAGGATAATAAAACCTACGATAGCTTAGTCAAAACATCACTGGTTATAACTGAGGTATTGAAGAGTTTTTTTCTACCGCTGAGCCGACATTAACTCCATAGTAGGGATATGACAAAGATGAAAATTTGGGAACCGATGATAGGTACCCCACAGCACCGAGTGATTGACAATCAGCCCTATCGGGGTATCCGTACAGAAAAAAATTGTTAACCGATATGTTTGAATTCGGAGAAATCTCTACCGAGGTTTCCGTTCCTATTAGTATTTCGAACAGATCTTCCGACGAAATTTATCGCACTCAGCTGCATAACGTATTAGGTCAACAACAGCTATGCTGTGAATTTCTAAAAAACTTCTGATGAACAAATTGTTCCAGAATCCATTGGACGGTAATCCTAAAAGTAACATTTGCTTAACGTCAAGGTTTCTCCGAAACTGTTGTTTTTAGAAACCTTAAATGGCTCAAAGCAATTCTATTGAAAGAAAATTAAAGAGGGGGTATATTGAGCTCTTTGCCAACTTTACCGTTTCCCCAATCATAACTACAAGAACTTTTTCAGTAACATTATAAATTCATCATTATTTACAAACTTTTCAAAAACAGTTTTGAAACAATGTACAACTCTATCCAACTCTTGTGTATTGGGAAATTAAGTTTTTATATTCCACTATATTTTGGCCTCCTTAAGCCATTTTAATCAATTGCCATTTTAATCGATTTTGTGGACCTTACAAGTTTCACACCTCATGTGGTCCGATTGAGTAGAATCCATTTGGTCTTTAAAATATAATAAATTTTCACGTGTCATAATCCAATGGAAAATCCCAAATCAAAAATGTCCCTTCGATCTCCAACGTAAGTGTTTCCCTGTCATCGGCCCGTTACATGATATGAACATCCTTACCAGTGTAGCATGCTCAAGGAACTAATTTTCCTCGAATATTTTCGTAAGAGAGAGTTCTCTAAGCATGATGTACAACAAAAAGGATAAAACACCAAATGAAATTAAAAACATTAAATTCGAGTGAAAAAATAACGCTCGTGTTGACATCTTGGGAACTAACTAATCCGTACTTTAACGGCAAATACCTCTGTTCGGAAGAAAAGTTTTCCAGGCAAATGATTATTTTATTCACGAAATACGCCTTAAATGTGTTTCCGCGTTACTTTTAAGATTAGCGAAGATTTATTTTCTTATCGAAAGATTTATTACCAGCACATCATTAAGCCGGAAGGCGGGGCCGTCCTACTCAGGGTAGAAAAAAAAGGATTCCATTTTTGTTTGTAGGGGTTGTTCATATGCTCTGTGCGCACATGAACGAAACACGTATTCCTTGCATGTGGACTTAAAGAGGAACTTCTGTCGGAATTCTTAAATAGACTTTCAATGTGGATTTGTATAAACCTAATGAAGCTTATGATCTCTGAGCTAATTGGGTTTTCGGAGAGATAACTCTAAATTGAAACAAGAAGCTAAGTCAAAAATATTGTTTTAGTTTTGCAAATCCATAAGTCATGAATAAATTATTATTCGACGACGTCTGCAGGGACATCATTATAACACTGAAAGTTTTCTCTTAAAAATGAAACCCCGATTGTACCCAATGTACAACGAGAAAGTTTTTGAAATTTTACAAATTAAAAGGACATGTACTTTTGGTTGTGGAAAAATTACTTTAAGCAATTGTTTGGCATAGTGTTTTAAGGGTTTTGTAGCTTTTCTGAATGCTCAGAGTTTTGAAAGTTGAAAAATCAATATGTTTCGTACGTGTGAGTGTTATATAAAGGGTTTTACAGGTAAGGAGTATGGTTATCAATTATTCAAAGTGTTTCATTAGATGAAGCATCCTAAGTGTCGCTTGCATTTCGTCGGTTCAAAAGTAAAAGTCATTAAGTACAAAATGGGTAAAAATTAGTTTTTTTTATTTTTATTTTTCACGATTTATAGTTGGAAAAAATTACCGAGCTAAATCGTGATTTTCACAGGAGCTTCGAAATTATAAAAAATTATTAAGTGCAGGCAACATTTTTTTACACTATCAGAGCTGTGCCGTAGTGAGCTTAATACAAGCTCACTACGACATATTAATGCCGTAGCATTTAATGTGCATCCACAGGCTCAATATTTAGTGCATTTGTTGTGGGACGTAACATAACATAGAAGTTATTAAGTTTAATATTACTAACGAATCAATGAACGATGAAAATCACAATTAGCTGTATATTTTACAGATATTTCAATTTTATAATTTTTTTATTGTAAATTCTACTCATGCGACTAATAGCCTCAGACATTTTGTTATTTTTATGTATATACCTAGTAAAATATTTAATCTACGCAGGTTATATATACCTCCCCGGGTATTAATACCCATATCACTTAAAAGATCAGGAGCATCTATTTGTCGTGATAATGATTGGTGTAAGCAAATCATGTCATTTTAAAGTCTTCGTTGAGACAAAGGCAACATCTGCAATAGTTTAATTCGACACCTATACGGGGAAAATTGTGTACATCATCCCATGGAAGATCTCTCAAAGAAAATCTTATGAATTTATGTTAGACTGCCTTAATTCCATTTGAATGAACCTCATAGATAGGCGTCCACACTTGTAAGGCATACTCCAAGTGAGGGCGAACTACATAATTATATAGCGAAAGGGTGACAAAGTGACATTAAACTCTTTTGACCACATTTTTAAAAATCCCAGCATAGAGTTGGATTTATTGACAATAACGTTTATGTGTTCATGAAACTCCATATTGGGCAACAAAAGGGTAGGGTTAAGAATTGTGGTTGAACGCAATTTATGAAACCTGGAGGAAGTCCATATGCGTTAAATTTTAAAATTTTGATGTTATGTGATAACTGGTCAAAAGCTTTGGAAAAGTGAGAGTATATACAATCGACTTTTTTTATTTTGCAAACTATTGAAACGAATAAATTTATTTTTGACAGGTTACTAAAGCTTGAAAATAGTATTCCCAACAGACGTAATCTACCTTCAACATGAAAAGATTTCTTAACATTACGTGGAATGCCAATGGCCTTTGGCAGAAACTTGGAGAACTTGAATTGTTTATGCAGGAAAAAGTAATTCCCACTTAAAGATTAAAGGTTATTTTGATTATCATGCTCAAAATCTATCAAACAAGGCTAGAGGTGTGGCATCAATATAGGTATATATAAAAGAGTGTATCGAATATTCGATTGATTTTAAATCACAAGATGCAAGGTTGGGAAAAATGACGTTGAAAACTTGCTTAATTACCTTGGACAGCGTTTTGTCATCGGATGTGACTTTAATGCAGAACATACATTCTGGGGATCTAGACGCATATCACAGAAAGGTAATATGCTTTACGATGTTGGTAGAAAGTACAATACCGAATTTTGTTCTACAGGAAAACCAACTTAATGGCCAACTGATGTTACAAAAATACCGGATTTGATCGATTTTTTCATCGTAAAAGGTATGCCGTCCAATCGGATAAAAGTTGAGGAATGTTTTGATCTTTGCTCTGATCATTCTCCGGTCATTCTAACAACGAGCAAGTCTTTCATTAGAATTGAAAACCCACCCATACTAAATAACGGAAAAACCAACTGGGAAGGCTTCAAAAACGATAATATAAAAATAGTATTCGACTGGGTGTATCGCTTAGATCCCCATTAGAACTCGAAGTCGCGGTTGACTCCTTTATCGATACTGTTCAAAAAGCAGCATGGAATAATACTCCTCAACAACGAAAAATAGAAAGCTATAGTAATACCCAGTAAACATGGGACATAAGAGATTTGGTTAGACAAAAAAGAAAAGCTCGGAAAAGATGGCACCAAACTCGTGCCGCGCAAGATAAAACACATCTCAATCGGTTGAGTAACATGCTATCAAATTCTTATAAACTTATCTGCAAAGCCTAACCGCTGGAAAAGAATCGAATTATTCACTTTGGAAAGCAATTAAAACGGTCAAAAAACGCTATGCCACCAGTTAGGGTAACTCAAGATGTTTGTGCAAAAAGCGATAAGGAAAAAGCAGACGTTTTTGCCGCACATCTGGAGGAAACAATTAAACATAAACATTCAAGAAAACATTAATTTATTCGAGACTACAACCAATAGCAATCTAGTTAGATATGCATGTATTGCCGAGTTTAACCGGAAAATACAGAAATTAAAACCTAAAACAGGTCTGGGTTATGACCTAATTACAGGAGAACTTCTTCAAATGTTGCCCCAAAAAGCATTAACTAAACTCCTCTACATTGTAAATGCAGCAATTAGATTAGAATACATTCCAAGGCAGTGGAAAGTCGCGGAAGTAATTATGGTTCTCAAACCAGGAAAATCACCGAATGAAATGAAATCTTACAGACCTATTTCACTTCTTCCAATAATTTCAAAATTTTTTGAAAGGATATTACTCGGTCGCTTACACCCCGTTATTGATCAGAAACGCCTTTTACCTGACCATCAATTTGGGTTTAGAAGTAAACATTCGACTGTGGACCAAGTCCATCGAATTACTTATGTAATTGAGAAAGCTTTCGAAGAAAAGAAAATTTGCTCAGCTGTATTTCTTGACGTGTCGCAAGCTTTTGACAAAGTCTGGCATAGAGGCCTTCAATACAAACTAAGTCAAGTTCTGCCTGAAAAATTATATAAAATCCTCGTGTCGTATCTTGAGCATAGACTCTTCCTTGTGAAACTTGCTAACGAATATTCGGATTTCAAAGAAATATTGGCAGGAGTACCCCAAGGAAGCGTCCTTGGACCACTCTTGTTCCTCCTATTTACACACGATATCCCACAAACAAACGATACAATAGTTGCCACGTTTGCTGACGATGCAGCTATACTAGCAGTTGACACAACAATTGAGGAAACAAATATGAAATTACAAAACGCTCTTAACGAGGTTAATGAATGGACAAAATCCTGGCGGATTGCACTTAACGAGAGGAAATCAATTCATGTAGATTTTTCACATATCTAGCGGACTAACGATTTGCCAGTATTTCTCAATACGGTTCGAGCCCCTTCTGCAAATGAAGCGAAATATCTCGGAATGAAACTCGATGCAAAATTAAAATGGAAGTCGCATGTAAAAAATAAATGCGAAGAACTTAAAAATAAACACAGAGAACTGTACTGGTTACTCGGAAAATATTCTAAGCTTAACCTTGATAACATGCTGCTATTATACAAGCAAGTGCTAAATCCGTCTGGACATATGGTATGGGGTTGTACCAGTGAAACGAATCTTAATATTTTACAAACTTTTGATAACAAAATGTTAAAATCCTTCGTTAATGCGCCATTGTATATAAGGAATGAGGATCTACGCAGAGATCTGGGTATTCTCGCGGTTAAAGATGAAACGAAAAATTTTGCACGCAAACTTAAAAAACGTTTATTGGGACACGTTAACACAACGGTCCTCCGAATTCTTGACGAAACAAATTTATTGCGGAATCTTCAAATAACTAAGCCCTTAGATTTGGCCCGATAATAACAAACTGCGTTATAAATTGCGGAGAGAGCAGGAACTCTCACAGGAAAGTTGCCTGCCAAACATTCGTTAATCGTGATAAAAAATTGCTAGATAAGTCGCATACTTAGTTGCAATAAAAATACAGAAAGGGTGGTGGTTTTAGTGGAGTTAAAGTGCCACACTCATCGTGTCTCTTGAGATATCCACCACCCACGAAAAAAAAAATCTTTAGCAGTATTGTCGGAAAACATAGCCTACACGACAACACGTCTGGTAACGGCTTTAGGCTAATTGACTTCGCTACGGAACGAAATGACTCTATAGCCAGCACACGGATTTCTCACCTCAATATCCATAAAAGGACGTGGAGGTCTCCAGATCATCAAACGGTCAACCAAATTGATAACATTGCGATAGACACGCATCCAGTATTTTGTATGTCCGAACATTATTAGGAGCTAACATCGACTCAACCACTACCTTGTTGCAGCCAAGGTAAGAATGCGGATATCAACCACGCCACAAAAATCCAGAAATACTGTGAAAAAATTTAATGTCGAAAGTCTGCAGTCGCAAGAGACCGCCAAGACCTTCGCGCAACGTGTATTCCGTAACCTCTCGATTAACACCATACCACCAGCATCAAATGTCGAAGAACAATGGCAACGATGTCAACAAGCCATTAGATCAGCCGCGCCCACCAGCAAGAAACCCCTGACTTGATGAGGAATGCCGACATATACTCGCAGCCAAGAACGAGGTCTACAAGGTTAACCTCAGGTGAAGACGAGAGCTGCAATTGAAGTCTATAGGCAGAGAATAAGGGAAGAACACCGGCTTTTCAGAAAGAAGAAAAATGAGCAAGAAAAGCGAGTGATCGAGGATACAGAGAGGTGCCACTCCAGGAACGATGTTCGCAAGTTTTAACAAAGTGTAAAACGTCAAAGCAAAGGATGCAAGGCTCGAACAGAATCTTGTCGAGATGAACAAGGAAATATCGTAATTGAGACACAGTCGATGCTGAGGATATGGAAGAACCACTTCTGCAGGCTGTTAAATGGCGATGACGAACAACATTCCGCTGTCAGGCAGAACGAACCATTCAATACCTGAAACCATTTAACAACAACCTGAACGGCCCTTATTAGTGTGGTTTAAGGCCAGGAAAGTCCACAACCGATCAAATATTTATATTTCGGCAGATCCTGTCAAAAAACTCCGCATTAGAAGTTTAAGATGGCTAAGACATGTAGAACGAATGGACGCCGATACTCTGGTTCACAGCGTCTTCGATTCCCAGCCAGACATCGTACGCAGTAGAGGAAGACCTCGCCTTAAGTGGCGCACATAAGTAGAAACCGACCTCAACCATCTTGGAGTGCGCAACTAGAGGCAGTTAGCTAAGGACTGGGCTAATTGGACAGGCATGTTGGTTGAGGCCCTTGTTCATTCCGGACTGTAGCGCCACTTAAGCAGAAGTAGAAGTAGCTTTTATGAGCAGCTCAACAAAACTATGGAGCGATAGCCAAAGTATGAAAGCCTATGGTTGATTACAACGATGAGTTAGGAAGAAAATACCTTCGTTTTATTATTGTCGGAAGACCTAAACAAAACCACCTTAGACTTGGCTAATTGAATTCTTTGGGAAACGAAGTATCGCCAAAGTAGTAATCTTGGTATCCATAGGGATCAATATAATTTTCTACATGCCGATGGACAAGCGGGATGCTTGTTGTATTTTCTATGTCTGATTATTCAGAACAAATACCAAATATAAAACAATAGACATAAAGTCTGTGTCACAGTCAATGTAGTGAATATAGATTGCGAGCATTGTCTTGCTTTGAAAACACGCAAAAAACACAAACCCGAAATTAAAAAGTAAAATATAGCTATGTTGAAACTTACCAAGGCTGCCAGAATTGAAGGCCTTCCTTTTGAGATACCAAAACCCTGTCGAATGATAGTCTGCCTGAACAATAAAACCTCAATATTCTGTGCCCGGTTCACAAAAAAAGGACACACTCAGATTTAGAAGAACTATGTCGCCATACTTCTGTTTCCTTAACATCGTGTACGAGATTTGCAGTGCTATGTGAACACCTGAAACTGTTTATCAACAACATGATCGGTCTCTTAAAGTGTTTTTTTTATACCAGAAAAGGTTAGGTTAGGTAAGGTTGGTTATAGTGGCTGCACACTTAGACCAGCTAAGGTCCATTGTCCATCGTTTGCCTTATTGTACCATTCCGAGCTAACTATACAGCGGAGGAGGGTTATGACATTAATATTGGGCAGCTCACCTAGGATGTCAAAGAATTAGTCGCCCTGATGTTTTTTTTTTTGTTGGAGAGAATAGGGCTTAGCAGATAAGGTAAGCAAAACATTCCTCCTCCTCCTCGTCCAAGCAGCTTGTGCGGAAGACATTGCTAAAGACATTGCTTCTCTTTCTGCATGTTGGCCTAGAGGGCAGTGTCCTTTAAGCACATCAATCATGATACATAATATACCGATGTTAAACCTGTTTTGAGAGAGCGTTTCTGGTTAAAATTTGGCCAGAGCTACCTGTATATTAGACACGTTTTGCCGTTTACCCAAGTTTGCTTTCTTGATCGCGTCCAGTTTGATTAGTGATTTAAATGTTCCCGAGTGGCATACCTAATATTTCTACTGACGGTAGAATATCAAGGGTAGTTGCCAGTCTGTCATAGTCGGCATTCGTTAGCTGACGTCGATGTCAATGAGATGGATCCCAGGATTTTGATTGCCCCTTGGCTGTCACTTACACCTCAGCCAGCACCAAGCTTATTTAATTGTCATAATTTCCACATGGAAAACGATAAAATGCTCGTAGAGGCTTAAGTGAAGCATCTCGGAAAGTGTATATCCACCAAGTCTAAATTCTGTTTTAGACCTATCCGTGTAACTATAAATTGAGTTATTGTCTCCAATCAAATACGACTCCAATCCGAGGCGACTAGGAATGGTTGACTTGAGTTACACTAAAAACTGAGTTGGGTTAAGGATGATACAGTTTCTTTGTAGGTTCACCTTGTGTCGGTTTCCATTGTAACGAGGCTGTCAGTCTCACAGCTGTACAAGCTGCGGTCTGTTATCCCTAAACATTTAGATGCACATAATGAAGGATAGCATTTATTACAACCAGGAGCCCTCTATCCGCCGTCAGTGAAAGTCCCTGATGGGAGAATAACTAAACTCCACACGGATAAAGGTTTCAAATGTTCACACTTTGACAGATCCTGGATGATAATCACAAAACTTTCATCGATTTTAAAGCCTATATAGAGCATGAATTGGTATACCTAAGCCTAAGCTAGTATGCGTGAGCAGGATGACAAAGAAGACTTTATGTTGCTTAACAAGGCAATCGCCGAATTAGGATATCCTCATCGATAAATTGGAACAAACATCAAAATCAACAGCTATAACTCTGAGGTAGTGACCTTATGTTCTTATCCTTCGTATCCGCTATCCAATCTAAAAATAGCATCTTGGCAAAAGGTAAATTACTCTCGCCAATAGATGGTTGCATTAGCAAGAGATCTTTTATATAACTTTGATCATCGTAGTCCTTCTTTACAACATAAACCGTACGAAAAAATCCTTAGTCGTATTGAGGAACAACTTCGGACCTGTTTGCATTGACTGACTCTGTAGACAAAGACGCGAACACGAACTCTACGAGCTGGAAGGCGACATGTACTTGGTCCTCAAGGGACATTTATGATTATTAGAACATGTTAAGCGAAAGGAGTCTTCAATTCCCTACCAGATAGTAAATGCAGTAGAGGATCTAAGGCAACTAACTTGAAGTGCGGTATCTACCTGAGTTAATTAGCTTGAGTACGTATAATTGAAAACGCACTATGGTTGAGATTAAGGTGGTCCACTCCGGTCATTAGCGCCGCTCAAGGGCTTAGTAGGTATAGGTTAATCAACAAAGCATTTGATACCAGATAAAGATTTACAAACTTTGACGTCATGATACTTCCATCATTTATTAGGTTTTGAGATGGAAGACCAAGCGATCCGAGCCACAGTGTTTTTATTTTTTAATTCCCAGTTTACAAACATACTGCAAACACCTAGCTCTAAACGTGGAGAAATGAACAGAGTCAAGCATGCTGCTAGTTGAAAGACAAAGGTTTATCGGAAGTATGCAGTTTGTTATACAAGAACAAGTTAGCTGATAAAAAAATATAAATTCAATTAATTTCGTTGTGGATCTCAAGGATATATCTAATTAAGAATCTCAAAACGTGCTCGTCCAAAGAAATGTCAGGTATTCTAAAAATAAACCGCAGGCATTCATCATCATTTCTCATGTCTACTATGAAATGCTCGCTCATTGAATAATAATTACTTCATTAGCGCATCTAAAAATATCCAAACCCAACACTTAACATCTCTATCCTCACCTTGAGTTATAGAAAAAAAAATTAAATTCAAAATTTCCTCTAATTATCAAACAGCAGCAGTCGTATTCACTAACAATATACTCGAATGGCCGGCAGAATAGCCCTTGGGTATCGCCTCCCTGATGATTCATTGATTGCTTTCCACCCAAGCCAGTACCGGAGCAAAAAGTCTGGAAACCTAATCACGCGCACAAATCGATCTCATATTTCGATGGAATCGCTATCCAGGTGAAATTACTTAATCACAAAGGTCAAGTTCAATTGATTTATTCGTGTGGTGGCTATACACGACGGCCCCTACAACCACCATACCATACCACCGGCCATAGGGATAATTTGGAATTTGGCCAAAAGAAATTCCTTCCACTGTGTGCGCCCGTTTTTATTGCAGCACCTTTTGGCTGCACGAAGCGGCAGACAAAACCGATGCCAAGTCTGACTATTGATTGACTTGGTTGGTTTCTTCATCTCGAATAGAGTTTCAACAAGAAAATCGGATCGCATCTTGTCTGGGTTGGGAATGAAGGATTAACCATCGGACAGGCGGTACTTCCGACAGGTCAATGGCACAAAATGGTAATAATGATGAAAAGGACACATCGAATCCCAACTTCGATGTACACATAAATATTCGCATTACGCACCGCCGCACGGGTAAACGATAATCGACAGACTATCCTAGGTCCTTGCAAACATCCACCAGTATGCATGCACTTTCATATTTTATAATGAAGTTGTAAACCGAAGGGTCATTAATAATGTATATTCGCGCACTCTGGAATATGTTCCGATCTTTTGAATACTTTAACTGGAGCATCACTGTACGGTGGTAGCCAGAGAATACACCATCCGCCTGGTGAATGGTGGCGTATCTGCGCCTTTGTGTTCGAATATATAGTGCACGTTGCCACATTCGATATCTGGTGGATTTTAGTGGAATGGAGAAGACAGACCGTGCCTCGGCGGGTTAGCAGTCGTTGTCAGACCATCCTCTACGTGATGGCATAAATAAAGGATATAAATTGCTTCCCACCGGACCAGCATTTAAGGCACCTTCTCATAGGAAATGCCTGCGAAAATTCAACACAAAAAAACAACACGAAATGTTCTCAAATTATTTATGAGGAGCAGTTGGGATTTGTTTTGTTGTTGTTCACCTATTATTGCGGCACGAAACTAGAGACGGTTCTCCTTGGGGCTATTTTGTGGATTTTTATCGGCCTCAGTTAAGTGATCGATATTTATGCTATGCGCCATATTTTATTTATTTACTGGTATCTTACGTTTTATGTTTATCTTTCCTCTGGTGGAAATAAATGTCACACGGTACTTTGCGGGACACGTAAAGGATGTGGAAAGGAAGTTTCTCCGTACATTGCGCAATGTCGAGAAGGTATTCGCTTTTTTTTTCAATTCTGACATCGATACTACAACTAGTTGAAATTTGTGTCGCGAAATTTACACGAAGATTTGGTGGAATATATTCAAATTGCAAAGGCACGCATTTTCGCTGGTCACTCTAATGACTGCAAGAAGATTTTGTTGTGCTACTTTTTTTTTATTGATTCAGGTATACCTACAAGACTTACTGTAAAAAAAAGATTTTACTTACTAACTGCAAAAAAATCTAACTTTTGTGGTTACATACATGAGCCCACAATAACTCAAGAGCCTCAAGTTGACATATTGCACTCAATCCTTTGAGAGGTAAATATTCAACGATAAAACGAACTGATTGAATTTTTATATGTCCACCTCAAAGGTTTCGAGTATCTACCACTACACAAATGGGATGAATTTCGATTCCAATATAAATTCCTGCGGAGGAGGATAAGGAGATAATTCGATTTTGAAATCGACAGGTTTTATACTTGCAGGTTATGTGTGGAGTGGAAATGGACATTTTTTAAATGACTAGAGGCAAGTGGTAGAATTACCAAGTTGGAATCAATCGGCCCTTGCTATAGTGAACAGAAATAGCAACTATTTGAATGTGGATTAGTCATAAGTCCCAGAATTAGGCAAGAGGTCTTATACTTTGAAAACATTAGCGAACGCATTGTAACAGTCAGCATTAATGTCAAATTCACCATAAGCCTTATGCGGTCACACTCCGGCGGAGAAAAAGATGATATTGCGAGAGACTGCTACTCCGAGCACCTTGCCCAACTTTTGATCAACTACCGAAGTACGATGTTAGTATGGTGTGGGGGAGAAGCAATAAATCCCTGGTATGACCATTTATTTATTTATTATTATGACTATGAGGACTGCAATATTTTAAATTATGGTGAATAACTGCCCTAATGTCGTGCTACGTAAGGCCAATGGTGATTATTGAGTAAGCAACATATACCGAGTTGTGAACACAATTAAATCTGATGAAAGTATTATTGAAGAATGTAACTCATCTACCCGATTCATAAAAAGGGGGAAACTCTAAGTTGCGCCTGAGTCATAAGTCTCCTTACCATCGCACACAAAATCTTAGCTTCCGTTATATGTAAAGGCCTGCAACGTGGGTTTAGGCCAGTAAAGTCAACAGCTGTTTAAATTTTTGCATTTCGTCAAATCCTGAAAAACCAAGAAGTCTTAATCGATACCCACTTCGCATTCATTAATTTCAAAGCATTTTTAGAGGCTGCAGAATATTCGTTGCCCCATCAGGGTCGGGAACGAACTCACCCAAACATTCGAAACCAACAATAGATTTAGATAAGGCGATGCAAGTCACATGACTCCATTAAAATCGTTCTTAAGAGGATTATGCAAAACATCCGAGCCAATACTAGAGAGGCAAAATTTAGCAGTAAGTGAGAGTAAGACCAAGTATATGATGTTAACACAAAAGGACACACGAATTAGACAGAACGTCACCATTGACAGATGTAATTTTGAGGCAGTAAGAGACTTTGTCCACCTCGGCTCCGTCGGAAATAAAACGAAGATTTACTCTTATCTACGGCGGTTTCTTCAAGCTAAGAAAGCAATTAAATAATAAATCCATGGTCATCCCAGTCCAACTTAACGGCACTGAAGCATGTACAGTATGTAAAGTGGATAAGGATATCCTTCGGTCCTGTTTGCGTGGACGGGCTATAGAGACGAATCAAGAGCTATACGAGCTGGACAGTGACTCATACCAGATCAAAAGAATCTCCACATTGGATATTTAAGCTAGCTAGGACATATAAAGTGAATATACCGGCTTGCAGAGTCTTTGATTTCAAGCCAGACCTGCGTCGGACGCACTCTCCCATTGGGTATGCCTTGTCGCAGCGGGAGGGCTTATGGCGACAACTACGATAAAACTTAGAAAAGAACAAGGGTCACCCATATCCATGGTCGACGGTTCGAAGTGGTGTAGGATGTCGCTTTTAATTACCCGCAATGAAAGAGTGTTCCCACTAAGGCTCCCCATAGATGAGGCGGCAGCGAAGGAATTGTATAGATGCAATCAATGGTGGCGTCTCCAGTTCCAGTCAGGCCGAACCTGGTTGGTGGTTGGGTTTCGGGGTAACTTCTCTACAACGGAAAAAAATAGTAGTTTCGAAACAATTACAAGCCTCGGATACGGACCTTTGGAACTGCACGTGAAATATCCGGACTCTAAATACCACGTGCAGCCGAACAACTTGTGGAGATCCTGCACTGCTACAAGGCAGACATTACAGTCATAAAGGAAGTGCGATGGAATGAAGAAGGCAGGAGGATGAAAAAATGTGACATGTACTACTGAAAATATCGCAAGAAGCAGAGTGAGCTGTTATTTTGATGTGGATTTGTGATCAGATTAAGACTGAGGCAAGAAGTCATGGGCTTCAGAAACTTCAGCGAACGCCTGGACACTAGGACACGTGGGGCGTATGGAATTTAGCTCCCCAGCCCGTCGAGTCTTTGAGTCCAATCCGGTGGGACAACGCAAAAGAGCAGTCGGCGCCAACAATTGGAGAGTGACCCAACCAACTTGTTCTGCCAAACATGAAGGCAGCAAGCTAGGAACCGAGCTGGCTGAAGGGGCTTGTTAGTCCTTCCCGGACTATGAGCATCATCAAAATTTAAAAAAAAAATCGGATGCAGCAGAGGTAGTCTTAAGTGGCGCGCACAGGTGGAGCAGTTACCTAAGTACCTGACTAATTGGAAAGGGTTGTTGGTTGAGGCCCAGGTTCATTCCGGGCTGTAGCAATTAAGTAAATATGGTTATTTTAAGCTTACAATATATTATTAATAGGAAGTCAGCAGGTTGAATAACTCTATTCGGTGTCTAAAATTTTGGGTCGTGACACTATTTTAAGTACTGAAATAGTTATTTTTCACTACAAACACGCCGGGTTGTCTTATCTTTTTACATCCTTTCTGCTGTGTCATCACACAGTTAAAAAGAGATGAAAACGCTTAGCGAGCTCATATCTACCAGCAGTTTAAAAACTTGCGATTAAATCCGGCCAAGTCAGTCAGTCGATAATTCTAGTGAATAAAAACTCTTGCACTACTCACCTTAACTACCGAACTTAATTCACCAGGAACACCACCACCTCTTCCTGCATGCAAATAAGTACTTTAACTGCACTTTTGCGCTTCAAAACACACAGAGGAAGCAGTAGGACGATCGGGTTCCCATAAAACAAACCATTTTATTCAAAAGGTCTTATTACGATGTAATTTACAAGGGTGTATCCAAGAGTAGAAATAAAACAACCTCCTGAAGGAGCTGCACTGAACTGTAAATACCTTTGAAATTTTTCCCTTTTTTTGTCGATTTCATTAATTTTCTTCTTATAGTTATGTGCGCCCTCTGTTGTGGGGAAAATCCTTAATAGCTAAGATTTTTATTTTATTTTCTATTTCCACGATGATGATAACGCAAAGCAATGAATTGACTGGCTTTTCCGCCAAAAGCTTTTAGAGCGAGGTTCATTTCTACTTGGTTGGGTTGGGATCTTCGCCATACATTCGTGATGATATAACAATTATACCTTCACACATTTACGACTTTTCGAGCATCAAATACGACGCACAGAAAAAGGGAAAACATACATATAAGAAGGACGAGAAACAGGTGGAGTGAAATGCGGTCAATTAGTTTACGGGAAACACCCTAAAAAGAGGATTTACCCATGTTGGAGTGCAGAAAAGTTTTGCCATAAACAAAATACGACCAAAAGTCACAGAGGGATGGCGTTTGAAAGGCCGCAGGGTGAAAAAGGTGTGTGTCTGGGCAATTTGTCAAAGTGGAACATTTGCTTACACCGTTGAAACACGAGATTCTCAAATGAACCTACACACATTCATAGGGGTAGTATCCCATTAAAGTTCAACAAATTGTTGTCATTTAAGATTGAGAGGATACATATGTCCTTTCTTGGACTCAATTTACATAACAACGAATATGTCGAATTCCATTAAAACGTTTCAACTTCATGTATGGAAAAGACAATGGACCGGACATGCGCATGTATGAAATTTAAATTTACTAACCAATTTTAGCTTTGCAGAGTAGATAAAATTTAAAGTGAATATCGGATCTCGTTACCGGCAATCTGCCATAAATTCCAATGACCACCCGAAGTTATTTCGTCGGATGGAAGAGCTATGTTCTGTGTGTTGGAGTAGGATTACATTCGACATGCCTATTGTACAGTATTGCCTGTAAGTTGTTGGCTCGGGTAAAGAATGGACAATTGATTTTCCGGGTGAAGTTCTCTAGTAAATAACCCGCCCACAGTTAATACGGATCATAAGGAAAGGATGAAATTTAATTTCAAATCACAAGCAACACAGGTTCCTCTTTGAACTCTGAAATTTAAATTGATATAGTCGGGCAGATGGCCAAATGTCAAAATCCTTCAAGGAATTTATGGCTTCAGAGCCGCTTTGTTATTTAAGTGATAAACGATTTGATTTAATAGCATAATAATTTAACTGTACGTGTACTTTTTTTGTTGAGATATTGATTTCAATATCTAGTTTTGCCAAATATTTTCGTATGATTATTGCTGCTAATTATTATTTCTGATAATTTTTTTTTATAATCCACTTTTCATTAGGAAACTTTGTTAACATATTTTTACCTCTTCTCGTGGCAGAGACGTATTGGATGTGTGTGACGTTTATCCCTAGTGATGGAATTATGGTCTTTGGTTATAGCCGATCGGAAGAAAATTTTCTCCGATTTGTTCAAAACCGAAGATCTTCTGATGAAATGAGTCGCACATGTTCGCGCAGTTATTTTTTTCCAGCTAACGCTAAATTTCTTCCTAAATAATCCGATGAAGATCAAATGAACGCGATTGTATTTTTTTTTTTATTTGGTTCGAGATTTTACATTAATGCGAACCTAGTTAGGGCTCAATATATTGGCAAGCTTTAAAAGGTATTCAATTACTTACTTACTGATGGTTGGGTGTTGTAGAACGAGGGTAGACTCTGGCTACACATCAAGTGCTTATTTTGAAGCTCCAAGTGGTAACCATAGGGTACTGGTCTCATCCAACCGAATTTGACCTGCTAAACGATAAGCAAGAGTGTTGATAACACGACGAAAAACAGCACACTATAAACAGCCAGGTCGGAACGACACGGAATGAATAACCCGGACGAGTTGCTTCGACATATTCGGAAAACAGGTATCCTTTACAGAGATCGTGGCTTATGAACCGGAAAGCTAACGGCAGCGCTCAATCCCGTAGTGGATACTGATGGTTCCGTGTAATAGGGTTATCTAATAAATTGGAACTGGCCCTTCCGGTTGGGGGTTGTGCTTTGGGTTAACTACCAAACTATGAAAAAAAGTTATTGTTACGAAGCAAACAATAGCCTCGGAAAGGACTGATTTTATTGTGCTTTGGGTTAACTACCCAACCATAGAAAAATTTATTGTTACGAAGCAAACAATAGCCTCGGAAAGGAATGCGTTTATTGTTGTCCTAAACGAAAAAAGGACAACGACGTTCGTATCTGCACCTGATAATATTAAACAGGAGAGGTGCAAGCGAACAACTATCGGAAGCTCTTAACTGCTACAAAGCTGACATTACTACCATCCAGGAAATACGATGGGATGGGCCGGGCAAAAAGAGGATGGAAAACTGTGACATCTACTACGGACTATGTTATAGTAGGCAGAAACAGCGGCCAAAATTTTCTCGACAAAACTGGGTACGCTGTTTGATTACGACAGACGGACAGACGGGCAGACGGACGGAAGTCCAACAACCACTTTTTTGGGTTCCGCTATCATCGCAATGTTAGCTGTTCGGAATATTTCTCCGACAATTTGTAAAGCATCCCGGTGAATTGCGTTGAAGTTCTTTCATGTGCATTTTTCTTGATATTTATAACAGCTAAGTGCAAATTTTCGATTTCCTCCGACACAAATTCTTCGCGGAATTTGTTTACGAATAATAGTGAAGTTTTTTTTTCCGATGACACGTACTTCGAATATAATTTGAACCTCCGACGAAGTATGCGTTGCGGAAAGTTAGGCAAATTAGGGCAAAATATATTTCTCTTTGTATGAAAAATAAAAACATTCAACATTTAGCCGAAAAAATTGACGGAATATAAATGTATCATACGCGCGAAGATATCATCCTTCACAATTTAACTCTCACGACTTCAAAATGCTACCTTACTTTTACATAACGGATACCACAAGAACGAAATACTTGCCATTACTCTCAGTTTGCCAAACTCATCAAGGTACCAACACACAACTTAGATCTCTTTATCACTTCTTGTCCAGACTTAATTTTAGATACTCAGATTTGTGACTTTTACATACCAAAACTGATCCCAAAAGAACAAGATCATCGCAACTACCAAGTAATTAACTGGGATTACCTCCGAAGTTCTTACCATTCTTTGTCTAAGGCTGACATATTTTTTAGGCGTATACAGTTGAATACATACGCAGCAGAGATTCTTTTTATGGGAGTAGAAATATTCGTTTCTCATTCTAATAAAAAAAATAGCTTCCCCAACAATGGATCAATAAACAATGCGAACAAGATCCAAATAAACAAAATGGATTATTCTCCTAAATCATCTTCAGAAGGCTCATGTTGAACGTATTTAGTAATAATTCAAGCCACTATTTACCCTCCCAATTTATTAAAACCGATCTATCACTATTGCCGACTTAATCGGTAGATAGTTCTTTAAAAATGCAACACAAGACTAAGAATTGAATATACCACCAACGATACATAGTATAGCTTTATGGATACGTATTTAATTTAGTTACCCCAATGAACCTAGGCCCCAGCTAACAAGACTATTTAATTAGCCCGATCCTTAGCCATCGACCTCCAGTTTTTCGTTTCATATTGGTTAAGGTCGATTTATACGTGTACTAGCCAAATAAGAACATTTCAGTTTCTAAGATGGCTGAAGGAAAATGTCGACCTCTAATAAACACAAGGGGATTCCAAAAAAAAAATTGGACTGTAGGAAAGCCACTAGACCTAGAGGAATTTCATTTTCTGATCTTGAAAAAAGTTCACCCGAACTTGACTCTTTTCTTTGCAGATTATTATTATAGAAGTCATCCGACGTTGTTTGGCTCTCGTTTTTATCGGTTGTGGCTCGCGCAGCGTTTGCCGTTTCTCCGTCCTGTTGGAACTACATGTCCTCCAGTACTAATTCGTCCAATTGCGGCAGTAAAATCTCGGTTAACATGGCCCTATAGCGCGCATCTTCCACTGTTGTCGTTTGACCAGCGGCGTTCTCGAAAAAAAATTTACCGATGACTTTTCCAGCCAGAACAGCGCAATACGCAGTAACTTTGAGCGGGTGTAATGGCTCCTCGTGCATTACTCGTGGATTTTCGGTGCCCCAGAAGCGATAGTTTTGCTTTTTCACGTAACCGCTGAGGTGGAAATGAGCCTCATTGCTCATTATGATTTTGGTCGAAAAATCGTCCACTTCGTCCTCGAGATTGAGGATGGCTTGGGCGTAGGTTACACGCGTTTGGCGGTAGACAGGCA
Source organism: Rhingia rostrata (assembly GCA_949824845.1). Classification (NCBI taxonomy): domain Eukaryota; kingdom Metazoa; phylum Arthropoda; class Insecta; order Diptera; family Syrphidae; genus Rhingia; species Rhingia rostrata. The sequence goes on along the minus strand of OX463755.1, from coordinate 94,139,979 downwards.
GCAGCTTTTGCACGGACCAGACTTCTAACGAAAACATGCGCAAGTCTTTGACCGAAATTCGCCTTAGGGACGACTTGCTGATGGCTTATTGCGAGGATTGGCATTTGGTCGATGTTTCCGCCGACGGCTCGAAACAGCTCATGGGCAACAGCGGCAAAATTCTCAGCACAACGGGTGCTCAGGGGCTGGCCACTCTTGGCAACGTCTCGTGTGGTCCCATACTCATTAAAATTGGTGGCCAATCGGCGCAGTGTTTGCGCAGTCGATGTCGGAAGGCCGGGAAATCGGCGACGGAATTCGCGCTGCGCCAACACTACAGACGAATTGTTACGCAAAAAAATAGTCACGATTATTCGCGTTCTTGGTGAGTGTATCGCTCCATGGTTTGTTCACTTGTAATCAACATCTGTCTAGTCCACAAATGTTAAAACAGATTTAACATTGGTCGCCATTTTTAAAAATAAGAGCATCTTCCAATAGGGTTGATAGGCGATCGACAATATGGGATCCGAAAGAAACATTCCAGAGAAAAACAGAAAGTTATGTAACCCTTTTATGGATATCTGCGATGGAACCCCATGGGCAAGTAATAGCGAATGTCGTGAAATATTTTCTACTACATTTGTCAAAGAGGCTTGAAAATCAAATTGAACTCAATAAAACTCTCTGCACCTAAATGGAAAGTTTCCTAGAAGACAGGTCTCCATAAATATTTTTCTACAGATAGATTTTCTTTCTAAACCCGCTGGAGTGACACAAGAATCAATTCGCATACCCATTCTATTTCTGCTGCACATTAATGATGTTTTTACTTTTGAATTAATTTGAATGGAGCTAGAATTACCTTTGCAAAAATACATCTGCGGAAGCCAAAAAAAGGTTTGAATAAAGTTTCAAGTATCACTTTTAAGTATGAGAAAATTATCAAACTTTCAAAAATTACCAAGACGAATATATTAACCGCAAAAAACCGGTCAATAATTGAAAAATTGGGAACATAACCTGAAAAAGATGTAGGTATTCAATCTTTTACAAAAATAAGTAATCATACCTTTGACATAAAATAGATTTTGAGATCGCATTGAGGATTTCATAGTCTTACCTGAAATAAAAAAATAAAATAATTACATTTAGATAACTTTACATTTTTTTTAATTAATTTAAAATTATATAAAATAAATTGAAAGATCTATATACTAAATTATGGTGGAGATGCTGATCCCCAAAGCTAGATATAAAGTTATGTCAACAAACTATCCTTTGCCGATATTTTTGTAGATACATCAACTCGTATTCAGTGAGTCAATCCTATCCCTTTAGGACTAATTAAAAATAGACTAGGATATGTAAGCTGAATAGCCACCATTCATTCAACTGGATGGTCGACACAGATACAGTAGAAGGTGGCTGGGGGTCGGGATTCCTGGAAAGGCATGATAGTTGAGGACACGATTCACTATTGAATGTAGAGCGTCACATGAGAAAACGAAGAGTCGTTTTCTACAAAAGTGGATTGTCTGAAAAATCCTTTATACTTGGGAAGAAGTGCATTCAACAATGATTTTGATGTACTATACAGCAACATCCCTTGACTAACAAGGAGCTGGAATGCTTTGAGTCATTAAAACCTTTGACTCTTATCCAGATGTTGGGCAGAAAATAAGTTTTTTTTATGCGCTGGTGAGGTTAAATCCTTTGTGAAAATTATATAGCCCGTGCTGAGATATGTCCGAATGCATGGTTTTAGAGAGACAGCAAGGTTTAATAAAGATTTTTTTTAATTGTACAATAGAATTTAATTCTTGTTGTATTCCAGTTACTGCCAAGGAATTACTTATTAGTGGAAGTTTATGACAGAATATATATTTTTTAATCTTATGATCCACGGTTTTCTTCCCTTGAGCTCTCTCTTTGCTTTCCTGAGGTATTTTATATCTCGATGATATCTTAGTGGTAAATAAGGACTGTGATTACAAAGCTCTTATTGCCAATCTATATTGTGGAGGGGTGGGTTCCCTACCAGGCAAGTCTTCAGGATGTGGGTTGGGGAAGTAGTAAGGCTGTGTTTCTGTAATTCGAAACATATCGTTACTGAGAATGGTGGCGAATGGTGTTATAGCAGCGCCAACTGTGAAGGCGCATCGCGAGTCAACAGAAATCTCATTTCACTTACCTCGGCTGGTGGTTGTACTGAGTAACTTATACATTATGGACTGGGTTGTAAGGAATTCATAAGAATGATCATTGCGGAACTTGACCAGATGCTATAGTCTAGTACCACGGGTACTTAGGTTGTGTGGTTGCCCAAAATCGTGGGAATATATGGCATTTTGAGTTCTACTAAGTGACCGACTTTGGAAAACAAGAGGTGTTAGATGGACCACAGGCCTCAGCAAGGATGGAGATAATGCCACACCAAAATATGCGTTTGCACCAAGGCAATATGTTCTGTTCTGGGGGACTAACACTTTTTGTTGTGATAATTACCTACAATGAAATATGGGCTATAACGGATAGGTGTTCATGTTAAGCTTGCTTTAATATTCGTCAATCTGTGTTAAGATAGATTCCTATTGTGTTTCTAGTTTTAGTTTAGATGTATTGAGGCAACAACATTTATAACATTTTATGGTACAATCAGGATCTGAATAAATTAGCTACAAACCACAAGGATAGACACGGCCTTAAGTTCTATGCAAGGTCCGGCCATATAACTTTTTTTTTTATTCTCGCCATCCAGCCTGTACGAATCGCAGTAGGCGGGAAGGGTTTCGTCTCATTTGACGGTTGTAGTTCTAAAGTTGTGTCTTCTACTCCGGTTTGTCGCCATCATGCGTTGCAAAAACCAAATTATACTTACAAAGTGGATTTTTAATGATCCCAACCCAAACATTTCGGGTCCTGCCGAAATTCCAATAAAACAATGCACTCATCCGCACTTCCAGGGTTGTTAGAAGTTGGATTCAATCAGAATACGTGGAGCTTTTGCCAACATGATTCCATTTTCTTTGATGAAATAAGGAGACAAATTTAACGAACCGTACAGCGACATAGACAAAATAATATATTTTGCATTAAAGGCCAATGCAGGGTTTCCAACACAACTCCTCCATTTAATTGTGTGTGCAAAGTTATATTTTGCAACAAAGTATGGGAACTTGAGTTTACCTCCGATTCTGTTAGGCCAATTTGAGAAATATCTGTTGACAGTGTTACACTTGAAGTTCGTCTGACTTTCGCAAGAGGTGCAACAGTGAAAAACAACTTGGGTGTTGTAACTTTTGGGACTTGAACACGGAACCCCGCGCTTAGTAGTACTTTTAAGACGGCTAGGACACGTTGAGCTAATGGAAACTAATTCTTCGGTCCGCGGAGTCCTCGATTCCCACCAAATATTATAAATAGATGAAGACCTCACCTAAATTGGCGCGTATAAGTACAAACAGACCACAACCGACTTGAAGTGCGCAAATGTAAAAAAGTAGATATCTTGTAGGCTACCTTCAATCTTCACCATTCGGCATAAAACTTGAAATTCCAGCTGGAAGAAGTTGGTAAAGTGGGATCCAATAACCAGTCGAAAAGATTCCTTTTCTCTTTCCAAACTTGTAAGTCAAAAAAGAGCTCAATCAACCAATGGTGTGAAACTGAAGAAAGTCAGCTAGGATCAAGCTGATTGAAAAAGTATTTTGGTTGTGACTAACCCTCACTCTTAACCTAAGCTTCACTTTATTCAGTAAGTGTTCCCCAAACCTTATTGAATGCATACGATATTAAATGGGTATCCGCCTTCTATTGTTACTCCTGCTAACCCACTGACACTACTGAGCCACACATTAAAGTTGCCACCACTAAAAATGTCCCTTCTACAAAAGTAAGTTGAAATATAAGCACAGAAGAGCTAATAGGAAACCATTGAAGCTACCCGTGATTCGTGGCGCATAAGAGCCGTAGTGATAAGGAACAATCCCCTGCCAAAAAATTCGGGGAGCTACAACCAGCACAGATGTTTTAATGGTTAAACAAGTATTAAACCAAATTTTTTATCTCTCGCAATATATTACGTAGCATATCATCAAATTTATAACAATGCCTATGCATACTGAAAATTTATTTAACGCCCGGCTTTAACACATTTATCATGCAATAATCCGCTTTACTTGGCACCTCAGAAAGTCTATTTAAATTTTATGGCAACTCCAATGGCAATAAAGATACATCCATGTGAATTTTAATGTACCGCGAAGAGCCACTGAACATTGTGATGCATTGTATGAGGAAGTGCTTAATTAATCTGAGGATCGGATTACATAAACGACATAAATATGTTTGCAATTGATATCGCATAGTTATTTGCCGACTATTTATATAAAAGATTTAATAAATCATTTTAATTTTGCCGTTGGAAAAATAAAGTGTGTTTCGATAAATTTATTTGTTTAACAGAAGAGTTGTGGATTTTATTTTAAAATAAATTAATTAATTGTTTGAAAAGCTCGATGTTTATATAAACGGCGAATAGTTGGTTTTGGTCGTGCAATACGATTTTTAACACAAAGGGGATAAAATATTTCAATTTAACCTCTTAGTGATGGAATTTAGAAAAATCCTCTCTTAGTGGTTAGCTTTGTCAAAACAGGAATGTCTTAACAACATGTTAGCCGTTAAGGCCCAGCGATTTGGTCTATGCGTTGTGTGTTAGTTAGCCACACTGAAACTGTAGACATATGATTGTAATATGTAGAAAGAAAGAAGACATATAGAAGATGATTTCTTAGGTACTGCTTTGGTCAAATTTTGAATCAAGTTTTGCAATAATCGAGTTCTATAGAGCTATATATACTATATAGAGCCATGTTTAATTTTGATGACAATGGAGAATTCTCGCTGCTCCATCAGGGTCGGAAACGACCTCACCGACACATTCGATACCAAAAAAACGATGATTAAGGCAAGGCGATGCGCTGTCATGTGACTTTTTCAATTCGATTCTTGAGCGGATTGTGCAAAACTCCCGAGCCAACACCAGAGGCACAGTTTTCCTAAAATCGGTACAGCTACTAGCATACACCGACGATATTGACATCATTGGTAGAACCCAACGTGATGTCATAGCCACGTTTACTAGTATATAGAAGGAAACGGCAAATGGGTTTAGCAGTAAATGAGGGCAAGACAAAGTATATGCTTTCAACACGAAATATTGTTGCCTTAAATAGGATCTCGCGTCTGATGGGAGAAGCTTACAGAGTATGCCATGGTCTGGCATTTTGAGAAGGTTGAAAAGTTGTTTAAATTTCTTTGAAGTGGGTTAGAATAAGTGGAGGAGGAAATCTGCCTAAAGATTTTTATTTCATCGGCATAAACAGATAAATATGAGTTTTCAATGATACTGTCAACGTCATTGATAGATGAAATAAATGTCAACGAACCAAGATGGCTACCTTAGGGTGCTCCGGATACAGAGCATCTGAACAGAACTTTGTATTGGCGTTCAAAGAGATAGGATTTAGTCCAGCAATAAAGCTCGGTTGAAAACCTAGTGCTTTAAGTTTAAAAAGAATGATTTCATGTGAAATTTTATGGAAAACTTTAATAAAGTCTGTGGCAATAACATCGACTTCATTGCCATTCTCTAAAGCGCACAGAGTGTTCGATACGAACTCTGTTAGGTTGATGGTTGTTGACCTATTTTTAAGGAATCCGTATTGGTTTGGAGAAAAGATGGATTTGCAATTAAAAACGATGCTTTCAAATAGCTTCGGTATGCAAGAGAGTTTAGCGATTGGTCAGTAGTAACAAATTTCGTTCTTAGGGCCTTTTTAAGGGAAATTATAAGGGAAGGGAATTATGAAAGAGTTCTTCCAAAGAGAAGGAAAGACTTCCTGTGATATTGAGAGTTGGAAAAGAGCAGTAAGGAGTTGAGCTAAAAAGTTGATACAATTTTTCAGAACAGTTCATCTGTATAATGTTTTTAGTTTTTTTTAATGCAATGGGAAAGGGTATTGAACTGCGGATCGTAGTCTTCTCATATTTTCGTTTTACCCATAAATTGCGAGACCCTTTTTACTTATCAATGGAATTATATAAAAAAAAATCGACGACACCATTTCATCAAAAACCAGAAGCAAACACATACAAGTACCTGAAATTAAATAGAGTACCCACCAAAACCAAAATAAGTACGCACTCATTTGGTTAAAACACTGCTCTTGTTCGATACACAGTTTACGAGTGCAAACGCAAATGTTTTCAAGCACGGAAGTACTTAAATTCGTATTCACATCCACGTTCCTTGTTTTTTCAGGCCTTTTATTAAAAATCCCCAAGGGTAGCATATCGCGTGCGTAATACTTCCTATATAAACATCTACACATGTAGGTATACTACCGAATATGCTTTCCTGATAGCCTATATAGGCGCTATAATAAAATGCCAAGCCAGGACAACGCCGAAAACCATTCACTTTAGCTTCACTTTTTATGGGATACACACTATCTATGTATATATGAGTTATCCACAAAATGACAGAATAATTAATTTACGGCGGCAAGCTGGATAGCAAAATGTATGCCATCGAAAAACACCCACATTAGTCCAGAACGCACCAAGCCCATCATCACCACTCATTTGGCAGACGACAACAACGCTTTCTTCCTCCCTGTCGCATCGCTCGGATTCAGTCATGCGAATTCGAAAATGATTATGGTAATTATGTGCATGCGGACGGAACTAACTCAGACCGTCAGGTGCACCCGATTAAACGGCTTTTAAGTTTCCATTTCGGTTTATTGCTCAACAGCTTCTCTCCGAAATGAGGTGCTCCAAAAGAGATCGACGCATAACATGTTTATAGACTCATTCAGCTAGGACAAACATACACGATTCGTGTGCTGAAGGCATCCGTTCTCTCAAAGTTAAGCCGATGAATTCATCCGTTTTACATAAAAACGTGTTAATTGCTTTTCAGTGGTATTTGCATTTCCACTCTAACCTTAGGAGTTACGACTTCAATTGGATTCTTTTTGTTCGGCGTTGTGCACTTGCATTTAATTGTTTGCTTACTCGGTATTTGCATTTAGCATGCGGATAGGACGCATCTGCTTAAACAGAATATTCTATAGCAGAGTGTTCTTAATGCTGAATAAACATTTAATTATGGAATTATCTATGAAAAGCTGCAATTGCACAGGTGCTGGTCATGAGATATATTGAAACAAACTTCGTGCTAGGTTATGCGGCAAGTTTGTATTATTCAATGGCATCCTATTGTATCGATTGTAGACTGACCACTTGAGCTAAAAATTTAATTTTAAAGAAATTCTAAGCACCGACATGAAATATAAATATTTGAATTTTACTGAGACATTGTACATGGCACACAAATTACGATTAGTACAATCTGTTTGAAAAAGGGATATACGCTAATGACACGTAAATGTCAGATTTCGTCTATGGATGTTCATGACTACGGCATCAAAAAAGTCTGCGCTTTTATATTGACGCTTCCTGTCACTTGTTAAGCCTGATTTCTTTGATTTCCCAACCTGCGAGACACCCAGGTCTCGCCTTGATAGTATGTTTATGATGGAGTATTTCCGATTCGCCAACTATAAGTTGCTAAATGTCAGACATAAAGTTAGGACAAAAAACCCACCCACCTATAGTAAACGAAGATGTTATCCTTCCTACCACTATTGAAGAGGTCTGTAAAGCCATCAAGAAGCTTTAGAATAACAAATCAGGTGGTTCTGATTGATTACCAGTAAAGCTCTTAACAGAGTGGGCCCATGAAAATGTCATCGAATCTCGATGGACAAAACTATGCCCAATAACTGGAATATAATCTAAATATGTCCCATCTACAAGAGTGTTGATCCTAAGTCAAGCTCCCACTTCCGAAACATTTACCTGCTAAATATCACATATAAGATCCTAACCTGCGTGTAAACATCTGAAGCCCTTCTGCAAAACACTTTGCGGTAAATGCCAGATTCCGTTCCGGCATATCGACGATGGACCAAATTTGTATTTGGCATCAATAAAAAAAAACTCCTATTTGGATATTGTCGAACAAAGGCAAATCGTGATAGCTCTCAACTTGCATGCCGAGTCATTGTAACTTTAACTACAACACATTAGACTTATTTTACCTCCAAGTGGTAACCCTCGGATACTGGTCTCATTAAACCGGACTTGACTTGCTCGACTTATAAGTGGCTGTGTTGATTAAACATCGAAAAACAGCAACGCTATAGGAAGTCTGGTCAGAATGACATGACCCAAGTTTGAAGGTTTTGTTTTGGGTTCACTAACCCAATCACATACAAAACAGCTTGTTACTAAGAAGCTAATAGCCTCATGAAGGACTGATTTTATTGTTGACGATTACAACCATGATAAATGAAAAACGGACAACGATGTTCGTATTTTCACCTAGAATGTGGGAATATTAAATAGAAGAGATGCAGCCGAACAACTGGTAAAACTCGTAAGCTGCTACAAAGCAGATATTCCTGTCATCCAGGAAATAAGATAAGTAGGGCGGGGCAAAAGCAGTATGAAAAACTGTGACATCTACTACGTTCCCTGTAACAGTGAGCAATATATCGATTGTTTGGATAGGAATATGCAAGAAGTCTTATCGTTTCGAAGTCATAAGAATGCATTGGGTCAATCTAAATTAAGGCCAAGGATCACGCTACAAAAAAAGGAAAAAATTACATCCACAAATGGACCTCATCGCCCTTTAAGCGAACACACATCTATGGTCGTTCACCTTCCAATCCTGCGTCATTTGAATTTTGTACGGGTGCAAGCTAAAGTCACGAAGCAAAATTCGTCATGATGTTGTCTGCGAACAAAGATGTACAAGGCGATAGATAATAAATACCACAACTATCTGATGTCGAAGACCAATGGCAACCATGTCGACCATACGATTCACCGCAACTGATGTACTGGGAATAACTTTAATCTTAAGAGCAAAAAACACCTGGTTTCACGAAGAATGCCGACAGATGCTCGCAGCCGAAAATGAAACTCACAGGCCAAAACTGTAGATGAAGACGAGAGCCACCAATGAGCTTTTATTGGGTGGACTCAACGTGGTGTCACAGGCACGTCTGCTAGTATAAGGAACGCTAAAAATGGCTAACATCTTAAATGATGGTAACAAAAGTATACACTATCAATACGAAAGGACACACAAAATCGAAGAATTGAAAATAATGTCACCATTAAGGTAGTAAGGGGACTACGTCTGACAAACGACTTCTAGTCATTAATCAAACGAAGTATTAACTCCTCTTTCGAACCAATGTTTCTTTGGCCTAAAAAGGTAATTTAGTAACAAGCCTACTCACTTGAACAACTAAGGATATCATACATAAGACCCTTATCATCCCAGTCATACTCTACTGTGCTAAAACATGGCGCAATTCAAAGGCGGATGATAAGACCAGTATCTGATGGTCGTTTGGAGCGAAACATTTTTCGAAAAATCTTCTGTACCATATGAGTCAACGGGCTATGCAAACAATGATTCAAGCCAGAACTTTGCGATATTTTCAGCGACATACAACTTGTCAAAAAAAAAACTCTGCGTTGGGAATGGAATAATAATGGGCAGAATAGCAAAGGTCTCTTACAGAACTAGCAGTGCATAACAGTATGATATACCCGAAGGGTCAAAATCGGTTCCAATGGTGTTCATTTTGTTTACTGTAGCGACTTTGAACTCTTGAACAGGTTGACAAATGAACAACGCTTGCAAGGCGTGCAAATTTATTTCGAAAATGATGGTTCAGTCGCGAAATTTACCGCAAGCTCCGTCCATGTTATGGCCGACATAATCGTCCATCAGAGCAATTAATTCGGTTAACCATGGATCGTTTTCGCACTACGTTTACTCTATGTGATAATACGCATCCGCAGAGACGTCGAACAGTGCGCACCGAAGAAACAAACACGGTGGCGAATGAATCGATTCGGCACCGTGCACAGTAATTGGAGCGTTGCCCATCAACTTTATGGAAGATCCAGCTTGTGCAAGAATTAAAGTAGCGAGACCATGCAATGCGATTTTGGTGTATGGGCCGAAAATGAGACTCATCTCGATGCTGGTTTTCATAGAAAAATGTTGTTCAGTGATGAGACTCATTTTTGGTTAAATGGCTATGTGAACAAGCAAAATTGCCGCATTTGGAGTGAAGAAAATCCACATGAGACCCTTGAGACTCCATTACATCCACAAAAACTGACTGTTTGGTGTGTTCTATATGCTGTTGGAGTCATTGGGCCATACTTCTTCCGAAACGATGCTGGAGACACAGTTAACGTGAATGGAGACCTGTATAGAGCCATGATAACCGACTATTTTGTTCCCGAATTGGATGGCATGAATGTGGGTGAGATGTGGTTCCAAAAAGACGGCGCTACATGCCACTTAGCGCACGTCAAAATCGATTTATTGAAGGAAACATTCGATGAGCGCATAATTTCGTTGGAAGCCAACATTCGTGGCGTTATTGCCGACATACGGCCCCAAATGCTCGAAAAAGTGATTGAAAATTAGACCTCTAGACTTGGCTTTATTCCAACCAGCCGCGGCGGCCACATACCCAAAATCATATTTACACATTAATGGCATAAAATTATCCTTTCAATAAAGTCAAATTCACGGACATTAAAACGATTCTCTTCTGTTTTATACCTCTAAAAAAAACACATTTTACAAATGAGATAGCTATTATGGTAAGGCAGAAGATCCATGATGTCAATATTGCAGAAAGAGTTTCGCGGTTACACGATCACAAAAGCAAGTAAACTATTCGCTTGCCGAATTCCGATTGAGACATGCCATATAGGCATTTGGAAATGAGGAAATAAGATTTGTCGTCTTCAATAAGAATTACTTAAAATTGTTAACCATGATCAATTTAAAGTATAAGATTCAAATAGGATCTTTAAGATGACAGCACTTTTGGAGTATTATTGCAATGCTGTGTTCAAACACATGGTTACCTATAACTCTAAAACAGTAGCCCAATAACCTTGAATATATATTTAAAAGATTTAACATTCTCCAGTTCGTTTCTATTGTTGGTGTTTACTACGGAAGAAAAGGAAAGATAACATCAATTAAGAAAGCCTCGTAGATACTTTTTATAATACCTTCAGCAATCCATAAAACCGTATCAAATGTTAATGGTCAAATCGCAAGAAGAAAAGGACAAACCGACGGACTTAACTGGTATAAAGAAAACAAGGCGCACACTGTTTTATGCTCAAGTTATTTGTTGACCTTACGTTACAACGGCTTGAGCAATAAAATTGCAAAAGTAATAGCTGGAAATTCAGAATCGTAAACCTCATAAGGAGTAGCAACTATACATGGGTATTTTAATGCCAATGGCATCATGCAAGTACAATAAAATCTTAAGTCTAGGTCTCACATTTTATGCCTCAATTAATTTAGCAACAAGCTAATGTTGCAATGAGCCGCCTTTTAAATTGAATTAAACCCTTGTAATCGACAAGTTATAGATTTCGCACAAGACGGTACATCGTGCACCAATGGAAACATCTTTTGGAAAAGTTTCCTATTTTTAGGAGAAAAAAGCAACAAACTCAGCATCAAAGAATGTCTTATTCGATGTATAAAATGAAATAGCTGGCAATTTACATGCGACCTTGAAATTTTAATGAATCATTCGGAAATTATCGAACAGAAGCGACCGACACGAAGACAATGCAGAGATCCAAAAGATATGCCCTTTGTTGTTATTGCTGGTGTGGGGGAAACCAGCAGGAAAATACAAGAACGTGTGTTATGCTCACGACTTTGTTGCAGTGCCGATACGAATAATTAATGTGCCCAGGAGCATCTGGCTTAGCTTCAATTCAATGGGCGAAGTCTTAAAGATGTCACTGAATATAGAAAATGCAGATACTGGGTGCGAGAGCGAGTATCTATAAGATGCACGAGTTGGTTAAATGAAAACAGCGGCACGAGATGGAACGCGAAATGTTGTGAATTCTCTAATAGATGAACTTGAGGAAGGCGGTATGGTTCGTATTTGCATTTAAGGGAAGACTTTTGTCGATTGCCAAGGATGAGGAAATTCATTGGCATGTACATTTAAGACTTGTGCAAAGTGTATTGAAATATTTAGTTAAAATAAGTACATAAAACGAAAATATAAAATGAAATCAATTGCTCCAACATTTTGAGCAAAAAGGGGAATGATGGACGAATGGGTTGTTAGTAATTACTTGCGCAAGATGCTTGGGCAAGTACTAATATTAGACTTTGTTCAAGAAACCATAAGTTTCGGTGGAGCGAATGGTCCAGTGAAAGGAAGTTCACTTCGAAAACTGACTTTGGTTACAAATTATGCTCAGAACCCCAATATTAAAATATTGACAATTATAGAAAAAATGATGCTACCAAAGCCTTATACACCATGTGACACTTTACAGAAAACATAATATTCTTCCTTTAGGTGTGCAAGATATAATGGCATGTAGTACTCTGTGAATCTGTGGGTGCGGGTTCGTGAACAAGCAAAACTATCGCTTCTGGGGCACTCAAAATCCACGAGTAATGCACGAGGAGCCATTTCACCCGCTCAAGATAACTGCATGGTGCGATGTTCACGCTGGAGGAGCTATCGGGCAATTTTTTTTTTTTTTTTGAGAACGCCGCTGGTCAAGCAACAACAGTGGACGGTGTGCGCTATGGCCATGTTAACCGAGTTTTTTCTACCGCAATTGGAAGAATTAGCACTGGAGGACATGTGGTTTCAACAGGACGGAGCATTCATGGAAAAAAATCAAGCTCGAGATATTATTTAAGCCTAACATTACCCGAAAAGTGAGTCCATCAAATTTGTACGTCTGTCGTTTGTGATCGCAGCTGGTTTTCACTGCCCAACAATTTTCTAATGTCTGACATACATCCAATCGTCAAGCCGGTTGTAGAAATGAAGTGCATGCTATTTCGCTAGAGCTTTTCTATACGTCTATACAGTATACCACTATAGGCCACAGTCCACTGACGAATATACAAGTTTGCTAAAGCAATTTGTTTCATTTCTGATAGTATCTGTTAGTGTTAGCCCTATAAAATATATAAAGGCATCATTTGCATTCGAAACCCTGCATCTTTTAGTTACTTGATTACTTAAGTGGCGCTACAGTTCGGAATGAACCTGGGCCTCAACCAAAATGCCTCCAGTTGCGCACTCCAAGTTGGTTGAGGTCGGTTTCTACTTGTGCGCGCCAAGGCGAGGTCTTCGTCTACTGCGTCCGACGTCTAATTCGTTCTAATTTCGTTTAATTTCTGACGAGATGTTGTTGTCAGAGTTAATAGCGGAGCCGAGATAGATAAAGTCCCGTACTACCTCAAAGTTATATATGTCAATGGTGACGTTCTGTCCAATTCGTCGATGTTGTGTGCCCTTTCATATTGCCATCATTTACTGCTAAGCCCACTTTTGCAACTTCCTTCTCTATACTAGCAAACGTGGCTACGACATCACGTTGGCTTCTACAAATGATGTCAATATCGTCGGCGTATGCTAGTAGTTGTACAGATTTTTGAAAATTGTGCCTCTGGTGTTGGCTCCTGAGTTTTGCACAATCCTCTCAAGAATCAGATTGAAGAAGTCACATGACAGCGCATCGCCTTGCCGAAACCCTTTTTTGGTATCGAATGTGTCAGTGAGGTCGTTTCCGACACTGATGGAGCAGCGAGAATTCTCCATCGTCATCCTGCACAAACGGACGAGTTTGGGCGGTATACCAAAACTAGACGTGGCTCTGTATAGTTCGTCTCTATAAATGCTGTCGTATGCGGCTTTGAAATTGATGAATAGGTGGTGGGTATCGATTTGGACTTCTTGGGTTTTTTCCAGGATCTGCCAAAGTGTGAAGATTTGATCGGTTGTGGACTTTCCTGGCCTAAAACCACACTGATAAGAGCCGATCAGGCTGTTGGTAAACGGTTTCAGGCGTTCACATATTACGGCAGATAGAATTTTGCAGGCGATGTTGAGGAGACTTATGCCTCTGTAGTTTGCGCAGTTTAGAGGGTCTCCTATTTTGTGAATCGGGCAAACGATGCTGAGGTTCCATTCTTCAGGCATAATTTCTTCCGACCCGATGCGGCTTATAAGTTGGTGGCTGTTACTTACCATGTCATCTCCGCCGGCTTTATAAAGCTCGGCGGGAAGGCCATCATTTCCGGCAGCCTTATTATGCTTCAGGTTAGATATTGCTATCTTCACTTCACTCAGGGCGGGTGGTCGACAGCTTTAGCTGTCGTTGCCAATATTGAATGGTTCGTTCTGCCTGACAGCGGAATGTTCTTCGTCATCGCCGTTTAACAGTCTGCAGAAGTGGTTCTTCCATATTCTCCTCAATGTTTCATCTGCGCAATTGGGACTGGTGGAACTGAATTTATCCTTAATGAGTTCAAAGACATCTTCATAAGAATTTTTAACTAAAGCTTAGGTGACATCTATATTGCCGCTTCATTTTTTTATCCTCTTTTGGTACGACTCACTCAATCCTATTTCCTGGATGTTATTTGTTTTTTTTTTTCTTATTTGTAGTTGCATTTATTTGTAGTCAGCTAATTCTATCAATTACATTGGTTTTACTGGAATTTAAAGCAACGCCATCAATTATCCACAGATTATAATCTACCGCCGGTAAAATACTAAATAACCAACGAACAACAAAAATTGTTTGGGAAGGTGAATTAAAATATTTGATGTTAACCCGGTGATTGCCTAGATCCATATCAGAGAAAAGTTTTACAGCCTACCGGTGGATTTTACGGTGGAATAGAGACTATAGAGGCTGTCCGGAATACGATGAAAATCATGCTTGGAAATTTTAACCCAGAAAGAGAAGAGAATGGCTTAAGATCAACTGCAAACTGAAGATTTCTAAATTTCAGAAAACCAATTCGAATATGTGTTTTTACAGTAGAGGCAGTCATCCTAGAAAAAGTGTTTACAGTAAAGGCAGATCCTTGATGTTTTCCTCGATTTCAAATTCACAAAGCAAACTGACGATTTCTAAATTTCTGAAACCAAGTCGACGATGTGTTTAGAGTGGAGGCATTCATCCTAGATCCTGGATGGGTTAGAAAGTTGAAACGTCGACTCTGAGCATTTGACGTCGCAAAATAAATAAATAAATTCGATTGTGTTACGAGATGGCATTGAAAATTTGGTCGCCTTGAAGAAGAACCATAAAAATGTAAACATTCACCGTCAACATTATGTCCATACGGGTTTCATCTGGTCCAATAGCTCATCTGGTTTTCTTCAAAGATGGACAAGCGATTTCATCAACTTCGTGTAGTGTGTGCGTGTAAGGATTCAGGTGCCCAGCTAATAAAATTCGAAGATATCGACATCACTTTTCACTTATTATCACTTATGAACGAGCGAATTGTGTAGATATTGTAGTTAACTAGACTTAAAAGCATGTACAAAAGGTCACAGTTTACTAAAACAACTTTAAAGTAGATTCTGTGGGATTGTATTTGATGAAGTGGTATTAAAAATCGTTACTCATAAGCTAAAGGTTTAATCTACCTGGTTCTGATCATACCATTCCTGTTTTACGGCTCTAAGCTCTTAGCGTAAAGGAGGGAAGAGAGCAAATATTAAGCACTTTTGAACAAAACAAATCAGCGTCGAATACAGGGCCCTGCATGCCAGGAAAGCGAAGAGAGAATAAACACATATCTGAGAGGTTAACAACTGTAAAAAATGAATGTAATACAAAGACGTCGACCACAAAAGCTAGGTCACCTTGAGCGAATATGGGAGTGCTCCAGCTATGAGAATTTCAAATCGCACTCTTTAGGTTCGAGACGACAAGAATGATGAACTCATGAATCTGAACGAAGAACTGGAAGCAGGGTACCCAGGATCGTATAGGGTGAAAGGTTGCCTTTTAAGGGTAGTCGCACTCAACGGGTCGGGAGCCCTCAAGTAGAAATGTAAGTAATACACGATGCAGCATATTTATCGCATGAAGAAAAGTTATTAAAACGTTTATGCAACATTATCTGTATGAAATAAGACTACATGGGAATACCAGTGGAATGAATTATGATTTAAGTTTACAATAATCAAAAGGACTTCAATAATTCCACAACAACTAATCAATCCTTACGGAATAAAAACTGTACGTCCCGCCAACTGGAAATTTCTCAAAGCATAGACTGTGAACAGATGATGAGGTATCTGTTCATCCGCAATTCTATTCAAATGCATTTAGTAATCCTCAAAGGACATTATGTTTACGCACATACTATAGTATGTATAGTATGATAGTGGCTCAGTGAACATATAACTTATAAATCTCCATCACAATAGAGTTCCTCTACTAACCAAGCACCCTCCGAGGATATGCACAACAAAGTTAAAAACCCAGCTTCTATCCGGACTCATTAATACATGTCTCTCCTCTGTCATTAGCATAGTCATCAGCGCTCATTAAATTTCTTTTGTAACACCGTATATCCTTACAAAGTGCGCTTTTTACATTTCCCTTACAAACAAAAAAAACCAATAGAATTGCATTAAAGTATACATCTGCAGAGGCATCACTAATAAAGACTCGTTCCGTTGATATACATCAATCCATTCGTTCATTATTATTAATGAGAGAGTGTCCTTACAACTTTCAGTACATCTCCAGTCGAACTAACGAAGGAGGACAGACTTAAATGATAGTTTACTATGAAACATAGTTCGGTCTAGATAATGAATGACCCATTTCCAGGAGCACACTGACCTTAAACACTTCCTTCCATCGCCTGCTTCTGCAACGCGTTCCTTATTGGTTGTTGTAATAAAGTTAGCGACCGTGTTGGGCAATTAATGACCACTATACCTCCTGTTCATATGGCTATGTCTGCACGCTGTATCTATATAAGTATGATGTTAATTAATGGTTTTTGTTGAGGCTTCTGTATAGCAGCATACATTCCCTAATGGCTTCAGATAGCTAAACTCCCCAAGCGACCGTATCGCACTTTGTTAGTTTTCCTTTGATGTTTCTCCCTCTCTAGGCGGATGCAGGAATCCGGGCGCGGCGGCAAAGATGGGAGTTATCTAAAACGAAGAGTTGAGAGTTTAGGTAAGCGAACAGTGCGAGGAAAGCAAAGAGTAAATAAAATAATTTATGCTGACCCCACTGAGCACACTTACCACCAATGTTCAAAGCTCAAGCCCTATAGCCCCTTGCAGAACACTAGACACAGTGGTCGCCCCTCTAAATTGTCGTCTATCTTAATTGCAGAATTTTTTACTTTATCTTTGACATCTCTGCTTGCACTCAGATTTACTCTCTAACTTGGTGGCAAGTTGCGCTTTTCGAGTTTGTGATTGTGTGTGTGTGTTTTTGTTTGTCAACGATGACAACATAGATACAAATTGGCGGTGAAATCGTTGTGGTTACACCATGCCATTTAGCTGGAGTTTTGTTTTCATTAATGGTTAGGATTAATTAGTAGTTTTAGGTTTTAGATACAAACCAGGTGGGATTAGTTTGAAAGGTCTTAATCTATAATGAGTAGGTACTTCATCAGTCGGATGTTTGGGAATTGATTGGAAATTTTTTAATTAGAGACTTTGGTTTATAAAGATTGCTGTAACCGCTTTGATTAGAAATCTCCGTCACGGTTTTGTGGGAACATCACCACTTAGAGCATGGATCATTTGTGCGATCGTGATGATGGTATATCTAAGTTTGGAATATGAGTTGTCGGCATGTAATTTGAAAAGATTATTGCGCCGGCATGGTACATTGAAACGTTCAGATGGAAACAACAAATCTTTGATTAGGGGAGATGTTATTACGGTGTGGTAGGTACATGTGCTTTTGAGTTGCCGAAAAGAATGGTTATTTGAGCGGTATAGCCTTAATACGTTTCACGGTTTGAAATTTTAATACCTCCGCATTTGATGGATTTTATAAAAATTAGGTCAGTTCATCATGCCAAGTGGTGTACCAATAAGAAAACGGAATTGCGAAACTTTTTGTTCTTACTGTTATACACCTTATAATAGATTACTTAATCATATTTGTAACGAGATTGCATACAAGTTCACACTCTGGTAAGGTTAAAAGGGTATTTTTATAGTTAGCACGCCCATAGGGGTTATGAATAACCTTATAGTGTATGATATGGCTATGGACTGCTTCTACGATGTTAAAGTCGTGCTGGGAGATTTTAACGCAAAGGCAGGAAGAGAAGACATCTTTAGCAGTATTGTCGGAAAACATAGCCTACACGACAACACGTCTGGTAACGGACTTAGGCTGATTGACTTCGCTACGGAACGAAATGCCACTATAGCCAAAACACGGTTACCTCACCTCGAAATCCATAAGGGGACATAGCGGTCTCCAGATCAACGAACGGTCAATCAAATTGATCACATGGCGATAGACAAGCGCCACGCATCCAGTATTTTGGATGTCCGAACATTCCGAGGAGCTAACATCGACTCGGACCACTACCTTGTTGCAGCCAAGGTTAGAATGCGGATATCCACTACGCCACAACAATCCAGAAATACTGTAAAAAAATGTAATATCGAAAGACTGCAATCGCAAGAGACCCCCAAGACCTTTGCGCAACCCGTATCCCCAAACCTCTCGACTAACACCATACCATCAGCATCGAATGTCGAAGAATAATGGCAACGATGCTAACAAGCCATTATATCAGCAGCGACTGATGAGCTAGGTTTCTCGTGCCCACCAGCAAGAAACCCCTGGTTTGATGAGGAATGCCGATAGATGCTCGCAGCCAAGAACGAGCCTTAAAAGGCTAAGCTGCAGATGAAGACGAGAGCTGCCGTTGAGCTCTATAGGCAGAGAAGAAGGAAAGAACACCGGCTTTTCAGAAAGAAGAAAAAAGAGCAAGAAAAGCGCGCGATCGAGGATATAGAGAGGTGCCACTCCAGGAAAGATGTTCGCAAGTTTTACCAAAGTGTCTAACGTCAAAGCCAAGGAAATAAGGCTCGAATAGAATCCTGTCAAGATGAACAAGGAAATATCCGCTGTCAGGCAGAACGAACCATTCAATATTGGCAACTTAAATGAAAACTGCCAACCACCCGTCCTGAGTGAGGTGAGGATAGCAATATCCTCAATATCCGACCTTAATAAGGCTGCCGGAATTGACGGTCTTCCCGCCGAGCTTTATAAAGCCGGCGGAGATGACTTGGTAAGTAACCTCCACCATAAGCCGAATCTGGTCGGAAAAAAGTATGCCTGAAGAATGGAACCTCAGCATCGTTTGCCTGGTCCACAAAAAAGGAGACCCTCTAAACTGCGCCAACTACAGAGGCATAAGTCTCCTCAACATCGCCTACAAAATCCTTTCTGCCGTAATATGTGAACGCCTGAAACCGTTTACCAACAGCCTGATCGGCCCTTATCTGTGTGGTTTTAGACCAGGAAAGTCCACAACCGATCAAATCGTCACACTTCGGCAGATCCTGGAAAAAACCTAAGAAGTCCAAATCGATACCCACCACTTATTCATCGATTTCAAAGCCGCATACGACAGCATTTATAGAGACGAAATATACAGAGCCACGTCTAGTTTTGGTATACCGCCCAAACTCGTCCGTTTGTGTAGGATCACGATGGAGAATTCTTGCTGCTCCATCAGGGTCAGAAACGACCTCACTGACACATTCGATATCAAAAAAGGATTTATTCAAGGCTATGCGCTGTCATGTGACTTCTTTAATCTGATTCTTGAGAGGATTGTGCAAAACTCATGAGCCAACACCAGAGTCACAATTTTCCAAAAAAATCTGTACAACTACTAGCAAACGCTGACGATATTGATAGCATTGATAGGACCCAACATGATGTCATGTTGTATCAACGAATTGGACAGAACGTCAACATTGACAGATATAACTTTGAGGTAGTACGTGACTTTATCTATCTCGGCTCCGCTATTAACTCTGACAACAACATCTCGTCAGAAATTAAAATACTCTTGTCAACCGCTGTTTCTTCGGGCTAAGAAGGAAATTCAGTAGTAAAGCTCTCACTCGAACTACTAAGGAGATCTAATGTAAGGCCCTGATCATCCCGGTCCTGCTCTACGGAGCTGAAGCATGGACCATCTCAAAAGCGGATGAAAAAATCCTTGGTCGATTTGAGAGGAAAATTCTTCGAAAAATCTTCGTTCCCGTTTGCGTTGACGGGCTATGGAGACGAAGATTCAACCAAGAACTATACGAGCTGTACAGCGACATGCCCCTGGTCAAAACAACTTCGCATTGGACGTTTAAGATGGCTAGAACATGTAGAACGAATGGACACCAATACTCCGGCTCGCAGAGTCTTCGCTTCACAGCCAGACGTCGGACGCAGTAGAGGAAGACATCGCATTAAGTGGCGCGCACAAGTAGAAACCGACCACAACCAACTTGGAGTGCGCAACTGGAGGCAGTTAGCTAAGGACCGGGCTAATTGGAGAGGCATGTCGGTTGAGGGCCAGGTTCATTCCGGACTGTATCGCCAATTAAGTAAGTAAGTAAGTAATTGTAATGTGGAGGACAATCTGAGTTTTGTAGCTTTTCACATTCGCGTTCTACGGTTTTGGAATAAATCTCTATATTTCGTAGCACGTCCAGAGATATCGGTTGTCACTCGCGCAGTTTATGCCGTTGCTCCGTCCTGTTGGAACCACATGTCCTCCAGTCCTAATTCGTCCAATTGTAGCAGAAAACCCTCGGTTAACAAGACCCTATAGCGCGCACCGTCCACTGTTGTCTGGTCTGGTTTTCGAAAAAAAAATGTCCCGATGACTCCTCCAGCGTGAACAGCGCACCATGAAGTATCTTTGAGCGGGTGTAATGCCTTCTCGTGCATTACTCGTGGATTTTCAGTGCCCAGAAGTGATAGTTTTGCTTGTTCACGTACCCACTGAGGTGTAAATGAGCCTTATCGCTCATTATGATTTTGGCCAAAAATCGTCCACTTACTCCTCCAGATTGAGGATGGCTTGGGCAGTGCCCCAGAAGTGATAGTTTTGCTTGTTCACGTACCCGCTGAGGTGGAAATGAGCCTCATCGCTCATTATAATTTTGGCCGAAGAACTGTCCACTTCGTCCTTCAGATTGGGGATGGCTTGGGCGTAGGTTATACGCGTTTGGAGGTTGAGAGGTAGCAGCTGATGCACGGACTGGACTTTGTAGTTGAACAAAAAGTCTTTGACTGAAATTCGCCTAAGGGATGACCGGCTGATGGCTAATTTCGAGGCACGTTTCCGACGACAGCTGTACATCCTCAAGATTTTTTTTGCGCTCTTTAATGAAAACTGTTAGTACTCCGATGAGCCAACATCGACTCGGATCACTTTTTACTTTACGTCCCAACCAAACCGTCGTTCTCTTTTAACATAAATGATAACTAGGGTTTACGTAGTTCTTTCAACTCCTTTTCCTTTGATTTAAAAGTCAATTGAGTATTTAAGCGATATTGTAACTATTTGATCCTCCCTGCACTACTACTGAATAAAGCTGAAGCAAAGACCTTAGAAAAGTGGAAAACGAAACTAGACGTTGGTCCTTTTTACTTTGATGTGTTTAAACTAAAATAATCTCCGAAGAGCTTTAAAAACTGTAGGGACTGTGTTAACTGAAGTGCGATGTTGTTTGGGGGAACGGCTTTACCCTAAAAATTATCGCTACATCGCAAGGATGTTTAAGAAATTTCCGGTCTGTTGTGTAACGCACCATGAATTTGGTCTTGAATTTTCGCGAAAAATTAAAGGTTTGCATCAGCGTCTCGTGCAAGACTCTACTAGAGGTTGTTTGGTTCCGCATTTGCAGTTAAAAAGTGATTGTTCCTTACTTTTTAGGACGCCGAAGCAACCACAATAATCGCAACTGTTGAGCTCTAAAGACGAAATGATTAATGATTTTTTTTTCTCCAAAAGCTGCTAAATAAGATCACCAGATCTGTCTGCGGCAAACTTCTCGCAATTGCAACAGCAAACAACAAACCATGCAAGTCTTGACAACCAACGTTGAAGAAGAAATAAAAAAAATATAACCTTAGCTACTATTAAAACTGCAATCAGCCTTTAAATAACTTGAAGTACTCTGTTAGCTATAGACCTGGCTAACTGGCATACACGTTTATAGTGCTCCTTGTCCACATTGTATTGTAAGTTAGAAGATCAATTGAAAATTTGATTTATGATTTATGACTTATGTGAAAGACGTTCAAAATGTCTTACCTGAAATGAATTAAAAAGTTAAAAAAGTGATTAGAATGATTCAAGCTATTTTTATATAAAAAACATATGAGATAAATGATTTTGTCACCACATCTTGTTCAGAAAGTTTATATTAATCTTTTTTTTTTAAATATTGTATCATCGTTTTTCGGGGATAACGCCCCTAAAAAGTGGGTGTGGCAAAAAACTTAATATGGGCCAGATATAGGTAATAAGATTGTCTAAATATCTTGTTTAGATTCTTCTTCAAAATCCTTATCAGATTGCCAAAAAAAAACTTTTATACAAATTGGGGGTTTTAGTAGTCCGCTGCTCTAGATGGTATTTCCCCCATTATTCTGAAGCGGTGTTCTTCTACGCTAGCAAAACCACTGCGTAAGCTTATCCTGATCATCAGGATTCTTTCCGAGTAGATGGAATACTGCGTTTTTCCAGCCTCTAACAAAAAAAGGCGAATCTTCTTCTCTCTCCAACTACCGACGAATTGCACTTACGTCCCTTCTTTCCAAGTCATGGAAACGCTGATAAATCGTTAGCTTATGAAATAACTCGAAACACGAAAACTTCTTAATGACCGGGAGTATGATTTTCGCAGCAACAAGTCTACTGGTGATTTGATGACATATTTCACCTAAAAATGGAACCAATCAATCCACCATGGTGGAGAAAGTATTTTTGTTGCACTTGATATTTCAAAGGCATTTGACAGGGTTTAGCATCAAGGCATTTTGTCAAAAATTCGATGAACAACTACGCTATGAATGCGAATCAGCTAACCCTCAAGCCTATCTTCGGGCGAACGCTGAAATATAGAGATTCGTACATAAACCGAACAACACGAATATGGAGTGTTCTACCAAACTCTGTATATGTTATACGGAGTTACAACTAACAGGCATTTAAAACCAATGTGCATCGGTATCTCCTTTCTTCTTATCCCGACTGTGCCAAAACATATAAAGGATATTCATAACCCCTTGAGTGCGCGCGAATTATAAAAAAATACATTATGAGAGAAGTTATGTTCCTTAGCTAGAATGTAAAAAATATTATCAGTTGTTCAAAAAATTCAAAAATGAGAAATAGATGCAAGGTCGTAGTGTAAATAACTCAAAGAAGTGCAAATATTTTTTTTTGTCGTTTTGAACCGTGGATTTGTTTAAAATACAATCACAGCCTTCTATCACTTATTAAAGTGGATTTTCAGTAAAAGCGACCCGAATGTTGATTAAGGCCCAGGTTCCACAATTATGTTGGGCAAAAATTAAATCTAACTGATACAACGTAATGCAAAGTGCTGTCATAAAAAGGAGAGATTGTTTTGCGTGCTTCATTTCAAATTTCATTGATGTCTTTAATTTCAATTTCATTCAAATGGATTGAAGTTTCATTCAAATAGATTGAAATTAGTCGATAGTATTTCCACAGATTAGCTGACTGGCTGACTTTTATTGTGTAGTTCCATCGATTTTTTTAAAGAGGGAACCAGTCATAAGTATCTGAGTAATTTCCCACACTTTCTCAGAACAAAAGTTTATCTTTACCAAAAGTCAATTAATTTTATCGACTGTGAAAATCTTTTGATTCACATAAGAAAACCGACAAGAGGATGCGAAGCCGCAATGCACATATGAGTCCAAGAGGCGGTACTCTGCATTGAAACCTTTAAGATTTCGAATTAACGTATCTAAACGCCATTGTCGGGGACCTATAAAATATTCGGTTTATTACCAACAAACATACCCCTCATATTACGATTGTATGTATACACCGACAAAAGCTAGGATGTTACGACACACAGGTGAGATATTCGCAGCCAACCACAGTAGAATCGATTATCACCTTACGTTTTTATGACCTCGTTTTATGAGCATTATTACGCATCCTACCCGGCGCCAAATTTATATATTCATTTATATTCTTACTTCTCTCAATATACCTGTCACACAGGAACCACTTCAAGTTGTGTAACAAGTTTGTGTATCTTCCTTCTTTCGTGCCCTTCATTTTCATGTAAATTTCCGATAACCGCCCATGTATGGAGTTCGTTGTAATGTTGCATTTTGCCACCCAGATGTAAGGATATTGTATCTAGGATACATCGCACGTACTCATTTACAACCCCCAGTGTTGGTTGGCGAGGGCCCCTCGAGCTAACCTAATGTTGCCAATTAGTTGGTAAAATGAAGAATGTCCTCTCGGGTATCTTTGATTGTGTTTTTGCGTGCCATCCTATTGGATGGAAATGGTGTACCTTATGGTAGCAGTGCATCGTCCATATACCACTTGTGGAATTGTATCGAATTTCTGTTTTGAGATGGTGAAAGATACGCAGATACATACAATATATTGGTGGTGTTTATTTATCTTCTTAATTGGCTGTAAATTGTGAACGCAATGTTGTCAAGAATTGTTTTTCCTCGTTTCCGTTTTTTTGTTGTCTGGCCGATGTTTATTCGATTTCACGGATTGTTTATGTTTACAATTTTTTTCGCACGATGCTACTAAATGCGAACATGAAGGCTTTCAGCGTTTTTGTTTTTCATTTGTGCCGAATGACTCTATCAACAAGGTGGTGGGCTGGTATTTGACGTCGAAATGGAATGTATTTGCCATTGAAGTTGCAAGCTTTAAAAATAGATTATTGCCATCTGTATCTTTTGAGAATTTTAACCGAAAAAGCCAATGGTAATTTTAGTACATTCCTTACAGTGAATTTCAAAACAAATAATATCTTTCATTCAATTAAATGAATTTATGTATTGACGAAAATCTGTTTATTATCTTGTTTATGTATAGCAAGTGGTTACTTATACAAATGTGAGTTTATTTCAAAAATTACGTAACGTTTCAGATCATTGAAATTAAGGGGAAAATAATTTGGATTCTCGAAATCAGCGAGATAATGTTTCTACAAAAAGTATATTTTCACCAACGCATTTATTCGACTTACGAGTGGTAAGCTTTTTTATAATCGTCTTACACTCAGTCCATTGGGGTCTTCCAGAAATGTACAAGTAAATGTTGACGTAGTTTTTGGAAAATGGTGCCTTTGTTGTTGGCTCGTGAGTTTTGTACAATCCTTTCAAGAATCAAACTGAAAAAGTCACGTGACAGCGCATAGCCTTGCCTGAATCCTTTTCTGGAATCGAGTGTGTCGGTGAGTTCCTTTCCGACCCTGATGGAGCACCGAGAATTCTCCATCGTCATCCTACACAAACGGACGAGTTTGCTTGGTATACCAAAACTAGACATGGCTCTGTATAGTTTGTCTCTATAAATGCTGTGGCATACGGCTTTGAAATCGGTGCTGAGTATCGATTTGGACTTCTTGGTTTTTTTCCAGCATCTGCCGAAGTGTGAAAATTTGATCGGTTGTGATCCTGGCCTATAACCACACTTATAAGTGCCGATCAGGTTGTTGGTAAACGGTTACAGGCGTTCACATATTACGGCAGATAGCATCTTGTAGGCGATTTAAGAAGACCTATGCCTCTGTAGTTGGCGCAGTTTAGAGGGTCTCCTTTTTTGTGGATCAGGCAAAATGATGCTGAGGTTCCATTCTTCAGGTATACTTTCATCCGACCAGAAATGGCTTTTGAGTTGGTAGATGTTGCTTACCAAGTCATCTCCGGGGGCTATATAAAGCTCGGCGGGAAGGCAGTCATTTCCGGCAGCCTTGTAAAGCTTTAGTTTAGATATTGCTATCCTCACTTCAATCAGGTCGTGTGGTTGGAAGTTTTCGCTTTCTTTGCCAATATTGAATGGTTCTTTCTGCCTGACAGCGGAATGTTGTTCGTCATCGCCGTTTAACAGTCTTCAGAAATGGTTCTTCCATTTTCTCAGCATCGACTGTGGCATGGATGGCAAAGAACCATAATAAACATTTATAAAACAAAATATTTTGATTTTTTTTGTTTTTCCTAGTTTTTTGCTCTTTATCTAATCGTCATTTGTTCGGGATTTGGAACCCCATGTATTACTTTCATCAAAAACCATCTGGCAACACTCCCTCAGGAAAATAGATTAATTTTTAGAAAAAAATATTTCGGTTAACAAAAGAAATGACAACTGTGTCTTCCGCGAAAATAAAAAAGCTAATTGGAATTTTAATCAAACAGTTACAGAAATGTTATTTTTTAATTAACATATGTATAAATTAAACTGGCGTATTCAGAAATAACTCCATCACTCCTATCAAACAACTTTTGGGTGCTTTGCGGTTTTTGCAACTGGAAACCATCTTCTGACCATAGCCGATTTTCGAGTAATTCATGTTTCGACAGTTTCAAGGAAAAAAATGTTTCCACTGCAATTGTTAGACTTGGAAATGACTTCATCAAATTTGAGGAAAAACCAACTAGAATTTGAACTAAACAAATTTTTTTGCAATACCATTGTTTTCAAATGTTATAAGTGCTATTGACGGCACTCAAATTAAAATTCAGTTTTCCTGTTTCGTAGATATCATGTTTTTTAAACTATTTTTCTCGATTATTAAATGTTTTTGGAATAAAGGTAAAATATCTTAAGTCAACCTAAGTTGTTTTATCAGTTTTAAGATTTTTGAAATATATTCTCCTTTGTCTAAATTGTAAACTAAACAATTAATAAATGTACGGAATTTATAACTATTTATAAAAAAGCTTAAGTCACCAATGTATTCCCTTACGTGATATGAAACAACTTATGTTTATTTCAGAAAATAAAGCTTGTGTACTAATATTTTCTGAGACTCTTTTAAAAAAAATATTGGAAAACTGTTGCAGTAAGACATTTTATTTCTACATTAATTCCCTAACAGGCGGTACAGGAAAAAACAATATGGTAGCAAGATGGATCATGTCATGATGCAACGATTTTCAATAGTTGTAAAATCAAAAATTTTTTGGAAAAAGACAGTCTAGCCTACACTTTGATTGTTTAAGTTTGGCTAAGACCTATAAATTTCGTATTTGTAGCGAATTTTTTTTTTAATACATATTAGGTGATGATGGCGCTAATTTTTAATCCAAGTGGCGCAGCAGAACAGTACAATTTCTATTTTGGCCTAAGGTGCCCGTTTATATTGAGAACTGTACTTAACCATTATTATTGCAACCTCCGCCTTGCACTACATTTTAAGACAAAAGAAGATACTTAATGAACCCCCTAAAAGTTTAGATTTGAATAAAGACAACTTTGTATAACGATTTCAAAATTTTGACATATCGCATAGATCAAAGTGACTTTAGATGTATTTTAAATCGTTTACTTTGCTTAGTTCCACATAGATTATTTGATTACGTGCAAAATAAATAAATTTAAGTATGACTTAAAATTATGGTTGGGTGTTGTAGAACGAGTGTAGACTCTGATTGGCTTGGCAATGCCCAGTGTTTGTAACTCTGACTACACATCAAATGTGATAATTTGTACCCCAAAGTTTTAACCATCGGGTACTGGTCTCATCCAACCGATAAGTGCGAGTGTTGATCACAAGACGAAAAATTGCAACACTACAAACAACCTGGTCGGAATGGCACGGAATGAATACCCGAACATAGGTGAGCTGCTTCAAAGTATTGGGACAACAGGTTGTCTAGGCATTTCAAGGGTATCATTGAATAACTTCATTGGAACACAATAGATGATTGAATTGAAATGGAAAATTCCATTTCAGTTCGGCGGAATGTAGTTGATAGCGATATCTAATAAATTGGAACTGGCCCTCCAGGTTGAAGTTTGTGCTTTGGGTTAACTACTCACCAAGGTATAAAACCATTGTTACGGAGCAACCAATAGCCTCGGAAGGGACTGATTTTATGTTGATGACGACGTTCATATCTGGACCTGTAGAACATTAAACAGGAGAAGTACAAGCGAACAACTAGCAGAAGCCCTAAGCTGCTACAACGCAGACATAGGCCGGCCAAAAATAGGATGGACAACTTTGACATCTACTACGGACCGTGTTACAGTGAGCAGATGCGAATTTGTTACAAGTGTCCGACTTATTCCAGAATTTTTATGTTTCGAGGTCACGCATAGTAACAATCCGCATCAATGCAAAATCGTTAATGTAAGCCTTCTATGCGCTCACGACCCAACGGAGGGAAAAGACGATATAGCTAAGGACTGCTTCTACGAGCTCCTTGACAAAACCTATGAGCAACTACCGAAGTACGATGTTAAATTGAGCTGGGAAATTTTAACTCAAACTTGGAAAAGAACACATCTATAGCAGTATTGTCGGAAAACATAGCCTAAACAACAACTGACTTCACTACGGAAGGAAAGGCCACTATAGAGAGTACTCTCCTCTCTAGATACCCATAAGGAGACGTGGCGGTATCCAGATCAACGAGCGGTCAACCTAATCGATCGCATTGCGATGGACAAACGACACGCATCTAGTATTTTGGATGTCTTTAATGTATGTATTTAATGTCGAAAAACTGCAATCGCAAGCGCAACGCGTATCCCTTAACCTTTCGGTTCACAGCATACCACCAGCATCGAATGTCGAAGAACAATGGCAACGATGTCAACAAGCCATTAGATCAGCCGCAACTGATGTGCTAGCTTTCTCTCGCCCACCAGCAAGAAATCCCTGGTTTGATGAGGAATGCCGACAGATGCTCGCAGCCAAGAACGAGGCCTACAAGGCTAAGCTGCCAGTGAAGACGAAAGCTGCCACTGAGCTCTATAGGCAGAGAAGAAGGACTCCAGGAATGATGTTCGCAAGTTTTACCAAAATGTAACAAACAGAACAAGGATATATCGTAGTTGAGACACATTTGATGCTGACGATATGGATGAACCATTTCTGCAGGCTGTTAAACGGCGATGACGAACAACATTCCGCTGTATGCCCAAACTCATCCGATTGTGTAGAATGACGATGGAGAGTTCTCGCTGCTCCATTAAGGTCAACACATTCGATACCAAAAAAGGGATTTGGCAAAGGCGATGCACTGTCATGTGAGTTCGTCAATTTGATTCCTGAGTTGATTGTGCGAAACTCCCAAGCCAACACCAGAGTTGTCAGAGTTAATAACGGAGCACAGTTTTTCAGCAGCTAGACGATATTTACATCATTGGTAGGACTCAACGTAATGTCATAGCCACGTAGAGAAGGAAGTTGCGAAAATGGGTTTAGCAGTAAATGAGGTTAAGACTAAGTTTACGAAAGGACACACAACATCGACGAATTAGACAGAACATCACCATTTATATATATAACTTTGCGGTAGTACGGCTCCGTTATTAACTCTGACAACAACATCTCGTCAGAAATTAAACGAGGAACTAAAAAAATTGCCAGCCGCTGTTTCTTCGGGCTAAGAAGGCAATTTAGTAGTAAAGTTATCACTCGAACTACTAAGGAGATACTATAT
Source organism: Rhingia rostrata (assembly GCA_949824845.1). Classification (NCBI taxonomy): domain Eukaryota; kingdom Metazoa; phylum Arthropoda; class Insecta; order Diptera; family Syrphidae; genus Rhingia; species Rhingia rostrata. The sequence goes on along the minus strand of OX463755.1, from coordinate 94,110,291 downwards.
AAGACACTGATCATCCCAGTCCTGCTCTTCGGCGCTCAAAAGCGGATAAAGAAATCCTTGGTCGATTCGAGAGGAAAATTTTTCTGTCGCATTTGCGTTGAAGGGCTATGGAGATATATATATGTGCCTCAAGATGGCCGTGTTCCTTTAACTGAGTCGTGTGCCAAATTCCCCACATCCAAAATTTAAAAACCAAAATCGTCTTCGATAAAGTTTAATCCTTTCTTATGCATGATTATTTTGACCATTCTATGAAAAACACTTCTTGAAATGAAACTTCATGAACCAAAGTTTACTTGCTTTGCTTTGATAGCTTAAGTTACTTTTCAAGTACATCCGGATGAATCCTAATTGTATTAATAATTACTTGTCGATATCATAAGAAATGCATTTATTGCCAATTAAAAATCCTCTTCAGTTATTCTGTTTCTAAGCTCTCGATTATGACTACACCTTTTGGTTTATCTACTGGGGGAACATCATTAAAACCAGTGCCTAGTTGCCTTGAACTATTTTTGAGCAACATTTATTTGACAAATTAAAAGCATCCCCGTTTGCGCAATTAAACCGCCGGGAACATTCATCACACTCAAAACCATTTCCAACCGTTTGCCGTCCTTTATTAAGTTGTAAACCAGCCCATACTGCGTTCTGTAACGACTGCTGCAACATAACTACTCCCCCTAAATCAACACAGCGAATGGAAAAGGTTCTCCTCTCTCGATGCCGGTTAAGGTACAAAACACTGAGCAATTATTTAAAGTCCACACGCTACGTTCTCCTTCACGTGTATCCAATTAGGTATTGCTAAATCTCTGGACTATGTTCTGGTTCATTTGCATCCATATTTCAAAGTTATACTCCACTTCAGAGAGAGGGTTCCGCGCGCTGCTGCGGTAAAAAGGAGTTTCTCGCTACCCCCAAGGGATTCCCATAAATCTTATACAGAAAACCAACCAACATAGTACGAAAAAAAACAGCGAGCCTACCGGTAAGTAATTCACGACCGTCCTTCGTTGTCGTATTTTTCGTGGTCTTCCTTTCGGGTTGCTCGGAGGGGTTCAGAGCAGAGAATAATCTTTTTCGTGTTCGCTTTGCTTAATTACTGGTACATTTGGGTCATAGACAGGAAACGGATTCATGAACCTGATAAGCATTTCAACGAATTCGAAAATTAATGCACTGACATTAATCAGTTGGCACCTCTGCGATATACGGTACACAGAACATGAATTTGCTGTCATGTAAGCGCAAATTAGCAGACTCACTTCGAAATGGATCGTCTTGTGTGTGATTTGTGGATGTTAGAGTTTTTTTTCAGATCTTAAGATTGCGATTGTGAATTTGATTAACAAGATAATTAATGGACAAAACACAATTACTGACAGATACCTACGCATTAAAAAGGTGTAACGAAGTCACTCAACTAGCGTTGATTGCTAATTGTAACTGCAGCGAAAGGAAATAGATTTTGGTTGTCAAAAATGTTAGGTTAAATCTGGTGATCGCAAATCACGTTGACTAGCTATTGGGTCTGCAATTTACTGTTTACATATTTATCTAGTTATTGTGAGAGTAAGGGTAAGATGGTTATCTAGAAACCCAGATAGGTACGAATCCCATTTGAGTTCCATAGCTGCGTTGAATGAGCACTATACGTGAATCAGTTGCCATTAAGGTATGATATAAATCACGGCAGTCATACACAGGTTTCTAACTACTGGGGGGTTAGCATGGTCAGGTTAGGTTAGGTTTTGGTGGACTGATGACGCTCGAATTAGTAGCGAGTCTTGCATACGCCTGCGTGGGCTACTATAGTGTAACTATTGGATGCTGTTGTGATTTTCATCGCAGATATTCACTTGCTTCCAATAAGCAAGTTTTCTTTTCGGTAACAAAAAATATTAATAATAAGTACTAGCACTACGATGATGGAGAAAACCAAAAAAAGTTGGTACGGCATTCTGCCGTATGGTTAGGCCCATTTTCTGATTCGAAGACCTACAATTCGGAATGAACATGGGCCTCAACCAACATGCCACTCCAATTAGCCCGATCTTAGCTAACTGTATCCAATTGCGCACTCCAAGTTGGTTGAGGTCGGTTTCTATCGGGTTTTTCAACAGGGACGCTACAAAAGTTGAGCGACAGGGACAGCAAACGACGACATATTTCTTGCCGCTCTTTTGACATTAGGTTTGCCATTTCATGATGGAAAGATATACGATCCAATAACGAGTCAGTGGCCTCAACGTTAAGAGCGCTACGTCCAATTTGTGTTCGTCATAATCGTCCTAGCAGATCAACAATTGAGCGTCTAGTGGAAAAATTTGAATCCACAGGCATAGTACAAAAAGTCCCCGTGCCAGTGAGACAAAGAAGTGCCCGTAGTGTTGAGAATATTGCTGCCGCTGAGGCTTCGGTTGAAGAAAGCGCAAGTGTGTCTCTCACACGTCGTTCTCAAGCGTTGGGCAACTCTGTGAAGTCGTTGTGGCGAATTTTTCGAAAAGATCTTGGCCTACATCCTTACAAGATTAAATTGACGCAAGAACTGAAGCCGCTTGACGACCTGAAGCGTCGTATATTCGTGAATTTTGCTGAGAAACAACTTGAAAATGATTCGGATTTTCATCGAAAAATCATCTTCAGCGATGAGGCTCATTTCTGGCTGAATGGCTTCGTCAATAAACAAAATATGCGGTATTGATCAGGCAGCAATCCACACGTACTCCACGAGTCATCATTGCATCCCGAAAAAATTACGGTTTGGTGTGGTTTCTGGGCCGGCGGCGTCATTGGGCCGTACTTTTTCCGTGATGATAAAGACCGGCACGTTACTGTGAATGGGAATCGCTAACGTTCAATGATAACCGAATATTTTTGGCCCCAATTGGATGATATGGACTTGGAGGACATGTGGTTCCAACAGGACGGCGCCACAAGCAACACAGCGAATGCCACAATCAATTTATTGGAAACCAAGTTTGGAGAACGTGTTATCTCACAAAATGGTCCAGTCGCTTGGCTGCCTCGGCCGTGTGATTTGACGCCGTTAGACTATTTCCTGTGGGGCTACGTCAAGGCTATGGTCTATGCCAACAAGCCAGCGACGATTGATGAACTTCGTACGAATATCGAACGTGAAATTGCAGCACTATCGGCCGATTTATACTTGAAAACCGTCGAAAATTGGGTTCAGCGTCTGGACTTCTGCAAGCGTGTCCGTGGTGACCATGCAAAAGAAATCGAGTTCCATACATAATGGCATCGAACGAATTTTCACAGGAATAAAGAATTTCGTTGATATCCAAAACAGTTTTTGTTTTATTTAAAAAAAACTTTTGTAGCGCTCTTATTGAAAACTCTTAAAAAAAACCCTCTTATTGTGGGCGCCACTTAAGACAAGGTGTTCCTCTACTGCGTCCAACGTCTGGCTGGTAATCGAAGAGTGAGTGAGCCGGAGTATCGGTGTCCATTCCTTTTGCATGTCCTAGCCATCTTAAACATCCAATTGGGAATTTTTTGAGCAGGGGAATGTCGCTTTACAGCTCGTGGCCATCGTGAGACCCATCTACATGTCTTTTTGTATATATGACAAATTATTACAAATGGTAGATCTCTACTGCGTTTACCAATTGGCTAGAAATTGATTTAAAAGACTCACAAAGAAGACTCCGATTTCGATGTACGCAATGGCAGGAAGCTATCTTGTAGGACCCCAATCCTACACAAACCTGCAAGTGCTGTAAAGTGATTGCGCATGTTATCTGAACATGAATGTTGTAAGTGCGAATATTTATGCGGCATGAGTGTTTTCATATTTTAGTTTGGTTATAACTTGTTGGTGCATGTACAAATGTGTGTGGGAAATAGCACAGTTACGGGAAATACTTGCATTTTTACAACGTAAACGACGAGCGACGTCAGGCAGCGATAAACAAACTAATAAATACCCCGAAGTTTGTATTCGTAATGTGTGAACGAAGAATGATTGTACATGTACATGCTTGTAATTATATTACATGTATGGGCCCTAGAAGGATCAAACGAATTGATGGAGTTTGTCGAAACTGAAGTTTTCCTCACGCGCCATTTAAGTAAATAGACGGACAAATCGAAAAATAGAAGATAATGTAAATGAAAAAATAAGGGGAAATCAATCACTGACTTAAATCAATTCCACGATTCAAAGGATCTTTTAATAGGGATTCTCTAATTTGATAAGATTATAGCAGCCATGTTTTTTATGAATCATCAACAATATAAGTTGTGAAATTCTGGATATCGTTAAACAACGTCTGCGGATCATCAAATTTCAATGACCAGATGGAGACGTATTGAAACTTGAAAGCCGACAATCAATGACCACTACACACAGCTCGCAAGACAGAAAAAATCTCCAATAAAAATCTTCTATAAAAACTAGTATCCCGAATATGTTTACACAAATGAATCAAATGTTCAGAAGAAATGATTACAATTACAATCCATGAGTCCGAGTTTTCCAGACGATAGAACACAAGCAGCCTCTCTCGTCTATTGGTATAAGTCCAGAAAGTGTTAACTCGAACGAGGGTTATTTCACGAAGGTAGATCCATAGTAAAATATAAATGCAATAGTTGATTAGTTCGGGACATGTATACGGTGAACAATCCGAATCGCAATAACCAGTATACTGTGGAACCAAGTTTGATGGTATGAGAATCATGCTTTTACGTTATTTAATGAAAAAAACAGTCAAACGGTAGAGTCGCCAACAGGTTGGTGCTGCTTGTGCAAAAAAATGAGCTTCTGGGCATCTGTGTTCCACTAAAATTACAAAGTCGACGGCGAAGATCAATTCACAAAATGTGGTTGCGGGATAGTAAAATGATTCCGGTAAATCAGTTTGGCTATCTTGCAAGGCATGACACTATTCCTTCCGCATCGAAACTAGTCTCTGATATGCAGTGAGTCAATCTTACTTACTTACTTCAGTGGCGCTACAGTCCGGAATGAACCTGGGCCTCAACCATCATGCCTCTCCAATTAGCCCGGTCCTTAGCTAACTGGTGTCCATTCGTTCTACATGTCCTAGCCATCTTAAACGTCCAATTCGGAGTTTTTTGACCAGAGGCATGTCGCTGTACAGCTCGTATAGTTCTTGGTTGAATCTTCGTCTCCATAGCACGAAAACGCAAACGGGACCGAAGATTTTTCGAAGAATTTTAGTCTCAAATCGACCAAGGATTTCTTCATCCGCTTTTGAGACGGTCCATGCTTCAGCGCCGTAGAGCAGGACTGAGATGATCAGGGTCTTATATAAGATCTCCTTAGTAGTTCAAGTAAGAGCTTTACTACTGAATTGCATTCTTAACCCGAAGAAACAGCGGTTGGCAAGAGTAATTCTTCGTTTAATTTCTGACGAGATGTTGTTGTCAGAGTTAATGAGTTATTAAAAAAAATAAAAATACACAAGTCCTTGACTTTTTGACTTTGAGGAGGCTTTCGACACCGAATGGTTAGAGAGACTTTTCTACAACATAGCCATGATGTATATGATTTATTAAATGCTACTCGAAAGGAAGTTTGCTGTTAAATATTCTAGTTCCAGCTAACACAAATGATGATCTAGTGTCGTACGGATCCGTCAGCCAAGACCAAGGCGTTAAATGATTTTGCAATGATTGGAATTTAAAAAAAAAAACTAAAACCGATTCTGTTTTCATTGCTTAGGGCTTCTATCTACATCACATGTCCACACAGAGCCGTCGTTGGCGCATGTAACAGATACATATTTACCCACCCCAAAGAAAAGGGAGATTTGCTGGGTGTTGCACTTCTAAAATATGTGTTTAGTAATGAAAGCCAGAGTTTCGAGTAACTAATAAAAAGGGTTGAAATTAACCTGAGACAGGTCGATTTTAAGATACGACTATACGACGGATACGACTTTCATTGAAATGCCTAAGTGTCCAATTGTCAACCCGCATTTAATAACCATTTTTTCAAGTGCATAATAGGTATATTTTTACGTGTTTTTGAATGATTTTATTTTTTTTTCTTTTATGATATGTATGATCTTTACCACACTATACCTATTATAACTTAAAAAACCTCATATGAAGTTTTTCAAATGCAGGGAAACATCTCAAACTTAAATAAAAAGGCAAGTAATAGATTTTTTAGCAAGCATTTATTTTTTGTCAGTAAAACAAATACTCCTTAAATAATGGATTCTATTGTCAAAGGAAAACCAATAAGCACGCAAGCACGAGCGATTATCATCAACGTTTTAAAACATGAGATGGAAAATGCCGAAACACATTTGAGAGGTCAGAGCTGTAAAGTTATTAAAGAAACATCCAAAATAACAGGAGTATCTACAAGATCAATAAGGAGGATTTTTAAAGAGTATGAATGAAGCGGTACAGTCAGCAGTCCAAAAAAAAGTACCTCACAATCATTACGTCACCGGACTGGCCAACTTTGAAATCAGGGTAGTAAGAAGAATAATTTACAATTTTCATAATGATACAAAAATTATTAGTACCCTAAATTCTCTAAATCAACAAATAGCATAGAATTTGCAGATCAAAATGAGCCGATCATCTTTACTTTGTTTTTGCAAGATAATGGATACAAATATAAGAAAACAGAGAACAACCGAAGAATTTTATACGAACGAACGGATATAAAACTTAAACGCTACTAATATATTGCCCAAGTACGAGAATTCCGTGAGAAAGGCTACGCAATTATTTATACAGATGAAAGTTATATTCATAGCTCACATACTCGACCCAATACTTGGACAGATGGCAGCTTGGAGGGCTTAAAGTCAAACATTTCCAAAGGATCACGTTTGATTATAGCTCACGCTGGTGGAAAAGTAGGATTTGTTAGAAATGGACTACTGTTTTTTAAATTTGGATGCAAGACTGGTGACTACCATAATGAGATGAACTACGAAAACTTTTCAAAATGGTAAAGGGCACAGGTTCTTTGTAGCTTAGAAGAACCGTCAGTTATTGTTATGGACAATGCAACATATCACAATTAAATTGATGGTACTGTCCCCAACTCGTCAACATTAAAGGCGGATATGATTAAATAGCTATCCGAAAACAAAATACCTCACCAACTAGCTAGCTACAAAGTATAGCTTTATGGATTAATAAAACAAAACAAGTCCTTCCGAAAGCTTCAAATTGATGACATCATTTGGAGTGAAGGCCATGAAGTCTAACGATTACCCCCTTATCGGACCTACATCCTATAGAAAATATATGGCGAATAGTGTAAAGCAGAGTAGCAGCAAGAAATACAACTTTTAACTGGCCGATGTCAAAAATATTGCGGAAGAAGAATTCAACAAAATAACTACGGAAAATTGGAACTCTGTTTGTGAAAAAGTAATACGCGCAGAAGACAGTGAAATCGTATGGGATAGAATCAGTGAAAGTGGAAATTAATTGGAGAACTTCGATAACAGTTAAACCACGTATTAATAATAAAACAATACGTTTTCCAACGTCGCTGCAAAAGATAAAGTATTGAAAAGCATTAACAATTTCATGCGATCAAAAGTACCTTATAAAAGAAAATATCCCTTAAATAAATTGCTTCTGCGCATGTTGGGATGTTTCTTTTGCTTATGGACGGGCTTTAATACCCTTATCTTAACGTACTAACAATACATACCACATATATGGAGAGCATGCTCATATTGGACTTTATTCCAACTATCGATGCGTTAGGTTTAGTCTAAGAGAAATGGTATACCGGTCTATTTTTCTAGGCAATCGTTTCGATTATAGGCAGGCAACACCCTTATGTCACCAAAACGCAAGGTACGATGAAAACATCGCTACTGTTCGTGAAACGTATTGGAAAACCTGCCGCAGTCAATTTCCCATCGCTTACAAGAAAGTATTAAATCAAACTGAGCCTGATACAGGCTGATAGACTGATTTAAGACGATACAAATCACTAAATATATTCAGGAAAAGTTGTCACTGGTGTAGATTTTCATCTGACAGGAAGACCGGTCTATATCAAATCCGAAACGAAAATGATATTACCAAAACCGTCAACTTCGAGCAATAATAAGTAACTTCTTGTGGTCGAAATCGGCCAATATGGATACGTACCACGAGGTACACGACACAATCGGCATGAACTGATCACTACAATCACGCGATTTAGTAGGTTAAGACTTATTCCATCGGGGATATCTTAATTGTGTAGGCCATAAATTTTAAAATAATTTATCAGTGTCTATTATCTTGTACGGCGCACTGTACTTTTATAGAAGTAAACAACACTCATGGAAACCGATACTATTTGCTTGAATAGTGGTCTCATAATCGTATGATCCTCCCGCTAACATATCCAGTATTTTATAAGTCGTTGAATATGCTTTCGAATTGATTTTTAAGTTGAGTTTTCAATAAACTGTCGTAGAGAGAACAACTGCGTTTATATGCTGCATTTTTATTCGTTCTACTAAAATTGATAAGACCGCAAACAATTTATTTCCTCAAAGTCAACACAGAGAGGGTAACTGAGAAAAATCCTTATTCCAAAAGTAGTCGAAAATTGTACTTCCCAAATACCCAGAAATGTAAGTATGTAATGTATAGATAACGTATCTGAATAGTTGTGAGAAAATTCTATACCATTACTCTCAACAAAACTACTGCGTAAAAAAATTGCTTTTTTGTCTCAAATGTACATTCAAACTTCCCCAACTGAAATCTCATTAAATAGTCACAAATTTAATGCGCGGAAAATTTCTAAAACATGCTCCTTTTCGGCTTCCAATTATGTAATTTTATGGTATTTCTTTCACCATAAACAACCCTAAACCAACTTCATTACTCCCGTCCCTCACAAGTCATTTACAGCTCCTAGGGACAACTCCATTAATGTCATCATGATTCCGCATCTGTTATATTTTCTTCTCGAATTCTCGCCACCTGCCCAAATGTCTGATTTACCTCGCTTATTACTTCATATAAGACAGTTCCCACCAACCGAACCCTACTAAAAATGACATTTGCACCTGAAACTGTATTGTTTTCCATCCAATTTGCAGACAGAGGAACTGCTGACTATTGAGAGAAATTATTCGTTCCACTCCAATGTCTTCGTAAATTTATTTCTCGTCTTCTGGCTATTCCCAACCGGTCTAAAACATTCAAACAAATTTCGCCATTATACTCCAACAATTCTTGCCCCTGGAGCTTACTACCACCACTTCATCTTGTGAAATTTATTCCGCACCACAAAACCACCCCTCAAAACTCCTCGAAACAACCCCTGTCCGCCTTGACTTCACAATGAAGTTTGACCTGAATTTCAATTAGATTGTTGTGTAGGTATAGACTTCCCTGCAAGCCCACGGTACTACAATTTTATTCGGTCCGGAGAAAACAGGACCAAATCGCATTATTGTATTATTGTTTTGACGTCTAAATCTAGGACTACGGTCGGGAAGGGTTACTGGCGAGTGTGCTTGCTTTCAATTGGCAGGATATGGCAACTAGAGGTCAAACATCGATTGAAACAGACCAAAATGATTTGTTTTCCCCCCATTAAGCTGAATAAAATAAACAACCCAAGAGGTATGACAATAAAGCACACCCTTACAGTCTACGAGCACACCGGAATGTAAGAATATAGTGATGTATTGGAAAAGTTATATTTTTATTTTCAGTTGGTTCGTGAGCGTGCACCTGTTATCCACCGAGAAACGAAAACTCTAAAATCAATCCAGGTACGGATGGATGCGGGGATAAAGAAGCAAACAACTTAGGAACTTTGAAGCACGACAAAGAAAGTTTCTTGCAGTTGTGTTCAATTAGAGGGGGGATATTACTCACTCTTCGTTGGTTTTTCCGTTTGGGGATTTACTATTAATTTTATCAGGTGGGGGGTACAATAATTGGCGTCAGAATCATTATGCGATGTAATAAAATTGGAACATACTTTTCCTTCGCTGACTAGGGAATTTTGTTAGTCCTTATTATAGTTTTGTATAGCTAGAATAAATCCTTGAGAGGTGAAGAGTTCGCATGTTGAAAAAATAATTTGGAAATTTTTTACTGTAAATAGAACATATGGAGATTGAACATTTTTAAAAGGATTTGCAGGATCAGAAATCGAATTGATGTTCTTTAAGTAATCATTGGAAATTGGAGTTTCTAAATGGCGCAGGAGCAGGTAATTGGAACGGCTATGGGCTATACGTATAAACTTAAGCTCTAAGAGAATACGAATAAGAAAAATGACAGTTGTTTGTGATTTAACAATTTAAATAACAGTCAAACCACAGACTATGTGTTGATAGAGGCTCTGATCAATCTGAACATTTTCTGTTCACAACACTACTGAGACCGCAACGTGACTTCGATTACATTAAGGGATATTGCGATGATTGGAAATGGATGATCAATTTCCCAAAAACCAAAACGATTCTGTTTATGACTCCATTGCATAGAGCTTCTAGCGATACCAGAAAAAACTGGAAAAAAATTGTGTATCATTGGACAGCATGGACAGCCGTTGGCGTTGAGAAGTGAACCCAAATACCTTGGCATCTGGCTTGAAAAGTTTCTGTATTTTAACAAAAATGTAAATGCTTGTCTGGCTAAGGCTAGGGGGGCTTTTGCTTTGACAAGAAGATTAATTCAAATCAGTCAACTTGATTCAAGGGTGAAAGTCATTTGCTACATGGCCGATCATCGCTTTCGGTTGTTCCGTCTGGTTCAATAGTTTTTGAGAGGAGGTGTCTCAGATCCTGCTTATGATTGTACCGAACGCCGGACTCCGAGTTCATAAAATATTACCGCAAAGAGGTTCTATATAATGGGGCTCAGTTGAACAGAATTGACAGTTCCCTAATTAAGGCGATTCGAAGGCACGCTACAAGGCTGGCGACAACAGCCTGATCTTTGGGGCTTATTATCCCAATGACATATACATGGAGAGCACGCTGACGTAGGGCTTTATTCCACCAGAGGCATTTGTTTATATTGATTCGTTAGGGTAGTTCAAGACAAGAACGGTATCCTGGTTTTATACCACCGCTACCGTGACGCGCGGGATAAGCGGCTAATCCGCGACGGCGGTATTAGGTCGCGATATGACCGATGCTGAAAAGCAGCACACCGAATATTGGTGGCTTCATGGAAGAAAAGTGATTCTGCACTTCCTCAGGTCTTTGCGGACTTTTAGTCCACTCCTAAGTTTTAAGAATTGAATTTAAGCCCAAACTCTGGGGCGGGACTTGTGCACCATGTTGGCGGACAACATGGTTTGACATAAGATGGCCATGCTCCCAAAGACTCAATCTGGATGGCGACCTTTCGGAGCATATGCAACGAGTGCTCGCCACCCCGATTATAATTAAGTTAAGTTTAAGCAGTAAAGTAGTCTTAAGTTGTTTAAGTTAGGTATAAGTAGTTAAGTAGTATAAGTTATTTTTAATCTAGATTAAGGTTTTTATATAAAACAAAAAAAAACAGTCAGGTTTCAAAATTTTTACTTTTTCTTTGAAAATTAGAATTAATATTGTTATTGAAAATAAAACAATCAAAAAGGGACAAATTTAATCCCAAAGGTAAAATAACAAATGTTAGATATAAGCTTAGAGCGCCCACTAAGGGTCGATAAGTTATATCAAGTAAAAAACACGTTATTGATAAGTTAGATTTAAGCATTTTTGTCTAGTATTAAGTTAATATTTTAAGTAAATAAAAAATGAAATTAAAAAAAAAACAATACTTAGACCTTGACAATCCAATGTAGAGAACCACAAATGGCAAAGAATAATGGAACTTAACGTTATTTTATCATCTGAATATCTTACGATGACAGATTGATTTTCAACTGTTAACGTCAGGCTTATTTTTACTGTGAATCTAAAATCGATTATTATTACCTTTTCATCGATTTTAAGCCCGCATCCATCTCCGGAGCTCTGTAAAGCAATGACAGATTTTGGGGTATCGACCCTAGAGCGATTAATTATGGATTTGATTGATGTAAACCATATGGTTAATTTTTAATGGGAATACGCTAGAAACCGAAGAGATATGATATGTGTATTGCAAAGACTGCAAGTGGTTCCACAAACCTACTTGCTGTTCATGTACCTATTTTAGAAGGTATTTTGTTTAGAGGCATAGAACGTTTTTTCTTTAATAAAACGCAACGAGTTCAATGGAATTACTTTATTAGCTCACGAATTTCATAAATCCTGGCATATGGCCTCCTTTTATATGGTTCGACAAACAACAACGTTTTCCGCCTTGTAATGCTAAGAGGTAGTATATACAAATGGTTTTTGTATGAAAACACTTCCAAAAATTAGGCGTTGGTTAAAATGATATATGGAAGAAAAGTTTATAATACCAAAATCAATAATTTTGCATTAACATTTTGTTGGAAATGTTTAAAATTTTACTGAAAACCGTTTTTACTGAAAAAAAAAACGAAATATAGACATTAGGGATGTCTAGACATATTCAAAATCTCTAACGGTTTGGCCTAAGACTACGTTTTTCTAAAAAGCGGACGTGAGCGTATTTGAAATTTGTTTACACTTGTTCTGCTGGGAGCAACAACAAACACGTGTATTAAATTTAGGGACAATAACTGGTGACGTACGGACAGACATGGCTTAATCGACTCAGCTATCATTTCTGAGTCGATCCATATACATAAAAGCATATCTATCTAAATTATTTCTCTACCTATGTTACAAACTATGTATCAAAACTAATAAACTATTATGGTAAACCGCAATCAAGAGTGATTTCTGTAGAGTCTAAACAGTCTCATGGGAATTGTACTAAATCCGAAAACGAAAATTCTGTTGTTGACATACCCGTCAAGTCAAAAATAAGACTCATCGCGGAAGATGATTCGACGATCAAAATCTGGCTCAACTTCCAAATGGGAACGTATCGGAATCCCGCTTTTTATAATCCCGTTTTTTTTTTTTTCAAAAATCCAGAAAAAAAGTATTAAAGTTTTTTTAAAATACTGCTTTTTTTAAACCATTTACCGTCTTTTCAATATCCCAATCCTCTATAATCCCGCTTTTTAAAATCACGACTTATCCATTCGAATCCCGCCAAGCTTGTTTTTTTTTATACAAAAGTTGAAGTAAATAAATTGGTTAATTTGAGAACGGGCTATTAATAAAATTATTAAGAAGAAAAAACAAATGAGAAAATAGGTTTCTTGCAGCGTAACGCAAATGAAAGGTATATGTCAAGGGGGACCAAAGGAAGTCATCCGATGTTGTTTGGCCTTCAGAATATCGGTTGTGGCTCGCGCAGTGTGTGCCGTTGCTCCGTCCTGTTGCTGTCGTTTGACCAGCGGTGTTCTCGAAAAAAAAATGGCCCGATGACTCCTCCAGCGGGAACAGCGCACCATGCAGTAACTTTGAGCGACTGTAATGGCTCCTCCTGCATTACTCGTGGATTTTCGGTGCCCCAGAATCGATAGTTTATGTTGTGCACGTACCCGTTGGGGCGGAAATGAGTCCACTTCGTCCTTGGCTTGGGCGTAGGTTACACGCGTTTGGCGGTCGACAGGAAGCAACTGATGCACGGACTGGACTTTGTACGGGAACGTGCGCAAGTCTTTGACCAAAATTCGCCTATGGCGTCTGGTCGATGTTTTCGGCGACAGCTCGACATCCTTGGCAACAGCGGCGATATTCTCGGCACAACGGGCACTCCGGGGCCGGCCACTCTTGGCAACGTCTCGTGTGGTCCCATAACCTTCAAGGTTGGTGGCCAACCGGCGCAGTATTTGCGCAGTCGGTGTCGGACGGCCGGGGTAACGGCGACGGAATTCGCGCTGCGCCAACACTACACACTAATTGTTACGCAAAAAATAGACACGATTTTTCAGCTCTCTTGTGGTGTGTATCGCTCCATGGCTTGTTCACTTGTATTCTACATCTGTCAAGTCCACATATGTCAAAACAGATTTGACATTGGCGGCCATTTGCAAAAATTAGAGCATCTTCCAATAGGGTGATCTCTTTTGGCCCACCTTGCATTTTATTTTGTTAAATTATCTATTTGTTCAGGTATGTTTAAATAAAAAGCAAATGAAAATCACGTTTTGACTTTCTCTTATAAAGAGAAAGATATTGTTTTTGTGAAAATGTTCGACCTCGAGATTTGGATGATTTTAACATAACGATGATTGGGGAACTCAAAAAAGTGGTTTTTGGAATTCCGTCCGTCGATCCGTCTGTCCGTCTGTCCGTCTGTCCGTCTGTCCGTCTGTCCGTCTGTCCGTCTGTCCGTCTGTCCGTCTGTCCGTCTGTCCGTCTGTCCGTCTGTCCGTCTGTCCGTCTGTCCGTCTGTCCGTCTGTCCGTCTGTCCGTCTGTCCGTCTGTCCGTCTGTCCGTCTGTCCGTCTGTCCGTCTGTCCGTCTGTCCGTCTGTCCGTCTGTCCGTCTGTCCGTCTGTCCGTCTGTCCGTCTGTCCGTCTGTCCGTCTGTCCGTCTGTCCGTCTGTCCGTCTGTCCGTCTGTCCGTCTGTCCGTCTGTCCGTCTGTCCGTCTGTCCGTCTGTCCTTCTGTCCGTACAAGCCTCTCCAGCCTAAGCGACTTGACCGATTTTCATCAAACTTCGTATCCAGCGTTTGTTTGGTCATAATTCTAGCCATGTTATTACTGGTACCTGCCATATAAAAATCATACATAACCTCAATTTTCTCAAAAACGGCTCTAACGATTTTGATTAAACTTCTTATATGCTATAAGCATATAAGTTCCAACAAAACTGCGTGAAAATCCATATAACGGATTTTCGCATATAGGCATATATTAAGAAAATTGTCAATTTCTTGCAAATTATTTTGCCAAATTGAATGAAATTTAAGTTAAATTTAAAAAAAGGGATATTAAGAAACGGGATTTTAAAAATCAAGATTATAAAAAGCGGGATTAAACAACATTTTAAGAACGGGATTATAAAAAAGGGTATATCGTACCCATCGTCTTCTAAATGAGATTTATAGCGCATTCAATTCAAACATTGCATCAAACCCAAAACCCTTCGGCATTTCTGGGAAAGTTTGACCGGAGTTTAACTTAGACCTTTTATTTTGTAATGGAATCGTACTCAAAACTGAAATATTATAGACAAATCATCAACTTTAAAAACGTATTACAAAAGTAAAAGCAAATAAAAACATTTATTTATCCTCATAGGCCTGCTTTGTATGTATGTTTAACGCCTTTATAAAGACAGTTTTTATGGAAAATAAAAAAAAATTCATTGCACTCCCTTTCCAGAAGGTCCATTAAAAATCTTTACAGCTTTTAAACAAAATCGATTGTCTGCTCCATTTCCTATCTTCTATCCTATTCGCATACAAAATTTAAATGTTAAATAGTCCTTATAACAAAAACCATCCCACGATTCCTATTTCTCGTTTCCCTTTCGTCATGGCTTCCTAAGGGAAAAAATGTATGTAAAAATCCGCCAACCCAAAGGGACCAAAAGATGAAGATCAAATTACCAATTTGACTGGGTTACAGTGAAAAAAAGGCATGAACCATGCACCGGAAAATTCAAGACACACAAAAGTTGACGAAGTGGGTGGAGAGCCAACCAGAACTGTCGAAAATGAATAAAGCTCCTTCGCAGCGAATTAATTTCTCCTTTTTGTTGTATTGTATGTGTGTACATGACCAGGATACGGTATTGTGGGTTTGTGTATTCCTTTTCATTACTTTGCCAAGGGAAATAAAGTGTTTTAGGATACGGACAAACGAGGGCACTGAAGGAACTCTCCAAATGGAAGGATAACGCAAAACAGATTGTTCATCTCAACCTTTATCTGAGGAAAATGTGTCTATTTTTCACAAGCATATCTTGTGATTCTTGGAAGACAACAATTGGCTGTTGTTGTTTCTTTTTTTGTGTGTGTGCTTTGGTTTTCATTAAGGAAAATGTTTATCCTTCGTACGCACGAGATTAAAACAGGTGCACATATATGCGAACGTCATTGTTCGGGAACATATTCATTAAGAAAGTTGCTAAAAGTGTATAAAACTTGGTATGCAATCTCAGACAGAAAGTGCATTCATAGCAATTTTTCTTCTTTGTGTACTTGCTTATGGTTGATGGTATACTCGTATATAGTGCGTCTATGTTAATAACCTCTTGCACGCTAAAAGGACCATTGTGGTCGCTTTTAATTTACATAAACGAGATTGCGTAAGCATACGTATTTAAACTACTCGTAGTTAAAACGGGCTCTATGTGAAACACGAAATAAACGTAATCCCGTTTCTGCATTTGAATGTCCTTTATATAAAACCAGAATAGTTGGAGTGTGAAAATAGACAGAAATACAAGTTTATTGGTTAGAGGTTGGGGATTGCATGAATTATCAGATTTGTGATATGTTTCAACAGAAAAACTTACGATTATATCACATGCATGTCAAAGCAAACCTAAGCAGAGATTCCTCTGCTTATTTTAGGCTCCTTGGTGCTTATACTGTACCTGACATAATTCTGTACTCTTGTTCTCAGGAATCTGATATTGTTTTTGCATCACATTTTTTATGTGCAAGCGGCAACCAAACTCTCCCAGTTTTATAGATATATCGTCGTATTATCCATTTATTCATGGTAACGGAAAAATCAGTTAATACATCAGCACTCCTGTTTTATTACGATTCCGAACATGCTGGTTAGTACTCAGGACCTAGCTTTTTTTCGTACAACGATAGTGGGATCTCTAAGGAAGGCTAAGTGAAGATAAGCATTTCTTGACAGTACTGGGTACTTTATAGTACCGGGTTGATTCGGCAAATCATTGCGACAGGAACGCCAGTTAGGTAAGGTTAGGTGTGATCGGTTGTTGACACTCAAGTGAGCCGTCAAACTCGCATACGCCTTCGTGGGCCACAGCGATGCACTTTTTGAGAAAAGAGAAAAGCTGCATTAGTGAAAGGAGTGATTTGTGATGCTCCATTTCCTTCAAGGAGGTAATTGCTAGATCCCGATTTACAGCAGAAACGGACGACCTGTACTATGGGGATTGTAACGGGTGTTTCTTTTGAAGGTTGGTTTTTCGAATAGAGATAAAACTGACATTTTCGAAAATAATGATTCAGTTCGCGAATCGTCCTTCAGAGCAATTAATTCGGTTTACCTTGGATCGTTTTCGCACTACGTTTACTCTATGTGATAATAAGCATCCACAGAGACGTCGAACAGTGGACACCTAAGAAACAGTTGCCGCTGTAGAGCAAAGTGTTGAAGAGGACACGAATGAATCAATTCGCGACCGTGAACAGCAATTAGAGCTTTGTCCATCAACTTTATGGAAGATCCAGCTTTTGCAGGAATTAAAGCCATAAGACCATGCAATGCGCCGTGATTTTGGTGTATGGGCCGAAAATGAGATTGATCTCGATGTTGATTTTCATCGAAAATGTTTGTTCAGTGATTAGCCTCATTTTTGGTTAAATGGCTACGTGAACAAGCAAAATTGCCACATTTGGAGTGAAGAGAATCCATATGAGAAACTTGATACGCCATTACATCCACAAAAACTGACTGTTTGGTGTGACCTATAGGCTGGTGGAGTCTTTGGGCCATACTTCTTTCGAAATGAAGATGGAGAGCCAGTTTCCCCTCATGTAGACCGGCATAGAACCATGATAACCGACTATTTTGATCCCGAATTGATGGGCATGAATGTGGATGAGATGTTGTTCCAACAAGACGGTGCTACATGCCACACAGCGCACATCATAATCAGAATCGATAGTTTATGTTGTGCACGTACCCGTTGGGGCGGAAATGAGTCCACTTCGTCCTTGGCTTGGGCGTAGGTTACACGCGTTTGGCGGTCGACAGGAAGCAACTGATGCACGGACTGGACTTTGTACGGGAACGTGCGCAAGTCTTTGACCAAAATTCGCCTATGGCGTCTGGTCGATGTTTTCGGCGACAGCTCGACATCCTTGGCAACAGCGGCGATATTCTCGGCACAACGGGCACTCCGGGGCCGGCCACTCTTGGCAACGTCTCGTGTGGTCCCATAACCTTCAAGGTTGGTGGCCAACCGGCGCAGTATTTGCGCAGTCGGTGTCGGACGGCCGGGGTAACGGCGACGGAATTCGCGCTGCGCCAACACTACACACTAATTGTTACGCAAAAAATAGACACGATTTTTCAGCTCTCTTGTGGTGTGTATCGCTCCATGGCTTGTTCACTTGTATTCTACATCTGTCAAGTCCACATATGTCAAAACAGATTTGACATTGGCGGCCATTTGCAAAAATTAGAGCATCTTCCAATAGGGTGATCTCTTTTGGCCCACCTTGCATTTTATTTTGTTAAATTATCTATTTGTTCAGGTATGTTTAAATAAAAAGCAAATGAAAATCACGTTTTGACTTTCTCTTATAAAGAGAAAGATATTGTTTTTGTGAAAATGTTCGACCTCGAGATTTGGATGATTTTAACATAACGATGATTGGGGAACTCAAAAAAGTGGTTTTTGGAATTCCGTCCGTCGATCCGTCTGTCCGTCTGTCCGTCTGTCCGTCTGTCCGTCTGTCCGTCTGTCCGTCTGTCCGTCTGTCCGTCTGTCCGTCTGTCCGTCTGTCCGTCTGTCCGTCTGTCCGTCTGTCCGTCTGTCCGTCTGTCCGTCTGTCCGTCTGTCCGTCTGTCCGTCTGTCCGTCTGTCCGTCTGTCCGTCTGTCCGTCTGTCCGTCGATCCGTCTGTCCGTCTGTCCGTCTGTCCGTCTGTCCGTCTGTCCGTCTGTCCGTCTGTCCGTCTGTCCGTCTGTCCGTCTGTCCGTCTGTCCGTCTGTCCGTCTGTCCGTCTGTCCGTCTGTCCGTCTGTCCGTCTGTCCGTCTGTCCGTCTGTCCGTCTGTCCGTCTGTCCGTCTGTCCGTCTGTCCGTCTGTCCGTCTGTCCGTCTGTCCGTCTGTCCGTCTGTCCGTCTGTCCGTCTGTCCGTCTGTCCGTCTGTCCGTCTGTCCGTCTGTCCGTCTGTCCTTCTGTCCGTACAAGCCTCTCCAGCCTAAGCGACTTGACCGATTTTCATCAAACTTCGTATCCAGCGTTTGTTTGGTCATAATTCTAGCCATGTTATTACTGGTACCTGCCATATAAAAATCATACATAACCTCAATTTTCTCAAAAACGGCTCTAACGATTTTGATTAAACTTCTTATATGCTATAAGCATATAAGTTCCAACAAAACTGCGTGAAAATCCATATAACGGATTTTCGCATATAGGCATATATTAAGAAAATTGTCAATTTCTTGCAAATTATTTTGCCAAATTGAATGAAATTTAAGTTAAATTTAAAAAAAGGGATATTAAGAAACGGGATTTTAAAAATCAAGATTATAAAAAGCGGGATTAAACAACATTTCAACATTTTAAGAACGGGATTATAAAAAAGGGTATATCGTACCCATCGTCTTCTAAATGAGATTTATAGCGCATTCAATTCAAACATTGCATCAAACCCAAAACCCTTCGGCATTTCTGGGAAAGTTTGACCGGAGTTTAACTTAGACCTTTTATTTTGTAATGGAATCGTACTCAAAACTGAAATATTATAGACAAATCATCAACTTTAAAAACGTATTACAAAAGTAAAAGCAAATAAAAACATTTATTTATCCTCATAGGCCTGCTTTGTATGTATGTTTAACGCCTTTATAAAGACAGTTTTTATGGAAAATAAAAAAAAATTCATTGCACTCCCTTTCCAGAAGGTCCATTAAAAATCTTTACAGCTTTTAAACAAAATCGATTGTCTGCTCCATTTCCTATCTTCTATCCTATTCGCATACAAAATTTAAATGTTAAATAGTCCTTATAACAAAAACCATCCCACGATTCCTATTTCTCGTTTCCCTTTCGTCATGGCTTCCTAAGGGAAAAAATGTATGTAAAAATCCGCCAACCCAAAGGGACCAAAAGATGAAGATCAAATTACCAATTTGACTGGGTTACAGTGAAAAAAAGGCATGAACCATGCACCGGAAAATTCAAGACACACAAAAGTTGACGAAGTGGGTGGAGAGCCAACCAGAACTGTCGAAAATGAATAAAGCTCCTTCGCAGCGAATTAATTTCTCCTTTTTGTTGTATTGTATGTGTGTACATGACCAGGATACGGTATTGTGGGTTTGTGTATTCCTTTTCATTACTTTGCCAAGGGAAATAAAGTGTTTTAGGATACGGACAAACGAGGGCACTGAAGGAACTCTCCAAATGGAAGGATAACGCAAAACAGATTGTTCATCTCAACCTTTATCTGAGGAAAATGTGTCTATTTTTCACAAGCATATCTTGTGATTCTTGGAAGACAACAATTGGCTGTTGTTGTTTCTTTTTTTGTGTGTGTGCTTTGGTTTTCATTAAGGAAAATGTTTATCCTTCGTACGCACGAGATTAAAACAGGTGCACATATATGCGAACGTCATTGTTCGGGAACATATTCATTAAGAAAGTTGCTAAAAGTGTATAAAACTTGGTATGCAATCTCAGACAGAAAGTGCATTCATAGCAATTTTTCTTCTTTGTGTACTTGCTTATGGTTGATGGTATACTCGTATATAGTGCGTCTATGTTAATAACCTCTTGCACGCTAAAAGGACCATTGTGGTCGCTTTTAATTTACATAAACGAGATTGCGTAAGCATACGTATTTAAACTACTCGTAGTTAAAACGGGCTCTATGTGAAACACGAAATAAACGTAATCCCGTTTCTGCATTTGAATGTCCTTTATATAAAACCAGAATAGTTGGAGTGTGAAAATAGACAGAAATACAAGTTTATTGGTTAGAGGTTGGGGATTGCATGAATTATCAGATTTGTGATATGTTTCAACAGAAAAACTTACGATTATATCACATGCATGTCAAAGCAAACCTAAGCAGAGATTCCTCTGCTTATTTTAGGCTCCTTGGTGCTTATACTGTACCTGACATAATTCTGTACTCTTGTTCTCAGGAATCTGATATTGTTTTTGCATCACATTTTTTATGTGCAAGCGGCAACCAAACTCTCCCAGTTTTATAGATATATCGTCGTATTATCCATTTATTCATGGTAACGGAAAAATCAGTTAATACATCAGCACTCCTGTTTTATTACGATTCCGAACATGCTGGTTAGTACTCAGGACCTAGCTTTTTTTCGTACAACGATAGTGGGATCTCTAAGGAAGGCTAAGTGAAGATAAGCATTTCTTGACAGTACTGGGTACTTTATAGTACCGGGTTGATTCGGCAAATCATTGCGACAGGAACGCCAGTTAGGTAAGGTTAGGTGTGATCGGTTGTTGACACTCAAGTGAGCCGTCAAACTCGCATACGCCTTCGTGGGCCACAGCGATGCACTTTTTGAGAAAAGAGAAAAGCTGCATTAGTGAAAGGAGTGATTTGTGATGCTCCATTTCCTTCAAGGAGGTAATTGCTAGATCCCGATTTACAGCAGAAACGGACGACCTGTACTATGGGGATTGTAACGGGTGTTTCTTTTGAAGGTTGGTTTTTCGAATAGAGATAAAACTGACATTTTCGAAAATAATGATTCAGTTCGCGAATCGTCCTTCAGAGCAATTAATTCGGTTTACCTTGGATCGTTTTCGCACTACGTTTACTCTATGTGATAATAAGCATCCACAGAGACGTCGAACAGTGGACACCTAAGAAACAGTTGCCGCTGTAGAGCAAAGTGTTGAAGAGGACACGAATGAATCAATTCGCGACCGTGAACAGCAATTAGAGCTTTGTCCATCAACTTTATGGAAGATCCAGCTTTTGCAGGAATTAAAGCCATAAGACCATGCAATGCGCCGTGATTTTGGTGTATGGGCCGAAAATGAGATTGATCTCGATGTTGATTTTCATCGAAAATGTTTGTTCAGTGATTAGCCTCATTTTTGGTTAAATGGCTACGTGAACAAGCAAAATTGCCACATTTGGAGTGAAGAGAATCCATATGAGACACTTGATACGCCATTACATCCACAAAAACTGACTGTTTGGTGTGACCTATAGGCTGGTGGAGTCTTTGGGCCATACTTCTTTCGAAATGAAGATGGAGAGCCAGTTTCCCCTCATGTAGACCGGCATAGAACCATGATAACCGACTATTTTGATCCCGAATTGATGGGCATGAATGTGGATGAGATGTTGTTCCAACAAGACGGTGCTACATGCCACACAGCGCACATCATAATTGATTTATTGAAGGAAGCATTCGATGAGCGCATAATTTCACGGAATGGACCTGGCAATTGGCCACCAAGATCGTGTGATTTGACACCATAGGATTGTTGTCTTTGGGGATATGTCTACGTCTACGCCAACAAACCAGAAACGTTAGGGGACTTGGAAGCCAACATTCGTGGCGTTATTGCCGACATACGGCCCCAAATGCTCGAAAAAGTGGTTTAAAAACTGGACCTCTAAACTTGGCTTTATTCGAACCAGCCGCGGACGCCACATGCCCGAAATCATATTTAAACATAATGGCATAAAATTATCCTTCCAATAAAGCCAAATTGATGGACATTAAAACGATTTGCTTGTGTTTTATCTCAATTTAAAGTTCTATACTTCTGGAAAAAAAACACCCCATATTATTACCTTCTATTCTGTACCCTTCTTACTGCAATTTCTTTAGCCTTACTTAATCTTATAAGTCGATATGAAAAAATATATATGTAAGGGGTGTCCCATATTGCATAAGAAATGCAAATGCAAAATAAAAAAAATATATATATATAATAAAAGAAAGGATCACCTTTTAATTTTTCTCAGGAACGGGTTTTGCTTTAGACCTGCGATTAAAAAACCCATAAAACCCAGCCTAACCCAACTAATCTTGTTTTGTAAATATGCTCTTTCAAGTTTAATCCAATTTTGGAAAAATGTTCGGTATTGACAGATTTTCTTAAAAGTTTTTTTTTTCGTATAGTAAATAAAGTAAAGTATATTTGGCATTTACGGCCCACAGAAGGCTTAATTCATCCAGAAGAAAAGCATCACCTTTTAATTTTTCTCAGGAACGAGTATTGCTTAAGACCTGGGCAGATCTATCCGAAACCCAAAAACCCATAAAACCCAGCCTAACCCAACTAGTCTGGTTTTGGAAAGATGCTCTTTCAAGTTTAGTCCAATTTTATAGAACTTTTTCGGTATGGACAGATTTTCCCAAAAGATATTTTGGAACAAATTGGCCGTTTTAGCAACATATTACTAGGATGTTGGTAGACTCTGTTAGCACAAAAAGTGTGAGTGGCAATGGCAATACCATTTTGTCTAGGTTTATACAAAAAATCTGCATACTGACCTGATGATGCGTACCTAACACCATACTGGTTTCCCCTTTTTTCAAAACTACGTGACTAAGTTTCTAAATGCAAAGCTGAAACCGAACCCCTTATGCCGCTGTCAACACGTGAGTGACTGATTGCTTCTGCAAAAATTTATGTATCCTCGTCAACATTAGTTCACCGCCCGCAGGCCTCATGTTTTTTCTGTTGCGTCTGTTTTTTGAGAAACAGAAAAAACATACGAGGACAATCAAAATTATATGGTACACAAAAAAAACCGACAAAAAAACGAAATTCGAAACGAAAAGTTCTAGAGAAATTTTCTGATTACGTATCCAGGCGTGTTGCCATTAAGCGTATACGTACATTTTCCATAATTCAACAAAGAGACGTGAACGTGCACTCCGTCAACCATGACACAGAGACTGCTTGGTGGTATTGTTAAAACACCTCTCCATGCACATCTGATAGAGATACCCTACCCAATTAGCATTCTGCTGGTGCAGCTACTCCGCTCAGACTGGCCAGGCTTTATTGTTTTGATATCAAAACAGAAAAAAAGATATATAAGCTTTTTGTTATGGTTGATTTTTGTTTAATTACTGTATGGGGTTTTATGGACCTGCATTCTAGGTAATTATAGTTAAAATGCTAATTTTATATTATTCAAATTAAGAGTATTATGTTACTGCAGGTGGGTTAATTTGAATGTTTTATTTGTTTATATATATTTTCGAATTAATTTTGAATGAATCCGAGAAGCCCTCGTTGAGTTTTGTAATTATATTTTTAGCTTTATATGAATAAAGTTAATCGGTATTTAAAAATTTATTTTATCGGAGGTAAAATTGCAGACTTTTTTTTTTCTTTTTGTTAACATCTACATATATAGTTTCACCATGCCATAAATATATCGTTTAAAAAAGAGGCAGAAGTTAAGGGAGAACGGCTAAGTTATAAATATGGTCGAGGCATCCGTTAAATGTTTGTTGATTACTAATCCCCTAAATTCCTTTTTTTGCACTATCAAATTTGCTAGTAACCCACCGCACGAGTCCTCAGATGGCAGATAGAGGAGTAAGGTCCCCGAATAGAAAAAAACCTACCCAATTGAAAAATAAAAGTTCGGTGAACATTTGCCTGTTAATAGCACCAACTTTCGAAAAAGATTCTGCAAATAAAACACAAAGACACAAGTTAATTTGAACATAACCCATTTCGCGGGGAAGATGCTCTTATTTTTGCCAATGGCCGCTAATGTCAAATCTGTTTTGACATTTGTGGACTAGGCAGATGTAGAATATAACTGAACAAGCCATGGAGCGATTCACTCCCCAAGAACGCGGAATAATCGTGTCTATTTTATTGCGTAACAATTCGTCTGTAGTGCTGGCGCAGCGCGTCTGTAGTGCTGGAGTCGTTAGTCAGGACCCTTTATAAAGATGGTGACAGAAAGGCCAGATGAAGGAAAATGATGACACTGAGGACGACTGACATAGAGAGATGCCAATCCAGGAATGATGTTGGTAAGCTTAACCAAAGTGTAGACCATCAAAGCCAGGGATACAAGACACAACGATATGCTGTCGAGATGAACATGAAAATATCGTAGTTAAGACACAGTTGATAATTTGGTCGAGTGAAAGCCTTCCTAAAGTAAAGAACTGCAGCATAGTTTGCACGATCGCAAAAAAAAAACATTCAACAGCGGGAATTTCAAAAACATAAGTCGGCAACGAAGTCACCAAAACAGTCGATGCCAAAAAAAAAGATTTAGACAAGCTTATCCGTGATTTTTCTAACAGTATTCCTGAGAACTAAAAAAGATGGCATTTAGACGTTTTCGTCTTAAATTTGTGTAGCAGTACACTAGGGGAAAAACAACGAACAACAAGAAAGTATATAAGAACATCAAAGAATTAGACAAAACGTGAAAATTCAGAGTAACAAGTTTGTAGGTGGTATAAGACTTGGTCTATCTCAGCGCCGCCTTTAAGATGGCTAGGACATGTAGAACATGTAATTTGATGTACACCAATACTATAGCTAAAAATTTGTTCGATTGCTAGGCTGATAACGGACGCAGTACAGGAAGACCTCGCATTAAGTGACGTTTACAAGTAGAAACTGACATCAAGAAACTTAAAATGCAAAACCGAAGGCAGTGAGCTAAGTACCGGGCTAATTTGAGAGGCATGTTGATTGAAGCCCAACTTCATTCCAGACTGTAGCGCCACTTAAGTATGTAATTAAGAGAGTCTTCGTTTCTTATGCAGATATTGGACAAAAAAATAGGAAGATTTCGAAAAGTTACGCACACACTTAAAATCGCAGGTGTGAGGCAGCAGTTGTGATAAGACCGGGTCAACAGAATAACCACGTTGGTTGGGGTCCAGGTCTGTTGCGACACTTAACATGTATTAACGAGGTAGATGTTCACTGTGACCATAAACCGATAGCTATTACCTTTTTAAACATCAGATAGATTGTATGTATGTAATGCCTCCTCACTTAATAACGCCTTATCACTTAATCAGGCCTTATCACTTAATACATAACTAGAAAAGTTATTCTATAGAGCTTTCAAAAATTATACCATTTGCCATAAAGAAGCTATTACTGTAGCGTATTCCAAAAAATAGTTAACACAATAAGCTTTATAAAAACACTATAGAAGCCTTAGCTTACCAGCTATGAATATTTGGACCTTAAATACGTTATGTTAACAGAGTGTTGTAAAACAATGTTTTATATTCATTGATGTTCGTTATTTTGTGTTTAACAACAAAAACAAACTAAAACGTCACAAAGCAGCTTACAACTTATACCTATTATATGCCCATATAATTGTGGATGGTATTTACCTGAAAAGGACGGGCTCAGTCGCAGAAGGTCTGGGTTCGATTCCCAGCCGTTGCAAAACCTAAATGATTTTTCACTGGCTCTCCTCTCCTGATGATCTGACATCCGAGTAGAATCCATTGTCAAGAAAAGCTTATCTTAAATTCGGCGTTCGGAGTCGGAATAAAACAGGAGGTCCTACCATCGTGCAAAGAAGTACTCATGCACACATGATTGGTTGTGAGAAAGCTCGTCCCTGGGTACTAACGAGCCTGTTGCGACAAAAATTTGTTTTTTTTTATTTATTTACCTGAAAAAATAAAAGAAAAGCGTCGTTGAATATAAATATAAACACACATTAAACAAAAAAAAATAGGAAAACTGAAAACTTGTAGATATACAAGGCGGAGGGTCCGGACACTTTTATGTTTCTAGTGAAACACATGAATAATAGATTCGCATAGAATTTCAAAAACGTTAGTAATCTTAATAAAATAAATGTTTGGATCCTACTCGTAGCATGGGTGATTTTCTTCATCAGAATCGCACCCATCTTGTCTTTTTAAGATTTTACTGCAATTTTTTTCAAATCACATAGACAGCCAATCCAGACATTATTGTATTGTGTTTTTTTACCATTATTGTTTGTCAACTGGTTTGTATTTAAGTTTGTATTCTTTTCATCATGAAAAGACAACTCTTACTAATTGTGAAAAACAAAAATGGATCCAAACAAATTTTATCAACGAAGTTCGTTTTTGGTTGGACAGCTATTTTAATAAAAAAAATTTTCGTATTTGGGGCGATGAATAGCCAGAGTCAATTCAACCAATTTAAGAATAAAAATGCAATGTTTGGCATGGACGTGCGGAAGTTGCTGTAAATGGACATCGCTAGAGAGCAACGAATAACGAATTTTTGTTGCCAAAAATTGAAGACATTGGTGTAGCTGCTTTTTGGTCTCAATAGGATAGCACTACATACTACACAACCAACCAATCAATCGCTTTATTGAGGGAAATGTTCAATGAAATCTTCATCTCAAGAAATGGTCCTGTCAATTGACGACATTTGACACCATTGGATTTATTTCTAAATGGGGATATGTCAAATCTCTTGTTTACGTTGATTAACCCGAAACGATTAAAGCTTTGAAGGGCAACATAACTCGTGTTGTTCATGGAATACCGACCGATATTCTTGAAAGAGTGGTTGAAAATTAGACTCACATAAGGGACCATTTAGGAGTTAGACGTGGGTAACATTTGAAGGAAATTATAGACATGAACCAAACTAACACCTCGAATGAAAATTTTCCTCGATACTTTGTATTTTTTGCGCTGTATGTAAAATAAATTCAGAAAGCTTCTTTTGGATCACCCTTTACTCTAAAGCCAAGTACGCTATTAAAGCTATAGACATACTTTGAACAATGACGTCTGTAAAAAGACGTACAATAAATTGGAAAAGGTAACATAACTTATACCAAGAATTATAAATACATACATATTGCACATTGAGAACAAAAAACAGAAACTTTTGCTCACCAGCTTCATGGTACGGGCGGGCGGTGTGCGCATCCACACATGAGAAACGAGATCCAAATAAATATATGGTGGGCTGTGCCAGTACGACCCTTCATAGAACAATTTTTCTCGTATGCAGTGCGTCATCTGTATGGCTTTATAATTTTTGCTTATACCTTACCATCCCATCTATTCTCATTTTGGGGGGATGATCCTCCTTTTTGAATCAAAGAATTCAATAACCTAGAAACCTCCTCTTTTCATGCACTGAATCCTGAATCATTCCATATTATAAAAAGATTTTTTGTAACGAAAAATTAATTAAGTTACGCCGCGCCGCTAATTAACAATGCAGTGAGCCTTGGCAACAAGCGACGATAACGAATATCTATTAAAACATGTATACCCCTATGGGATACAGTATACAAAAAAAAACTCGTTCTTTGCTCGCGAAAATGTTTGATGTTTATTTTGATTAATGATGCTAAAAATGATATAAAAAAGTTTGCGAGGAATTGTCAATTTTCTTTGTATGGCCTATATGCAAAAATCCGTTATATGGTTTTTCTCGAAAAAAAACTGGTTATGCAGTTTTATTGGAACTGATATGCGCACAGTATATATGAAGTTTAATCAAAATCGTTAGAGCCGTTTTCGAGAAAATCGACGTAATGTATGATTTGTACATGGCAGGTACCGGTAATAACATGGCTAAAAGCAAAGAAAAAAAATTGCCTAGAATTGTGACCAAACAAACGCTGGATACGAAGTTTGAAGAAAATCGGTAAAGTCGTTTAGGCTGGAGAGGTTGTACGGACAGACAGACCGACGAACTGACGAACCGACGGACGGAATTCCAAAAAACACTTTTTTGAGTTCCACTATCATCGTAATGTTAGAATCAATCAAAATCTCGAGGTCGAAAATTTTCCGGAAAACAATATCTTTCTCTTAATAAGACAAAGTTAAAGACTACATGAGCAAGTCTGACATTTTCGGCCAATAAGAAACTCAAATGTTTCAAAGGTAAAGCACCAAAAGACCAACGGATATTGTAGATATTGATGGACTTTACTCGACCTAGGATTTCTTCAGCCGCTTTTGAAACGGTCCATGCTTCACCGCCGTAGGGTAGGACTGATCAGGGTCTTATATAGGATCTCCTTAGTAGTTCGAGTGAGGGCTTTACTACTGAATTGCCTTCTTAGCCCGAAGAAACAGCGGTTGGCGGAACCGAGATATACTCACACTGATCGAAAAAGCCTTATCTTGGCTGATTTTAGCATCTTCTCGCCCATCCAAGCAATCATCAAATCCCTTGAATTAGTGTCAACAAACTCAAAGACAACCCTACAGATTTCCGCTCATCTTTGCAAAATATGTCAGAGCAGTTTAACATTCGTCTATGCCTGGGCATAATGACAATCCAGGGAACTACGAGGCTTATGAACTCGCAGACATGGGACTAAACTATCAATCTTACCCGACATGGGTGCACTAGGTATTCCTATCGCTACATGCAAAAGCTTACTAACGCAACATTCTAACAGCAAGTCAAACCTTAGATGGAGTCTTGGCACGACGTGTCAAATAACCAAAAAAAATGAACCAAACATGATTTAAGAAGATCCAAGGTACTGATTTCGCTTGCCAGAACACATATTGGCGGCACCGTAGATGCCATCAGTGGAGAAAGAGTCTTCATATTGTTTGCTACTGCCCGGTCCTATGAAACAAAAGGAAACTTTACCTTGGAGCTTACTTCCTTCAAAATTTCACCGATTTGACAATAACAGAACAAATTTCATTAATAGCTCAGATTGGCTTTCTCAAAGGTTACAAGGAGAATGAACGAAATCCATGTGGTATCGAAATGGACCACAAACTGGTCTAAGTGTGCTGGGAGTCACTTGCAGCCACTTAAGCCTAACCTATCCATTCGTGTTTGCAAAGTTAACGCCGATCCCGACCGCCAAATTTGAGAAGCTCCTTACAACAGTTTTTTTTTTTGACGTGAAACAGGGACTCCTCGCAGGCTATTAAAACGTATGGCTATGGGTTGGTGCGCTCTTTGTGCCAAAAAAAAAATATAACAAATGGATAAGCTAGGTTTAATACGTCTATCAATGAGCACTTAATGTCTAATAATTTTTGTTTAGCAAGATACTTGTTGGTTCGATTATCGCTTTACATTTCCGAAAATCTGGCAAACAAAATCAGTGACTAAACAAAGTCATATTATTGGAGCTAATAGATAGCTTACACCTGCCCATATTCTTCCTCCCTATAAATCACAAGTAAGACCAGGTCTCGAATACTATTGCCATACTTTGACTTCGGAACCAAAACACGGACTAAAATAACTGGATTTCGCCCAAAGATGACAACATTTGGCTCAGCGAAACCTTGTAAGAGATATCTCCCTCTATTACAGGTGCTGTAGCGAGAGACAGAGCTCTGTTGCATGCCTGGTAAACGATGACTATTACGATTAGACCGGTTAGTGCAGCACCAGCTCCTTTATCTATTTTGGACCTATCTGTCTACCATGCAGGAAGATTTTGCAAATGGATGTAGGTATGTACTTATTTTAGCCCAATCAATCTGGTAATGTAGCATTGAAGGCACATTTTGGTAGATATTGATCTGTGACGGGTATTCCAAGTTGTTGTAGTGAGGTGTTCCAATCCAGACTAGTCTCTCTAAATACAACTAAAATACAACTTTCAGTTTAACTTTTGCACTTCCATCTTTATTTTTCTATCTGAATCTAGTTTACTATCCCCCGTTGTATGCTCACGCTGACCTTTTTGAACTCAAAAAAAAAGAAGAGGAGGCAATCAAAGATTAAGACCTAAGGTAACCCTCCACTCACTTTTAACAAACTTATGACACGCAATATTCAGCCATAATTATTGTCATTAAGAATGTTTACAAATGACAGGTTTCCCTTTAGGGTTAATTGCCAATGATTCCATTGGCCCAATTATATCACTAAGTCATTAAAGGAAACGACTAATTAAAGACTAGTCTCAAGGTCCTCCCACAACAGTGCCTCCAGAGAAAGCATTTCAATTTGTTCTTGATTTATTACACTTTGTCGGAAATCAAGAAGACAAAAGGCCCACCGTGGCGGTAGCGGTAGCGGGAGGGACAAACTTTCTTAATTATCAAGACTTGCCAATGATCCCTTACGAAAGATGACTTCTCGCACCTCGTAAGAATAAAAAGTTACCTCTTTGGTATGCTCGTAGCTATAGGCAGTAAGCATCATACCGCAATTACAAACCATCATCATTTTCGTCTACATCGACGTTGTACAGTTATCTTTTTACCAGCTTTCTCAGATTGTGTACTCTTCGTGTTAACTAACAAAAAAAAAACACTTTCACTTAATTCTCTCGGCGCAGTAGAAGATACTCGTAAATCATAAGCATTTGCTTTGAATCATTTCACGGATGGGTGTTAGATATTTTTTCTCGATCGATAATCGTGCACGTTTACGTATTTGCCTGTCTGTGGGCGCTTCATCTCACACTCTCTGTCCGGATTTTTGGGGGATTAAGTCTGACAGATAGGAATGGAGATGATTTAGATTGGCATTGCATAAATCTGCGATGATGACAGTTATTGAACTTCCATTTGTATCGGATGACAGTGAGTGGTGATGGTGACGCTGTCAGAGGTGGCTTTGAAGTCATATATACACCTGCTCTCTGGATTGAATGTGCATTCATTCGATTCAGTGGACCGCAAAAGAAGGATGACTGAGTCTATCTGTATCTGAAAGTTCACAGTACTTCCGTGTTGGTGTACCATTTCAAGGAAATGTCTATTTGCATCATGCGCTGGATGCTTGATTACCATAGCTATAGAGGTTCGCGCGTTATGCACCTAGGTGTGGAGTTTCGTTGACGTGTCGACTTTTTGCGATTGCAACATGGAGGGAGGTGTGGGACTTGCAAAATTGTCACAACGAATGGCAGTTTCTATGTGGACAACGTGGTGTACACAAAGAGCACAGTATTAAACCGATGATGAAGTGATGTTGGCATCTTCGTTTTATAATTTGTTGTCTGTCAATTAAGAAGCAAGCGAATTGTGAATTATTGCATCACGTTGGGAATGAGTCGACGCTGAATTGGGAAACTGACACAGAAATGTGGGGTGTGAGTTAATGGCAATGAAGTATGGCTGAACGAAATTCTCGGACGCTTTTGAGACTGTGATGGCATCTGATTGGGAGAATTTTTTCACATATTCGACTCAAAAAAAAACAGCATTTGGCTCGAAATGGTCATTTCGTGTTGCTAGGCGACATTTAGCAATTTTGTCATCATCTCTTAAAATAACTTCGATTCTTTGAGGAACGCATATGTAGCGCCTTTCGAAATCGTTGAAGAGGATGCAATTTTTTTTATGATAAAGAGGATGTGTTGACAGATAAAACTGGCTGACACCAAGCCCTATGTGATGTGTAATTTCCTAAGCTAGGATTGTTTTTTTTTTCGATAGAGACCAGTAAGTTCAATGCATGCTTTGGAACCGAACTCCAAGCATGCAAACAGCATTTAAAACCTTGTATTACTTGTACTTTATAAACAAAAATAACCTTGACAGGGCTTTCTTACCAGCCAATTTCATGTTAACAAAAAATTATTAGGCGTTCATGGCTCATAACGGGTGATCCAAGTAGAGATACTTTTTTCAATAGCCTTTTTTGACAGATCACGTGTGAGTAGTGTCATGCTGTCATGTTATTTTTGTTTAGTATTGTTTGGCATTTCATAATGGAAAGACTTACGCGTGAACAACGTTTACAAATTGTTCAACTTTATTATGAAAATTCACGTTCTGTGAGGAATGTGTTTCGTGCACTTCGCTCAACTTATGGTCAACATAATCGGCCTACTGAGCGTACTATTCGCAACACCATCACCCATTTTGAGACCCAGCATTCATTATTGGATAATATTCGACCGAATAGACCACGTCCAGCACGCTGTGAAGAAAATATAGCGGCCGTAGCTGAGAGTGTACACGAAGACCGTAGAGAGTCGATTCGGCGCCGTTCGCAGCAACTCGGACTGACGTATGGAACGACTGGGAGCATTTTACGTCAAGATCTTAAATTGAAAGCGTACAAAATACAGCTTGTGCAACAACTGAAGCCGCTCGACCTTCCCAAGCGACATCGCTTCGCTCTATGGGCTCTTGAAAAGTTCGAAGAAGATCCGACGTTTTCGAGGCAAATTTTGTTTAGCGATGAGGCCCATTTCTGCCTCAATGGGTATGTAAACAAACAAAATTGCCGCATTTCGGACGAAGAGCAACCTGAAGAGATTGAAGAACTGCCACTTCATCAAGAAAAAACAACGGTTTAGTGTGGTTTGTGGGCCGGTGGAATCATCGGTCCATATTTCTTTAAAAATTATGCCGGTGCGAACGTAACCGTCAATGGCAACCGTTATTGTGCCATGATAGCCGACTATTTGATGACTGAAATTGAAGCTCGTGATCTCGGCGACATTTGGTTTCAGCAAGACGGCGCCACTTCCCACACATCGCATCAATCAATGGACTTATTGAGAGAACATTTTGGTGAGCACATAATTTCACGTTTTGGGTCGGTCGATTGGCCACCAAGATCGTGTGATATCACACCGTTAGACTTTTTCCTGTGGGGATATGTAAAGTTAAAAGCTTATGCCGACAAACCCGCTTCGATTCAGGCCTTGGAGGAAAACATCACGCGTGTCATTCGCCAGTTACCAGTCGAAATGATCGAACGAGTGATCGAAAATTGGACTCAACGGACGCGACGTAGCAACGGCCAACATTTGAAAGACATAATCTTCAAAAAATAAATGCCAAAGAATGTTCTTTCAAATGATATTAAACATTCTCCATTAAATTTGAATTTTCTGTGTTTTTTTTAAAGTAGGGAACCTCGAAATGGATCACCCTTTATTATCCGCTTATGCGTATCCGTTTTAAACCTGACCTATTGCACAAACGTTCTAGGTTTTCAGTGGATGGTGCTATGCACTATAATGTTAAGTTCTGTTTTCGGGTGGAGGTGGTGTCTATATCATTGCGGCAACAGATGCAACATGCCTGCGGCTCGAATCTCAACTTTATGGAAAGCCTTCTTGGGTGCAGAATTTATAAGCTTTTGTTTGGCATTGCCCTCAATTTCCCTAAGTACCGATACCTACGATTTTTTCTTTTTACTATCTCACCTCTTCCTATAGTTTGACAAACTTCCAAGAGATAAAATTGTTGTGAGAAGCTTCTCAAATTTGCCGTTCGTGAACTGGAGATCCATTTCTTTGGAAATATATTACTTCGCACATACAAGTGGATAGAGGTTTAGGGACCTGTATAGGCCATCAATGTCAGATTTCAATATTCTGCTTTGATGAGCTCCTAGACAAATCCCTTTAGCGACTACCGAATAACTATTTTAGAATCGTGATGAGAAGTTTTAAGGAAATTGTAGTAAGAGTGGACATCCTTTGCACTATTGTCGCAAAACACAGTCTACATCACACGATATCTGGCAACAAAGTTGAATAGTTGACTTTACTGCGGAACAAAATGGCACTATAGCCAGCATACAAGTATCTCTCCTCGATATCCATAAAAAGACATAGTGGTCTATGGATCAGTAAACCGTCAATCAAATTGATCACAAGACGACTTTTTTGGTAGCTCCCTAACTACCAAAAAAGTCGTCTTGTGATCAAGCTCCAAAAGCTCTGATCATGCTCGATATTCTTTGACTTGGAGATTTCCGTGGATCTGTGAGTTTTTTTGCTTTCATCAAGATTTTTTCTCATGCTCCAGCTTCAAAGTTCGGAGAAAAATGAGCTACCAGCCGCCTTAAAATTGAGTTTGCGCCCTTTGCTTTAACGCCCCGTACTGATTTGCAGTTGGCCGATAGTTAGCCCATGCTTTTTTTGGAAGGCAATAGGGAAGTCTATCAAACTTTTGTATCGGCAGATTCCAAATCGAAGTAGCGTAAACACTTCCATATCTTAATACTGATTAAAAGCCCCACCAAACTATAGGCCGATAGAAAGTCTGTAGTTTGCTGGGGCTCTTAAGGGGCCATGCTAACGATTTCAGTGTATGGATGTCAAGGGGTCATCTTTCGTTTACAAAAAAAGACGAAAGTTTCCCAACAGTATATCAACCGGGCCAATTGTTAGATTTGTTAACAATGCTTTTTAGGCCGATCACATTGGCATTGTTCAGATCTTTTAGATAACTTTAAAAGTATCGACCAAGGTTGTAGACCAAGTAGAATTCTGAGAGAGCGGGACACATGCAGGGAAAGTGCTCTTTTATTTAACAACCTTCGTTGCGACTATGCAGCTCCGACAGAGATCGCAGTAAGCAGCATATGTCTAGATAGTGTCTTGACATTTTGGTGGTTAGTTCAGAGGTAGTGTGTCATTTGGATTAGCGATTCAGACCTGTTAGACTTAAGTGCTTGCTCAATTAGCGACCGATCAACAAAATTGATCACATCGCGATAGACAAGAGGCACGCATCCAGTATTTTGGAAAAAGTTAATGTGAAAGACTGCATTCGCAAGAGACCGCCAAGACCTTCGCGCAACGCGTATCCCCTTATCTCTTGATTAACACCATACCACCAACATCGATTACCAAAGAACAATAGCAACGAAGCCGAAAAGCCATTATATCTTCCGCAACTGACGTGCTAGGTTTCTTACGTCCACCAGTAAGAAACCTCTGGTTTGATGAGGAATGCCGACATATGCTCGCAGCCCAGAACGAAGCCTAGAAGGCTAAGCTGCGGAAGCTCCAATTTTGCGTCACTTTTTCGAGCATTCCAGCGTGCATTCCACGAATTACGCGTGATATGTTTCCTGTAAGCCTTCAATCGTGTTCGGCTTGTCCACATAGACTAAAGATTTTACATAACCCCACAAGAAATAATGAAGAGGCGTTAAATCTAATGAAAAAGGCGGCCAACTCACAAGCTGCTAACCAAATTCGCCCTTCAACATTCCTATTATTTCCGAGCTGTGTGGCATGTGGCACCGTCTTAATGAAACCACATGTCAACCAAGTTCAAATCAGCCAACTGGGATAAAAAAAAGTCGCGTATCATGGCGCGATATCGTTCGGTGTTGACGGTAACGTTTGTTCCAAAGTCGTCTTTGAAGAAAAATGGACCGATGATGCCACCAGCCCATAAACCACACCAAACTGTCGTTTTTTTTCGGGATGCATCGGTCGTTCTTGTATGGCATGTGGGTGTTCATCACTCTAGATGCGACAGATTTGCTTATTCATGTGTCCGTTGACACAGAAATGAGCCTCATCGCTGGTCGCCATAGTATGGTCGTAACAAACGGTTCACATTTTTCACAGAACACGATTTTTTATAATACATTTCAATAATTTGCTACCGTGTCTTTTGTAAGTCTTTCCATGATTAAATGCCATAGTATACTCATTTTGACAGATGACGTTTGGACGCCATTACTAACCAGTGCTGCAACCTGAAAAATTTAACTTTTAAAATATCACCTTTACTAGCATACGCCGACGATATTGACTTCATTGGAAGGACTCAACGTGATGTCTTAGCCTTGTTTGCTAGTATAGATAAGGAAGCGGCAAAAATGGGTTAACCAGTAAATTAGGGCAAGACTAAGTATATGCTGTCAACACGAAAGGACACACAACATCGACGAATTGGACAGCATATAACTTATATATAACTAGTACGGGACTTTGTCTATCTCGGCTCCGCTATTTACTCTGATAACAACATCTCGTCAGAAATTATATAAATTATAGTATTACTCTTGCCAACCGCTGTTTCTTCGGGCTAAGAAGGCAATTCAGTAGTAAAGCCCTCACACGGACTACTGAGGAGATCCTATATAAGACCCTGAAAATCCCAGCCCTGATCTACGGCGCTGAAGCATGGACCGTCTCAATAGCGGCTGAAGAAATCCTTGGTCGTTTCGAGAGGAAAATTCTTTGAAAAATCTAGGGTCCCGTTTTTGTTGACGAGCTATGGAAGCGAAGATTCAACGAAGAACTATACAAGCTAAACAGCGACATGCCCCTGGTAAAAAAACCGGCATTGTACGTTTAAGATGGCTAGGACATGTAGAAAGAATGGACACCAATACTCCGGCTCGCAGTCTTTGATTTCCAGCCAGACGCAAGTAGAAACCAATCTCAACCAACTTGGAGTGTGAAACTGAAAGCAGTAAGCTAAGGACCGGGCTAATTGGAGAGGCATGTTGGTTGAGGCCTAGGTCCATTCCGGACAGTAGCGCCACTTTAGTAAGTAAGTAAGTAGGTTAGTTGTGTAGAACACTTCATTGGGGTTTATCAGTTTGGTAAAAGACCTAAAGAGAAGTATTGATGTAGTAAATTTATTCAGTATTTGAATTTTAAGTTCCTTTTCTTGCCTCTCCTGGAAATGGCCTAGTTTCCTGTAACTGAATATAAAATGTAACAATGCAACACTTTTCAAATTGTTTGTAAGGACCTAGGGGATCGGTTTTTCTCCACCACAATCTTTCACTATAGCAGGACCTACAGTTCTATGCTAAATCCGACTGGCTACAATAAAATTAGCATTTTTGATGAACTGATACTTCTTGAATGATTTATCATATCATCGCGAGAGGAATTCAACTCAAGGCCATCTGTGTTGCAGTTGATACTCCGTCAGGGTACTCATTCCGTAACTTTTAAAACAATTATCATTGACGATAGCGTAGGAGGCTTGCTTTTAATGTTCGACCCTATCGAGGTACACGTTCGGAAGGCAATTTTCTCCGATACGTTGAAAATCGGATAATTTTACCGAGGTATCTTTTTCTATAACCATTTCGTACAGACCATCCGACAAACAGTAACGCACATGATTGTGCATCGGTGATATACGTTAAGTCAACAATTTTTGACATATATGCGTCGAATTTTCTCCGAATTCGTCCCACCAAAAATTGCTGTGAAATAAATTGAATGCGATTGTATGCTTTTTTATTTTATTCTGCAATGGATACCTTGAAAGCAAATTGAGTTCCGATTGGAATTGACTTTCGTTTCGGAAATTGTTACGATTCGGGTGATTATGTGTGTAAACATGTCTACAAATTACACGGTACGTACCCAGAAAGTTTCTTACCCTATCGTCAACGATTATCGTTATGAAAGTTACGGAGTGAGTACCTAGTTTGTTTAATAATGGTGCAAGGAAATAATTTCACATTAAAGGGACTCAATAAATTCGAAAAAAAAATTAATGTCAAATCCTTGATCTCAGTATTGCTGTCGACATAAATCACATGTCATGATGTCGAATTAATTTTCAACCAAACGGTAGTCTGATAAATAGCGACAACTTAGGATTGTAATTTCATGAAATAAGTAAGTAGTTAGTCCAACGGACTTAATTCCAGGTTTCCACTGAAAATAGATAGAGACTCCCCGGCAAGTTCTTTACATATCGTCCAGTGCAGTTTTAATTAGGGCTCTTCGAAAGAAAATGGAGTTGATTCTAATTGCCTCTATCCAGTTTACAAATGATTTAACCTAGATGAATCTCGCTGATGGTCGTTTTTGTTTGCTTTGTAAATATATAAGAAAATATTAGGAAAGTCAGACGAAACGAAATAGCAGGCATTTATAGTCCATAAAGGCCTGAAACCTAGCTTCTCAATTAATTTGTTTTATCTTTTTGCCATAAGGAATCGCATCTTTAGTTTAACCCCGATTCCAAATGGCAAATTTGATAAGCTTCTCATGACAGTTTTTTGCTCTTCGCGTTTGTCAGATTTTCACAAGAGGTGGGAGAGTGAGATGAACTGCCGCGCAGAAGGTCTGGGTTCGATTCCCAGCCGGAGCAACATCTAAATGATTTTTACCATAAATGATTTTTACTGGCAATCCTCTCGTGATATGACAAATGATTTGAGTAGCGTCGATTGTCAAGAAAAGCTTATCTCGAATTCACCGTTTGAAGTCGTCATAAAAAAGGAGGTCCCACCATCGTGCAAGATGTACACACGCACACATAAATGTTTGTGAGAAAGCTCGGCTCTGGGTACTAACGAGTTTGTTGCACCATAAATTTGTATTTTTTTTGTTACTTTCGGGATTAGAACTAGAGGCTCCGCGCTTGATAGTCCAACGCACTAACCACTACATCACTGTATCCCTAGAAAAGTCACACCCCTGCAAAACATCGACCACAGAATTACTTTAGAATCATAAATTGAATCTTGATTCTTATTAACGGTAACATTAACAGATATGGTAAAATGTTCTGTCACCGGCAAGTCACAATTTAAACAGAACACAATCTTTCGGTAGGCACTTTAGCTGAAAGAAGTTATCAATAATTAGTTTAATCTGTAGGCAGTTAAAAGAGCAATTTCAGCCACTGCCCGGATACTATATAGCTTTGTTTTGAGATTAAGGGTGACATAAATTGACTTCCACTTTTTCGGTTATTAGCGCTTGCAAGCGAGTCGCCGTATTCAATTATCTAAGCCTATAAATGATGTCATTTAAGCTTTGTATACCAGCAACCTACTGAACCTACAGGGAAAACCAAATCCAACATATGTCCTTATCCAAATAGAATATTAATCCAGAGTCAATGGGTGGATCTAAAAACATGAAACAATGCATAAGCGGACCATCGTTGTGTAAACTACCTAACCTTACCCTCCCAGCAAATAATTGTTGAATGTCGTAGAATCACTTAAAAGTTTTCAACCAGTTATCCATCATAAACCTCTGAAATAGTAAAGCCTCTTACAACAGAGGGCACCACCCCTCAGTGGTTCATTATAAACCGCTTTTTCAACTTGTAAATCGTCGCTCTGCGATTAGTCTGCTGCTTCCGTCATTCCAATCATCCGCCTACAAGTAAACTTTACTCGAAAGAGAAATTCGTGAGACTCTACCGAAGTGGAGATGTCAAGTACCTTCTTTGCCTTTCAATTCATGAAACTCTAAGCCTTCTTACGAAAACGGTTGTGTCCTCATTATAATCACGTTCGATTCCAATTTAATCATCTTGAAAATTACCATCATTTGGCCATTTAAAGTCGCCCGAACTTTTCTCGAAGCGGAGCCCTCTATTTGGAATGAAAACCATGCGTCGTGTCGTCGCGCCAATCAATGATGCGATAGTATCGCATGGATCTATCGTAGATACAAATACAGCCAAACACGCATCTTAATTGACCGGTTTGCTTTAATGACATAATAATGACATACTTTACGCGACACACTTATTTCTTGCGATCTGTGTTGGCTGGCATCGCGCCTCGCAGATACGAGTACATTCCCCGGATTTGTAAGATACACGCACGTTGTTGTAGGTTCGGTGTAGGTCTATTCGTTATGCGCGAACGTATGTCGCATAGCGCTGTCGTCGTTTGTCGTTTCTTCATTGTATTGACCCGGGATTTAATTTACGGTTTTCAAACCTCTTCGGCACTTAATTGGCATCGGCATTCCTGTCTCCTCTCTCTGTGGACTGGTCTTCGCCGCGTCATGGATGTGGAAATGTCAAGTGCTCCCAACTGAGTCATAAAGTATCTCGCACGCTGGACGTTCGTTCGGAATGGATATGTGTGCCAGTAACAGTGTGTTTGTATATCTACAGGCCATCGACTTGCAAGAAGTGGACATACTAGGTCAATGACATTTAAGAGAAAGAGAGTGAGAGAGGGTGAGAGCACAGGGTGTATCTATATTCAATATTTTTACATCAGGTTTCGTAGTCCAAAGATGACGATGATAGTGATAATTAAAATGGACTCTACTTCTGCCTCCGGTTGGGGTGCAACATCCGAGAACTTCGTGCCAATTTGGGTTTTAGATGAGCGAACCACTGGACCACGAGTAGTGTGCGTTCACCGTTGTTATTATTGCTGTAGTTGTGTTTTGTAATGGCATGAGCGCACCAAGTGTACCTACTGGTATCTTAAATTACGACGAATGGTCATTAGGCCATCTAGATTGCGTGCAATAAAAGGTGAGATGAGAAGACGTAATAAGTTCAATGGGCCTTGCGTGTCTACGTAATTAAGTGACAGTATTATTGTTATTATAACTGTGTAACCTTGTTTCTGGAGGGGACATTTTTGAGAGTTTCACTGTGTACAGTGATTAGGGTAGTGTCTTCCAATGAGAATTTGTTTGAGTGCGGGTAATAAAAATATATTTTGGGGTGGGGGATCAGAAAGCAGTTTAATTAAGATACTTTTTGATATTGGACACAGTTTGTGGTAAGCAGATATGTAGGGAGGGGTAATTAGTGCAAGGCACGAAAGTGTATCTTTTATGATGGCCTTCTTTTATGAAGCCACAGAATTTTTTACGTGATTTAACACTAACAGGTATCCATTTCTTTTTCGGTCTTCACAGTTAAATGTTTTTTATGATTGTAAGCAGCTAATATTTAGGTCCTCTTAGAGGACAATAACCAGCTGCTTCCTTCTTTCTTATGTAACTCGATACATAAACTGTTGAATCAAAACAGTGGAACACCATTTAGTCTCTCAAGTCTACTAAACAAATATCTGACATTACTGGCATAAAAAAGTCCAAAAACTCACTTCTACAATCATTTGTGAGTGACTCCGAACGGCAAACTTGAGAAGTTTCTCATGACAGTTCTACGTTGTAAGTTTATGTATTTTTGTCAGACTTTTGCTAGATGTACGCCAATGCTACCCAATACCAACATCACCTCAAACATTGAGTATTCCATTCTATACAAAAGGCTATTTTCTCATTTATATTATCCTTTGTTTGATGTTGACATCACATTTTGTTTGACTAGTTCTGGAGCTACAGTTCGTTTCAGGAAATTGTTCGGGTACCCGAATCTTAAGTATTTTTCGTATTCAACTGCAAGTTTGCACCAGGTGTTATCAGAACATTACTATACTAGACAAAATAATTCAGACCGCAATCCATTCGATTTTCATTCCGATTGCAATGCATCACTCTACATTACCAACGGCCTTAAAGGCTCTGTCATCTAATGTATAAAATCTCGGACAGCTGGACGTTGAAGTATTGAGGTAATGGCTGTATCAGCAAAGGAGCTAGACAGAATAGGATCGTTCTAATTCGACATAAGCATATGATGGTAATCCCCTGAATAGAACATCCATTACAATAGTGCGGAGTTGACTAGTAGCAAAGAGTATAAAACTACGTAGAGCACTCATCACATCTAAACATTTTTGTAGCCATTTAAGACGCGGACGGTAAGTGTGAAGGGGAAAATTCAAAGATCGTATGCGTCGGCTGTGCTGTTGTTTAATCCTGGGCTATCAATATCAGTAACCCACATAGAAAAACTTCGTTTTAAGAGATGCGTATCTACGGTTTCTATACTCTTTGCTGGTAGGCACTACAGTAAGTTTGTAATTTACTTTGAAAACGCCACCGCCAGCCGTGGTTTGCCTTTGTCTAGAATACTAAGCTCTCCCGTCAAGGCTGACACAATGGGAAGCTACAAATACAGGAGTAAAAGTGTAAAGATTTTTGAGGAAAACTCACCCATCAGAACTGTAAAGGCCGCAAGAATAATATTACCACAGAAGAGACACCAACTTATCCGTCAAATATAACCCACATTTTTGGAAGGGCAAAGAAGACTCGCTGAACGTCGAGCCTCTTCCTTTTTGTAAGGCCAATATCTGCTACAGAAAAGCTGCAGACTAGTTCGGCGCTGTCACGAAAAGCTCTTTTTTTTGGTTCATAGTAAATTGTTAGTATCAAAGGGTTTTCTGGTTACATGGCTATAAGCGCCAATGACTGACAAGAAACAGATCTGCAACAGATCATGATCATACACATCAAATGTTTTATTAAGTTTCTTTCTACCGCAATCGAAGAAGGCCCTTTAGCGACTCACGACTAAAAATAAGAGGCAATATCCGAATGAAAGCTAATATCAAGTGCAAGGCTCTAAATCCCTATGACATATGGAGAAGATTTTGTCCACAGTATGACATTGACGTCCAGTGCCGAGTTTTTTTGACTAGGTGTAGTCGCTGTACAGTTCGTAAAGTTCTTGATTGAATTTTCTTCTTCATAACCCGTCAACGTAAGCGGGACTGACATTTTTTTTTAAAGCGATAAATTCATCCACTTTCGATACGATCCTCCTTGTTAGTCGAGC
The DNA here is from genome assembly GCA_949824845.1 of Rhingia rostrata. Taxonomy (NCBI): domain Eukaryota; kingdom Metazoa; phylum Arthropoda; class Insecta; order Diptera; family Syrphidae; genus Rhingia; species Rhingia rostrata. The sequence goes on along the minus strand of OX463755.1, from coordinate 94,067,354 downwards.
CAGGGCTTTACTAGCAAATTGATTTCTAGTAAGTCCGACCAGTGATGTCAATATCGTCGGCTTATGCTAGTAGTTCCACCGGTTTATGGAATATTGATTAAAGAAATCACATGAAAGTGCATCGCTTTGCGTAAATCCTTTTTAGTGTCGCTGAAGTATTTTCCGAACCTGATGGAGAAGCAAGAATTCCCCATCGTCATCCTGTGCAGACGGACGAGTTTGGGCGTTATACCAAAACTAGACATGGCTCTTTATAGTTCGTCTCTATAAATGCTGTCGTATGCGGCTTTAGGATAAATAGGTGGTGGGTATTGAAGTAAAAGACAAGAAAATCGTTTTACTGTCTATCAATTTGGCTTTATTATAAGGAAATTTTATGCCATTAATGTTTAAATATGATTTCATGTGGCATGGCCAAATGCGGCTGGTTCGAATAAAGTTAAGCCTAGGGGTCCAATTTTCAAACAATTCTTCGATCATTTTGGGCCGTATTTCGGCAATAACGCCACAAATTGGCTTCCGAGTCCCCTTACCATTCTGGTTTATTAGCGTAGACGAGCGAATGCACATATCCCCAAAGAATATAATCCAATGGTGTCAAATCACACGATCTTGATGGCCAATTGACAAGTCCATTCCGCGAAATCATGCGCTCATAGAATGTTTCCTTCAATAAATCGATTGTAATTCGGGAACAAAATTGTCGGTTATCATGGCTCTAAGCCGGTCTCCATTAACAATAACTGACTCTCCAGCATCATTTCGGAAGAAGTATGGCCCACAGACTCCACCAGCTCTTAGAGCACACCAAACAGTCCATTTTTGTGGATGTAATGGTGTCTCGAGGGTCTCATGTGGATTCTCTTCACTCCAAATGCGGCAATTTTGGTTGTTGAAGTAGCTATTCAACCAAAAATGAGCCTCATCACTGAACAAAATTTTGCGATGAAAATCAGCATCGAGATCAATCTCATTTCCGGCCCATACACCAAAATCACGACTCATTGCAAGGTCTTTTGTACAAGTTGGATTTTATAAGGTCCTAAGCCAAGATCTTTGAGAAAATCTTTCATAAAGTTGATTGACAAAGCGGCAATTATTTCTTCGGTGCGCACTGTTCGACGTCTCTGCGGATGCGTACTATCACATAGAGTAAACGTAGTGCGAAAACAATCCATGGTTAACCGAATTAATTGCTCTGATGGACTTCGCCAACTGAAACATTATTTGAAAAAAAATTTGCACGATTTGCAAGCGTTGTTCATTTGTCAACCTGTTTATGATGAAATGGCAAACCAAACTGAACATAAATGACATTAGGATTTGACCACAATATGTCAGTTTTATCTCTATTCGATCAAACCAACCTCTAAAAAAACACCCGTTATATTTCAACGAGAGGCAATATATTATATTTCCAAATAGAATAGTCGTTCTTCCCACAGCTGGATTCCTTTCTGAATTATTTAAGCAACATTATCTGCGGAAATCACATTTTATCAAAGCCTTAAATTTATGACGCACATCATATTTTGAATGGTGCAACTTTTAAGTATTCTCAAAGTCCACTTGGACTTATGAAAGCTGACAAAGGGACGACCCTTTAAAAAGATAAGTCCTTATTTGCTTATAGATAAAACTCACAAATTATTATCGACATCAGCTTGCAAAAGTTTTGTAAGGGACATACAGCTAAAAGTTATGTAACTTCTACGTGTCCTTGTTTATCCACACAGAATGATTACACTGATTTCACTTTCAAAGAAAATGACTTCTTCCCCTCGATAAATATGGAAGCAATCTACTGGTCTAAGTGAACTGTCGAATCCATTAACCTAAACCTAACTTATTTTTTTTTTAATGACGTGCTATGACAATTAAGAAGAAACGGCTCGAAACTTTTTTGTAAGGGCTAATGAGTTTAAATGATTTATTTGATTTCTTGTTCTTCCGCCACTGATTAGCAATAAGCATATCAATGTTTATCTCAAGCAAAAAAAAACTTTTTCCGATACACCTACTTTTTCCTGACCAAAGTTAATGTCATGAATGGATGTTGATGGCATAACTTGTCAGATTTTTGTATTGCTACACCACTTTTTTTCTCCGACATTCAAGCACAAAAGTTCTTGACCAAATGAAAAGAAAAACTTTTATGATTAATAACGAAGATACCTATCTATAACAAAAAAAAACACAAAAAACAGCGGGGAAAGCGAAATAATGATGATTGGCGAAATGAATTTATGAATGAAAAAAACGTTCAAAAGTGGAAGTGAGGGAGCTCCAAAGTGCTTACTTTTTCTCTAGTCATTTGTTAGTCATTTCTTCTTCTTCCGGACGTTTACCTAATCATTCATGGTTTCGTTTGCCTTTTTTTTTCACAAATGTGATGCGAAGAGGTAATAAGTTTACAATGACATTCGGATATTGTAGCTCAGCTGGTGTGGTGGATATTTGTAGGAGAACAGAGCTATCTATCAATGAACTTTCACTGTTTCTTGGTATACGTGAGTAATGATTTTTGTGAGCAGTTTTTTTTCTAACCTTTTGTTAATTATGGTCTTATTTGTTTGGCTGGATTTTATCATACATCATATTTAATTATTACTGTTGCGCCATCTGCTGCCTTCCTTTTAAAACAGAAAATATATTTTCTGACACTGACAGCTTTTCAGACTGAAAATGTTTGGTATAATCCATCATCATTTCTTTCATTGGATCAGAGGGACACATTGTTGGAAGACTAAATCCCTTTTACATTCATTAACTGCATCCATACTATTCCATTACAGTTAAATCAGTATGGTGAGTTATTACATGGCCTTCAGCCTTGACCGCTGCAAGTTACGTTGTCTATAGCTTCAGTAACCACCACTTTCTTGATGCATTAAGGCAGTAAATGGTGGTCGATGAGCCGAAAGGTGGAAACCCCGTAGTCCCCATATCCTAGCTCCAGACTAACTTCCTATCCACGTGAAACCCGTTTGATTATGAGAGAGGCAACAGCTCCAACTAACGTACATCCAGGGGTAACTCGAAAACTTGAATCTGAAAGTTTTTCAGTTGCTAGGGGAGGAAAAGAAGACCCTGCGTAGAAAGAAGACCCCTAACGCAGGTTCCCAGCTCAAGAAGATCGAAGAGTCGGTTAATGAAAAACTCCAAACAACTAGCTGCTGGCAAAGAATTCGAAACGCAGGCTCTTCTAGAAAGCGAATTAAACCTAGTCACCAAAGCGAAGGGAATAGTAGATGAGTTTAAGCTGAATTTTCAGCAGCTGCTTAATGGGCATCACGTGGAGAGTGTGATAAGAAGAGAACCCACGTGCATACAATGAAGAACAAGTTCCACCACCTAGTATAGTAGTAGTAGTTGGCCTAGCTACAAAAAAAGCTTAAGAACAACAATGCCGCAGGCCCGGATGGCTGATCAGCGGAGCTTTTCAATTACTTTAAAGAACTATGCTTAATGTAGCATACTATGCTGCTTAATGTCGCATACACGATCCTATCCAACGTACTGTGTGAACGTCTAACACCGTGCTGCAACACACTAATCGGCAGGTACCAGTGTGGATTCCGGCCCGGCAGATCGAATATAGACCAAATTTTCACACTGAGGCAAATCCCAGAAAAGACCAACGAATTTAAAGTCGAAACTCATCACCTATTCCTCGACTTCAAAGTCGCGTATGATAGCATACATCGTCAGGAGCTCTATATGGCGATGGCCGAATTCGGAATCCCAGCAAAACTGATTCAGCAGTGTCGTGTGACGCTGGAAAACACGTGCTGCAACGTGCAGTTTGGAAGTAACTCATCCGAACTATTCCAAACACGTACCGGATTTCGGCAAGGAGACACGCTATTATGTGACTTCACATTCATTACATTCAACAAGTCCGTCCAGCTGCTGAGATATGCGGTATTGAAATCATTGGTCGCTCCAAGCGTGCCGTGATAGAATCATTCACGGCGATTGCAGATCAGGCGAAATCGGTTGGCCTTGAAGTAAATGAGGACAAGACCAAGTACATGCTATCAATAAACAAACAAACATCTGCCCACCTCCTAGGACAAACTTGATAGCAGCAATTTCGATGTAGTTTAGGATTTTACCTAGATATATCCGGCGAAGAATTACCCTAGGGAACCGTTGCTACTTCGGTTTGGCGAAACAACTGGGTTCAAAACTCCTAACTCGAAGGACGAAATATGCGCTCTACAAAACCCTTATCCTGCCAGTTCTGCTTTAAAGCGCCGAGTGCTGAACGATAAGCAAGAAGGGAGAGCTGATACTGGGCTCCTTTGAGAGAAAAATATTTCGGCGGATTTTTGGTCCTGTGTGCGAGTAGTTCAAATGGAGGAGTAGGAGAAGATACAACCGCGAACTATATTAGCTGTACCAAGAGGTAGTCCAAATAGCAAAAACATGTCGACTACATTGCCTCGGCCACATCGAGCGAATGGACAATAATGCTCCAGCTAAGAGGATCTTCGAAACCCAGCCCCCAAGTTCGAGAAGGCAAGGAAGACCGAACCTCCGTTTTAAGGACCAACCCATCGCGGCGGATGCTAGAGCGCTTGGTCTTGACAATTGGAAGCAACGAGCCCGGGAATGTAGAGGGTGGAAGGCTGCAGCGTCTCAGGCAGAGACTCATATGGGTCGGGAGCCAAATAAGTAAGTAGTAGTAGGATCAGAATGGCTAGGCTTAGGATTACAAAATAGAAAACAATGCGACATTTACTATACCTGGATTTGAGTTAGGAAGATGACTAAGGTCAAGTGTCATTGACTTTAAGCCAATCAGAGCAAAGTGAGCCTTACGATCCTAAAGACAACTTTTAGAATCATATCAAGGATGGCACATTGGATTTAAAAATCATGTTTAGCGATTTTCATGACAAAATCTGGAAGAATAACACTCACTCTCCGGTAGGTTACACACGTAGCGAATCAGAGGGTCGCGGGGGGTCAATAGCCCACCTCTAGCGAATTTAGATTTAGTCATGGACCGTTTCTTGAAAGCGGAACCCGTGGGTTTACAACTGTAGCGCATAGAAGATTCTGCAAAATTCGAGGTTTTCGACACTTACGTGTCAAGTAAAAACTAAGAGTGTTAATCAATCTGTTCGTGACGACCCAAACCGTTCATTTCGTAAACGCTTAAGTGCTTTAAATATGCAAATATCGCATTAAACCCTACTTTGCACATCGATCTAAAGCTTAACTCTATTAGAATTTAATTGGCCTCAAAACTAACGTCCCCCAGTCAGAGGATTCAAAAACGGAGGTGTGTGCATGCACCAAACCATCAACAAAAGCTGGATGGATGAGTGAATGCCGAATGACTGGAATATCAGTTCAATACGTTCCTAATTTCACACTTATGCAAATCCTGGAAAAAGACCAACGAATTTCAAGTCGAGAGACATCACCTTGTTATCGATGACGAAATTCGAACTGCTTTCAAGCGTTGACGGACTATGCAGAAGAAGATTTAATCAAGAGCTGTATGGGCTACACTGCGACACCGACTTGGTAAAAACAACATATAAAAAAGCTGCAATCCGCTATGCGAATCGTAGAATTACCTATCACATTCCACCCTTAAAATAAACATCCCCTAGAAAGAAAAAAAGAAATTGTATGGGGATGATACATAGAATATTACGTTTTAACATAATCTTGTTCAGAAAGTTTATCTAAAAATTCGCTTTTCTATGGCAAACGCCACCAAAATTTAAAATGATATAAAGAAGAAATCCAGCATCCACTTTCCAAGGAAAATTGCTAGCAACAATACGTGAAGTATGCATGCGTGTCTCATGCGTATCTCAAAATGAATAAAAGTTTAATTGCAATTAAAAAACAATTCTTTGCGTACTTGTAGACGGTGCGGCAAAAAAGTTATAGCAGTTCAATGTTCAAACAGCATTGCGTCTGATTGGATTCACAAAATATCTGACCACATTGAAGATGAACTTGTTCACAGATTGAATGCTTGTGATATGTTTTTACATCGTTATGCACTAATGGTAAGAAGAATGCCAACTTATTTGGAAAGAGTTCTTGGTGAAGATGTGAAGATTGTAAATTTGTTAAAATCTTCTTCAATCGAGATTGTTCACAGAAGTGTGCAAATATATGGGAAGTCAGTAGGAATCATTTCTTCTGCACACGGAAATAAGATGGCTTTCCAAAGAAAAAGTTTTATTAAGGTTATCGTGATGATTTGAAAGCTTTCCAACTGGACAAAGATATGTCTTCATCTGCAAACCTTTTTGATGTATTTCATAATGAGCAATAATACATAATTATCGATATTTTTTTTTGGGAGAGCTGCCATAAGAAGAAAAACTAATTTTACTATAGAGCGCATACACGACACAAACACGTCGTTGCAGACCAATATATTTTGTTGCTGAGCACATGTGTGCACAGACCGGCACATTTCGAATTTTTCTGGGTTTGCAACGACATGTCTGTGTGGTGTATGGTGAATTTATCAAAAACGAGCGAGAAAATTCAAGGCGTAAACACAGTTTGGCGGTTTAGAGTGATGATAAGACTGTTGATTATTGTAATCGCGTTTTAAAATTCCTTGTACCAAAATCTTTCTTTTTCTTCCAACCCGACGATCACGATGAAACTATACAAACTAATGCAGATCGTCTGCACTGTGTGTGGCGACGCCATGTTTGTACAGACTTAAGGTTTGCAGCGACTTATCTGTGTCGTGTATGAGCCCTATTATCTGTTTACAAAAGAACAATGTTGAGTGTTTTCCAGTTTTAGCTCAGAGCAGATATTGACAATATGATCGCTGCACAATTGGTAAGTCTTAAAAGATCTAAAGGTGGTTGGGAGTTGTAGAACGAGGGTAGACTCTGATTGGCTTTAACTTGGCAATGCCCAGTGTTTTAACTCTGACTACACATCAAGTTCTTATTTTTACCTCCAAGTGGTAACCATCGGGTACTGGTCTCATCCAACCGGATTTGACTTGCTAAACGATAAGCGCGAGTGTTGATAACACGACGAAAAACAGCAACACTATAAACAGCCAGGTCAGAATGGCATGGACTGAATACCCGGCCTGCTGTCCCAGGCGAACTTAGAAAAGCTGCTTCGATATATTCGGACAACAGGTTGTCTAGGAATTTCAAGGGTTAGTCAGGCCCCTTGAACAGAGCTGGTGGCGGATGAACCGAAAGGCAGCGCTCAATCCCGTAGTGGATACTGATGGCCCCGTGTCCTTGAGGTATCTAATAAATTGGAACTGGCCCTCCAGGTTGGGGATTGTGCTTTGGGTTAACTACCCAATCATGGAAAAATCTAACGGTTACGAAGCAACCAATAGCCTCGGAAAGGACTGATTTTATTGTTGACGACACGGCTAAACGAAAAAAGGACAACGACGTTCGTATCTGCACCTGGAATGTGAGAACATTAAACAGGAGAGGTGCAAGCGAATAACTAGCGGAAGCCCTAAACTGCTACAAAGCAGACATTACTGCCATCCAGGAAATACGTTGGGATGGGCCGGGCAAAAAGATTATCAAAAACTGTGACATCTACTACGGACCGTGTTATAGTGAGCAGAAACAGCGACTATTCGGATGCGGATTTGTTATAAGTGCCAGACTTAGGCAAGAAGTCTTATGTTTCCAAGACATTAGCGAACGCATTGTAACGATCCGCATCAAGGCCAAATTCGCCAACATTAGCCTTATATGCGCTCACGCCCCAACGGAGGAAAAAGATGATATAGCTAATAACTGCTTTTATGAGTTCCTTGACAAAACCTATGAGCGACTACCGAATTACGATGTTAAAATCGTGCTGGAAGATTTTAACGCAAAGGTAGGAAGAGAACACATCTTTAGCAGTATTGTCGGAAACCATAGCGTACACGACAACACGTCTGGTAACGGACTTAGGCTAATTGACTTCGCTACGGAACGAAATGCCACTATTGCCAGCACACGGAAGAACTACGGCAACGATGCCAACAAGCCATGAGATCAGCCGCAGCTGATGTGCTAGGTTACTCGCGCCCACCAGCAAGAATCCCCTGGTTTGATGAGGAATGCCGACAGATGCTCGCAGCCAAGAACGAGGCCTACAAGCCTAAGTTGCAGGTGAAGACGAGAGCTGCCGTTGAGCTCTATAGGCAGAGAAGAAGGGAAAAACACCAGCTTTTTATAAAGAAGAAAAACGAGGAAGAAAAGCGCGCGATCGAGGATATAGAGAGGTGCCACTCCAGGAAAGATGTTCGCAAGTTTTACCAAAGTGTAAAACGTCAAAGCCAAGGATACAAGTCTCCAACAGAATCCTGTCGTAGTTGAGACACAGTCTATGCTGAGGATAAGGAAGAACCACTTCTGCAGACTGTTAAACGGCGATGACCAACAACATTTCGCTGTCAGGGAGAACGAACCATTCAATATTGGCAACGATAGCGAAAGCTGCCAACCACCCGACATGAGTGAAGTGAGGATAGCAATATCTAAACTGAAGCTTAATAAGGCTGCCGGAAATGACGGCCTTCCCGCCGAGCTTTATAAAGCACGAGGAGATGACTTGGTAAGTAACATTCACCAACTCATAAGCCGAATCTGATCGGAAGAAAGTATGCCTGAAGAATGGAACCGAACCTCAGCATCGTTTGCCCGATCCACAAAAAAGGAGACCCTCTAAACTGCGCCAACTACAGAGGCATGAGTCTCCTCAACATCGCCTACAAAATTCTATCTGCCGTAATATGTGAATGCCTGAAACCATTTACCAACAACCTGATCGGCCCTTATCTGTGTGGTTTTAGGCCAGGAAAGTCCACAACCGCTCAAATCTTCACACTTCGGCATATCCTGGAAAAAACCCAAGAAGTCCAATCGATTCATCACCATCATTCATCGATTTCAAAGCCGCATACTACAGCATTTATAGAGACGAACTATACAGAGGCATGCCTAGTTTTGGTATACCGCCCAAACTCGTCCGTTTGTGTAGGATGACGATGGAGAATTCTCGCTGCGCCATCAGGGTCGGAAACGACCTCACTGACACATTCGATACCAAAAAATGATTTAGGCAAGGCGATGCGCTGTCATGTGACTTTTTCAATCTGATTCTTGAGAGGATTGTGCAAAACTCACGAGCCAACACCAGAGGCACAATTTTTCAAAAATCTGTACAACTACTAGCATACGCCGACGATATTGACATCATTGGTAGGACCCAACGTGATGTCATAGCCACGTTTGCTGGTATAGAGAAGGAAGCGGCAAAAATGGGTTTAGCAGTAAATGAGGGCAAGACAAAGTATATGCTGTCAACACGAAAGGACACCCAGAATCGACGAAATGGACAGAACGTCACCATTGACAGATATAACTTTGAGGTAGTACGGGACTTTAACTATCTCGGTTCCGCTATTAACTCTGACAACAACATCTCGTCAGAAATTAAACGAAGAATTACTCTTGCCAACCGCTGTTTCTTCGGGCTAAGAAGGCAATTCAGTAGTAACGCCCTCACTCGAACTACTAAGGAGATCTTATATAAGACCCTGATCATCCCAGTCCTGCTCTACGGCGCTGAAGCATGAACCGTCTCAAAAGCGAATGGACACCAATACTCCGGCTCGCAGAGTCTTCGATTCCCAGCCAGACGTCGGTCGCAGTAGAGGAAGACCTCGCCTTAAGTGGCGCGCACAAGTAGAAACCGACCTCAACCAACTCGGAGTGCGCAACTGGAGGCAGTTAGCTAAGGACCGGGCTAATTGGAGAGGCATGATGGTTGAGGCCCAGGTTAATTCCGGACTGTAGCGCCACTTAAGTAAGTAAGTATTAAAATATCTATTACAAATCCAGATACGAAAACTGACCCCGAGTGGGTACAAAATGCATTTATTATGAAAACCGAGCCTAAGACACTAAGCATTCCGGAAAACGAGTCTTATAGATCTGCAGAGTTTTTCTTCTTGGAATCATTTATTTTATTATGAATCATTGAACGCATTTTGGATTGCTATTAGGAATGAATACCCAGAACTTGCCAAACAGGTAATATTAAATGTTATCCCTTTTTTCACAACGTATCGCTGTGAAGCAGGCTTTTCAGCGTATGGTTATGCAAAGAGTAAATACAGATCCTATTGGAGAGGATATTATAAGGCCGCATTTGACGCTTAAGATGGCTAGGAGTTGTTAACTATAACATGGCTCGTAGAATGTTCGACATCCAGCCGGACGTCGGACGCAGTAGAGGAAGACCTAGTTTTAGGGTCTAGGTATATCTATCACTAAAAAGCCTTATTGGAAATTTCCTTTTACTTCTTGCGGATTCTTTATAAATGCAATCGTTGGAGAGTTGTTGTCAAATCAAAGCTTTATCCATAATATGGGTCGTTGAATGTCTGACATCCAGCCGGACGTCGGACGCAGCAGAGGAAGACCTAGTCCAGGTATAGCTATCACTAAAAAGCCTCATTAGAAATTTACTTTCCCTTCTTGAGGCTTTTTTATAAATGCAATCGTTGGCGCGTTGGTGTCAAATCAAAGCATATGAATTTTAAAACCAGAAAAATATTTTAATTTTTAATTAAATTTTCACAGAAAAACACTTTTTTTTTGTTTTTCAATGATCAAGATTTATTTTTGTGAAGTAATGTTTATTATTCCACCCCAATGAAACACAATTTTCCAATGCTTCGTATAAGCAGCTACGAAGGTAAAATTTAAAATTCCATTATGTTTTGTGTTCCAATGAAGTTGTTCAATGAAAGCTCTAATTGGACCAATGAAGTTGTTCAATGATTGCTATAACTGGACCCTTAAGTGGCTCGTACTAGTCAAAACCGACCTCAAGCAACTGGAAGAGCGCAAATGAAGGGAGTTATCTAAGGACCGGGCTAATTGGGGAGACATGTTTGTAAAAGCCCAGCCCACTTCAGAAAGTAAATAGACCTTCGCCGATTTGAAAACATTTCAAGTGCAAGTGATATGCATGCGTTTTAAAGTGGATAAGGGATTAGTCAACCTTACCAAAAAAAATCTTCTCCAGTCGTACATGTATACCATGAATCGTACCGATATCAGTAAATCGTCAATCAAATCCAGTTTTCAAACAGAATTTGTCTACTCTAGCAAGATGAACAATGTCACGCATATTTTAATTAAAAACGAGATAAACCAGGGTAACCATCCAACTAATCGTGACACCTTTGTATGACTAAAAAACAAAATCTTTTCATCTGAAATTGGCATAAGCCAACTTGACCTTAAAACCGGAGCAAACCTATTAATGAATAAAAAATTGTATAAGTCACCGTTTATTCAAATTACTACCACATACGATGAAATGCGTTATTTTGTTTGAACAACTATGCCTACGGTTAGCATCCATTTGTCTTTGACTCGAGTCTTGCCGCTTTTCTACTTGAAGATATATAAAGAAAAATCACACACAAAGTATCTTATTACCATAAAAGCCATGGTGCTGGGTTCAGAACCTAATTAAAATTCATCACATGCACAGGTATGGTTAGGTGAACCAGGTATGTGTCATTCTTAGAATCGCGCACAGACTACAACGACGACGACGACGACGATGACATTAACGAGTACGGGTATGCGGAAGATACAATCAATGTGATGGAAAATAAAATTGGTGACTTTTTTTTTGTATCTTGTACTATTATGACATGATGCGTAGAGACTATAAAATTGGAACAATATATTCAAAAAAAAAAAAAAACAGACACAAAATGTTATGGTAAACGATTGTGTCTTTTATTACCACCCCAACATGATGGACTGCAGGACATTTGATGTCATTTTCAGGCATGATATCAAATTGATGGGGTAATCAGTCAAATTAAAAGCTTTTTTGGAGGTGAAGTAAAATTGGAACAATTAAGCAAAATGTATGTAGTCAAATCGGGAATGTGTATTTTATTGGTTACTAATACAAACAGTGTGTAATTAATTCGGTAGTTAATTAAGTTAATCGCTATAGATACATTATCGAAATGAGAATTTAACAGATAATAGTATCTTTAACTATGAAACCACACCACGCTTATGCGGGGTAACAAAGTTCTATTAATAAATATTTATGAACGAAATTTGGAAGGATATACTCCCCCGGGTTTAGAATCAGTGCTTTCATGGAAACTAAACTTTCTTGTGGGTTATAGTCGTTTTAAGGGTGTGATACGTTAAGCTCGGGGGCTTGGTGATATTGTAGTAGGTGTGGAAGATAGAATGCATAATAATATATGGTACAAACACAATATTGGCTGGGTTAATGTGCTGTTTCAGCAGTAAGTTTCATATGTTCGTTGTTAGGAATATTTTTATCCTTGGTAGCTAGCAAGTGTAATCCAGCATGAAAAAGAATAAAAACTATCTTCTTGATAGAACTTATGCTTTTTTTATGTTGTCTAGCAAGCATATTGAACGGTGAATAAACTTTTTATCGGTAGGACATACATTCTACCTCCACTCTTCTATTATAACGGGTGGTTCAATGTTAAGGGCCGATGTTGAATGTGAACCACACCTAAACGTCAAGTTTTTATTTTCTGCATTTCATTTGACATTTCTCAATTTCAGACTGACCCAATTTGAACTTGCATTTACACGCTTACAAGGTGCAATTGACTCAAGAACTAAAGCCTCTTGACCATTTCAAGCTTCGTCAATGGTCAGAATGGTGGCAAGAAATGGCAACAGTGGATGATAAATTTCCGAAGAAAATCATCTTCAGTGAAGAGGCACATTTTCACCTCAGTGGTTTCGTCAATAAGCTGAATTGCCGCATTTGCGCGAATGATAATGCAAGAGTGATTGTCGAAAAACCAATCCACCTACAAAGAGTGAATGTTTGGTGTGGTTTATGGGCCGATGGCATCGTATTTTTTTTTTCAAAATGAGGCCGGTCAGGTAGCTACTGTGAATGGTGTTCGCTATCGTGAGATGATAACGAACTTTTTATGGCCTGAATTGGAAGATATGGATGTGGACGATATGTTGTTTCAACAGGACGGTGTCACTTGCCACACAGTAACGAAACAATGGCTCGTTTGGTCGACAAATCCAATGGCCGCCAAGATCATGTGATTTGACACCGTTGGACTTCTTTCTTTGGGGTTGTTTGAAAGAAAAGGTGTACGTCGATAAGCTGAGGTCACGGCGGCCATATGGCCGTTATTTTGTTCTATACATATTTGAACCGTACCAATATTATCATAATAAAAAGAAATCAAAATAATTTCCTAAATAATTTGTGTTTTATTCAAAATCAACATCGGCTCTCAAAACTTAACCACAAAACCATGAGAAGGGAAAATCATTTTAAAATCTGTGTAAAATGTTTCTATTTTATACAAGCCCAATAATTGCAACTGCAAAAATTTCATGCGGATTACTAGGAATCTACTCTTGCGAACTAATGTAGATAGAACTTCAACAATTTTCTATTTCGAATTAAAACTAACAAAGATAGATGAAACGATATGATTTTTCAGGACATATGTCTCAATGAAGTGGGACATAAGTCCTGAATTCAATACCCACTTTACTGGGACATTAGTCCTGAAAAATCAATTCGGGTCTTATGTCTCGGGGACATAAATATTTTAGTATATTATGACGACTTGACATACTTCGTTCCGCTCAGAGTATGTAAAGTCGTCAGGCAGACACTTTAGTCAACCCTGTTTTGTTAAAATATTTTTATATGGTATGCATAGACCAGAAATTTAAAAATATATGAGTAGCAAGTCAGTCGAGATATTCAATGTATACAATCAAATTAACTTGATTTTCAACCTGTGTCTTTCATTACTGACTTCGAGCAAAGTCTTCGCAAGCTGCTCAGAAAAACGTTCCCCGAAGCAGAAATTAGGGGCTGCTGGTTTCACTACATACGAGCACTACCAAGTAAGGCGTCGATTATAGCAGACTTTATGCCAAGCATACGACGAAATAAAAAGCGATGAAAAATAAGCTTTTTACTAAGTTTTTTGTTCTTCCGCTCCTTAAACCATCGCTGATTAGAGAAGGAGTTGGTTTATTGCACAATGCTTGTTTTAAGTACCCTTATTTAGAAAACTGTCAAATATTTCAAAAAGCAATGGCTATCTAAGGTGCGAATTAACAATATGTTTTATCTATATGAATGCATTTATGATACCAATTATTTATTTTATATTGTCAGGATCTATCAAAACAGTTTTCTATTTATAAGAATTGTATGCGAACGACAAGCATGCTACAGGCATATTACCAAAAACTTAGTAACGCATAACCAAAACACGGCAATTTCTTTAAATTCTGTGACATTCTGTTAGACGAAGAGTACAAATAAACTTTGGACTTTTCCTCATCGCTGGATGGTGAAACGAGTAGAATGTTTGAGCGCGCCAAGAGTAAATTCGAAAAGCGAAATGAATTCATTCATCTTCTAACGTTCTATCTTGACAAACACCGAATAACTGTTTCTGAATTCATAAATCATATGACGTCAAAATTGTATGGTCAGTTAAGCCAAATGATTAAGATTGAAATCTCTAAATGATCAACAAAAAAATTAGGTCCGCCAAAACATAACTTAAAATGTGGCCCGTTTTCGAGTTACAATAATGGACTTTTTGCTTTGGTTCTAAAAAAAGTTGGGAGAATAATCTCGACCAATAATTTGACAGCCAAAATAATATGATATCACCTCCCCCAAACCGTTTTCTTTGGAAACACTAAAATAACAGAATAACAGATGACCGAAGATTTTTCGAAGAATTTTCCTCTCAAATCCACCAAGGATTTCTTCATCCGCTTTTGAGACGGCGTAGAGCAGGACTGGGATGATCAGGGTCTTATATAGGATCACCTTAGTAGTTCGAGTGAGGGCTTTAATACTAAATTGCCTTCTTAGCCCGAAAAGTAATTCTTCGTTTAATTTCTGATAGGATTTCTCGGAGGATTTTAGCTTCGAAGTATTCTTCCGAAAAGCTGTTCAGAATACTTCTCCGACATTTTGTAACGCACACTGGCTAATTGCGTTGATGTGCCGTCAGGTGCATTTTTCGTGCATTTTTTCACAGCTAAGAACAATTCATTTTCCGATTTCCTCCGACACAAATTTTTCGCGGAATTTATTTACGGATTGCAACGAAGTGATTCTGATCGGATGATTACAATTTGAACCGCCGAAGTATGCATTGCGGAAAATTGTATGCTCCGACGGATCTAGGGCAGAATAAGTAGATTGAGGAATTGCAAGCCAACCGAACAAACAATGTCACTCAGAAAGCACAAAAGCGTCCGTGTTAGTCGATGTTTTCCTTATATATATTACCAATCTGAAAATCCTTCACATAAGCTGTTTTATCGGTTAACCATAATTTCATTCCAACAAACGAGAAATTAAAAATAATTTATATTTACCTACTTTCTATAGCCTTGAGATGATGCAATAGATAAAACAGGTTTAAATCCGTTTGAACTTTTGCATATTCAGCTAAATTTGAAACAACATTTTTCAAGGCTTCGCGATTTTTTTAAGTTTTTAAGCAAGTCCATTTAAAATTCAAACACAAACTTCGCATGCAAGTTTTCATATGATACGTGATACATGGCCAAAACTCTATGAAAGTTAATGTCAATTTTTTTTTAAAAAAAAAATTCTCGTCTTTCTTGTTGTTCCTCATGTCATACATGCTGGTCGACAAATTCACCTAACGGAAAGGCTACTCCATCGTATGGCGTGTTTGAAACAACCCACAGGTTAACCGATCAAATCAATTGCACATCAGAAAAGGGAATCAACAAAAAAGAAAAATCCCGACTTGGAGTTCCAGAGGCCAAACCAAACCAGTTCCTTGGGATGATAATTTATGAGAAACCCCGAATAAAAACACAATGAACTCCATGAAAAAGGAAAAGATCGTGGTTGTGCGCATGGGTAACAACCGAGCATCATGAAAAGAGAACCAACATCGGAAAGGGATTTTTCACGTCCCAAATGATTCCTCTTCTCTTTTTATTTGTTTTATTTCAAACATTTGTTTGGGCTTCATCGGAATGTGACGCGAGAATAATGATGAAGATTATAATGATGGCACAGATGATGAGTGACAGCTTATAGGGGGACATGTGCACGGCACTGACCTTTTCAGAGAAGATGAGCTCTTACACTTTAAGATGAAAAATTGTAATTTTCTATTGCATCATCATTGTCGAGTCATGCAGATGCCACTAAAATAAAAAGATGATTATCATTGAGTCGACATAACTCCAGTGATTGCATTGTCGACACGACGCGATGAGGGAACAAGTGTTCACAAATCGTAGCCATTTAACTAACGTATTTATTTGCATCCACCAGAAATCACCACTGTTGGTGGTGGACATGCCTACTGCAGAGGTTGATAGCTGAGCTGCCATGGTATAATGTCAGCGCTAAGTACACACACCGAGAGATAGCTGGAATAGGTGCCACCGCAGTGGAGTGTGCGAAGATTTTCTTTCTCCAAATGCCAACCAACCGAATCGAACAACTGCAGTCGGTGGTAGAGTAGTCACTTCACAGATTGTCATTTTCCCTTTTTCGCACACACAATTACATGTAGGTTCCTTATTTATGCAAATGTCATGTACCAGAGAGATCTGTGTGCATATTGATGGGTCTCTGCGCTATAACCGCACTGTATGTCCGGGACATGTAGCTGGGAGCGAGATTACTATTACCTACACTCGGTAGAGTGTAAGGATTGAATTACCTACCCAGAGGTGTGAGAGTATCCTACAAAAAAAAATTGTTTTAATAAAACAGGTGCTTCGGCTCTCACGAAATAGGGATGCGACGATGTGCAGTGAAATTCAACGCTCTGAATAATTTAATTGTAACTCAATCTGGGATGTGAGAGGAATTGTGTGACTGCGTGTTTTTTTTTTAAGTGCATGCGGTCATTCACGTTTAGTGGAGTGAATGGTCAGAGACCGGCGGACATCTTACAATTTTAAGATTGATGTCACCTCATGATGGAAGATGTAACAGCAATACGAAAGGAAATAAATAAATAAATGTCTCCAATGTCATCTGACAATCAAAATCGCGAAAAGTTTTGATTTTTTAAAATATGACATATAAATTGTGCGTTCTGACAGTTGCAACTGTCAAACATGTTATGTTTTGACATTTGGCATGTGTTGAAAAAAAGGGATGACAGCATGTTTCAAATATTGTCCAATTAAATGGAATTTGCGGATATTTATAAAAACAGAACTATAGGCTGTCATTCCTGGAAGCAAAATCATAGCGATGTCACAATTTTGTGACATCGGTAAACAGGCAATGTCCGCAAGGCTTCGTTCTGTCCTATTAGCCGTAGTGAAGGATGGTTGAACATTCCTTAACGATATATAAGGGCATTGGGGGATATGGTACTTTACAATGTTATATAGCAGGCAATAATAAGCTATCAGGGTTGTGTTCGATATTCACTTTATCTACGAACATATGAAGTACGTAAGTAAGTATTTGTTTAGTATGTCTGGTGCACCATTTTTATCTGTTTTATTTATTTAGCAGTTGTAGCTGTTTACGCATGACAAAAAATTAAAAACCACCTGCAACGTTGGCAGGAAAAAATGTATGTTTCACCTAGCAATATAGTTTGCTCGAAGGCGCAGATGTACCCAGAAATAATCAATTTTTATTAGTTCAGAAATAGGGTTTCAATTAAAAACTTAGATTAACTATTTCACTTATAATCGGCGCTAAAACTAGTCATGATTCAGATTTCGGCTCTTCGTGGCTGATCATTTTTATACAAATCTGCGCAAAATCTAGGTAAAATAAAATGTTATCACTGATATCTTGTTGTAAGATAACGTTGTTTTTTTATACTGGCGAATAGGATATCATCTCTCGTGATGATCTGACAAATCAGCCGATAAATCAATTGTCAAGAAAGTCTTATCTCAACTTCGCCGTTCGGAGTCGGCATAAAACAAGCGGTCCCGCCATCGTGTAAGAAGCACACACGCACACATGAATAGTTGTGAGAAAGCTAGGATTTGGGTACTAACGCGCCTGTTGCGCCAAAAATTTGTATTTGTATTATTTTTGATCGGAGACCAATACAACATCTCTCATCTTGCAAATTAACTGAAGGAGCACCTGGACGAAAGCGAAAGGAACACAAAAGCTGAAGCTACTCTGAATGCCACGTTTTTTAATCTGCGTAAAGTACTTCATACGCTGTTTCCAGGTTTTTTGAAGCATGTCACCATCTAATTGTCTCGGTGATGCATCAAGAATCGATGCTCGACAATCGATAAAAGAATTCGATTGCGTTAGAGACGAATCCAACCTATTCGAATTCCACCAGGATGGTCCGCAATTGCTCGTAACTCAGTTTTGCCTTTCCAATTGTCACCTTCTTTATTGTCCAAATCATTCTCTCCATGGAGCACGCTTCACAGAAAAATATAAATCGGTATTTCCCTGTGACAGAAACCCTTGGATTCCATTGCGGCTCTCTGCAATGTCTTCGCGTTTTCAGATAAACATCAATGATGGCACTCCTCTTCTTCCAATAAATTACCATAAAGCCATTAAGAAATGTCCACTGGAGAGACTGGGCACAAGCTATAAAATGTACGGAACGGCACAAGTAAAAACGTATACCTTGGCAGCGTCATATTTTTTGTTGTAAGAATGAAGATGGCCATCAAATTCTACGCCTACGTTGTCGAATGGCCGTGACAGGGTGAAGAACAATGCGGAGTCCAGAGCTTCTTTCATGGCTCTGCCTATCTCACTTCTGCACACCACAACAACCTTATCCCTGAAAACTAGTTTGGTGCAGAAGTTTGATCAGGTGCACAGAATTACCGACTTAATCGAGAAAGCATATAAAGAACAATTAGTATACCCAAGCGTATTCGTTGACGTTTCGGAAGCCTTTGATAAGGTGGGACATAATGGCTTAAAATGCGAATTACGACAAGTTCCTCCAGTATACTTATCCAGTCTCAGAAATAGAGTATTCCGTGTAAGACCTGGGAATGATTAGTCTGAGCTTTAAGAAAGTTCGCCCGGGGTACCGCAAGAAAGCTTTTTCGGTTGCTGCTTTACCTCTATACTCGTTGTATACCGAAAGAATATGGCACAAACCTTGATACGTTCGCCGATGATACCGCTATCCTAGCAGAACACGATAGCAGAAAGGACTGCATAATACTTGCCAATTTTTCTTAATTTTACCCGAATACCTTTTTAAAACTTAGCCAGATTCCTGTGCATGACACTCAATTAAGGCTAACGTATCCATAGATAAAGGTGATCTGGAGTTTGTAGATTTTGCTTCTAGGAGTTCATCTACATCCAAATTATTCGTAGTAATTTCACCCCATACTGTTTCAATTAAGAAAATCAAATTATTTAAAGTACTAGAGATTTATATGTTGAAGCTACTGTAAGGTCTACAGTCTGTTAAGTCTGTTAAGCTGAAGACAGTTAGCTAGGGGCCAGGTTTATTGGAAAGACATATTGGTTGAGAACTGCAGGTACATATCGGACTATATGCACCCCTTAAGTAATAATTTTAAGAAATACACCCCTTCTTAGTAATTTTCAAAACATGAATATAAAAAAAAATTTATGGCGCAACAGGCTCGTTAGTATCCAGGGCCTAGCTTTTTTCTCACAACCATTCATGTGTGCGTGTGTACTTCTTTGCACGATGGCGGGACCTCCTGTTTTATGCCGAATCCGAACGGCTAAGTTGAGATAAGCTATTCATGACAATTGATACTACTCGGATGATTTGTCAGATCATTACGAGAGGAGGGCCAGTGAAAAATCATTTAGGTGTTGCTACGGCCTGGGATCGAACCCAGACCTTCTGCGCGGCAGTTCAACGCACTAACCATCGCGCCACTGAGCCCGTCATGAATATGCACCAATTTAATGGACTGATAGCCGAGGGATATTTTAAGATATTTTTTTAAAAGAAAAATTACACAAACAAATGTCTGAATAAATGCAATATTCTTATTCAAAACAATGATTGACTAACCATTCACTGAAAGTCATCCTGTAAATGAATATTTTAACATCAAATGAATAAACCAATATGTAAATCGTCCGTCTCCATCATTGCCCCATACACACAACATACAAATGTAAATGAAAACTCAAACTCCCTGCTGAGCTAATGGATAGAAGGTCGTTTCATCTCCATTGATCTTGATAACACCTATATTCATTCGATAATGCATTAAGCCCACCAGCAAGGGTAACCCACCAGCGAGACTTTGCCCTCGGAACAGGTTCGATTTCGTTCGAAATGGTTTTTGTTGGAATGTCATACTTTGTAAAGGACTATTAAATCCCAATTAAGTGTCTGATTCATTTTAGACAAAACGTTTTTTTTTATTACTGCGGGATAGTGTACTGAGGGTGGATGAAAGGGTCAACGTTTTATTAATCATTGGCTGGTTAGAGATTACTTAGCCATAAACTGTCAATTTGAGGATTATTTCCAAAAGGAAAATGGCGGTCAATTCAAAACGAAAATGGTTGTCATCTGATCTGTTAAGAAATCAAAATTGGCATCAGGAGTTGCTAAAGAGGAGTTAACCTGGATCTTATATTATGGTCTATCAACTTTTGGTAAGGTCCATGCAAAACAAAGACACGCATACAGTAGGTCTTTTCAAGGCCACAAATAGTGGTACAAAGTGGAGACAAATTTAAATAAAGGTTTTTATTAGCGACTTGACAACTTCAAACGTTTATTGTGAACGCAGGCTTGTACCGATTACCAAACTGTCTATGTCAAATTATTCAAATTGTGAATATTAATTCACAGAAAGTAAATTTAAAAACCAAACGCCTTAAACTCTGATTAAAACTCAAATTATCGAAAAATACGCGGACATCAGAAATCCGTTCAGGTCCTATACATCCAAAACTAAATGTTCAAACGTATGCCCAAGCTACAGTATCCGATATCGCTAAAAATATATCTTACCTGAACCAGTTTCAATGGTTTTTTTCGATTATTCTTTCAAAACTTGAGAAACAAAGCAGAACGAATAAACTGTTTATTTGACAGACTAGTTAATCTTGAAAATAGCATTCGTAACAGACGTACTCTACCTTCAACATGAATAGATTGCCTAAAATTCTTACGTGGAATGCTAATAGCGTTTGTCAAAAACTTGGATTGTATATGCAAGAGTAATTACGCAAGGAGCAATTTGAACTTAAAGATTTCTCGTATCATGATCTATACCCATCGAATAAGGCTAGAGGTGGAGCCTTACTATATACAAAAGAGTGTATCGAACGTTCGAATGATCTTAAAATGGAAATCAAAGCAATGCAAGTTAGTTCTATACAAGTCAAAGGCAGACAATCCTTTCTGCAGATATCTTCTATTTACTGCCCACCACAATGCAAGATTGACAAAATTGACTTTGAAAACTTGCTTAATTCCCTCGGGCAGCTTTTTGTCATGGTAGGGGACTTAAATGCTAAACATTCATTCTGACTTAAGACTTAGTTGACACAAGAACTTCTTCCACAAGACCATTTACTCCACCGTACATATGCCAATAGGATTTTACAGTTAGCCTATGACAACCCCGATTTGCATAAAAAAATCATAATGAGTGACGAGGCACATACAATGGATAAACAGAATAGTCTGTTCTGGGCAATGGAAAACCCCCAAATTATTCATCAGTCACATTTGCATCCATTAAAAGTTACAGTCTGGTCTGCAATTTGCTGAGAATGAAACATTGGACCTTACTTCTTTGAAAATTAAAACGGCTTTACGGTAACTGTGAATGGGGAGCAATATTGTGATATGATTGAAAAAATTTTAACGCCACAACTGCTTGCTTTTTGCTTGATTAACATGTGGTATTAACAAGGCGGTGCCACATCCCATACAGCCGGGATTACAATGGAATTACTGCGAGACCTCTTTCCACAACAAGTTATTGCAAATGATGAAATTAATGAAATACCGCGTGAAATATGTGAGAATGTAATGAAAAATACGCTCAAAAGGGCTCGCATTTGTGAGAATAACAGAGGCGGCCATTTACTTGATATTGTATTGCATACCTAATTGCCGACATTTAATAAAACATTTATCAATATAAGATACATTCTCTTTCATTTAATCAAAAATTATACACAAACAAAGTAGTACCTTCCCGGCGGACACTCTGTAGATGCATGTCACAGAAAGGTAGGTTGAAAGTACACTTTCGAATTTAATTCTACTGGAAAACTAACTTGCTGGCGAACTGATGCTACACAAATACCGAATCTGATCGACTTTTTCATCGTAAAAGGTCTGCCAATCAAATCAAAGTTGAAAAATGCTTCGTTCTTTTCTTTGATCGTTCTCCGGTCATTCTTACAACGAGCGAGTCATTTAGTCGACCGCTTACACCCCATTATTGATCAGAAACGCCTTTTGGGTTTAGACGTAAACATTTGACTGTGGACCACATTCATCTAATTACTGACCTAATTTAGAAAGCTTTCAAAGAAAAGAAAATTTGCTTTGCCGTATTTCTTGACACGTCGCGAGCTTTTGACAAGGTTTGGCATAGAGGCCTTCAACACAAACTAAGGCAATTTCTGCCTGAAAAATTATATAAAATCCTCGTCTCGTTACCTAGTCGGTGGTCGCAACGTCAAAAGCGTTAACGGCAATATTCGGCCATATTTCTCGAAATAGAAGACAAGCATTGCATAGTTTAGTGAACAAATTTGAGTCAGAATATTCGCTAAGTGATGTTGACGTGCCAGTGAGACTACGTTTTGCCGGAACGTTGTAGAATATTGCTGCCGTGTCGACAACTAACTGCTCATTTAGCAAGTCGATAACTTCCAATTTATTCAATAATATAATGTCTTAATGTAATTTCATCGTTTATTGATTTTGTTAGTATTGCTTAACTTAATAACTTCTATGTTGTGTTATGTCCCTCTAACAAATGCACTGAATGATGAGTCTGTAGATGCATATTATATGCTGTGGCAAATCTCTGCTCGTAGATGAAGCTTTTATTAAGCTTGCTACGACACAGATCTGATAGTGTTAAACAAATCAATAAAGCACTATCGAAACTATTTTCCTTCCAGCGAAATTACCCGTAGAAGTCTTATGGAAAAACATTTTGCGCACTTTTAGAAAGCTGTTTACTTCTATAAGACTTCTTTAAATACGTCTACAGCCTTACAGAAAAAAACTATGTTTGCTGTAAAGGCTTTATAGAAGCAAGTTACAGGCTACGCAGAAAGTCTTTCCGAAACTATTTTATTATTTTCTTAGTTGTGTTATAAATATTATTTACTTTTATTATTCGTTATTTCGTTTATTCGTAATTATGACAGTAATGTATTATATACAAACTCTTATCTTACTAGGATTCGAACCCGCGTTCTGTCGCACGATAATCCAACACGCTATCCACTAGGCTGTACTCTGGAACATGAAAGTACACTCATTTTCCGGTAGGTTCCCGATCTTTTCACCTTTTTCTTAATATTTTCTCCTTTTTCCGATCTTTATACAACAAACTTACAGAGGTTAAACCATCATAACTTCGGTTATACTTGTGAGTTTTCCTGCAGAATGTCTTAAACAAGCTTCTGCCCAAGCAATCGACTGCAAAAATGTCCAACCTTCGGGCACATGTACTATATAAGGCCTACAGAAATAATTGCTTGTGGAAATTAAAATGTATTGCCTTATAGAGGAATAATTGTTAATCGGGATGTAGATAAAGAATGTGTTTCCTGACCTATGCAATATGGATTATATAATAAAATTGTGGTAGAAATTAACTTCTGTAGAGTAAAACTAAGTTAGCTGGCATCGGCCGGTGAAGAGACTTTTCTTCATTATTTCGACTCACGTCAGCTTACATAAAGCTAAAAAACGGAGTGTATCGTAAGTTGTTTCTATGGTAGGCACTGATTCCAATGCGTCTAAACAAATTAAAAGAATTCTGTGCTGTTTTCAAGTTCAACACAATTTGACGCTTAAAACGATCGATGGAAAAGTTTAGAGTGATTGAAGAAACTTCCTCGCAAACATGCGGCATTTGCAAGGCTTCGCCTAGAATGATGAATTACCTAAATCATGTAACTAACTTCACGAAAACTAAGATTCGCTTCAATTCGAATTATCAACCTTGAATAGATGGATTCGATATCAACTACCATCGAAAAGTTTTAGGTCCGAGTCTTGAATAAGGGCGTAGTTAACCAAGAAAAACAGGGGTCGAATTACCATATCAGTTATCGAGCCATACGTGACTGATAAATGTTGATTTGGTATAATCGCACACGGGATTCGAGTATCGAATATTGGTATTCTGTTATCAGTGATCGAGCATATTTTCGTACGATAGGGTTTTTGGTGTCGAGTGGAAGCATTTTTGTGAGAAAAAATGTAAGATATTTTCATTTGTTATTTTAAGTTTCTCCCTTATAAACAAGAATGCACTCTTAACCTTTTAATAAAACTGTAATAAGTTGATATTATAAAATATATTTCAAGAAAATTAAAATTTAATTTGTAAAGAATTAATGATTACTAAACGTTTTCGTTCAATGGACTCACATTTAAAAGTTAAGAACTTTCAAATACACCAATTAACATTTGTCAGCCATTAAACACCAATGTAGCAGAATTGTGCTAGTACGCTTGGTACAATTTTCAATGTACATTCGATACTTGACCGTTCTTATGTGATCATCCCAATGTAGTTAGTTACTCGATCATTCGATAACGTATGCATTTCACTCACTCGTTTACGGATGTGGTAATTCAACCCCAGAAATCGAAGATGGATTTTTGGTCGTGGATATTTCAATGCATGGTTCCTGCAACAGGAATACTCGCAAAGCAGCTCGAAGGTTTTTGGAACAACACGAATTGTCAGCTCAAACAACCGGCCTACATGAAAATCTAATTGAAAGACTAAGTGAGATTTTACGTTCTATGGCCGACGGATATGCGGAAAATTTTTTGCAGTTTTCGTGAGTACGACTTACAAACCGCAAAGATATTTTTAATGAATACCTATGGTTTTACATGCCTAGCTCGGTACATACAATTTTGCTTCATGGAGCTGATATAATGGAATGTGTACCACTTCCTATTGTACGATGTCGGAAGAAGCCTATATACAACGGAAGATCTCTTTAATAATTTCAATAACTAGTTTAAGCAAAAGCCCGTCTGGTCTTCCAAATAAAGAAATTTGTTTGTACCTTTGAAGTATCACAAAAGTCCGAATCAGACTTGAGTACAGATTCAGAATAAGTAAATAATTTAATCATCTATAAAGCGAATAAAAAAAAATCGTTTGTAACTATTTCTAACTTAAGAAGTCCAGTTTTTGATTGAACTCTTTTGACTGTGATGTCTGTGTTGATGCGAAACGTAAATAAATCAACCTGACACGTGTATGTTAATTAAAAAAAAAACACATAGTCAAACAATCACGGGTTTATACTAGGGGGTTTAATTTTTGCTGTCGCACGTTTCCTAACAATATCTGTCAGTATCTTTTAGAAACTGCATATTTATTTTATTGCGCTTGTTGTTTATAAAAATTATATTTGCAGACTGATGCATTCTTACTATTTAACATCAGTAACTAATATTCTAATTGTAATCAACATTTCGTCGGCTGGAAATGACGCATTTGCTACCAACTTTGTACATTATGTTGTCATCGAAAATTTAATTTAAATTATTACAGTTGATTGAAGCTGATTAAAAAATGCAATGGAAAAAATTATATAGGTATGAGTAATTGACAATTACGTGTTACATTGACAAATGGTGGAAATTTTGTGAGTGTTAATTCGAATATTTAATAATCCAATTATTATCTGTCAAAAGAGTCACTGACTTCTCAAACATATATTTAAATTTATATTTTGGAATGAATTAACACAATTACCACATGGCTCATAAATTATTTGATCAGTCAATATTCAGTTAAAAGGGAAATTAGGTAAAACTTTTTCAATTGATCATTTGCCGGATATTTTGACGCAGACACACCCTGCTATCCGCTTTATATAACGCATACATAAGTTTGTAAATAAGGTTGGGAGCATTGGCATGTTGATTGATTACACAAGTAACCATCATTACGAATGTACCGCTTGTTTACAATAACTTGCATAATCCTGTCCCTCTTAAATGGTCTTAAGTTTGCTTGCTAACTCATCGAAAATTGGAAAGGAAACCTAAATCAAGAAACCCTAAAATGTCGAACTTCTGAATATTGTTCTAGTAATCAGTTTATCGAAGATCTCATAAACTGATCAATAGTTGCTCTGCCATGGGGTCCGGCCTTGTAATTTCAAAATAGACACTCAAGTCGCGACAAATATACAAAACAGTGTCGTCAATAGTTTAATCTATGAGAGTGTTAGATCGTATTGTAAATTTGTAAGATGTACATTGTTAAAATAACGGAAGACTTAAGTAAATAAATAAATAACGAAACATCCGGTAGTATTTTTGTACATTCAGCATCCCATACAAAGTCGCATTCGGGTCATGGGAATGTTTCCTAAAGACAAGTTTATGAGGCAGTTTAACACTCTTAAACGTTTAAACTGCTTAATTGGAATCACAGACTGAAAAAACTTCTATTACTGTCGGAACTAGTCATAGATTGAAAATGAATTTTATGAATATGAAGAAGCACACGGCAAGGCCTTAGCCGATGAAAGTACTTTTTACAGAACCTGACGGATCTATCCGAATTCCACCATTCCTCTCTTTTCAAGTTTGAAACACCGCAGGATGCATACAAAGAGACTAAAAGGGCATCAGTAACACAAAGTGAACCTTCAACCGGTTTAGTTACCAACAGAATAAATCGCGCTTAATTTTTATTTAAACGGATTTTTCGAATCGAAGGCTCCTCGGACCTTTATTTTTTTCTTTGAGTAAAATTTGGTTCACATGCTGTAATGTGATGCATCTCCACCTAAGCTGCTGTTTATTTGCTCTGTTACATGTTTGTATATTGTCCGACATTGTAAGCACTATTGAAGGGCCGGACGAACAATATCAGTGCACAGATTTAACAGGTTAATCACCTCTATATCTACCGTTTGTATTAGTATTGTGATTACTTAGAGTGGTTCATAGAAAAGGCACATTAAGTCCATAGTTAAGGTCCATTGTGATAACACACGGAATAGCTACTCCTGAAACCAATTTAATTCCTTAACAAATCTTTTTAGGTCGATCATACTGATATTGTTCGGATTGTTAGATCAGACCTGTTGGACTTAGGTGCTTGCCAAATGACTCGGAACGTATTGCATCAAAGAGCCAACTACATGTATAGTTGGTTGTGAATAACGCTTAATTGGGTTTTTTTGAGTTTGGTAAAAGGCCTTCTTTGAAACATTGATGAAATGTCAATCTATTAGAAGTAGGTGCCTTGTGCCTTGTCTTGAAGTGGGTAGTGTTCTGGAACCCAACACATAATATTATTATTCACTATATTTCAAATTGTCTATAAGGCCCAATATATAGTTTCTTTTCCACAACGATTGATGTACTTCTGTGTACTTCTTTGCGCTTTTTATGGTTGCCATAATCCTGCTACCGAGAGGGCTATTCGCAGGATGGTGAATAAATTGAGCACACTGCTTCATTAAACATAAAAACAATACCCGTACAGAAAAGCTCGGCCTTTCGCAGACCACAACTTGGCAAATTTTGCCCCGTTACTTGAGCGTGACTTCTATTGACCCAGCAGCTGAAGGTAAACGACCAAAGACAACGACGTGTGTTTGCTGAATGCTGAACCTAATTTTTATCGAAAAATCATCTTCAGCGATTAGGTCCATTTTCGGAAGAATGGGTATATCAACAAACGAAATTGTCGAATTTGGGACGATACCAATCCACATAATATCCATTGCATCCCAAAAAAGTCACTGTTTGAAGTTCGTTTTTCGCTGTCATTATTTCTTTGAGAACAATGTTGGCTAGGCTATCACCGTCAACAGCAAGCGCAATACGTCGATGATTATCAACTAAATTTGTCCCGAATTGAATGATATGGACACCAACGAACTGTGGTTTCAACAGAACGACACGAGCGATTCGAGGGCATGTACATCTCATGTAAAGGTGATGTGAACTGGCCACCGAGATCGTGCGATTTGACCAGGCTGGACATTTTCTTGTAGGGATTTCGGAAGTCGCAGGTCTATGTGAATAAGCCCCAAACCACAGCGGCCCCCAAAGCCAACATATACCATGCCATCGCGATGTCATCGATGCATCGGTCAAATTCAGCCTGATTTATATGCCAGGGTCATGGAGAATTTCACAGTTCGAATGCGATACAAAGAAGACTTGGTGGACAATGAACGATATTATATCTCATACATACTTTCAATGACGTGCTCAGTGGTGCGATGGTTACTGCGATGAACTGCCGCGCGGAAGGTCTGGGTTCGAATCCCAGCCGTAGCAATACCTAAATGATTTTTTACAGGGCCTCCTCTCGTATTGATCTGACAAATCATCCGAGTAGTATCAATTGTCAAGAAAAGCTTAACTCGAGTTCACCATTCGGAGTCGGCATAAAGCAGGAGATCCCGCCATCATGCAAGAAATACACACCCACATATGAATGGTTGTGAGAAAGCTCGGCCCTGGGTACTAAAGAGCCTGTTGCGCGAAAAATTTGTATTTGTAATTTAATCGATAGGCATTTGAAATGAATAAAAAGTCGATGATGTCTCACATACACTTTGTTTTATTTAAATTTTAATATAGGAAGCGCTTAACGAAAGACCCTTTAGGACTCAAATTCATACATTTTTGCTGCAAACTACATTCATGTGAGAGTTTGAATTTCTTGAACGGCGAGGGCAGTACATGGTTAAGCAATTAAAGTCATTCTCGCCAAATTGGTAACCGCCAGGAAAGTTTGACGATTTTTTGCAAATTCAATTTACAGAAACTTTTTCAATTTTATTTTCTACTTTGAAAGTGTTTAGTAAACAAAGTAATTGCCAAGATGTATAAATCATTAAAAGTCATATTGAGTAGGTATGAACAAGTAAACGTGGTGGGGAAAGAATACATTCCTAGTGAAGATTCAGTTTTCTACACCGCTGACTTATCAAAACACGTTATTTTGCGATTATTCATATTTGTGAATTAACGCTAAATACAAGGCCTTAAACCAGCGTCTACATTTATTTATGGATTCAAAGTTACATTTTTACTTCAATGGTATACGTTTTTTATCTATATGCAATCTAAAATAATGAGATTTAGCAAGAAACATGGTTAATGCAGGATAACATGCAATTCTAACATCGAGGATGACATTTCACGCCTATTATGAGATACCACATTACTTTCACGATTTATAATAAAGGAGCACCATATACTCCCCAACGCCCACTTTTGTAAAAGATCGAAAAAGAGTGAATAATGCATTCAAGTAGAGGGAACAGTAAATAATATTCCTCATAAGTATCATACATACAAATTTTAAGGGATCACAAATTACGTGTTTAGGCTAATTAGACATGCTGAACGTCAATACCCATCAAATCTAAAAGTTTTTATACCCTATCCAATAGGGGTATATAAGTTTTGATACATAGTATCTAACATAGATACATTATTTAGATAGATATACCTTAAAGTATATGGAGCGACTCAGAATCACTATCTCAGTCAGTTAAGCCATGTCTGTCAGTCCGTCCGCCTGTCTGCATGTCGCCTAATAGTTGGGCCTAAGATTTTGAACTAGAGAATGAAATTCGGTGTAAAGGATCTTTGTGTGCTGTAACAGAACAAATGAAACATTTTTAAAATCAACCGGTAGGACTGGGTCGTACGCAACTTTCTCTTTCACAGCGAGTTAATTTGACGTTTTTAACAATTTGGCCAGAAAACACAATAATATTTATTTTGATTAAGGAAGCTAAAAATCATATAAATAATTTCGAAATGTGATTATACGAAGGTTTATCCGTTGAAAGTAATCAGTTTCCATGCGAATAATAATGATTTTCCGTTATTGGCAAAAACTGAAAATTGGCCCAAAATGAATTATATGGAACTCATGAAAACAGTAAAATTTCATTCAATTTGGCCAAATAGTTTGCGAGAAATAGACGATTTTCCTAATACGGCCTATATGCAAAAATCAGTTATATGGATATTCTCGAAAAACACTAGCTAAGCAGTTTTGTTGGAACTAATATATTTATAGCATATAAGAAGATTAATCAAAATTGTTATAGCCGTTTTCGAGCAAATTGAGGTTATGTATGATTTTTATATGGCAGGTACCGGTAATAACATGAATTATGACCAAACGAACGCTGGATACGAAGTTTGAAGAAAATCGTTCAAGTCGTTTAGGCTGCAGAGGCTTGTACGGATAGACGGACCGACGAACCGACGGACGGAATTCCAAAAAAAAACACTTTTTTGAGTTCCGCTATCATCGTAATATTAGAATCAATCAAAATTTCGAGGTCGAAAATTTCCACGAAAACAATATCTTTCTCTTTATAAGAGAAAGTTAAAAATGTCTGAACAACACATTTAGACAATTTCAAAACATATTTCGTCTATACAAAGTTTTTTGCAACATCCAATTTTTGTGTGCGTTTTCATTATAAAACAATTTTTCAGTCAAATTTTTGAAATATTAGAAAAAACTTTTGATACCAAATTATTAATAGGTAATATTAACCTGAATATTTCGCCCGTAGAACATTTCAGCCGATGCCCACTTTTTGGAGCCGTTTTTATAACAAAACAATTTGTATGCCCTGATACATAGCGTATGCAATAATAAAACGTCGTTTTTAGTCGAACCATAAAATATTTTAATCATTTGTTTGAGCAGTATACGTTGTGACAATGTCATTTTCTAAATGCATCCCAATAAAGTTTTTAAAGAAAGGATGGGATGGGATAGGGTATCAAACGATTTGCAGAGAGGATTGTAGCCTTCTTATAATTTTTTTTTTGTGGACACACCCTTACAAACAATTTCTTGGTTTAGAAGTCCAACCTGATTTAATATTGAGACACAAAAAAAAATGTATAGCCATTTTCAAAAATATACAAGAAATAGACAAATAATAATGACCCTGTTATTTTATGTATATAATTTATGTTTAAACATTTTTTAACAAACAATACGCACTCCCATCTACATGTGTATATGTCAACATAGTATGATTAACTGGTTTTTTTCGGCTAGGTTATGCATGAAGCAGTATTTTGTCTGACAATTTGAACGGCACGATAAAATTTGCAATTTAAATTAACCGTTTTTTTAATTTGTATTTTTAATTCTTATAAATAGATTTTTACAACATGAAAATAATTACGTTGTAACATTATTAAGATATGAAAAGAAAAGGACCATATGAAATAATAAAATAAATAGCCAGCACATAGGAAAACCTACCTATTGGCAGGCGAATAGAAATAAAACCACTGATCTTATTGAATTTTTGTAAGCAAAAATAATATCACGTTATGGTAGAGGAAGCACCAGATCTTGGATATGACTATTCTTCAATACTTCTGGAGGAAAGTATACTGCTTTCAGAGACAATTCAATAAGAAGATAAATAAGAAGAGGCTGTGCAGATATTTATTTAACACCTTTGAAAGACTAAATCAAAGCCTAAAGAAATATTTCAAATCATTGCACCAAAGAGAAGAGCTAGAAGAAGGTGGCAAAAGTCAAGGGCACCAGTAAAAAAAACGAATTAACTTAATTGGTAAATATAGAGCTTCGATAAGAGAACATAACAATGAGGGTCTTAAAACATACCTTAGCAATCATAAAAATGATGCTAGTACAGAATACTTACTCTGGAAATCAACAAAGAAAATTGATCACACACTTTGCACCAGTTAAAAACAGAGAAGGTACCTGGGCAAAAAGCCGGTGAATTTATTTTCTGAATATCTTGCAGGCGTCTTCCACTGCTATGAAGCCATCGAGTAACAAGGAAAGAAAGAACGAGGAGGAACGTATTCAACCAGTAGAGGAGAACAAAAAATTGCCAATGAAATAAAGGAAGGTGTCTGCACTGGCTTTTTCGTTTGAGCAGTTGTTGGTATAATATCTGTAAAGAAGTATTAGGCAGGAGACATTCCTACGATGTTCGAGCGAGACTATGAAGTTTATTATGGTTGAGTCTCCTATCAGTTAATCGCACGCTGTTGTATCCCAATGCTGCAGACAATGCCTGAGCAGGATCCTAATGTATTGCTCCAAAAAATTAAGCAACTGCGCACACTCCTAGTGATATGGTGCAAGGAAATAACTTCACGGGCAACAAAGGGCGTCTTCCACTACTATGAAGCCATCGAGTAACAAGGAACGAAAGAAAGAGAAGGCACGTATTCAACCAGTTAAGGCGAAAAAAAATTGGCACTGGCTTTTTCGTTTGAGCAGTTGTTGATATTATGTCGGTAAAAGAGTATAAGGCAGGGGATATTCCTGAGATGTTTGAGCGAGGCTATGAAGTGCGCTAAGGTTGAGCCTCCTGTCAGTTTATCGCACGCTGTTGTGTCCTAATGCTGCTTATTTATTGATCCATCAAAGTTAAACGACTGCACACATTGCTAGTCATACGGTGCAGGGAAATAACTTCACGGGGAATAACTTCACATGGGAAATAAAATCACCTCGAGTGGAAAATAACTTTTTTTTTTTTAGAATTTCATTTTGGAATTTGTCTATTACAATTGGAGAGCAAATATGAAATGGAGTTGTAAGCGGTATGAAATCACAAAACAAAATAAATCCCCATTGGACAAAACCACATAAAAAAAGGCCAACTGGACATTATATCCAAAGAAAAAATATGCATGGACAAAATCTCCAACGACAAAATCTTTTTGCCTAAGTCTCCACATCTGCAAATCTTTTTTAACTTTCTCTTACAAAGTGAAAGATATTGTTTAATATTACGATAGCGGAACTCAAAAAAGGGGTTTTTAAAGTTCCGTCCGTTGATTCGTCGGTTTTTGTTAGCGAATTTGTATCTTTTTTTTAATAATAAATAATTTCATTACCTTGTTTGAATTGTTATAATTCAGGGCTATCGCAAATAAATTTTCCTGGGAAACTGTTTTCATTCAGCAATCTGATTCACATTGCTGACAAGGAAAAAATTCCAAGGAAAAAATGTGTTCGTGAAAATAAATGTATTTGAAATATTCATAGCAAATATATTTACTTTGTGTATGACATTTTATTAATCTTAATCTAAACCAGATAGGTATCTCCAAAAATAGATGTTCAAGTATATCACTGCGATTTAATCGCATGATTCACTACTTGAACACCTATCATTTGGAGATTTTGGTTTGGCGATTTTAGCCCTGGGCATTCTCTGGAGATTTTATTGCTGGAAATTTCAATTCGGGGAATTTGTCTTGGAGAAAACGTTCTCAACCCATGGAGTGTTTTATAATATCATAAAATGTTAAGAAAACTGATTTCCCACAAAAACTGAAGTTATTTCCCATTCGAAGTGAAGTTATTTCCCATGTGAAGTAATTGACCGTGAAGTTATTTTTATGTACTTAATACCTGTGGCGTGAATTTTTAGCGCACCTCGTTTACTAGATTTAACTGCGCCCGAATTTTTTTATCAGGATAGTAAAAAAACAAAGTGTATGTTAATAAAACAGAGAATGTTAAACAGTTAAAGTAGAATAATCAAGATGTACGGAGCAATATTTGGACATTTGTCTTATGTCATAACTCATAATGACTTTCCATTAAATGTATTTCATATTACAAGAGTCATATATTTTTTTGATATTGGTATAGGTCTTATTTGGCTCTTCTTGTATAATCAGATACTTAGGGGTGGTTAAATTTTAAGGGCCGATGTTGAATGTGAACCCACACCTAAACGTCCTGTTTTTTTCTGCATTTCATTTGACATTTCTCAATTTCAATTTGAACCATCGAGCAAGGTGTTAAAGTTAATCAGGCTAATTATGAAAATGGGCGTTCAAATCAAAATGCATATCGTGCACTTCGTGATTTTTTCGGTCAATTTAATCGGCCAAATGCACTTCTTCTCACTTCTCACGCTCGTCGTTGATGAACATTTTGCAAAAACACTTGCATTTACACGCTTACAAGGTGCAATTGACTCAAGAACTAAAGCCTCTTGACCATTTCAAGCGTCTTCAATGGTCAGAATGGTGGCAAGAAATGGTAACAGTAGATGATCAATTTTCGAAGAAAATCATCTTCAGTGATGAGGCACATTTTCACCTCAGTAGATTCGTCAATAAGAAGAATTGTCGCATTTGGGCGAATGGTAATCCAAGAGTTATTGTCGAAAAACCAATGCATCCACAAAGAGTGACTGTTTAGTGCGGTTTATGGGCTATTGGCATCATCAATTTCCAAAATGAAGCCGGTCAGGCAGTTACTGTGAATGGTGTTCGCTATCGTGAGATGATAACGAACGTTTTATGGCCCGAATTGTAAGATATGGATGTAGACGATATGTGGTTTCACTTGCCACACAGCTAACGAAACAATTGCAATTTTGCGCTACAAATTCAATGGCCGTGTTTTCTCACTTGGTGGCGATTACACTTAGAACCGCAATTCCAAAAACCCCTATGTAGAACCACGAGCATAACACATCTGAAATTTCAATATATCGACCGAGAAATTCCGGCTTCAGTATCAAAAACAGACTCCAAATAACAAATCACAGACCCCAGACTCTGAATGGGAGACTCAAATTGTTTGAAAGCAACTTTTTTTAATCAGGTAAGGTACGTTAAAACATAAGAATTGTAAAAGTCTCAGCTTCCAATTCACAATACATCTCCTTACTACGTATACCTATACTGTGAAAAAAAAATATAATTCCAAAGTCCGCCTATCAGGGTTAAGAAATTGAAATACAGGTCTTTCAACTTTTGCACGAAAAGTCATAATTATTTTATTGACATTTCAAAGTAAATGCCTGTATCTGGATATAGAAACTCACCTGCATTAACACCAACAACAAAAATGCGCCTTTTAATGGTCACCTCTGGTCTCCTCACTCTGCATTCACAAGAATCTTATGAAATAAATTTTTCACTCTTTATTTGACATTCACTTCACACTCACTCACAACTCGATGGATGATGATGCATACCGTAAAGTATCTCGATATTAAAAATTTATTTATTTTCTCCTTAAAATTCTGCACGGGAAATACAAAAAAAATTATAAATTATTTATTTTCGAGCGCAAAATGCCGGCAAAGGCAAACCACGAGCACCACGCGGACAAATGGAAACGCGATAACTGCAAGATAAACAAAAAACCAACAGAAACAAAAACAAAACAAAACAAAAACCGAACCGAACCGAAACCGAAACTCACGATTTAACTCTGCCGCACACACTACCATAAGAAATCGAATCCGAAAATAAACAGAAAACAAAATCAGTATCGGTAACCAAAACCCGGATATAGCACTTTCGATAAGCAAGCCAGAGACGGTGATAAGGAAAAGGACATGCGGCGAATATAATTGTAGTGTATCACCACCCACTAGGCTCCTTTTTATTTACGAATTCACCGAATTCTGACAGCACTGCACCTCGCATAAACAGACGATATTATTTTCGCAAGCACCCAGTGTTCTTGACAGGTGGATCCTGCGAAATTTTCATGAGATACCTGTCAAGGTGTGGTGGACGGGGGTTTATGGATATCGATTTTTATCACCGAAGCAAAACAAAACAAAACCCCTTCTTTCTTGTTTTTTTTTTTTGGGCAACGAAAATAAACAGAAGAAATCCCGTTAAAGCAACCACTTGACAGAAGGAGAACCAAATGTCAGTAGTCTCTGTGGCAACCAAGAGCAAACAATACTGGAAATGTGCGTTTGATGTTCCGTTACAAATACAATGCTGTGCGAATGGGGTGCGGCGGGTGTTTTCTTGGACTCCACCAAAAAAAAATAATAAAAACACACGCACGAATACAATCCAATCAAAATTCCACACATAACAGAAGGAACACACTCTGACTGACGATTGACAGATGAACGAACCAAAATCAAAAATTTTGTTTTTACATCACTCCCGTTTTTGTCGGAGAAATTCTTATGTGGGCTTTGGGTTTACTGCACACGCAAAGCACGAAAAGCACTAACCGGCACTGAATATGGTGAGACGCAGACTGAATGGCTCAAAAGTGGCCACTCTGCCGTGGAGGTTTGTTTATAATCGTCAACATCATCTGCCGTTCCAGCAACAAACACGTTCTACACGTGAAAAGAGGTGAACGAGTTGCTATTGCTTTGCTGCCAGTGGAGTGGTTGTTGTTGTTGGTGTTGCTAACTGGGGGGACTGGAAAGAGAAAAGTTTTCCCATTTTCCATTTTCATCCCGAAATCAGGTGGCCGAGACGTGGTAGACAGACCCCGTGACTAGTGAGTAGAGTATGGAAAAAACGTACCGGACGCGGGCCAAGAGCAAGAATTCACTTGTTGTGTTGAGAATTGGAATATGACGTTTGGCTGTGGGGAATTTGTTTCCAATATGTATGATACGAAGATATGGTGAATATGCGAAACTTAACTGGCGAGAAGGGGATTATGGATTTATTGGCGCTCTTGCTCGTGCATTGTGGATGTGGAGTTGATGTAGGACTTGGTATTTGGAATGGAATTGAGCGGCACTTGCGCACTTTTGAAAGATTGGGGTTTAGAGGGTTTAGCTGTTATGTTTGCTGTTGGTATCTTCATGCTCCACTGGAAAGGGAGCAACTTGTTGAAAAGGTTTTTCTGCTTTTGCAAAAAATGTTGATAAGAAATTAGTGTTGCCTTGGTGTCAAATATTAGTGATGTGCAAATTTGTTCATTGGTTGTGGAATCACTACATTTGAGTGATATTGAATACGATTTTGCTCAAGGTGTTTTCAAAGTTATGTATGGCTTTGATTAGAATTTTAAGGCATGGCGCCGATTAGCATTAGGTAACAGAAAACAAAAGGTTAGTTTTTATTGAAAGAATCGTCCACCTATTGGCTTTTATTTATTTATTTTTTTTGTTAGTTTATTTTAATATAAAAGTTAAATCATGTTAAGTTTGTAGATTTGTTTATAAAAAAAAGCATATAATGAGACGATAAACTGATACGAAAACAAAATAAAAAGAAATGGTCTTTTTACTGTGGCACTCCACTCCAGAGGGGCACTTCCTTTACTATCCGGATAAAGTCATCGTAACAGCAGCAAATCAATGGACCACGATACTTGGAGCTTGCTTCCCTTGTCAGCCATGTAATTTTTTCACACTCACTTTTGCAAATGGCCCGCCGCGATAAATCCTCTGATTGCATATCTGGATCGCAGAATACTCCAAAGGTTACCGCCTTGTCGGCGTTCTTGACATGAATCCAAATCAGCTCTGGCATTGGAAAGCGAATTCGTCCATCACCTACGGCCGCGCAGAATTCCATTTGTGCGCCATTTGAATTTTGCAAGACATTACCCCATGACTTCGGATGTAGATGTCCAGTTCAATGTTGTAGCTCAGGTCCATTATGTCTTTTTTATGGAGATTTAGCGTGAAGAGATTATAGCGCATGAGGAAGTAGTTCCACGATATTTTCTTAACAGCGTTTAATTGGTTGTGCATTAAAAGGGACTCGTCTAAATAACTGCTGAATACAGGTGCCTCCTTGATGCCGAGAATATTTCAAACTCTCTCGTAGATTTCATCAAAGCGAAGAGCCTTGACGAATTCAATTTTGTACTTTGAATTTGGATGGTTGTGCAGAAGAAATGACTTGTCAGCTTTCTGTAGATATTCCGATGGACCAACCAATTTGACATGTCAAAGTGTGTCTTACCATTGGTCATATCAAAGCAGGACTCTTCAACGATGTAGGTGTACTTCTGAATAGGATGAACATATCCGAAATTTGTCGATGTCAAATTAATGGGGCATCCATACACGGGGTAAGGTTTTCTCGATCACTCGCATGTCACATGTTAAATCTTTTAAATTTACACCTTCCCGTTGGCCATCCAATTTAAATTGTCCTGCTGATCCAAACTTCCTCTTGATTTTTTGTAATTCGGATCACATGACCACCGAATCGGATCCATCCACATTATCGTACAAGGTACCATTTGTGTTGTAAATTAGCGGCCATTGGTAGCCATTGTGCACTTTCGACGAGAATTTTATTTCGCAGCCACCCGATCGACCGCTACCGCTGCTTCGTGTAGAACGCGACCTAACGGACACAATACTGATCGCGATCACCAAAATGATCCCGACTCTATGAACTCCTTTTGTTAGCATTTTTATAGTAAGATTGAATCTGAATGCGATGCAATTTTTGTTGTTCCATATATAAAAACAATTGATGCCACTAGCGCGGTCTCGTTGATAATCTCGTGGGCCACACTTTATCAGCCTACCATCAATAGGTGCAAACACTAAAAATGACACGTTGAGACATCTCGACCATAATTGTCTGAATTTTGAACTTTTTTGTATTGGCTACAAAACACGATTTCAGATTGACTTTTCTTTTGTTGTAATTTTGTGTCTGTGAACTAAGTGTCGGTGTGGCTGTCAAAGTGTCAAGTTTCACGTCACACAGGTTGTTTGTTTTTTATTAAAATTATATTTCACATAGAAATTCTGCAGTCTTAATGGTTAATACGATTTTTTCACATCCGAAATAATATTAAATCAAAAAGAAAATCACTCTAGTCAAACTGACAATAATCATTTGTATTAGTGTTAGTGCAAGGAGGGGTAAATCTGGCGAAAAATTGATCTGAGATCAAAAAAGAAAAACATTTATTTGCCCAATGGAAGACAACAACTGTCAAAATCGGTCTTTTGACCAAATTTTTTAACAATGGAAAACGACATTAGATACAGCATAGTCATCTTGTTAAGGTCTACCAACTCCGACTCTCAGGCTGGCAAGCATTAACTGTCTGGTACAACTGCAGTAAACTAGGTTAAGAAGGAAAGGGTCTCCCCTTAAGGCAACTCTTTTGCCCGAGACGGAAGAATGTCAAGACAGAATCAATGGTGACGTCTAGGAGTTTGGCTGAACAAGCGCAGAACTTAAATGTTCGAAATATCTGGATTCTGGACAACAGATAATGTAGGAATCATTCGAATGTGCCGAAAGGCGAACGGCAGTGCAAGATTCCGCGAGTGGATAGAGATGGCCTTAAGAGTTACGTTGATTTAATAAAAAAAAAACATAGGAGAAGGCTACAATTAACTGTGTGGATTGTTTTATACACTATCCCATCCCATCCTTACAATCAATATCCCTTTTACCTATGGCAAGGAAATTTTAAAATTGACATTGTCGCAACATATTGAACAGACGGTTTATCAAAATCTTGTACGGTTCGATATAAAAAGAAACCTTTTTCTCCTGCATATGTTACGGCTTATTGGGAAACAAATGGTATTTGTAAAACGCCTCCATAAAGTGGCTGTGGGCTTGAATGATGCATAGATGAAATTTTTGTTTTATCAAACCCAATGAAATTGCATCAAACGTTTTTTCAAATATTTTTAAATTTACCGAAAAACGTTTTTTACTGAAAACGTTCTCAAGAAGTGAGAGTGGCAAAAAAAACTTATATGGACAAAATATAGATATTCAGATTGACTACATATGTTGTTCAGACACTGTTTCAAAATTCCCTACTGTTTGGCCAATAGTAACGTTTTTCTTAAAAGTGGGCGTGGCAGTGGACGCATTTTTAAAATTTGAACACTTATTCGAACAGCACGTACAAGGATCACATGTACCGAATTTCATTACCCTTGCCAAAATGTAAGGCCCAAAAACCGGTGACCTACAGACGAACGGACAAGCAGACAGACATGGCTTAATCGATTCAAATAGCGATTCTGAGTCGATCCATATACTTTGAGGTATATCTAGCTAAATTATTTCTCCATGTTACAAACTATGTATCAAAACTAATATACCCCTATGGGATACGGTATAAGAACTGGCACCTAAAGTTCAAGGTTGTTCTGAACTAAGTGACGTTAGCTTGACGCGCCGTGCATCGTTGCAATGTTGACTACACTTCAATTGTGATTGTTCTACCTCCGAATGGTAACTATCGGATATATGTCTAATCCAACTGGATTTGGCTTGAAAAACTTATTGTTGCTAGTGCTGATAACACAACTAAAAACAACAACGCCATAAAAAGCTTGATCGGGATTACTGGCATTGCCTGCTGTCCTAAAGTGAATACATTGACTTGGTCCTCCAGGTAAACGGAGTTATGCTTTGGCTTTACTTTAAGAAGTGCATGTCGGGGTGCAGCCGAAAGACATAATGTCCTTCAAACAAGACATCACTGCCATTTAAGAAATACGATTGGATTGGTTGCGTAAAAGGAGGATGAAAACATTGACATATAACTACTATGGTCAGTGTTATGCTCACTATAACGTGAGCGACTGTTACGATGTGAATTTGTTATAAGCATGCTAAGGCAAGTACCCCTATCGAGGTATCCATTCGAAAGGAAATTTTCTACGATATGTTCTACCCAGTTATCCGTTTCCATTAGCATTTTTAACAAATCATCCAAAAAGACCGCAAAGTCCATTGCAAAACGCGTATCCAATAATCTCTTGATTGGTGTCAATGGAGAACAGTGGTGACAATTTCGACAACTTATTAAGCAGAAGCGGAATATGGTGTGATAAGTTAGATGAAGAATGCCAACAGATGATCGCAGCCAAAAAAGAGAATTACAAGGCAAGCTGCAGATGAAGTCGAGAACCACCATTAAGCTTAATAGGCAAAGCACACAAACTTTTCCGAAAGATGGAAAAAGAGGAAGAAGTGCAAAAGTTTTACTTACTTAAGTTGCGCTACAGTCCGGAATGAGCCTGTGCCTCAACTAACGTGCCTCTCACATTAGCCCGGTCCTTAGCTAATTGCATCCAGTTGCGCACTCCAAGTTGGTTGAGGTCGATTTCTACTTGTGCGCGCCACTTAAGGCGATGTCTTCCTCTACTGCGTCCGACTTCTGGCTTTGGAATCGAAGACTCGCGAGCCTTCGTGCAAAAGAGCAAAAGTGTCACCAAAGTGTAAAACGTCAAAGCCAGGAATACAAGGTGCAAACAGAATCCTGTCGAGATGAACAATTAAAGATCGTGGTTGGGGCACAATCGATGCCACGATATCGGTGCAGAGGCATAAGTCTCCTAAGTTTCGCCAACAAGATCCTATCTGCCGTAGTATGTGAACGTCTGAAACCGCCCACCAAAAACCTCTACGTCCCTTATCACTGTGATTTTAGACCAGGAAAGTCCACACTTCACCAGGTCATGGGAAAATCCAAGAAGTCAAATCCGACAGCATTTGTAGCGACGAACTTTAAACAGCCAATACTAGTTCTGGAGATGGAGAAGTCTTGCTGGTCCATCAATATCGGCAATGACCTCACTAAAACATTCTATACCAGGAAAGGATTCAGACAAGTTGAAGAGCTGTCATATTCTCTCTTCAACACCGTGAGGGCTGTGCAAGACTCCCGAGCCAATACCAGAGCCACAACCATCAATTAATCGGTGAAAGCCTTACCTTACGCCATACGCGCGGTGAGTGCCGTTGCTCCGTCCTGATTTGTTTAATTGCGGCAAAAAAAACTCGGTTAACAGTGGCATTCTCGAAAAAAAAATGGCCTGAAGACTCCTCCAGCGTGAACAGCGCACCATGCAGTAACTTTGATCGGTTGTAATGGCTCCTCGTGCATTAGTCGTGGATTTTCGATGCCCCAGAAGCGATAGCTTTGCTTGTTCACGTACCCGCTGAGGTGGAAATGAGCCTCACCGCTCATCGCTCGTCGAAAAATCTTCCACTTCGATTACTCCGCGTTCTTGGGCAGTGTATCGATCCATGTTCACTTGTATTCTACTTCTGTCTAGTCCACAAATGTCAAAACAGATTTGACATTGGCGACCATTTGCAAAAATAAGAGCATCTTCAAATAGGGTGATCTGTATATAACGA
Organism: Rhingia rostrata; assembly: GCA_949824845.1. Classification (NCBI taxonomy): domain Eukaryota; kingdom Metazoa; phylum Arthropoda; class Insecta; order Diptera; family Syrphidae; genus Rhingia; species Rhingia rostrata. The sequence goes on along the minus strand of OX463755.1, from coordinate 94,025,179 downwards.
CGCATTCAACGTTTAAAATAACAGGTATATGTAGAACCAATAAACACCGATATTCTAGCCCGAAGAGGTTTGTATTGTCAGCTAGAAGGGAGACACTGTAGAGAAAGAAAACACATTAATTGGCATTCACTGTTTAAAGCTTAAAGTGTGAAACTATAAGCAGTTAGCATAAGTCTGAATTAACTAGAAAAGTTATTGTCTTAGGCCCATCTTCATTCCGAGATTAAGCGCTACTTTGGGAAGAAAGTATGATCATAGATCGTAGATCGTAGGCAAGACGGTGAAAATATATTCGATCTATAGTTGGATTGATTTTTGAAGTTCCGATAATGAATACTCCTTTTCTTTGAAGACCACGTATATTTTGAAATGCAGTCAATATGTATGTTGTTCTGTTCTTTTTGGTATGCCCAAGTCCCACGTTTTGCTGTGGTTGTTCTTTTTCTTGGTACGATTTTTACAGGGATGGTTCCGCTGTAGCACCGAGTGGTGGATTAAGTCATGTCTATTAAATCCCAACCTTTAAGAACCAATCTTCAGAAATCTAAAACGTGGTAACAACTGCAACTGCAAAAAGAATCTTAAGGCATGATGTGTTGAGCGACAAGTGGGCGGGCCTTTGTATTCCTACTAGTAAGTGACACATGCAAAAACCTATTGTAGTTGCTCTTGTCTTGTTTCAAAAACAATAAGATCGTTTATTCAAAACCAACAACTTTCGACTCGTTATTTAACAGATTTAGAAGTGTGTCCATTGAGTAAATATCCAATTCGAAACTTCCTATCGAACAGGATCTACAAACACCACCTTGCCTTTAACTTGTTGCACTTTAATCCTCAAATGTCCTTCATCGTTCTAATTTGAAAACAAAAACGAGAACAAAATACTCGTGCAATGTTTTCGAAACCCACTCCAAATATTCCCTGAAGGTATTGACAGAACTCCTTAAACGTAAACTTAACTTGTAGTCAAACAATAAACGTGTCTACTAATTCGTATGAATTTTGATCCTTCCGCATGGACAGGAGAAAGTTGCCAGATTCCTCTGCACTCTAACAATACTATGATACTTGCATTCAATATAAAACAAACCGTAGAAAGACAAACTCTGAGAATTTCTAATAAAATCCTCTGATAGCACTTCCAGTCATCCTATGTCCTCCTGCTCCTCAGATCTCCTTTGGGACGAATGCTGTGCGATATCTGCCAACATCGGAAGATATCCGGATGACTTTACAATCCGTTTCTGTGGCAATACAAGTTTTTAGGAGTTTTCTGTTGTCATGGTTCATTTCAGTTTGAAAGGAGAACTCCGAGGAAAAAAAAGGACTCGGTTTAATTATTTTCACAAGTGTCATAAAGTTTTACAGCTATATTGCGGCAATAACTGAAGGCATACGCGATGGTACTAAGGTTGAACTTAAATAATTAAACCCTGTTGTCGCATCGGTTGACCTCAACAAGCTGGGAAGAACTCATCACAACAACACCTTTGTTTAGTTTGTTCGGATTTTGGAAAACATCTGTTTTAGCATATTTAGCAGATTCCATATCCCTATGGACTGGGAATTCGATAATCGTTCGCTCACATGCCTGCGGCATTGATATGTGTGTTTAGGATGCAGACAAAAAAAATTAAACTTCAACATCAACATCAACCTCCCTTACCAAAACAGGATACAATACATTGTTGGTTGTGCCGCAGTCAAAATGGCCAACAAAGCTAAAATTAAGCATCTGCTATTTTATTTTCCTTTATTTTTGACAGCGTGAGGGAGAGAGAGTGAGATGATAAAAGAAAATCGGATCGAGAATATTTCGCTGGTGTTTGGGTAAACATTTGCCCCGCTCTATGTTCGTCCTTTCCAAGCCCGCTTGCCTAACTTCATAGGGTTATTGGTTTTCATTTTTGCAAATGTGTCGTCTAGGGATAAATGTGTTTGTGTGTGTGATTATTTGTCTCCTTTAAAACACAATTTTCAAACATTGACACGCTTTATGGTCTCCCAATGAAATTGAAAAATCATGCTGTGTCCTTGCTATTGATTTTCATGGGATGTCTGAATAGTTTTTTTTTCATTTAGAGTGGAGGCATTGAGGTGTTGATGTGGGTTTTATTTGTTGGTTCTTTTTTGTGATATGAATTGGGAGAAATGTCAATCTGTTGGTTGTGGTGAAGTCAACCAAAAGCGTTGTTGGGAGATCCTTGCGTATTTTCTTATGTTCATCGAAGTGGGTTAAACCTGAGCTACTCGAGTTGCGAAAGAGGGTCAACACATGTGATTGGTCCAAAACGGCATGTAATTTAATGCATCCTGGAATAATCGCCTTCAACGCTGACCTGAAGTTGGACAGACTAAGCATCAGAAAGAGGGTTAATCTGACGAGCAAAGTAAAATACAAAGTAACCAACATTTAAGAGGAATAAGGGGTGGTATAAGCCCTCAAAGAGAAATAACCCATTTAGTCATACAGATGACGCATTGAGCACAAAGAAACAGAAACTTTTGCTCACCTGCCTAATGGTACTGGCGGGCGGTGTGCACGTGCACACATGAGAAACGAGATCCAAACATGTGGCGAACTATGCCAGTACGACCCGCCATAGATTACAAAATTATTATGATCTTTGATTCGGAAGGTTGACTTGCATTTTGATCTAGGGCTTTTGGTAGACGCACGCTGAGCAATTTAGAACGCAGGAAGGCCACTGATGGGATTCCATTTATTGTACTAAGAACCAATCAGGTAAGCTAGCTCTTTGCAAATTATGTTTTCTTTTATTATGTTTTTTTTTTCAAGTACCCAACTAGGAAATTGCTTGTACCCTTCTGATTCTGCAAAAAATGAAAATCCGTGCTTAAATACTACAGACCCATGCCTTCGTTATCAATCAATTACCATCAAGATGGTTTGCATTAATTCCTGATCAGTATTAAGGATTTCGAACCGGATTCTAGTGCGGAAGCTGAAACGGTCAGTCCTGCCCTCAAAGGCAAAAGGGAATTTTGGTCACGCTTTTCCCCGTTTTAATCAATTATTCCTACAGATAAGACTTTGCCCCATCGAGAGGAAATACTAGCCTTCTCATTGCAGATGATATGGTTAAAAACTCGCTTTCAGAAACGTGTTTAACTCAGCCAGGTGGAGTGACATGATGAGCGCGCTAGAAACACATCCAACATTACAGTCTCTTGCGGATGGTGAAGGAGAAGCAATTTCTCAAGATCCTGGGCCTATAGAGCATCGTAGGGATCGATTTTGGATCCTGGCCAATATACTTCTCTCTAAAACAACCGAGAAAACAAAATACAACTAGACAGACTGGTGGCAACCTTCCACAGTGCCACAGTAGGCCACTAGACTTGAACGATTACAAGTCATCTCTCAAAATTTGCAAAATCAAGATTAGGAAGGAAAATAGAGCATCCTGGAGCACATTTGTGGCAGTATAGAAGAAACCCCAATATCTAGCTACCTACTTAAACCAGATAGTCAATGGACAACCTCCAGTATTGGAAAACATTGACCTACTTTTGGACACCCACTTTCCTTGTATCACCTCAATGAAATCATCACTAAATAAAATCGTCTTTGGGTTATCACAAGCTTGAAACCGAACCGGCGTCCTGTCTCCTATGCTCTCGAACCTAGTGATCAACGAATTAATAAATCTAGAAAGCGAATGATGCAAGGTGATTCGCGTCAGTCTCGAATTCGCAGAATCAGCCAAGTACCTGGGGGTGGCCTTGGATAATAAAACGCTTAAAAAAAAGACACGGTAGCATTATACATATGTAAAAATGCAACTGGAAAGAAATGGCGCATGCAACCACATATCACTGTTTGGCTATGCCCTTGCATGGAGTGTTAACCTTCTTGGAAAACTTGAAGGAACAGATTGTATATGCATTTTTAAACCTCTAAAAACCACCCTGTCCACCGTGTCCGTAGGGAAACAGATGGCAGCTGGGCAGCTGTGAGACGGGGATCCTCTCAAGGTGAACATACGAAGATATTAAATCACCTTAACATAACAGAAAACACCGACTGCATAGCTTCAAGTCAACCATCACCAGTCGTCTCGAATGGTACTCGGATTTGATTGGAGAAAATAAAAATAACAACGATGAGTCTAAAAACGAATCTGGAGTGGGTAGATATGCTTAACTTAAACATATCCCTTCGCCTTCCCGATCATTGCGTTTTCCACGCGGAAATCATGGCAAATAAAGAATCCTTGTCTTGGCCGAGGTGTAATGCAATATCGAGGAAGAATACTAGCATCTCTTCAGTGATCGCCAAGCGGCAATTAAATCCTTGGGATTCATTTTATTTATATCTAAATCAGCACACGAATGCCGACTATCTCTTAATGAGATGGCAGTGTAATACCCTTAATATTCTACCGCCAGTAGAAACGCTAGATATGTCCCTTACTACATAAAAATTACTAATCGAGCTGGCTGCGACACGTCTCATATCCAGGTATCTCTGGCCAAACGATAACCTGAAGTGCTCTCTCTCTGTTTGATAATGCTTAACAGATCAAACATCAGTACCATTATCCGTGTCCTTAGAGTGCACTGTCCTCTAGGCATACATGCAAAAGGACTTGGCTTCTTAAGCACTGACTTCTGCGAAGCTGCATCTTCCAAGCATACTTGGAAGAGGAAGAGATGCAGTGTATTCCTCACCTTCTCTAATCTTGTTCAGCTCTCTCCAACAAAAGAAAACTCCATCTAGCAGACTACTTCCTTGACCATCTAGGTGAACTGGCTAATATTAATGCCAGAAATAGCCTAGCGTATGCGAAAAATAATACAGGTTACCAAAGTGCACTACTGATTCGTAAAGGCAAGGGTTGTTCAAATACTAAGGTTGCGAGAATTTCGAAATTTTCACAGTTCTTCCAAAATGCAGTAAACCGATCGCAATAGTTTTGATAACTGCATGTGGACCTAAATTTAAAAAATTTCTGAATATGGAAATTAAAATAAAGTCGGTCATATGAACCACAATGTTGATCCTGCGGAAGTGGTCATTATTGAAAATTCCTTTGGTTCATATTTGTGAAGGGACCATTCATGAGGAATTGTTGCAATAGTTTGCGAGAAATTTTTGATTTTATTAATGCAGAAATCCGTTATTCGGATTTTTTTCGGAAAAGCTTTGTATGCAGTATTATTCAAGCAAATATCATCGTTTATGTTAAATTTAATCAAAATTATCTGAGCCATTTTTAAGAAAATAGAATTGTGACAAATATACTGTAAATACTATGTTTAAAGAAAATCTGTTTTGTCTTTTATGAAGGAAAAGCTAGTACGAACAGACGGAATCACTAGAAAAAATTTTTTTCATCTGAATGTTGGAATAAATAAAAATCTGGAATTGCAAAAGTTATATTTGTTATAAGAGACTCAAAGGAAAAATTAAATCTGGTAAGTAAATCGACGACACATAAAGGGTGTTTTATTTTTGGAGATGTTGGTTTTTCGAATAGAGATAAAACTGACATTTATGTTCAGTTTGGTTTGCCACTTCACCATGAACAGGTTGACAAATGAACAATGCTTGAAAATCGTGCAAATTTATTTCGGAAATAATGGTTCAGTTCACGAAGTTTACCACAAGCTCCGTCCATATTATGGTCGACATAATCATCCATCAGAGCAATTAATTCGATTAACCATGGATCGTTTTCGCACTACGTTTACTCTATGTGTTAATACGCATCCGCAGAGACGTCGAACCGTGCGCACCGAGGAAATAATTGCCGCTGTAGAGCAAAGTGTTGAAGAGGACCAGAAAGAATCGATTGTCCATCAGCTTTATGGAATATTTTGCTCAAAGATCTTTGCTTACGATGTTACAAGATCCAGATTCCATGGGCTGGTGGAGTCATTCCGCCATAATTCTTCCAAAATGATGCTGGAGAGTCAGCTACCGTTAATGGAGACCGGTATAGAGCCATGATAACCGACTATTTTGTTCCGGAATGGGATGGTATGAATGTGGATGAGATGTGGTTCCAACAAGACGGCGCTACATGCCACATAGCGTACGTCATAATCGATTTATTTAAGGAAACATTCGATTTGACACCATTGGATTATTTTCTTTAGGGATATATGAAGTCGCTCGTCTACGCCAACAAACCGGAAACGTTAGCGGATTTGGAAGCTAAAATTCGTGGCGTTATTGCCGACATACGGCCCCAAATGCTCGAAAAAAGGGGTTGAAAATTGGACATCTAGACGGGCCACATGCCCGAATTCATATTTAAACATTAATAGCATAAATTGATGGAAATTAAAATCATTTTCTTGTGTTTTATTTCAATTCTAAGTTCTATACATCTAATGCAAAACTCTACACTAACATTCTTCATAAAGCAAAATATTTGCATAACTATGAACCGCCGTGAACCTAGTAGGATGGTAGTTAAATATGAGGGATAACACTCATTATAATACTCATTACACATCATGGGGGATGTGTTCAATTACGTTATTTCTTCAACACAAGTCCTTGAAATTGTAAATGACAAAAAGAAATGTAAGGACTTCTTGACTAGGCTTGAAAAGCATTGGCCTTTTTAATAAAAGATTTATTTTCATATAAGTACCTAATCATACCTTCAGGCAAACGCTTTGATGCCCTCAATCAGCTTATAATCATACCTGAAATAGAAACAAAAAGAAAATATTTAATGATTAGATTAGATTTAGATTTATTGTTTTCTTGTTTATAATACAAATAATTTATGTTACAAAAATCATTAAGCATGACTTTGCCGTCTGCCTGATTGACATGAGATTAAACATTTAATAACAAGTTTGTTTTAATGTATATTATATTCTTGAATTTAAAAAGATTGAAAAAATATATAAAAAGCAAAACATACTAAAAAGTTAAAAGTTCTCAGATATAATTTTACAACGGTAATTAGTTGCAGCTTTATAGAAATAAAAGAGTTGTTTTACATCGCTTTCGCAGTTTAGGTAGGCTATAATTTCTTCCTGAGATTTTAAGTCGTTTCCTAGAAAATATCTTCTTATTTCTTTAAGGATGGGGCATCTTCCTATAAAATGTAAAACGTCTTCTCTCGTGGATAAGTTGCAAAGACTACAATAAATTGGTAGATCTGGACGATGTGGGATATAATTGAGTCGTATTAGTTCGCCTCTCATCTTAAAGAGAGCCGAAATCAGTTCATTGCTGTTGTCATTGTGGAAGTAATTTTTTTCAGACAGATTGTGTTTTAAAACGCTGTATGTAGCTCGGTGAAAGGATGATGAAGCCATATTTACGCAATCCGCTCTGTATTGTTCATCTACTTTGGCAATAAGATTGCCAATCACATACTTATGGTATCTTTCATTTCCATAAGCTAAATTGCATTCGAAACTGCAGTATGTTGCTAGCTCCTCGAGTTTTTTATACCAGAGCGTATTTCTTTCTATTACCTTCTTGGCAATTATTTTTGAAATTCTATCGTCCGACAGTTCTAAAACTTTAATTACATAATCTACATGCAATTTCAATGATTTGATGAAAAGCGGTGATAGTCCTGTTTCGATATTAATCATATAGTTTGGTGTTGTGCTTGGTAAGTTAAAGCATCGTTTTATGTAGTATCTAAGGAGTTTCTCTACTGTTTCATATTGACAATATCCCCAATACTGCGCTGCGTACATCATAACAGATTCTGATACAGCTTGAAAGACCTTGTATTTTACGCTGTGGTCAATTAGTTGATTTGAAAAACATTTTTTCCATGTAGCCGATATGGCACTTTTAGCTTTTATTAGTCTTTCCTTTAGATGTGGTTCCATACTAAGATTACTAGCTATTGTCACCCCGAGATATTTATAGGTTTTCACAATTTCAATGGGCTGTCCGTTGAGATGCCATTTTTCATTTCTGCACTCTCTACCAGCTCCCTTCTTAAAAATCATAATTTTTGATTATTTCAGGTTAAGCGTAAGATTCCATAATTGGCAGTACAAATCAAGACGGTTAATCATTAATTGTAAGGATTCTGGCGAATATGTAAATAGAACCACATCGTCTGCAAATAGAAGTGCCTTTATTAAATGTCCCGCAATCTCTATTCATCCAGGTAAAAAGTCGGTGAGGTCATCGATGTACAAAGCAAAAAGATATGGGCTTAGGGTACATCCCTGTCTTACTCCCATAGTTGTTTCAAACCATTCTAATGTTTCGGTCCCGCTCCAGACACTCGATTGGTTGTCCTCGTATATATTTTCGATAACCTTCCCGAACTTTTGGCTCATCCCAGCGTTATAAAGTTTGAATATTAAAGCTTTTCGATCGATATTATCGAAGGCTGCCTTGAAATCAACGAAAAAGGTGAATAGTTTCTTTTTTTTGTTCGATGAATGACCCAGCTATATTTTGCAGTACAAAAATGTTGTCTACGGTTGAATAACCATTCCGAAAACCTGCTTGGAATTCTTTGATCAAATGGTTGTTTTCGATCCAGATTGACATACGCTCATTTAAAAGTTTTGTGAAAATCTTATAAGATAAGTTTAGGAATGATATTCCACGAAAATTTGCGGGATCAGCGATATTACCTTTTTTGTGAATCGGATATATTATGGCTTGTTTGAATTGTTGGAGTAGGTTGCCTGTTTCCATCATCCCATTGAAAATCACCGCTATTTTGTCGATAAAATTGTTTGTCGCATGCTTAAAAAATTTAACGGGTATCCGATCAGCGCCAGGTGCCTTTCCATCTTGAAGTTTTTTTTAGAACGTTACATATTTCTCTCTGTGTAATAGGTGCATCTAGAATTTCATTTCCAATTAATGGGATTGCGTAGTGAATCGGCAGTATGCTACTTTGTGGGTTCAATAGCGTTTGGAAGTGGTTCATCAGTGTCCTTGCGTCTAGCTGAGTGCCAATTTGGGGTGCTCTGTAGTTGAATTTTTTAATTGCACACCGGAACTCCTTTGTATCTTTACAGTTCACCAATTTTAAAGCTTCGTTTTCAAAAAATCTTTTCTTCTTCTTCATACATATTTGCTTAAAAGCTGTATTTGTTTGGCAGTACATTCTTTTGAAGAAATGATCTCCAACCTTTCGAAAAACTTTTAGCCATCCAAAAGATATTCTTCTCGCTGTTTCACACTCGGTGTCAAACCATTTTTCTTTAAAAAAGTTTCTTTTTTGATGAGCATGTATTTTTGGCGTGTAGGAAATTTTTATTAAATTGTCGATATCCGTTATATCGAGTTGAGTAGTTGTCTGCAAGTTGAAGTCGAGTTTTCGTCTATACTCCGATGCATATGATTGTTTCCACATCAGCTTATGGGGTAGTTGTATCGTTCTTGTATCTTCTCTTTCTGTCGGTGAAGTACCAAACTCGGCAACAATAGGCATATGGTCTGAGAACTGTTGCGTCAAAACTACAAGATCATTTACTAAGGATATCCATAATCCACGTACCAAGCAGTAATCTATGACTGAACATCCTTGTTGTCCTATGAATGTATAATTTCCACTGGAGTCTGAATTGGTTGTACCATTTAGTATATGAAATCCGTGAGAATCTCATAATTCTAATAATTTCACTCCCTTTGCATTTGTGATTCCATCTTCTGATTTTCTCACTTTACCTGCGAATCTATCTTATTGTATCTATTGTACTTATTTAATGAAAATAAGTACAATAAGTAAAAATAAATAAAATGCAATAAATAATTGGAAATTCCGAGATATAGTTTCGTTACAGTAATAACGATCCAGAACCACGAAATGAGTATCGAATATTTAGAAAACAATTTGATATCTCAAATAAATTTCTTTGCAGACTATATGTAGTATACTCTTTGTTTGTATATATAGTCTGTCAAATCTAAGTTAAAGTCAAATACTTACTGACTTATGTGGCGCTTAGAGCAGGACTGTCTTATATAGGATCTCCTTAGTAGTTCGAATGAGGGCTTTACTACTGAATTTCCTTCTTAGCCCGAAGGAACAGCGGTTGGCAAGAGTAATTCTTCGTTTGATTTCTGACGAGATGTTGTTGTCAGAGTTAATAGCAGAGCCGAGATAAACAAAATCCTGTACTACCTCAATATTATATCTGTCAATGGTGACGTTCTGTCAAGCTCTAGTCTTACCCTCATTTACTGCTAAACCCAGTTTTTCCACTTCCTTCTTCATACTAGCAAATGTTGCTATGACATCACGTTGAGTCCTACCAATGATGTCAATACCGTCGGCGTATGCTAGAAGTTGCACCGATTTTTGGAAAATTGTGCCTATGGTGTGGCTCTCAAGAATCAAGTAGAAGAAGACACATGACAGCGCATCGCCTTGCCTAAATCCTTTTTTGATATCGAATGTGTCGGTGAGGTCATTTCTGACCCTGATGGAGCAACGAGAATTCTCCATCGTCTTCCTATACAGACGGACAAGTTTGCGTGGTAAATCAAAACTAGGCATGGCTCTGTATAGTTCGTCTCTATAAATGTTGTCGTATGCGGCTTTGAAATCGATGAATAGGTGGTGGGTATCGATTTGGACTTCTTGGGTTTTTTCCAGGATCTGCCTGTGTCAACATTTGATCTATTTTGGACTATCCTGGTATAAAACCACACTGATAAGGGCCGAACAGGTTGTTGGTAAACGGTTTCAGGCGTTCACATATTACGGCAGATAGGATCTTGTAGGCGATGTTGAGGAGACTAATGCCTCTGTGATTGGCGCAGTTTAGAGGGTATCCTTTTTTGTGGATCAGGCAATCGATGCTGAGGTTCCATTCTTCAGGCATACTTTCATCCGACCAGATTTGGCTCATGATTTATTGGATGTAACTTACCAAGTCATCTCCGCCGGCCTTATAAATGTCAGCGGGAAGGCCATAATTTCCGGCAGTTTTCGCTTTCATTGCCAATATTTAATGGTTCTTTCTGCCTGACAGTGGAATGTTGTTCGTCATCGCCGTTTAATAATCCTCAGAATTGGTTTTTCCATATCCTCAGCATCGGCTGTGTTTCAACTACGATATTTCCCTGTTCATCTCGCCAGGATTCTGTTCGACCCTTGTATCCTTGGCTTTGACGTTTTACAGTTTGGTAAAACTTGCGAACGTCGTTCCTGAAGTGCACCTCTATATATCCTCGATCGCGCGCTTTTATTTTTCTTTTTTATTCTTTCTAAAAAGCCGATGTTCTTCCCCTCTTCTCTGCCTATAGAGCCAAACGGCAGCTCTCGTCTTCACCTGTAGCTTACCCTTATTGGCCTCGTTCTTGGCTGTGAGCATCTGTCGACATTTCTCATCAAACCAGGGGTTTCTTGCTAGTGGGCGCGAGAAACCTTTCATTACTCGTGATAAAAGAAATTGCCAGATAAGTCACATACTTAGTAGCAATACAAATACAAAATGACAGTGGATTTAGTGAGTAAAAATCTCACACTAGATACTATGTGCACGTGCTCATCGTGTCTTTAAAGATTTCCACCAGCCCACAGAAATGCAAAATAATCATTTACCAATGAAACTAAGGTACTGACCTACAAAATTCAAAAACTCCCTCAAATTGAAATGTGCAATTCAGAGATTAATGTTTGTTTAGACGTTAAAGTCCTGAAGGCAGTTAGTTCACCATTACTCTGAGTAATTGCATTGAAAACATCCTGCAATTGTCCAGTTTTTAGGGTGCCTGTGGGCATTTCATTGGTTTGACATAAGGACACATTCAATTCAGCCAATGCATCACAAAAAACATGGTACAAAATCCATCCATCACACACGATGTTTTTTAGAGTGTATCAATGTTTTTTTGTAAAAATCTCAATTTGTTGTGTGAATTTTTCAATTACTTTCCGTAATATCGATGTGTCCTATCCGATGCAGAACGTATTCCCATCACTGTTTCAATTTGCAATCAAAATCAATTTCCCTTCCGGATCAATGGACTGACTCGGCGCACAGTGGCGCTGTTTACAAATATTTACCCTCAACTAGTGCTAATTAAAAATGGAAGAAGGCCACTGGCAATTGGTTAAAATAAACTTTTTAATTGGTTTGTTGTTGTTTGTATTTGATTGCGAACATCAGGTAGCAGCAGCAGCAGCGCCCAGTTCAGGTACGACCATTTAGATACAATTGAGAATGAGAGTGTGTGTATTGGTTTTCTGCACCACATCTGATTCTTTTCAAAAGTTTTTCCTGCTGATTCGGATCGCACCATAGTATACCGATGTGATTAGCACAATTGGAGTTTCCCGTCCTTTGTTCGGGGAGTTCATTCAAAATTTATTTGAAACTCTCCCCCGATGGTGTTGCGGTGGCCAGAAGAGTGGAATACTGGGCACACAATCTACTTAACTTGAGTTGAATGCGCCCGATCCAAGGTGGTGGCGAATTAGTTGAATGCACAACTTTTTTCCATACAACAACAAAATTACGAGAACACAAAAGTTTTGCTATTTTGTTGGTTGATTTTTTTGTTTTCGAAAGTTTTGTAGTGAAATCCTTGGCTGAATTATTTAAACTTCTCTGTGCACTGTGTACGGATGAACGAACGCTGGGCGGAGTATCTAAGGGAATTTTGTTGCTCTTTTTAGATGCATCTTTAAGAGATGTAATAATACCTGGGAAGTAATTCATTACATTAAGCTTTAAGAAGTGTCGTCCCAGGGGTTTGATAAGAGTTTTCCAGTTATGGGAGAGAAAAATTGCCTTAATGTACGTTTCCATTTGGTGAACTCATTGTGGTGGCCCCGAAAAGTTGCCAACTTAGTTGGATGGTCAGCATTTATTGTTACTCGCAATCTGACTGAGAGTTGGTCATTATTTTGGGATCGGTGGATGAGCAAAACAGTAATACAGTTTAGCAAAACCTTCGAAAACATTCGTACAGAGTTGGAGTTTGTTTTTATGAACTAATTGCGGATTGGATTTATCCAACCTTTATTAAGAATTACGGAATGTATTCACATAAAACTATAGGGGTTATATGAAAGCATTCTCCTAAGGCGACAAGAAACAGGAGTGTTGGGTACAAGTCTATAGGTTGTATTTTTATTTGTAAACTCGACTTTAAATTAAATAAATTCCAGCCTATCTTTTTTTCTTCATATCAATTGAAAGGATAGCGTGATAGATGGCATAAATTTGTTCTCCAAGAACTTCCAATCTTCGCTATCGACAGCAAAATATCAGAGGTATTCCTGGACGAGATTGATGATTGACACAGATCATGGTTTTGAAACATCAAGTTATACGAACGGGTAGTGTTGGTTGTCTCCTCGGGTGCGAAAAAGGAACTCTCTGCGCATAGAGAGGAAAAAAAGCTAAGGGTAAACAATCAAAAAATTTTTCCCAGAAGGCAGAGAAAGTTTTCCAAGTAAAAAACCTACATGCGAAGTAAGAAACCTACATGAACTTTTTAAATATATTCAAACAATAAAGTAACATAAGTCTTATTAGGTCTGGTTTTTCAGTTCATCCTATTTTCAGGATTAAATTCGATTAAACTCGAGAAACTTGTTTTCAAGCCAATTTTAATCTACACTTGATTTTAGCCCAGCAAGTTTGGTCGACAAAACAAGCGAACAATTATTTTCAATTCTATTTATGCTGACTTTTTATTAAACTTTGCAGAAAATAAATACGTGTTCGATTTGTTCTGATTAAGATCTCAGCGACACGAAAGCTCAGCCTTGGGTACTAACGAGCCTGTTGCGCTAAAAAATGTTATTTCATTTTACCATATAGAATAACCACTCATGGAGTCAAATTAATCCTGCACTGGTTAACTAGTAAATTTAATCCAGGGTTAGTTGACTCTAGGTTAACTACTTACATACTTATCGGGCTCACGACCCATAAAGAGTCTCTGCCTGAGACACTGTAGCCTTCCATCTTCTGCGATCCAGGGCTCGTTGCTTCCAGTTGTCAATACCCAGCGGTCTGACATCCGCGATCGCTTGTTCTTTGAAACGGAGGTTCGGTCTGGAACCTGGGGGCTGGGATTCGAAGACCATCTCAGCTGGAGCATTTTTTCTTAAGAGTGGGCGGATTTCAAAAATGTTTGCACTTGTTCTTCGTCGGATAGGGGCCTATATACCGAATTTCAAAACTCGAGCTCACAATTTAGGGCCCAAAAAATCGGTGATCGGACAAACGGACTGACAGACATACATGAATAGACCGACTCAGCTAGCGATTCTGATTCGATCCTAATACTTTGACGAATATCTAGCGAAATTACTTCTCTGTGTTACAAGCTTAATGTCGACAATAATATACCCCTACGTGATAGGGCATAGAAACATAAAAAAATAAGACATTGCTAGGAATTGTATTTTCGAAAAAAAAGTCCGCCCCAACTGATGTGCTAGATTTCATGCGCCCAACAGCATGAAACCGATGAAGAATGAAACCAGAATCGATTGAGGATGCAGGTGAAGACTAGAGCTGCAAACGAGCAATAACGGAAAGGAATTAGAGAAGATCAAAACCTTTTCCTTAAAATGAAAAAGCGATTGATGACATGAGGAAAAATCATATGAGAAGGCTGCAATCTGATGTGCAAATCTCTAAATAACATACAGCATTCAATTTTCATAACTATAAAACATCCCAAAAGTCTAAATATGTTATTCAGACACTTTTTCAAATTCCTTACCATCTACCATCTACCATCTACCATCTACCATCTACCATCTACCATCTACCATCTACCATCTACCATCTACCATCTACCATCTACCATCTACCATCTACCCTCTACCATCTACCATCTACCATCTACCATCCTACCAACCTACCATCCTACCATCCTACCATCCTACCATCCTACCATCCTACCATCCTACCATCCTACCATCCTAGCATCCTACCATCCTACCATCCTAGCATCCTACCATCCTACCATCCTACCATCCTACCATCCTACCATCCTACCATCCTACCATCCTACCATCCTACCATCCTACCATCCTACCATCCTACCATCCTACCATCCTACCATCCTACCATCCTACCATCCTACCATCCTACCATCCTACCATCCTACCATCCTACCATCCTACCATCCTACCATCCTACCATCCTACCATCCTACCATCCTACCATCCTACCATCCTACCATCCTACCATCCTACCACCCTACCATCCTACCATCCTACCATCCTACCATCCTACCATCCTACCATCCTACCATCCTACCATCCTACCATCCTACCATCCTACCATCCTACCATCCTACCATCCTACCATCCTACCATCCTACCATCCTACCATCCTACCATCCTACCATCCTACCATCCTACCATCCTACCATCCTACCATCCTACCATCCTACCATCCTACCATCCTACCATCCTACCATCCTACCATCCTACCATCCTACCATCCTACCATCCTACCATCCTACCATCCTACCATCCTACCATCCTACCATCCTACCATCCTACCATCCTACCATCCTACCATCCTACCATCCTACCATCCTACCATCCTACCATCCTACCATCCTACCATCCTACCATCCTACCATCCTACCATCCTACCATCCTACCATCCTACCATCCTACCATCCTACCATCCTACCATCCTACCATCCTACCATCCTACCATCCTACCATCCTACCATCCTACCATCCTACCATCCAACCATCCAACCATCCAATCATCCTACCATCCTACCATCCTACCATCCTACCATTCTACCATCCTACCATCCTACCATCCTATTATCCTACCATCCTACCATCCTACCATCCTACCATCCTACCATCCTACCATCCTACCATCCTACCATCCTACCATCCTACCATCCTACCATCCTACCATCCTACCATCCTACCATCCTACCATCCTACCATCCTACCATCCTACCATCCTACCATCCTACCATCCTACCATCCTACCATCCTACCATCCTACTATCCTACCATCCTACCATCCAACCATCCAACCATCCAATCATCCTACCATCCTACCATCCTACCATCCTACCATTCTACAATCCTATTATCCTACCATCCTACCATCCTACCATCCTACCATCCTACCATCCTACCATCCTACCATCCTACCATCCTACCATCCTACCATTATACCATCCAACCATCCTACCATCCTACCATCCTACCATCCTACCATCCTACCATCCTACCATCCTACCATCCTACCATC